>JAKELK010000007.1:0-1313966 GCA_021525775.1 Lactarius deliciosus | reverse complement strand
ACACCATGCCAAGCACGAACGGGAAGTACTGGTTGCGCAAGCGAAGGAGGCATGGAAGAAAAAGCAGGAAGGCGCAAAGGATGGCGGTGAGTCGCGTCTTGTTGCACACGTGCCAGCGGTACTTTTGCAGTACCCTGTCTGAATTCTCTCGCTGTCGGCTGGTAATTGACGACTTGTTGTTTTGTCCTTGCAGTCGTCACAGACCCAGAAGACCCTCGGTTTGATCTGGAACAGTTGATTGCAAAGTGGGAATCATCCTAGAGGCACCTATTAAGAGACCACTCGTGTGTGCCCAGAGTTTGTTGGCATAAATTTATAGACCTGCTGTGCATAATAAGCGTGAGAAACCGGTCATTGGACACACCGCCAGTGCGCGTCGCGTTGAATCGTTCCCTTTCATTTCGACTGCTTGCTTGCTTCTGTCCACATGAAACCTACCGTAACAGAAGATGAATTTGAGGATGCTGAGGAGGAGAATAAGTTTATCAATGAAGTACGTGCTTCTAGTGGAGTGTAGAAACAACCCTGGTGTTGAACTTGCCTGCTGTAGGAGTACAAGATATGGTATGAGTCCCCCTCACGCGCTCAAGAGGACATTTTCGTGTACATGTCTCGACAGGAAGAAGAACGCCCCATACCTTTACGATCTCATGATAACTCATGCGCTCGACTGGCCGAGCCTGACCTGCCAGTGGTTCCCAGACAAAGAATCGTGCGCCTCGCTGCTCCAGTCACTCTCGTCTCGAACTGATCCCTCCCCCCATTCAGTCCCTCCAACAAGCCCTACACGGTCCACCGCCTGCTTCTCGGCACGCACACGTCCGGCCAGGCGGCCGACTACCTCCAAATCGCGACGGTGCAGATCCCGACCCGCAGCGGACCGGGCGCGGACGTCCTCGACCGCGGCACGTACGACGAGGAGCGTGGCGAGCTCGGCGGACACACGCTCCCCCGACGCAGGCGCGCATCCGCGTCGTGCAGCGGATCAACCACGCGGGCGAGGTCAACCGCGCGCGCTACATGCCGCAGAACCCGGACCTGATCGCGACCAAGGCCGTCTCGGGCGACGTGCTCGTGTTCGACCGGACGAAGCACCCCAGCGAGCCCGAGCGCGGCGGGGTGTGCAAGCCCGACATCCGGCTCGTCGGACAGACCAAGGAAGGGTCAGTACAGCCTAGTAAACGTTGGGCGTGGCTGATGTCGGACGCAAAGATTCGGGCTCGCGTGGAACCCGAATAAAAAGGGCCACATCCTCGGCGCGTCGGAGGACAAGACTGTGTGCCATTGGCAAGGATCACACGCTACGCTCCATTCTCCTCCTCGCACTGACTCCCAGAATTTCTAGGGATGTGAACGCATACTCCAAGGGCAATTCATCTATCGAGCCTTTGGATGTATTCGACGATCACAGTGCCGTCGTCGGTGTAGGTTTTGTCTCACTGGTACTAGTGTGCGTAATAACGCAAGAACGTAGGACGTTGACTGGCACGCGTCAAATGAAAACGTATTTGCTAGTGTGGGTGATGACAAAATGCTCAAGATGTGAGTGTTCACGACATGCTGAGTCTTTCTGAAAAAAATAAACATCCTCGCAGCTGGGACACGCGGCAAAAGGCGCCCACGTCATCCTGCAAGCACACGACCAGGAGATACTGGCCGTCGCTTTCAATCCAGGTGCAGAGACACTCTTGATCACTGGCAGTGCAGACAAGGTTCGTGGCAGTGATCTGGATGCGTTCAAAACAGCCACTGAGTAGTCTGAACAGACAATCTTGTTGCACGACATCAAAAGACTAGGGAAGCCGCTGCACACGTTTGAAGCTCACACGGACGAAGTACTGCACCTCGCATGGTCGCCTCACAGTCCCACCATTTTTGCGTCTGCGTCCAGCGACCGTCGCATTAACGTGTGGGACCTCTCGCAAATCGGCGTCGAGCAGACCCCAGACGATCAAGAGGACGGACCACCAGAACTCATGTTCATTCATGGAGGTGCGCAACCACCACCCTCCGCGTTTCATATAGTTATGCCTCACTTACGGTTTCGTAGGTCATACGGCGCGTCCCTCGGACTTCTGTTGGGCACCCGGGGTGGGCGAGCACTGGACGGCAGTGAGCACGTCAGAAGACAATGTGGTGATGGTGTGGCAGCCGACCATGCATGTCTGGGCTGGAGAGGAGGTCCACGTCGAGGAGAAGCAGCTAGAGTCAGAAGAAATGGAGGGGGTCGAGAACACAGTGGCATCCGGATCCGGGCGCGGGGCAGGAGGCGGGGCACAAAGCGCGCCCAGGAGCGGGAGTGCAAGCGCATCCGGAGGGGATATGGACGAAAGCTGATATTCCGGAAGGATAGTGGCCTACTATACGACAGACGTGTTGTTGCAAACCCAATGCGAAATGTGGTAGTAAATACTTCGATCGTAGGGTGAGTGATGATAAAATACGGGGAGGAGGCGCGGCAGGATAAAACAAATGCACCGAATGTGCAGAGAACTCGGAGTGTAAGCACGTGTAAGCCTGATAGCTGCTATATTTCTCAGAGGAAGACGAGTCTAATGGCCTCAAAAAACACTGTGGATGGCAAGGGTGTAAGTACGGTACGGCAGGAGAGGTAGCGAGATGCGCACCTCCACCAACGACGACAAATAAAACAAGGCCGAGAGCCAGAGGCCGAGTGGAGATTGTTTGACAATTTCTCTTTGCGAGACGCGTTTATGGGATTTTTTCCGGTACGAGCCTTGGTGCTGAATTGCTCGTTCCTTTGCCGGATTTCACGTGAGGCGGTCGACTTGGAGTTGCGCATTGAGTGAGACGAGTGAACTACGTGAATTACAGTGAGACGAACGCACCATGACTCGTGTAGATGGAAAGTGAAAGGAGTGTGTGTGGTGACTAGACAAGTCAGGCGTACGTGGCAAAAATCAATATTTGACCGTGTTATCCACCGTGATGGTCAAGATCAAAAAGACATCACTCAAGGAGGCCCTTTCATCTACACAGGCCAGGCTTAAGAAGAAGAAAGATGCTGCGGTGCGCGCCTCTATTCAAAAAGCTAAGGGTGTGGGGACAAACGCCAAGCCTCTACGACGGTCTACAATACCATACAAGTCGTCGGATAAGATACTCCTCATCGGAGAGGGCGACTTCTCATTCGCCGTAGCTTTGTCACAACATCCGCCTCCACCCTTAGAATATCTCGTCCCCGCTAACATCACCGCAACCGCGTACGACACCGAAGACGAGTGTTATAGCAAGTATTCTGAAGCACAACAATACGTCCGCGTGCTGCGAGAAAGTGGCGCTCGGGTACTGTTTGGCGTCGATGCAACCAAGTTAGAGAAATCCTCCGCGCTCAAGGGGAAAACGTTTGATCGCATAGTCTGGAACTTCCCTCATGCTGGTGAGTACGACGGGCTTGGCTTCATCGTAGGGGATTGACGGAAGGAATGAGGCAAGGGCATTACGGACCAGGATAGGAACATACTGTCCAATCAGGTCCTCATCCTCGGCTTTCTTCGTTCGGCAGCAAAATTCTTGGTCTCAGGGCCCGTGCCGCAGTCACAGCCATCGCGAAAGCGTAAACGTTCCTCGGACGATGACGATGACGACGACAGCGTTCAAGCAGCACAGACAGCTGGTCATGCGAGAGGCACTATCCTCATCACGTTGCGCAATGTATCACCGTACACCTGAATGGTATGCTCGCCGCTTCTGCCTGTGGTGTCTATCTGCTGATTCCACGGGTAGGGATGTGCCAAAGCTAGCAAAGAGCCCACCTCCACCTCGATCGTCCATTGACCGACCAAACCCGCGTTACATCCTACTCCGTTCGTTTGTTTTCCATCGGAGTGACTGGAAAGGGTACGAGCACCGAATGACAAAGGGAGAGAGGGCACATGGCCAGGGAAAGACGGGCTTGGGTGGGGAGGACAGGACTTGGGAGTTTACTTTGGCAGAATAGCTGGTCGTCGTGTCGGAGTTGGAAAGGTACTTTTGTCAATGTACAGCCAACACTCGAGAACACTGCTCGGTCACGGCCATCGCGCCCGCCTTTACTCTGTCTCAGTCAAACCGCCAAGGGTATACGATAACAAGCCCAGTCCTCGCGTCTACTCGGAAAAGAAAACATTTCTCTACCACCAATACCTCCGTCTCTTCGAGTCTACTGCACACTCGCCTCTCATCTTCCTCCAGCACAACAAGTTTTCCGTCCCTAGGCTCATAAAGCTCCGAAAAGATATAGTACAGGCGGCTTCGCGTCATGCGCCTTCCCTCGCAAACCCAGGCCCAAACCCGGCACCCCCAGCGCTTCCGACACTAAGCGTCATCCGGACCTCCCTATTCGGTGTCGCGCTTCGCGATTTTGCGCCAATCGACGCCAAGACGAGCGAGGAAATCGCGCAAACGGCACAAGGCGGTCTCGCCGTGCTGTCTCTCCCCGCCTTCAATCCACCGCAGCTCCAAGCGATACTTCGCGCGCTCCAACGCAGCGCGCCAAAACCAAAACCCCCCACGGCAGAGGAACTGAAGCAGGCGGCTGCGCTCAAAGCTCAGGACCCGCCGAATCCAGGCCGGCGCGCGAAACGATCGCGCAAGATACTTGAACCCGAACTCATGCTCATGGGTGCGCTCATCGAGGGTCGCGTATTCAAGACCGAGGGGGTCAACGAAGTGGCCAAGTTGCCGACTCTGGATACACTGCAGGCACAGATTGTTGGATTGTTGAGTAGTCCTGGGGCACAGCTCGCTGCGGTATTGAGTGAGGCGAGTGGTGGAAAGCTGTCGCGGACGCTGGAGGGCCTGAAGCAGAGTCTGGAGGAGGCGAACCAGGATAAATAAATAAATAAATATCGGAGTGCTAATAATTAGAGTTAACAATAAGAATAATAAGGGACTCGGAAGGAGTTCGTGTCGCGAGCTTTTGTCAGTTTTCAGTTTGGAAAAGTTGGAAAATGTGTGTCACTCGCGGTCGTCAGCGTGTCCGTTTTCTTGCTGAGGACCAGTTTCAGGGATGACGACGACGAGTTTCTCTACGGCGACTCCGAGCTCAAAGAGTCTTCGCTTTCAACGGTCGCCCCCACTGTCATACCGTCACCCGGTGAGACCTCCTTCTCTTTGCACTTGCCTCGCGGCACCGCTTTTGTATTCTACTCGTTCCGACAAAATATAATCGACTTTGTGCTCACTCCTTCCTCGCGTGTGCGTCAGTCGTTGAAACAGATGAGTGAGTTCAGCAAGCAAACTATCACATGCACACCCTCTCACTTGCTTTCTATGTAGCGTTCCCTTTGTCAAAACCGCGGAGACAGCAGACGACGACCTCTTTCCGCCAATCCATCCTCCTCCCGAAGCAGAAGTCGTCTTGCAGAATAATGACAACATAAAAGCAGAAGAGGACGCCGACCAAGAGGCAGAGGCAGCGACCGAGGATGGCAGCGAAGAAGCTGATGAGAGCGACGAGGTCTGTTCCTCTTTCCCTCGAAATAAAAAGAATGGTTCGGAAACGAATGACTTTAGGACATTGAATTTATCATGGAACCCGCAAACCGGAGCCTTGACTTGCGGTACGCAGTCCTCCATCGTTCGCCTTTTGCTGTCGTTCATCTCTCCGCAGACCGACTAGACCTGCGGCGCGTAGCGCGAGCTCCACCGCGCCTCCAAAAGGTCTGGCAACTGTCTCGCTTTTCTCTACTGTCATGTGGTGTTCACGGCCCTTGCTATAGTCCTTCATCCCTCTGGCCCATCGCTAACTACAGAATACACTCCCCGCGAACGTGGTGCTCCCGCGAAGCCCCCAGCTGCACAGCCTCCCGCGACGAGTACCCCTACTACTTGGCCCGTTTCGACCCCCAGTGCGACCGCCACGCCTGCCGCAGCGTCCCCCGTCCCCGACACCAAGCCAAAAGTCGACGATGGCATCGACCCATCGGCGCTTCCGCCCGTGACCGCGCCGCCTTCGCACCCCGCGATCGACCCGACGGCGACAGGCGCGGTCGAAGGGCGGTCGATCTTCGAGGTAGACGTGGCGGGGCTCACAGAGAAGGCGTGGCGGCGGCCGGGCTCGGACATCAGCGACTGGTTCAACTACGGGTTCGACGAAATCAGCTGGGAGGCGTATTGCTACCGGCGGCGCGAGCTCGGCGATGTTGCGGCCGTGCTGAAGACCAACGTCGTGGTGCGTGCGCCTGCGCCGTCTTCCGACAGTATCGCGGGCTTATCTTTGTGCAGAACTTTTCCGGGATGCCTGAGGATCAGCTCGCACAGCTTCCTCCGGAGCTTCGGACGATGGTCATGACCGGCGCAACGGCGATGATGGCCAATGGTGGCGCTCCGATGATGCAACCGGCCATGAATCCCATGATGGCACCCGAAATGGGTAACATGAACATGGGCCCGCAGATGATGAACCCAATGATGGCTAGCATGGGCGGCGAGATGGGCATGGACGGCGTCGGCGTCGGCGCTCAACAGGGCCAAGGCGGGCCGATGCAAGATCAGCTGGTTGCGGGTGTGGATGGCTTCGGTCCGCAAGGAGGCATCGGGGTAGGCATGGGCATGGCTGAGTATAGCCTTCAGGTGTGTGTCATAGTTTTGTGACAGCGCACTGGGCTGAAACAAGCGCATTCAAGGACCAGAGCGGAATGCAGCAGATGCAACCGCAGCAGCAACAACAACAGTTGCAGCAGCAGCAGCTTCAGCAGCAACAAATGCAGCCGCAGCAGCTCCAACAACAACAGCAACAGCAGTTGCAGCAGCAGCAGCAACAACAGCAACAGCAGCAGCAGCAGCAACAGCAGTTGCAACAACAGCAACAGCAACACATGTATCAGAATATGGAGGCTCCCGTCGCGCCGTCTCCACCCGTAGGCCCTTCTCGCGGCGTCCCGCAAGGACCTTTCCGCGGGCCGCGTGGTATGATGCGCGGTGGGAGGGGCGGATATATGCGAGGGAGAGGTGTGTCTTTTTCCTACTCACCACCCTTTGTACCTAATATCCCGCCCGCCCCGCGTGGACTCAACGACTGACCGGGTTCTAGGCGCGCACCCCGCCCCACCTGCGCGATCGGCCTCTCCGCTCCCGCCCAACGTGCCGACCGGCCCCCGGAATCAAAACAAGTACAAGGACCGGGATAATAACGCGCAGGCGGTCGACGGATTGGACTATGGTGGTGGCGCCGGTGCAGGCTTTGGGGGGATGGACCGGGGTAGTGCTACCCCCGCTGGGGATTTCGACGACCGTAATGGCCGGTAAGTTGGGAGTTCAAAGGGGTCCCAAATCTTCTCACTTGAACAATCTGCTGACCTCCGCCGTTACAGCAAGCGGAGGGAACGCTCACATAGCGGTGACGACCGAAGAGACTTGAAGCGGCGGTGACTGTGAGGTACTACGCTCTTTTACATGTCATGAGGTTCTTGTCGCCTGTTCTTGCTCTTATCCCCTTAGTTTGTCGATGTTAATAATAAACTATATCATTCTGTGATGCTACAAGGCCGCTATGCAAAACAAAAGGAAACAGATAGCGAACAAATACGGTGAGGTGATAAAGTAGGAAGTATAGGTCTAAGTCGTCGTCGAGGGTGCACGCGCCGAACGAGGATTCCCGTTCGAACGGCGGTTTCCCCCTCCCGATGCGGCAGCACGCGCAATTTTGCGTTTGTTCTTGGGCTTGACTCTGCACGCCTCGCAGAACCATACGCCCTCGGGGGCGACCTCGAGCCCAATGCACCCCAAATGGAACTGCGGGGGGGACCACCACGTTTTCAGTGTCAGAGACCAACCAAAAGGGAGGAGAGTAAGTAGACTTACCCACTCGCGCTCGCACTCGTTATCGTCGCACGCGACCATGTCCCCGTAACTCCCCACCTGACACCAGCAATACAAGCGCCCATCGTCCGCCTCGGCTCCGTCGTCGGCACCGTCGCCCGTATCTATAGATGCGCCAGCGGCAACGCCACCACCACCAGCGACAGCGCCGCCCCCGTCGACTCCCGGGCCGGTCAGGACGGCCGGGTGGGAGGCGACTATCGAGCGCGCGACGGGCATACCGGGGCCCTCGAGCTGCGCGTGTACGGGTCCCGACCAGCCCCCGACGGCAGCGGCTGCGGCGGACATGGCAGGTGGGTAGGACGACGAGACGTGTGAGGGGTGGCCGCTCGTCGCTGTGCCCGACAGCTCTCCAGCACCACCCGTTCCTGCCAAGGACGATGCCGACGCGCCGTTCGCTGCGTCTGTCGGGGTCGCAGAGGCTGCCGTGGGGCGGGAGCGCCGTTTGTTGTTGGCCGGGTTGCGCGAGTTTGTGGAACGCGCTGGGGCAGTCGCGGCTGCTGCTGCGTAGGCGGGAGGCGCGGAAATGGTGTGGACTTGTTGTTGGTGGGAGGTGACTGAGAGGAGAGACTCGGTCGGCGAACCGGCACGGTCAGTTCTACTCAAGTTAGCGTCAAGCGGTAGGGGGAAAGAAAATGCTGTTGGGGACGAACCTTCTTGAACGAGCGCCGTTCCTCGACCGCGAGTTGGCATCCGTGATCCTCTCTCTTCGCGGCGTCCTGGTCCCTTCTGCATCATCGTCCCGTGCACCGCGTCTCCTCTTGTTGGACGAGCTGTTCTGGTCTGCAGTGCCGGAGAGCAGGGCACCTCGCCTCCGGCGGCCGTTCTCGTACATCGAGAGGGGGGCGTAGGAGCGGGGGGCTATATGCGGATAGACGGTGTGGCGGGCCAGGATGGAGGGGTTGAAGCCGGGTATGTGAAGGAGGAGGGACGTCATGTGTTCGTTCTGAGCCTTGAGGCCATCGGCGACCTGGGCGGCGACGCGGATCTTGTCCTCGCCTCCCAGCCTGAGACGTTGGGCCTCGTCGGCGATCTCCATGAGGAGCCACATGCGTTGTTCCTTGGGAGAAGAGTCTGTCTCGATCATTTCAACGAGGCGGGTTATCTTCGAAGTGAGTGCGTGTACGGAAGCAGAAAGGACAGCGTCGAGCTCGCGAAGGTCGGCGAACTGACGGGAGACATCTGCGGGCAGGGAGTCCAAACTCTGAGTGTATTCTGAGAGGAGGGAGAGGGCATAGGCCGTTGACAACGCTGCGGGATCGCTGGTGGTGGCCATAAGAAAGGGAAGAGGGTGCGTCGGACCGCGATTGCTAACTATGATACAAAAAGGCTCTTCTACGTAATACAGTCGAGTGAATCGAAAAAGTGCCCAGCACCGTGTCCGTATCGCCGTCAGTCGCTCACTTCTTCTTGTTCCCCGCTCCCATCTGGCTCGTCTTCCTCGTCTGGTATGATGTCCCGAGGGACGCATACATTGAATGTTGGTCGCGCGGCGACGTGTGCAGTGTCGAAAAGGCATGCGGCGCGGACGGCCCGCTCGGGAAGAATCCCGTCGAGTTGGAGCCGGATGGCGCCGTGTAGGTTTGAGACGGCATGATGATGATTAGGTGATTAGGTTGATGGGTATGGGTGTATGGGTGAATAGAATATAAAGATGGTCGTTCGAGACAGTGGTATGAAGGGCGGCAAGTGGAGTGGGTGGGTAGGTGGGTGTAGGCCAAGCCTGACTGGGGAACAAAGTACTCGGGTGTGGGGTTGTATATAGCGACAGGCGGGTGTGCGACCACTCTAATTGTGTTCGTGTGATTGTTGTCTAGTAGACACTCGTCGTGAAGTACTCAAACGAGCTTGTTGTCTCTTTGAAGATTCCTTTTTGTGTCCCATTATATACTCACCTGTTCAGCGGTCACTGCCAATGGGATCCACGCCTAAGCGAGGGTGGCGCAATGCGAGAGTACCAGGACTGCCTTTTTTCGACAACCAGATTGACTCGATAAGGCAGTCATTGAGCAGACCGACCTTTTTTTGGATCAAGAGCATTCCAAATCGGGATCAAGGGCCAAGCCGGGATTACGCGAAGAACGACAATGAGCGATGCATTTAATCATAAATTACATCAACCGGGCCTATAGTGAGTAACGTGTGAACATGTGCAGAATATTACGAAAACCCTTGCAACCTGGACAAAAAGGAACAAAGAGTCGAATCAATGACCCACAGCGCTCACAGTAACGCCTCCCCATCCCTGCCCGATGCGACCAACTCTTTCCACTCTGCGCGCCACGACTGCATCTCTGACCTAATCTTCTTGTTCTCGGCAACCTTCGCGATCCAATTCACGTACATATCCTCATCCTCCGGCACAAAAAAGGATGACAATAGGGACAATATCGTCTCAAAGTTGGCCGAGTCAGAGGTGATATGATCTGCGGCGGCATTAAGGCTGCATTTCGGTCTATGGTAATCCACATACCTCGATAAGTCCAGATAATAGAGACCGCAACAATAACAAAGAGATCCGGTCCTTCAAGTAAGAATGCATCCCACAGCCGCAAGTGGGTCTGGAATGGAATGGAGTTTGCAAATAGAGTGATATACCACTTGGTTGCGTAAGAAGTCGTCGAAACCGTGTGCTTCTTGAAGGCCATATAAACAGCTGGCATCATTTCCTCGACAATGCGCTCTTGCACATATATCGACTCGAGCAGACCAGGGAACCCAGGGCTGAAGATATCGTGCATATGGTAGGCATCGTGAAGGTGAACCAGCGAGGCATATGCGCGCTCGGGTTCAAAGTAGCAGAGGAGCATTGCGGCGATCGGTCCCATTCCTTGACAGTACCCGCACTGCTCACAGCGCAGCGAAAAGCTATGCAGGACATGAAATAACGAGCGTTGCCTACAACACGTGATTCAATACGTGCCCCCCGTATAAAATCAGACTGGACTGCTCACCCAAGACCGTACCGCGTCCGGAATAGTACGTGGCCATTAATGGTTCGGGGTACGTCAAGGTCAATCTGAATATCGTATGGCGAGTGTTTCTCTAAGGCCTCACGGTATTCCGCCGAGAGTGCGAGGAGTTGTTCCTTGCTGATGCGAGAGAAGTTCCCAATTAGGGCCAACCAAGCGGCGCTGCGCCATCGATCAGGAATTCCCTTGTAGGTGCGCCGTGATAGCTTGTGCTCTTTCGTCGGACTTATACCCCACGTTTTAATGTTGCCGCCTACATCACGCGAACGTGGCTCGAGCATACGACCCCATTTCTCCATCCTGTCATCTTCATGCATGGGAGGGCGGGGTGGAGGAAGCGAAGGAAGGGTGGAAATGCTCGTGCCTGCTGAAGTGACCGCGCGAGCTATTCGCGACAGTGGCTTCAAGAGCGCTGTTGTTGGCAACAAGACGAGACGATCGTGAGACGGTGCAGAGAAAAATCCATATCTGGGAACGGAAGGTAAGACGCACACGGGATCGCGCGAGTCGGTGGGCTCACCTGTCCAAGCTCGCAAGTATTTGGATTTCTTGCGGATTAAGTCTCTCCGCTTCTCAAATTCGTCGCCGATCGCATTCGCCGCCTTGATTTCGCTCTCTCGGCTGCTCCCGATACGCGCCCGGGTGCGCTCGACGCCTTCCTCAATTCCGTCTCCCTTCACACCGAGGACATCAAGTTGTGCATATGTACTGCGGACGTGAAACGAGTCCGGGTCTTCACCGGCAGAGGGGGTGATCGACAGATCACTCCGTTTTTTGCCAAGAAGATGATGGGACGTAGATGTCGCCGTGGTTTGTGACGGTGGACGACTTGTGGGAAGAGGAGGGGTAGCCACAGACGCATGTTCGGAGACAGGACCGTGTGATGAACGTAGGATGGCAGGAGTGTGTCCCGTTCTGACCTGAAGAGGCATGTGATCGGGAAGAGGACGGCCGACTCTGAGGGGGAGTAGGGCTGAGGTATCGCGACGGTGGTGTCGATTCTAGTTCCGGAGTATCATCAAGAGACACAAAATTGGGAGGGGTGGACCCGCGACCGCTATGCCTCTGGAGAGGCTTTGCAAGTGGTGTGGGTGGTGATAGGCTCGGGAGGGTTGCAGGTATGTCTTCCTCGATGCTAATGTGTGGAGAACTCATGTCAGTGGATGAGGACTGGCTTCCGGCTGAAATTGCCGAAGCTCTGTGAGCGGTATCTGTCTGACCGGGGCGTTGGTCTTTCAAAGTTGTACTGTAGCGTGAACTGGACCTGTAGGACGTAGGGCCACTGTTGAGGTATGACAAGCCATCGCCTTTTAAGGGACCGTCGCTAGGCCAAGATGAACGGTCGTCGTCGCCGTACAGAGAGTAGATCTCCATGGTTGTTTCCGAGGAACTCCTATTTTCGTCCGAGGACTGTGTGAGCCCTGGTGTAGACGGCGCGGTAAAGCTTCTTGAGGGTGAGGGTGAGAGCTCTTGTGTCTGCTTAGGAGTGGAGACACCGACGAGATTCGGTGGCTCCATAAAAAGAAGGTGGGAGAGAAATGAGAGGACAGTCCCGAAGGCCGGCTTTGGCTGTCAAAGAGAGGTGATGAGATGAGTCCGAACAGGACGCCTGCCTTGATTGAATAGGCCTAATTACGTTAAACCTAGGCTATAAATTACACCCAATTCGGGGAACACCATGCCGTTTCACACTTTAATTACCACCGCACAGCCCGGGCATATCTTAGCTACCACCGTCTCCGTGTTGAGCGTCGTCCGAGTCTCTAGGGTTGGAAGGAAGCCCGAGGAGTTCAATGACCTCAACGCCACTGTTCTGTTTCCGACACCTTGATTGGTTATAGGATAAAGCACCACACTATGGTTGGGAGCTCATAGAAAAGCCTTCGGTGCCTTTATATGTTTCTGAGGTATCAGCCAACATAACAAGGCGTTTCCAGGTGCATATAATCTGGACATGGGGGAAGGAGACACCAATCCTCCAATACGCGCTCGCTCTGGGAGGCAGGAACCAGACAGAGATCTGATAGGACATATCGAATGCACGATGCTCTATTGTCTCGGCGCGCTATTAAACTAAGAGAATATCGGATTAGAGCAATAGGGAGGATAATCAAAGCGCTCACAATGTCACGCAGCTGCGACTGTGCATCGTTAAATTGTTTCTCCAGAAATTTTACCTGAGGAATTCTGTTGGGTTCACTGGAATTCCGAGGCGGTGTAAGGTCACCTTTTTATTAAGGCTATTGATGTCATCTGTCAGCGCCCTCTCCTGATTTTTGAGGTCTTTCTCCATAGTCGTTCTGGGAACCATCATGAACCTTTACTGAGTGTCAGGAAATGCGCGCATATCAATCAGAGGGACGATCAACACATTTTACCGACGCCTTTGTAGACATTCACACTGTTCTCAATCTGGCCAATCTCACTCACGGTGAGTTGGAGAATACGCCGTTCTCTCTCTTTATTTGCAACTTGCTGACGAGTAACGCTGAGGGCACGTTGGGACTGAACGGCGGTTTGCTGGATTTGGACCAAGATCTAAGCATAATACACTTAATGTACTCGAAAAAAAGACGGCGAATCGAGTAACAACCTTTCGTAGTGTGTCATCTGAGAGGGAGGCCATGCCGTATGTGGGTCGAGAGTGAGTTAGTCTGAGATTGTGCCGTTCTCGAGGATCGTGAGAAGTTATTGCCCGAAACGCGATTTCTAGCAAAACGCGTCTGTACAGCGCGCGAAAACATCGCTGTCGGCTCGTCCATCCTATCGTCATCGTATCACACCCGTAGCTCCAACTTGCAACTCCTCTTGAAGTCACTGTTTCTGTTTGATGGCTTCTTTCGAAGATTACGATGAGTTCGGGAACTACATAGGCGCGGATATCGACTCGGATGAGGAAGGCGACGTTGCAGAGGGCAACACCGAAGTCCCACATGTGTCACAGCAACGACCCCTTGAGGGTTACGATGACGAACCCGGCGCCGAACCAGGGACATCCCTCATGGAGGTTGATGGTGAGTTTTACTTGCGACTAATGCGTGCAGCCCTCAAAAACCATCCTGTGGCTTGCAGAGCCCGTACATAATGCTGTCGTCTTGCACGAAGATAAGCAGTATTACCCATCAGCGTCGGACGTCTATGGCGAGGGTGTCGAAACTCTGGTGCAGGAAGAAGATGCGCAGCCTCTTACCGAGCCTATTATCGCCCCCGTGAAAGTACGGAAATGGACGGTGGAGGAAAAGGGAATGCCAGAAACGCGTTTCGACAAAGGGTATGTGTCTCTACACAATGTAGGCACTGCGCCTCACCGGAAGGTAGATTTCTCGTCAACATGATGTCGTTCCCCAATATGGTTCGCAACGTAGCTGTGGTGGGCCATCTGCACCACGGAAAAACGGCATTGCTCGACATGCTCATATTTGAGACCCACAAAATCGATTGGAATGCAGACAAACAGGCACGAATTCGCGGCGTATGATCTTGTCTCTTCTCGATATTGACGCGCTGACTCTAGACTCGCTACACTGACGTCCATGTACTCTCCCGGGAAAGAGAGATTTCCATCAAATCGTCACCAATCTCACTTGTCCTCCAGACTACCGCCGGGAAATCACACTTGGTTCATCTCATAGACTGCCCTGGTCACGTGAACTTTGTGGACGAAGTGGCATCGTCCATACGACTGGTCGATGGGATCATACTTGTCGTTGATGTCGTTGAGGGTGTCCGTGTGTTCTGGGCTTACCTCGTTCTACCTATTTTAACTATTTGTAGGTTATGGTCAACACGGAGACTATTATCCGACACGCACTGCAAGAGGGGATCCCGATTACACTTGTAGTTAACAAGATTGACCGCCTCATACTCGAACTCCGTCTGCCCCCACTAGACGCATTCTACAAGATTAAACACACCATAGAGGAGGTCAACACCTTTATTAGGTCAGTCCGTTCCGCCTACTTCTCGCCCTCGTAACTGAGCAAGTGACTGGGGTAATTGTAGTGGTATCGACCCAAGTCCAGATCTCCGTTTGAGTCCAGAGAGAGGAAATGTTTGCTTCGCCAGTACGGACATGGGCTGGTGTTTTACTCTTCGGTCTTTTGCCCAAATGTATGCCGAGACATACGGTGCGTCCCACCTATGCCCTTTGTGTTAGCGTGTTCTTAACTCGGATCAGGTTCACTAGATGTTGTGGCATTCGCGGACCGTCTCTGGGGCGACATCTATTTTAACAACAACACACGAAAATTCACACGCAAAGCGGTAGACCCGGAGTCTCCTAGGACATTTGTTCAATTCGTATTGGATCCATTATACAAGCTCTATAGTTCAGTCCTGAGCGAAGAGACCGACGGCCTCAAAGATACTTTGGCAGGGCTCCACATTCACCTTAAACCAGTTATGTACAAGATGGACGTTCGTCCATTGCTCAAAGCTGTGCTTGACCAATTCTTCGGACCTGCCACTGGCTTAGTCGACATGATCATTGAATGGATACCGGACCCTGTGAAGGGTGCTACGAATAAAGTAAGACTCGGGTTGTACATGACTATTTGGGTATTCATGGCATGTCATCTTAGGTCGAGCGAACGTATACTGGGCCAATGAATTCTGAAATCGCTACCTCCATGAAAGAGTGCAGGTCGGATGGTCCAGTTTCTGTCCATGTCACCAAGCTATATCATGCCACCGATGCCCAGTCCTTCCGTGCTTTTGGCCGGGTCCTTAGTGGCACACTCAAGAAGGGTACACAAGTTAAGGTGCTCGGTGAGGGATACTCACCAGAGGACGAGGAGGACATGATGATAGTGACCGTGGATGACTTATGGGTCTCTGGTTCCCGGTACGCCTCTGTCCCCTAGTTATTCGCAGATTTTTGCCCTCACACAGCCTATTCCCAGATATTTCGTCCCCGTAGAAGAGGCTCCAGCAGGTAACCTCATCTTAATTGGAGGTGTCGATGCATCTATAACGAAAACTGCAACACTTGTGTCAACCGACATCGAGGACGATCTTTACATTTTCCAACCCATCAAACATATGACGCAGTCCGTGCTGAAGGTCGCCATCGAACCAATTGCACCATCTGAATTGCCAAAAATGCTCTCTGGCCTGCGCAGTATCAATAAATCGTATCCGCTACTCTCTACCAAGGTGGAAGAGAGCGGAGAACATGTGATCATCGGCACAGGTGAACTATACCTGGATTGCGTGTTGCACGACCTACGCAAACTGTTCGCGGAGATTGAGATAAAGGTTTCGGACCCAGTCACCAAGTTCTGTGAAACCGTGTTGGAGACGAGCGCGCTCAAGTGCTACGCTGACACTCCGAACAAAAAGTGGGGGCAGGTCATTTACGCTGACCGTCTGCTGACCTCTGCATAGAAATCGACTTACCATGATAGCTGAGCCACTCGAACGTGGCATTGCCGAAGACATCGAAACCGGACGTGTCAACATGAGGATGACCGTAAAGGATCGTGGCAAATTTTTCGAAGAAAACTACAAGTGGGATCTCCTCGCGTCTCGATCTGTCTGGGCGTTTGGCCCGGACGAACATGGGCCCAATGCGTTGCTCGACGATACCCTACCTTCTCAAGTGAGAGTTCAACGTCTGACCATTGTAGAGATTTTTCATGGTTCTGGCAGATTGACAAAAAGTTGCTTGGTACCGTAAGAGAGCATATCAAGCAAGGTTTCCAGTGGGGAGCGAGGGAAGGACCCCTCTGTGACGAGCGTCAGTTGTTTGGTGCTCTTGGTGCGCATAAACGATTCGCTCACTGATGGTCTGACAGCTATGCGCAATGTAAAATTCCGGATTCTCGACGCGAGTCTTGCACAAGAGCCAATATTCCGAGGTGGCGGACAGATTGTCCCAACCGCCCGTCGTGTCTGTTACTCGTCTTTCCTCATGGTGAGCCGGCTGGGATAATGATTCTCGTGCCCATAGCGATATTTCGGTTGACAGGCCACGCCAAGGCTCATGGAGCCCGTGTATTACGTGGAAGTTCAGGCGCCATCGGATTGCATTTCCGCGGTATACACGGTACTTGCTCGGAGGCGAGGACATGTTACGCAGGACTTACCAAAAGCGGGATCGCCGCTCTATACGGTAAAGGCACTAATTCCGGTGATCGACGCCAACGGATTCGAGACGGACTTGCGGACGGCAACACAAGGACAGGCGTTCTGTCTACAAGTGTTCGATCATTGGTCGATAGTTCCAGGTAAGCACTAATGGTAAAATACCTGGAAGCGCCCTGGCTGAAGAGATGCGAATACGTCAAGGTGACCCGACGGACCAGAGTATCAAGCTTCGGCCGCTAGAGCCAGCATCTGGACAGGCGTTAGCACGTGACCTGGTGTTGAAGACCCGACGAAGAAAAGGACTTGGAGACCAGATAGCGGTTTCGAAGTACCTTGACGATGAATTCGTGGTCAGTTGCACCCACTCTAGGTGAAAATAACGAAATAACGTCTTTTTTTAGCTTGCTTTGTCAGCTTCTGGGCATGCCGACTTACTCGGATAGACGTGGGAAAGTGTTGGTTTGGCATTTGCATACGTGGCACATTTGTAAATAAATAAATATATCGTGTTGTCGCGCTCCCAACGTTTTCCACTCAACTCACGCTCCCACTCACTCGATCACTCCTCTCCCCTTCTTTCCTTCGTCTTGGTCCTTCGTATCCTTAAAAATGCGAAGCGTTGCGCTCCCTGCTATCATTGCTGCCGCTCTGGTCTCTACGGCCTCGGCAAACGACAAGCCTGCTTTCAAAGTATGCTTCTTAGTCTCGTCCTTGTTCCTTGTCTCACCCCTGTAAAGGCCACAGAAATCAAGGCTCCTTTCCTCGAACAGTTCACCGAAGGTTGGGAAGACCGGTGGACCCCCTCAGAGGCCACGAAGAAGACCCCCGTTGGTGGTGAAACCTTCTCTTATGTTGGCAAATGGTCAGTCGAAGAGGCTTCCACCTCTGTCATTGAGGGCGACCATGGTCTCGTCGCGAAGAGCGTGGCGTCTCACCACGCCATCTCTGCCCCCTTCGACAACTCCATCTCCACCGCAGACAAGCCTCTCGTTCGTTCAGTACTGAGGTCAAGTACCAGAAGGGTGGTAACTGTGGCGGTGGTTACCTCAAACTGCTCGAGGATGGCTTCCAGACAAGCGGGAAGGAATTCTCCGACCAGACTCCATGGGTTGTTATGTTTGGTCCTGATCTTACTTGCCCTGGCACGAAGGTTGGTTTTCTGTGCTGTTCATAGAACCTGTCTGACTTTCGTTGCCTTATTGCCAGGTTCACTTCATCTTCCGCCACAAGAACCCAAAGACCGGCGAATACTGAAGAGAAGCACTTGTCCGTTCCTCCTAGGCCCACTATCGAGAAAACTACCAACCTCTATGGCCTCGTTTTACAGTCAGTTTCGCTGCTGTATTCGTATTCCGTCTCTAACACTCTTATAGCCCTAATAATACTTACGACGTCCTAATCAATGGTGAAAGTAAAAGCCGTGGCAGTCTTCTCGAGGAATTCGCTCCCCCAGTTAATCCATCCGCCGAGATTGACGACCCTGAGGACGAAAAGCCCGCAGATTGGGTGGATGAGAAGCGTATTGCGGACCCCGATGCCACGAAGCCCGAGGACTGGGATGAAGAGGCACCCTATGAAATTCTCGATGAGGATGCCGTGAAGCCTGAAGGCTGGCTCGACGATGAACTTCTGACTATCCCTGATCCTGGTATGCGCTTTTCTTTATGCCGGCCATTCACCTATCCTGATTCGCTTCACCCAGATGCGGAGAAAGCCCGAAGAGTGGGATGACGAGGAAGACGGTGATTGGATCGCACCCACCGTTTCCAATCCCAAGTGCGACGAGGCTCCTGGCTGCGGCGAGTGGAAACGGTAATTAATATTCTATTCACGTTGCCTGCTCCCGGTCTTAATACTCCCACTCTATAGCCCCTACAAGCCAAACCCGCTCTACAAGGGCAAGTGGTATGCTCCCATGATCGACAACCCCGCCTACAAGGGCGAGTGGGCCCCTCGCAAGATCCCGAACCCAGTTTACTTTGAAGACCCTACGCCCGCCTAAGAGCCTTAATAAGATTGTAGGTTTTACCCTTTCCCCTGCTTACCCGTGCTCACCATGGGATGAATAGGGTGGTGTTGGTATTGAGCTGTGGACCATGACGGAGGATATCCTTTTCGACAACATTTACGTTGGTCACTCCCTTGAGGATGCCAAGGCTTTGGCTGCAGGAGACTTTCGACGTCAAACATTCCTTAGAGAAGGCTGCGGATAAGGCTGCCCAAGCCGAGGAGGACGAGGAGCCTGTCGATGAGCCAACATTCGCTGAGAACCCTGTCGAGTTCCTTCGCCACAAGGCCTTCACGTTCATTGCCCTCGCGCGCGAGGACCCCGTCGTCGCTTTCAAGACCCACCCCGAAACTGGTATTGCTCTTGCTGGTGCTGTCCTCACCTTCTTCGGTATGCTTGGCGCTCTCTTCGGTCTCGTCGGTAGCCAGCAGAAGACCTGTCACAAAGGTCAGATACCCTTCTATTCAGTGGTCCCGTCCCATCCGCTGTGTGCTGACGTATCGTTGTGATTAGCCTTCAAAGAAGACTGACGCACCCACCCCTGATGACAAGAACCCTAAGGAGAAAGCCCCGGTTGCACCCGCAGGTGAAAAGAAGGCTGAGGAGACCCCGTTGAAGAAGCGGAAGTAGGCTACACATTGTCACTTCGCACTTTGAACGCTCCATAGACCAGGGTACCACTTAATTGGGAAGGGTTTAAAAGACTTGTGTTGGTTGTTACTGGGATGCGATCGAGACGCCGTTGGCAAGTAGTTAGCAAACTGCTGGGACACGGCTTGTTGTGTCATTTGTTCTCTTTTGAGTTCATACCTGAAAACACTCTTCGTGCTCTTTGTAAAAAATCAGAATCGACCTGGCCAATGGTCACATCACAGTGGGTCTAAATATTTCAATGGTAGGTGCAAATAGTAGATACTAAGCTACATCGTGTCGTATCAGCAGCAGCAGCATCCATGTATATGATATATACACGAAAGAGGGGCCTCACAATCTACGAGGACCGTTGTTGGAATATCTCAAAGTAAGCTGCCCACTCATCTGCCGTCATCAGGTCGTGGTGTTCCTCTTCGACCTGGGAGAACGGCATAGGTTTGCCATCCACTGGAGTGGGTGGTGAACGTCCGAGTGAGCATACACACGTCGCAAGAACGAAGGAAAAAAGGAACTGACCGTAGACGGTGGGGTCGTCATCTGGCAACGGCGCATCCACATCCACATCCGCTTCTGCCGCCCCCATAGCAGCATCAGCCACCGCAGATCCACCCGGCACGCCATTCACGGGCACCTCGCCATGCGCCGTCTGTCCCCACCCGACGACCCTCGCCAGCTTCCTCTCCGCCACGGCGGTGCGGTCAGCATGGGCGCCGTCGTCCTCGGCCGAGCGCGAGCGCTTGTTGTGCTCGTTGAGCGAGTCGAGATACTCGATGTTCGGCTTCCTGTCCTCTTCAAAGTCGCCGAGCACGGAAAATTCGCCCGAGGGCGTGTGCTGCGTCGACGGTGCGGCCGAGGCCGCCAGAGACGCATAGTACTGGTCGTAGTCTAGCAGCGACAAGGAGTAAGCGCGTCGTCGGTCGGTCTACCGTACTGTATACTCACAGTCCGCCTCGTTGCTCGTCTTGGCGTCCGGTCTCACGCCCCCGTCGTCGTCCTCCTCGAGGTCGACTTCGGTCTTCAATGGCGACGGCCGGACGATGCGCCCCAGGCCCTTCAAGCTCTCGTCGAGATCGACGTTTGCTTGGCCGGGCGGCACCAGAGCGGCGCCGGCGCCGGCAGCGGGGTTCTGCGCGTTTTCTTTGATCCCGAGCGCGGTGAGGTCCCCCGAGATCGTGCTCTTGAGATGCCACGCCGGCATGATGTTCTGCTGCCTCTTCGCCGCGGCCTCCTCGTCCCGCTCCCGACGCACGGTCTCCTCGTCCTTGTCGGTGGTCAGCACGATGCCGATGCCGTCCTCCTGGCGCCGTTCGCCCGTCGAGCCCGCCACTTTCAATCCGTGGCCGGGCTCTCCGGCAGCTTTTTGGGCAGCAGGCGTCCAGCGCAAAGTGCTTGGTGATGTATTGCGATATCTCAAAGCTGCGCAGGGGTGAGAGTTCAGAAAGGGTAGCGGCGAGGTGGGTGGGGTGGGGGCTTACTGGGGCATGACCATCTCTTCGCTTTTTCGGAGGCCCTCCCGTATGAAGCGCATTTGATAGTTGAAGCGCTGCATTCTGTCCTGGCTGCCGCGTACGTTCTCCGCGTTTTCGTTGTCGACGAGCTCCGTTTTACAGTCTTCGCAGATAAACACCCCACGCGAGTAATCCGCGATCCTGTCCGCGTCCAAGGGGGTGTACGACCTGCTACACAGCGGGCATATATACCCTTTATTGTCGAGTTGCTGGGCCAGATCGGTTTGGTTGGGGGACGACAGCGTACATACACCAGGTATAAGATGGGACTCACGTTGCGCAAACCGGTGTCAATGACGCGGTGCATTTCCTGCGACCCTCCACTTGACTACGTTACAGAAGCGCTTGTAGTCGACATAAAAGTATTGTCTGCCCACGGAGCGTTGGGCACCCTCTTTAAGTTCGTTCTGACGATGGCTGCAGCAGACGGACGCCTTCAGTCCGGTGGAATAGTGGGATTCCAAAAAAAAAAAAGACGCACGCTTGTATTAGCCCGTCTTTTTCCAGAGTCGCCATGAGTTTGTTAAGCTCCTTGACTTGCAGGCCAACCCTTCCTGCCAAGTCGTCGTCCTTGAGCCTGAAGGGGACGAGAATGAGACAACACGGTGAGGGTACCAAACCTCCCCACTCACACTTGATGCCGCGCTAGCTGGTCCATGACCACGATGAATCGGGGGTCGTAGAACGCGCGAGTGACATGTTGGACCAAAAGATATAGGGCAGCCTTGTTTTCTTCAGTCAACATAAGGTGCGAACAATGGTGCACGCCGGATGGTGGTGCGCTGCCGACGACAGAAACCACCTAGGACGAGGTGAAGCTCCAGTCGTAGATTTATCCTGTACTACGAGCATGAGTGGCGCACGATGAGATTCAGAACGCGCGCGTAACAGATACAACGTGGATGTCCCCTACGGTCGTCGGTCGTGATTGTCACGGTCAAACTTGAGGGTCTGACACAGACTGACTAATACAAGCCATCTGATGATCATTGCCAATAAGGAGAACATAAACGAACGATATCATGTATGATGTTCTGTATCTCTAACTCTAAGAGAAAGAATTGTCTCTGCCATCGGCCAGCTTTCACCAAGTCCGTTTGACAACTCGCTCGGTAAGACCCTCTAAGGCGCTTCTAGCCTCACTCTCAGGCAGGTGTTGCAAAGTCTCAAATGCCTTGTCTGCATACGCGCTAGCGAGCTCTCGCGTGCGTTCTACACCAGATGACCTGCGAACCAGGCCTCGCGCCTGAATACGTTCCCCTGTCAGCGACGGCATGCACAAAGACAAACGATCACTTACGAGCTCGACGTCTCCTTCCTTCTCAAACTTTCGGGCGATGAGGGCACCCATCTCGGGGTGCTCTTCCCATGCGTACAACGCCGGACCTGTCGCGAGACCCAACTGCAGATCCGCGCCCGCCGGGCTTCCCGAGGGCCGCCTCTCCCGACTCGTAATCTAGGACGTCATCTACGAGCTACAAGGCAATAGGTACCACACATATGGGAAAAAAATGGAAGTATGGTCGACATACCTGGAAGGCGATGCCAAGATTGCGGCCGTAGGCATACGCAACCTCTTTCCATATCTCGCCATCCCTCGCGCCACCTAGCACAACCGCCGCCCGTGCGCCTTTTGCCATGAGACTCGCGGTCTTCAGATAGGTCTTCTTCAGGTACATGTTCCAGCTGTCGCTGCCCACATACGACGCGCCGACGAGCGTGGCGCCTTGCTGTGCAACCTTGTTCATCTGTAGGATCTCACCCTCGACGAGATTATTAATCACGCTGGCGATGAGCTCGACGACCTCGCTCTCGCCGAGACGGGAGAGCGCCGCACTCGCGCGTCCCAAGAGGAAGTCCCCGCCGAGGATGGCGTACTTGTTGCCAAAGGCGGCGGGGCCGGACGCCGCACCACGACGCAGGTCCGCGTGGTCGATCACGTCGTCGTGCAGCAGCGACGCAACGTGGATCATCTCGACGATTTGCGCGAGGCGCGTCTGCGTCGGCAGAGGGGCGCTGTCGTGCGCGACCGGTCGGGAGCTCGGAAGGCCGGCCGTCGTGGAGGAGGGGACGGCGGGGCGTTGGGCGAGCGCGGGGGCACGAGGGAGAAGACGGAGGTGAAGGAGGCGGTGTGGTCTGGCATGCTGGGGTTCCAGTCGTTGAGCACGTCAGGACGCGAGAGGGGGCGGTCGAGCTCCTCTGTGCGCCCCCCCGCACCCTCGCAATCGGCGGCCCATTTCTTCTGGTTCCAGTCGCGTCCGAGACCGTTGGTCGCGCACGAGAAGAGGAGGATGAGTAATGGACGAAGTTGTTTGGAAGGGTGCAAGAAATAATATTTGGCGATGTCCGTGAGCGTGGGGTGGGCAGAACCGAGCAGATTTAGAAGCCTCTCTCGTAGATGGTCGAGCTGGGGCTTCAATAAGAGGTATGGGTCTGGACGCGGGGGGAGTGACGGATCGTGGAGAACGGATTGCGGACGCGTCGTATATGCGGGCTTTTGAACGAGACTTGGAGCACTGTAGGCTCTATGTTGAGGCCATAAAGGATGCGAGTGGACAAGGCGGATGCTACGAGGGACAGGGCATCGTCTCATATTCACCTCAAGGTCACCGCTTGCGTTGGGGTTGCGACGTTGGGATGACGAAATATAATGAGCTGACTTATGCGACCCGCGGGACCCGAACACATTCCGGTCCATAAGCTGCCTCCAACATTCGTTACCCAGTCAGCAAATAATGTATACTGTATAATGATAATATGATATATACCCAAAGAACGAAACTAGAATACATGGGTCGCGAGACGAAAACACGCTTCTAAATAGGCTGTGCATCCAGAGTCCAGACAATTAATACTAAAACCACGTGTGTACTTTTTTATGGAACGGAAGCAAAGCAAATTTCAATTTCAACGACCGTGTCGTGTTGCCGGAGGACTTGGCGGTGATACAGGTGCTTGCCGTCAGAGGCTTGCGAAGTCTGCTGACCGGTCGAGACAAGTATTCTGCTAACTGCCTTCCCCTAAGAGTGATGGATGTCAACTTTTTGAAGAGTTGGACGGTCCGTAGTTGCTTACTTTGGCTTCGAGGTCTTCCCAATCAACGCTTTCCGTGGCATTGAGAGCTATCAACATCGGAGGTTTATCTGAGACATGATCCGTGTTGGCACTATCGGTAGGCGAGGTCTTATTGCTGGTATTGCTGGTGCTAGATGCTGCCACGGCCAAAACAAGGATACGGCCGAGCTAATGCGACAGTAAGATCGAAGTATGTAAACAAGGTGGTAGTGCTTACCTCACTATCAACCATCCCAATACCCTGATCGGCGACCTCGAGCCAAATTTCGCTACTCAAACCAACGACGAGGCGGACGTCGTCCTTTGAGCGAGTCGAGTCACAAGCATAGGAAACCAGTTGTCCATTTGGTGTTAACAGGACGGCGGTGTGTAGCCCGGGAGAGCTGATAACTTGAGAAAGGAGCCGATGGAGGGTTGCGAGGACAAGCATAGCTTATTCTCAAATCCGGTTCACCGCCACCTTCTAGACCGCGCACGTGACGTCATTCCATATGTAAATTACACTTTTACGGTACGACGGATGTGGTTCAAAGCAGATCCTGCTCTCAGCCACTTGATCTGGTCACTTGACATCGTGTGCTTTGTCGTGATTTCGAATGACTCTCCACTGCGCGTTGTGACTTTGACCCGCACATGTTCCGTCTGATTTACCCGCAAACAGATCAGCGACTCCCGTGGTCTCCACGACAGCACCAGACCCAATCCGCCCGTAGTCGTTCTTGTCAGCGAACCACAAGGGTAAAACTCCCTTGCTTCTGTAAACGGTTCACGCATGGGTGTGGTGTACAACGTTATTGAAAGTTCAATTACTCACTTTAAGGTTGGTTTCATGAATCCGAGCGAAGGAACGCGCGATGATCATAGCACAACCTATCGTGCACTCAGCGACGTGCCAACCCAAATTGACCATGCTTCTCACCGTAGAAACGGGGCTGTAGGGCGGCGTGTTCGCGGGCGCTACCTTCGCCATAATTCTCGTCCACGATGAGTGCCCACGGTTGTCTCCTCTCCTTAAATTTCTTGGCGACCTTCGGTATCGTATCCACGGCTGGTTGGGTGGAATCATGATCATGATCCAACGCAACATTCACTTCGCCATTTTCATCATTGACAGCCTTATCACGTATAAACTACTCAGTCTATCAGCACAAGACTCATTGAGACTCACCGTGATTACTGGAACGAAGCGAACGATCAGGTCAGTGACCGCAATGAAAGAAACGGCTTACAAAGATTCTCTGAGATGTTGGAGAGGTGTCCTTTGTACTTGAGCCATGGTCCCTGATCGGAGACGTGCTAAGCCGACAGAAAGTGCATCTCATAGTGACTTACTGCAGGCAGAAATATGATCTGTGGTGCATTTCCCTCTCACTCTCATCAGCACCTTCATTTTAGGGAGTTCCTGGACAGTGCTATCCTCGACATGAGGGAGGAAGGGTTCGAGCACTTCGAGACGCTGTGAGTCATTGCGAATGACAACCTCGGTCTCTGGTTGAGGAGCTGGCATTGGCTTTGGGTGGTACGAGACATCACCGAGCGCAAAACCCGACGCTGGGAGGTCCTGTCCGGACGGCGGTTTCGAACTTGAATAATTCCCCGGAAGGCAACGTCAACGAATCAGTCACTGGGGTTGAATGTCAATTTCCCCGAAAATGCCATGGCAGTCACTATTGTGGGCGAAGCGAGGAAATTCATCGTGAGGCTGTTGCCATCAGTTGCGCGACTTAAAGTTACTGCGAAAAATCGTTGAGCCTACGAAAGCCAAGAGGAGGAATTCTCTCACCGGTTGAACGAGGTAAGAATTGCTTTTGGGGTGTAAGCCAGCAATTTACGGGAATACATGACGCTCACCATTTGCACCTTCTTTTGTGTCCTCGCGTTTCCACTGTCAGAAAGCTCATAAACAAGCAAGCTCTCGGTCCAATGGTCAAGACGTACCTGCCCAATACAAGGTCCACAAGCGTTGGCCTAAGACAACCGCCCCAACGTCTTCGAGAACCTCTGTTACTTTGTCGCGTTCCATTGTTGCTCGAATTTGTTCCGATCCGGGGGTACAGAGAAAGGGAACCTAGAAAACCAGCGTTCAGCAAGAACGGTAAGGAATAAGACAATCCGCTACCTGAGACGATAGGCCAGCTGCCTTGGCTTGCCGTGCCAAGTCTGCCACTCGTGTCTGGTGCGCGGCCTGCTCTAGATGACACCATAGCGCATATTTACATGCTAGACTTACCATATCCTCATACGAGCTGTTCGTGCATGAGCCAATCAAACTGGCGGATAGTCTATCCTCCCAGCCGTTTTCCTGAACAAACGAAGCAAATCTGGACAAGGGAGTCGCTAGATCGGGAGTGAACGGCCCATTAATCGTGGGCTCTATTTTCGATAGATCCTGTTGACCGATTAGGAAACCAGAGCGAGGGGAAAGCACGGAGAACTCACGATCTCGATCAATCTCGTCATATTCAGCACCTGCGTCGGCACTCAAGAACCCCTTGGCAGCGGCTTCGTCGGCTGCGCGAGCTACTGGGCCACGTCGTGTCGCATGGAGATAAGCTCGCATGCTAGGGGTGTATGGGAACGTTGATGTTGTCGCGCCGACTTCGGCACCCATGTTGGCGATGGTTGCAAGGCCTACAGTGCACGTCAATCTCGGACCGGGTCCAACGAGAAAGGAAAAATATTCTACCAGTGCACGACTGATTAAAAATCCCGGGCCCAAAATATTCGAGAATCCGACCGGTGCCACCCTTCATAAGTGTCAGAAACTAGAAGCACTATGTCATTGTGATGCCTGACTTTGACGGTGAGCTTCCCCGCAAGGTAAAGGATCAAGTCTTTAGGCGTTGCCCAATCGTTGAGTTTGCCCGTGACGTGTATGCCTGTCCTACTGTTTAATCGAGCGGATGAGAGATATGCCACGCGCTTCGGCGTACCGGTGATCTGGGGGGCTTTGAGCTCCCAAGGCGTTCCAGTCATGGCATCGACTGCATCAGCACCTCCAACACCGATCGCGAGCATCCCGAGGCCACCTGCGTTTGGCGTATGCGAGTCTACAGCCAAATGGTCAGTTGATGATAGACGAGAAATTGGAAGCATTCTTGATCACCAGTGCCAAGCCTGGATAATGCGCGGTGAAGTGAGATAGATCGGTCAGGTATTGGGACGAGGCCGAGCTCACATGAGCATCCCAGGAGCAGCATAATTCTCGAGTACAATTTGGTGGATAATTCCAGAACCTGGTCCCCAGAACTCGATACCATATTTCTTGGCCGCGCTCTCTAAAAAGTCGAACACTTCTTGATTGGAAGCGATCGAACGCTACACAATCAACGGGACGATCGCCCTAACAAGGCAACTGGGTGGCCAACTATACCTGCAAATCTGAATCGGCCCCCGTCGAAGCCTGGATTAAATGGTCACAGTGGATGCTCGTGGGAACAATTGTCCTGTCAAGACCGGCACTCATGAACTGCAACCTGCGACGTCGCGAAAGCGAATACATGTGATGTCAGCCCAGAGAGCATCATGGCCGGTAGAAATCTCACAACGCCATTCTGGGGTGATTCGATATGATGTTAATTACACGCTCAGAACAGATTGCGGTGACTGTCTCACTGAGCAGAGGCATCCTGCATGGCTACCCTCTCTGGTTGGAGTTGGAGGTAAGTTGAGCCTCTTTGAATACCACCGCTGCCGATCCCATCAGCATCATGGAGATGGCTGTAGAGTATCTTTTCCGCCAGCGTAAGAGGTCTTTTGAGGTGTTTCCGCACTTTGGTCAAGTTATTCAGAAGGACGATATAAGGCGGCGTTATGGACGAGCACGGTTTTTCTGGGACAGACGCTTGAGTTGCCAGCGATCGCGTCAGCCCCGAAGTTGGCAAGCGCCGTAGGTTCACTCGGAACGACATGACGGGAACCAAGAGGATAGTAAACGTGTTTTTACAGCGCCTGACCCATTTATGGTGGCTGCCAGGTCGCTTCTTGCACTCCCTGACTTGACACGCGCGGTCACGTGTCAGACATTTACCCGCGAATAGAACGCACTGAAAAAGGCAATTGCAATTTATGAGGTGAAGCTGTTGTATGTTGTATTGTGTAACAAGGGAGACAGACTTGTGCGTCACCATAGAGGGTCCACAGCTTTCCAGCCCTTGGCCCGCTGTTCCCAATATCCTCCTGCGTATACCCACTCGTCACCCTCGCATCTAAACCATTGGGGCTCACGATCCTTCCCGAGTCTCCGGCGTTCTCGCTGAAGCTCTTCTAAACGCTCCTTTTCCGCCTCCGCACGATCAAGGTATCCTTCTTCTAGTGCACGAACGTCTGGCCGGTAGCGTGAATCCGTTGGAGGGAGTTTACCCTCCATCCCTGGCGTGATCTCGTTAAGCGTGATACCCCAAGACGTGAACCCATAGAGATCCTGGGCGTTCTTCGGGAATGGCGTCATTCTCCACAAGATTTGGAGGTGGTTGGGCCCTAGTTTGCGTGCCTACAACTTCGTCCCATTTCCCTTCCAGAGTTGTCTCGATGTCACCGGTAGGAGAATAAACGGTGCCATAAACCTGATTGGGAACACCCCAGTATCCTGACTCCCTAAACTCGACCACGCAACGAGCTCCAGTCGAGACAGTTTTCTATCGTCATCTTTCCCGTGTGTTCCAGATACTTGGTTCCCATCATCAGATTTCGCATAAAGGAAGACGGCTTTCTCCTGATGAATGACTCCGTCACACACTCCGATTGACGTGGTCGGACACGTTCCTACTTACCACTGGTAATGATCGTTCCCGATCTTGACGTGATTTATGCCAAGAGGAATGATTTCCAAGCTCTTGCCTGGGAACAGCGGCGATTCCGTGAGTATTTGCCAGTTAGGCATCGGTCTACCACGTACCCCAAAATTTTGTCTTCCCAGCAGATGTAGCGTAGAGTTCCCAGCCCTTCGCCTTCCGCGTGATAAGCCATGACTACGGGATGGTGACTGACTTTTTCGGAAATGAATTTTAAACGCGGGATCTCAAAGGTCTCCGCGAGTAAAGGATTACTAGTTGGGTTCAGGTGTACAGATGTTCATTCATAGACTTGTAAGAACTTACAAGCCCTTGCGACTAGACCGGTGTCGCGTATGTGCATAACCGGATACTGCAAAGGCTGCAACATAACACATGCGCTCGACAGGATCTCGAGTTTGGGAGGCTTCGCTGAGTAGATCATAGTATTCGACTTCCTCAGCTGTTCTCTGAAGGAGTGTCAAAGGCTCGTTGAATGTCACAGGGAAAGCTATGCTAGATAGATCCTGTCCAAAAAGAGGGTCAGCCATTATACGTGATGATCTGGTAGATGGACAGCACCTTGCCCACGTTCTTCTTGAAGACAGCAAACAGACTACCCTCGTCCGCGACTGGACCAGCTTGGTAGCGACTGTTCGATGCGTTACCTGTTGAACACCGACTGTGGCTTGATACTCGCTGATTGCCAATGACGGGCGTTCATCTTTTTCTTCGTCTGTGTCCGACGCTTCTTCAGAGTTGTGGGAGTTGCTCTGCCCATCTATGCCAGCGATCCGGCCATCAGCCGCACATGCTTCCAAAGGCGGAGTATCGAGGAAGAACTCTTCAGGGCCCATCAATTTCATCAGTCGCATCAAACCAGATGCTTCCACTATCGCTCAAGGAAGTGGCAGTGGACATCCAAGCTCTACGTGCGATAGGACTCGTGAAGCGTGTTGCCGGAGAGTCGCTCGGCTCAGAATGTTCCTCGACGGTAGACGGTAGTGGTGAGGCATGAACAGTAGAAGGGTTGTTCTCTACAAATGGTATCAGGCTAGTGAGAGCTGCGTGCTGTTTCTTTAACCTCCCAATCACCGATTGTATGTGATGGTAAGGATCGGCAGAAGTCGTGCTGGGTGGCGATGGTTGTTCATCCACAGGTACGGCTTCTGCCGGGGAGTGTTGTCCTGAGCCATGATCTTCAATTTATACAAGGTCAGAGTGGGAACTTTGGGGGTATGTAGAAGGGAGGACCATACTCTTCTTGAAGATTCCAAACATGCCATCCTTCGAGACGTCCTTCAGCTTTTCCTTTTCCTTATCGGACCTCGATTTAGAAGAGCTGGGAACGCGCTTTTTAGAATGCAGTTGACGTAAGGCAGTTAACCGTGTCCTCCAGTTCTGTGATGGTCTGTTGTGATGGATAAGGGGGGTACTCAAATAATGCAAATTGTACTGACGCCACTCATTTCCTCTAACGTACTCGAGGTCTTACTCGCTTGATTGAAGCTCACCCGAGATGCGACCCTACCAATTGAAGACCGGCGTCCCAGTGATCGCGCATCCTGAGGGGAGACAATGAATTGACTTGATTCAGTCAGCACAAGTCGGGCAGAGAGTAGGGACTCCTCACCGAAGTGCTTTCTTCCATGTGTCGTAGTCCTCTGCATTTAGACATTTAATGTGAAATGTTGCCGTTGCAGTGTCGATATGTATGTCCTTGGAACTAGCGGCAAAGGTTATTGCGGCTTGAGAAACTGACAGCTCGTCTCTGGTGGGCTTTCCGAGGTCGAAAGAGTACGAAAGTCGGCCGTCTTGATACAAAATAAAGTATCCTCCGTGCAAAGCCTACGCGGAATTTAGATGACAGGGAAATAAGGTGTGGATATTGTTACCCTGCATCCTTTTCCGCCTTTTTTTCAGGACCCATCCCTGATGCAAGATCTTGAGGGACGACACGGGAGGCGTGGGCGACATGATAGTATGGCGTTCAGAGTGATTCGAGTGCATCGCTCTTTTCCAATATGACTGCCTTGGGGGACTTCCCGGGGAGAACTAGCCCGGGAAGAACCTGGAGCTGTGGTGGATTAGCGAAGAGAAGACAAATGGGGTTATATGCGGGTTCCGCGTGAATCAGGAAGGCTGAGGGACCTACGTATGACAGACTACAGGAGTTGTGAGAGTGTTGACCGGTAACAAGTTAACTAGGCGACTCTCGGCATTGCGATTGAGATAATACGACGGAAACGAGCTCGGAGATGTGTCCCCCGGAACGGACCGGCGATGTGATTAAAATCAGTGTGGATCTCCCCATCAACGCAACCTGCTCCTCTTTCCTCAACACCCATAGTACTCGTCTTTAGCTATAGCTACCTCACGTGTTCAAGCTATCCTCAATACAATGGCCACGTACGTGCCTTCTCAACCTTCACTATCCCGACTTACCCATGTCTAGCGGGGATATCGGACTCATTGGTTTGGCCGTCATGGTTGTCTTGTCTTCCTTCTCGCTTCTATCTTCTTACATATTATGGTAGGGCCAAAATCTCATCCTCAATATGAACGATAAAGGCTTCAATGTCGTCGCCTACAACCGTACAACCTCTAAGGTTGACCACTTCCTTGCAAACGAAGCCAAGGGTACTTTCACTCTACGTCCGATTTACTTTCAATCGAGGCTCACTGTCACCAAGGAACCAATATTCAGGGTGCACACTCCATCGAAGAACTCGTTTCAAAACTCAAGCGCCCTCGCAAGGTTATCCTTCTGGTTAAAGCCGGGTCTGCTGTAGACGACTTCATCCAGCAGTTGACACCTCATCTCGAAAAGGGTGACATCATTATTGATGGCGGAAACTCTCACTATCCCGATACAATCCGTCGCGTCAAGGAACTCGAAGCCAAGGGATTCCTCTTCGTTGGCTCTGGTGTGTCCGGTGGTGAGGAGGGTGCCCGTTATGGCCCTTCTCTCATGCCTGGTGGTTCGCGTGATGCCTGGCCTGCCATTAAGGAAATTTCCAGAAGACCTCTGCCCAAGTTCAGGGCGATCCCTGTGCTGATTGGATGGGTGAATCCGGCGCTGGCCACTACGTCAAAATGGTGCATAATGGTATGGATTCGTTCCTTCATATTCGCTCCCGTATACACGATCTCCTTTCAAGGTATCGAATATGGTGATATGCAACTCATTGCCGAGGCGTATGATATCTTGAAACGCGGTCTTGGACTTCCTGAGGACGAGATTGCGGACATTTTCGAGAAATGGAACAAGGGCGTCCTTGATTCCTTTTTGATTGAGATCACCTACAACATCCTCCGCTTCAATGACGAGGATGGCCAGCCGCTTGTTACTAAAATTCTGGATCAGGCCGGTCAAAAAGGCACGGGAAAGTGGACGGCAATCAACGCTCTCGACGCTGGAACACCCGGTATGGCACACTCTTTACACAGGTATATTCAAGCTTACAAATAAATTCAGTCACACTTATCGGCGAGGCTGTCTTTGCCCGCACGTTGTCCGCCTTCAAGGCCGAGCGCTCCCGTGCCAGCAAAGTTATTGCAGGGCCCGAGAAGGAGGTATTCCGTGGCGACAAGAAACAGTTTATCGATGACTTGGAGCAGGCTCTCTATGCTTCCAAGATCATCTCTTATACACAAGGTTTCATGCTTATGCGCGAGACCGCCAAAGAGCTGGATTGGCATCTTAACTATGCCGGTATTGCTCGCATCTGGCGTGGTGGTTGCATTATCAAGGTGAGTATTGGGTGACCCCTACTACTAGTGTCACCGGCAAGCTCACCGCGTTGGCCCACAGTCTGTTTTCCTCGGCGACATTACCTCCGCTTACGAGAAAACCCCGGACCTTGAGTCCTTACTCTTTGATGGCTTCTTCAACAAGGGTATCACTTTGGAACATTGGCACTAGTTACCCCGTGCGCTGACCTGACCCGATATTACAGCCGTCCACAAAGCCCAGCCGGGTTGGCGACGTGTGATTGCTCAGGCAGTGCTCTGGGGTATCCCTACTCCCGCGTTCAGCACAGCCCTTGCCTTCTTCGATGGCTATCGCAGTGAAGTTCTCCCAGCCAACATTCTGCAAGCGCAACGCGACTACTTCGGTGCACACACCTTCCGTGTTCTCCCGGGCAAGGAGAATGCGAAACTCAAGGCGGGCGAAGATATCCGTGAGTATCCCCTTCAGTACAGCAGGCCACCTCTCACCACCCACTTCGCAGACATCAACTGGACTGGGCGCGGCGGCAATGTCTCTTCCTCCAGCTACAATGCGTGATTGTTGTAAGCGCTAAGAGAATCCAAGGCACTGCATTGGTACGTTGGGAAATACGTTTCCCTAATGCAATTGTTTTATTTGTAGGGGATGGCTACAAGAAATGAAAAGAGTAGTAGATAGAATCCTTTGTACCCGAGCGTCGTAATGTCTGAAAAGCGATACGAAGTCTTATTGTAACTGGTCCACGAGTGCCATGAACACTTACAGTACTACATTATGTCTTTGTCTTGCCGCAAGCCTCAGGACGTCGCTACTACCTCTTTGCTCGAGCTCAGTTTGCATCCTATCTAACCAACAAAGTACATCTAAGCTACCTCTGAAGTTGATTATCATGTCGTAGACATGGTCATGATGTCACGCAGAAATCGGAGTCTGAGGTCTGAGAACTCGTTCACGGAAAATGATATTTCGGAGTGAGATAGCTGGCACTTTACTGGAATACACAATCCCCAGATACAACGGTATGCATGCGATGGAATACTTTGTTCCTACCGCCATGGCTGGCGATTGCGAACGCGTTGAGAGCGAATAAAGAGTTCTCAGCATTGCAGTCAAGCCAACATAGTGAAGACCGTGATGACCTGGAATGACCTCTCGAAAACTATAATAATATCCATACGTGGCCGCGACACTACAAATACATCTATGCTTCAGTTTCGGCACGAAAAGATACGGATATGTGTCCGAAAGCCTTTAAGCATGCATAACTAGTCGTCTTGGACGGTACCGTCAATGACATAGAGGACTCCGTTAATGGCCTCAGAAACGGTGATATTAGGAGGGATAGATAAGAAGAGGCTCGGGTATGTGTAACACACCTCTTTTGCATTGATGATCTGTATGTCGCCATTAATAAGAACTCGTTCCCATTCAGGTAAAGTGGTGTCTTTGCTAGTCTCCACGAAGGATATCTTTCCTTCTGCTAGCGTTGGGTAGGTACGGGAAGTAAGGGAAATAGGGGATTCCTTAAAGCAAGCCAGATGAGTCGAGCGCCAACGAACGAAAACTAGTCTGCAGACCGGGATGATGTGGAGGGACACCCAGCGCTCGACGTTCTTCGTTGACCGCTCCTCCAATTCTTGTTCGGTCAGCTTGATACTATCGTCGACGGGAACAGAGTCCTGGTGACTTGATATGCGTGCAAGCAGCAGACATGTTTCAGAATCGTCTAAAGAGAGTATCGTATTGCCGACTCACGGCTTTCTAGCCAATGCCATCACAGGCCTTGTTCGTAGGGACCAACACTGTGATTTTCGAGTCCAAATCCAGCAGAAGGCGACTTAATTCAAGTTCTCTCGCATATGAAAAGAAGATGGAGGTGGTGGGCTCGATGGTGAGGAGATCGGAGAGCGTCGGAAGGGCGTTGGAGGGACGTCCTGTGATCCATTGGGATTGCAGGAATAACCAGCTGGTCCGCTGCGGCTGCAGGGTGTATGCCCAGGTTAATCGAGACTGAGAAGGGTCAGAAACGTGGCCAGGTGTTTCATCGTTGCGTACTTCTTGCCTGCGGTGCAACGCGATTGTGTCAAAGAGAGCCGCTGCTGTCACATTCTAGGAGAATCAGCCCGGGCCGCTTTCCTGTCAGCTCAGTGTCTCTTGTGCGCACATCATGTGCGGCATTGTTTTCTTAGCGGACTGGCACGCTACGACTGCTAACCGCAGTAGTTGTATAAGCAATGAGGGCTTCACTGAACTCATGGGACAATTGCGGGCTACAAGCGCAGCAAGAGGCCAGTTCTAGTCACCCACTTGTTGTGGACGGCATTGTCAGAACTGAAGTCGGGTACATGTTGTACAGGTCCCGATGTACAACGCGACCACCAGATAACCGTGAAGAGTGATCATGGAGCAGCTGTCCATCTCGATCTTTTTGCGTCAGAGCTCCGTCTACGCGGGGACGCGCCGGTGGCCCAGCCCCATATACATGAGAGTGGCAATGTCCTTTGCTGGAATGGCGAGGTTAGCAGGTCGTTCGCTGATCCGGACCCCTCGGTCGTGCTCATCTTCTCGAGAAGATCTTCGAAGGGCTGGATGTATGTTTTCAACCTGTTGTCCCGAGGCGATCGATACTAACAAGTCAAGATTCATCCCGAAGAGAACGACGGTTCGAAGCTTTCTACCGCTATGAGCGAGCTAGAGGATGCTTCTGCCATCGTGCAACTTCTTGGGACTCTTGAGGGACCGTAAGGGACTTGGGATCGATGTCATCCATGCGTCACCAACTCGTCGTTCACAGGTACGCTTTCGTCTACTACCATGTGAGTCTCGTCCTGAGATCATGAATATGCGTTCATTCGTCCCTTAGCATCGGTCATGGAAAGGTTTTCTTTGCGCGTGATCCTCTCGGCCGTAGATCTCTCCTCATGCACGTGCCCAGTCCTGAGCTGCCCTACTTGCTCCTAGCTTCGGTGTCTTCTGGGAAAAGCGATCACTATGATTTCACTGAGCTCTCAACGGAATATATCTACGCGCTTGATCTCCGTAGTCTTGGCTGCGACCCAGTCACATCCTTTGTTACTTGTCTGGAACGTCTCCCACGTGTTGCACCCGGCATGAATGTATCTTATCGTTCGCTATATGTGTGTTCTCCCGCCTTTCCGGTCTTGTTTTCAGCTAAAATATTATTTGTGCCCATAGACACAACCTGGCACGGTGAACCAGGCATTACCACCCACAGACACTGAGGATCTCCGGTTGCAATCACTAGACATCATTCCTCGATACCTTTCGTCGGCTGTGGATGAACTGACCTATCATTTGGATCATAGCGTCTCGTTGCAAGTAAGCAATGTACCTCAGCAGGGCGTAGAGTTGCATTCGTCGGATCGAGCACTTTCTGCGAGACCCGTACCGGCTCGCGTGGCTGTACTTTTCAGCGGTGGGATCGATTCTACTGTATGCGCCTTTTTGGCCCATAAGTAAGTCAACAGGCCCACATTTGCGTGTGGCGGAAGCTCATTGATTATAGACACATATCATTGGATGAGCCCATAGACCTGCTCAACGTCGCTTTCGAGAATCCTCGGAAGATACGTGGCCAGATAGATGGCGGCGTCGGCGGTATTAAAAAGAAAAAGGCAACGGGAAATGACCATTGGGAATACTGTATCTATCGATGAACAGTACAACCCAGACTATCTCGTTCCAGACAGGGTCACTGGTTTGAGCGAACTTGAGGAATTACGAAGGCTGTGCCCTGGACGACAGTGGAACTTCGTAGGCCCCCACGGTCGTATGTGCGCGCATCGTTTTAACTCTGGGATTTCAGGTAGAAGTTGACGTACCATATACGGAATATCAAGATGCGCAGGAGACGGTAGAATCCGTTATGTGGCCCTGTCAGACGATCATGGACTTGGTTAGCGGAGTGGTCCCACAACCATCGCTTGCTTGACTGATCAATTTACAATTGGCGCAGAGTATCTCGATGCCACTGTACTTCGCAGCGTGTGGTGTTGGAAAAGTGAGAGGGAGCGTGACAGCCGAACCGGAGCTTTATACCAGCTCGGCTCGTGTATTACTCAATGGACTTGGCTCAGACGAGCTACTCGGTGGGTACAGCCGACATCGTACAGTTTACAACACTGGCGGCTGGAAGGCCCTCATAGATGAGGTAGGACTCACAGGGATGTGTTTCGGAAATTCTGACATCGTCTTTACGGTCAGCTCCAACTCGATATGGATCGCATCCCCACGCGCAATCTCGGCCGCGACGATCGCGTGATCTCTGCACACGGGAAAGAAACGAGGCATCCATTCCTTTCCCTAGATGTCGTGAATTTTCTGGTCGCGCTTCCGATTCATGTCAAGACAGACCCGCGGCTTGAGGTGGGGGTGGGTGACAAGATGCTGCTCAGGCTCGCGGCACGGAAAATGGGCCTCGTCGAGGCGAGTACAAGGAAGAAGCGTGCGATGCAGTTTGGAACCCAGTCTGCAAGGATGGAAAGAGGCGCTGCGAATGGGGGTACATTATTGAATACAACTCGGCAGACAGAAAAATAGAAATCTTGAGTCACTTTTGAGTCACACCGTATCACGTGACTTGTTCACGTGGTCTCAGGAAGTTGTTCAGACTTGGTGAGCAGCTAGTTTGGCTGTTTTGCAAGGAGACACATTATGGCGTCAGCTCGTATAGCAGGTACGTGCCCCTTCCATATTTCGGACTTCCCATAACTCTCCCGAAACCAGTTCCCCTCGCCCTTGGTTTGGTGTTGTTACAGTCTAGTTTGTATGATGTGCCAGGTGGATTCAAGGCGGTCATGTTCGACAGATTCTCTGGTGTGAAGGATCAGGCATGTTTTCAATATCTTTAGCACAGAGCATGGATGGGCTGAATGGTTACATCCAGCCCACGGGGGAAGGAACACATTTTCTGGTTCCGTGGCTCCAGCGCGCCATTTTGTATGACTGTCGCATAAAACCTCGGGTGAGTTCGTTGTAGCTTTAGGCTGAACAGGGGTTGACAATACCGCGAGCAGAATATTACCACAACCACGGGGTCGAAGGACCTTCAAATGATTTCCATCACACTTCGCGTGCTGTCACGTCCAGACACAACCCATCTCCCCAAGATTTACCAGAGTCTCGGCCTGGACTACGACGAGAGGGTGCTTCCCTCCATTGGCAATGAGGTTCTGAAAAGCATCGTGGCCCAATTCGATGCCGCAGAGTTGATCACCCAGCGGGAAGTGGTAAGTCCTATGCTTTCATCTCATACACACATTGTATATACGCAACTACATCGACAGGTGTCTTCGCGTATTCGGGAGGATCTACTTGCACGTGCAGGGGAATTCAATCTCAAGCTTGAAGATGTGTCCATCACACATCTCACGTTCGGGAAGGTATGATCTGTCGACAGTCGCTGCTAAACCATCTGCTTATTACTCTCTGGTCAGGAATTTACGCAAGCCGTAGAGGCGAAGCAAATTGCGCAGCAGGGTACGTTTTCAGTTGCCTTTTTCCCTAGTGACAACACTAAGATACAACTTTTAGATGCGGAGCGCGCCAAATTTATCGTTGAAAAAGTGGGTTAGCAAGACAAACTGGACCCAATGGAACTAACATTTGCATGTAAATAGGCAGAGCAGGAGCGACAAGCGGCGGTAATCAGGGCAGAAGGAGAGGCCGAGGCCGCTTCGACTATATCACGAGCACTGGATAAAGCAGGGGAGGCGTTCGTCGCTCTGAGGAAGATCGAGGCAGCCAAGGCGATTGTGCAGTCGCTGTCGGCCAATCGGAACGTGACGTATGTTCCGAGCTCGGGGGGGAACGTATTACTTAATTTACCGGTGGATAAGTGATGGCTGAGTTTTCGGAGATAGCCGACCCCATAAAATAAAAGGATATTAAATCGAGAAAAAGAAATTTAAAGGTCGCTCGTCGTCAACGGACATCGGTCGAGTTGTGAGTTGGTCTCGTTTCTCTCTCTCTGTCTCTTTCTGTCTCTCTCTTCCTCTCTCTCTGTCTCTCTATTCCTCTATTCCTCTGTTTTCTCTTCTCTGCTTTCCTCATCAAGCCTCGGTTCATTTTCTCGACTCCCATTTCTTTCCCCCCCTCTGTCGTAGGTCATCATCCTTATCTCGCCTTACTTGCCTGATCACGTCTTTCTAAAAGATCTCTTTCTATTATACTGTAAAGTATGAACGCGATGGCCTGGCATCAATGCCGCTGAGGCTCCAGTTGCGTTTCTCCTCTTTTCACCATCTGTCGCAATTCTCACTCACCTTGCTTTCCACAGAAAAGGGCCCACTTATACGTGGGCAACTTGAGCCCACGAGTGACCGAGTACATGCTCACGGAGATATTTGCCGTAGCTGGTCCTGTTCAGCATGTCAAGATCATCCCGGACCGTAACTATCAGCACGGGGGCCTTAACTATGGCTTCGTCGAGTACATGGACATGCGTGCCGCGGAAACCGCTCTTCAGACCCTAAACGGTCGCAAGGTCTTTGACACTGAGATCCGCGTCAACTGGGCGTACCAAGGCCAGCAGAACAAGGAGGACACTTCCAACCACTATCATGTTTTCGTTGGCGACCTATCCCCCGAGGTGAACGATGATGTCCTTGCTAAGGCGTTTTCCGCCTTTGGTACCTTGTCCGATGCCCGTGTCATGTGGGACATGAACTCTGGCAAGTCTCGCGGCTATGGCTTCCTTGCTTTCCGCGACAAGACCGACGCCGAGCAGGCCATCGCTACTATGAACGGCGAATGGCTCGGCTCACGTGCCATTCGTGTCAACTGGGCCAATCAAAAGACTCAAGGAGGTCCCGCCGCGACCTCTACTGGCTCCCCGATAAGCAGTAGTGGAACTGCGCCAGCTCCCATGAATTTCTTGGGGGGTCCCCTCTCATACGAGACCGTCGTACAGCAGACTCCCGCGTACAACACGACGGTCTACGTTGGCAATCTCGTCCCTTACTGCACCCAGGCGGATCTTATCCCCCTCTTCCAGTCCATCGGATATCTCTCGGAGATCCGCATGCAGGCCGATCGTGGTTTTGCGTTCGTCAAGTTAGACACGCACGAGCATGCTGCCATGGCCATTGTCCAGCTCCAAGGACAGATGGTTCATGGACGACCCATCAAGTGTAGTTGGGGGAAGGATAGAGCCGATGGTGGTACTTTGCCACCGGCAGGGCCCCTGAGTCCTGCGCCCAGCGCAACGCCATACGGCAACATGGTACGCTTGTGTCTGGACTCTATACTAGTTTTTGGTTTGACCCACCCCGTTCAGCCCATGTACGGCATGCCGCAGCCCAACTCTTATGGACAGTACGGTTTTGGTTCCTACCCGGCGAGCCCCGGCGGCGCTGCCCCCGGGATGCCGCAAGCCGCTGCAGGAGCTGCGGCCGGCCAGACTGCGCCAGGTGCGGATGTCAGTGCCGTAGGACAAGCAGCTCAGGCTCAGTGGGCGAGCGATCCGAATTCATACTACTCAAATTACTGGGGTGGTATGTGCTTGACCGACTCACTCCCGTTCAGTAGAGAGCTGACAACGATTGTTCGCATCTGTAGGATACTACACGCAGCAGGCCGCCGCTGGCCAACAGGGTGCCACGGATGTGCAACAGGGCCACTGATTTGGCTTATTCTCGGATACACGGTCTCTTCTCCCTTCGTCGCATTGCTTTTTTCGGCTGCATGTTGTCCAATCTCCTATTGTGGCGATTCTATGTATTTCCGATGTGAAGCTACACAATTTTTTTCTTTCATAAGAGGTTGTCTATTTCGCTGCTCTTCTTTGTCTTTGTCTTTTGTTTCTTCTACTTGCCTAACTTCTGAAAAGCTCCACTACTCAATGTTCGCTTGTCTTCTTTACCTGCGTTCTGCTGACGTTAACAACAATATCAGGTTGTTCTTGTCGTTGAGTGACGCGCCTCGTGCATTGTTTGTTGGTGGCAAAGGAAAAGAAAACAATACGTTCATTACGTGGTGTTAGGGTAAATTGTACAATACATCTCGGGCACTGCTACACTGCAACAGCTCCTCCACTGCCTGGGTCGCCACCGCCTCCGTTGCCTTAGGTATAAACGTTTAGTTAGCCATGAGAGGTTCTGGAAAGACAAGTACGGTGTACGCACCAGATGCGAAATCAAGTAAACTAATATGTCCGCGTCTATGCTTTCCTTCGTTGACAGAACCCCCGGATGCGTCTCCTCCGGGACCTGAGAAAGCTTTTGAGCCACTGCCAAGGGCATATGCGGATCCCGATATAGCGTCACCACCATCACCGCCGTTGCCTGACGAACGAATTGATTGAGGGGGGGGACAACACAAACTGCGAAGAGGGAGCACGCGATACACACCGGAAAATATGTCAATGAGGTCAATGAGGCCACCATGCCCAAACACGCTTCCTCCAGAGGCGTTCCCACCGTGACCAGTGAAAGCTTCTGCCCCGTCGTCTCGAAAAGGATGTCAATACCGGGCCCCTATGTTCGAGTGTGTTGAATGAGTATGTACCTCGTTTCCAGACCTTGTCACGGCGTCCACCGGACACCGACCCTTCAGCCGCATGACCACCGGGGCCCGAATACGCCGATGCCCTGTTGCTATAGGCATGCGCATCCCCAGAGGAAGCGTCACCTCCATCACCGCCATTCCCTGTAACCAGAGTTTTTTTTCTAGCGCAACCAGGGGGATGCCACAACGACCGACATACCAGACCAGGCATTGATAAGACCACCATGGTGCCCCCCTCCACCATTCTGACTCGCTGCGAACTTTCCGGTGCTTGAGTGAGCCGGAACGTACTTCCCTCGAGGGGAGAGACGAGGGTACGGCATTTTCTTGCTGGATTTGGGAATTGATGGGCTCACGACGGCCAACGTCCCCTCCAGCAGCGTTCCCGCCCGGGCCAGTATACGCTTTTGCACCAGGGCCATGCGCAAACGCAGATCCTGAACTGGCGTCACCGCCATTGCCGCCAGTTTCCTGTGTTGGACACTTCAGTTTGAGTCAGAGTGCAGAGAAGTGTGTGAGACGGACCAGACCAAACGTCGACCACACCGTGGTTGCCCTTGACAGCTCCCACCAGAAGCATCTCCTCCCTTCCCTGTATAGGCGGCAGGTGGGTCATCTTAGTGTGATACGGTTAGATGCGGGACCATAAGTCAATGTGACTGGCAACACACTTTTTTTCTTCGAACCCACCGAACCTGGATCTTGAGCTTCCAAGAACCTTTCCGCCGGATCCATGGTCAACTGATGTGCGAGATACTGGGAGGCGTCTGGAGCAAATGTTGTGGACAGACCCTCCAGAGGCGTCACCTCCCGGGCCTGAGTGAGAAACTGAACTGCCACGGCCGCCATAGCTGGTCCATAGTTATCAAACCTGGATCCGGTTGTGCTCTAGAAAAGTCCTCACCTGGATGAATCACCGGATTTAGCCTTCCCGCCTTTCCCGCCGTTGTTGGAAAGTATATTAATTAAACCGGGGCACAGCAGACACAGAGCCCCCAGAAGCGTCGCCGCCAGGACCGCTCAGGGAAATGCCGCCACCACCCTTGCCATTCGCGATGCTTTTGGTATTGTCAGCAACGCGGACATATACAGGACACTTGCTTCTCACCTGGTTGCTTTCCCAGAAGAGGCATCGCCTCCGTCGCCCCCGTTATTCGACAGAACATTTATCAACGACCCGCCAAAGATACCACCAAGGATACCATCGCAGGAGGGGTCACCATTGTCCTCAAACCCTTTCTCATCACCATGAAGCCATGGAGGATCAGACTGATGGGCCAATATCTCCCGAGGGAGGCCTGTCCGCTGCTCGGGTTGCTCGGTCCTAAAAAGATTGGGATCCCAGGGGGGGTTCCGTTTGCACCTGGGTCGGGTTCTGGCTTCTGCGGTGGAGTAACAGGGTCGCCCGTCTTTACAGGTGGCGGTTGAAACGATGCAGGAGTACCTCCATTCGGCGGTTTGTTATTTTTGCCATCAGCAGCATTGGGAACATCATGATTTTGTGGGGGTGGAAGTTCGTCACCGGAACCAGAAAGATTGGGGTTCGTATCATTTGGAAGGGCGTCATGCGCTGGTTCAGGCTGGGGCTGATCACCAGGTTGAGTAGGTGGCCGGCCATCACCCAGAAAATCCCTATAGCAAATATATGCATCCGGAATAACTGTAGCGTGTATAGCAATTCAAGCGTACCCTCCCTGCGCATACGAGCTACCGGAGCTCGCGTCGCCTCCATCCCCGCCGTTACCCGAGCCAATGTCGAGCAGACCAAGACCAAGACCGCCTCGAGGTAGAAGACTAGGGCTAGAGAATGCGCCACCAGGGCGACCTGATCCAGACAGGGCTTGTGAGGCGGAGCGTGGAGATGAGTTGTAGTTCTGAGTGAAGGGAATTGGAGAGGAATGGACCAGAGACGGAGAAAGAGTGGCGGCGAGAAGAGAGATATGTAAAGTAGCACGCATAGAAAAGAGAATTAAATTAGAAATATGTAAAATAGGATGTAGTCTGTGGTTTGAAAAGAGTGTCAGCGGGGAGAGGAATGAGGTTTATATACGCGTCTAGTACGAGCCAAACACCAAACACAGAGGACGCGTCCATACACGTGACCATATCCCCTAGCAGCATTAAAGAGTGGGTATAAGAAAGGCGAGCGTAAGAAAGCTACTCATCGTCTACTATCAACCATTCGGCGTCAGATTCACGCCCTTCTCCTGCTGAAATCGTGTCCCATCCTTCGTCCCCGCTCCGACTTCCTCCCCATTCACGTTCCCGTTTCCCGACGCACTCTGATTATCGACGGCGTCCCCCTCATTCGAGGCCGCTTCAGAGCCATCTCTCCAGCTAGCCGTGGTCTGATGTCGCGTCCGCATGTCCTCGTAGAACTCATTCGCCTCGTTCATCCGGTTCACCTCGGTTTGCTTCGCGTCAAGCCAGCGCTGCAGTAATTTGGCATTGTCTCGCGTCAGGTTCTGGTTTCTCTCTTCTATTTGGCCGAGCTCGAGTTGTAAGGTGCTGATCTCGTCGTGTAGAACCTACAGTGTGGTGAGAGATAGAAACGAAACAATTGTCAGAGTTAGGACGCACCTGGGCGGTCCGGTCCTTCTCTCCCATCAACTCTGCATGTTGATCTACTTTCCTCTTCAAATGGGAGATGTCCTCACGCGCCTTCCGTAACGACTCGGACTCTATGCGGGAGAGCTCTTCCTTTTCTCGCAGGGTCTCGTTCATCGCCAGAAGGCGCTGGGCATTCTGACCCTGCGTCTTGTAAACGGTGGCTAGTTCGTCGCGTAGCGAAGATATCTGCGATTCGAGAGACGTGATGTAAGCCTGTCTTACGGGATTTCTGGGTGGAGGGGATCAGTAGAGCGCGGGTGAGAAAAGCGGATTATCGGAACGGACTCTTCGCTTGTGCCCGGCACGAAGACCGTCGAGCTACTGGGGTTCTGCTTAACGGTTGCGACTGCACGTAGCAATGAAGCATTTCTCTCCTTCAAAAGCTTCGTTTGTTGTGCGAGCCGTCGATCTTGGGGGTATCAGAATGTGATCAATGTTGCGCAGAGGAAGAAAAAAAAGACGAGGCAGACATTGTTCGATGACGGGAGCGAAAGCAGACTCTTTTGCGTTGCGTTCTGCAAGGCGCAATCTGAGAAGTTCCTGCCACGCAGGTTCAGCCATGAGAGAAAGTTAAGTCAGAGGACAGTCTCGGGGCCAATGTGCCGATTATGGACTCATTGGCTTGTCCACAGTGTCCCGCGCGATTTCCCGGCCGGCCGGCCTACGACCGACTGCAGACCGCAGACCGCCGGCACTGCCCCAGAACGACGCACAACTTACAAGTGGACTATTCGACTCGACTCCCACTCAGACCACCCTCCATACTGTACACTCAACCATGGGCCGCGTCCTCCTAAAGGTACTTTTCATGTCTCATCCTTCGACTCCCTCCAACTCATTACATCCAACCCGTTCTCAAGGTTATCATTCTCGGCGACAGTGGGTCAGTCCCTCGTCGATACTTTCCTCTTTCCCATCCTCGTTCTCAACAAATCCTCGTTCCTCCAGGGTCGGTAAGACTTCACTAATGAACCAATACGTCAACAAGCGCTTTAGCAATCAATACAAGGCAACCATTGGTGCTGACTTGTATGACTCCGCCACCCTTTTGCAACCCTTCCGACGCTTACGCGCCCTTTCCATTTAGCCTGACGAAGGAGGTGATGGTCGACGATCGTCTAGTCACAATGCAGGTCCGTCCTAATCGAGCAGCATAGCCCACCTATGCTCATTATGTTTACCATAGTTGTGGGACACCGCTGGTCAAGAACGCTTTCAGTCTCTCGGGGTCGCCTTCTATCGTGGCGCAGACTGCTGCGTGCTTGGTCTACGACGTGAACAGCTTAAAGTCTTTCGAGGCCTTGGACAGTTGGAGAGACGAGTTTCTGATCCAAGCGAGCCCACACGACCCCGAGAACTTCCCCTTTGTCGTTCTCGGTAATAAGATCGACGTGGAAGAGAGCAAGCGACAAGTACGTGCCGCTCTTCTGTTAATATTGCGCCCACTCACCCACTTCGAATATAGGTAACACAGAAACGCGCAATGACCTGGTGCCAGGCGAAAGGCAACATACCTTATTTCGAAACTTCCGCAAAGGAGGCCATCAACGTTGAGCAAGCGTTCCAGACGGTCGCCAAGAACGCGTTGCAGCAGGAGGCTGAGGAGCAATTGTAGGAACTATACACTTCTGACCTCTCGAGACGTCTGACAGGCTCCCTTTCAGATACGTGGACTACCCAGACCCCATCAGAATCGATTCTGAGGCATCCCAATCCTATGGCTGCAATTGTTGAGGGGCATTTTTGGCGCCGGACATCTCACTTTAAACTGTTGTTGTTGTCGAGCATGACTTTGGCCCTCTCTTTGATCTTTGTTTATGTTTCACTTCCGCGCCCGTGCAGTCAATCACCGTAGCCCTTTCATCTAACTCGGGGTGGGAGTAGTGTAATCTCTTGTTCATGCACCTTCATTCATAAACCCTCTCTATAAGCTTGATCTCCCTGCTTGGATTTTCCGTTAATTTTACTAGGTGAGGAGTACATGTGGGCATATTCAGATGTGTTGTCACCCAAACACCATTGGCCTGAGTAAGAACGTGATTTAATGTTGATCTCCGGCTATTCTAAGCGTGCAATGAACGTTTGTAAGTATTGTAGATCCTATTTCCCAATTATATCTCCCCACGTTCATTAGGGCGTCGTGGTCGTCGACCATCTCACAGAGAAGCTCATCCCGTTCGCTCTTCGTGAATCACGACGCTCCAGTCACTTTCGATCTCGCCAGTCTGTCGCCCTGTCAGTTCAGTCCAGAGCTGGTCGGGAGACCGGGCCCATTCCATCTTCCCCCACAGGAATCTCCACGTCCAGCCCTTGATACCCGATCTTCTTAACGGGACTGACGACTGCAGCCGTGCCTTTATGGTGTTAAGCACAGTAACACCGGGACGGATCCAAAAAGGAAACTTACCTGTGCCGAACATCTCCACTAGGCGGCCGGATTGCGCCGCCTCGCAGACTTCCTTCATGGTCACCCCCCGCTCTGAGACGGACAGCTTCGATTGTAGGTTCGGGATGCGCAGCGTGCCCGCCGCGTGGCTGCGGGTTAGCGCGAGCACCGAGTCGCGTGTCACGCCCGGAAGGATCATGCCGTCCAGAGGGGGAGTCACGAGCTCGAGCGACCCGTCCTCTTGCCTAAAAACGACGAAAGAGGTTCATCGTGCCAACCTGACCAAAATAAACCCATTATCCATAAACCGTAAATAGTTTTTACAGACCTCGGTGAGGGTGTGTTCCGGCCCATGTAGCCAAAGGTTCTGAACATAGCCCAGCTCAGAGGCCATTTTCTGTGGGAAGACGGCCAAAGCGTAGTTGGCACCGATTTTATGTTCTCCCGTGCCTAGGAAGCAGTACTGTCAGCCAGGGGAGGCATGTCTTCGCACTCGAAACTGACCTCCAGGGTATGCGCGTACGTGGTCCGTCGTACCATGTAGGGCAACCGGCTTGAATCCGTCCTTATAGTACGGGCCAACCGGACTGCAAATGACGAAGAGAAGGGCCGACTCTGGCGGAGAAAGGCCGATAGTGTTCTGAGTGCCGACTGGTACGACAGAAGTGAGGATATGCGCAAATCGCAGGTCGCCGAGGGTGACGCACTCATTACAGGACGGACGTACAAGCTGTACCCTTTCTCTTTGGGTACCCAATGACGATCTAGCCGAATAAGTTGCTTGATCAGATCGAGGAGAGCAGCGCCATCGAAGGTCTTTTTTGGGGGGAGAAGGGGTCGTTCGGTCGGGAAGCCAAAGTGCCATGTCAGTCGAAAAACTTACTGGTAGGAGCAAGCCTCTGAGCGCTCCGGTTCATGCGCGCCATGTTCAGATCGGGACGAAACACGGTAATCTTTCCGTCCTGGCTCTTGTACGCTTTCATTCCTTCGAAGAGACATTGGGCATAATGGAACACAGGCTGAACTGGGGTCAAGAGACACGGGACCGTCTTGGTTTCACACAAATTAGAAGTCAGTCAAAGCCACGGGTGATATGTGCATAGAAATAGCGAATCACGCACAGGGCTTGATTTCTGGTGTTCCCCACCCTTCGGATAGGCTCCACGGTATCGCTAGCATGTGGTCTGTCTATGAAAAAGTCAGCAGCGCACGGCAATCGATGGTCGCACGCACAAACGTATGTCCAAATTTTAGCGATGACAATACAGGCAGTTCATTCGCCACCGATATCTTGTGAATCTTCAACTTCGAAGGCTGAACCCGAAAGCACGATAATGAGATTCGCAAAGAAGAAAAAAAACAGGTCGTTTACTTACGTCGATGTCCGATGGTTGGCTCGTGCGTCAGGCTCGAGGTCCATCGTGCACTTGCAAGAGGCAGGGGAACTGATGACCGATTGAACGACCTGCCAACTCTCCAAAGACGAGTCTGCCAGTGATGTAGCGAGATGGCCATGCGGAAGGGTCTGATAACGCGAGTACGTATTGTATTTTCCACCCCCACCCGACCGTGTAACAAAAGTTGGTTCCGTCCGGTTCGGCCCCCCAACTCGGAACCGGACACCTTCAGCGCGACGGCCCGCCGCAACCGCCTCGTTCGGTTCGTACATTTAAGACGCTTTCTCTTTGTATCATGATAATGGTATACTAGTTAATACTATGATCTTAGCCTACGGGAGTTGGGGAAGGAAGAAGGGGGGCCCGACAACGCCCCGCGTCCAGAAGGGGCGAGAAGCACGGGAGCATCCTGTGTCCCGTACGCAGAGGGCACACGTGGTACTGGAGGGGTATCCAATAAAGAGCTATCCAGCGAACGTCTTGAAAAATGATGGGGGCGAGGGAGGGAGGATGGATTAGAATTACTCCGTCGCCGAGGGACGGAGCCAGTAGATGCTTCCTCTGACAAATGAGCTGTTCTATTAGTACCAATGCAAAGGCTCAAGAGCAGCAAAAACCACGCGCTCACTTTGTGCCTGCCGACCCCGTCGCTCCATTGTGTCGTGGCTAGATTGTCGTTTCACAGATTTCGGCGCCGAGTTATTGTGCTGTCCGACGGGTATCCATTTGTCCGCAAGGCTATTCCTCCAGCTCAGGCGGTCACCATATGCGGTATCACCGACCAGGGACTTTCGCCCATGCTCACTGACTGCGGGCGGGTAGAGATTTGGCGCCAGAGGGGCAGGCAACACTATGTGCACATTGCTATGCGGAGCGTGTGGCGCGCCACGCATGCTCGACCGGCTGCGAGCGGTCATGCCGGTGTGTGACGTGCCGTTCGAGACCATCGAAAACGGGCGGGGCCGCGCGCGAGGATTTGTGCGCCCCAGCGACTGACTGGGGGATATTGATGTGGAACCTGCGGCGGCCAGCGAGGTGGGTTCGGAAGCATGGCCGTTGAGTGACGGAAGAGACGTGGAGGACGCATTGAGCGGTGGATGCGGTGCAAAGAAATGGGGTGTCGGAGGGTGGAGAGGGTTCACTTGCGGGGTAGATCGGCCTTCGGTGCCGTCATCTGTCTCGTGGGTGTAAAGGGAAGCACGAAACGAATCGTTGGCGGATGAATTGTCGACGTGTGGGATGAGCGACGCGTTGCTACCATGGCGGACAGGCGCTTGTGGGTGGACATCAAGAAAATTTCGAGGGACGCTGACGTTCTGGTGCCCAGTGAACGCAGCGAGCTGCTGCTCCCTCTGATGCACCAGAGCCTGTCTTGGGGGCAGAGGGGCACTTCTGGAGTTCCGAGATAAACGAGAAAGAAGTCGCCAGAATATGAAAGTGACGAGAACACCGCCGACCGCGGCCGAGACAGCGATGATGACTATGGTTATATGGCGAAGCCCGGGCTTCGTTCCATCACGAGGAAAATGGAGGGAGCGGTGTGCGACATTAAGGGAGGTGGGGTTGGTCACGGGCATGAGGGACCAAAAGGGAGCGAGTATGTGGAAAGAATGTGTTTACTGCATTGAATGCAGAGGCTACAGGGTCGTCAGGTCAAAGCTGTGAGAGACACTTACGAACATTGTGAGTAATTGTAGGAGCAAGGCACAGGTGACACCGCGTAATCCAGTTGCAGTAAGCACCGACCCCACGCTCTGTCCGCGCCGCGATGGCGATTAGTCCGACTGTGACGGTCCAGACAGTGCAGACAGCACCGTCAATCACCTCGTCATCCAGTAAACTGACTGCACAAGGCCATTCGACCACTTCCCTCACAAAGCGACTCCTCTTCCCTCACCTTGATCCCTCGTCGCCGCTTCCCCCCCTTCTTCAGACCTCGTCCGTATACCCTCCCTTGGACGCAGAACTCTACGACCTCATAGCACTTGCCCTTCGCGCGTACATAAACCCATGGTGGACCAGGATCTCACGTTACGACAAACAACTCCTCGTCGAGATCACGCGCACCCTTTCTTCGGTCTTCCGCGCCCTGGAGGCGAGAGTACTCGCCGCAGATCTTAGCCCTCTTATCTACCACCGCCTTCCTGTCCTGCTCACGCAACACTGCGTCGACTACCGCACCGCTTCTCGCAAACTCGGTTCTTCATATGCCGCTGCGGGGTCCGCGTCTCTTCCCATGTTGTTCCACGGGCAACAGCAGCACGTGGGCGTGTCTATCGACGGAAAGATCGACGAAGTGTACATCCGTGCTGCAGTTGACGTCGTCCTCAAGGCGTGCCTCTCTCCCGAAGATTGGGACGCCGAGGCAGAGCGATACCTCCTTCGCGAGATCGTCGTCAAGACTATATGTGTAGACGTCGCTCCTCGCATTACCCAGCCGTGGTTTTTGCATAGCACCTTGCTGAATCTTCTCGGCCCCGCGGAACTGCCTCTGAGAGTGAGTCGTAGATCCATTCATGGTCGTGCATTATATTGTCGTAACAGTTTCCTTTTACGCGACTGTTACCCCAAAAGTCCAGATGCCATGCTCTTCCATTTTCCTCTTGGGCTAACTGTCTCTAAGCCACCAGATCCCCCTCCTTCACGCCCCAACACGAACTCCTCCGCCTTTCCCTCCTTTCACACCATCATCGTCCTTTTTCTCTCCGCCGTCCAGTCCATCTCCAGCACAGCGCTTTCCGTGATCCACATCTACAAGCAGACGGTCAACACGATCAAGAGGGTACACAACTCACCCCACACGCCGGCTGCCCGCACCGCGCCCTACGTATCAGAGGACGATGTCAGACCTCCTGCATCAGCGTCGCCACCCGAAACTCCGTCCACGCCAAGCTTTCCCACCCCGTCCGACTCGGTCGTCGCTTCTCTCACGAACGTGGGGACGGCATCCCCGACGCGGACCACCGTGTCCGCAGCACCGTCTCCCCACTACGCCTCCCCACCCAACCTCGCCCGCCCAAGCCTCGTGCTCATCGCGGAGCTTCTCTCTCTGCGCTCGCGGTTTACAGGATCGGCTCTCCTGTTCCTCTGCGACGCACTCATCGGCGCGTTCGCGTCCTTTCTCGACCGGTACGCAGAATAATCCCGAAAGCAAGTCTTCATTAACACCCCCCTTTCTGCGGCCCAGCCTCCTCCCGCTCCTCCTGTATACCTCCTTCCTCACGCCGGTCCGGGTCACCGGCCTTGTGAGCGCCGCCAAACACGCGCTCTTCCCGAATGGCTACCCCGCGCAGAGCCCGCCAGATCCGACCCCAGAGGAACAGGCGGTGCTGCGCTCTGAGCTCGTGCGGCGCCTAGCGCAGACGATACCGGGTTCGTTATCCCACCCTAATTTTGCGCACATGGATAGTAATTTTTTTTTGGCAGCTCCACTGGTGCCGCTGTTGCTGGGTCCGACGCCGTCAGTGCGCGAGCTGAGACTGAGCGCTCTGCTCGATCCTTTCGATGAGCAAGCGTGCAACGCGCATCTATTTATGCTTATCTTCGACTTGTTGTTGCTCGCATTGTTTCCGGAGATGGCGGTGGGGGCCACGGACATTGGTGGTGTGAGCAGTTAATAGTACCATACGATGTGACCCAGCCATCTTTAATCTGATCAACCTTATCTGAAAGTGCGAAGCACAGCTGAAGCACACTACTAGCCAAAAACAGAACAGATAACAGAAGGCAAATGCGAGCACGTACAAACAACTAAGGCGGCGATGGTGGGCACAACGAACAATGATACCCAGATACATTTAACGTATACATACATACTTGCACACCACACAGTCCTACTCATCCTTTACATCATTCATTGTCCGTTAGCACCACCTACAGCTTGAATTCGCTCTTTGAGAACTTGACCTCGGCGGAAGCCGGGTCGTCGACGAACCAGACGAGCTGGCCTGGAGCTGCCGGCTTTACACGTGCGGCGGGTAGACCCTGCTCTGGATTGTCCAGGACCGCTTTGAGCATGGGTGCCTTTCCAGCGCCGGTCGCGACGAACGCGACGCGGGCGGCGTGGTTGATCACGGGGAGGGTGAGGGTGATGCGGCGGGGCGGGGGCTTGGGCGAGTCCTCGATGTACGCGACCCAGCGGTCCTCCTCCGAGAGGAGCGCGTGGCCGGGGAAGAGCGAGGCGGTGTGGCCGTCGGGGCCGAGGCCGAGGAGGATGAGGTCAAAGACGGGGAAGCGCGCCGAGTCCTTCTGCGCAAACTCGCGGACGAGCTCCTTCTCGTACGCGTCCGCGAGATCCTCGAGGTTGTCGAGCAGGTCGGGGTCGATCGTGTGGATGTTCTCGTGCGGGATGGGCACCTGCGAGTAGAGCGTGTCCTTGGCGAGGTGGTGGTTCGAGTCGGGATCGTTGAGAGGAACGACGCGCTCGTCGGCGTAGAAGATGTGCCTTTGGAAACCAAGTCGCTGTTGCTTTGGAAAGGGGGGTTCGGGTGCAAAGCGAGAAGATAACTCACCACTTGTCCCACTTTACGCCCGTCTTTCCAATGAGTGCGGTGAGCGTCTTTGGAAGAGATCCTCCAGAGATGGCGATGGAGAACCTGCCGCGCTTGTCGACGGACTCCCTCTGAGCCTTAAGAATGTACTCCGAGAGAGAATCTGACAGTGTCGCTGTGTCTGGAAAAGAGTAGACGACGGGTTGAGTTGTTGGCATGACGATGTTCTGAGTGGGCTGAGGAGGTGATGGTGAGGTGAGATAAGGCAAATCTCCTTATGACGTCAGGTATCAATAAATACAAAAACGAAACGATAACATACATATCAGTACGAAAATATTATAACTTATCTTATCATAGCCGCATAATCGAGCAAGAGGAGATGCACCAAAAACAAGAGACAGAGCTTACACGTTAATTCAGGCCTTGCTGACACTGTCGAAATCCCCGACCACCATGAGCGACTCGAGGCGCTCTTCGAGGCCTTGACCCAGACCCTCGCGTTCCCATTCGCCACCGCCATCGTCAATAAATAAGCCCTCTCGCCCCTCTCTCACATCTCTGTCACCATAGAAACTATTGCGCGGGCTGGCACCCGTGCTTCCACCACCGACGTGTTGGGGGATGCCCAGCACGGTTAGGAGATGCGGGGGAGGATCCGAGACAGTTGCGGAAGTCGTAAGGGATGAGAGCGGAAGTGTGGACGACGGCACAGAGGTGAGTAAGTCGGTATACGAAAGGAAAGAGAGCCGCTTCGTGGATGCGTGAGGGGACGGAGGGTGGGAAAGAGCGAGAGGCGATACAGGGCGCACGGAGGGGGAAGAGCGCTGAGATGAAACAGTCGGATCGGTGTGAGCTGCGGTAGTCGGTGTCGGCTGAACATCTGTGCCGGGCTCCCGGGCGACCAAACCAGAGAAATAACTGGTCGTTGGGGTGGGGGATGGGACGCCATTCGCATCGATGTTTGGTCCGCCTGGCGGGGTCTGTACAGTGAGTTTGTGCGAGCTAGGATGGGCCGGTAACGGTAGGGTTAGACTTGGGCTGGGGCTGGGTAAATTCATCAAGGGTACGTTGCCCCTTCCATGAGTGGGACTCGGACTGCGGCTGCTCAATCGTGAGCTAAGATTGCTAAAGGAAGCGAGCTCCGTGGTTACAGGAGCAACGACGGCAATCAGCTGATCATCTGTGGGAGATGACAGCACAGCTGCGGCGCTATCGAGAACCGTAGGGACAGCATGGTCAAGATGCTCAGTCGCCTTTCCGCGGGGTGTACGGTGTGGATGAGAGAGGTGAGGAGGAGAAGGGGTAATGGGTTCGATATCGCGTTCGAAGATAGCGGATGACGAGGAGTGACTGTGGGTAGATGTCAGGTAATGCAAACGGTTGGGGAGAGGGAGTGGCCAGAATAAAAGAGCTTTCTGCGGATCTTCTTGGATGACAAGTAGATGAAATATAACAGACAACGAAATGGAGGGTCTCCTAGTATATACGAATCGATAGATAAAAGGACTAAAGAACACTTACACAGAGGTAGGCGAAGACGGGATCGATGTAGGCGAACGTGAGCCGACTCTGATGCCTAGGTGTTGAGCTGAAAGCTTTCGCTCGCGCACGAAATCCTTTTGAGGAGTGAGAGTACCGGTATAAATGTGACGAAGTTCGTGTGGAGAAGAAGGCTGGGAAGTGGTCGAAGGGGACACTGAAAGGAAGGAGGTGAACGAAAGAGACGAATTCTCGTGCTAGAGAACTGACCTTGAGACGATGTATTAGAGGAGGACATTTGAGAACGATTGATTGAGATCCGAATTCGAATGGACGTGGTTCGAGTTAAAGCCGTTGTCCCGGCCCGCCTCCGCCCCGCCCCTGCTCATGGCTTCACTCAGCCTCACTCGTAATCTGGCTCGTACTCTCCATACATCTACCCTAGATCGTTTTGTTCTCGATGCACTCTCCGCCACTCCTTCCGCTGACCGTCCCGACCTCCCCCAACTCATCCGACAGTATCTGACCCATTCTGGAAAAGTTCTTGGCACGCAGCTTGCTTATGAGTCTCGTCCATCCTCGTCCCGTCGCGTCTCCTTCTCAGATAAGAATAACCGCGATATTCACTTGGTTCGCCCATGTCGCACGCGAAGGCGATAGAAATAATATCACGCTTTCATCATGTTTTGCCATTGACGCCTCGGATGGTCAATCCATTATTGTCACTTGTGCTCACACCCTCGAAGAGGTACGTCCTACATCCCGATTATTTCACCCGGACCTACAATATTTCACAGATACGCTGGTCTCCACTTCTCGTCCTCCCTGATGTGCCTCATCCCTCACCACTTACTTCACCTCCTGACCTCTCCCACGTGCGCTCCTCAGGATCGTTCGTCCTTTCTCAAAGAGGTGCCGAATCCGTGACCTATCCTGTCGCCTCGATCCTTTCTTCTCTCCATCGGTCTGACCTCATCTTGTTGTCACCGTCCCCCCTTGGGTCACCTTTGCGTTCACTTCCAATATCGCCTTACCCTGCTCCGATGGGAACTCCAATTCGTGCACACTTCGTATCCGAGAAGAGACCCGAAGAAGACGGCTGGCGGCCTTGGATCGGTGGTACATGGTCTAAGTGGGTTCGTGGCACCGTGCTGGGCTATCGTGATTTTTCTGGCCGCGAGGCAACGGTAAGTTAGCCCGTATGCGCAGCTGTCAGCACGCGCTAAGGAAAAGAAATAAACGATAGCCGGGAACTTACGACGCTCTCTCTCATATGCTCTTTCACCCACTACCTACACCCGGCTCTAGCGGGGGTCCAATCGTCGACGAAAACTCGGGGGCCGTTGTTGGTGTCATGCTTGGTTCTCGGATGGACAACTCCGTCGAGGGAATGCGCGGGTGGGGTGTCCCTGCTGAGGCAATTTTTGAGGTAGGTTGCGGAAGTTAATTTAAGCGCCCAGTACTGATTTGATCGCATCGCTCAGATGTTTAGACTTCCAGGTGTACAATAGAGTCTCCGGGGTCTCACATGTACTCGACCAATCGCATAATTTCGGACCGCTAAATTCGCTCTCTGATATGCCAATCCGACCCATTGAGCGACTCAAAAAGCCTCACCTTCGCTCTTGCTCGTCCTCTTGCTCTTCTCCCTACTTCCCTTTCATCACTCACCTTTTCCCCTTCCCTCCACTTCCTCAATTTTTTTTCACGCGCCTCTTCTCTTCCCTCTTACCTTCATCTAAGTGGTATTTTTTTTGTTTGGCGCTGTGCCTTCAGCTCTTGCATTCATATTCAATATTGTCTGCGTTCACCCACTTCGCCACTCGGTGTTGCCTCGATCATTTCACCATGTTCTTCTAGAGCATACACCCTTCCCCACCCCTCATCCCCTCCGTTGTATAGACCTCCTGATAAGCACCCACTATCCCCGATGTCCATCTACCGATCGTGCTAACTCTTGGGTCGTCAATGATGTCTCGTGGCTTGTGATGGTCAATACCCTCATCTCTGTTGCATCTTATCACTCATCACTAACGGACTCCCACCCTCCTTCTCCATAACCCCAGTTTCCCTGACATCTAGTCGTAATCAAGAACGTTGGTCAACGTTGACCCTTGTCTCAACCCTTGTCTCATAGCTAGAGGTGCGGGCATTTTGCCACCGGCTGTCATTAGCGATGGCGTGATGGCTCGGGACTCTGACGCGATGGCTCGGAACTCTGACGTGATGGCTCGGGGTTTTGCACATGGTGCTTCGTCGCTTTATGGTCAAATTCATGTCGGACAATGCGCTTACCCGGGTTTAGTTAATTGGAACGTATGATGTGCCCCACATGTGCCATTCTACATCTTGTGTCCCAAATTCCGATTACTACTATGGTTGTCGACGTGACGCAGATCTTGATGAAGCTTTGTGGGACAATTACTATGACTTCGGCGCGGCGCTACAGTAATTGGGCGAGGATTGTCACATGGTAAGATTCAAACTCGCGTGTTGTGTGTTGAGACTGACGTCGAATATCTACCTTGGAATAAAACAGTTTTTTTGTACCATAATAACAGCTCTATAGAAATAGAACACATTTGATTGACTTTGCGTTTTGGACCCGAAGAGCTTGAAGGACATCTTAAATCTCACTGGGAGACTTCGTGTATGTCATGTTATCCCATCAGGCATGACTTACAATTTCCTTCATGCATCGGGATCATCCGACTGCGAGCGTTGACTCGGCATGGGGTCATTACAGTTGCTGGTGTCACGTCGCGACGCCGACAGCGATTACTTGCAGGACCCAGCGCCCCGAAGCCGGCCCGCGTCGACACTGAAAAGGGGCCCGCAGGGCTGTCCGAGGGTTGACATCAATCTTGTGAATACGGAGATGGACAACACGAGGGATTCAAGCGATTGGGCAGATACCAGTGATCTATCCGATGGTCCCTGATCTTGTCCACGCGCCGCAGGGGGTGCGGTGACCCGTTGTTCAACTGGAGGAACGTCGGAAACGCAAGACGCCGAAGGTTTTCGCGGGGAAACTCGAAGGGAACACTTTACCGCTGCGACGGCGTACCTGCTGGTGAGTGCCAACCCCATGACTCCGCGAATTATCCAGACGAATTTACCCTCAGAACCTCCGCGGCTCCTGGAGCTAAAATCTTTGGTTCTCGACGATGATCCCAGCCACATTTTCCCAAGTCGATATTGAAGAGACGAAATCCATCAGCTACCACAAGAGAGCCATCAAGGGCAGTCCCTTGAACAGTGGAGCGGTTCTGTCGCCGTTGACGATCGTTTTGAAGAAAAGACAAACGATTTGAAACTCAAGATCATCGAGCCGTTGTTACCTGTGAAGAGGCACCTCCACGTCGTCGTATGACACCCAGTGAGTGCCAATATGTCCCGTATTGATATGCTTCATCACTCTACAAGCTCAGAAGCTCGGCAGCTTCAACGAATGAGATCAACAGGACTAACTGGCGTCCTAACGTCGAGAGAGGCAGTAAGATGAGGGATAGAGCATGATACCCCCATGAGGCATTGACAAAATAAATTACAATATGTACTAACTTGAAATTGCAACTTGTGGATGACTGCGGGTGTGGATGACATTAGTCAGCATGTCTACCGTAAGTTAGTCGCAGTGTATTCTGTCTGTACTACCAAGTGACTGAGCGAACACCCTCATCCCCACCCACCGCCACCTATTCGTACGAGCCTTGTCAAGGCTAATTCTCATGATTTTCGACGCTTCCACGTCCGACCATCTCAAGCCTTGGCTCACAAAAACACTCGAACCAATGTCTGTTCTTTTCTCTCTCTCCTCGATCTCTCTATTTTACTTACATCCTTTAGATGTGACGCCGACCCAACCGCTCTGGCGGAGTATATTCTGGCTTTGCTCAAGCACAACGGACCAGAGTCCGAATTACGGAAGGAGTTGGCTGGACAGTTGGACGAATTTCTTGAGAAAGGTCCGTCGCCCGTTACTTTCCGTTTTCTATTTTTGTTCAACGCTTGCGGCTTGCACAGAGGGTCCTCCTTTCATCGACGCGCTATTTACAACGCTTCGCACAAAATCTTATCTCCCGTATACGTCCCCTCCCCCTCCCACTGCCCCCTCATTACCCACCGATAATGGCATTCCTATCCCACTCGATGCTCTCATCTCTTCCGGCTCCTCGAGTCCTCCCGGGCCTGACCGAAGTAGAAAACGCCCGTCCGATTATGAAGATAGTCTCCGGCCACCAAAAGGCCCTCGCATGAGCCAAGACGGTCCCTTCTCGCGTCATGGCCCACATAGGGGACCTGGTTGGAATAATGGCAACTGGAACGGGAGCGGTCCAAGTCGCCCCGGATTTCCTGGCAGTGCGGACGCGGTGAATGGGGGCATGGGCCAGCGCATGAATGGGCGTGGGCCATCGGCGCAGTACAATCCGCCCGGCCAGGGAAGGGGCATATGCAGAGATTATTACAGTGAGTAGTAACACTCCCAACGCAAATGCGCTTATTTACTCACCCGCGCAGATAACGGGTACTGCGCTCGTGGTGCGTATTGCAAGTTCAGCCACGGTGACGACGCACTCGTACCGGGCGTTTTTCCTATGGGTCCCCAACAAATGCCCGGAAACATGTTCATGCCTATGTTCCCACCTGGCATGCCATTCGGCATGGGCCCTCCTCCTGCGGCATACGATCCACATGAAGCGCGCCTTGATATACAGCCCGGACCACCTCCAGGTCCCATGGGACGACCACAACGCACATCGATGCTTCCCCGGGCCAATGGAGATGGTCCTTCCATGCACCCTCACGCTTCCGGAGAGCTCCCCGTCATCCAAGATCTAACCCCTCCTGTATACAACGACGAGCCGACACGGCGACAAGAAGGCTCCTTGCCTTCTCCCAGCGTCGATACCCAACCTAACGGCGCAAGTCCCCCCGCCGCCCCTGTTACCAACATGGAAGTAGACACCCCTGCAAGCGGCCCGTCGTCGCACTCTCTCCGCCCGCCTCGCACTTCGCAGAACACCGGCGGGCGCGGGCGCGGCGGCCGTCCAGGCGTATACGGTGGCGATGTACAACGTTTTCATCCCGAACGCCGCGGCGACAAGACGCTTGTCGTCGAGAAGATTCCGGAGGACAAGCTTTCGCTCGACGCGGTCAATAGCTGGTTCAAGCGTTTTGGACCTGTCACAAACGTCGCCGTTGATGCGGCGAGTGCGAAAGCACTCGTGAGCTTTTCGACACACGAGGAAGCGCAGGCAGCATGGAAGACCGAGGAAGCTGTGTTTGGTAATAGGTTCGTCAAGGTCTTCTGGCACCGTCCGATGGGTGGACAAGGCCTTGTGGGACAGCGCGCTCTCGCAGCCTCGGCGCCTATCGTCGCCAGTGTCGCGGCAAAAGAGCAAGTACCCGCATCTACACCAGACGCGGACCCTCAGTCTTCTACGGGGACAGCACAGGGCACCACGAAAAAGGCCCCCTCATCTAGCTCGTCTGTATCGGGGCTCGCCTGCAAGGCAGAAACTCCTCGAACAGCAAATCGCTGAGCAGAAGGTGCTCATGGAGAGGCTGAACACCGCCGCCCCCGAGGAGAAGAAGGAGATTTTCGCACAACTACGCAAGCTGGGCCAGGAGATCAAGGCCAGCTCGGCGCAGACGGCGTTCGCCCCGCCGAAGAAGCCAAGCCCCAGCGCACCCCGATCCGAGGATCGGGAGGCGAAGGAGCGGGAGCGGCTGGACAAGGAACTGGAGCTGCATTCCGCAGGCCGTCGACGGTGAGGAGACGACGGAGGCCCTGCAAGCAAAGCTGGCCAAGCTCAAAGCCGAGGTACGACTTTCTTTTTGAAATCTCGTCACGAGTGTACGCTAACCGCCAACTCTTTTTTTTTTTTTTTACTCAAGGCCGCAAGCCTGGGTATCGATCCTTTAGCAGAGTCCGCGCCTGCGTACCCCTACAATTCCCACCGCGGGCGTGGACGCGGGCGCGGCAGGGCCTTCTTCCGCGGCACCGCACGGGGTGGTCCACCGCGCGCGGGCATGAAGCTCGACAACCGACCCAAGAAGTTGCTTGTCAAGGACGTCGGGAAGCGATGGTGTACAAGCTGTGCGGGACTGGTATGAGGCGGGCGGCCAGGTCGACGCCGTCGAGACGCTTGAGAATGGCGACGTCGTCGTGACATTCAAGACGCGGGCGGCAGCGGAGCAGGTACGTTTGGTGCTATATCGTATACCGAACCCGGCTCTTATATTCCGCCGGTAGGGTCTCGCCAAAGGATCAAATATCCCACCTTCCGGCCAAAAGCAAATCAGCTGGTATCATAATGGCCCGTCGACGTCGACCGTCGGCTGCGGATGCGACGACGGCGCCAGCCAAGGCCACACCTGACCTCAGCAACGACGAGGAGTACGGCCGCGAGCAGTCGAGTATACAGACTCTGAACGACGAAGAGCCCGCGGTTAGCGGCTGGGGCGGTGATGAGGAGGATGGCATGGGCATGCTGTAGAAGCTGACGTAGTAATCTCTCGTTTCTGGCAGGGGAGGGAGCTTCCAGATTATACGCGAGCGCATTCATGTCGTAACCCTTACACGTTTTTGTCGTGCTCTTGTTTTTTTCCCCTCCTCTTACGCCTGTATTCTTCACACATTCCCCTCTTTTTTTCTCCCTCACTTAATGGGTTAAAAAGCAACAAGCGATACAGCTCGGCAGAGCTGCGATGCACTTCTGTGCATGACCTATTTTTCTTTGCTCGGAGCGTGATCCCTGCACTGCACAATGCACCGGAAACGTGGTTGTACACATACGAAAAGAAAGAACTACATCCATTAGTGACCCTATACATGAAATTGATGAGATGTGGCTAGCATAACGCAAATATCCGCCAGGCATGATACGGCCCTTCGGTCGACTATAGTACTTGTCATATATAAAGACGATAGTGATGATAAAAAATATCGTATCTGAAAGAGCACGTCAAAACCGAAATGATTCAGGGTTCACTAGACTGCATAATAGATATCTCCGCCTCGTCGTCCACCACAAAGCTTCCGAGCATATAATAATCATCCTCTTCGCGGGGTTGTGGGGGTGAGCTCGTGAGCACGACGGCGGGGCCAGCAGCAGCAGGAGCGGCGGCACGCAAGAGACCTCGCACGCCGCCACGCCTCACGGGTGGAGCGGCAAACGCAGGCACCGAGAAGGGCGCAGCGGGCGCCTTGGGACAGCAGGCTCTGCCTGTACACCGCCGACTGGTCGTACGAAGGCGACGCCTGCGTCGGCGGCAGCTCCGTGACGAACTGCATGTCGCTCTCGCTTTCTTCCGACAGCGTCGCCGACGACGACGACCCGCTGCCTACTTCGTCGCCCGAGTGCGTCGCCTCGACGTCGATCCAGGGGTTGATGCGCGCCGCCGCCGCGGTGTCCCGTACTTTGACTTTCGGGACGCGGCGTTTCTTCTTTGCGGGAGGAAGCGAGGGGGGCGAATGCGACTCGCGGCGGTGGAGGTGTCTCTGTGAGAGTGGTGGGTGCGCGGGCGACGACGAGTCTGCGATGGCTAGGCGTTTCTTTGCCCGACCGGCGGGTCGGACTGGGAAGGGTCGGCTCGGGGAAAACCACCTGGTGAATGGTGAGGGGCGATGGGCCACAGGGGAGGTGACGGTGGTGAGATGGCGGGAGGTGAGGCTTCGCGAGTCGGTCGCCCGGTACTAGGCCTCGTCGGTGAACTTATCAAGACGATGGGTGACTCGTCCTCATGCTCCGAGTCTTCGACCGCGATGATATCCGAGTCCGGAGATTTCGATGTGCGAGTCCATGGCTTGGAAGGACCGCTTTCCATTGCCTCACCATCCGAGGAGTCCGCCAATAGCCAGGCAAGGCTGTCCTCTACCTTGCTTGGCTCGCACTCATCCTCATCGAGATCTATGACCCTGTCCGGGCTCCCCTCCGTCGGGACCACGATACGATTCCGGGGTGCCGGCAGGTGTCCAGGTTCACGAGCAGAACCAGATTTGGCCGGGGAAAGAGGAACATGTTGGAGGGTAAGGTACAGTTGCATTTGCCGATAGCTGTGGTGTTGCATGTCTAGGTGAGGGAGATCTCGAAGGCGCGGCTGATGTACAGATGTCGATTATGGACTGGTTATGGACAAGGGGAACCTCAGGAGACGAGGCGCGCGAAGAACCGGAAGGAACTAGCACAGGAGACTTCGAAGGCCGTAGAACCGAAGTATTCTGCAAACCTCTCTCGATTTCCTTATCGTCCGAATCCTCAGCACCCTCACGAGCAAACTGGCTGGGAGTCAACTCGGTTTCGTTTGCACGTACTCGCTTTCGCTTCGGGGCTGCCGATTTCCCTTTCTTGCTTCCACTCACCTGTCGTCTTGGACCGTTTGAGTTTGGTCTTTGGTGGCTTAGACTGACGCAGCAGACATTGAGGTGGACCGCCTGGGGGCAAACAAGCCAGCTTCGATCTCCTCGTCGGTGTCATCGTCTAACCCGGCGTGCTCGTCAAACTTGGTTGTTTTTTGCCGCTTCTTGCCATTCTTTTGCTTGACGAGTAAATCTGCGACACTGACAAAACCAGTGCAGGCTCCGGGAGGTATATCTCGCGCAGAGTTGTCCTTCCGCTTGCGCTTATTGCTAGGACCCTTCGCCGTCTTTTCGCGAGATCTCTCGGTGGCAGCACGGTCATACTCCTGAATCTCCATTACCATCTCCAAGCATTCTGGTTTAATGTGATCAGGTAGTAACCGCTCGGTGTCGTCGTAGAGCTCCAGCTGATCACCGCGGACGATGGACCTCTGGACTTGGTTATAGGCCTCTCGCGCCTTGTTCCAGTTCGTCTCTTCTCGGCCCTCGGCTAATAAGACGTGTACGTAGCCTTCGCGCTTGCGACCGGTCCGACCCACACGTTGCAACTGAAGAAGGTCATCCTCTTGGGTGTTACATATGAATCACTGAGGCTCACCATTCGTATTGGGGTCTTCTGCGCATCGTAGCACACGATTAGATCGACCTCTCCGATATCAAGGCCTTCCTCTCCAACAGAGGTGGCCACCAGGATGTTAAAGACGCCATCCTTGAACCGATTGATGATCTATGGTGACGGAAGTGTGAGACATGTATCAACAATAGGATGACAAGACGAACGACTCACATCTAGTTGTTCTCGTTGCGCTAGACCTTTGTTGCCCTTCTTATCTATCCCTTGACCGATAAATTTGCTTGCCCTAAGCAGTGGAGAGTCTTGATTCAAGAAATCCACGATCTCATCTACAGCCTCGCGAAATGTGACAAAGACCATAGCTCGGGTGTCTTCACCGACGCGCACATCGGCATCCGAGGCATTCTCATCGCGCAACCGCTGGCCAAAATGGTCCATCACGAGGACTTTGAGCATCTCTAACTTCGGATGAACCGCAAAACCGTTGCTCTTCTGTAACCTCAGCTCAGTCACGAGCGTTTGGAATGCGGGATCCTTGTTGAGCCCAGAAGGCTTATCGGAGGTGGCGCCTTCTGCTTCTTCGGTGAGAGAGCGAAAGCACATCTGAGGACTGGCCTCTAGCTGGGTGGTCCATCAGACTTTGGCCACACAACACGACGATTATCACATACCAAATAGCCCATGGCACGAGCCAGTGCGCCGACCTTCCTAAGTACCGGGTATGCCCACTGCAGTTGCCTGCTATCCGGACGTCTGTTAATCTCGTCCATGGCGGCGTTGGCACGGAATGGATGAAACATGACAGGGTCCAAATTTCCGCGAAGGATGCCAAACGCGGTACATTTTTTAATGTACACCTGACTCTCGTTGGAACACGGCAGACAAATGGATCATGGCGGTGACCACACGAACCTCCAAGACCTTTGCGAGAAGATCACGTAGCTTTGCAATTCCTTCGTTCATTGAGACGATATGTTGCTTAACTTTCTGAAGTTGTCTGGTTTTGGCGGAAGCATCGAAAATAAGTGCTGTCTCCATACCTTCTCGTAAACGTAGCTTCTGATGTCCAGGCTCTGCTCGTCTCGAAGCTCAATCCGGCCAATGTGAAGGGAATTCACAATCGCTTGAACGGCATCTGGTGTGCCTCCTGGAGTTGCCGTGAGTGCCAGGAGACGAAAATGGGGGTTCTTGGCCATAAGGAACCGGACAACTTTGGCGTAGGAGTAGTCCCCTGCCCCTTTGTGTGCCTCATCTGACACAGATCCGTCAGCTGTCGATCAAGTCGCGATTACTGAGAGAGCGATCACACCTACAACAAGGAGAATGATATCTCTAGGGTCACAATTGTCCGTCTTGAGGTCATTCTCAAAGGTTTGTGGAGTCATATAAAACACGCGCTTCTCTTGCCACTGCAAAGCGCAAGGTAACCTCGGCATGAAGGGGTTTATGCATTGTGACTCACGGCCTTTGCTCTGAAGCTTCTCGGATTGTTCCCAGTGAGTTCGATGGCATCACTGCCAGGGATACCGCAGGTTTTGTGACACGCTTCGACTTGCTGTGCAACGAGCGGCTTCGTTGGGGCAACAAAAACAACCTTCCCCTCAGGGAACCATCTATAAACTGCATATAATGACTAAGAGCGACGGAAGGGACTCCTTAGATACGACAGTAACTCACAGTTCAGCATGACGACGCCTGCTATGAACGTCTTCCCCAGACCAGTGGGCAATGCCACGAGGGCATTGTCGAATAAGCAGTTTCGAGATATATTGAACTGGTAGTCACGTTTTGGCCTATTCAGGGGAAAAATCCAACGCTGTGCCGCCAGGAGGTCGGGCTGCAGTTTCATGGGCGGGGGCTGACAACGGGGCTGATGAACCGCTGCTCAGACAATATGGAGACAACTCACTGGTCTGAAATATAGGATGAGACATGTACCATAAGTACCAGCGAGTGAGATCGTGAACCTGACTTACCCAACTACATCGACGAGATAAGCGGTCTCTTCCTTGAAACTCGATCGAATAACTCACCGGGAACAAAAGGTGCAGGAAATTGTTCAAACTCAACAGCGTCCTCTTCATCCCCTTCCTCGTCCAAATCTTTCGCTTTCCTTTTCCCGGTCTTCCGTTTCGCGCCTGTCTTCGCAAAAGCAGTGTGGTCCCACTTCTTAACTTTGCGGTCTGTCGAATGGCTGGGAGACTTTTGTTGCGCGCCCCGACGTGAGGATGGGGGCTTCTTCGGCGAAGGGCTTCTCGGGGGTACGATACCACCAAATAATGTAGTTTGGCGACCGGAGAGCGAACGACCGAATGTGTTGGAAGAGGGGGGTGCAGCCTTCCGTATATAATCCTTTTCTATAGCAGCGTCTAGTTCCTGCAGGCCCTGCGCGTCGACATCAAATGTGAGGTCAAATAGATCATCGGAATCTTGCTTGGCGAGGGGGGGTACTGTCTTAGGGGGGGATCGAACAACGGGCCTGGACGTAGACGCGATCTGAGTAGCCTCGATAACGGCGAGTTCATTGAGCACCGCAGAGTTCAGTTCTTCATCGCCCCAATAACTGTTCGGTGAGCTCATGACCGCGCAAGACGCGACCAACTTGATGATGATTAATTGCAATTGTAGTCCGTACGGTCACGTGAACGCGGTAGACGACGGCAAATCACAACCCGCAGTTGTGCCACAACCACAACCACAACCACCCGTGATGTCCGCCGAGTCTATCGCCAGATGGAACGCCATTCCAATGACAAGGCCGGAGAATGACCATGATGGCCTTTCTGCGCAGTTCGCTAGTACGAAGGTACTGCTGGTGCTCCTCCTGCATTACTAGTTCCCTGTCGCGGTACTACCCGTCCCTCTTTCTTCCCCCTCCAGCGACACAGAGACGATGACGAGAGTGACGGCGACGTTTCGCTCGTGTCTCGAAGCCCATCTCCGGTTCCACAAGATCAGATGGACATCGACAAATACGATGATTACGTCCGAGGCCCCGTCAGAGATGTCATCACCGTCGACACAAAGATCAAGAGTACCAACAAGGGCTTCGAGATGTTATCAAAGCTCGGCTGGGTAGAAGGACAGCCTCTCGGACTGTCTCAGGATGGTGTGCTTCTCCCTTCGATTATCGCGCCGAAGCTGTAAAGTCCGCGTAGCTCGGGTTGACCCAATCCCCTTCCACGTCAAAAATGATGCAACTGGGCTCGGAAAAACTAGCCAAGACTTTCGGATGATCGAAACTACGGTATCCCAGCGCCGCGAATTGGATTCTGAGCGCCAGCGCAACGAAACAGAGGAACAGCGTATGGCCAGAGAAGTGAGTATAATTCACACGTCGTCGTATTGCTTTGTCACGCATTATTCTACGCCGTAGGGAAACGTCGCTCGTCGCGCCGCTCTCCAGACTGAAATATCGGAAGTTCTCCGCCCATTTTACTGCATCGTTTGCGACAAGCAATTTCAAAATGTCGCCCAATACGACGAACACACCAATTCATACGCCCACCACCACAAGATCCGTTTCCGTGAAATGCAAAGTGCCCAGCGGGCCAAGCAGAATACCCCGGAGGAGCAGGACAAGCGCAAGGAAAAGGAACGAAAGCGCGAAGAGAAGGAGCTACGCAAGATCGCCGCCGCAGCTGGCGTGAAGATGGCCAAGTCGATGGCAAACGCACCGACGCTCGCCCCAGTCTCAACACCCGGAGATTCTAAGTCCCCAGGATTCAAGAAAGGGGGATGGGCGAGCGTTGACTCGGCGCCCACTCGTGCAACCGGCTGGGGTGCCACGGGTTCTTCGGCACGTTCCCCTTCGCCAGCACCAGTTGCAGTCTCCTCCTCCGGTGGCTTCTCTACAACGCCCGTTACGTCTCACCTCGGTGATACTCCCATTCGAGAACAAGTCCAATACGACCAACGCCAACTTCATCAACCAGCGCCTGCATTTCGTACCGCGGGTTGGTCGTCGATTGATGGCACGATGCAACCGCTACCGCCACCACCTCCGGTTCACGATGTACCAGCTATGGTTGTAACAGATGAACATCACCTTCCGGACCAAGGGCCGTCGTCTACATCACCCACATCGTCCATACCCGCCCCGGTTCCCGTGGCTGGAACCGGGGCACCAGAAGCCATGGCCCCCAGATCCCTCAAGTCTAAGAAGGAGAGGGAGTCTGCGATGCGAGAGAACGCACGCTCAGGGTGGCAGAGCTTCCAGAAGGGTGGACGTCGAAAGTGAATCATAGTCCTCATGGTGATATGTTATTCGCGCCTATTATGATCTGCATATATCTCAATTGGTCCATAAACCAGACTCCATTGACCCCACCAACGCGCCAGTGAGAATTAAGCCGAAAAACGTCTTGTTCGAGTAAAGTATCAACTAGTTACAAGTTCGATATCTTAAATTTGTATGCGTGCTGTTGAGGGGTGGGATATGCAGGGCTTGACTAATAAGATACGGACAGAGTATGAAACGAACAAAGGGCAACCACCAGAAGCACTACCCTAAAAGAAAGTAGAAATGGAGAAGTGACGCGTTCACTCCGAGTCGGAACCTGAGCTATCGTCATCCGAACTCGAATCCGACGAGTGCTCGCTGTCACGGGCATGAGCAGCGGGCGGCTCAAGAGTAACATCCCCGTTCGCAGTCCTTTCGAACAGCTTCATGCGATCCTCGAGTTTACGAATCTTCTCTGCCTCGAGGTCTTCGTCCATGCTCTTGCGTTTTAACCCGCCTGTCCCGGTGCCCTTGCCCGTTCGACTACGCTTCACAGGAGGTTGGCGAAGGGGGCGAATGACGAAGTTGTACAGTTTAGTGAGAACAGACGCGGGGAGAGTATCAATCTCCAGCTCAATCTCCTCCTGACTCTGTGTCGGACTGGTCAGGAACAGTGGATGTGCATGACATGATCGGCACTTACATCTCGGATCTCAGGCACACCTTCATGAATGATCTGAATAACCCGTTCCAAGCTTCTGCCCGTCAAGTGTCTGGATGGCCTCGCTCAAATCTTTCTTCTGCTCGAAAGAAAGCACATCATCGTCCGGGATCTGAGCCTTCTTTGGCGCAGCCTTCTTTTTCGGAGGTGCTTTAACTTCCTTCTTCCCTGCTTTGGAGGAAGATGTTACGAGAGCCGAGGCAGAAGCATCCTTTTTCTTAGTCTTTTTCGTCTTCTTCTCCTTCTGATGCTTCAATGCGCTAATACTGTTACGCATCGTTTCAATTTGAGACTCCATGGTGGCGATGGCAACTGGAGAGTATTAGAATGCAACAACCCGACAGAATAGAGGACGTACGAGCACGACTGCGCTCATCGTCGGAGTCAGAATCATCGTCCCCCTCATCTTCCGACTCTGCCCGAAGCGGCGGTAAACCCTTCCACTTCTCCTCAAATAGCTTCCTCATATCGAGACCTGCTTGGTGTACGGGTGTGCCGGGGGGATTGTAGAGGAAGCAGTTGTTGATGATCAGCTTGATATCATCGCGAAACTTCTCGGCCGTAGTATAGGCACCGCTGTCAAGCTTGGCACGCATTGTACTCAAGTCCATGGGCTTCTTAACTATCTTAGGATAATCGGGAATAGAAAGCTTGACCCAGTCTGTTCATCGAGCCATTAAATTGAGACTGAAATAAGTGAAATAGCTTATTACGCACCAACAGGTTCCGCAAACGGACCGACAATACTGATGTGTTGCTTTCGCCCCAGCTGGTCCAAAATCTTTCCACAATACCGCAACTGCTCGTTTGAAGCATCCTTCTTGATCGTCCGCCGACGCTGCTTCTTTGGTACATCAGCGTAAGGAAGATCTTTAGGTGGCGGTGGGTGTATCTCGCGCTTAGGGCCTGCCTGCAGCTTTCGGTTTCATTGCGCCGAATCACAGGAACAGACGTAGATGGTCGTCGAGGCACCTTTTTCGGCGCGGGAGGCGGTGGAGGCGGAGGCGGTGTCACGGGCTTCTTCACCACGACGGGTTTGGGCTGAAACACTCTTTAAAATATGGTAGGAAGCGATGAGCCTTGCCTTACCTCTTCCGGAGCGGGCAGTTGCTTGATCTGTTTGTCGAATACAGCCTCCACGCGCTTGCCCTGCTGCGTTACGATATGCTCCGGTCCGTTGAAAGTCACACAATTACTGAATATCAACCGGACATCGGCGATGAACTCGTCCGCGCCCAGATAACGAGGGTTGGCCAGATTGGGGTCAGGTTTGACAGGATTAGCCGCCATCAATTTGCGCTCAATGGTGGAGAAATCCATGGGATGTTTGATGACCTGAAGATAATGAGGTATCTTCAAAGCCTCTGGATCAACAGGAAAGCGGAACGGAGCAGCGTCCTTCAACTTTTTGAGAGTCCGTATTGTAGAGAGCGCAAACTTGTGCTGAGCTACGCTGAGCGTTGAAGGAGGCAACTCGCCATTTACGTGTGCGACAGTCTCTTGCCCAAGTACATGGGAATTCTTTACATGGAGATCGGTGAAAAACAACTATATTAGCACGCCTGCGGTGGCGCACAAGACAAGGCGGGCTTACATGGGCCACGGTCTGGTGCACCGACGCCTGATCGGCATCCGAAAATTTTCTCGACCGCTTTGCGGGGGGAACGTCATCTTCATTTGGGGATACGTCGCGAACATGAACGGAATCTACAGCAGTGACAGACGAACCGCCGATCGCGGAAGCAGGTGTGCCAGTCGATGACTGTGTCGGAGGAGGTTCGTCGGATTCAGTGCGGCCGTTAGAGGACGCTTTGAGGGGCTCAGCATCGCCCATCTCGACATCCTCTTGCTGAGGGTCTTGATGTCGGGGTTAAAAAGGCCCCTTGTGCAGTAGATGTGAGGGTCGATACGTACCGCGAAGCGAGTTCAATTTGGATTGGGTCTGGAGAGAGATGAGGGGATAAGAGAAAAAAGTTGGAAGAGGGACGCACTAGGATCAATCGGAGTGTCAATCTGGGGAACAATGGACGCGTCGTCCAACTTGGAGAGAATCTGAAAAGGCTCGTGGCGGACGTCGCTCTCTACTTCGGCAACATCCGAAGTGATCTTAACGGCGACGTCGGAGACAGTATTGACGGGAGTATCAGGAGAGTCAGCTATTGGTGAATCGGCGTCGGTGGTAGGGTGGTCACAATGGAGACCGTTGGTGGTGACAGGAGGCGAAGAAGGTTGGGGAGTTGTCGCGTTCGCGTCGAGCATTTGCACGCGTGACAAGTCACGGGATAACGGTGGACTGGGAAAAGGGGGAAAGGCGAGAGACAGCGAAGGGATTGATTTCAGGTGGACGGGCACCCGAACGGGTCTCCAGCTTTTATAGGTCCTCAAAATTAAAGTTCGATCTCAAAGTGCAGGGGCTATCCTCTCCCTCTTTTTATCTCCCCCCCTCCTTCCCCTCCCTTTTCTCGCCTCTAGACGACTACATACACAAACATATGTTATGTTTCCTCCTCATCTTTATTCTCCTCCGCCTCTGCAAATACAGGGTTCGGTTGGTTGATTCGCCATGCTGTGATTTTTTCAAGCGGAGTTCGATTCGACCATCATCACGTCAACATCAACAAATAAACAGCCGTTGCCACATCAGATTAACTCTCAAATGGAGCAGAAAAGATACGCACCCGCAGTCCACTGTGGATCGTCTTCACCAACCTTTGCGTACTTGAGGAGGGCCTCCCGGGGCTGTCATTTCGAGGTGGGTCAGTAAAGAATGGTGAGTCATGTCCAGAGACAAATAGGTAATGGAAACGGAACGTGGGAACATCATGTTAAAGTTTCGGCGCGACCATTTCGCAGCCACGGCTGCGTCGTGACGACAATCCTAAAATACGACTTTGCTGCCCGGTACTTCGCTATTATCTCTTTCCCCCTTCACAGGAGGTGAAAAACAAGGCCTCTTTGAGCAGCCACACCTGGCCATACTCGACATAGATCATCACCCGATCCGACCACAGCAAATCTTGTTAGTGATCCACACAAAGGGTAACACAAATAGCAGATACGGAGGCCGGAAACGGCGAATGAAATAGGAAATGGAATGGCACGCACATCTTCATCCCTGGTCGTATCGCGAACCAGATTCTGTACAACGTGTTGAGTCGCACTTGCACCCACTCGTCCACCTCGTCCTGGCCCATGCACGGGTAACTCGGGCCTGCGACTCTTCCGAGGATCTTGTCGTTCCTTGTCTCGTTTCCGTTTGTTAGGGAGCCCCGATGTGAATTCCCCGTCTCGCGTTACTCCGGGAATGATAATAGCAGGTGCAGCGACTGCGTCCGACATATCTTCGACAGTCGGCCGTTTAGCTGGACCCTTATTGACCAATAATTTGGCACCGTTGAGAGACGTTTGAGGGGAATATAACACGCATAACGTTCCACTTGTGAGCCCTACAACAATCTGTGCTGCTTATTGAGATTGCGGACCGTGGAAAGACTAGAACGCACTTGGTTTATTTTGGGGTGCCACTGCACGACAACAGGGGTTGCACCAACATCCAGCTGCTTCACCACCTCCAGATTTTCTCGGTTCATAAAGAGAAGCCCGCCGTAGTCTCCTTTCTCGGTTCCTCCCGCTCCAGTTACAACATACTTGTTGTCTGGACTGAATATCGCATTTGTAGAGGGATACAGTGTTGGAATCTCTGACCGTGTTGCGACGGGTCGCTTGATTGAACGAATGTCCCATACTAGGAAAATGGTGAACATCGCAAAATCATCTCACGTGGAACTTACGTTTAACCGTGTGGTCGCCTCCCCGAGTCAGTACCGTATTACCGTCTACAGAGAACACAAGGGAGCCAGTCTCCGTCCCTTTGACATGGGCACCTTGAACAGTCAGGTCGGGGCGCACAAAATTTGAATTTGTTTTCCACAAATTCAACGTCCCATCCAAACACGCTAGATTATTCGTAGGCATTAGAAGCGGAGACCGACTTGCGTAGCGGACGCACCTCCAGCAATGTATCTCCCATCCGGGGAATATCCACACGCCGTCACCTTCGTGCGTGCACCTCGTTCTTTGGACTTCACCACTATCACCGTCTTCTGCTTCCGTTTGTTCTCCACATTCCAGATTCTGTCCATATATATGAAAAGGGATAGGAAAAATCGCATCGACGAGACCCAGTACCGTATGGTAGAATCCGATGAACCGGTAATAAATGTTTGCGCATCTTTTGGGTGCCAAGCGCACGACGATAACTCGCTAACGTGGCCCCTGACGTGGACGTAAGCTTGTGGGACAAACAATATCACGCAGCAATAACTTACGACGTATTTTTCATGTCGCGAATATATGGGTCTCCCTTGACGAACGTGGCTCTAGTCACAACGTCAGCTCGAGTCATTGCCACTCGGGAGGTCACACACTGTTCCTCGCCATCACGGTCATAAAGCTTGGCTTGTGTTGTCCCAGAAATGACAAGAAAGCGCTGACCGTCCGGAGAGTACTTAAGATCGTGTATCTATGCCGTTCGACTTCAGAATTGACTGAGAATACATATGACACATGAACGTACATGGATAACTTTCCGCAGGCTCCCAGGACTTGAACGGCTTGCATCGCTGGTCCATTCCTCCAAAGTCCCATAATTTGCAGTCATAATCGTGGGATCCTGAGATAATGCGAGCACCGGAGGGGTCAAGCGCAAGCGCAGAGATAACTTTGGTGTGGTCCTTCAAGACCAATTCGTGTGTTACGGGGAACTCGGGAAGGTCATTCTTGGCCAGCAGCGCCGTATTCGTCATCTGGGTCGTATTCAGGCTCTTCCGGCGAAGTTCCTCCTTGCTGGGAGACAGGTGCATCCGGGATGGGATTGTCTCGAATCACCGTTTGGGCTCGCGTGGTCAACTGGCTGAGACGGTGGCGGCAAATTAGATGGACCAGCACTCGTCTCCTGTGCAGGTGTGGGTGTCTAGGCGCAGTTAATAGTGATGCGGCTATACATGTCGCTCAACTGGGGCACACCTCTCGTTTAGCCTTGTCGAAACGCGTAGCATCGAGCTGCCGTTTTCGGGGCTTTTTCCCAAAGCCCGAGATTCCCATAGCCGCCATAAGATCAGCGTCGTCCATGGTGTTCAGTGTTATACGCTCTACAGCAGTGATTAGGGGACAAGGTTCGGGACGTGCACTGGCAACCGTGACTTTGCGGGCACGGGTCTACAAGTAGTCGTGTTATGTAATCATATACAAAGGCGATGGTTTCTGCGCGGGGCAACCCGTCTTCATTGAGCTCCCTCCATCCCTCACCTCGAGCTCTGCCCCCTGAGGACTCACACACTCTACGCTGTCCCTAGCATTACCTTAACCCCTCTTAACCATAGAAATGCTCAAGCGACAGCGAGCTTCATCTCCATTGCCGTTTGCCCAAGCCACCATTCCTGAGTCACCCCCGATCTCGTCCGACCCGGCCTCATCCAAGCACGGAGCGAAGCGCCGCAGAATATTTGCGCCGTCCTTGGATGGGCCCTCTCGTGGTTGGGGTGGATCCTCCGTGGCATTTGGGGATGAGGAAGATGAAGACGATATAGTAGGGGATGGCCGCACTTTAACTCCAACATTACACGAATCAAGTCTGGAAAGCGCCGGGACATATAAATCGGTCAATTCTTTACTGCACGACCTCCACGCAGAACAACAACACAGACGCATAGTGTCCTCTGCTGCAAACCCAGATCCCCAATTCGCGCCATTTTCTTCCCACGGCTGGTCCTTACCGGTCCCCCTGGCCGGGAAGCCTAGCTTCGTGGTACATCCTATTCCTCACGATGTCCTCGCAACTGGAGTGAAACATAGACCACAGTGTGAGGAAGGCGTGAGCGTCTATGAACGGTATGAAGAAACGAATCGGTGCGGTGGTTCTCGTTCTTGACACACTACTATCACTCACCACCACCTTCAGGTACTTGGGGTCAGTTTTTCTCGAACGTAGACGAGACCTCTCCGCCTTTGTAGATTTATAGCACACATTGTGTCTTATAATCACATTGCACCACACACCTTACGCATATTTAATTTCTTTTAGCACACTCTCCTCGTCTCGACCGCTCTGCAGTATCATTAGTATTGTGACAACAAATATACGGTTTGGCACTCTATTGCATAGGCCGACTCTGCTTAGGTGACGACGTTGCATGAAAACCATGGTAGTCCGTCCTCCAGGAGTGCGTGATCCGGCTATGGGAATGACCTCATCCACAGCTTCATAGATCATTGGTTTTCAGATCAATGCCACATTCTATGCCCAGTGGCGTGGTTAGCTCCTCATTGAGTAACGCTTCTAGCGATTGTCCGTTTCGGGAGTCGACCCATTGTCGCGCAGTCGCATCAAAATTAAATCTCTTGGGTCCACTACGTGTTTGTTAGTATGGAGCTATCAAACTAGCTAGAACTTTAGTGGCAACGCACCTAACGGGAGAAGAGAGCCAAATCTGCTTATTAGGCGGTTGTTTGTTGATCACATACGTCCCATGCTGGCCTAGATCGAGGGTGAGAACCCCGCTCTATGAAACAACAATCAGCAAACAAAGGCGCAGAGCACTGTCCAGGGAGGGCACACGTGATATTCAACCTCCAAAGAAGGGTCCCCTTGGGAATCTAATATGTTCTGCAGCTCGTCGAGCAGCCCCTCCATGGTGGTATCAGCAAGCTTCTCGTATAAAGATTGCTGGAGGGAACTATTTCACCAATGGTGCAAAGAGCATCATATAAACTCATCAGGAGGGGTAGATCCATGAAGACACTAACTTCAAACCTCTGCGCCACGTGAGGTGCTGGAAGAGTGAGCAAGCGCGTCTGCGCGTTGCGGTGGGCAGCAACCGGGAGTGTTATGCGGGATAGGCCTTTGATAGCGACGTGAGCTTTTGAGAAAGCAGGCAGTAACCGTGGGTGTCTGAGGGCCAAGAACATAGCGGTGGTGGCGGTGGTCGAAGTAGGTACCGCCGTTACACACACTTGCGCGGGAGGATTAGCGCTGACTACTCATCTCGTACCGGTAATGCTCTCTTTACAGTAACACGATGGAAAGTAAATTCACAGTAATCAGATTTCCTCTATAAGAGTTTGCTACATGTTTACACGAAACACTGTTCAGAAACAAGTATTTTCACGTATTCTGGTGCTGGCCGACTCTCCCCATATTCTTGCGGACACACCGAGAATCCGGAGCCTGGTATTAACCTGATCAAGTGCAAATGAAGCAGCGCATGTGCACTAGGCTCACAGAGCCGAGGGCCACCTCGTCCTACAAGTGCGGCGCTGGTAGAGTAAGAGACCAGAGAGACTCTACGACGACTGGCCTCCCTCCTTAGCCTTCCAGTCGAGCCAGGATCCCTTATAGTTGAGAATACTAGGAGGAATGGACATCAGCACGAGTTGACCAAATGTGGGGATATATATATATACTTCTTATATCCGTTCCTCCGTGCAACGTCACTTGCTGATGAGCTGCGCATGCCGCTGCGACAGTAAAATATGATTTCTTGATCCAAAGCCGGCTTCTGGAAGCCGTGGGTTTCTTTGAACTTTTCCCCGTCCAGGTGCAACGCCCCGGAGAGGCTAGACAGTGGGAGATTGACCGCAGAAGGTATCATGCCTTGCAACACCTCATCAGGTTCCCGTACATCAATCAAATACGCATCCTAAATCAAAGGTGAGAGTTGACTTGAGTGACTAGCGAAAAGATAAACGTACCTCGCTAGGCTGCTGGGACTTCCGTTTCACTTGTTCATATGTCAGGATGGGTGCGACCCAATCCTTCTGTAGATCTTCCTTCGCTTTATTGTGGGCTTTTCGTTCCTCCGAAGTTCGTGACGAGTTGAAGCGTAAACCGGGCACCAGGAGTGGACGTGGGATATGAGTACTGGGGCGCGATCGAGCTGCAGAGAGGACAATGGTGCGTAACATGTCGAATAGATGTTCCTCCTGTTAGTCGGCTCAGCTTACTTACAGTAAAAAGGTTTCGTCGCTGGCAATAGCGACACGTGACGCGTGACCACGGTCGGCTCAGTAAGAACTGGGAATGAGGCATTACTACGATTGGCCAGGAATAATTGCCTCACTCTGCCTCTTCTTCTCCCCCTTTCACCCCCCTCATCCCCCCGTCGCTCCCTGCGGCCTCACCCACATTTATCCGCAGATTGTATACTCATTCCGACCCATATTCAGCATCGCGACCGGTTCGTTTCGTTTTCGAGCTTGCGCCGTCTCCCGTCCAATGACGCCAGCGCACACGGGAGCGTAGTTCTCACCAAGTGTGCCCTGGATGCTGTTGGCGCTTGATCTGGCGCTTGGTTGTTCGCAAGGCCTTGCCTCAGCGCAAGTTGCTCTGGCATAGACGATTAGCTCCACTCTTAGTGAGTGCGCCACGCTTAAAGGGCCAAGTGCGAGCGTAGTTCTCCGAAGCTTGCCCTATCTTATTTTCCGGCCCTGGACTCCATGGCACTGGACTGTCTCGGTTTTCTCAGGCTTTTTTCGTCTTTCCTTCAACTCTATCTGACAGACGGACGACGCCGGGCCTCCGGGCTGATCTAATCCTTTTTGCCGGGAAATCCCGTGGGAACGGTCACTGGTAACCTGCTGATCGTGATTACGACCCGACTTTCTTCACTCCTCGACCTTTCAAACATGGATATGAGCGACTCGGATACCTCGACCTCCCACATGGACATGATGACGCCATATCTTCATTTCACGGGTGGAGATAACCTCTTCTTCAAGTCCTGGCGCCCATCTTCCAACGGCGCCATCGCAGGCGCCAGTATCGCACTCGTGGTGTTGGCCATTTCAGAGAGGCTACTTTTTTCCATCCGTGGAGTCCTGGAAGCTCGTTGGAGGAGAAGGTATGGATCGTGAGGCTCCTTTGCAGATTGTACTTGACTGTTGGCCCAGTGCCTTCGCCCTGAATGCCGGTCGCACTCTTGAGGGAGACGTACTTTCTTCCAGGAAATCGGTAGCGAAAGAGGGAGACGTTTGCGAGGACGATATAGGTTCGACGGGGTCTCGCATCGTACAACGGAGGCGCACTATCCCTCCCTTTGTCTTTTCCCAGGATGCTGCGAGGGGTGCCCTATATTCCCTACAAGCTTTACTGTCCTTTACTCTTATGTTGGCCGTGATGTGAGCTCCCTGCTCCGTTCGTACTCCGCTCATCTGTGACTTATAAAATTCACCATAGGACCTTCCAAGGAGCGTATATCATCTCGATTGTTATCGGATTGGGTCTGGGAGAGATTTTGTTCGGACGGATTGCCAGTGCCCTGTAGTTCTCAGCTGATTTTGTATATTGAAATGACGGTTTTTTCCGTCTTCCAACGCTGAACGTTGAACGTTGAACATGTTAAACGTCATGAAGAAAAAAAGCAATTTTGGTGAGCACATGTAATCTGACCTCAATCCGCAGGGTCACCGGTCACCACACAATCTCTCCCACCGCGAGCCGTGCCTGCCTGCGGAAGCCGACCCAGTCAAGCACATTGGTCTCGCCCTTTCTCAGCTGCCTTCTCAGCTGCTCACAGGCGCTATTTCAAGACTCTACATGCGCATTCCTGAGAACGAGCTTGACTGAGTCGTTCACTACGATCTCTAGCAAGATTTCTAGCACGCCCAGACTGCGCCGAGTTTGAGTGCACACAGTACGCTCTGTTTCCTGTTCACGCTCCCAGGAGACCCCCTTTCCCTTCCCTCTCACTTTCTTTCTGTCACTTAACATGCGCTTCAGTTATCCTAGCGTTCCCGGTATGATGATGATGACGATGATCATAATTGATGACGATGATAGCGACAACGATGACGACACAGGTTGCATTGGAAGGTGATGGAGAGCACCCTGCCAACACCCCCGGCTACGCTCACCCTCGGCAAAGGGACCATCCACCCTGCCACACCCAACTCCGACGACGACGACGACGACGACAACCTTGACGACGACACGGGCTGCGATGGAGAACATTCCGCACCATCGCCGGTCCAGCGCGCACCGCCAATGGCGGCAACGGCAACAGTCCTTACCGCATGCACCCCCGACGACGGCGACAATGACGACACAGGCCGTAACGGAGGGCACTCTGCGCCAGCACCGGCCTCTCGAACCCGTGCAGTATCTTGCCACGTGCATCCCCTACGGCGACGACGAAGAGACGAAGAGCGACCGCTCCGAGTCCGAGCCTTGCAGCCCAACGACGACAGCAGCGGCAGCAATAAAGGTTGTGAGGTGATAGCAGCGCTGCTGCGGCTGCCCCGAACCCCGCGCGCTTGACGACAACGGCAGCAAGGGTAGAATACCTAGATAGCACCTTGTTTTTTTAGCCCACAACAAATTTTATTATTTGTTCAAAGTGGATAGTTCAGTTACACCACTGGGACGGAAAACTGTCCTGAGAAGTGATTAAGCGGCGGCTGTCCCCAACACGAAAATTTGTCTGTTTTTGTCAGTTAAACGTAGCACAACAACATCCAAAACAGGGGGCCCCTTGCGTAGGTGATTGTAGGTGATTACTTAGGTTCGTTAATGATAGCATCAGTTTGCCCGTTTCCGCGTGCTGAGGGTATTACTTAGGATCTAACAGATCAACCAGATCTGACGTTGAGAGAGGTGGTATAATGAAGAAAGAGCACGATATATTCATGCTTAGAAGAATGAAGCCTCAATCACTGGCTTAGAGACGCCACTTAATTGTTCCATTTCTGTGCGCCTTGGGGTATAGGACCCTGTAACTACTTCGGCAGTGTATTTCTATCTTGGTAATGCGTTCCTGGGAGTTGACGCGACAGTAGTTGTGATATGCAAGGCCGGGCTGGGCTCAAATACGCTTGTCGCTATTATAATAGGGGCTCGAGAATCAATCACACCGGACAAACGTGAAAATTGGGGCAACATAGCTACGCTGTGCTAAGTGGGAGCAAGGATATCAGTATTTTGGCCAACGATGTCCTATCGCCTTCCGTTGTCACTGTGGGTTGTCGTAACTGCCATTGTCGCCTGTGTTGTTGTCTTCATCTTCGTCACCTTGTGCGTGTTTGTGGTCGTAGTTGAGTTGCTCCATCGTGGTCGTGGTGTACGGAGCCGAGTCCGTGTGAGTTCGTAGGTGGAGGGGATCCCACAGGGGTTACGGAGATGAACAGAGGGGCCGAGTCCGGAGCGTTTGCGACGGCGAGAGCCGGTGCGATCGCGAACGGACTAAAATGGACGAGGCGAAAGCGAGGCACGGGAGAACGATGCCGTCCAAAGCGGCGAGACGAGGGAAGACGACAACGAGTGACCTGAGTAGGAGTGTCCGAGTGGCGAGCCTGACTCGAACCGAGATCACACTGAGACGAGAAGGGGAAACACGACAATGGTATTAACGAGTCAATGGTGCGAGGTTACTGGACAGTAGCTACCCAGACAAGTAGCTAGGATTGAAGAGGTAAGGAAAGGGAGAGGTGGCAGGACGGGACGCGAGAGGGCAACGAACGGGTCTAAGCGATTCAAAGGGAAGTGAGCGAGAGGGATGGATGATGGCAGCATGGAGATCGATGGCAAGAGCGCATGAGAGCGCGAGACCGGAATGGTAACTGAACCATGTGACGCCGGACCGAGACCGAAAGTACCGTGATTGGGCCCACAGCCCATGCTAACCTTACAGCGGGTCATCGTTGCTGTCGCGGTCGCGGTCCGAGTCATCATTGCCGCATCATTGTCGCCACCGCCTTGCTACCATTGCCGTAGTGGCCTCCATTGTTGTCATTTGCGGCTTGCATCGTGGCAGGGACTTGCGAGCTGTGTTGGGTTGATGTTGCGGCGGGATTTCGCGTGGCGTTGTGGGGTTTGCACGCCATACTGTGATGGCATCGCGGGGTGGCGTCGTGACAGGTTTCGCACGCCGTGACAGGGCGGTGGTAGGGCAGGCTCCCGTGTGGTGAAGAGTAGATGCAGTGGTCCACGGGCTTGCGTGTAGCAAGGTTGATGCAGCGAAGACTTGAGAAGTGCGGTGTGGGGGCCACTTCTTGCAAGTATTGGTGAGACAGCGCAGCGGGTGAGTCGTGACGGGACCTGTACGCAGTGACGGGGTGGTGATGGAGAATTCCTGTGTGGCGAAGGGTGGAGGCAGCAGCCACGGGCTTGCGTGCAGGCGAGGCGGTGGCAGCGGGGACTTGAGGGGTGCGGCGGGGGCACTTCTTGCAAGTGCTAGTGAGACAGAGGACCCAGTTACTACAGCAGCGAGAGACATGGGGTCAGTGAGAACAAAATGAAAGCAAAATGATACATATCTTGATCACTGGGCCGAAGCCCAGCTCGTCGCCAGCCACATCTCCACGACGAATGCTGAAGAGGAGAGTGGCAGCTCTGATTCTCGCGCTTGCCGCTCAACTTGGTAGGTGCCCTGGATCTGGACATGATTGATGTATGCCAGTGCGAGATGGCTCAGATAGGCTCCAAATTGGGAGTACTGTACATGGAAGTGAGAAAGATGTATTTAAGTCGGTGTGGCTAGAACTAAAATAAGGGAGGTGTGCGCACTATCGATGACACAGACTGCGGTGTCGTCTTCGCTATTTGCGCAGGTCCTCAGGGCGGGTGGGCGTACGTTGAGTCTGGTTCGTTTGAACAGCGATATGAGGGTAGAAGGGGTGATGCACCTAGGTAAGTGTTCGAGTGTATAGGGCTATAGGCATGCTAGCTTTACCCCTCTTCTCCGTGCTCTTAGTTTGACGTTGCTTCTTTTCGGTGGCAGTACAGACGCTGTCTGATAGAGCTGTGGCCGGACGCTGAGATAATGACGGCGAATTTTCCGGTGCAGTTAGTGTTGTAACGGGTGGCCCTCGCAGTGTAAAAGAATGGCAACCCTACGTTGCGCCAGTCACGTTCCCACATGGCAGTACGGGAGAAGAGAGGCTCTGTCCAATTTTTTGCTAAGAGTGCACGGCCCGGGATAGCGACTTGGGGCTCAGATTGAGGCATTATTACGATTGGTCAGGATCAATTGCCTCATATTGCCTCATACCCGCCATATCACCCTCATTTAACTCTTCCCCTTTCACCCATTCATTCAGACCGACCCCGTCTCCCTGCGGCTTATGTCGTGTATCTTTGAAACGTCTACTCGTTCTGGCTCTTTGCAACTGATTCATTCTTTCTCGAGTTTTTCATTGCCTCCCCCCCAATGACGCCAGTCCACAAGGGAGCGTAGTTCTCACCAAGTGTGCCCTGGGTGTTGTCGGTGTTTGGTCATTGGCAGGGCCTTACCTCAGCGCACGTTGCTCTGCCGTGGACAACTAGCTTCACTCCTAGTGAGCGCTGAGCTCAAGGGGCCTAAGTGCGAGCGTAGTTCTCCGAAGCTTGCCCCATCTTGCTCTCCAGCCCTGGACAGCATCGGACTCTCTTTCATGAGACGGCCGGCGTCTTTCAGAAAGTGGGCGTGTCCACGGATTATTTTATTTTTTGCCGCAAGACCTGGCAAACCTCTGGGATCGGCCACTACCATCCCCAGTCTTGTCTCGCACTGGGCTATACTGATTTATCGATATTCACTGCGACCTATTTCTTGAAACATGATATGAACAGCTCGAATACCCCAACCTCCCGCATGGACGCTATGACACTTTTACGGGTGGGGACAACCTCTTCCTCAAGTCCTGGCGTCCATCTTCCAACGGCGTCGTCGCTGAGGCCAGTATTGCACTCATAGCGTTGGCCGTTTCAGAGAGACTCCTTTTTTCAATTCGTGGTGCCATGGAGGCTCGTTGGAGAAGGTATGGATGATAAGACCCCCTTCATAGATTTTACTTGACTGTTGGCTCAGCGCCTTTGCCCTGGATGCCAGTCGCACCGTTCAGAGAGACATACTTCCTTCTAGGCAGCCGGTAACGAAAGAGGGAGACGTTTGCAAGGGCGATCTAGGTTCAACGAAGTCTCCCCATCGTACAACAGAGGCGTACTAATCCATTCGACTTTTCCCATGATGCTGCGAGGGGTGCCCTATATTCCCCGCAACTGACCTTTGCTCTTATGTTAGTTGTGATGTGAGTTGAGCTCCCTACTCTGTTTTTTTGTACCGTGCTCATCCGTGACTGATAATTCATGCTTAGACCCATAGGACCTTTCAAGCAGTGTATATCATTTCGGTTGTTATCGGATTGGGTCTTGGAGAGGTTTCGTTTGGACGGATTGCCAGCACACACTTGTAGTTCTCAGCTTATTTTTGTATACATTGAAACACTGAAAATGTTCTTTTTTCTTCCTAAACTCCGACTTGTTTCCTTACTACCATCTTTAGGTAAGCTCCTTCCCCTCTCTGTCGTGAAAAAGTTTTTCACCACATTGCCTTTCTGGTTTTCCTAGATATATTGAAGATTGAACGAGGTTGCTCAACCATCCTATCAAACATTCCGACTCTAGAGTCAACATGCGCTTCGCCACTTTTGCTCTGCTGGCCGGTGTGGTCATGGTCGTCAATGCACACTTCCAGGTGTCATACCCGCCGCCGAGAGGACCTTTCGATGAGGATAACGAAGTCAGCTTTTGCGGTAATGGTAGTCAGTCTTCACCGCAATTTTAATTCTGACATTATGCCCCAGATAATTATGTGAATGCTGTGAGCAACAGGAGCGAGTTCCCCCTCAGCGGAGGTTTTATCACGCTGAACTCTGAACACACCAGCTGGAGTCGTACGTCGAATTAGCTTCCCATCCCTCACCACCTCCCACGTTTCATGTGTTGTGTTTTGACAACTCGGTGATGTAGTTGCCATTTTGCTCTCGACCGTGCAGGATCCGACATCTTTCAACAATTTCACGACTTCTTCAGGACAGCAGCAATTCGCACGGAACTTTGCCAGTGGATCTGGGGAGGGCGGGTTATGCATCCCTCTTGACCTCAACAATACAGGCATTAGTGGCGTTCAGAACAATGCCAACGTCACCATTCAGTTCATTTTCAACGGAGGTGATGGTAGCCTCTACCAGGTAGGTCTCCGAGTTGCTTGGCCACCCAACTCAGCCCATTAACCATCATCTGCACAGTGTGCAGACCTGACGCTGTCAAATAACTTTACGATCCCGTCGAGTGTTTCGTGCTCCAATGGTACCTCAACTGGTACCTCTTCCACGAGCACCTCTGGCTCTCAATCAGCACCCTCGGCAAGTTCGACCTCATCCAGTGGCAATAGTGCAAGTAAAGTGGCCACTCCGGGCGTGCTCGGCCTCATAGCTGCGGTGATCGTCGCGCTCTGAATTGTATGAAACTTCCGGGACTCGCCGGAATTTATTCTCGTAACAAAGATAAAGTTGGTTGTTCTTACTTTCCTTGCTGGAGAGAAATTCTAGGCCCTGTCAGTTATTGCTTTCCACGCTCTTCTACTGGAAAGGGTCCATTTAATCCACTTTTCGCAAGAGTGCATGGTACAGCGCAGAACAGTATATGATCCGAACTAGGATTACAAACCTAAGATAGAGTTCGACAATTGTTTCACACAGTGACACAGCAGAGGCCAACGGAAAGCTCATTGGTTCCGTGTCGGACCGGTGGCTGTGTCGCTATGCTTCGTTGTTAATGATGCGATATGCCCCAGTATGCCATGAGGACAACACGGGCAAGAACAAACGTCTGGGTACTGTATTCCAACTTGATTGTCCTTCATGTTGGGGCGCGGCCTTCGGGCGTCGTAATCGGTTCGGCAACGATTGTCAACTCCCTTTGTCCATCAGGCGCCGCCCAGATCGGGCTAATCCTCCGTTGCGTTCCGCTTGCTTTGCAAATCACGGCTCTGTCCTCGACTCAAGAAGGCTGTGTCATTCCAGCGTCTAATCGCGAGCGGCCTTTATAACAGAGCGCAGCGTGCGTCCATTGACCACCCCATTCCATCAGGCGGCTTTTCCAACACCTTCACTCACTTTTTCTCGAGAGATCATGGGCTTGGCCGGCGTACTTTCTGTTTTTGTTGAAAAACGAAAAGAAAAACCATGGGAAGTCGTCGACAGCAAGGCTGTCGAGCCTGTTCCCCTTTTTGACGAGGATGATGGTGCGTGTACCCTTACCCTACTCTAGAGAGGACCGGGCGCCTTAAACCGAGTATTGCAGACATCGACATCATTTACGTCCACGAGACGCGGGTCGTCCGCAATTTCGTTTTTGACGTGCGAAAAGATAAGGATTTGGAGAACTCGTTACTTTTCGCACAGCAGCAGTTCGTCGAGGAAGTGCAAAGAAAGGGCTATAATGCTCTATGGAGTGAAGGGTGCGTTCAACACGTGTTGGCCTCGTAAATCTGCGTCGCTTACGAGTCCACAGATGGCAGTTGACCCTCCTCCGCAAAGCAAAACGACATCGGGTCGAAGTCAAGTACATAGGGCAACCTGCTTGTCTCACCGGGAAGCAAGTACAACCTCACCAACCCCCCTTCCTGGCCGTTCTCGCGGAGCTGAGACTGGTTTGTGCTGCGTAGGATATGGGTAGAGGGCTTGTATTGTTGTAACATGCCTCATGTATCTTAGACCTCTGCATCGTTTTTAGTCGTCATAGCATCTATTGTACTCATTAGATATATCTATCACATGGCAACTCATTCAGGTACTGTAGTTGACAATAACGACAACGTTAATAAACGCCAGTCATCAAGCTTATGATAATCTACTACCGGATGTGATGTGACCAAGTGATGATGCAAGCCTCGGAGATAATGCAGCATGTGTTTTGATTGTGTGTTTTGATTGTGAGAATCCCCAGCCTCTGTTGGGGATCTTCATAAAGTGCGAGTCGAAAATTCCAAAATTCCTCTATCACCTTGACCTCACTAAACTAGCTCTCTGAAGTGTAATCAAAGTACACCTCTGTCAATCCTACTCTCTGGACGCAAGGCATATCCAGTCCAAGACTGCCGAAAATATCAGTAGATTTCCCAATGATGTCTTAAAGGACGTACCTCGTCATAGAGAGATACGAGGCTTGACTCCTCAATCAGTTTGAGCCCCAGCCAAAGAATGCCCGCGGTCATGCCGCTGCCACAAGTGGTTCTCACACCTCGCTTGCCTTGGAGAATCAGCTGCGCATGCTCAGTTCCGACGGCTTCGACTAGCTTCCGACGGAGGTCATTCGGGGCAAGGAATGTGGTGAAGGTTCTATCAGAACCAGGGATAGTGTTCGTCTGCAAGAATGCACCGAAAGGAAGCGAGAAAGAATTGGGTATGTGGCCCGAGGAGAGGCCTGGACGGGGTTCAGGCTCTAAGCCGGTGTACCTGCAGGGGCAATCATATTTACTGCAATGGAAGTAAGGTGATGTAGCAATTACCTTCCAAGAGAGCGAGCGTCCAGCACGATCTCTGCGAGAGGGTCTGAAAGTGGCTTCACGGCGTTACTCACCATCTGTTCGTAACCTCGCGTAGATTGAGCTTCAGATTAGATAGAATATGACAGTCATCAAAAACTTACTTCTGACGTTTTCTGACACAAATGCAGGCACTGGGTACGCACTCTTCAACATTTTCTCTGCATGACCCGTCTCGGTTGGCAGCCCTTCTATTTCCCACCCGGGAAGACCGCCATCAAGGACGCTCGAATTATTGTGGCCGAAGGCTCGGAACATGAACAGTGCTCGGGGGGCCGAGAAGATACCTTGGGAGTCGTACCTGAAAACTTACAAATCACAACGATAGCCTTGTCGTAAAGCATCGCTCTTACAAGACAACGTGGGATGTTGGTGTAATTCCGAAGTTTTCTAGGAGGACGTCAGTCTATGATAGTGCACTTTTTCAACAAGCAGACGTACCAAGAGCCTCACTGAACACTTGGGCACTTGGCATCATGTGTTTGAGACCGAGCTCACTGGGGCTTGCCACCTCATCGAGATCGATGTAACGGGCACCGGGAACGTGCTTTTCTACGAATTCTTTAGATGGATTCCTTGGGACATTCGGCATAGTCCAGCTAGCGTCGAGGATTTTCACATCGGCGTTGGGAGAAGATCTAAGTTCCTGGAGAGTTCTTGGGGAAACGAGTAAGGGTGCCTTGATGGATATGGACCTGGTCATGGTCCTTGTAGTGAGTAAGGGTGCCCTGATGGATATTGAACCGATCATAGTCCTACGGAGAGAGCCGCCGTTGGAGGAACTTAGGACTCAATGACCGATAACGACAAGTGGCATTGCCCGAGGCGGCGGCAGCGGCCATCTCCGGATCCCCCTTGTCGTAGAAACGTACAGTACTCAATGTCTTAGGCCTTACTGTAAGGGCAATACCCATACCACCAATAAGTGAATTTTGTGGTCAGATCTAAAGAGTGCCAAGCCAGCGTTGCTGCCCCCCACTAGTGCTCCTCGGAGGCTCTCTGTCTGCCCCTGCACTGCCGTGTGAAAAAGAGGACCGATATTCGTATATTCGAGTCGAAGTGCCGGACCGGGATCCCAACCAAGCATCCCGCTGATAGCTGATGCACAGTCCACACTTGGTCGTTACAGACGACGACGAAGATGCCTTCGGATCAATCAACTTGGCTTATTACAGTCCCACAGGATGGCGACACTGATGGGTTACTGCAAGAGCTCACATCAAAACTTTCGCAACAGTCCAAGACGTTCTCTTCCGGTAGTATTGGCCAGCTCTATATTCCATCCTTTAAGGTATAATGCACCCACAATTCCCGCCGCCCTTCCCTCTGCTCAGGACCGAATAGACAGGAACGCTTGATTCACTGATAGCTCTATCGGAGGAGTTACCAAAACATGATGCCGCATTCACCACTACTGTCGCAAAGATCGTCGAAACGCTCCGTAACCTTCTCAACAACGATCCATCTAAACTCGCTCAACACATCTTGGTAAACGAGAAATCGGTAGACGGATACTTGCTCAATGACTGGCACTGGAACGAGGAACGATATGGGACCCAGCGTGGGCTCAGAGACATGACCGATGTTCTAGTCAAGGCGCGTGCTTGGACCTTCCTCGCTTATTCGTGTCACCTGAGGCTATCTCACTCTGGCCGTAGGAAATGACGTCAATAGACAATGTTATGAAGACAAAGCTAAATAACTACAATCTCGCAAAGGGCTCACTTGTCCAGCTGCAGCGAAAGAAGACGTGAGCTGCTCTGGTACTGGGACCCACTACCTTCCATCGCTGACGGAGGCATCCCCAGAGGAAATCTTTCTGTGAGATCACTCGCGGATATCGTCTCGAAAGACGATCTACTTCAAGATTCCGAGTATATGCAGTCGGTCCTGGTCGCGGTTCCAAGGTACTTTGGGAATTACCAATCGACATTTCACGAAACTGATGGCTGACTTAGGAATCTCGTGAAGAATTGGAATACTACCTACGAACGACTGGCAGCCATGGTGGTGCCACGATCCGCGGCGTACGTCCCCATACCTTCCATGCCCTTCAAGGCCTGATGGCGACCTCTCCACCCCAGTCCAATTGCGTCCGATGACGACTATACCTTGTTTTCAGTTGTCATTTTCCGCAAAGTGTATGATACGTTTTCTCAGAAGTGCAGGGAGAATAAGTGCGAAGTCTGCCATCACAATATGCCCCTCCCATGTTCTCATCGTCGCCCGCAGATACATCCTACGAGACTTCCAGTTCTCTGCAGACCAGATCGAGAGGGAGCGAGAGGAATTACAAACCGCCGATACGGCCGAAAAGGAGCTTTGGGTATGCAACCTGCTCCGGAGCCTTCCTGATCCGCAACGATGATCTGACGTTACTCCATCTAGACGGAGCTTCTTCGGCTCTCGGAAATCAACTTTTCAGAAGCCTTTCAGGTTTTCGTGCACCTAAAGGTAGTACGTCTATACGTAGAGAGCGTGTTACGGTACGGTCTTCCCGCGAATTATGTTGGAATAGCGGTCAAAGTGAGTGGCTCTTCACCTACTTGACACGCACTCTAATTGGGGCGTTGGCCATCATAGCCCGAGCCGAAAACCACCAAACGCACGCTCACGGCCTTGCAACGATATTTTTCTTATCTCGCGGTTCGCTCGCAAGGACGGGCCAAACCGAAGAGTGGCGATTCTACAAACGAGGACTTTGTCGGCGAGTATCAGTCACTACTTGATCAGGAGCTTTTCGATTTCGTTCTATACGAGGTTCCGTGGATTGTGACCTGAGAACACGGCCGTCTACGTCTACTGGCCATTTTCTTATTCAATGAAAGGTTCCGAAAGACTAGCGCAGTGTAGCAGTAGTAATGAGATAAAGATATGACCAGCCTACAGGCGTAGGAACACCAAAGAGACTTTGACTATGGTACACAGGGGGTCGTGACGAAAAAGGAAACGGAAAATAGAGGTAGAGACACTGAGAGCGATAAAGAGATGAAAGCAAAGAGATTGGCATGTGCAATGAAAACGAAATATGGATACGAAAAATAGGGTGAAATAAGCGTGCGGAAGACTGGCTTGGCGACAGCGCTGGCGAGATGCAGTCCAGAGTCTTTTCCTAATACATTGGGTCTTACACGTCGAGAAATTGACATAAATATCCAGCGCCGTACTTGCTCAGATCATAGTCCTAGGTTGGAGATCACTCGTGATACTTCATCAACAGCATCGTCATCAAGTAGGTGGCTGCCACGACGCATAGATTGGGGAGTTCCAGGTCCGATGGGAGGACGGCCTGACGCATAAACGTTAGGGAAGGATGGGGCGGTGGCGGAGGTAGGGCTCGAACTAGGACCAGTGTCACCAACCGAGTTCGTAGGGGACTCAGGAGGGGGGTAGCGCGAGGATCCTTCCGCAATACGTGATAATGACAAGGTCAAGTCCAGCGACTGCGCACGATTTGTCAGAGAGCGCGGTTTTCCGGCTTGGTCCTTGAATTTTGGCTCCTTGAGAGGATCTGCTCCGTGACCACCATCGCCTCGCAGACGGCCTGGGATGTTGACCAATGTCGGATCATCATTTGCGTGCGACATTGAGAGGAAACGACCGTGACGACCGATAGGAGGCTGAGGCGCCCAGTATTCACTAACTGGTGCAGGTGCATAGCTTGGCTGACTATCAAGACTCTCCTGGGCCTCTTCAAGGTGGTAGATATATGATGGTGAATTGTTGAACAGCGCTTTGACATCGGGAGACGAATTCGCCAAGCGCAACCTTCTGTCCATCATAGGCTCAGGACGCGAGAAGTCAGCGGAACCTGGGACCACACAATGAATGGAGCAAAGACAACTCGCAAGATGAAACGTAGCTTACCACGAGTCCTAGGCATAGTAGATAGCACCTTGCTATCGAAGTGGGGAAATGCATCCGCAAATGAATCACCGCGCTTGTGGGCGTTCGCAGTTGGTGACGGATAGACATGGATGTTGTGATTAAGCAAGTACTGCTCGAGCATCTCGCGTGCGGATATGAGTAAGTCACTGTTGCTACGCTGACAGCGGAATTTGAATGAACATTCCGTCGGTGTGTCAGCTCCAGCTCCAGAGTTCCCTGTCGCCGGTTTTATATTCGGAATAATGGCAACTTGTAACTCGCGCTTGATCTGTTCGACAAATGAAGCGAAGTCCGGAGATGTGCATACACGAGACAGTTCTGCTTGGGGCGGCACAGCCATATCGGCTTCGAAGGGAACGTGGTCCTGGATGACGTTGAATCAAGAAAAAACAACAATGGTCGTGGAACATACCAGGAGCATGGTCGCCGCGATCTGAATCTGACTTTCTGGGCCGAAGATGGTGATTACATCGGACGCGGTTTCCTTGTCGGGGAATCGAATCCGGCAGTTCGTCTTATTCTCGATGTCGTGAATAAAAATACTTTTGTCTCCGAGTAGCGTGCGATGATATCGGCGGGGAATGACCACGGACTCATTCAGGTAATCCTTATCCTGCGTTCAGTGCATGTCAACGCAAAATCAGAAATCGTCGCTTAAGATGTACCTTTGGGTTCACAAGTTCCATTACAGATTGCTTTAAGTTATCGAGATTAATGGCGTTTTTGGCAGGTGTCCGGGCAACGACATTGTCGTCGTTGTCATTATACCCACCCATGGCGGCAAACTCCTCCGCATTAGAAAATTTGACATACACGCCATACTTCTTCATGATACGTTGGATACTTCTGCCACCAACGCCAATGATGCGCTTATGATATGACTCTGGTACGTGGAATGAAATCTCCGCGGGTAATTCCTCTTGAAGTAAAGTGAGGCCTTGGAGAATAGAGGCATCGTTACCAGCGATGTCGATGAGGAAGTTATAATCGTTGAAGGTCTCAAACTTAATCTTGACGTTGGTGGTCTGCATGATCTTGTTGATCTTGCCGTTCTTTTTGCCGCTAATAAACTCACGGTGTTCGTTGGCAAGTTCAATCTGGAAGCGAACTTCGTGGTGAAAAGCCTAAAAAACCGAGTTAGACAACAGGTGTTGTCAGAAAGATGCACAAACTTTGACAATATCCAAGTCCATGATTAAAGTGACGGCATTGCGAACTTCATGTTCGAGACCATGCGTCTCGAAACACATGCTCTTGAACACGACTTCGGCGCCTGTCGCGTTGGAGACCTGTTTGATGATGGCAGTGACCTGAGCGGCGCTGAGTGTGGGTGGAGGAAGAAGGACATTGAACTGCGCCGGAAGTAACCAAAAAGAAGCAACGTAGAACTGACAAGTCTACGTAATGCGTCAATAGCCATTACGGTACATCGCATTGACCGACGAACCAATTGCATGACGGAGCGGATGGTGCGCTGAATGTTAACGCGGTGGTCGCCAAATACCGTAATTAAACTAGTGGAACTGCCAATAGGAGGGAATTGAATAAACGTCGCATTGTCGCTCATAATTGTCTTGAGATCCTCGGCACGGTCGGTCACCATCCAGTCCAATTTCCGCGGGAGGATTGCGGTGTCGCGTGAAATAATACCCTTGCTCTGGAGGCGCCGAATGGTTGTTAGCAACTTCATGTACTTCAGGGTCAGCTGACGTACCTTATTAAGTGACAATTGTAGTAGCATATCCCGGGCACGCTGAACCCCAAAAAATTCGCCCGAGATCCAAACTGAGCTTTTATTTTGCCGCAAAGTACCTGGTCCAATGGTAACCCCGGTAGCTGCATCGGGACCGACAAGACCTTGCAAGGGAGAAGGGAGGTAGATGTTGGTGGCTGTCTCCTCCTGGATCGTTTGCAGGACATGACGTTTGCGGCCTGCAACAATTGCTTGTAGCTTTTGATCGATCTCGCAAACCTCTGTGTGAAGGCCACTCTACGCCAGGGTGTCAAGGACCACATAAAAGGATTAAGCTGTTATTACACACCAACTCATCCAGCATTACCAACAGCCGTACACGCGCGATCTCCACCGAGTCGCCCTGGCCTGTTATGACAAGTTCACAAACGCGTTCAGTCTCTAAGCCTGACCACCCGGCACCGCTACTGATCCCATCGGGAGGGGTGCGTGTGGAAAGGGACAAAGGACTGTTGACAACAGCGATGTGGGCAAGCGTCTGAGAAGCAATCTCGTCCAGACGGTGGCGAACTTCTGGTTTCAAGGCGGGCTTTGACGAAGGGAAATCCAGTACCTCGGAGCGAAGCACCCTAATCGAGGCCCTATTCTAGAAAAAGATGCCCGTGGAGATAATCTAAAATGCTCTTCAAACAGGGGCAAAACATCATACCTGGACGGGACAGTCTTTTAAGATCATACCACGCGCGAACAAAACTTGCTGGTAGGCGCCGGATAGGAGAAAATTCCACCCCGTTCCGTGGTCTGCAATCGAGAAAGAGACGTGGCAACCTTGGGTGGTCATAGCAAGCACGGCGAGCTTTTGAACGGCTTCTGTATCGGGGGCAGAAGGTGTTACGTGAGGTTCGGCGTGACCATTATGGTAGGATTGCTGGAATTGAGTCTGTTGGTAAGGATCGGACTGGGAGTGTGATGGGAAATCAAGAGGGGGGGAGACATTGCGAGCGTGACGGGGCCTGCGAGGATAGGAGAAGGCAGTCGTATACATTTCCATGGTAAGAATATATTCTGGTGGTGGTGCAGGTGTGCGGGTATGGATGTGGCAATACAGGAGGGTATTGAAGAATGGGCTGGTATCAGCGACTCCTGGGCTGTTCGTTTTTAATGAAACGAGAGACGTTGACGGATGAGTGGAGACAAGAAAGAAAGGAGGCGAGAGACGACGGAATCTAGTGACTAAGTAGTTTAGGAGTAAGTGTAGGTGTAGGAGTAGGAAAAATACCAAAATTTGAAAAACCAAAAAAAAAAGAAACCAAAAAAGAAATGCAGATTTGATTTATAGAACCCCTATTAATTCTCTAAATCTATCCAATCCATTCGCTCTGGCTCCCAAATGATATCAAATAACTTCGAATAACATCCCTGTCCTTGCGTTGAAAAATGTTCATATGGGTTGCTCGCATTAAGCTTGCTACCGCAACGGTAACAAAAGTGTTGCTTGCACTTGGAGCATGTCATCTACCGCGCTGATGAACACTCCAGCCGAACGCAACGCGAGAGCTTCTTACGTGGTTACACCCCATAGATTTCTCCACGTGAACGTGACAACTGGGACATGCCATCGTGCTCTTCTCCAACCATTCTCGGTTCGCCCGGTCTTCTTCGTATTTTGCTACTAGTCTTTTCAGACTCTTCTTCCCGTACCGCCGCTCCATCGTTTCTCGCACAGGAGACCCTTCTGTCGTCTCCATGTACTTGATGACGAACTTCTCTGCGATCTGGATGGGGCAATCTGATAGCGGCCCGTGCCTAAACGGTGGAGTCAACCCAACGAACATCATTCATTCGTTACATCTTTCTCACCATGTTCTCTTACAAAATGAGCAGAAAGAATAGTTACATACATGGCAAGTTCGTAGCCTTTCCCACCCGGTTCCGTCATGAATTTCGGCTCCCGACGGTTTGGGGACAGGTGTTTGGCACAAGGACATGGGACATAGCACAATCGAAGGGTCTGCAGATCATGAGCGTTAAGATATTTGTAGGTGGTGAACTCACCTCTCTCTGAAGCCATTTTCTCTCTCAACCACTTCCAGCGACGCACCTCTTCTTCTGTTACCACCCTCCTTACTTCATCTTCAGTGGCCTCTCGTCCATCTTTCACGCATTGGGGGCTTAGACAGCCTACATGCGCTACGTCACCTTCCGCGATATAAAGGGTCCAGCCGTCTCTGAGGCAAGCGCGGCAGAATATGTGCCCACAATATAACTGCAGACATTGTGACCCCTTCCGTGTTTCAAAGCACACACTACAAGAGTGCGACAGCTGATTGAACTTTGACGACTGTGACTTGCTCTCATGTGCAGTTAAGAAAGGCAGCAATAGTTGTGGTGCCGCATTCGGGATTCTGGACTCGGAGATAGTGGTCGAATTGAGTGACCCGCATAACCTTTCACCACGCACCTCAGCACGTCATTGTGCATTAATTGCAACGATTTCAAAAATTCGGCACTGCGTATCCATTCCACCCAGGTATATAAAATAGCCTCGCCAGGATGCCACATTTCCAGGAGTGACTCCAGGACAAGACCGATTCGTGGGACCCAAGAGCCCGAAACATGGAAAGAGGATATCTCCGGAGCTGCATATAGGGGATACGCAGGTGGGAGAACGACTTCTAGGAAGACAGGAGGGAGCGAAGATAAGGACAAGTGGTGTTCCTGTACTTCGCTAGTCCCACTAGCCGTGACAAAAACATTTATCGGATTTTGGGGCTCGACGGGAATTTCTAACTTCAAGATGCCATTAGGACAGTCTCTGGAGACACAATCGGGGTAGATAGACTGTAGGAATAGCGTCACGAAAATGAAAACTGTAAGATACGGACTCGGCTCGGACCTGGGGTGTAGATCTCACCGAGAGTACTTCCCATTCCTCGCTCTTCTGCACAGTACAGAGGTCGAGGTCACGTTGGTCAATGGTAGTCATATGAAAGGCAATGGTGCTGATGCAGAAACCATCCAGTGGTTGCTGGCACTCGTTCGCTACATTACTATGGCCCCTATAAGCTGGCACCGGCAACGTCGGCCACGTTCGGCCCGCTCCAAGCAAGTTTTATATGCCGACGGCCGACGTCTTTCTCTACACTCCACGTTAGCGTGTCTGGATGTATCAGGACTCAGTTCAGAGTTTTGTCCGCGCTCTGAGAGCGCCAACTGACCCCCCACGGCCAGGTGACCCCCCAAAGATTGATATAGCGAGCGACGCTTGGTACACGACATCTTTCTGTGTCCCCAGGAAGGCAGAGATCATCATTGAGTGGTGTTTGACACGTCTCTTGAAGGATGGGACGCGAGATTCGTGAGCGCCTTTTCATTCCCTCCTTTCACGTGTGCACCCTCAATTACGAATACAGCGGGCCAAACCCGGTCTTGGATCTGCGCTATTGGAAGCTTCTCCAGGGCGTATGTTTATCTGTGAATTCCGAGAGTTCTAAAACGGCGCCCGTCGGTAGCACGTGGCTTCTGCCTCTTTTAAATCGCCTGCCGCTGTTGCCTATCGTCCTCTCTCTATTGTCCAACTCTCTGGATCTGTCCGCGCAGAAGAGGAGCGAGCTATATCTGCAGTCCTCTAAATCTCTTGCATTCTTCTGGCCCCTCGCTGCCCCAAAGTTCGCACACGATGCTTTGCTGGATTGCTTCGGGGCTGTGCTACGGGTTATGGAAACAGCGTCTGGGGAACTCTCAGGACTGTTTCAGATTTGCGGACTGGTGACACCCTCCCTGCGCGCCGCACTGTCGAACGTACTTAATAAAAAGAAGGTCCGTCTAATAGCGCATTGAGTTCCCGTCCATCGCGTTATCATTTACACTATCCACTAACAGTTAACCCAAGCTTTCATAACGGGCCACGTGGGTGTATGGCTCAACTTAGCTGCAAAAGGAAATGCTACTTTGTCTCCTTTATGCGCCGAGATGTGTGATGTAGGGTTCGAGTTATTGTTTAATGCTGACAGCCTCAAGCAAATTACCGATGACCCTCGTTCCAACCCTATCTTCGACACTCTACGATCTCATATATCATCGTCCCCATCTCATCTACTCTCTGCTCTCCCAATCATCGTGGCTGGATTTATAGATGCGATGAAGAAGCGTCGCTCGTTTTTCTCAACGGGAGGCTCTTTAACGGTGGACGCACATTCGTCGATTACTGTTTTTTTATCCTCTTGCGGGGACATACTTCGGGCTCCGGGCTTGCCACAGACTCAAGTCTGGCGTTCGAGGCTGGACCTGCTGAAGGTGGTGGAGGAAAAGGCACTGTTCAGCCCAGGGTACGAAAAAATGGTGGTGCTTCTGAAGGAAGAAGTTGAAGTCAGTGTAGATTGTCTAGCTTCGACTGACGGTGAGTCCCTTCAACGACGCTCGCGTGCCTGTAGGTTAACTAGTTGTCAGATGTGATTATTCAATCGGCGATACAATGTCTCTGTGTGCTCTCCCGCATCGACCATTCCTTTGTGGAGGCCTCTACGGGTCGCATTCTCTCGAGGATTTTTGCCATCTTTCAGTCTTCGGGTGGTAAATCCTTCACCGAGCCAGCGCATGAGTTCCTTTCTCTTACTCTTTCGTATCATTCTAAGACCCGTACATTGCCCGTACACATATCTCGCTTGGTGGACTCGTGCACCATACCACCTCCGCATATACCTTCCTTCCCAGTACGAATGTCTTACGACGAACTTGCGGCATCCGCAGTTCTTACTACGAACCATCTGGACAAGCTATCAAAGGCTGTGCGAACCTTTATTACGCCAGGCCAAATCTTTGACACGGCGACGCGAGTGCTCTTTATGCTCCGGGATATTTGGGAAACGGTTCGCGATGTAGAAAATGTGACGACAGTTGGTCGAGAATCCCATGCGCGCAAAAAGAGGCGGACAACTGGACGTTCCGAGAAGGCAAAAGAAGATGCCGACGCCAACGGCGTGACTTTCGCGCTCGCTGCGCGGATCGCGGCAACTGTGTTATCCTCGTTACCTTTACACTCTGCGACTGATGCAGTACAAATGGAAGTGCAAGCCACCGTAAAGGAGTCTCTCGACGGCTTTCTTCGAGAGGCGATACTCATGGGTGCGAACGCCGCCGTTTCGGGGGATACCAGCGGGAATATCTGGTCAGCACAAGTGGTAGCTGCGGCCGCTTTACGGCTGCGATATCTATTGCAATTGTCGGTGCACGCTCGCTATACCCTTGACTATCAGAGCGACTCCGAAGGGTTATTTGCAGAAGTCCTTGCGGTTGAAAATCGTCTGCCAGAATATAGTGTCGAGATCGTAAGTCAGGCAGTAGCATGTTAGAGGTTTACTTGCACTCACAAAAAATGGAAAGTTTCGCCATCTCTTCCACCATGGATCACATCAACCCGTCGAGCAGCAACAAGCCCTGCTCGAAGCTGTTTTGAATTTCTTAGAGGTCCACCTTCCAGTGCATCAATCCGCACCAAAAGTGTGGTCAGGGCGCTCTTCCCAACTATCTTATGGTGACGACGGTTCCGCACTCGCTGCTGTTGCCTTGTTGCGATTAGTCTTGGACAGACATCTAGACATCGTCAAGTGAGTCGTTCCGAAAATTCATAACGTGAGATCACCAAACTTCTATAGCGTTTCCGCTTCTTCGGTGCAACAACGACGCCTTGTGAACCTTCTGCACCTCACTCATGTTGGACGTGAGTACGAAAGTGCCGAATGTGGCCTGTCCTTGGCGACCACAGTTCACGAATGTCTTCATTCTGCAAACTTCTGGGAGCTAGAAAATATTCGATGTGAGAGTGCATCCTCGGCGGGGGTTTTTTTTTTGGTGATTCATAACCTTGTCAGCATCATTCTTTGCTGTTCAACAAGAAAGAACGGCCTTTTTGGACACTATCGATGTTGCGAAAATACAGGGCAGCAAGAAGCTCGCGAATAGCCAACACGCGAAGGATCAAATACTGGAAGCAATGAAATCTTATACTTTTCTGCTCTATACGCCGAGCGAATGCCTTCCCAAATCCTTACGGGGCAATTTCCTCAGGAGGGCTGTAGTGCTCGATTTTCTCCTAGGTTCGGTGACCATCGACTCCACGCGCCAAGCCCTTCAAATTGTTAGGACGTTCCTAGTCCGGACGCATAACTTCCTAGGTTCATGGGAACACGAAGCGAACGGGAGGTACCTCCGTCATCTATTGACGTCCCCAGTCCCTATATCTGTGGAGCGGGTCAGCGGAGAACTGGTTCAGGGCTATCTCTTGTGAGCTCGCGCTCTTCCCCGACATTCCGTTGGTACTAACGTCCACCATAGAGCTTCATTCCGAGCAACTGTTCAAGGCAACACAGACATATTATTGGATGCCATTCAAATTTGTAGGGAGCAAACACTCGAAGGATGGTTTCTTTCCAAGGACATCGAGGCCCCACTCCGAAGTTCAATCCAACGACTGATGGATATTGCAATGACCGAGTTTTCGGTCTCGATGTAAGTTTTATTCTTCCGGTTGTACAAGCCTAGTACACTGAATTACATCAGGTTTCCACCGGATGTCGTCGGTCGCTTGTCATCCCTTTTCGAGCATGTCCTTGATCAACTACATTCTATTCTTCGTCGCTTAACCACTAGTGACGTAGTTAAGCCAGATGAGATAACGCATTATACTGACGTGTTACTCCTTTGGAGTTGCACTATCGCCTTCGGGAAGTACCTTCATCGACTAAGTACGGCCTAGTTTAACGGCTTCCTCAGCTCGGTCTGACGTTATCTATGTTCCTTACACAGATTGTCCCTCTCCAGGTCTCGGTACACAAATCATAAGAACTATTGGCCCGTCATTCCTCTCCCGGGGCTCTGAAGATGATCGCATCTCGAAGGTTTGCAGTGCTATGCATGCCGTTTTGGTCTCCGAGCTCCGACTCTACTCTGAGGAAAAACGCGATGACCGAGAGTCGCATTTACAACGCATCATCACAACTTATGTAGCGTTTACATCTTCGTCAATAGGTAAGTCTGCTGGCGTATGCTATTTCTGACCTGGGATCAATATTCTTGGTAGAGCAATGCGACTTTGACGAGAACATGGCGAGATTACTCCGGACATTACCCCCTTCTGACTTTTCGTCATGTCTCCAATTCGTCTTCGAGGCACTATCAGCTGGCGGGACAGCGTTGGAGATGATGCCCCGTCTTATTCGTCTCATATCGCTCGCCTTGCACAACGCTCCACAAAGTATGCCCCTTCTCCTCCGGTTCGAGACAGATGGCTGACATGGGACTGCAGATACGTCGAAGACCGTCCAAGCATTTGACAAAGGGTGCTTGGATGTTTTCGTAAGCAATGCGAAACTTTCCAACACCCATATCACGCGCTCGTCGATATTGATTTTCATCAACGACCTATGTTCCAAGAGAGTACGTTACTGCTTTCACATGCCAGGCTTTCTGCTAATTCCTCAAACAGCCTGCTTCTCTTCGTTTGCAGAATGTGATGTCTATCTGGGTCCTCCTCTCGAGATTTCTTGCGGGTTCCGGGGCACACGATACAGTAACGGATACAGCTCTATTCCACCACATCGTTTCCATCCTTAGTGCCCTCGTCCGTCTGCGTAGAGATCTTGTCGTCACCACGCTCCCACATCTGGGTAACATCATGCGTCAACTGATTTTCGCTCTGCGTAGCCCACGTCCTATGCTCGGTGCAAAGCAATGTGCCATCGTTGCAGACTCACTTCCTGCATGGATTAACCCGTCCCGTCCCCTTGGAGTAGAGGAAAGCAAGGAGCTCTCCCGTCTTTTCACCTCACTCTCTGCAAAAACTTTGGTCCGAGTGCACGGTCCTTCTGCCGGGATTCAGAAACCCGAATCGCTCGCGCGGCCGCTGTCGAAGCACGTCGCGTGCGTCCTCCAAGCCTATCTGGACGTACTGAATGATCCGCTGTGTGTTCTAGCTGCGGACATTCGGCGAGAACTGCAACCTGGGTTGTTTGTCCTGTGCGATATCCTTAACGACCACACCCGGGATGCGCTCATGGTTTCTGTACTTGACGCCGGAGGGAAGGCAGCTATGAAAGGCTTATGGAGAGAATACGAAAAGCAGCGGTACACCGGGAAGGGCTAATCGTGATGCAAATATTAGATAACGAGTGCCTTTACACCTCCACACAGTAGCGCAATATATTGTGGCATCTCGTATACATAAATCGAATCTACATTCTACGCACGTATTGATCCATGTATGAGGAGCGATTATCAGCTTTTGCTGCGGGTTTGACAAACCCAGCTGCCTTTTTCTCCTGGGAGAGGTCACGAAGAACGCCGAGGAGATCGTCAACGGCTTGTTCTGCAGTTTGGATGTGTAGGACCAGGCGCGAGCCCCCAAGAGACAACGGTCGTGGAAGCCTCTCCGCGCGTTCTGCGATTTCAGTATAGTTGGTGCCAATTGAAGAAGGATCGTAGAAAACCTTGTTTCAAGTGTGAGCCATACATCTCCCCGACCGCTTATTGGAGATGGGGACCAGACATACCATGCATGTCTCCGTCCTCACGGTAATCTCAACACCAATTTCCAGCAGTCCACGTTCGAGTCTCTTGGCGAGTTGGTGGACAGATGTTAGTTTCGGGAAATTATTGGAAAGGGCAAAGGCCGCAGTTGCAGCGAGGAAGCCCGTCTGTCGCATCCCCCCGCCGAAAGCTTTCCTGAACCAACGAGCGCGAGTAATAAACTCCTTGTTCCCGATTAAACAAGAGCCAATGGGAGCACCTAGAAGAAGATGACTCAGAGTGTCTCGTACGCTTTCTTATACCCGTTTGTACTGACCGAGTCCCTTGCTGAAGCAGGCACTGATAGAGTCAAAAGGGTTACAAAGCACATCGAGCGGTGTGCCGGTCTCTATAGCAACGTGCCAGATGCGAGCACCATCAAGATGCATTTTGATACCACGCTTGTGTGCGTATTCAGAGATGCGGATGATCTCATCCTGTGGAAATATCGATCCATAGAGTGTATTTTCTAGTTCTATCACTTCGGTAAGGGCACTGTGGACGATTAAGCGAAGCATAAGAAGGGGGGGGGAAAGGGACGCACAAGTGAATGTTATCATCCAAAACGATGAAGTTTTGGATGTCCTCGAGGGTCAGGTGGCGACCTTGGCTCCTCGGTCAGTCTGGTGAACGGGAACTTGGGGAAAGTGCTAGTAATGGCCTACCGTTGGAAGGAATGACAGGGATGGCCTGCGCTCCGGAATTAAGGGCAATCCCGCCCGCCTCACAAGCGTAGATATGGGAGCGATGATCGCAAAGGACAGAATACGGCGGCTGCTTGAGGTGGGTACGTACGGCCAACTGGTTGGACATAGTTCCAGAGGGAACGAACAGGGCAGCCTCCTTCCCAAACAGCCGTGCCATGTGCGCTTCAAGGGCAGCAGTGTTTGGATCATGATAAACATCATCTCCAAGTGAGGCTTGAATTGCGTATTCATACATCTCCTTGGATGGGGCTGGAACAGACGCATCGCCACTCAGATCCGCTTAGCAAATGTTAAGTATAGCATACCTGTCAACGTATCCGCTACTCTCAAGGAAATATTAACGGAGAGTATTTTGGGTGAATAAACACACTCACAGACAAAGGATCTGGACACAATCGACCGGTGCTGTTCATTATCCTTGGCTTGATTGGTCGCTATGACATCAAGTTTAGCGGGATCTGTGACGCAATCCCTCCCTTTCAAAAAATCGCCTGACATCGCAGGTGCCATGGTTCAGAGAACTGATCAAAGAAATGACTCCACCTTTCGTCCCATGTGTGCCTGTGGGAGACGGTCCCACCGTCTGAATCTGAAATCTCCGAATCGCATCATCTCGGATCTATCGGGCCGGTGTTGTTTTCTGTTCGTGTTCACTTTCTGTGTTTTCTCAGTCTATACGCTGTCGCGGGATGGGGAATGTAAGTCTTTACCGTCTCACGCACCACCCAACTAACCCCATGCAGGGTGCTAAGGCACAACAAAAGCGCGAACGCAATGCCGAGAGGAACGCACCAAAGGGCGCGAAGAGCCAGGCCAAGTCAAACGAGGCTGCGAAAAATATTGTCTGCACAATTTGCAGACAGTCTTTCGTGAGTTCACTTTCCGTTCCTCTAGGCCGAGAGGTGCTAAGAGACGGTCCTATCGCAGCTGGTGACCACTAGGACGCCCGCGTATGAAGATTTGTCTCACTTGGGGTTACCCGTGTCTAACGCTTTCTTAACACCATCTTAGTCTCGAGGAACATTCGCAGAATAAGCACTCAAAACCGATGGCCGACTGTTTCCCAAATGCCCCGAAATAACAAACGTTTTCTAGGTGGTGCTGGCACGTTGCATACCCGTAAGAGTTTTGATACAGTATTTGGGCTGTATAGACGCACATCTACCACTACTGTTCGGTTGGTTATATGAAGATGCAATCTACGCGTGGAGGAATGAGTTTGCGTATCCCGTGTTGAGAACCAGCTTGGGTACATCGGAACATACGCCGTACGAATGCGCTGACTTCACAAACCAAATGTGCCTGTGGCTCCACTTGCATTTGCGCCAACGTTCTGTAGCCGTTCTCCGACCTTCTTGTTCGCCTCAAAGAACTTGGCCACGCATCGGTCTATGCATACGCTCTCGCCCTTGTTAAGATCCCCCTCGGCATACCGCGTGCTAATACACTTGGCGTGACATGTTCTGAAGAAAAGGTAGGTGAGAGATAGGAAAATGTGAATAGGCCAAGGCTACTTGCGAGACAAGACGATTGAATATGTCGGTGACCATGTCCAACCTAGGGAGCTCGAACGTCAGCATTCTGTAGACAGTGATGCAGAGGGAATGGTGCCGCACTCTTGTATGGCCATTTCCACACGTTCCGGATTTACTGAACCCGTAGGCGCGTTGGGGCTGCGACCGAACATCGACATGGTTGCTTTTTTTTTCGGAAGAGCCCAACGTTGAGTGAAGGAGAGGTGTGTATGCGTGTGTTAGTGCCACGTGCAAGTCAATTTATCGGAATTGAATTGAATTGAAAAAGACGCGCGACCCGCAACGCTCTCAGACCGCGCCAACTTGAATGGAAGGAACAACGACGCTGGCGGTTCACAGATGTCGCTTTGTGGACTTTTCGCCCTCTTCCGTTACTGCGCTCGCATTTCCTCCTTTACCGTTGCTTTCTACCAAGGGAAAACAAAAAGTGACTACAGATGGCATGGCACCAATGTTTGGCCCTCTCATAGTCGGTCGTGCCAATGGTAACATCGAGATTTACGAGTGGACTGGTTCAGCATCGGCTGTTGAAGCTCCTCAGGCCTGGGTGTTGAGGAAGGTACGCAAACATTCACTTGATCCTCTGGTCCCCACATCGACTAAATCGTTTCGTTTCTCAGACACTCTCTGGACTAATCCCATCCAAAGTCGATTCACTCGCACTTACACTTAGGTGTCCTGTCGATTTACGGGGGGACGATATACCTTCAATTTCCCACCTGCGGTTATTCAGCACTGGCGGGGGCAGCGAGTTAATCGAGTGGGATATGGTGCATACGACTATCCGTGTAACGTGATCTTCATGGTCCACGTACTCTTCTGACCTTTTCGATACAGAGGTCAATATCATCACAAGGGGGCTCTATTTGGTCCATTGCCACAAACCCCGCATCGACGGTTCTCGCACTCGGATGCGAAGACGGTTCCGTACACCTTTTATCTTTAGAATACGACACCCTTCGACACCTTCGCCGACTTGACCGGTCGAAGAGCCGCATTCTCACCTTGGCTTGGGGACCACCCTTTTTGCGAGGAAGCAGAGATCGTGTCCCTACCACCCATGACCAGGACGACAGTAGTGACGAAGACGAGGATGAATGGCAAGACTCTTGGATCGTAGCAGGGTGCTCTGATAGCAGTCTGAGGAAGTGGGATGTTTCTTCGGGGAGAATCCTTGATAGAATGGGCACGGACAAAGTCAAAGGAGAGAGGACGCTGGTTTGGGCGGTTGGGGTTTTAGGGTAAACGAATCATCACATTTGCCCCGTTAAACGACTACTCACATCACTCAGCGACGGTACAATTATCTCCGGCGACTCTCTCGGAATGGTGAAGTTTTGGGACTCACGGACATGCACTCAATTACAAAGCTTCGAGGCCCATGGTGCAGATGTGCTCTGCTTAGTGATTGGATCCGTGAGCGGCGCCACTACCCTACGTGATCGTTGGCTGATTGCCTATAGGAGGGAACCTCAGTATACACGTCCGGAATCGACCAAAAAGTATCGCAATTTTCTCTGATTAAATCTTCGTCAAAGAGCGACCCAATTTCATCGTCCGACACAAAGTGGGTGCGAACAGTGACGAAACGGATGCATTCTCATGATGTGCGCGGCTTGTCCAGTGTGGCCGCCTTATTCACCTTTGCCCCCATCTCACCAACGTGCCTTCCGGACGGATATTGCCCCTCTCCTTGTCTCTGGTGGATTAGACATGTGTATCGTTGTGACTCCCGCCGCTCTTCCGCGAAGTACCACGCGGATCATCAACCCTCTAGCGACGAGCGTGACCGCGACATTCGGGGATGCCTACCATCGAAGGATTGCGTACTCCTCCGGTGTACATGGGACGGTTGGCCTGCACTTAGCAAAAGGAGCACGACTGGTGTTAAGCACTGGCGATACTGGCCTTGCTGTCTGGCGCCTTCCGGAAAAGGTTTCAGTTAAGGAAGACTCAGAACTAGCACCCATTGGGAAAATCCATGGCTGGAACAAAGTGCTCGAAATGGACTTGCAGGTTCAAACGAATCTTGTTGCTAGTGCAATATCAGACGACGGGCGGTGGCTAGCCGTCTCCGACGCTTTCGAGACGAAATTATTCTTGCTCCGAACAGAAGTACGTTCCCCCTCCATGTCGTTGTATACCACGTTTCAAGCCATGCAGTCCTCGATAGATTTGAAACCAGTGCGCGTTCGTGACTTTCAGACAATATTGAGAGAACGCCTCCCAGATGCTCCATCAACATGCGGTGCTTCCGCTTTACTCTTCTCTCCTGACTGTTCGAAACTCATCGTAGCCACCACAACCGGCTGTGTCTTGGTCCTTGATCTCGTATCCGACCCAGTCTCTGCGAGGGTGCTTCGAAGATTCGATCAACACAGAAGTAGGAACTCGTCAGTTGAAGGACGGGCCTTGACCGGACGAAGAAACGGCGTTGACTACGAAGCGGATGTATTGGAACCTGGGCAGGATGTGCACGATTCTGACTCAGGAACCGACGACATCGATGTCTGGCCCACTCATTCAGGGTCCCTGCCTGCTACGATTACGCGCATGGCCGTAAGCCCGGACGGCCAATGGCTCGCGACCACCGATGACCATATGCGCACGCACATCTTCAACCTCGACTCGGTGCAACACCACTCCTCCCTCCCATCTTTCCCCCAACCCGCCCACGCGCTCGCTTTTGCGCCGAACTCCCCGTCTCTACTCATTCTCGGCTTCGCCAACAACAGCATCGAGGTGTATGACGTCGAGGTGCGCCAATTTCCGGCGTGGTCCCGGGGGCTGTGCGCTGGACTCCCTAAACGCTTCACGCATCTGCACGATGCGATCCTCGGAGTCACGCTTGCGCCTGCAGATAGTACGACGGATCAGAGGAGTGAAAACGTTAACGTTTTAGCGCTAGTTCTGGGGAGCAACATGGCTGTGCAAGGTGCAGTTTGATGCACCAGTTGGGTGGGGAGGCTTTGAGAAGAAACGACGGAGACGACGGAGTGAAGCTGCCGAGCGTGACAGAGGTGCTGCGCACAACTTCAAACTTATCACGCAATACCGGCAGATATTACTGGCCGAGTTCCTTACAACTGGCGAGCTCGTCGTGGTGGAGCGCCCCCTCACAGACGTGCTTGCCGGTCTCCCACCACCTTATTTCAAGCCAAAGTATGGGGCATCGTGATTTCGTGTATGAAAAAAAAAGTAATCTAGTAACTATTACGGTCCCAATGCGTATTTCTGGGCTGAAATGCGTTTCTAATCGTATCAGAAAGATGCGTATTGATAAAACAGCCAAACCAGATGTCTGGCTTTCGCCGGCCATAATAAATATTAGGGTGTGAGGAGAAGAAGTGCTAGCGCTACATGACGGAGCGGAAGAGGGTTAGGGGGAATACTTAAAGGTGGGTGTCATTAGTAAGCGGCTCACCGCCGCATTTAAAGCTGTTGTCCAATGTGTGCCTTAAGAGAGTCCTCTGTGTCTTGTTTTTCGCTCTCTCTGTATTTCTATGCGTCAGAACCAACAGCGAGGAATGTGCGCAAAAGACATACGCAGAATTGAGAAGAGATAGGTAGAGGGTCCAGAAAACACCACATGTTTGTTGAAATGGGACGCGATATGGTAGAGGCATGAATCGAAAATTGATAAACTATGGTGTCGCGGTTCAATAGTGTCCAGAAAAGAGGGGGAAAACCGCGCAAAAACAACTAACCTGCGCAGCGGGCCATATCTTCCAGTTGGCTACTAACGCCGGCTGATAAATGTCTTTGAATCTAGCACCAATATGTTCTAGATCGCGACCTTCCATCATGCCCATAGAACCGAGAAAGACAGAAAGCTGCAGTTTCCGTGTCAGCAAAACCACTAGAGGTGCACGCGTTAAAATATGGACGCACACCGATTGGCGCCATGACAAGCTGGTCAACAACAACTCTCTTGGACAGCGCGGTAAAACTGGTCGATTTCCCTCCGTGTGAAGGGAGAGGAAACTTCAGCTCGAGAAATCTGTTCCAGCGCCCAAAGAGGGGACCTGCGACGCGTTATAAGTCATGCTACTTTGCAGAGTAAAAGCACGTACTCATGCTGGCCCCGAAGTAGAAGAAGCGAAGTGTACGCGGGATGTCATAGTGGAAACTTGCCCTGCGGTCATTCGAAGAGATGGTCTTGAAGACAAAAAATTTAGTGTGAACGGATGTAATTTGAATATAAATCGCACAATATATTGTGACAGTTGAGCAACGGCGTCTCCAAGAGCAGTCAGAGCACCACCTGCAATGGCAAGAGTGCTGTAGGGATACGCCTCGAAAGATTGTTGATAAGCACGAGCGAGGGTGATGCTAGACATAGTCAGCAAAGTCGAAGTGTGGTGCAGTGAGGAGCACACACAATGGTGGCGTTCCCTACACGTCCCTACACGTGTGGGTAGACGCGTCTGTGACCCCGCACTCGTCTGAATATATTACATCATGCCTGTCCCGCACCTGCTCCTCTCGGTTCCCAAAGCATTGATCTTCTTCAACAGCCAGCTGATCCACCAACCGCTGATGATGTAGTCAATGCAACACGTTATGTAGAGAATGTTTTGTGTTCCCACGGTATGTACCACGGTGCAGCTCAGCCCTATGCGATTTCTGATCTCATCAATTGGTGCATGCAGGGTTGGGAAATCAAGTTACAGATGAAGAAGCCTGTGCGGCCTTAGAGTATCAGCATTTAATCATCTCAGCAAAGACTACAGGTATGTCCTATTATTATGCCGGCACATTGTCTGAATGACTTACCCTTTCAATTGCTATCCAGCTGCTGCCCCTGTCGCTGCTGTTGCCCCAGGGTGGTTTCAAATCGCTGTAGACCAATTCAATGCGAGATTTGATCGGGTTGATGCAAAATTTAGGAGAATCAATACAAGACTCCGGGAGCAACGGGCTGCCATACGTGCAGTTGATGAACTGGTTCAGGAATTGCAATACGACATAGGTGAAGTCAAAGAAAACCTCGGCCGAATGGAACGTATAGGTGCAATTGTATGTATCGACATATCATTGATTTTTAGAAATAAAATCTTCACATTTTTTGTGCCTTTTCAGGCACTCAACAGGTCATAAGCTACGGGTTCAGTAAGCGCTTCCAGGAGGTCTCTTTCCCAGAGGGGACCTTTCCAACAAGACCTGTATGTCAAGGATTTGCCACTCCCGTTGCTGCCACTGACTGTGCGGAAGCCGCACCACCTTCCACTAATCGACCAAAAAGCAACACTAGAAACCATGGATGAAGCTCAGCTGAAGATATACCATCAGAATTACTGCCCTCAGCGAGCAGGCGTTAATGGAAGGTTGGGTAGCGCTGTGTGCAGGCGGGAGGTCCTCATAGAAATTGGATGTCCTTTGTATGAACAGAAACAGATACGCTTCGCTAGCTACAATACAACTAAGCAGCCTATTCGAGCACTCCCTTTACCACAACTACAACTAGTCCTAATAAAATAGTTTTGTACTTCTCAGTGACGCAGGGTTTCGACACGTACCTCCAGTCGGTAATGGGTAGTTCCCTTGCCCTATCACGCGCAGAAGCGCATTGATCCATCCACTATGTGTAGTAACGGATATGTCTACAAAAAAGTGCCGACGTGATCGCCTGTGACAAACGAAGAGATGGATGTGAACGTACAAGTATTATCCCGGCCATTCTCAAATACTCGATCCAATAACAATTTGGCCCGTCTCTCTGCACTTTCCTTGGTTTCGCGCTCTGGGGACCACAATACGTCCTCCTCTTCAAATCCTTCCTCAAAGGCAAAGCCAGGAAAATCTGAATGAATTTCTGACCGTGTCCTACGCCTATCGCATGTGTGTTCACCATTCTCCTCCCTACAGTTCTGAACGAGAAGCCCATTCGGATGCGTCAGTAGGTTACGCAAAACGTGGGACAGTTTGATTTTACACTACCTCCACAATAAGAGGCTTCAGGTGTGCCGGAAGCACGTCAACGAACGTAAGCTCGAAAGTACGAATAGCTCTCGTCAGGGGACTGCAATAGTATTCCTGAGGGATCGGAACACCTCGGAGTATCTCACGTTCCCAAGCAGCATGCGCGCTCCGGGCTTGTTCTTCACCAATCGCAGTCAGGCGGGGATCCGCTGCGTGAAGCGGAAAGTTAGACAACATTACAGTATTGTGTGAGAACCGGAGAAACTTGAACAACGCACGTCCCCATGTAAGTTCACCGTCCCCGTCTAGTAGGGCCCATTTCCTTTATCACTTGCTTTGAGTATCCTGAGGTGACACCACAACGAATATTACACACTCATCCCATGCCTATTCGAGTCAAAGCTGCTCAGGGATGTAACATACGCAGATAAAGCCACTTACTTTGTGACCATATTTGAATTCTGCAACGTTATCTACGGTAGGCCTGTAGGTGTACCGCAAATATGACGCAAGCGAAGGTTACCTACGATTGCCTTCACCGTGCCTTCCGAGGAAAAGAACCTTGTACGAAATGGATTCCGAGCAAGTGGATTTCAAACCCTCGATCTCTCCCACAAACTGCGACCATGATCTCGATAAAAGACCAAAAAAATCTGGAGTCTACCCATAGGGTTCGAGTTGCCAGTGGTTGTGTCGCACAATCACGGCTGCGCTTACTGGATCAATGACTGTGGATGCAGCCGGTGGTGTATCTTGGACAAAAAATCCTGAAACAACCTAGGAATGGACAAGCGCAATAAGTAAAACGGATCGAGGCTGCAAAGGGAATGATGGTATCACCTCGTAAGTCCTTCCAGGTATCATATTGGTGTGTTGGTGTGTTGATGTGTTGATGAAGGAACCAGGACCGGACCGAACATCCTTTGCGCAGCCTATATAAGACCCTGTAAACGTGCACAAAACACGCCCACTGATCGATTAGTACGCTGATATGAACCTGTGCGACCACAGTAAACCACGAGACTATATCCCAATCTCGGACCATGCCTTGTGAGACTGCGATATCCCTTGCAGTGCCAGCGAGATTGATTTACATATGTGCTTCTTAGAATTGGCAATCTAAGAACCGCTGCCCTAGTAAGTTTCTCCACCCACAGTTGTGGGATTAAACCTAATCTCCGGGCCTAGGTCAGCATCGACGGATCCAGTAGGAATTGACTCACGCAGCCTTCTCAGCTCGATTGACCCCTATTCGCAGTTGAGAGCTACTGTGTGCCTAACTTTGATTCTCCCTCGGTTTTTGCGCGGATTCTCGATAAGGATAAGGTAGGCAGCTGTAACGTATCGTCATGGTATAATATTAACCACTGACCATTACTTAGGGTGGCCACTTTTCAATTTCACCGAAGGGCACCTTTACCACCAAACAGAATTATCTTCCCAGTTCAAATGTTGTATTCTCCGTACCACCTGCATAGTCACATATCGTATTGATGCGTCGTCCGTGTTTATCCAGGTTGTGCAAACCAAGTGCTTCTATTCTACCGTTCGTCACGTAGCAGCTTTAACATTCACCCCGACCAAAGGTTCCTCAATGAAGAGGGCGTCATCGGTGTCACCGGTAGGTGTTATGGGCGTACGCGAGGTAGGATCAAGCTAAGAAGACCGGGAACTCTCTAGATTTCCTTCCGCGCAACCCGGCTGCTGCCGCGCACAAACCTCTCTTGCACTGGTTGATTCGTCGCATAGAGGTCCGTATTCACCGTTTGGACCACGTAATATCACTGCTTTCATCTCTTTGTAGGTCGTGCGTGGATACCAGTCACTGCGCGTCGAATGTGCGCCTGCCTTCAACTATGCGCTCGCTCAGCACCATACCTCGCTCGTTTCTGACGATTCGATTCCTGCCGTTGGCGGGGACGCCCAGAAGAAGGCCCTCTTCGAATCAGATGATCTTAGTCTTGATCTTCGTTTCATTGCAGAATCCGTTATCGACGGCGTCCCATCGCCTTCTGTCAAATTGCAAACCCTCGACCTGAGGTCCCGTGGCCATAAAGGCCTTAGCGTCAGTGCTGATTTGGACTTGGTGGAAGGCCAGGTTGTTACTTTTGTGTTGCGTACTCTGCCAAAGGAGACCGAAGAGCAGCACACTTCCAACCCAACTAGTGACAAGACTCAAGGATCGGGAGTCTCGCTTGGTCGTGAGTTCTGTCGCCGTCAGACCAAACGTTGAGCCACTAAGTATGGAATATCAGAACACCCAAGCGGCGTTGACCATGTCCACAACCGAAGAGACCCGTTCCTTACCCCGGTATGTGATTTGTCGTGTGTGTGCGCTGCTTGAGAATCGCTAATGCTTGAGAAGGGCCTTCTTCACGACCTGTTACGAGGTACTAATGATTACTGGAATGCCTGGATTCGCAGGTCTACCTATGATGGCTCTTGGAAAGAGGCTGTTCACCGCAGCGCGCTCGCGCTGAAGCTTCTCATTTACGAGCCAACAGGTTCGGTTATGATACCTGATATTGATTGCGATCCTATAACTCGTGTGCAGGTGCTGTGGTTGCTAGTCCAACTTTCAGTCTACCAGAATTCATTGGTGGGACGAGAAACTGGTGCATCCTTATTTCCTGCCTTGCTTCGACTTTTAACCGGGTTTGATATAGGGATTACAGAGCGTCGTGGATTCGCGACGCCTCCTTCACGCTCTATGCATTGATTCGTCTCGGATTCACGCATGAAGCAGATTGTAAGCGCAGTGTCTGATTTTGATGACTTGGGCCTAAGCATTCTTCCTCCCGCAGCGTACATGGAATTTATATACAATCGACTGAAAGACAAAAATCCTGACGGCTCGCTACAGATAATGTATACCATCCACGGTCAGCTAATTCCGTAACCCCATCGAACTACCACTAACCATCCTTCTCGTTCCAGGGGAGAAGATCTTCCCGGAGAAGGAACTCACACACTTGGACGGGCATAAGGGCTCAAAGCCCGTTAGGATAGGGAACGGTGCCATCGACCATATCCAGCTTGTGAGAACAAACCATAATCCTTTTTGGTCAGACTGAATTTGCAAATCTTCAGGACATCTATGGCGAATTGTGCGATGAGAGACCATTCCCTTCTGTGGATAGACTAATCAACTCCTCTCTAGGTTGGATTGTGTCTATCTCGCCCAAAAGGTGAGTATCTACATTACCACGCCTCCACTTCGATTCTCAACCTCTGAAGTTCGGCAAACCACTGGCAAGTCAATGCTAGATACATTTGAGATTCAACTAACAGGCCAACCTCCTAGTCGTATGATATATGGTATCGGTCGTCCCTGCGCGTCACCTAGTTGTTACTCACGCACACATTTGAATTTGGCGTTCTAGGGTTGCAGTTCGAGACCTGTACGTGTTCTTTGAACAGTAGCTGGGAGACATCCTGAAATAATGATGCCGTCAAACAGAGTGGACTGTATGTTTTCTATGGTCGCGTATACAACTGTTATTAATGGATGTTGTCGACAGTCGTTGTTGCCCACTGCCATGAACCCGATTTGTGCGTGCTACGCTTTCAACATTCTCTTCCCTTGTTGTGGTTCTAACAACTACCCATTCTGACCGGGTGCTTAGATCCATTTGGTCAGTGCGCGAGAGAAAAGATGTTGGCGATGCCCTTACTAGTGACGTTCATGGCAGGGAGGTACGGAACAAGAAGAGACATTTCACGGTGAGTGGAGTACCTTTGCTTCGGCCTGCCCTCGCTGAACGTCCTTGCTTTACAGTATTCCAAGGTACGCAAGCTACATTCAGATCGAACATAGTTAATGCTAAAAGCGGCCAGATTATGATGTGGTACGTACCACACCTTGCAGCAGCGAGCACACTGTTTTACTAGCACTGGGTAAGGGTGGCAATTGACCGAGGTACGTGTGTAGTTGTCGACTTGACTGACGTTTTCTCACTCCTCATCAGGCCTCCGCCTTGCCGACAAGCGCTCGCTCCCCTGCCCCCGGCGCACTCAGTGGCTAGAGACCCGCGACAACTTATACGAGCAGATAATGCAGAAAGCATGGAACTCGGAGAAGAAGTTCTTTGCACAAAGCTCTGACGAAATCAACATTCTTGATTCCGCTGTGCTCATAATGCCTCTCGTGTTTTTCTCCACGGCGGTAAGTCAATTATCGTGGACATACTCAACATACTCATAGGCTCGACCTGCCGACTCGAAAGTCTGATCCGCGCTTCCGGAGCACGCTGGATGCCATCCTGAAAAGTCCTGAGCGCGGTGGTCTCACGGCAAACGTAAGCCGAGTATTGTGTACAACGCCAGCTCTCAGCGCGTTCCGTGTAGAATCTTGTCTACCGCTACAACACATCCGAGTCTGATGACGGCGTCGGTGGAGAGGAAGGCACTTTCTGCCTGTGCACTCTGTGGTCAGCGGGCTCCAGCTTAATGAGGCGTAGACGATGACCATGCTCCGCGCACAGGTGCATCGAAGCCTTGACTCGCGCGGGGGAATTTGACAAGGCTGCTCTACAGCAGGCAATCAGAATGTTCGACGTATGTCAAATGAGGCCAGGATGACGGCTCCGAGGCTCATTCACGACAGGACTTTTTGCAATATACCAACCACGTTGGATTGTGTACTGAGGAAATCTCTCCGGCAGGCGAAGGGTGAGTGCATCTCTTGTAAGGTCGGTGTCGGCGCTGTGACCTCCGCTCGTAGACTGGGCAACGCCGTGCAAGGCTTCACGTACGTATAGCGTCCATAGTCTTTACTTGATGATTGACTGAAGGACATCGTGTAGACACGTCACGCTTATCTCGGCCGCATTCAATCTCTCTAGGACTATGAAGAAGGGAAGATTCTGAGTAGCAAAGTGGGGTGAAACGAAATGGAGTTCCTTGACATGTTTCTTGTGTGAATGGGGTAGCGACTGAGGCCGTTCTGCAGATTTTACGAATGATGTACATGTACGAGTGATGCGATCAACAAGATCCTGTGTAGGAGGCCATAACTGTGCATCTGAGTGTCTAGAGTAACCGGAGATGTCCTGTCACTTGGTTTACCAATTCCTACGGGCGCTGCAAGGGAAGGAACAGATCGAAAGTGAGTGAGAGTATTTCATCACTCGTAGCTAGGGAGACACACCAGGTCCGATGCCGAGAACGGTCCTAGAGCCGGCCTCGACTTGTGTCCTTCCTCTAACACAGACGCTACGTGAGATATTCGCGGCGCAAAGATGCGCCAACGCTTACGCATCCTGGATTGAACGCGCGCACAGATTTAAGCTTTTCGCGATCGCTTCTAGTTCAAGGATTTCTTCCTCCGAAGACGCTTTCAGGGCAATCTTGGCCTGTCTGTACGATGTCGAAAGTGAAAACGATGGGAAACGCAGGCAGGATGGGAGAGTCAAGTTACCCCGTTACTTCCCAATGGCGCACTAGCTTGCGTTAAAATAGTCTTAGCGACCGGCTGACCCCACCGCAGAGTGTGGTACCAAGCTCACTTTGGGATTCTTTTTCACCAGCGCCTTGTAACAGGCCAGCGTCGCGTGTCTGTTCCGTGTCAAGATGCAACGTGAGTGCCACCGAGACGGAGGGACGTACCCGCACTGAGCGGCAATCTTGCCAGGCGACATCTTGAGGTCTGTTCTCACAACAAGGACCTTGATTGTGAGGCCGCAGGGGGCAACTGGCGTCAGCAAAGGGTGCTCACGAACGCGTAGAAAGACAGGAAATGCGCACGAGTTTACATGGCTGAAGGAACTCGGGCGACACCGTAGATAGATCACCATCGGCAGCGGAGTCTTCGTCGTCACTGGAGTCATGTCCATCTCGTTCTTTTGGGTTTGGGATCGCTGGTGGTGATGATGGTGGCTCAACGTGACCACGACTTTTTCTTTCGCCCTGCGCTGACCCATACAGGAAGCCAATGGTAGCAGAAGCAACTGAGATCGCTACTGCGAGAAAATCTGTGTCCCAAATAAATGTCACCGGTGAAGAATCCCGCGACTACAAAGGTTAATATACCAACAGAGTGACTGTTTTTCCATGACCTGAGTGGAAGGAAATGGATCTGGCACAGTGAGCTTACGTACACACGCAGACTTTTCCTCGATCAACTCGGTACCGTCTCTCCACCAGATTACAGTCGCCCTGTGGTTTCGAAAATCAATAGCGTTGCACACGCATCTTCCTCCTTAGAACGGCCGACAATGTCCGATGCAGAAACTGCGCCTACGACATCGCCGCACGATGTCGTAGTCGGCCAGAAGCCTTTCTCAGAGCTAGAGCTTTCGGGACCCACTCTACAAGGTCTTGAAGAGATGGGCTTCAAGACAATGACACCAGTTCAGGAAAAGTCGATACCTCCCCTGCTAGCGGGAAAAGACGTGCTCGGTGCGGCGCGTACGGGGTCGGGAAAAACCGTTGGCGTTCTTAATCCCCTGCAATTGAGCTGTTGCATAGGATGAAGTTCAAGCCTCGGAACGGTAACTTGTTCCTCTCCTTTATTTCTCAGGCACTAATGGCGTCCTACCTTTCAGGGACAGGGATCGTCATCATCTCACCCACAAGAGAACTCGCTCTACAGACTATTTGGAGTAGCAAAAGACTTGATGACACACCATTCACAAACTTTTGGAATCGTAATGGGGGGTGCGAACCGAAGAGCGGAAGTCGATAAGCTAGTGAAAGGTGTCAACCTGCTAGTAGCAACACCAGGGCGGTTATTGGACCACTTGGAGGTACGCAGACTAGGGTCCGATAGTGTCTTCGTGGACTGAATGTGCCTGTCAGAATACTAAGGGATTCGTCTTTCGGAATTTGCGGGCTCTCGTCATTGACGAGGCGGATCGCATATTGGAGATTGGATTTGAAGAGGAAATGAAACGAATCATCTCCATCCTGCCAAATGGTGTGTCCCTTAGTATTGTCGTACCCCCAAACAACCCTGAAGGGGGGATCTAGAAAACCGCCAATCCATGCTTTTTTCCTGCGACGCAAACGACCAAGGTACAGGATTTGGTCCGAATATCGTTACGACCGGGTCCCATCCTCATAGACGTGGATGGGGCCGAACAGACGAGCACGGTGACGACATTATCCCAGGGTTACGTTGTCTGCCCGTCAGACAGGCGTTTCCTTCTCCTATTCACATTCCTAAAAAAGAACCTCAAAAAGAAGATCGTCGTGTTTTTCTCCAGCTGCAACTCGGTCAAGTACCACGGCGAGCTGCTGAATTATATTGATATCCCCGTCCTTGACCTTCATGTGTGTGCGCACGCGCTCGAGACTATCTAAACATTCTAACCCCGCTTCCTGTAGGGTAAACAAAAACAACAGAAGCGCACGAACACATTTTTCGAGTTTTGCAACGCAGAATCCGGCATCCTGCTTTGTACTGATGTGGCTGCACGGGGCCTAGACATTCCCCGCGTTGATTGGATTGTGCAATTTGACCCCCCAGATGACCCGCGCGACTATATACATCGCGTAGGGAGAACAGCCCGCTGCTGGGAAAGCGGGGAAGAGCTTACTTTTCTTGTTGGAAAGCGAGCTCGGATTCTTAAGATTTCTAAAAGAAGCCAAGGTGCCGCTTAACGAGTTCACATTCCCGGCCGATCGGATAGCGAATGTCCAGTCTCAGGTAAGATACTCTTTACAAGCACTTTACCGGGGCAACAGACGCTGAAGACCGCCATAGTTGGAGAAACTACTGCAAAAGAATTATTTCTTGCACCAATCTGCCAAGGACGGCTACCGTGCCTATCTTCAATCATATGCGTCTTACTCTCTAAAGAAGATATTCGACGTAAACAAACTCGATCTCGCCAAGGTTGGGAAAGCGTTCGGGTTTGCTGTTCCCCCACGAGTGAACATAAGCATAGGAGGAGGGAAGAGTGGCAAACGAAAAAGGGAAGAGGAGAGTGAGGACGAAGAGGATGGTGAACCGGAGCGGAAAGGACCAGCACGTGGGGGAAACGGGAACAGGGAACGAGAACGCCGAATTGAGAGACTGGGGAAGCGAAAGGTCGAGAAGGAAGTTTTCCGAAATCGAAAGAAGTCGAATTGGGCCCGATGACATTAATGCTTATGTAATTGAACACGCCATGCCATTACCATACGCCAAACGAACAACCAACCTTCTCTTGTCATCTCACTCGAATTACCACCTTCTCCTTTCCCAACAATCTTCGCTCTGCTAATTCGGTCTTGTTCATGGCTACCACGCAGGTCTGTTTTTTTGTCCCTTCTCCCTTCATCTCCTAATTTCAGCGCACTCATTGTCTCCTTTTTTTCTGGGTGACAGCACTACGTCTGGGCTGGAGGACACATCATCCTCTTGATTTCTGCCTTGAGGTACATCCTGGCTTGGGCTGCTTTTAAGGCGCCCTCGCCCTGGTGGTATAAGGGTTCGGCTCTTAACTCTACTCTCGTGTGTAGGCTCCCCTGATCGTGACGTGTCTAGCGAGCTACGCTGGGGCACTTGTCAGTTATTCAATCGTCTGCCAGTAAGTAACCCTCTTCTCGGACGATCAATGGCCTAGATAGTAACCCCTACGAATAGAAAATCGCTTGGTGTAAGTAGCTCAGCGACGGATACTTCTCTTCACTGTATCTCACAGTGTGGCAGTCCCCACAGCCAAATACCGCGTGGGTCCAGCGTGCCCTCGCTGATGAAGTGAGTACAAATACCTCGCTTTGTTGTTACGTACACTGACGCCCTCTCGCAGAATGTACAATATCTCATCCTCGCCTTTTTCTGGTTCACCTCGAAGCCTATTGCTCGTAAGCTCACCCCTGACCCTTAACTAGTAATGACCATTGCTCACATGTTGACCGCCCCAGTTTCGCTCTTTCCTTACACGATCTTCTCGCTCTTCCATGCGCTGACGTTTACTCGTACGACTCTGATGCCCCAAATTCTACAACCCGGACCACCAGCCACGGCAGGTGGTGCGCCCACCCCTCACCCCCTTTCGAAGAAACTTCAAGTCTGGGTTAGATGTAAGCTCAGTTTTGTTGGTCGACCGGATAGTTCTCTTACCGTTCTCCAGCCAACTACGACCACGCCATGAGGATAGTGGCTTACACGGAGATCTTCATCCTCGTTCGCGTCATTGTCGGCGCTATCATGTTCCGCAACTCGTTCCTTACGCCGATCATCTACGCGCATTTCGTCCGCATGCGATTCTTCCAGTCGGCGTTCACCAGGGAGGCCATCGTATACGTCGCACTCAAGATTGATGGATATGCTAATAGGCCCGATGTGCCACCGGTTGTTAAGCAAGGTTGGGTGACGGTGCAAGGGTTGATTGGGCGGTGGACGGGCACGACTCTGAATGCGCCAGCTGCCCAGGCTCCACCCGCTGCTGGGGCCCGATAAGGTGATCACGGTTGGAATGTGCGCAGCGGGTAATCTAGGTTGTTCCGAGTCTCCACTGGACGGTGAAGATATCGCTGCTGGTTGAGTAATCTACTTGACCGGCTTTTTTTGTTTCCCATCGCGTCTAGATTTCTGTATATATCCGCATCGTAGTACTTGTGACGTCACTCGTACTCGTTCCTCTGGCGATATTTAATGATTTCTGTGCTGTTGCTGTAATCGCATCCCGTTATCGTTCCGACTGCTCAGGTGCTTGCGAGTGTCATCAGCACGTGGGCCCAATTTGGGCAAGTCTGAGGAACCCGAACGGACGAAATTCAGAAGCACGGCCATGTCACGTATTCCAGTCCCCTCACACACTCGTACCCTCCAAGAGCCCATCTCCCTCCCACAACAACGCGCAGTCTCGCCCGTGCCGTCGTCTCGTCATAATACTGCGTCCATGTCATCTCTCGGTCACGCTAGCCCTGTAGGCGGAAAGAAGCTGTCCAAGAGGGCCCTTGGTGATGAGGTCGGTTTTTCAACATTCAAATGTGTTCCCACCTGCAATTTTGCATATCTAACTCTAATGACAGGCTTTGCGCAAGAAGATCGAGAATGAACTCTCTCGAAAGCGCACTGTGTCAACTGCTCAGCAGGCCGGTCGCAGACGTGGAGGCAAACCCAACGTAGCCAAGGGCACTGTGGCAGCGCTTAAGCCCAGCCCTGCGCTTACTGTTCCGGACACCATCACCGTCGCGGAAGCAAGCCAACTTTGTGCAGCGAAAAGGACCGACTGCGTCCTCGTCGTTGACGATGAAGAAGGACTCAGCGGTATATTCACCGCCAAGGACCTGGCGTATCGGGTGCGCTCACAAAGATCTCTCCCTCTTCGGTTTAGTTACCTAACATTTCCTCACAAGGTCACTGCTGAGGGCATTGACCCCCACACAACCCCAGTCAGCCAGGTGATGACTCGCAGTCCTATGGTGACGCGGGACACCACCAGTGCAACTGAGGCTCTACAACTTATGGTAGAAAGGCACTTTAGGCATTTGGTATGCTTTCTTTGTGCCTGTCCCCATTCGCACGCCTCACACCTGTCACCTCAGCCCGTTTGCAATGAAGACGGTAACGTTGTTGGCCTGCTTGATATTACCAAAGTCTTCCACGAAGCCCTGGACAAGGTCGAGCGCAGCTCGTCCGCGTCTGAGAAGCTCTATAGCGCACTCGCTGGCGTCCAGAGCGAGCTTGGCGCTGGGCTTGGCGCAAACCCCCAGACTGCAGCCATGCTTGCCTACGTCGAAGCGTTGCGCGAGAAGACTGCCTTACCTGATCTTACGACCATCATGGACTCGCGTACCCAGCCTGCCGTGGTCGGCCCAAGAGCAACCGTTCGAGATGTCGCGCGCCTCATGCGTGAGCGTAGGACAACTGCAGTCTGTGTCATGGAGCCTACGACCACCCCGAGCTCTCATCCCAGGATTGCCGGAATCTTCACCAGCAAAGATGTTGTTCTGCGCGTCATCGCCGCTGGTTTGGATGCCAGCATGTGCAGTGTCGTGCGCGTCATGACCCCGCATCCCGATACGGCACCCCCAACGATGACTATTCACGACGCTCTCAAGAAGATGCATAGTGCGTACTTGTTCTTGTTTCTGAATCTCGCTTGTGTTTATCCATTGTTCTTCAGATGGCCATTACTTGAATTTACCTGTTGTCGAGGAGGATGGCCGACTAGTTGCCATAGTTGACGTCCTGAAATTGACCTACGCAACTCTTGAGCAAGTACGTTCTAATCTATGTTTGTTTGAGGCTTCTATACCCTACATGTTCGTCTCTTAGATGAACCACATGACGACCGAGGGGGCCGGTGAGAACGCTCAAGACGCGGAAGGGGGCCCTATGTGGGGTCGCTTCTTTGACTCTATTGGTGGTCACGACGAAACCGAGTCGGCGTATTCGGGTTCCCATGCGCCAGTAGACGCAAACAATTCTTCATTCAGCCTCTCGCATCTCCAACAATCCCCACACTCTGAAGTCCACCCCAATGACTCTGCTTCTGTCGCCGACGATGCGTCTGCGTTGGGTTATGGTGGACATAAAGTCGTTGGAAATATCCCATCTATCACGGGATTGGCTGTCCCTGTTGATGATGGCACCTACGTTTTCAAGTTCCGCACCCCGAGTGGAAACACCCACCGATTCCAGGCGCGGAAGGACGACATTGAAAATTTGCGGGACATTGTCTCAAGAAAACTGACCGCCGACCCATTCTTCACCGAATTCAAACCTATAAACACGGACGATCCCGTTCCAGACCCCCTTGATTTCAAGCTGGCCTATACAGATGCCGACGGAGACACGGTGCTCATGACGTCTGATACCGATGTTACGGACGCCTGTGAAGATCGCGCGTGGTGGAGGGGTTGACCGTGTGGTTCTCATCGTGCAGGGTGGACGGGGCTGGGCCGAGGTTGGTGTTGGAAAGAGCGAAGACAAACCAGCAGCAGCTCCCGCCGCTGCACAGAAGGAATCTAAGGAGGTCGAAAAGACCGAATCGATGCTTCCTTACGCCTTCCCATCTACCTCACCGATCCCGGGGCACGGTCCGCCGACAGAGACAGACGAGGTCTTGGGCATCCCACGGGACTTGTTACTGCCAGCGAGCATCGGTGCGCTCGCGGTCGTAATCATCGGAATATTCACCATCTCCCGCTTCACGAGGGATTAGACGTCAGTTTTGCAATCAGGCCAGAATGTGTAGATTGTGGTTCCTCCTGCTTTGATCTTTCCACGTCTCACGTTTGGTGCCCACCTTTTTTTTTCTTCGCCATCGTGCATATTGGATACCTTGATCGCTGCATGCGTCCGCTCTTTTTAATGCACCCTAGCTCGCGCTCCCGATACAGTAGACGATTTTGAACGACAAAAATTGAGTTTTTAATAATGATGTTGCTAGCACGTGACCCATGTCGCCATTACGGGAAACGTGTTTGACCAGGCTATGTGCACCATCCGTGGCTGCCAAGAGCATGGCCAAAGCTGAGCGCGATGACGCTCTCAATACGCTGGTATGTGACTTCCCTCTGCTATGAGGGAGAGAACAGGTACCTCATCGTGAATAACAGGCGTCGAGACTGTTTGCTGCAATGCTAGACGACATCGTGGTCGATGTCGCTATGCAGTCGCACCAGGAAGTGGGGCGAAGCAGGAGAAAGTGCGATGTCTGTTACACACAGTGCGTATTCCCACATGGCTGCTGCTTCGCTCGTCGCTGACATTCAACTCGTAGTTGCAGACAAGGTGACGTCTCCCGTTCCCCCTTAGGCAGCCCTGAAATAACGGAACGGCGCGCGTTCAAATTGACGCCCTTATAGTGCACCCACCCGTTCTCGCTAACGCAGCCGTCGCCGGTGCATCGCAGAGCACGTTGCCCGGCTCTAGGCCGAGCACACCGCCCAGGGATGCGGAGACTCCAGCGGCTACTGGCACGCCCAACAGCAGCGTGAACAAGAACGGCACCGTGGTTTTGGACTGTGTCGGTTGCGGACGCCCCGTGCGTGTGCTCTGAAATACCTTTTTTCTCGACTAACGTGACGCACCATTTGGCGTTTTTCTTGTGCAGACGCCCTCTAACCGCTATGCGATTCACTTGAGTAGTTGCATCAGTGACGGCGTGGGTACGCGCAGAGCAGCTGTCCGGAACGCGACGTCCAAGTCAAAGTGCGTTTTTTTTTCTTTTGATCTTGGATCTTAACTAACGCGGGGTGCAGGATCGGGTCGGATGCGGGACGCTCCGCGTCGCCATACCTAGGCTCAGAGAACGGAAACGTCTCTGATCACTATGCACCGCCACCTCCCCCAGGACCGAAAAAGAAGGGGAGACCACCGAAAAATAAACCTAAAGGTGCGCCGACTGCAGCCTGTCCCAGCGCGTAAACAGCAACTCAAGGTACTGTGTTTAAAGCTCCCGCTCAGACGGTGAGCGCTGCCAACGACGACGGGGAACCTTTATTGAACCGAAAACGGGTAGCCATTTACTCTCGCTCGCGTTGCCGTAATCACTGGTAGACTCATGGTGTGAGGACGCAGCCAGGTTCCCCACTGTCCTCCCCGACAAAAAGTACGAAGAAACATAAAGTGTCAGGTACGCTCACCGAAGATATGTCACCGCCCTTCCCTCAGTTGATTTTTTTTTTCTTCTTTTTTTCTGCGGCCAGCTACACCTCTTGCGCGAGTAGGAAATGTGAGAAGACTCTACGCCCCTCCGTCAGTGCACTAACGACAGGTAGGGTACTCACTTGGGGCCCCCCGGGGCTAAATCACAATCGAAGATACCCTCGCGTCTGCGCGAGTCCTCCATCGCGTCCTTCCTCGAGCCCGAAGCGACAGGCGCCTCGCCCGGTTCTCGCTCTTCTTCTCCAGGCACGGCGGCCACCCCCACTTCTAGTATTTTCGGGAACGGAAGGGCGAACGGCTTTGCTGGTGGTGGTGGTGGCGGCGGAGAAGAAAAGAGGGTGCCCCCGCGGATCCCGAGCCCACCAAGACCGCCACCGCCGGTCACTAGACGGCCTGAGACGGACTATCTCGTTGGTGAGCAAGCACTTGACAAAAAAGCGGCCGTTTTATGTGTCTGATGATGATCTCCCAATGGGGCCAGATGTCGAAGGCGACGAGACTGGTTCCTCGACGGACACCGACAGCGAATAACGAAGACCCAACGAGAGTTTGGCGGCCCGATTGTTATTTTCCCCGCGGGTTGTACCCTCGCAGTCAGGATGGATGTGGACATGTCTCATGCTGTTGTCTATTGTTGCTTTGCTACGCTGTCACGTTAATTGCGTTGGACTTATATGGTGATTGTATGTATTACACTACAAGGATTCACGGGTCGTGGTGCGTGCAGCGGCCAACCACTAACAAGGAAATGAGCTTGCGCCCAAAGTCATGACGACAATTCTAACATGGAGACCGTCGTCGACCACGGATGCGTTCAGCCAGTGCACGACTCAGTGCCTTTTACCATGCGTACTCATCAGAGACAAACCGAGGCCGGGCACGGGCGGTGGTGGCAGTTGAACCGGGAGCACTTTTCAATTTCTTATCGTTGTGCGAACCGACACCAGGCTTGACATGATAACAGAAGAAATTGTGGCGCGGTTTTGTCCTTCTTTGGTGCAATCACATCCCAGTCACTCGACGAAGCTGCGCGTGTGTCCCGCAGCAGTGGAGTCTTGGTTGTTCCGGTCGGCCTCACGTACCACAAGGGGTCCTTTTTCGCGCATCCCGGCCGTGGGGGTTGTCGGTTGTGCCCTTATGGCACTCATTTATTTAAGACTCATTTGCGCAGCTTCAATAACAAGGATTACTTCGAGCTCGAACAAACTTGAATGTATGTGCACGATGTATTCGAGATACGTAATGAACTGTATTTCATGCGTGGAATTATAGCCGCGGGGCTGACAGGATGCGATGTGTATCAGAGGGCGTACTCGGATTGCAGCTGACTAGATAAATGTGAGTGGGATGCGACCGAGCGTGCCCGCGTGAAAGATCTTCCTGGTTCTGAGGCGATGAATCTTGGAAGCCCAATCGCCTTGTCAACCAGGTGGGTGACCGGCGATGTTGTGACGAACTGTGTGACATAATGATACATGGTATTTCGAGACGAGAGACACAGTAGGCATGGGTTTGGGAACTGAGACAGACAAAGCCACCAAGAGCCATCAAAGCGTCTGAGATGCCTGAGACACGGCGGCACTTGAAGCGGCGGCAGCAGCAGAGTGTTGTGCTCGGAGAAAGGAGGTGAAAAGGGCTATGAATAGTGAGAGGACGGTGAGGGTGGCAAAGAACACGATTGAGAGGACGATAGCTAGGAAGGACGTCTGACACGGAAAATGACGGAAGATGAGAGAAAGGGGATACCTCGATGGGGGAGCTGATAGCGTTCGCGTTCTTGTTGGTCTAATCGTCGTGGTTGCATGTCAAAATTTGGTTGGTCCGAACTCTCACGCGCCTCAGCCGAGTTGATTAACGACAACGACGATATCCAGGCCGGTCCTCCCCAACTCGCCCTCTCTACCCTCTTTAGAACATGTCATTCCCTCAAACCCACCATTTCCAGTCCACTCATTTCCCAGATACCTATAAGCCTTCACATGACAACCTCGTTGACACCAACGTTACTCCCTTCTCTCCAAATTCACAGCACAAGTCTTATGTTATCGACACTCCATCTGTATGGCCTTGTTCCCCTTGATCATCATTTGTCTCATTTCCTCCTAGAGCGACCAAAAAGGCGACTTTAATGACGACGACTTCTCCCGAGCGGCATATCCCCCTACTTCCCAGCTACCACCACCAGACACGCGCACATGGTGGCAAAAGGTCCGTGTTTTTCACTCGACGGGTATCACATTTACATTTTCCCGTCCAGCTCCTACCAGACTCTATTGCGTGCCGCCTGTATGTTGTTACAGTACTAGTGGAGACAACCATCGACTTGGTGATAGAAGGAGACATCCTACTACGGTTCCACGAGGCGGATAAACTCCCTCAGTCATCGCAAGCGAATAACATCGCCACGGCTTCGAAGAAAATGCCTGTCTACCTTTCCGTCTTTGCCCTTGCTCAGTGCGTTCACTCAATGCAGACACCGTCTCGTCCACTCAAATGTCATGTCTTCCAGTGTTTTCCAGCTGGGTATGGCATTAGATGCTGTGTATGCTCGTAACACATTGCAGTTCTTCGCCCTCACGTGAGTCGAGTTACCTCCCTCTGACGACGTGTTTGACCTCGCGTTCCAGGGTCTTCAACGCACTATTCCTTGTCTATGCTATAATACAGTCCTCGGAAGTTCGCAGCTCGTTGTCGTCCGTTTCTTCACAGAGTGGCTTCTCACATATCCCCGTCAACGCCCTCACGACGGTCCTTCCAATCGTCATCGCGATCGCAGAGCTTGCCTACGTCGCGCTCGCGTGGACAATATATAACGAGTTTGGCTGGAAGGTGTACAAATTCCTGGGGGCTGACCGGCGGATCAAGAAGATGTTTGCCGTCTATCAGATTTACCAGTGCCTAGTCAAGTTCGATGTCTTCTTTTGGGTTGGTTTCTGCGTGCAGTTCACCTTCCTGGTACTTGACCGCCACTCCTGGGAATTCTATGTAACCTGTGCTGCGCTTCCACTATCAATCGTTCTACTGGTGGAGGGCCATCTGGCGGCTCGTTATGAGAACAGATGGATGATGATATCGTTCCTTTCTGGCTGTGTCGGTGCCATGATATACTTTTCGTACAAGGTGCGACCACTACATTCTGTCGGGTGTCTCGCTGCTTCAGCTTCGTGAATACAGTTCGTCAAAGTCATTATCCAGAAGAACACACCGGAGTTTTCTCCTGTTTGGGAGTCACTGAGCACATTTGGTGAGTTTTTGTCCCAGTCGCACTATCCCGCGTCTGACGTCGTCGTCTCAGCCGTAATCGCTATCATCCTGCTCCTAGTAACATTTGGCTACGCATGGGTGGTCATGCGAAACTTTGGCCGTGGCCTGAAAGACCAGAGTGAGTCAATGTTTGAATATTCTCTTCGAATGAGCCTCACCCGTCGTCCAGTCTCGCGGAAACAGGCAAATGCTGGTACCAAGCACACCGCGTACCCTTCGCTATCGGTACGACCGAACCGGATGAGCATCGACTGAACACCCATAATCAGCTCATCCCCACGGACTTGTATCTCCTATGTGAATATCTCGCCATGTGTCGATACTACGTATGATCCACCGACGGACTTCATAGTCGTTCTTTTCACAGAATTTTAACGTTATACACTATATTACACGCTTGTGTTGTTGCTGGACTCTTCCCAAGTGTCGTATGCGCTCGTTCCTCCCTTATTCGGTCCTACCTCCCCACTATTTTTCTTTTTTTTTTTTTTTTCACCTTCCTCGTCTATGTAGTTATCATCTTGGCGTTACGCCGAGCAGGTTGCGGGGTGGTGCTTAAATTATGTATTTGTTAGTGAAAAGTGCGACCACGTGTTCAGAAATGGAGCCCGAGCTGAGCAATAAGCCCGTTCACTGCGCAACGCAACACTCATGACTGAACGATGACCCAAAGGTAACCAACAAACTCCCCATCCCCCATCCTTCGCCTTCGGTCCACACTCAACCATTTTGTTGAATAGGCACCGCGTATCTCGCGCTGCCCTCGGGCTAGACACCAGTGATTCCTACGCACCAACGCCGCCACACTCGGGACGCTCGTCGCCATACCCGGGATACCACGATCCTTCGTCGTCAGATGGCACACCGTTCGGAGGCACACGCTTTGCGGACGACCTCGAAGGCCAGAACGACGAGGCCATCGAGGGACTCGGCGCAAAGGTGAAATTGCTCAAAGAGGTGCGTCGTCGTCGTTCGTCGGCGTGTGGCGTTGTTTTAACATTTTTGACAGATTACCATCGGCATTGGGAACGAAGTCCGCGAGTCGACCGTTCAGCTTAGCCAGATGGTGCGTGCGTTTTGATTTCTCTTGACAGACGGACTGACTGATGGGACTGAAATGGAACCAGAACGACGCATTCGCAGAAACGTCTGGCATACTCGCTGGCACGTTCCGGCGCATGAACAACATGGCAGATCGCCAGGGGTGCCGCTGGCTGTGGTACATCATCTTTCTCATCTTTGTCTTCTGGTTTTTTATCATCGTGTGGTGGTTCCGGCGGTAGCTCGCCCACTCCGTATTATTCCCCTCAGGGTTCTCATTTTTGCTTGCGCTGCTATTTGTTCACCTTCCGTTGTAATCGTCTACGTGCAAACTGACAATGCCATAGTACGCATTTCCGAAATGTGTTTTCGCCAGACTGAATTAACTGAAAGACCGGTCTCAGAAGAGAATTACTAGACGACATAATTGAGTAGGCAAATAAAAATATCCACAGGGTAAATACTTGGTCCACACTCCAGAAACACTGACCCGGGTCATCCGGTCATGTCCCACCAAGTAGCTCTGTTCGCGCAATCTCCAGTATCATACGCCGACGCAAATAAGCCATGTTCCTCTGTGTAAAGTTGAAGGGGGAGTCCACGCCTCGCGAGAGGGCCTCGAGAAACTGGCACGTGAAGACACCACAGTCGTAGCCGTTCTCTTGCTGAGGGGTATCCCTGGGACAATAGTCGACCCAGCCGGTCCAATCGAATGGCTTGGATTTCTTATTCAGATGTTCGAGTTCAACGTATTCGCGTAATAACTAGTAGTGTGTCAGCGTGTCAAGACGTAGAGCGATGACTAGGAGGAGGGCACCCACGTCGAAGACATCCTGCCGCTTCACTCCCATGCTGTCGAACGATTCAATTCGGCGCCGTCGGAAGTTGATCGCAGGCCGCTGTCCAATGGGAGTTGCCGTGGTTGATGGGAATTAAAGCAACATCTTTCGAGAACAGGTCGAACTTCCAGATGAACGTCAGTGACGCGCTCACGGGACTATTGACATGCGTCGCACCTTTTTAGTCCACTTTGCCAGACGCGCCTTTTGATACCCCTCCCTAACCAACTTCTCGAAAAAGAATGAATTGAAATAATGCACATTCAATATCGAGCCCTTCTCCGATCTCGCGCCGTTCTTCACGCTCGTGTTTCTGGGGTGAGATGCCGATCGATCCAGTATAAGTTGTCCGTAGAAGTTGATGACCTCGTCATTTAACCATGTACCAGGCCGCAGGCGGCTGAGGTCGGCATCTGACACCTGCAGGCCTGCCACTTTGGCGATGATGCCACGTTTCCCAAGTAACCTTAAAACTTCGGCGTCATCCTCGGGAGAAAGGGCGCTAGGTAAGGGTGGTCCACGAATGCGACTGTTAATCTCAGCGTCCTTGTCACGCCGGGCAATGCGGAGTTGCTCAAATGACGGAATGAAAGGCGGAGGAGGTTTAGGACTGCATTGATTAGCACGAACAATGAGGTGATAAAAACGCAGAGAACGCACCCGTTGAGGGTCTCCTTCGCTCTTTGGAGTGCACGCTCAAGGAAATCGGGTGTAATATTCTGCGGTTATTGTCTTGAACAGAAGCTCGGGACGTTAAAACAAAAAAGCTGACATCACCGTGAGAGTGTCGTCTTTGTTCGTCGCTTTTATACCTTCGTCGAAGGTCAGTAAGTGACAGATGGGCTAATCTGTGGACTGAGTAATTGCAAATCGACCACGATGATGACTTACACGACATTATCCCTTGACCATCGAGTAACTCCCGATACTTCAAAAAGCCTGAGAACAAAATAGCACCTGACGCACGGCAAGACTGATGATACCACATACCTTGGAACGTCTGGAAGTCGGAAGTGTATCCCCGAGCACGCTCGAGCTCATATAAATGCTTCACTAGAGCCTCTTGATCTTCCTTTCTCGTTTCAAGTACGCGGGCTTTATGCTACAACCGCACAGCATAAATGCATAATTGTATGATGGGAAGCAAAGCGTGAAGACTGACGGCATCCTGGTAAATGTGTGGCCTTGCAGTCTTGCGAGAAAAAACCTTTCTGACAACCCGGCCAGCGAGTTTCCTCTCAACCACCGCAATTGCAGCATCCACCTCTTCTCGAGATGCCGGTAAAGGGGAGACAGACACGGTAGTGGAAGCAGTGGCAGAAGACAGTGGTTCAATATGATTCCCTGTATCTGGTGGCTGAGGCAGTGGTGTAGGAACCCGCGGTAGGTTCGGTGATGGAGGGGGTGCCATGGAACGGTAGTAGGGATTGCGCTTGGCTTCTGGCCGTAGTTCGGTTTGTGGTGGTTGGGGAGTGCGTGGTGGTTTCGGTGCAGGCGTTTCGGCGGAAGGACTGAAGAATGCGCCTGGAATAATCGGGCGGATGGGTAAGACGTGTCCGTCTTTCACTATAGAAGTAGATCTCGATGGACCCGGGACAGGAGTAGAGGGAGGTTCTGGAGAGGGACACGAAGCCCCGAGGATTCGCCTCGTCCCAAGTTGTGGAGGAATCGCGGGTGTAGCGGGCGCGCCGAAATGAAACCTCCGACCATCTTGGACGTCTGTGGTGGTGGAGATGGCGACGAGAACTCGACGTGTGGTCCTGAGGTGATTGCCTGAACGCTGCGGGGGTGAATCCAGCGAGGTTGGTGAGCCCGACCGCGGCGGGGGTCCTTTTAATCGCATTTTGTGGGGTCGCCCGCGACGGATATGAGGAGAGCGTAGAGAAACTAGGTGGGGGGATACAGATTTGGGACGCGGTACCTCCGTTCTTCGTAAGTGAGACGAAGACGGCTGAGGTGGGGGGGCTCTTAAAGCTATGTAGGAGCTCAGTGAAAGGGGATAAAAGTCGCGTAGGTCGAGAGCAACAGACCTTCAGTGAAAACGCCAGATGCAGCTCTGGTGGTCAAGTTTACAAGACTGGAGATCCACTGGGACAAGAGGCCCTCGTTTTGAGATGCGGTAGGGCTATCAGCGTAGAGCGCAGTGGTTCTGGGATGTTTCGCAGCTCGGAGGGGGAGGATTGGGTCTTGCGGTCCCCGCTTGAGGTTGAGCATGAGTGGACGGGAAGTGTAACGGGTTTAGACAAGAGGTGTTGGTTCGGAATAAAGGTCAGACTATCACTCCCGCCTGCTCCATGTTCACCTGTTTCTCCCTTGTTCTTAAAGCTTGGATGGCTCAGTTGGTTAGAGCGCAGGTCTCATATTTGCTTATGAGTGATCAGCTGATCATGTAATCCTGAGGTCGTGAGTTCGATCCTCACTCCGAGCATGCTTTTTGTCCCGTCGCGGCGCCTCTCATGATCCTGAATTTTGACGCGACCCATCATGTCTGCGTTGGCCGGGGGGCCTTCTACGCCGCGCTCGAGAACATCTTTTGCACCTGCTACCCCCGCAGGTGTGGCAAATGTCTCTCGCTCAGTTCATTCCGGTACCGTTCAAGCATCTCCACATTATCAGACATCACGCAGGCATTCCCTCTACGGTACCGAAGACCGCATAGTAATCGATCCTGGCTCTCGTATCTGGAAGGTTGGCTTCAGCGGAGAAGGCCGCCCGCGTGACGTCTTTGCTGTTTACCCGCTATGGTGTCTCCAGCGCTCTCCGGATCCCATTCAGCGAGATGAGGATGATAGGGTGTTAGCAGCCCGAGTGCAAGCACACCTCAGAGCTGTGTTTCACGAGTGAGTGCGTACTCTTTGCCCACCATCGGCGTTCATACTTACGCGACCAGCTCCCTCTTAACGGAGCCAAAATCCAGAAAGGTTATCATCATCGAGCACCCTCTATTGCCCGTTTATGTGAAAGACATCTTCGCAAAAATCCTCTTTGAGAATCTTCAGGTTCTACTGTCAACCGTCCCTCGTTACAGTCACTCACACCATACCAGGTCCCGTCAATATCGTTTGCTTCTAGTCACCTGCTTGCGCTCCTCTCTGTTGGCCGCATAACTGGCCTCGTCCTTGACTGCGGAGAATTAGAATCGACGGCGCTCCCCGTATGATACTTTTCCTTTTTTTTTTCTTTTTCTTTCAAGGCTCTGATCATTTTTGACCAGATATTTTCCTCCCGACCCCTGTTCCATCAACTCAGAACTACCCCTTTAGCTGGTGCACGCTTGACCTCTCACCTTCGCGCGCTTTTACTTCTTTTTGGTACCTTCGTTCCACCACCCACATCTCTCAGTGCTGCCGTCAACATGCCCACTTCCTCGCGTTCTACTCGAGTGCCATTAGAGGTCCTTTCTGATGCAGTTCTCGAAGAAATCAAAACCCGCTGCTCCTTCGTAGGTGAATCCTTGGACGCTGCATTGGATCCTGGTATCGTTTCGCCATCAGATGAAGACCCCATGGACCTTGACTTGCCCCCTGGCGACACCGCGCCTTCGGAATCAGAATTATCTCGCGCCTCGGCTGACCTCGACAGCAACGCCGGTCCAACTTCCTCTGATTTCTCGGTTGTTTCCCAGGCACAGATTTTACCAGTGCGCTCAAGCCGCGACGAGCACCAACTACAAGCACTCGCAAACTTGTATATGCGCCATTCGACGGCGACAAATTTACACCTGAAGGTCACACCCCCTGCTGCGCAGCAGGCTGGCACAGGCCAGGGCACCCTCATAATACCCGGGTGGATTCGAGAGCGAGGCTCGGAACTGCTCTTCGAGGGAGGTGATGTTGATGAAAGTAGTATTGCTGAGACTATCCTGGACTGTTTGTTAAAGGCGCCACTATTTTCTCTGCCGCGTCGCCCCAAACTGACCTCCTCTTCACGCAGATACCAGTTGACCTTCGTAAAACACTTGCCTCCTCCATTCTTGTGACTGGTGGAACCGCGATGCTCCCCGGATTCATCCCGCGGTTGCATGTGGAGCTCATCCGAGCCATTGTAACTTCACCGTCCTCTTCTTCACGGCCGCCGATTGCCCCAGGCAGACCCAGACCCCCGCCTTACGATCGCTACGCTGTGTTGCGCCCATTGGTCCCTCACTTTGCCATTTTGAACAACCCCTCTCCACCCCCTCCATCAAATGCTCGCGGGAGCGCTAACGCCGGTAAGGCCCCAGCGTTTACGCCTGCCACTATGGCTTGGGTCGGCGGCTCACTGGCAGGGTAAGTGCGATTCAATTGTCACGTTCCCATGTCCCGTGACCCGAGCGCCGACCGTAACACGAATACAGGGCACTGAAAACGGGTGGTGCGGAAGTCCCACGAGAAAAGTGGGACGAAGCTGGGGGCCTTCCAGACTCAGGTGATGACGCGATAGAAGACGATGACGTCGCTGGGCGTTCGCCAGCCAACGTCATACCGGACTGGACACGGACGCCGCTGCCCGTCGGTGCACCCCCTGCTAACCCCCCTCCACCCGAAATGCGCGAGGCTACCCTACTGGCAGTCGTAGGAGCTTGAGCGGCGTTGCGAGCCTTTCTCGACAACGTGGCGTCTTGTGCTAGTGTCTTTAGGCTAACCTCATGTCTAATCCGATCTTGCCATCAAAGCAAGCGCCATAGTTAACACCCTATCCGGGAGTTGCCTGCCGAAAAATCGTGGGGTCCTGACAATTTTCCCCACCTTTGACGCTGTTAGAGGACATCTACAGACTGGAACAAAACAAGCGTTCTCGCACGAAGCGGCGTTTGTGCGTAAATAGAGGACTTAAGCTAAGGTGGTCCGATTAGGGCCGGAGTTCTCTTCACCGCGGAGAACGAGATGACAGAATGTTAAGAATGACTCATATTTGCGTGATGTACATCTAGCTGGCAGCGTGGTGAATAGAGTAAACGTGGATGTGGGATCGAAAGGTCGAAAGCGGGGGAGCATTCGGAGGAATAAAGGTCACACCGTCACCTAAGATCAACCAAGAATATTCACCTTCCCTTCCCTCTGCACCCTCTGACTCATCCCACGGCCCACCGCACACCCGGTTTCTATATTTTCCCCATTTTCTATACCGCCATCAGGTTATATATAGTCGATATCGTCTATCCTCGCAGTTTCCTTGCCCTTCTCACTCGCATTGCACCCCAATCCCATTCGAGCTGCCAGACCTCCTAAATCTCCCCACTCAACATGGGCATGAGTTATAGACGTTACCTGGCGGGTGCCCGCGTATATGGCTGCCTGAGCTGCCGCACTCACCTCACTACCATTCACTCGATGATATCCAGGGTCAGTGTGGCACACTTACCCCGGCCTTTACGACAGACTAACGGATATAACCGCGTGCAGGCATTCAATGGGCAGCATGGTCGCGCCTACTTGTTTGAAGATGTGTAAGTCTGGATCGGAGTGCCGTCAAGTGGGAGCGTGCTGACGGGCGATGGGTAGGGTTAACGTCATCGAGGGTGAACCGAATGACCGTCAGATGACAACCGGGAACCATACTGTGCGAGACATTTATTGCTGCAAGTGCGGCACTACGCTCGGCTGGAAATATGTTCGCGATTTTTCTTTGTCCGTCATTTATTCTTTGCTTCTCACGCATTCCGACAGGATAAAGCATACGAACAGTCCCAGAAATACAAAGAGGGAAAATACATTCTTGAGCGAAACCTTCTGGTCGACGTGCAATAGTCGGGTTCGCCCTGAGCATGCGCGCATCTCGGCGCCCGTCGCGGTTCATATATCGGCTTATTCGGCAACAACAACCACGCATCTGATCTCCTGGGCGTCGCGTTTTTTCTATTTCCTTTCTTTTGACGCGCGGCGGAACATAACCGCGCCGCAAGCCCATCATCAGCTCTCATCCAACCTCGCATCTGCATCTGCACCTTTGGTATCCCGCATGTTGATATCGACTTCTTACTTCAACCCACCGGACAGTTACTCCATTGGACATGCCCCACCGCCAGTGACCGACAGGTGATCCTCCCACGTTTCCCCGCCATTGGCGCGTACCTGCCAGTCAGACGCCACAGTTTCGCGTATTCCCGAGGTACAGTGTACTTTACGGTACCTCTCCGTAACTCACTCGAGGAACCCGCTGGGCTTTACTCCTGGCAGATGCATACTGCGGTCCACATGGCGTTTGTTTTCACGCTTGTATATCTCCCAAGTTGCTTACCTACTTACGACCTTCCTCTCTGTTTCCCTGCATTTTCCCCTGTCACATTTTACTTTCGTTGCCCATGTGTTACTGGACTCGATTTCGCTTATCGTCTCTCTCATGGGGTTTGAACAACGATCTTGGGCTTTCTCTCATAGAAGTTACTCTTTGTATTACGCACACGTGCAGACGAGGATATGATTGTTGTCAAAGGCCACCATTTCCACATGACCCATTGTATTCAAAGTTATAGATAGCATTTATTTCTTTTTCACAAAAGTCACGGCAGGAATCGCGCCTGGTCACCGGTAGCTCTTGGGAACCTGGAAGTACATGTTCCTTGAGCACATTATAGCTAGACATCAGCCACTGCGGACGTGGCCAGTTGGGCTATGCAGGACTGCGACGAGCCACGTGACTACTCCATCTGGGACGTTCTTGCGGTGGTTCTGCCCGCAACGTATAAGTCGACGTGTAAGGTTTTGCATTTTCCTCAAGCGGTTAACTAGCGCGGAACGTTCGATTTGGTAGGCTCGAAAGAGGGTAAGGTCAAGGGTAAGGTTGTTTCAACATTATCCGTTTGGATCCACACAATGGGCCGTCGACAGGTTCTTAAGAACAATTCGAGTGCGCTCAGTCCACTGTCTACGGGCAGAAGGAGTTAGAACCGTTGGGGGCAAACAGATTAAATTTGACATCGGCAATGCGACAGTTGTCCAATTATATTACTGTCAGGGAAATGCCACCTTGGTAGAGTTTCGTCGCTCGCTCTAAGTTATACTGTGTCAACTCGGAGAACTGTCTCCTAGGACAGAAAGAGCACAGCCTGAGGAAGATCTGTGTAATTGGTGCTACAATTACGGGGGCTATCATTGGTACGAAGCCGATATTTATTTATTTATTTCTCATCTATTAATTACGTCAATTAACTCACCTGTTTCAGAGTCACGATCGTTGGGCCAAAAATACACCCAAAAAATCAGCAATTTGTTGACATAATCCATTGTGTGTAGGTCCAACGAACAAGCCAGATGTATAATAACCAGCGCATAGGTCACCATCCATTCGGCGGCGTGGAACATAGTCTAGCTGCCTAAGACCCAGGCAGATCTCCGGAAAGTCGCCGACACTAATTATACATGAATAAGGAGCCATGAAACGGGGCGGGAAAACCATATTCACCCGGTGCCTCGGGTGTGCTGTGTAGAAGGCTAGATGCTTAGATCCAGAAGGAAATTCCGCGTGCGACCGTATCGAGGGATTTTTGAAGATCATGCATACAGCAGCAAATGCGATCTGACACGCTGTTCGCTGATGCGACCCACCACAAATACAAGTCCGAAAGATAATGGAGGGGCGGGACAAGGAGAAACGGGAGGTGGATCAAGAGTTGTTGGAGCGGACCGCGTGTCCGGGAACTACCAGAAAAGGGAAAGAACAAAATAAGTTGACCCCAACCGGGATGGGGGTACCCCAACAACTTGCAGACAGCAAAGTCAGGGCCCGTCCACTCCAAGGTTACCATTCATTTAAAAACACTCGCTCGTTGACCCCACAATATTTCTCTCTCTTTTCCATCGTTCATCGTCTAGACCTTGACACGGCGCGTACATAACCCGTCACTCCGTTATCCACCATCACTTCACTATCCGCCAACGTCTACCGACCGTACCGCATAACGACATGTCCATCTCAGTAAACACGACACGCCCTCTCGTCTCGTCACCCCTTGCTTCCCCAACATCACCCACCCTACAATCCTCCCGCCCACAATCAATCCGGAAACCATTATTTCCTGCATCGCGACCACTTCGCCCATTCCCGTCAGTGATGACTTCGGGTATCCGCACCGCCACAAAAAAGCCTATCAAAATCATCGAGCCACCAAAAAACTATCACGGAAGCTGTTTTGTCCTCAATCTCACCCAGGCGGAGCTCAGTCGACAAGACTGAATGGAGGGAGGGGGGATTTTTTCCGGTTCGGTCTTGAGCACTTTTAGCGTCGACGCGTCTTGGCATACGGTCGGACGCGGTTGGCAATGTAAGTTACTCCGCTGCGAAGGGCGATCGGCGTTTGGTTCTTGTTGAGACTCTTGGCTTCGGTGGTTCTTACTCGTCGTTATTTTGGACTCGGCCACTGTATCACGAATTAGTTCGGATTTTTAGTATACCAACTCTCTTACCCTTGGCATATGTCATTTTTCGTGCGGTGTCAGGTCTCTGTAGACTGTAGAGGAGAAAACAATTAATTAATTATTTTGTTTGTTTTTTGATTTTGATTTTCGGCTGTTGATCTCGCCTCGCCTCGCCTCGTTCGCCAACTCGCCCTCGCCCTCGACCTCGTGCTCACCCTCGTCCCTCGCCTCGCCTCACCCTCGCATTCACCCTCATCACCCTCACCAATACGGTCTCTCTTCGTCTTTTCGCTCTCCTCTCCCGACCTCTAACGACTTTGCACGACCACACACGACCTTCCTCTTCCCTCTCTCCCACTTTCTCCCTTTAAGTTACAAAATTATCCTCCAACGCAAAATCTCAGGTTGCCGCCCCTCTAATTCCCCTTATTTTTACTTTGCTCACCCCCGCCTTCTACCCTCCACCCAGATTTCCGTGGCCAATCTCCTCATCCATCGTGACTAGGGTCTCTCTTTTCATCTCCCCCTTTGCCCAAGCCCTCCCTAATCCTTCCTTTCTTGCCAGATATGGATAGTTGGCGAGTAGCAGTACTGGGGGATGGAGGTGTCGGGAAGACTGCACTGGCAGTACAGGTATGTCCGGTTCCCTATCCCTCGCGCCTATGTGTCCCTTTACTAATGTACATTCCCCAGTTCACTCTAAACTGCTTCGTTGGTGAGTCCATCATCGGCTTATTCGCTTCCAACTACGGCGCCTACTCATCGCTCCACGCCACTATTATTATGTAGAGGTATGCTTGTTTTCTCTCATGATCTACACGTTCCTCATCTCCCTTTCACACAAGACCTATGATCCGACGATAGAAGACGCGTATCGAAAGCAACTTGTCGTTGACAACCGAATGTGCTTTGTAGAGGTGATTGACACAGCAGGGCAAGGTGGGTCACTTCTATTTTTGTAATCTCCGTTTGATTCGTCATCCTGAATTGCCACGATGCGCAGAGGAATATGCGACGTTACGAGATCAGTGGGTTCGGTACGTCTCGTCCATCCATCCTTCTTTTGTCCCCCACAGGGCTTTAATTAATGAATCACCCCAGTGAGGGACAAGGTTTCATCCTCGTATATTCGATCGCTTCGCGAGCAACATTTGAGCGCTTGGATGTCTTTCGGCAGTCAATGCTGAGGGTCAAGCGCCAAAAACCAATATTCATGCTCGTTGGGAACAAGGCCGATAAGCAGCTCGAGCGCGAAGTCACCCGGGAAGAAGGAATGCAACTAGCGAAGGAATTTGGTTGCGATTTCCTCGAGACCAGTGCCAAGACAGCCCTGAATGTGGAACGACTTTTCACGAGCCTTGTACGCAATCTCCGAAGCACGAAACTAGCAGAACAAGGCGCATCGGTTCCGACACGAAAGGAGCCGAAAAAGTCGAGATGTATTATCATGTAGGAGAGTGGTCTCGCCGTATTGCCGGAGACTATAGACACCATCCTCTCGTTTCCATTTTTACCTCTGCTCTGATGATACCACTTTCTCTCCACACCTTGCACTCCATTCACACCTCGCGCAGGGTTCATCAACCTCTACTGGTCGTTACTTCGTTCATCCTCCCCCCCCGCTTCATCTCATCGCGCTCCTTACATGATCTCCTTTTTTTTCATGCCGCTACTGAACATTCCGATTTGACTCACCTGTGATGTACGCACGAAGGAAGATCGTTTTTACTTCTGACATGTTTTCTACCTGGTACCTCGAGGATGTCTTCCCTTATCCTTCAGATTGGCTCCCGCCGGTATGGTCCATCTGACAGAGAGTACTCAGATACACACTCGTAAACTCTTGTTTTGTGTTTACGTCCTCAACTTCGAGGCATGACTAAAGGATCATCATTATCGATAAGTATTCTATCCGCACCCGTCTGATGTTGTGAGATTCGCGGTAGCAAATCAAAAAGTTGAAAATGATCAGGTTGTCATGATGGTGATTATGTAAATCTAATGCGTAGTACTTTACTAGTTCCAAAAACTAAGACAAAAAAAAAAAACAGGGTGCATGTGTGATTTTACGATCATTTGTTGTGCCACAGGAGCGTCCGCAGATTTTGCCAGCGCTCGGAATCGCGGTACAAATAAGTCATCGAGCTGAACATCCCAGGCTGGATCGTTTCGCCGCGGTGTTGGAACGACCACATCACTGCGCCCCAGGACAGGGCCGCAAATAACGAGAAGTACCGCGAGTCGGGGGGAACGGGTTTCGCGGTAGCACTGCCCATCGTCGCCGTGCCATAGGGCGAACCCGCGCGGGGTATGAGCGAGGCCATCACGCGAGAACAGACGTACAGGACGATCTGTTGGATGGAATGGAAACGAACGAAAAATGATGGTAGGGAACGCCAATCAGCCAAGAACTCGGACAACAACAACAAAGATGGGGGGCCGGGTGTGTGTGTGGGAGAAAAAGACGGACCTGTTCGTTGATCGCGTTGCGCTCTCCGAAAACGAAGTAGCCGCCGAGCATCCCCGCGAAAAAGGTATCGTGTGGCCGCTCTTTCCCGCCGTTCAGCTTCCGCTGGAGGAGCAAGAGTGCCTTATAGATCGTGACAAATTGGGAGAGGTTCAACGCGTGCTGCTTCGTCGCGCGGAAAATGACTTTCAGTCGTGTCAACCAGCTGACAGGAACCAAAAAAAAAAAAAAAACGATCAGCGCCTCAAGGTGAGTCGAATAGAAGAAGGGACGCCAACCCCGAGGACAAACGTACTCTCCGCGACCAAACAAGATGGCCATGATTAGGGCATGGGGAAACCTAACCTTGACGCCGTACACGAAACCGTTGCGTGCACCTTTGAGAATGGCGAGGTAATCGTGGTACTTCGGGTTTGATACGATGGCGTGAATCGCGGACATGGCTGAGACTGAGCGAGACGAGACGGAGTGGACTATTTCGAGCTTCTGAGCTTTTGAGCTTGGAGCGCAACGGCGAGACGCGCGCGGAATACCGAGAACGGCAATCACATGTTTTGAGTTATAAATACAATGGATTATATCATCATCTCTACATTGGCCCAAGATCTAAGGTCATCCATGCTTTCCTTCGAGATAAAGTCGTCTCTAAAGTTGAATGCATCGATTGCCGTCCATTCAAACTGTGTTTCCCATCTCGTCAGATCGTCGTAAACATGTTCGGATATATATACGTATACTCACGCCACTCCGGTCATACCCGACCTTGTCTTGCTTTCCTGTAATAACGACGTATCGCCTATATTGGTCCATGATGGATGGCTGCATTTGGAGGGAGGTAAGAACCGAGGACAGCTCGTCCAGAACCCGAACCGTCCACTTTTCCTCGGGATATTCGGAGAATTGTTGACTGAAAACACGCAGACACCACTTCAAAATGCCGCATGGGTCGAGCAGAGACACTTCCTGCTGCCAAGTGATCCAAGCCAAGAGTGCGCTTTCCTCCGACCCATAGTGAGGAGGCGTCCGGAGCAACGACAGTTGTCCCTGCCCAATCCGAGACAAGAGATCCTGGTGTTTCAACTTCCCACTATAACTCGCTCGGTAAAATTTGCGGAGACGAGGGAGGAGACACACCCACCTCTCAAACTCCGTGACTGGATCAGAACCTTGAGTCTGCCTTGCTGCTAGGGCCACCACACCGGGTGTCACGAAACAGTCCCATAAAGGATGTTGTTCCAACATGTCTAGGAGCTTGTACGCCGCAGAAGGACACTCGACAAAGACGCTAGGTGAAATAGTAGCGATTCCTCCTGTGATTAGGAAAATAAAGTCAGTTGGTAAGCCACGCGCAGACATCTGTAGTGCTTACCCAAGGGATAGATCAGTCGCATGCCCCACCTTGCGGGTGGAATCGTGTGATGCGTTCCGTAAGTCATGAACTGGACATCAGGCCGCTTCATCCGCCGCTCCATCAAAGCAGGAAGCGCAGACAAAGTTTTTAGGGCGCCGACGTGTACGAAGACTACATAAGCATCTGCCTTGAGACCAACGTCCTTCGCAGGGCGCTCTTTGAGGATGTGCTTGAGTGCCATAGTTTCGGAGCCGGGTTGGGCCTGAGTCCCATCACCGTCTTTGTTCCAGATACAATACTTGAACTCGGGGTCTGAAAGATCATTGTATAGCCATTTTGGAAAGCCGAGTATGGAAAACGCGCGGTGATACGATGGCTCTTTGATAAGGCTGAGGTCACGCTCCATCGCTTGGATGACTTCCTGCGACCCAGAACGGAAGAACTGATGAGCGCGGTCGCTCGGATCTCGATGCAAGCGGTGCGTGCGACTCTTTTTCCCTACTATTTTCCACGGGAGGAGTGCGGCAATGAAATGGCCGGCCTTCCGTAAATCCGGGAGGACATTATATTCCTTGCACAAGACTAGGTTCGTAGCCGGAAACACAAGGAGCAAAGCAACTTGGTTGTCGTCAAGAGAGATCGTAGAACATGACACCTTCAGTCCACATCAGTTGATTCGCTCATGGAAGAAGGGTGGGGACATACCAGCTTCCGAGAAGACATGTGGATGAACAGTGTGTTCAGTGGTTGTGTGTCGGCTTCGCCCTCAGGACCTAATTTTGCGACCTCGGCAACAGGCATGAGGGCAGGCCGCAAACACTGAAGCTCTGCTAGTGAAAATAATTTCTCCAGTAGCAAAAAGCTGACTGAAGAGTTGAAACAGATAGAGAAGCGCAAGCGCTCCATAGAACCCTCGCTCGGGTCCGAAAGGGAGACGTTACAGACCCGTTCTTTATGGCCTTTCTCGGTATTGATACAAAGTTCGCCGTTCCACTTGTACTTCCGCGGAATGTGAGTGTTCCTGCCAGAATATAAAAAGCAGGAAATTCACAGGGCCGATCTACGCACTTGAGAATGTCTGCTGTCGACGACTTGCGTATGGGAGAGCGACTCGTCGGCTCAACACCGTCTCTGAGGGTATTGTCTCAGTGAAACAACCGCGACAAATGTCTAGTAAGTATCGTACATCATGGGTTCGGACAACCTAATGTAAAGAGAAAGTGTGAGCCTATTGCACAAAGTGGAGGCTCGAGTACACACTCAGGTGGCATGATGTCGTTCAAGAAAGCCTCCGTCTCTGCCATTGACGCAGGTGGAAGCAATGGCACTTGTGGGTCTGTTGGCTGCGGGGAATGGGCGTGACTCTGTTGTACATCTACTGTCGATACCCATTCCGAGCCCCGAAGCCCCATCCAGCGCGAAAGGACGAGTCGTGGTCGCACTAGTTGGTGTCTGGATGGAACTCCTCCCATCAGACGTTGGAGATTGTGAGACTTCCGGTGATTTGGCTGCTCCAGACAGAAGAGCCTTCGTTGGGAGACTGCTACTCGGTTTGAGGTTCGGAGCGTCGAAACGTTTAATCCTTGGCTGGAGAAGCCAATTCGGCTTGCGGGTGGCCTTTATCTGAGAACTAGGTTGTCGCGGTCTGCTCGAAGGACCAGCGACATTAGCCCTTGGGGGAGAAGGCATTGGTGGAGGAAGGGATAGGGGAGGCGGTGGTGCTGCTGGCCGGGAATGGATAGGGGCTGGAGAAGGAGGAGCAGAAAATAGGGACGACGGGGAGTCCAGATTACTAGCATCTCCTCTGCGCATCGGTGTGGCTGGCTATGCAATTTTTAATGACGTCAACAACGCTATGGCGGGAAGAATGGCTGACCTTAGCGATAGTGGTAACGGGTTGAGAAATGGAGAAAGTCCTGGTCTTGGGAAGTTTTCTCGGTGGTTCGCCTGACTTAGAGTCATTTAGGCAAGGATATGTGAGTTGGCAGCTCTGTGGCGAGCCGTGCCGTCAAACTTACTGTGGCTGTAGCTGTGTCATCTGGTCCAGAGTCGGGGCTAGAAAGCCGCCGTCGCCTCTTGCCTTTGAGTATTGCCTTCGTGGTGGGCGGAGCCGAGGATGTTTTGGACGTCTCGCGCGCCTTGCTACCTTTCTTCTCCTTCCGGCCGGAATCGGTACGTGACCCCACATGAGAATCATCGTTCTGTTTGTTGATACTTTTGCGACCTCGCACTGGGCAATGTACCCTCATTAGATTTGGGTTGTTGAAATTTCGATAGCGGAATCTCATCAGAGTCTCCGGTTTCAGTGGAATCCTCCGGCTATGTGAGACATGGGAAAAGACGATTGAGTACCATCGCTTACATCTGATTGGGTGTCGTTTTGCCGCTGGACGAATTCCTGCAGTGATTTATTTTTTTCCATCTTCCCCTTCTTTGACCCAGAGCTGGAGATCTGTAGGCAATGAGATTTGTGCCTAAAGACTGTCGATTAGCTCACCGTGAACGAGTAGTGTTTGTTTCGTGAGGCTCTTTTCTTTTTCTTCACTTTGCCCCACTGATTGGCAAAGAACTCGCGTTCCCGTTCTGTAAGTAGCCGATGATTAGCAAGCAACGATCGAGGGGCGCATGCATTGGCGTACCAATCCACGCCGGCTGAGCGTCGAACCGGTCTCCAGGTGAATAGTCCTGGTCGTCTATGCCGATGTGCTTCCAGAAACTGCTGAGAAGTCGATCGCATTGTACGACGTTCTCATGCAGGCTCCCAGCTAGATCATGGGTTGAGCGACGAATCGTGACAAATAGTGTGGATTGGTCTTCTTCTCACCTGTCTTCATCAGAGGAATAACCTGCCCACTGACCAAGTTTTAGCAATACGCGCGTGCCATGATGAAGAATTGGTATACAGTACCGAGACCAGGTATTCCTAGGTGCGTACGAACGTGAGCCTTATGACATTGAGGGATAGAGAAATGGTGGCACACTGACCCATTCGGCGTCTTCAGTTAACTCGCGCACTAGGTTATGACCTCTGTCGCAGTGGACGCGTTTATTCCTTGTATATGCTGTAAGGAGAATAAAAATCTACGAACCGACGTGATATACACCCTCATCAGACTCGTCAAGGGTTTGTTTTGCTGCTCATATTTGCTGTTGAGATGAGAATTTGGGCGCGTCGAGATTAGCGCTGTCACGGGCACACGAGGTAGATATATGCAATTTCCCACACTTCCCTTCCAGCCAGCGCTCATCCGTACACTATCTAAGCCATGAGCCTCAAATCCAAATCCAAGCAAGAGGAGGCTCTCCAAATCCTCGACGACCTCGATCTACTCTCACCCGACTCGCGCACCCCAGGCATCGACTCTGCGGCGGCCGCCCCTTCTCCAATAACCACCAACCCTGGAGAAGCTGCTGAGGTCCTTGCCTTCCTTGACGAGATCACGCAGAAGAGTTCCGAACCTAACACGTTCGGCAGCATCCCTTGTTGACCGCCCGCTTTCCAGGTCGGGTACTCCGACTCTCCGGAAGAGCACAGAGCGCGTCAAGGTCGGTGGCTCCTCCCTCACGGGTCCCGGGTCCTCGTCTGTCAGAGGCGTTTCACCTTCGTCCAACTCGGCACCTGCTGAGAAGCAACAGGCCATTCCTGAACACGAAAGGCGACCGTCCGGTGGCGGATGGGGGTGGGGCAATGTCTGGTCGAGCGCGTCAACAGCTTTACAACAGGCCAAGTCCGTCGTCGATGAACAAGTGAAGAGTCTGCCGACGCAGGATACCAAGAAGTGGGGCGAAGGTGTCCTTGGGTACGCAAGGACCGCCCAGGAACGTGCACAGGAGTACGCGAAAAACGCACAATTAGAGAAGCTCGGTTCGTTTTACGTGGTTCATCACAGTGACCTTACTAAATTTCCCCTAGGCCAAGATTTAAAGCGGGTTGGCCTTTCGACCTTCAACGAGATACTAAATGTCGTTGCTCCTCCAATTTCTGAGCACGAGGTGATACAAGTTTGGCTGAGTCACGATATGCAAGGCTATGAGGGCATTGAGCCCCTCGTCTATTCTGCTCTCGCCAGAGTTGGTCCCGTGCACAACGTGTCCTTATTTCTTACTCATTCCGCCTGTCTAGATCCTGGAACAGGTAGAGGGTGGTGACCTGATCGTTAATAAAGGAAATGAGTCAAAACCTAGAGTGACCACCAGTGGCCGGGACCTCAACACCGTGGAGGGCTTTGAACAAGCTCTGAAGCTGGCGCAGGTACTCTCACGTTTTCATTGTGGGATGTCAAAGCTAAGCATTATGTAGGCTAACTTAGAGGAAGTCATCAAGGCGAATGCGCCTCCTGACTCACAGCAACTCTCATCAGCGCAGAACCCTACGACGACCTCATACGTTTATCTCTGCATTCAGGCATTCACCTCTACTTCTATAATCCCTGGACTTGAACCAGCGGAGTCGACTCACCTCCAATTTATACTCCACCTTTCGGATCCTGAACACAGCCTTTCTTATACGACTGTCACTCAAGCCATCCCTGAGCATTGGCTCAAAGTGTGGGACGATTATGACTGGGTGGAGGATACAGTCGCTGAAGCACTTCGATTTGGGGTTGAGGTTGTCGGTCAAGAATATGTCGTAGGGCGGATGGGTTGGATAAAAGGTAAGAAACCGTCAGCTACAACCACGGTCGAGGACGCTGTTGCAACTGTTGTGGCCGATTCGTGAAATGCTAGAACTCTCATATGCCTTGCGAGGATATCACTCATGTCACCTTTGCTTTGTACTAAATGTTTGGGGTAGAAAGTAATAATTCAATATGTATGCACGCGTCTATTTCTTTTGCGGCTCCTCGGCCTTTGGTGGTGGAAGGGGTTTGAACTCCTGAGGTTTCCGCGGTTCTGTCCCGTCGCCGACCTGCTCCCATGGCGAAAGTGCCTCGAAATTCCTGACAAGAAACTGAGTCTCAATCCCGATAACACGTTATGCGACATACCGGAAGGCCTGAGTCAGCTGGAGGGGCTCGTAGACAACACGCTTCTTCTCTTCGTCATATCTGACCTCGGTATAACCCTGTGGTGAAGACGCTGGACGGTGAGCAACCAGGCGTAGCTGTATGTGGATGTACGTGCCGTTAAGGGGAAGTCCTTGCGAAGAGGATGCCCTTCGAAACCTTGGATAGTGTAAATGATTATGTCAACTGTTTCAGGAGGGGGACACACCATAATCCGTGAGGATGCGGCGCCTAGAACGATATTAGTAGGAAAGCCCGATGAGCAACGAACGATGCATACAAGTCTGGGTGATCTTTGAAGAATATTCCATATAAGTCCCAAGCCTCTCGCTCGTACCTAGCCACGAATTAACACCGGCCACTGGGAGCCACAGTAAAGGATCACCAGTTGGCGCCGTTGAATAACGGAGTAGCACTTGGAACGGCGTCTGCTTCCCCTGCGTATGTTTTGACGCGTATCCTCGCCGCATACGTGACGCTTAATAAGTGATAGACCACTTCAAACCTCTTGTCTCTCTCGGGAAAATCAACACCGCTGATGTCCATCACGGCCTTGAACTGGCATTGGGAATGATCCCGCAGGAATGTCAGGACGGGGATAACAGCAGACGGTGCGATGTAGAGCGTCAACTCGTCCTTTAGCACGGAGAACTGCTGGACGAATTTAGGCAAGCACTGCGTAAGGTATGAGCCGTAGCTATGCAATTTCTCTGTTGTCTCGGCATATTTGGTGAGCGTCGGATTGGGGGACGTCGCTTCTGAAAACGGGGACACGGAGGCTGCGACCGAGAATTAAGGAATGAGAGGCGACGCATTGGTGGGAAGGTATACCTTGCGAGGGTGGAGAAGAATGCACGCTACGCAGGGGAGCGATGAATGCTGGGAAATGCTGAGGACGGGTGATTAGGCATCCCGACCGCGCTGCGACACGGAGAGTCAAGAGAGACATGGTCGTGTTGCACTCTCGCCGCTCGAGTTGAGTGGGGCATCCGGCCCACCATTCGGACTCCGCTCCGCTCATCGTCGTCGCGGGTCGGTTGGTCGCCGATGTAGCCGTTCATTCGCGGCCATGCAAGCAGCACCTACTCCCCAACTATTTGACTCACTACCATATTACGACAACGACTTGGAGACCCACCCTATTCTCAGGGAAAAGGTGCAACATGAATTGGCCGTTGAAACGCAAAAACTCCAACAGGAGACACTCCATCCACGCGTCCCACCAGCCGTGGAATTATTTGTGGTTGGTCCATCCAATGTACAACACGGTACACAAGTCATTTCATAGTCCGCTTTATCAGAACAATCCTCTCCTTGCCGCAGAATTGGGGCGTGTTGGAGCACGCAAGCCTCTCACTGCTATCGACACTTCTCGCTACCAGTTGGCCTCATCGTCAGCAACACCGTCCAGTGACGAGGAATGGAAGGCTGCCCTGGATAATGCACATGCACAGTTGGAACATCAGCGCATCCGGTATCGTCTCGCATCTTTTGGTCCCGTTGGTCTGTTCATCTCGTTCGCGCATTAAGGCACAACAACCTCGCTCTGCTTCAACAATACGGAAGCAATGCGTGGCGAACGCATAACTACTTACTCGAAGCAGATGCCAAGAAGGTAGAGAAGATCCTGGAGGAGCTGAAGGAGCAGACAACCAGCCTGAATCGAGACAGGAAGAACACCCAGGTTTGTGGTCTACCTTATCCTCTGTACACGACTGACTTTGCACGAAGACGCGTCTCGGAGACCAGTTGACGTCGTTGGAGAATCGGTGGACTGAGCTTATCTCTAGCATACTTCAGATAGAGTTGGCCAACGTTGCATTGGAAGCAGAGGTGGCGCGTTTAAACAAAAGAGAAACGGAGCTTGCTAGTATCATGTAGACCCGAAGATATACTATATATGGATTGTGCCGGCCGAGGAGACACCTCGAGCGGAAGGGTCAGCGCCTGCCTGTCAGTGTCAGTGCTACTGCGTAGCGTTGTCAAAGTTTAGCAACGCGGTCGCTGGCTCAACTCGTCGCTCGTGGTGTGTATCATAATCACTTGATGTCCTACACACGATTAACTGGTCCTTGTACTTACAAAAAAGGCGCGACTAACTGTATCCCTTTCAAACTCTTCACCAGTGGCGTCGAGCGACGCGCACATGGACACCATTGATCCTCAAGCCCAAGACAGCGTAATATCAAACGGCGTTGCAGAGGCCGCCACAGTCTCTGCACCCGCTAGTCCGCCACAGTCTCTGACCTCGGCGCTATCAGACCTTTCTAGGACCGCGGAGCATGGAAAGGATGGTGAGTAGACTTCGCTTCCCTTCCCACTTGTCGCCTCAGCGCACTTTCCATCAGGTTCTACTCCTCCACATTCAGTGCCTTCTGGCACTGGCGCTCCTCCCAAAAAGTTCAGCGCGTTCAACATCAATAAGAAATTCATGGAAAAGAATAGCCCAACACCCGGAGCAAGTCAGATACCCTCTTCTTCGCCGTCTTCAAAGATCGCGGGCACAACAGGTGAGTCCCCAAGTCTGTATGTCCGGCCAATCGAGTCGTTGCTAACGAATGGTTCAGCCAAGTCCCCCCCACCCGTGCCCCCCCCTCACTCTCGCCTTATCACCACCAAGCTTACAAAGTTACCATCGTCTTCTACGGGCACTGGCACCGGATGGACCCGTCCATCGTCGACCACGCCATCTCTTGCACCTTCACCCGTGTCCGGGGCTGTGCCTTCTGCTCCCCCCCTCGCACCCGCCCCTATCCCCCACGGGCCACCGCAGCTTCCGCATGTTGGCAAAGTAATTCAACCGCAGCCTCGTGGAGCTATCCAAATTCCTTCAACATCCAGGCCTGAAGTTTTAAATGGTTCGAGTAAGCCGGCCTGGAGAAACGTTAGGAATAGTTCCGGAACCGGACCTCCGCTAGGGGTTCAAAGCGAATTTCCGACCGCTGCTGAAGTCGCACAGGGTACGTTCGTGTGATATACTACGGATGACTTATGTATGCACTACTTCGTGCTCATCCGTCCGTAGGTTGCTTGAATGGTTCACAAGAGAAAAGGCAGTCGACTCAGTCCCCTGTGACCCCAAGTCCAGCTACGACAGAGGCTGATACTTTTCGCGGGGTTCATTTGGACCCTAATGCTCATCACTGGGATGAGGTCAGCTTGCTGTCTATTTGACCGGACTTTGGTACGATTGATATGCTGCAGATGGAAGAGGACAACGACGATTTTCTCGAAGGTGTCATCGAATTTGGAGATGGTCGTCAATACCAAATTCAACCAGTCGACGTTCCTCAGTCTGCGGAGGACTCTGTTCAGGCTACAGTTCCCACTCCCGATGCACCTGGTCCAGATCCTCGGTCACCTACAGCAGCGGCACGAATAAACAAGGAAGACCGATTTTCCGAAGACTTCGACCGCAGTTGGCCACGATCTGCTGCACTTTCGTCAAATATACGCCCGCGCATTGGTCCATCGGCAGCCGCGTCCACTTCTTCCAATTCCTCACTTTCACCTCAAGAAGCTTCGCGTGTGCTCTTCAACGAACGCTCAAATAGACTGGAGCCTTGGTCGACTAATAATCGAATTCCACCACCTGGTACGTCGTCAGTGTGTTTCAGGGTCTTTTACAGACAGTCATCCTGCTCCTAGATGCTCGTCCGAGTAGAGACGCAGCGCTACACCACAATGTACAATTACTGCAAAAGCAAGGCCTCGACCACCCACGACGTGACACGAGCTCATCACAAGGGGCTGAGGATCGGCGCTGGGAACGGGGAAGGCGCCCTTCCAATGCGACTACCACTCACTCAGCATTGTCTGGTGGGCGAGACTCATCCCGAGAAAGCTTGCGGCAGTTACCTCCCCACCTAGCGCCTGCGCACAAATCACTACCACCGCTGCACACTCACCAGCCACCGCATGCATATCCGCCCTCCGGTAGACAGGGTACTAGAGAGTCATGGCGCCAAACACGCTCTCCGGAACAGTCTCCTGTGATTGCTTCTCCATCTGACCTTAATTCTCATATTGCATCTCCGTCCTCGCCCAACGCTGTGGTGTCTTCCCCTCAATCAATCACTGCTACTGCCGACATCGAATTGGTTCGGAAAGCAGCTATGCACTCGGCAGCCGAACGTGCAAAGATCCGACGGCAACTCGAGGAGGAAGAGCGGGAAAAAGAGCGAGAGCGAGCGCGCAGGAAAGCTGCAGAGTTGGAGGAGAAGATGAAAGTAACTGAGAATGATGGTACCGAGCAGCCTGCTGCTGTCCAGGTTAGTTTTCTGCAACCATTGGTGAGGATCGTGGTTGAATGACGGTTGCAGGAAACACAGATAGAGCCTGTGTCTCCACTGACTTCTGCGGACCCCACTCCAGGACGGCACTCCCTCTTTCGCCCGCCTTCCCTAAAGGCGTCAATACGGGACCCAGAAAACCGACCTACTGCGCCAATGACCCGTACAAGGTCCCAACGAGGGTCTCAATCTGCCAGCCAACCACCATCAGCCAGCAGTATTGTGACGTCATGGCGAAGCAACGCAGGTCCTTTACCGCCAATTGCCCCGCGGCGTCTCAGTTCTTCTCATTCACCCGTTGCACCTCTTATCCCCTTTCCATCTCCTTCTCAGGTTCTTGGCGCCCAGCTACTTAGCCCTAGCAACGATGAAAGTCTAGAAGAAGTGGAATTCACGGATCTCGGGAAGTTCGTTGGTTTTGAGCCGAAAGCCGAGGAACCTGTGGCCCTTTCTCCCCTTCCACAAGAAGACATTCCAACCGAAGTTTCCTATGGCGACCAGTCTGCACCTGCCCGTTCTAGAAGTGATCTAGAGTCCTCTTGGAGACGCAAAGGACCGCTCCCGCCGGTGGAGGAACAACAGCCCGTTGTCGCGGCGAATGTTGTGCTAGACGCCACCTTTGAATCACCCCTTAGCAGAGAGGCAGATGTCATCCCCGCATCCCCGTCAGTACGGACAGCCTCAATAGGTATGAGCTCCCCTGTGAAGCCCTTGGCTGAAGGTTCCAGCCAGACGTTGGTCGTGCCGCCTTTACTGTCTTCCCAGAGATCACCTCGAACATCATCATATCGGGAAGAACTCCTGAGATCCACTTTTGAAGACACAATGTCAAGGATTAAAGGGGCGATGCAAACAAAGCCCCAGCGGAGCACGCCAGAGGTTGAGCACCACACCGATCGTGCAACAGCGAGCAGCACTTCATACTCTACAGATCAACCACGGTACGGAAGGGGAACTTCCCCGCCTTCGCGATCGCATCCTCCACGGGTGCTCCTCCCTGAGGAATCATTCACCACTGCGACAGAACTAGATGATCTACAAGTGGGCCAACCACACCGCGTACGGTTACCCTCTGGTTCACGCGTTCTAGAACCGTTGTCGAAGAAGGAGCAAGCTAATCTAAGGAAGACAATACCACCATTGCGGTGGGAGATCTTTTCTTGGGACCCCCCGATTGAGGGTACATCAAATAATGACTACTCTGTCAATGATGTGCTCTTCCGCAAGCCTCTGCTGCTGAAAGGTCAACCTCGTTTCATTGTAAAGCTGCCGTCATCTGGGTCGAATCTTGTTAGACGCAGTACACCAGTGACTCCCAAAGTACACCTTCCTTCAAAACCACTTGTCAACAAAACCGTGGCATCTGCTGGTGCGTTTGGCCGTCCCCGGGTAGCAGACGATCACTCGACCTGGAGAAGGACATTACCTTCGATCTCAGATCAGGTTGAGTCCGTAGGTAGTAGTGAAGGACTAGTCACTCGCAGTGGCTCTTCACCTCCCGATACGGAGAAGACCAACGATGTTGCATCCAACGCTGAGACGGAACCTTCGTCGTCGGTACATTTATCAACCAAGAGGGCGGAACCCAAGATGCCCGCGGGTGCTAGCGTAGCATTCTATCGCGAGTCGAACTCAATCCCTTCGGTCAATTTCATAGTATCGAGCGAACTGGAGGACGCACGACAATCTGACGCGTCGGCGGTGCCACCAAAGGAAGAGCACTCGCCTGCACCGCAAGCCTTTGGTGATTCTGATGGACATGGAATGGACAGTGTTAATTCACTGGCGACCCCTCACGACAAAAGCTCGGATGGTTCGGTGGGTGCGATTTAGTGTGCTTAGCCAGGACGTTTGCTAAACGCAGAGAAGGCACAGTCCGACACACCATTGACGCCGCCGAGCTCGAGCAGTTGGACGAAAAACCTGGTGAAGGAATCGCCCGTACGACAGCCGGATCCCGAACAACTCAAATTATTATGGTCGCAGACGTCGGAGAAGGCTGATGTTCCCGCAGTGAACTCGCTCGAGGGCATCGCTGACGACCTACCATCTGTGCCGTTCACGTTCCAAGAAGTCAAGTCGGAGGACGGCGAGACACCGCCTCCAACAGTATCGAATGGCTCTGGTCCCTCGCGAATGTCTTTGCACGACGTAACCCGAGCATTCCAACAGGTGCCACCCCCACCCGCGGGTTCCACTACACACAAGGCGTCTCCTCAATCCCCCGTTGTACAGCCCTCTACCTCAGGGTCAGTCCGGCATCCGACGTATCCTCCGCACGCACAGCAGATGCACTCCGCCGTTGGTGGCCCACAGTACACACAGTATCCCTCTCCGATGCTAAGCCACTCAGCCAGCCCCGACACTGATGTTCCCGCACCCCATGGCGCCCAACCACATGATGGGCGGGCCGTCGGCGCAGTATCACCACCAACCGATGTGGATCCACATGGCCGCCCCTCCACCCGGCGCACAGACACCCGGAGGGGTCGTGCGGTCCGCTGCCCTCGCCATACCCTACGCACGCGCAATACATGCCATACCCCTCTCCCACCGCGTACGCCACATCGCAGGCTGGGCCTCCCTGGATCTCAGCCGCAGTCCGCAGCCGAATGGTGGGCGTTCACGGCCATCAGCCGCCCCCGCAGGGATGAGCCCCGGTCTGTCTCACGCGCGAGCGCCGGCGATGTATCAGAGCAGCCCTGTCCTCATGCATCCGCAAGTCATACACGTGCAGCCGTCGTATGCCGGTACGATGCCTGCAGGTCGCGGCGTGCCCATGCAGGCGTCGCATCCGACGCCGGCGCCGCACCCTGGTGGGTACACGCCTGCAACACATGCATCTTACGCGCGTCCCCCGTGGTGATGACCACAGTACACCACCCCGAATTTCGGTTAAAATGCAGTGAACGTGTTTTTTTTTTCAAAGAGATACTGTTTACGGAATGCTAAGAGCTCCCCCAATTTTTTTCTTCTTTTCTTCTCTCGCTGTTGTTACCTCACATTGTATCCTTTTGTTCCGGCATAATTCACCGCACTGCTCGCGCACACATACACACTCTATTGCGAGATATATCCCAGTCAATTATTAGGCGATAAAACAGATAGGGGTCTAAGATGAGGCGAGCTGTACAGCGCGTTCCGCGGCATCATCCAAGCCATCGAAAGGAATGATTTTCAGACCTGATTGACGAATCATTCTGAAAGATTAATCGTGAGCGAGATTGATTCGTTCGGAAGTAACAGGAAAATATAATCACTCTTTCGCTTCGACCTCTTTGGTGCCCTTGAGACGGACGACCAAGGGAACTGTCAAGCCGAGTTCCTTCGTCGCTTTGATGACGCCTTCGGCGATGTAGTCGCAACGCATGATGCCGCCAAAGATGTTGATGAATATGCTCTTCACTTTGGGATCCGCGAGAAGAATCTCAAACGCCTTCTTGACTGTCTCGGGCGTAGCGCCACTATGTTTTCGTGTCAGGTGTGTGGCTACCTGATCGGGTTTGGAATAACGCCTACCCTCCGACAGTCCAAGAAATTGGCAGGCTGGCCACCGTGCAAGGAAAGTACGTCCATGGTGGCCATCGCCAGACCGGCACCGTTGACGAGGCAGCCGATGTTACCGTCGAGTTTGATAAAGTTCAGACCGGCCTTTTGTGCCTCCACCTCGGAGGGTTCCTCCTGCGAGACTGTCGCGAAGCTGAAAAACGTCCTGCTGACGGAACTCGGCATTGTCGTCAAAGCCAAACTTGGCGTCCATGCTATACAACAGGGCCGTCAGTCCATCACGACACCACAACAACAACAAAAAGACACGGGACCAGAGAACGGCGCCATCAAGTGGTCTCAGCAAGGGGGTTAATCTCGATCTGTGTCGCGTCTTTCTCCTTGAAGATCTTGTAGAGGTTGATGAAGATATCAGGCCGCCTCGTTCGTCGCCTTGTCCGACGAAAATCCGAGCTTCTTGGCCACGTCGAGGGCTGCGCCTTTGGTGAGCCCAGTCGCAAGTGGTATCGGCGTGGTGATGATGGCGTTCGGGTCCTTCGCCGCGACCTTCTTCAATGTTCATTCCGCCCTGGTTCGACGCAACAAGGACAACACCTTGCGATGCGCGGTCGTTCAGAACCGCGATGTAGTACTCGTGCGACGGCTGGCGGAGCTCTGCCAGCATGACCTGACAACACCCGTCATATTCCGATGATGCACATCCGTTTTTGTGACCTGCCTTACCGCATTGCATACGCGGCCACCAGCACCCGTTTGTTTCGTGATGAGACTCGAGCCGATCATCTGACCAGCTAACTTCTCTGCATCCTCAGGCGCTGTTCCACAAGTAAGCACCCAAGAGACGGAACGTTGACGTTGGGACCTACGTCTTGACGACGTGTACTCCACCTTGAAGGCCGTTGGAGAATTTTCCCTTTCCACGACCGCCCGCGAGCACCTGGGCCTTGATCACAGCACCCTTCCCAGCTACAAGACGCGGCTTCAGATAAACGGCGCGCTACACAAACTCCGACCGACGTACCAGAGACCTTATTGAAAGCCTCGATGGCTTCCTTGGGTGATTTTGCGGCAACACCCTTGGGGGTCGGTACACCATACTGGGTACGAATCAGAATCGAACAACGAAGAAAGGGCGGCCAACGTACGGAGTTGAGAAGGTTCACGGATTGGTATTCGTGTATGGAGAGGAAGCGCCTCTGACCCGCAGATGCGGCCTGGGAGCAGAGGGCAGGTCAGCTGAGAGGTCAAGGTGGTAGATTGAGCCGACGACTTGCTCGAGCGAAAGAACCTGCTTTCCGAAGAGAGGCAAGCATACTTGTTGGCTGGTCGGGTTGTCGGTGGTCTTCGGAAAGGCGAATGGACCATGTCAACCACGCTTAGTCATCAATTTATGTACTTGCCGCTTTTGCTCAACAATCCGCAAAACAGAACGACGACGACGGTCTGGTGTGATCCTGCGCCCTTTCCTGTCTCTCAGCCCCTAGATTCTTTATTTGGGGTGCGACCAGTTCTGTGAAATTATTATCTCGCTTTGAGTGAGGGCGGTTCCTTTCGCCCAGTGGACCGCCCATAATTATGTAGAGAGACACGTACAGTAGATAAATCCGAACGATCCGGAAATGGATGCGAGTCGGAGGCCTCGTTCTTACCATGCGACTTACAATTTTATCCGACTGCCACGATCCACGCTAGCACCAACGTATACCATATACGTCACAGAATATTCGTCCACGTGCGATCCTCTATTTAATCCGCCTGTAAGCACTCTGTTTCGGTCCCAATAATGCAGTCTACCACTGTGGAGCGCTTACCGTCTGGTCAATCCTCTGCCGTTCTCCCTACAGAGAACGGCACTCAACTTTACGGGACGAGATGAAGAATTTGGAACAGCTTCTCCAAGTCGGCACCACCATCCTGACTCAAGCTCTGGACCTGTTGAACAACTCGCTTACATCCGATGACCAACTTATTATTCACTCTCAGTACATGCCTGGTTCGACCATCGGTATGACTACAACTAGCTCATTGATCCGCAATGCTGACGCTTACAAGGCAAGCATCTTCGTCACGCACGAGACCACTTTGCTCTCTTGTTAGACTGCGTGTCCCGACCACGACCATACGTGCTTTCCTATGACGTACGGTCCAGGAACACTCCCATGGAGACTAGCCGAGAAGCTGCGCGAGCCGCCATCGAAGATACGATCGCCCAATTGAAGCAAGTCGTACCCGGCGTTTCGCTGGACGCGCCGCTCACGTTGCACGCCGTCACGCCGTACTCCCAAACGATGCAAAGCACCTTCGGTCGAGAGGTACTGTATAGCAACACGACTCAAACAAAAAAGGGATCTGAAAAATTGGACTAACGTTCGCCCTCTCTTCCTGCAGCTATGGTTCGCGGGGCTACACGCCGTTCATCACTGGTCGATGGTACGTACTGTTTTTGGGCTTTACTGTCCTGTTCCGAAGCTGATATGTTCCGCTGGCGGCGGCGGCAGATTCCGCGTCATCGCAGGCGAACAGGTCAGTTGGCAGCCTCGACTGGACCATTCGATCCTCCGTAATTTTCGTTGTTATTTTTTTCTGCAGGGCATTCAGCTTGACAAGTCCTTTGGCTTCGCACCATCGACGCTAGTTCATCAAGGCACGGAAGCTAGTTTGGGGAAAGCAAAGATATAAAACTTCATACCATCGGTGTGAGCGTATCGGCTTCACAGGAATCTTCGAGACCACTGCAACACACAGCGGGTAGGTCCGCAATAGCACGGATTGTTTTTGCAAACTTGGGGGCTTTCCGACTGCGAGAGAGGGAGTCTATTAATGAAATCGTGTCTTGTGTCATAAAGCGAGAGTATTTGTACGAGTCGCGTTACCCCAATACCGTGTGCGAGGCTGCCTGATAGCATACAACCCAGAAAGTGCACCGTCAGTAGTGCCCCAGCCCGAAACCACCTGCAGGCCTAAGGTGTTTCACTCGCCCGCACGACACTTCCTCCGAGCTTGAGTTTACCTGTGTAAAGAAATAGGCCTGGCGCAGGGTCGACAAAAGATTGTGTCTGATTTGATTTTATGTTATCAAGCGCTTGTGTCTCGCGGACGCAGGCTCTCGGCTCCCGCCGAGCGACGTAGTACAACCACCCTGACCGTGTTTTTCTTCTAGTCCTGATAGTTCGTTCTGATGCCCGGAGAATTATTCGAGATAGATGGCGAGAGGAAGAAGCGCGTGGTATGTCCCGGCTCTTTTTTTTTCTTTACTAGATTTTGATTGTCGCATGTTCACGTCGTCTCTTACGTGCAGTGTTATTTCTTCGACTCTGACGTCGGAGGATTTCACTATGGTCCTGGACACCCGTATGTTCCAGTTCTCCATGGTTATGAAAACAATCCGAATACATTTGTGGTGGTCTAGCATGAAACCCACCCGGATCCGCATGTGCCATTCTTTGGTAATGAACTATGGTCTCTATAAGAGGATGGAGATATTCGTAAGTGAACTCGACCGGCCTAAGCCCCTGGCCACTCTTGTAATTGCTCGCCCTTTCAAACTGATCGAGTACTTGTCCATCGCAGCGCGCGAAGCCCGCCACGAAGCGTGAGATGACGCAGTTTCATTCAGATGATTACATTGAGTTTCTCAGCAAAATCACGCCAAGCAACATGGGAAATTTCGTCAAGGAACAGCACAAGTGTCAGTTCCATCTCTTGCATGACTCGCTCATTATTTCGGGCTGAATATGACTGATATGGCACAGGCAACGTTGGTGACGACTGCCCGGTGTTTGACGGGTTATTCGACTATTGCGCAATATCTGCCGGGGGGTCCATGGGTCAGCCTTTGCCACTTAAATAGAGAAGAATCATTCTTACACTTGCACAGAGGGTGCTGCCAGACTCAGTCGAGACAAATGTGATATCGCCGTGAACTGGGCAGGTGGTTTACACCATGCTAAGAAGGGCGAGGCCAGCGGCTTCTGCTATGTAAATGGTACATCCCCTCTAACTTTCTCCTTTTCGAATGGCTTTGACCCTGGCCTTTTTTTCCTTCTTCCTAAGACATTGTTCTGGGCATCCTGGAATTGCTACGGTAGGTTCTCTGTGAATTCTACCATTAACGCCCTAATTCTCCAACCTCCGACTAGATACCACTCGAGAGTGTTATACATAGATATTGACGTTCATCATGGAGATGGTGTTGAAGAGGCGTTCTACACGACAGATCGTGTAATGACGGTCAGTTTCCACAAATACGGGGAGTACTTTCCCGGTACTGGGGAACTCAGAGTTAGTCTGTTCGCCACAAAACTGAGGTCTCGGGTCCTCTGAAACTTGACTGTAGGACATTGGCATCGGCAAAGGGAAATTTTACGCTCTTAATTTCCCCCTTCGAGATGGAATCAATGACGAGAATTACAAGAGCGTCTTCGAACCTGTACGTTTCATCGTCGATTTGACCACGCCAAGGATCCATCTGGTCATTGCAGGTTATACGGCAAGTTATGGAATCTTACGACCCTGCGGCCTGTCGTTCTGCAATGCGGAACCGACTCGCTTGCAGGTGATAAGCTAGGTTGCCTAAACCTATCCATGCGAGGTGTGTGCCATTGGATTGGGATCTAGTCTTCTGCTCTAATACCAGATTCAAGGACATGCGAACTGCGTAAAATTTGTCAAGTCTTTCGATAGACCCCTACTTCTACTTGGGGGTGGTGGATACACAATGCGGAACGTGAGTCGCGCGTGGGCTTACGAGACCGGGCTGGCGACAGGTGTTGAGCTTGGGCGAGGTAACGTGCGTTCCCATGACCTGAAGCATGGGAAAGCCAACCCTTTTTCTAGACATCCCCGTGAATGAATACTACGAATACTTCGGACCCGACTATCAGTTGGACGTCAAGTCATCGAACACCGAGGATTTGAATACACCTGCGTACCTTGAACGTGTAAAGAACATTGTTATGGAACACCTCAGGCACGTCGGTGGTCCTCCCAGTGTCCAGATGACAGGTAACTGCACTGCGTACGGTCTTGAGTCATGGCTTTCAACGAAACTTCACAGACGTCCCAGAGTTACCGATAGACGCTCAGATGGCAGACATGAACCAGGACGAGGATATGATCGACCCAGACGAGCGACGCCCGCAGCGAATACTCGATCAGCGAATACAGGCCGATGGGGAGCTTTCGGATTCAGATGACGAGGGGGAGGGCGGGCGGCGAGACCACGCGTCTCATCGCGGCTCGCCGAGCAGCATCGGAAGCCAGCCGGTAGTAGGCCACAAGTTTGGTATGGGCGTGGGCATCATGACCGCACCCACCGCTTCGACGCACGGCGCGGGTCCCTAGCGGTCACACAACCCTTCCACCTCCAGGGCTCACCCCTATGGACATAGACCAAGGATCGTCGTCGAACGACATCTCTGCCCAACCTAGCGCCGGAGGAGCAGAGTCACCCAGCTACAACGAGCTCAAGCCGGAGGAAATTGCCATCTCGGACTCGAGAAACGGGCGATAGTGCTGACGCGGATCACGCTCTCTTTCGTTTTCCTTCCATAGTCTGAATCCATTAGCTCTCAGGACACAGTGGGTGTGCGTACAGTGAGTTATTAGTGACACTACTATGGAACCATTAGGGCAGGAGATTAACCAAACCGCATAACTTCCGCAAACCCGCCCTCTTGCTAAAACTCCTCGACTTCGATAGTGAAGCCGCAGTCGTGACATACTTGGACATCGACGCCGTCTTCGTTGGTGGTGGTCTCACCGAATTCGTGCTTATGCTCTGCGTCCTTCCGTTTCTGCCAGACACCTTCTCGAGTCCGTTTGCGCAATTCCCGAACTCCCTGTTCGAATTTTTTCTTTTTCTTCTTGTCCTTCTCCGCTGTCCGGTTCTTCCATTCCGTGTCCAGTTCTTCTGGCGAACCCCATTTTTTCCAAGCAAATTCCTCGACCTGGTACCGGCAAAAGAGCATCATGTTCGCGAACGTCGACTTGTGTGGATTGGCCTTTAGCATGTGTGGTAGTAGTTCTTCGTCTCTCAATTCGGCTTTGTATCATCAGAATGCTGTAAAGAGGGTCGAGACAGGTATGCACTCACAGTCGGTCAAGAGGTAGTCCTGACGGCGGGCACCCGCCCACAATAAGCCGTCTATACGTGAAAAAAAGTAAAAACGACTCCCGTCACTCACCTCCTTGCACTCTGTCTTTGTTAAAAGACTGTATTTCTCGACATTGTCGTTCTTGCACTTGTCACATACGAGACATCTGAATACCTTTCGATACGTTTGGTCGATATCCACCGAGCCGCAGTCGTGGCATTTAGGGGTTTCGGCTCGGGTCAAGGTAAATGGCTACGAGCTTTCGTCAGAGGAGGGGTCGCAGCCAGCCGCCCTGAGAGTTATGAGAATGACGAACGTACGAGGGTCGAGATTCTGCATCGCCCTTTGCCTCTCGCGTTCCCTCTCCTTGGACTTGAGATCGTCGTCTGCCTCTTTATCGTCCTCAACCAGGAAGCCGCCCTTCGAGTTGACCATCTTCGACAGATCATAGTCAAAGTATTTCCCGAGACGCGAGTCCCTCTGCAGTTTACCGCCGGGTGGGGGCTTCTTCGATGCAGCGGTCGGCGAGCCGCCGGAGGCTGCCAGGACGACTGGGAGGGGTCTCTTGCCGTTGGCATTGCGCACTGAGGATGCGACTGCGGACGCGTCCTTCTCTTGCTGTCTGGCTTTGGCTGAATGGGCGACGCGTCAAGCAAAGGGATGGCCACTTCAGAATATCACGCATCGCAGTACCTCTCAAGCGATTCAATTCTACTTGTCTAACTCGTTCTGGTGTTGTGTTCAGAGCATTTGGTCGTCGCGGTTCTGAGTCAGACATCGTGTTTTCGGCTAACATACAAGTTCGGCTACAAATTGTTCCCGTAATCCGTATTTCAAAATGCCACGTGATTAGCTAGACCGTTCATCCCGACCTGAGCGTCGTTGCTATTGCCGGTATAAAGAGAGAAGGTTGCCCGAGAAGCAGTGACTAACAATGGCCGACTCGGATCCAGTGGACCACGATCAGGCAGAACCTAGCGATATCTCAGTTGCGCTGGACGTAGAGCAACTCGACCTTAATTTATACCGGTCGAGGAACCTGTTTACACCCTACGAAGCCCGCGGTGTATTTGGAGGGCAGGTCATATCGCAGGCCCTCGTCGCAGCGACAAAATGCGTCAAGCCCGAGTTTCTCTTACACGTGAGTCCTCCATCGCTACCCAAAACAACTTCACCCTAACCATCTTCTTTGCCCGGCAAGTCTCTACACGTACGTTCCTCTTCCGATGGAAGCGCCAAAGCTAACCGACGCCACGGGACGCAAGGCTTATTTCATTCTTAGCGCGTCTGCTTCCGTGCCATTGCTCTATTATGTCGACCGACTGCGGGAAGGACGATCATACTCGACCCGCTCCGTGCGGGCTATGCAGGGCGGGCGGGTCGTTTTTGTCATGTTGTGCTCCTTCCAGATACCAGAGATCTGGCAGCCGTCTCGCCATTGGCCCATGCCTCAGGTTCCCCGCCCGGAAGACTGTGAGAACGAGGTCGATTACATCAGGCGCATAGCATGTCAGCCAAGCACACCGGAGGAATTTAGGGCACGACTCTTGGGTCACGCAAAAGTGCGCTCCATTTTTCCGAGCCACGAATCGTTAAGCGGTAGATGCGTTAGTCACGAGAGGAGAGTCCGATCTCTGTCAAACCTGCAGGCATCATCGCAAACAAGTCCGAGGGCCGGTCAACGCGCGCGTATTGGATGAAAGCCAAGATGGCAAAGCAGCACCCTGCCGCCTTTCAAAAAGTCAGTCTTCTGTTCGTTTCGTTGTCCCTGATCCCACGCTTACTCCTGGTTAGTGTATACTGGCCTACATCACTGACCTCCATCTGTACTCAATCTGATCATTACTACTACTATTCTCCCTCATCGAATCCTTACAGGCTATCATCAGCGGTCCATACAGCTGGCATGAGGCGACACGCTCCACCTGGGCCCAAGGCCCTGACCATGGCCGTACGTCACGAACTATTTCGAACCGCCAGATACTGACATGCCCCTTAGTCAAGTCTGGATCATTCTCTGTGTTTTTATAAGTACGCCATCGCATTATGCTCGCAGTTCGAGCACTTAAGCTTCTGTCAGCAATGATTTCGATTGCGGTGATTGGCTGTTGTACCTCGTAAGTGCTGTCACTTTCAACGTTCGCGCTGGGGCTAACAGATGACACAGATGACGTCTCCTGTAGCAGGCATGGGGCGCGCCGTCGCTTGGGGACTCGTAAGTGCCCACGCTGATTGGTAGACGCTGAAAGGAATGTCGATGCTCACGCCCTGATAGCTATATTCTGCGGATGGGACATTGTTGGCGACCGTGAATCAAGAAGGAGTAGTACGTGCCAATATACGCCGTCCCAGCGAGGAAACCCCGCAGGTCAAGGCGAAAATGTGACCTAGTTGGCGTGCGTGCCTGCGGGCACGAGGTAGAAATATTATGCAGAACCTCCCAAGTGTTATTAGCCACGCATTGGCGACCCCTTCATATTCGTATTACTACAGATCAATCAAGTAATCTGCCGTTGGCTCGCGGTCGTGTGATATCTGAATGTGAATCGATGTTTTCAAGTTCTTTTGCATGTTTCCTGACTCGTTAACGAACGCTTAAGATGAAACGTATCCAGAATGCGAGGGTAGCGCAGACAGCAAGTACGGAGGATACATGGCACACTCAGTTCTTCCGACGGTATGAGCTCCCTGATGCAGAGAGTTCTAAGCACGAGATAAGCATGGAGGAAAGAACAGTGCGTACCCTCAGTGAGCCTCGCCCGACCACCCGTAGGCTGACACAGTACGCTGGAACATGAGTTGCAAATGACAACGGTCTGCGCGTGAGAGAAGACGGTGGAAATGCTGAAGCACCCTACGAGCATCTAGTCAGGAATCTGCGCCGGGTAGTTCACGTGGCTTCAACGCACCTGGACATTTTACGTCCATGAAATAAGAGTTGGGAGACTGTACGAGACGCTTCAGTTTGTGCCTCTTGGACTCGGCCTCGGCGGAGGGGTTGAGAAGATCGATGGCGAGAGGCTGCTACAGTGAGTTCATTTGAACAAGAAGAAGAAGAGGCCACAGACCATGTTTTTTTCTGCGAGGAGCTTTCGACGTTGGCGAACCTTTTTCTTTTGAGCACCGAGTGGCGAAGCAAAAACGAGAAGGTGTCGTTGTGTTGATTTGTCTATGCCTTCGCAAATACAAAGTTAAAGTTCGTTCGGAGATTCTGATATTCACGGGGTTCGCCGATGATCCGTCCTTTGTATTCGCGCTTACGCTTGGCGCAAGTCGCTATTGTATTTCCCGAGTTTGTGGTAGAATGCCACGTAGCGACAACATAATGTCAATACAAAAAGCGTTGTCAAACCTTCGACCGAGACAATAACGCACATGACGAGAGTGACACGTATATGGGAGTCTTTTGTTTCCTCGCTTTTGTTCCTCACTCCATACAACTTTTCATTGTCCTCGGAAAATTAGCCGCTCACTTGGTTACTTGTCTATAAGTATCTACCGACGCTGACCTGACCATATCCCAAGCCTTTTCAGGGTACTTACCCGACTCACCATCCTTCGCTCTTCGGTTTTACCTTCTGGGTCCCGGTTTCATTAGGTGAGACAGACCGACTCATTTGTCTTCGTTGGATTCACCTCCCAATTTCAGTTTCCTATCAACTTGCTACGCAACATCCCTTGCACGTCGTCGCGCTTTCGCGTTCATATCGTCTCGTAAATTGCTTCAAGAACCTCAATCGCTGGTCGATTCACGCTCACTCAATTCCACTTGTTCAACCAACTTTTTGAATTCTTCTTCACGTTTATCACGTTCAATGGCCTCTTCCACTTCCCTCAGTTCCATCACCGTGACTGTGTCACATGCTATTGCCTATCTCACGCGTCCTCTGGTCGCGTTCATGCCCGCGTCGACTGTCACGAAGTTGCAACTCGCTTTGGAAGCGAACTTGACTGCCCATTATGCTCACTCCTGGGTGCCTTCCGAACCCCTCCGAGGATCTGGCAGGCGTTGCCTTTCCATCTCTCCTACTTCTCTTCCTCCACGCCCTATTTATGCGTCCTGCGTGGCTGCAAAAGTCCAATGGTCCGAATGGATGACTGCCCTCGGCAACGTCGAATTTGACCTCTTCGTCGACCCCGGCCTCGTCTCTGTCCGCTTTATCCGGCGTGGTGCCACCAGCAAACTCATCACGATTTGGTCAGAAGAAGGCGCGGAGGAACCTCGGTCCCAGTCCGAAGGCTCTCGCGCAAGTGCCTCATCGGCTCAGCATCGTGTCCAGTTGTCGGCAAAGACAGAGCCCGTGCTCCCGACGCTCGCTCAACAGCTGATGATCGAAGATGAAGAGGACGAAGAGGAGCTATTCACCGCGCTTGCCAACGAACTCCGCGAGCCGACTTGGACGACCCCCGTCCTCAGCCAGTTCCCTTCGGCCATTCCGCAGAAATGTAAATCCTCCTCGGCTTCGCACCATTCTCGTTCAAGTTCCAGTTCATCGGATACGCGTTCGTGGCTCTCCTTTGATTCGGATGATTCCGACTCCACCTCGGCCACCACGATCTCCTCAGCTGGGACTGAAGGTTCTACACTCTCCCGTCGCGAGCGTGCTCGTAAGGCCCGCGTCTTCATCGACACGACGAAAAAGGAAGTGACCAACTACGATGGCGGCAAGACGACGGTTCTCACCGGTGGGGTGATGCTCGGTGGACGTCCGGTTCCTCCCAAGCCCGCCTCTGCCGCAGCCTCCAGTTGCGACTGGCGCTCCACTCGTGCATGAATGCAACCCACACGATTTTAGGCATGTTCTTGGACGACTATCACTGTCGCACACACACTCGATGTCCATATCACGAAAACAAACACACGCACACGGACTTTTTGCACTGTATTATCATACGCATTTGCTTGGATCTAATATCTTTGTAGCCATTCTCATTCGTCTTTTTTTTTTGCCGTGCTCTCTGTAAAGCGTAGCAAGCTTGGTTTCTCTCGTACTATCATAGGCCTTATTAATGCACTTTCTAGTGTTGATCACGCACACGTTTTTTTTGTATATTTTATGGTTAACGATGGCGACAATTTGCATTTCGGACGAACCTTGATGTTAGCCAGCCCTGGCTGCGTCGTGACGTCAGCTTCGACTCTAGACCATGCATCCTAGTTGGCCCTTGCTTCCCCTAGTCTCTCTCACCCCAAGCGCCACCCAATACCGCAGGGGCTGGTCCTCTCTGTCCCACGTTACTCCATGCTCCCGAAAAGAACCGCAGAGAGGCCTGGAGCGAGGTCTAGAGCATCGTCGGTCCTTATCACCGCCGCACAGCGTTAAGTGTCCCACGGGCCACGACCAACCAATGAAAAAATAAGGAGCGTGCATCCGGAAAGGGAAAGTGTTCCGTGATTTGACGCATCATGGTGCCGTGAGCCGGCAAAACAGATAGTGATAATGGGATTGATTACGCGGGGCTCCAATAACTAACCTCTTCCGCCTTGTTTCAACCACGGCCAGCCTAAGTGTGTTAGACAGTTACCCCTGACTGTTTTTATTTTACTTTTTATAACCTTGCTCTCTTTTACCCACCCTCTCTCTACCGACCACCCACCCACCACCTACCACAAGATGACCATTGACTCGGTTGAGATCCGCAAAATTCAATACGCCCGCGAGCTGGCCGCGTACACCATGCGCCAGTGGGATATCATGCGCGAGGCACTCGAGCGTGAGCGTAGCCTCGCGTCTTCCACGGTGTCACAAACCCAAAGTCTTCGACCGCGCTCTCGTTCTCAACCACAAGATGGCACCGGTACACGTTCGTTTCTTGCCCCCCCCCCCCGGCCAGTCACCTAATATTGCTTCAGTAGCACAGCAGTGCGCTTCTGCCCACACCGAGTCTTAGTATCGCCTTCAACTACGAGCAAACGACCCATGGATGATTTTGATTGTCTCTTCCGTTCCGCTGTGCGGTTTCAGTTTCCCTACGACACACCGTATTAGCATTGTTCTTATATGACACCACTCTTACCTGTCGCTCCCCCCAAACTCCATTCCCATTCCCCTTACTATATACATATCCTCCTCTAGGCTCTCTATTCCCATGTGCTTGATATCTCCTGTTCTTATTCGAGAAACGAAACATCTCTCTCAGACGTCGTCCCTTGCCTGTAATATTAACATTGATATGAGCTTGGCCTCATCAGCTGCTGGAAAAACGTCGCTGAATTACCCGCGGGTGTGCGCAACTTCTGCATCTGTCGGGTACGCGTCATCTCGAGACAAAAACACGTGCCTTTTCCGTACTTGTTACGTACGACAACGTCCTCGAGAGTCGAGAGCTACGGCTGACATAGACACCGATTACGACCCATGACATGCATGATACCCCGTTGTAGCCTTCAAGCTCTGGCACAAGTTCTGCACAAGGTAACAGAAAACGATGGTCAGGCGAGTCTACGCGCAACCTTGTTACTACTTTGTATCCCCACTGGCATGGCCATTCGTAGGGTCATGGCGCGACGAGAGGGGGGGTGGTACTCTCACGACCCGGGCTTGATGCTTGATGCACGACGGCTATAGAGTACGTGCTTTACTGTGACAGCACACGATTGTCTGCGTGTCACCGTACTGGGACGGTCCCCAACTGGACTATGTTTTGGGGATTGATTGCGTTACCTAATCCTACTTATCGGGACCATCGGTACCCCTCCACAAAGTGTCGTAAATCCGTTCGCAAAGCTCTGTGTCCACTTCCCCCTTTGTTTTCATCCATCATGTTGCGCATTGTCACATCTCCGCGTTTCACTCTCGTAGCGAGATCTCTTGCGACACATGCATCCACCACCTGCGCCGACGCTTGTGGCGGCACCTCCGACGCGTCACGACTGGACAAAAGAGGAAGTGCAGCGGATCTACGACGCCCCGCTGCTGGATCTCGTCTTCCGCGCGGCGAGTGTGCATAGGCAGCACCACGATCCGAGCAAAATTCAGTTGTGCACGTTGATGAACATCAAGAGTGAGTGGATATGTACCCGAAGAACAACAAAGTCTGACATCGGCTAGGTGGAGGATGTAGCGAAGACTGTGAGGCAAACGCGGCTGATAGTGCCAGTCGGCGTCGTACTCACGATATTCAGGCTCTTACTGCTCGCAGTCGTCCAGATACACGACCGCGACGAAGGCTTCCCGTCTCCTTGAAATCGAGCCCGTGTTAGAGGCTGCGCGCACGGCAAAGGCGAACGGCAGCACTCGCTTTTGTATGGGTGCTGCGTGGAGGGACCTGGCAGGCCGAAAGCGCGGCTTTGAACGTATTCCTGGAGATGGTCCGCGAGATACGCAAGATGGACATGGAAGTCTGCACTACTCTCGGAATGCTGTCGCCGACTCAAGCAAAGCAGTTGAAGGAGGCGTATGTACTCTTACTGTATATTCGTAGCCCATCGCTCACTGACAATGACCCTGCTCACCAGGGGCTTGACGGCATACAATCACAATCTCGACACCTCACGAGAGTTCTATCCGCAGGTTCGTCGCTCCAAGTGATTGCTTGTTCTCGCGAGATCATGCTTTGTAGGTCATCACCACAAGAACCTACGATGATCGCTTGGACACGATATCTCACGTCAGAGACGCAGGTATCAGTGTCTGTTCAGGGGGCATCCTTGGACTGGGTGAGTCAGATGCTGATCGCTGTCAGCCTCATCTGGGAAGCCTCCAAGTACGTCCCAAGTTTCACCAGGACCTGACCTACATCTTCTCACAAGACGCCTATAGCATGCCTGAACACCCCGAGTCGTTCCCTGTGAACGCGCTTGTACCCATCGAAGGAACACCTCTGGAGAAGAACGAGGCAAGTAACCACCTTGTTCCTCCAAGAGTTACGCCTCTGAACACTACTTTCCAGCCTGTTTCTCATCGTGTACTTCTCCGTACGATCGCCACGACAAGAATAATTCTTCCGACGACGATCATTAGACTCGCGGCAGGTAGGCAGACACTGAGCGAGAACGAGCAAGCAATGTGTTTCATGGCTGGGGCAAACGCCGTGTTCACGGGTGAACAGATGCTGACAACACCATGTAAGTGGATACGCGCACACACACAAGGCCAGATGAAGCTAAATGTCGGTTGCGTCTTACATAGGTTCGCCTTGGGACGAGGTAAGCTTCATATTTTGAATCGCCTGGAGCACTGGATTGAAAGCTGTCGTAGGATAAAGCCATGATGTCTCGGTGGGGACTGGAAGGGATGCGAAGCTTTGAGCAAAAGAGCGTCGCCCGAAAAGAAAAACTGGGCGGGGAAGCTGTAGAAGGCAGTGCAGAACTGTCGTGATTGATTGACTTTGTGTAAGTGGAAATTCCCGTCTTAGAATAACCCCTAGACAATTAGACGAGATCTGTTGTCGAGATTCGCCGATCGCAGGGTTCATAAGTGTCTCGGTTACGTAAACGCCCAATGTAAGATCGTCATCAACGAGGACAGGGCTTCTCTCCCTCTTGGAGAGCAGTCTCGATAAATCGCTTGTCGCCATGTGACGTGGGGATCCCATCGTCGAATCGCAACAGCTTCGGTTGTCTTTGACTCTGTTTGGAAAGATTGCGGTGCCGCTGTGTACCAACGCGCTCTGTTCGGGAATACCAACTCGGCTTCGATGTTTGTCTGGTATTCATACCCTTTCACTCGCTCAGAGGGAGAAGTCGGTTGTCTCCCGCAGAAAATGGCAGAACTCCTGCACGAGCCCGCCTCGGCATCTTACCCCTCCTGGTCATTCTCGCAACGAAGGACCTGTCCGGGTCTTCCTAACGTCTTCTCTCTCTCTTTCTCTCCTAAAAGTCACAATTCTACCTCACTCTTGCCATTTTTCACTCGCTCTTGGACGCTTCCAATCTATCACTCGCTCCCTCTTATCGGCCTCGCGGCATGTTCATATATCACGCCAAGGACAAGAACAAACGTGGGCATATAACGACCACCCCTCGCACCAACAATAGGTCGACCCCTCTTCGAAAGTCCGCGTTCTCGCCAAGGAGCCCCCACCAACAGCCTCAAGCGCAACTACCTCCCAAGATTCATCTTCCAGAAAAGTGAGTCACAACTGACCCCATGAGGGAGTTGAGTTCACATACCGACCCGTTATTCCAGTTTTATGGCTGTTTCGGCTCAAATAGTGTATACTGGCGATACCGCAAACATACCAATAGTTGCGTAAGTCGGCCTTTTGTTTCTGAAAACTGGCTCTACACTACAATCTACACTCAGGCGTGTCTCTCTCACGGACTATAGAGGAAACGTGGTACTGGATACCCTCGTACGCCCGACGTACGTCGCAGGAATATTGAAAGCTTTTATGTTGGTGCTGAACGATCGATACGTTGGCCAGTCACGAAGTCACGAATTACAGGACGGCCGAGACAGGCCTAGTCGAGGCGCATCTAGTCAATGGTAAACCGTCGTCACCTCCAGTAGTACACCGGCTTACGGAAGCGCGTGTTCCCTCTACCTAGCCCCTCTGTTCCGTGAAGTCCAGCACCGCGTGGCGTCCCTCATACGAGATAAGATCATTGTCGGGCATAACCTTTGGTTATTCCTATCGGCAAGTGGTGTCGGTGCGCTCGAGAATCAAAGTAGCTGACAGCATTTAGGTCATGGGCATCAGCCACCCAACGATCAACACACGAGACGTAGCAGCATTTGTCCCGTTCAGGCGAGGTCTCGGGTGTGGAAGTACTACACCTCCATTACACGTCCTCGTCCACCGTCTGATGGGCCGTAGCATGGGACTAGGATATGAACATCCGGTGCGTCCGCATAACCGATCTTATCTCAGCATTGTACGTATCGATTCCAGCTGGAAAATGCACGCGCCGCTTTGGACTTGTATCGCTCAGCTGAGCGTGCTTGGGAGAATGCAATCGACTTCGGGTCATGGCCTTGTGCGCTACCACCGGTGGGATATGCAGAGTATTTCCTTTGACTAGATAGCGTGCGAAAATCCTATATTATATATACCAATGGGACCGGTTCCCACGCTTCAAAGTCTATATTTGTCGACATCCTGCGGTGTTCGTGTTGAGCCAGGTGAATGCTCTCTCGGTGCCGCCAGACTTCTACCCGCTTAGCGGTCATGTCCCAGCCTCTATGGATTGGTGGCACTGGTAGCAGCAGGCTCTTGTCCGTTGACAGACCTAACAGTCACTCGCAGCCCTTGACAACGTACAAAAGTTCTTCAGAACTCGAAGTTTCGTTAGCTGGCGGACCTGGAGGCACAGGTGGTACAAGTCCTCGAGCAGCCGGAGGCAGTACTAATGACCCCTGTTCCATATGATTGGAGAGCATTCACTGCCAATGCCCAGCTCCATTACATAAGGACAGAAGACACAGCAAACGAGTGCATCGCCCGTATCGCTTCCCGCCCGTCACCTCTCGCTATCGGCCTTGACCTTGAGTGGCGGCCGACTTTCACATCCGGGAAGAGGGAGAATCCGATAGCCCTCGTCCAGCTCGCGTGTGACGACGAAATACTGCTCATGCAAGTCAGCGCTATGCCAGGTACGGTCCATATCGTTTCCTCGCTCCGCGGAACTGCACGGTTGCTGATTATATTAAAGCCTTTCCCAGCGGCCTTCGCGACCTACTAGAATCGGTCGAGAGCGTGAAGGTTGGTGTAGGGATCCAGTGCAAGTATCTTCAATCAGGACGTTCATTTGTTGGATATTGAAGAGGGATGTTTAGATGATTGCAAGAAGCTTTGGAGAGATTATCGGGTATCTGTACGCAATTGTGTGGATTTGGCGCTCTTGGCACGGAGTGTGGACACGCGTTGGAAGGGACCTTATGGGGGTGGGATTGGACTCTCACGGTTAGCGGACACATATCTTGGACGGAGACTTACAAAAGGTCGCACACAAACAAGCGATTGGGAAGCGGAACTGTCGACGCAGCAAAAAGAATGTGAGGTGTTTTTCTATCCTGTGAACATTCTGTGGTCTAAGAATGAATTGATTCCAGACGCGGCAAATGACTGTCACTCAGGCGTGGCAATTTACCGGACGCTCATAAGACGGGCGCTGATTCTGGAGCGAGCGCCTGAACCTGAATGGTACACATTTCACGCGATAGGAGGGGTATTACGTGATGTTGAGGGCAGACCATGGTTTCCGGATAACCCGTACTACGACCCCGGTCCTCCGCCCGGTACAGCCCAATCTGATGTGGTTTGCGCTGATGCCTGAATAACAAACACACGTTACACGTATCGTGTCACATAGGCGGTACTCCGTTCCTGCTTTGTTGGGGGTTGTGATAGTGATTGGATTGCCCACGCTGCTGGGTCGACGTGCCTGACGAGAGCGCTACTTTGAATGAATTTGTCCGCCTTATGAGTTAGCCTTCGAGCGATCCTTTCCCAACTCTTTCCCTCTCTCCTCTGTCTCCATGCAGGGCGCAGTTGCCCTTATCGCTCTCGCCTCATGTTATTTTCATGGGGCCGCTGCTGTAGACGTGCCATCGTTTCTTCCCCAGGTGCGTATCCCCTCCCTTTCACACTTACCACATGTTCAACGACGTCGCGTTTTTAGAGCTTCTTATTCGACTGGAATCCTTCCGGAACGACAGTCCCTATACCCGTTACTGGTGCGGTTGTGTCTTCTTTTTGGTTCATTTGGACGACTCATACGATGATGATGACGGATCAGAACAATGCTCTACGTTGCACATAACGTGGACGCGTGGGTCGGGCGCTGTAGGGTGCGTTACTGCCGTCTCCCTGTGATCCCTTCAACTAACGATTCCCTCAGGCCGAATCCCACAGCACCTTATTTCCTTCAAATATTCACTTCGTCCGTCCTTCCCTGTTCATGCCATATTCTTCCGGCGCCTTAACCCCACCCCACGACAGTACATTTATTGTCCCCATCACCGTACCGGCAGGGGGTGGAACGTCTTTTGTATGCCCTTTACTCTGTGTTTGTAGAACTACCAAGCAGACTCGTACTTCTTTTTAGGATTTTGTCGTTCCTTGGATCCCTGGTACTCAGGTATGTTGTCCACGTTTCTCAATGCTATATCATCGATCACTCACATCTCGGTTCCTGACGTAGTACCAAATATGCATGGTGAGTGGCGTATCGTTTAATCATTACCTGTCGTCTCACTGTGGGGATCAGTGGGCTGCAAACGGGGCATCTGGTGGCTGTCAAGGGATATACACCGTTATTCCCAGCTCCTCCAATGTCACGTCTGTGTCCTGTCAGAACGTGACTTATCCGACTTCCGCAATGAGTGTCGACGCGGCGGTTGTATCCGGTGATTTCTCCCAGTATGGCTGGATTCCGCAGGTGCGTTGGCCGGATACCGCTTGCGCCACTATTTGCGATAAATATGTATGGCGTGCAGTGCACAGACATCCAAGTCCAGGGCAAGAACGGCACGCCCCCGTATCAACTCACCGTGCGTGTCTATTTTTAACACTGTCAATTGCAGTTGTGTAACTCCAGGCACCCAGATTGCGCCGACTTTGCACCCGCCATTGCTTATCAATTCAACCACGGATAACCCCGTTATCAACTGGACCGTATCGTTGGTGCGTAATTACTTTTTTACTCCCGTTTCGAGGACGTGCCTCAAGTGACAATAATCTAGTCTCATGGTTTTCCCTTCTTCATCTCGCTTGAGGACTCGAAAGGCAATGTATGGTCACAAGGGCCACTGCATAGTGGCGATGGCACTGATACCTCGTGCCTCGATTTGAATCACATGTGAGTCTCAATTTCCCTCTTAAATGAATATTTTTGTTGATTCTGGATGTTATAGTGGTGGGAGTGGTAAATCTTCATCGCACCTAGCCCCGACTATAGGAGCGGCTGTAGGCGGCATCGTCGTCGGTTTACTAGTGGGTGGAGCGGGAATACTTTTATTCAAACGCCGGCGTTCTCGCAATCCCCCAGCCCGACAAAGCTTGTCCCACAACAACGAGCTCGGCCAACCCCACTCACCGCGCGAAGTGACAGGCATCACCAACGGGGGCCACCTTGGTCCGGGCGGGCTGGAGTACATCGTGGAGCCATTCTCGATTCCTGGTTCGAGCTCGAGTGACCCGAGCGCCCCGCTCCTCCCTGGCGGCGCCCCCAGCCCGCCCTCGTCGCCCCCGGACGCCACTTCTGCGTCGGGTTCGACGGCGCCGACGGACCCATCCTCGGGAGGACGAGGCGGAGGCGGAAGGACGAACGTCTACGTCGTGCACCACGACGGCGGGCGCGCACCAGTGACGGTGTATACCGAGGAGGGTGCGGAGGTCGTCGAGCTTCCGCCTAGATATGCCGATAGTGGAGGTAGTAGTTCGCAGGACGGCAGATCCCAGGATGGCCGATCACCCGTCGAGCGGAAGAGGGAGCCTGCTGCACAACCCCGAAAAACGCGAGGGCCACGTCCTCCGACATGACGAACGACACGACATGCTCATAAACCTACTTAACGTGCTGGATCCAATTCTACTTTGCTACTAATTTCTTGTGTTTTTTTTTCTTCCTTTCATTCTTGGGCGCAGACTAGGCTATTATTTATACCTGACATACAGTTGCTCCGTTGTATTATTTTTGCAATCTGCGTGCACTTACGTTGGACCGGGATCGGTTTCTTTTTTTTTCTTGTGTGAATCCCTTCGGGAGTGTCAGACGACCCTGAGTTTATTTTTTCTTTTCAATTCATTTGTGTTCCCGAAGGCCAGGTACAACTCGTTCCATTCTAACGTTTGCCAAGTAGCAATATATCCCTTCCCGCAATACACCATTAAACATTGACAGCTGACATTCGTACCATACATTTTGCTTATCCCCCTCCGATGTATATTCCTATGGGACATGGCCGCCAGCCGTCCGTCTCTGTGAGCAAGCGCCACCCATTGCGTAGGGACACGATCTCTTTTGCTCGAAGAGGAGGATCCTCGTCCCCCTGGCCCGGGTTCTGGTGTGGGGGAATACTGAATTTGTTCTTGTGGCTGGCAGTTCGGGTGCGTCGGCGAGAGAGAGCGCCGCTTGCAGACGGGCGTCCATGATGTCCAAATCTGTCTCGCTCCAGGCCTGAGCAGCGTTCTCCCAGTTGCTGCACAGAAAAAATTATTTCATTTGCGCTCTCCAAAAGAAGGACGCAAGGACCACCCACCACAGAGACCTGTGCTGCGCCGGTGGCATTAGCACGACGCAGGACGGTGGCTGAGATTTCGGCGAGCCGCCTGTCCGAGGCACATAACGCCGCAAGCAGCGCCCGCGCTCTGTCAAAAACGAGGTGATAATCGCTGTCCGGGCCCGGTACGAGACTGTGCAACATAAACACACGAACCCTGGCTGGCACGCGAGCGGTGCTTCCTGTCGTTCGCTTCGTCGCGACACGATGTGCACAAGGCGTGTACCAGCTGAAAGAAGACTGTCCTCGCGTCCGCGCGGAAACGTCCGCGTCGGTCTCGTCTGCGAGACGCCATTCATCGACGAGCCACGCGCCCCAGGCGGCGAGACAGTGTTCGTACGACGCCCTTTCGTCGTCGTCATCATCGGGAGATGCGTGGTGGTGGTGCTCGGCGAGCAAACGCGCCAAGATGTGCGAGGAGAGCGCCGTGCGCAGGGGGCCCACCGCGAGGTTCTCGAGGAGCGGGGTCCAGATGGCGAGCAGAGCGGGCGGTGGATATCGCGAGCCCTTCGGTGGCAGCACGTTTCCTAATAATAATAATATTATTCAAGGTGTTCCCGATCGGGGGAACACCTACTTGCGAGAGAGGGGGACCAACGCGCCCCGCGCGAGAAGCGCTTCGCAGAGCCGGTCGAGAGCCCACGCTTCCCTTGGCTCGTCTCCGTCGTTGTCGTCGGCGCGAGCATGCCACCACCCCTCGTTCTCATTCGTCGACTGCGCGTTGGCGCCAGCTATACGTGCCTCTGCGAGCCAGCGCTCGAGCTCGCGCAGCACAGCGCGGACGTCCGCATTATCGCGCCGCGCCGCGTCGTCATCGCGCGCGAGCGACTTGAGCAGGCCCTTGTACCGCCTGAGCAGAGGCTCCGCGGGGCGGAGGCTGTGGCGGATCTGTGGCGCTGCGTGCGCGAGTGTCGGATCGAGTGTAGGGCGGAAATAGTTATGCAGGAGCCAGGTGAGACACTGCCGGGATATTATGTTTCATCAGTGGGGGGCGGCGCACTGGCGCACCTCTTTAACCCCATCGCGCAGTAATTCGAGACTTGGCAGGTCCTCGTGGGTCGCGGCGTGGCGGAGCTCGACGAGCCAAGCCGGAAGACCGATCTGAGTGGCGATGGACGATATGGAGCGTGCGTATGTCCCCAGTTGGAGAGGATCCACGAGTCCATTGACGAGGCGAATGATCGCGGTTGCATAGCTCTGCCGCAGAGATAACGAGGAAGACGCCCCAGGGTTGTATGTACTCTCTTGGCGAATAGCGACCAAGATAGAGAGAAGAGACTCTAGCGCGTGTGGCAATGGCGTCATGAACTTCCACGCGGAGAGCTTTCCTACAGGTAAGGCAAAAAGCATTCACTCAGTCGTGACACACACCCTTTCTATAGCGCTGTCTCTAGAACTGTCGCCTGCATCTTGGGAGTAAACCCACGAATAGACTTGTTCAAGTTGAGCGAGGGTCGCCCATGGCACGCGACGCGGAAGTCGCATCAAGAAACTAAGTCGGGTCACGTGTTGGCAACATCAATGCATTGTCGCTAATAATACGTAGTGCGTAGTGCTATATTATATCATCGTGTCGGTCTAAACATCTAGTCACAACACTCGTACTCTTCAGGCGTATTGCCGAGGAGTGAACTTGAGCAAACAGCCGTCCTGCGGGAATATGGTCGCGATGATTCTGTGTGATTGAGAATGTGATCAAGACACTTCAAAAGAACTGACGTGTTACTCACTGTACTTTATCGCTCCGTGGGGTCAAAACATGTTTCCACTCCGCCAATTCACTTGCCAGGCCAAGGGCAAGTGCAATATTCATCGTTGCGTACTCAATGCCAACGCATTTGTGAGGGCCACTTCCAAAGACAAGGTAGTTTTGTGGATTCTTGTTCGCAGGGTTCTCTGAGTCAAGCCATCGTTCAGGGAGGAGGGTATCGGGGTCGGGGAAAACTTTGGGATCGTGCAAAGAGTTATAAAAGGACGGGATAACCATGCTACCAGCGGGGACCGTATAATCATCCGAAATAGGGAACGCCTTCTTGGCAAGGTAGGGTACCTGCATACAGAATGAACAATCAGTCCACGGGCACAATGGAGTATCCCTTACCATTGTCACAGGGGGCTTGAGGCGGAGGCTCTCTTTAACAACGGCTTTCAAGTAGGGCATCTGGTCGAGATCTTCGAGGGTCATCGGCTTGTCATGTTGGCCTGGACGGACACGGCTTTGCTCCTCGCGAATTTTGGTAAGAATGTCTGGGTTGTCAGCGAGGTGTTGGAACCCATAGATCACGCCGCTGCTCATGGCATCTTGACTCGCAAACAAGAAGGAGAACAAGACCATGGCCATCTCACGATCACTGAACTCCCTGCGACCTTTATATCCAGGATCGTTAAGCAAGGTGACCCACTCGTCAAGCATGCAACTGGGCTCTTTTCCTTGAGCCATTGCCTCCTTGCTTCGATAAGCAGCAAGCTCGAGCCAGGCGAGCGCGACTTTACGAGCCTGAATAGCGCGATAGACTTTGGTTCCAGGAAGAGCCAAGGGGAAGTTGACCAGTTCGAGCGCAACGGTGATGTCCCAATACTTGTCGCAGATTTCCCGGGGGGCCTCATCAGGCAAGTGATTGCCGCAGAAGACGCGCAGCGAAGTATCCATATTGAGATCGCGCACTCTCATCATCATACTTTTTTCGGTGGGATCAACCACGGATTCTGCGAGCCACTTTTTGATGTGTTTCCGAGTGACTGAATCCATGATGTTGAAGTACAGTCTGCGTCGAGACGGGGACTGTGAGATGGTTCAACGTAAGGCACGTCATTGAAACTTACCCGAGTGCTTTGTGAGTGAAGAGATGGTTGAGGCCTCGGCGGTATGCAACGTGTTCCTTTCCGGTCAAAAATACCCTGCGGGAGAAGTCAACCAAAACGGTAGGGGTGGTATGCGGAAATGAAAAGATTGGTACCAATTCTCTGGAAGTAAGATCTGCTTTGCAGAGTAGACAAGACACGGTTCTGCGTGACCTGGAGAGTTGAGGATCTTGCGAGAATATTCCGTAGTAGATGCCATGACTATGAAACTAAGAGATGTATGAGGATCAATTCCCAAAACTAGAGACCGTGGGGCCAACATGTTAAAAACACTCAGGGCGCTGAGAGCTCCAGAGTTCCATTGCTTCATGTAGCCTTCCATGGTCGGTTTCATCGAGTCTGCAAATTTTCCAATTATGGGTATCGTCCATCTGTCGCCAGGAAGATGTCTCTTCTTATATCGATAGATGGATTGCTCGAGAGCAAGGAGAGCGAGAATGATAGCGAAGGTTGTGTAGGTCCACGTTATAGCATTTGAGGCAGAAGAAAAGAGCGTGGGGAATTGAACACTTGAGAACTGAGTGAGGGATGTACCGGAAGGCCTTGAGACCGAGGCCGAGAAGTGATTGAACATGGTGGTGTGGACACAAGTCCCTATTCCGAGATAATCCGTAAAGTCGTGCTCAACATTTCCTCCCGTCCTGCATTTTTATTGGCTCGCCGCAAAATCAGTCCATTCTCTATTATTTATCCACGTGACCGCGACTACTAACAGTCCCACCCGTACACCCCTCCGTCCGTAATAGTACGAGTCGTCTCGACCGGACAGATGCTCGAATTAAACTTTTCCCTAAGTATCAGTTCTACGATGTTCCGGGAAGCGATAGTTTCTGTCTCCATTGCCGAGATCAGTCTAAAATAGGTAAAAATAAGTCGTCCATTAAAACCGAGGTCCTTGGTTACCACTTACGGTTCGAAGGCGTTCACATAGAAAAGGCCGTCATCCAGCTTCACAGGGGGGAATTCTACCGTTGGGGGTAGTACGGGATATGAATCCCACTTGGTATGCTGTCGTCAAAACCCCAAGTAGAGAGAAAGAAACGCAAAACACATTACCTCCTTGCGGAAGACCCATCCAACTTGTCCCTGGAACACTCTTGCGAGCCAATCATCCGAGATTGGCTCCATGGAGAAAATCTTCACGGACCACTTCCCCAGTATTTTGAGCGCCATGAGTCTCGTTCCTGGCCACCTTTGCCTGCCCGTGATATGTAAGTGAGTTGAATTCTGGGGCTTTACCGCCCTGACGAGCGCCATCGAATGATGTCAGGATCGTCGTGGGGATCTTGTCGCTGGGCTTATACCCGAAATATTCAGGGTCAGGTGTTGCTGCCGTAGTTGTGAGAAGAGTGACGTGTAGGTGAATATATGGTTGGGATGGAATTGAGGAGGATATGTCGTCTGGCAAGGAGACTGCGAGAAGTGTGATAAGGTGCAGCAATGATCACCGCGTCATAATCGCGGTGCCCATCCTGTGTTGCGACAGTCCAACCATTGTCCGAGCGTCGTTGTATGCCAACCACCTAATGGTGGACTATGAGTCATGCTATTTTGGGCAAAGGCAAAAGAGCTTACTTCCGTCCCCAGGAAGATACGCGCACCAGACCGTTTCACGAATTGCTCAAAAATTCGCCAGTTTCCACCCTTGACGCTAACCCCACCATCCGCCGCAAGGGAACAAGCCGTCGCTAATGAGTGTAATTCATCGACATTCTGCATAGCTGAATTCAGCCGGAAAACTACATGTCGAGGGGAGAACATGCCTAACCTGAGCATAATTTACGCGCGTGCCAGCCTCAATCAGTTCAGTTATGAGCCTCTGGGAGACACCGTGATTTAGAAAGTATTCGGCGCCAGTGAGGGAGACAAGTTCAGTCCAGTTCAGAGCGTTCTTGAGTTCCTCGATGGAGGACCACTGTGGAGCATCTGAATTGTAAAGCGTGGCAAAAACGTCCAACGTGGACTGTACACTATTTCGTGTCGTATGTCAGTTCAGCGAAAAAAGGCGGAAATTCAAAACCTACAGCTCTTGCATCCTCTTCGCTGAGCGGTAGCCGTACCTCCAGAGAAACTTAATATTATCGAGCCAGGAACCAAATATGCCCGTTTTACTCCCCGTCTGCTGGGGAGCTTAGAACGGTTGGGTAGTCATCGCGTGTGAATCATACCGTATACAAGAACTGCTCTCCGTCCCAGATACCCATGTCTCCGTCATCATCCTCGAACCCATACAAGGAGAAATTGAATTCGCGTGTTGCCCGCTGGAGATTTTGGTTTACGTCCACAAAAATGGATGCCCCAAGCTCCACGGGCTCATACGCCGTATCATTATAAGGGTATACCGTGGTGCTTCCTCCGGAAAACTTAGCACGAAGCTCGGAAGTACTCGCATGAATAGAGTGACTCACGACCGCCAATATAGTCATTGCGTTCGTAGATATCGATTTCGATATCAAGGCCAGAACGTTCCTTGGCTTTGGAAATCCAGAACGCTGCAGAGGAACCCCCAGCCCCAGCACCAATTATCGCGATACGTGGTGGTTGTGGGGTTTCTACAACCGGTGATGGCTCAGAAGGGGGCAGTTTTGCTGGCCAGAGCTTGCCGATATCGAATGGGAGCTGTATTGCATGGGATAGAGATGCTGCGACTAGGATCAGTGAGATGAGGTTACGCATTGTAGTTAAGGGTCGCGACTGTCAACGAGACGAGCGCCTTGATGATGAGAACAACTAAGCAAAGCACGCGGTGTTGGCGGTCCGGGGATCGGTCAACTTCGGACATTTCCCGATCCAAGGAAATCGTTCTATGATATCCATCGTACCGCCAGAACTGACGGAGCGTACACTATCGCTCTGTCATCCTAGAGACGTCGCCTCATTTTCCCAAACATGTCGCCGTGCGCATACCCTCGTTTATCGGTCACCCGACCAGTATCTGTGGCGCACCCTCTTCTTGGATTACCCCTTCGACTGACCCGCGTCTCTCCAATGGTACCCTCGGAAGTGGACTGGCGTGCAAAGCTTCGACGGCGCGTGCGGGCGGAACAGATAGCACGGCGCGACGGATGACCGCCGCGAACTCGTAGACTGTTCTGCTTGAATGTGTCCGCGAGGCCGCTCCTTGGGCCACGCACCAAACCTCTCACAATCTCTCGTGGGTGACGGCAGCCCTGACGGTCGGGGGGTCTCCCTGGATTGAAAAGTGCCTGAGGCTCGGACTACCTGATTCTGCTTCTGGCGCTGAGAAGCTTCGCGCTCACCTCGCCCTCTCACTCGACCATGGCGCAGGCATGGAAGCCCCAGAGCAACTTAGGGTACTCCGCCGGATGAGTAGGACCCGCGTTTACGATCCTCCGGAATTACACTAGAGAGACACACTGGGGCCCCTTCACCGACGGTGGTGACTGTGTGAACTGGAGTCATGTAAACGCCTTCGTTACGGTGATCGCGATGAACCTACGAGACTTCGGAGGCGATTGGCCTAGAGAGTTCAAGCCTCGAGCAATAGTGCAGGGCCTAGAGTCCTGCCGTGCATACTCCGCACCTGGAACCCTTCAGCGATCTCCACTTGACTGGGCAGGGGTTGAGGGACAGTGGTTGAGGATCGTCTGTTTCTGTGATTACCGGTATGTCCCAATGTCACACTGTTTCTGAGAAAAACCCACAAATCGACTGTGCGCACGAAGAGACTTAATCAGTGGGTCTCCCTCCCGTCCGACGCTAAGAAATTACTGACCTTCTGTGAAGGATTCAATGTTTGTGGAGCAGATATGCCGTCTGGTACCCTGAGCTTATTCTCTGTGTGACCAGACCTCCGGTCGGAATCCAGGCTTCTTCGATGATGAACACCAGGAGGCTTCACGACTGCTCCGCCTCGATCTCCGGATTATCACCGTGGAAAGCGATCCAAGGGTTCTAGAGAAGCTACCAGACCCCTCACGCCCTCCTATTACGTTCGGGGGGACAATGCGGGGTTTTAATTCAGAAGAGGCGTTGAATCGCGTAGTTCGTGGCACCGTTTGTGTAATGAAGGATGGTAACATTCGATGGAGCTTTGTGAGTGCACTTGGTGGACAGCAACCCTACAACACACTTATCTCCGTCTTTCAGGTGTCAATATTCAAACATCACGACCAGTGGAGGTTAGATAATGATATCAGTCCCCCCCCTCGTGGATAAGAGTCTTTCGAACTGATCACGTCAAGCAGTTCAGAAGGGGTGCAGATCGGTGGTGTGTGTAGTGCGGCCGGTGTTGTAGGGGCCTGGTCCAGCGCACATCACGAACAAGGTCGTTTCCTTTTATCGTCACCGTCGTCACCATCGTGGACTTATCTGCATTGCTGTTAGGCGACCCCTCGGGTCAGTGGGATGTTCCATTACTCCCATTTACTCCACATGACACATATCTTCCCGCAGGTCCATTCTGGCTCTTCAAGGCAGGGCAAGATTTCCCAGAGCGGGGTCGGCACAAGTAGATGTTTGCCACGTATCAACTACGTCGGCATAACTTGTGGAGCCCGGAAGGGTCGTGGTATTTCTGGGGTCTTGTGTACGCGATGTAGACATTCGTACTCATACAGCTGAGAACGCAGAGGTGTAAACGCGGACATCCTTTTTCTAAAGCCCATTAACATGCTCCTTGCTGGTACAGAACGTTATTACTCTTCCATTAGGAATATCGAGAGCTTCTGCAGTCCATTACAAGACCGTTATGTTGGAACCCAGGGATGATGAACACTATTTGCACTCTAAATAGGGTATGTATGTATATATTCGGGCAGAGTGAGATGAAAGCATTGCATCCATTCCCACAACTACTCCATCTCCGGTGTTCCGAACTTCACACATTACCGTGGAGATACTTGGGGTTCTTGTAGTACTTGAGTGCCGCCGTGATGCCTTGTGTTGATCGGCATGTCGAAGTTGATGCGGCGAGATTCTACGCATCCTACAGTAAGCGCTCTTCTGAGTCGTGTCCTTGGGCGGGTCCTTGGTATGGTAAAAAAAAAATGACGGCTTGCAAACTGCGATCTAACACGCGGATCATCTGGTAAATATGAAAGACTTGGCATGTCCACGATCGTTTCATTAGGAGTGGGTCAAGCACCACACGGTGCGGGCGTGGGCACAGGTAACGTCAGTTAAAGTCCGTCTTCGGAGCGACCGCACGACGAGAGGGCTCTAGGCGCGAGGCACATACAATGAGTTAGCGAGCCATGTATATGCATACACCGGGGCTCCGAACCATTCTGGTCTGGGCATTTACCAATTACAGGCCGAGTCGAAATACAACCTCCGCTGTTCTATTGCCTTCCCCACCAACCTCCAAGTAGGGAACTCAGGCCACCTCCTGCGGCGGGGGCACTGGGCTCCGGCGTTGCAGGCCGCTGGATCTCCTCTAACTTTGCCTTTGCAACGGGTCGCTTGTCGGCCGTCGGCATCTTCAGTACGGATCGGTGCGGTTGCGAGGACTGCTCGCTGGGGCTGCTTCCCGGCGCGTTCTTGGAGCCGATTCATATCGAGCTGCACGTAATTGAGTGCGATGTCGAAGAATAAAGGCTTCTTGTAGTCCTTGTTCTCCACAGACAGCGAGCCGCCGTTGTACGTGAACCAATCGTTCTTAAAGCGGCTGCCATCCTCCGCCAACTCCTTGTCCAGCAGATCGAGATCATCAGCGGCGATTGGGTAGAAGGCTGGGTCGCCATTTGAAATAGGATCTGAATGTACTGTTGACAGTATAGATCGGGCTTCCCGGAGATGGATGTTGCTTCGTTGTACTAGGGTCAGAGCCTCGCCATACTTCTTGACAGGAACGTAAGTGAGCGCCAGATAGCGACATCTGTTTCATTGGTATCAGCCGCCCCAGATGATTGATGAATAGGTATTGAGACCATACCTGCGTGCATTCGTGAACGACACACGACTGTCAACCGCAGCCGAGAGGTCTGGGCTCTCGTCTACGATCGACAATGTCCGCATTTGGTTCAAACTTTGTAGTATCGTGTCAAAAAGCTTCACCACCGCCGGATAAAGCCGGGTGTCAACGGGATCTGCCTGGGATTTTGAGGATGCAGCCTTGTTTCCAAATGACTTTCGGTTTGTCTGGGAACTTTGCGCCAAAATGGTCGTAATGAGGAGTAGATCTCGTTGGATGCGGCGCGCGAGAAGATGATAGACGATGAAGACGTGGACGAAATGGATGTCCCGGACACCAGGAGCGGACGATTCAGAAGCCAACCCGCTTGCCTATGATTGGAACACGTTAGACAGGTTGCGGGTAAAAACGAAAGTTGCAGACATTCTGAGCTTCGACCAACTTGCGGGCAACTTCCTCGGCGTCGCTCAGAGCGAGTAATATGTTGTCGTATGCCGCAACGCCACGTTTAGATTTGCCCCCCTTGGATGGCTTTCGCCTTTTCTTTTCCTGATCTGCCTGCGGAGGCTTCGACACCTCTGTGCTTTCCTCTCTTAATTTGGTCTCGCCTTCCTCGACTTTGACGAGGACATCGACGAGTTCGGGATTACGCACGGGGACGACTTCTCCTTCCCACACGAGCGTCCGGAGCTTGCGTTCGTCGCCCTTCGGATCAGCGCCACCCAGCTTCTGCACCAGCGCATCATACCCGTCAACGATCTCGGAGCGGTGCAGTGCCGACTGCTCCCGAACGATATTGTCTACGTCGTACGCCTTGACATGGCCCAGCGCGTGGGCGCAGTAGCGGATCTCCGGTCCCATCTCATCGGCGAAATACGTCGCAAGTGCCTGGTCGCGGCTCGTCTGCGCACGCTCCGCGAGCTCGTCGAGGATGCCCCTCGCGACGCTCAGCTGGACGAGCGCGTCCTCAAACTCGTCCCGATAGCGGAGGAACCGGCCGTTCAGGACGAGCATGTAGGCGGTCATCTCGAGGATATGTTCGGCCCCGAGACGGCCGGCGTCGTATAGCGCTTGGCACTGCGAGAGGAGCTGCGTGGCCCAGTGTACCGCACGGCGAAAGCGTCCGGTCGCATTGTGGCGCAGGGCGGCAGCCTTGGACGCATTTGCCTGGAAGAGCAGCGAGAGTTAAGAGTTCCTGCGCGTACGACCAGGCACGCTCCGCCTGGAACAGGAGAAGTTGGAGGCTGGGAGGGAGCTCGTCAATGATGACAATGTACGGAGATTGAGGTCGTCGACCACGAACTGTCCATCCTCAATTTTATCCTGGGGGACGGACGGCGGTTTCTTGAACTCACGACCTCTTCCATGTGTGATTTTTAGCGTCGAGCGAAGTCGATGGGTCCTATTAGAGCAGTGTTTGCTGAAAAGATGTGAGGGAAAGATCGGTGGATGCCACGAGCATTTACGGACCGATATCGCTCATGATCATGGTAGCGAAGTCCATAACGACTACGTTGTTCATTTACTAGTTCGAGGGCTACAGTAATATACGTGACACTTTGTTCGATTCAGAGAAAAACGGTGCGCTCTCACCTCTAAATGAGAGCGGCTTTGGAGAGTCAGCCATGGTAGTTCACGATCACGCTAGCCGGGCCGACTATATTCTGCACTATTCGGCCTCGACGACGCACAACAGACCATATTAACGACTTTGTAGTACGTCACCCCGACACGGTGCCCACACCGATGGCAGAAGAAATACTCCCACCGACCCTGCAAAATGTCCTGGACCAGAAATCTTTAAAGTGGATATTCTGCGGCACGTTCTCCAATCCTTTTGTTTGCCATACCTTCGGCTCACTTCGCGTATTACAGGTGGTAAGGGTGGCGTAGGTGTGTCCCCATCACCCTCTCTGGTATAATACCGTCGCTGGAACCTTGTACCTAGGTAAAACTACGACGTCGTGCTCTCTCGCCATCCAGTTATCACAGGTCCGGGAGTCTGTGCTACTTATCGTGCGTCCAAACATGCTTTCGTGTACAATCGCCATAACCGTACTACAAACAGTCGACAGACCCGGCGCATAATCTCTCGGATGCGTTCGGGCAAAAGTTCTCCAAAGATGCAACGAAGGTCAACGGGTTTGATAATCTCTTCGCGATGGAAATCGACCCGACGAGCGCCATCCAAGAGATGGTCGACCAATGTCTGCGCCCTTATCTCCCTTGTTAGGTTAGATTGCTCACCGGCGAATATCGCAGCGGACCAGAACGGCATGATGGGCTCCATGATGCAGGACCTCGCGTTCGCCATCCCAGGTGTCGACGAGGCCATGTCATTCGCCGAAATCATGAAGTACGTAAATAACACCCGTCCCTTATCACCACCACAGGTGAACCCCTTCCTTGATGTGCAGGCACGTCAAATCCATGGAATATTCTGCGATCGTTTTCGACACGGCTCCGACGGGCCACACCCTACGCTTTCTTTCCTTTCCCAGTGTGCTCGAGAAGGCGCTGGGAAAGCTATCGACGCTGAGCGGGCGCATCGGTCCCATGATCAATCAGGTGCGTCCCTGTCTGCCTCAAGGCGTTGCTCCACTTCCCAAGTATGTAGATGTCTACGCTGATGGGGGCCCAAACGGACGCTACCGAAGACATGTTTTCGAAGCTCGAATCGATGCGTGCGGTGATCACCGAAGTGAACACCCAATTTAAAGATCCCGTGTGTGGTGTTTTCGGGGGGTTTACGCCATCGTCGTTTTTGCTCATGATTGTTTTTCCTCTCCCTTGTAGGAGAAGACGACGTTCGTTTGCGTGTGCATATCCGAATTCCTGTCGCTGTACGAGACGGAGCGGCTTGTGCAGGAACTTACCGCGTACGAAATCGACACGCACAACATCGTCGTGAATCAGCTTCTGTTTCCCAAGGCCGGTGAGTAAACAAAATGCCACCGCAATTCCGGGACGTCCCAACATTCACCGGCAATTCCCCCGCAGAGTCTAACTGCGAGCATTGCCGAGTACGCTACGCCATGCAGCAAAAGTACCTGAAAGAAGCGCACGAACTCTACGACGAGTTTTTCCATATTGTGCAACTACCGTTACTCACGGAGGAAGTCCGGGGTCCCCAGAAGCTCCAAGAATTCAGCCAAATGCTCGTGGTACCATTCACGCCAGACACGTAGAGTTCCTGGGCCCACGGTGCCCGATCATGCCCGACGGGGTTGTAGAATAGAGAACAGGTTACGCCATGGAATTATCGATCATTTACAACTGTCAACGATGCGGCAGGTTCATCCCTGCAGTAATACAGTGGAACAGCTTGCTGCCGTGTCACTGCTAAATGTACGATGTGCGAACAACAAAATAACTGATACAAATACCGGCGCGCTACGGGGCAGAGTGAAAGGTGGCACAGATGCACATACACACTGTTCAAATCAGACCCGGACTCGTTTGTTGTAATGGACGGGACAAGCACAGATTAAGAAAAGGGCTATAAACAAGCGAAAGGGATAAACGTGAGATGATGCGAAATACCGATACAAGATAATGCGACGAGAGTACAAAGGATGAAAGGTCGAAGTAGGCTGCTCAGGCTAAAACACGTCTATGGGCTTGAGGTCAGTCTTGTCGTCAACTTCTCCAATATAGAGTTGACGCCCTGCGGATTGAGTACGACCTTCGTCCCGTCGCAGCGTGCCTTATCCGCGAATTCAGAACAAAGCTCGTCAACGTTCTTTGAGAGAAGAAATCATTAGCCTCAATCGAATCCCACACGATGAACGTGGTGACTCACACTAGCCGGAAAATGCGGGTGTGACGTTATGCTTCGCCATGCGGTGAGCACATCGATATTGTGTTCGTTCTTCTCTGTCGGAGGAAAAGCCGCGCCTTTGCACACGACCATGGGGGCATCTGCACCTGCTGGTGCCCTAAATATCTGGCTCTGCGTCTCCTGCTCTTGAGGTGGGGGAGGAGCGAACATCGAACTACCCTCTGCTTGAATCTGCTGCTCCATTTGCGCTCTGGTCTTCGGACAAGTCTCCGCTGCTGGTGATGACCCATCAGATGATTCAAACGAAGGACTAGTGTTCGAACTAGAGGCAGCAGGGGGTGTATGAACGGACTGGTGCGCAACTGGACTCAGTGACGAGGTGAGAACAGGGCTGATGGGTGATGTTGCCGCGCTTTTCATCAAGACGTTGAAATTGACAGGAGACTGTGTGTCGAAAATATGACCACCAAAAAGTTCATCGAGAGAACCAGAATGACCAGTCCCTTCTCGGGAGGTTGTCTGCCCTGACCATTGCCCGAAGGTCAAGTCGAACGGACTACCGCCGTTAGAATCTTGTTGAGTAGTGCTTTTGGAAGCGTGACCGGTCTCGGAAGGACTAGGATCAGCAAACGACATGAACATAGGGTTGCTGGCAATGGTCTTGTAGGGCGTCCTTGATGGAACAAATTGACCATATCCAAAGTCATAGGACATTATAGCGTCGTCGTCAAGTAAATCAAGTGACGCCGCGTCCAATGGAGTGAGTGAACCAAAGTCAATATCTCCCGGGAAGGCAGACGGAGTATCTAATGATGGTGATTGTGGGGTCGCCGCCTTTGTCGCCGCAGATGAAGAGGGTGAAGGTATGTGGCTTGTTGGAGCGAATATGGAATTTTGTGAGGAAGAGAACGCCGGAGCACCGCTATCGAAGGACCTGTCGTTAAGCTCGCCATTCCGAGGTACGGAGAAGGTGAACGACGTGTTCTTGAGAGAAACGTTCTCGTCTTGGAGGCGTTTTAAGAGCTCTTTGAGGTGCTGATTTTCGGTCTCGGTACTCAGATTCTTGGCTTCAAGCTCAGCAAGTTTATCTTCGAGCTAGAGGTCCGGTCAGGGGATAAATAAATGCGGAACTATGGGAGAGACTAACATCCTTGACGTGCTTCTCCTTACGCTCCCTAAATGCACGCTGTGCGGCACGGTTCTGCTCCTTACGTTTTAACAAGCGGGTCTCATCCTAGACAAGAAATGATCTCGGTTAATGGGCACGATCGTGATTAGCATACAAGCTATTACTCACCTGAGAAGGATTGCCAGTAGATTTGCGACGAGAGGAGCCCTTTTTGGCTGAGAAAAGCCTCAGTGGTTGTATAGTGCCACGTGGGTGAGAGAAGACGTACATGCTTTCTGATTGGGGCTCTCGTCGTCTAAAGCGTCGTCACTGGCCTTGCGCTTCAGTTCGGGGGAATCCTGCTCGTTGCCGCTATTTGTCGACTGACGGCGAGACGAAGACAAGTGATCGGTGGTACTGGGAGGGCTGGGGCTGCTGTCGTCGCTAAGTGGAGGGGGTGGTACAGGAGCCGTCAAGTTGGAGATCTTTGAGGGATCGACACCGTCGTGGGGTATTGCGTAGGCATTGGCAGGAAATAGATCCGGGTCGAACTGCTTCTGAAGAAGGTTGAGGAAGTCGTTCTCGGCTAGCTGAGAGAATGCAGAGGGAGACTGGGGGAAGTCCCAGAGGGGGAGGATGAAGCGTTGTAATCCATTGCTTAGTAAGGAGCTGGGAGGTGGGGAAGATAAATACGAGATGAAGGGGTAGGAAAGAAAGAGAGTCGTGGGAGTGGGAGGGAAAGAGGGATGGCCAACTGGTTGGAGACGAGTAGAGGGAGTGGGAATGAGGATAAGAATGAGGGGGATGATGATGATCAACTCTCGGAGGGGAACGGTATGTTCGGCATTTACACTATTCCCATACAGGCCCTGTGCTCTCTTTCCTTTTTCGGTACTGCCATTCCTGCGCCCCTGTCCGGGGGCTCTACTTACTGCCGAGTTGTGACTGACTAAAATAGTTGAACCCAAGTAGTTTTCTGCGCTTTCGATGTTACTAGAAAAATATAGATATACGCTGGTCTATCGCTATGTAGTGCGATGTGTTGTTGCTGAAGCTACGGAACATGATTATGCAATAGCGCTTATTGCATAGTAGACCCACATCCTGTACAATACAACGCGCGTCGTGGCCGTATTCTATGCATCCCAAGCCGAATCCAAATATAGTAAGTCATCTTCTTGGCGCCCTTGATCCCGCAGTCGGAACTTGCACTTGGCCGACTTCACACGACAATAACCGAATCAAGAAATCATCTTCCCCCATGCTTGAGTTTGATTACTTTTACTCACAGCAAGAGGTAGATGTCGACAGGACTTGTAGGAAATTATAACGATGGTAATACGTAGACAATGCAAGGACATAAAGTGGGTATGTGAGGATTAAAAATTGAGTATTTCTGATCACTGGGACATGGAAAAAGCAATTAAAAAAACACTCCGGACATCGAATAAGCAGGGATGACAGCTCACATAGTATTCGATCTCCAGCTGGGGCAAGGGATTTATCAAATCGTGGTTGCCAAAATGTCATTAATGTCAACTCACGAACAGGAAACCAACTTTCCGCGGCCAGAGTATGTTAAGACCTGTGGGGTTGAATAACCGGTGGTTCAAATCGTCCATATGCCGGCGTAACCGGTTCATCTCCTGGGTAACAACGCCCATGTCAGTTGTTCATATAGCTCCGAGTAACCCCAAGGGTACGCACCCGCTCGTAGTGCGTCGAAAGGAAAAGTCTTGACAATTGCAAGCTGAAAATTTCTATGCAATTAGTCGAACACGGAATGCCGCAGGCTAGAAGCAGAGATGAGAATCTCGTTGATAGCATTGATACTCTCCAGGAACTGCGTTGGCGTAATCTATGTCAGGCACAACAAGTCAGCGATGAGCTTGCAGATGCAGGTGAAGGGCGGGTGGCGGAGAGGGAACAACAAAGAAAAGGCATACGCGACCCTCAAATTCCAAGGGATACGTTGACGAAAATTGTACGATCTCACCCCCTGAGTAATCCCTTTCCACACGAACAATCTCGCGTGGGTGGTGTACTCCGATTTGACCCACAGGAGGCGTGAAGAACGCTGAGTCGGCAGGCGGAGGCCCAAAATAATAAGAGGAAACCGGTACGCTGCGTTTCACCTGCCTGGATTTCATGTGTGAGTCTGACAGGTAGTGCCAGACAGGCGGTCATGACGCACGGTTTTGGTGGGAAAGACGAGTGTCCCGTAACGGCGTCACCGTCAACCGATTGCGGCGCCACCGACTCCCATGGCGTTGGGTGTGGCGGTAATCGATGTGACGACATCTGTGAGTCCGCCGAGTCGGGTATGTAGTTGATGCCGATGAAGGCCACTGAAGTCGTCGGTGGTGGGTCATGAGTGACACCAATGGTTTGCTTCTCCAGTGGATTCAATATGCTCAGCGCTTCGGATCCACCGAGGCGTGTATTCGGAGACACAGAGGTAATATCCATTGTCGAGTCATCGTCCATGGAAGTTGGCTGGTCAGAAGTGGGTAAAGTGGACGAAGACGTGGGTTCCGGCATCAATTCAGCGTTGACGATGATGGTTTTAGTCAACCCAGCCTGCTGACTAAGTGTTCCTCCCTTGTTCGGCAATTCATACAAATCGCGGACATGCATTGCAAATGAGGATATCGTTGTTACGGCGGATACGAGGAAACTAATCGGTCAAGGAAAGAGAGCTCTGCAGGTACGAGACAACGGGATATATGTACATAGCGTTCAAGATACACAACACGCAACCAACATATCATCTCATCACGACGATGGCTCTGCATTATTCGTCGGCTCTGGGTTCATCACCTCCATAAACTTGCCTCGGGGTGCGGGTGCGGCCTGTGTGTGTGGAGACGCTGACCGCGACTGCGTTCGGTCCATCGACACGCGTTCCGCTTCATGGGCTGGCGATGGCGCAGTAGAGGCGGGAGAAAGTGTCGCAATAGGGGGAAGTGCAACAGAATTCGAAGAATGAGAGAGGCCAGCGCCAAGAGGACGTGGAGGTAACGGAAGGACTGAAGGGAGTTGCGGACTAGAGGGATATGACGGGTGTTTCTTCTCCGTCTGCCTATTCTCAGGTGAATGAGATGACGGCTGAGTGCGGAATGGTATTGGAGAGGGGCGAGAAGACGAAGGTGCAGGTGGTGATGCCTTCCGCGTCGGCATGTCTACTTTCGTGCGCTTGGCGTCGATATCATCCGGCCCAGGACTCAGCGGTCGTTTCATGGAAGTACTTCCAGCGGTACTGGGAGGAGGTGAGGCGCGTGACCGCGTCGATGACACCGAGCCCCGGTGGCTGTGCGACCGCATTGAAGGAGATGGGGAGATGGGTCTACCAGCGGAGGTGGAAGGTCCATTGGGGAAAGTTGGCGCCTGCTCAGGTGCGCGATACGAGGCCAAACCCATCAACGCATCTGCAACCCCCTCGTCATAATCCTCATCGACAACACGAGTAGGTGCGACTGGTACAGTGCTCGTTGGTGATGGTTGCGCGGATCTGCTTTGCGATCCGGAGCCAGCGGAGCTCGAGGGGCCCGCAGACTCATCACGTTTGGTATAAGCGACCTTGAAGTTCTGGTTCGGAGGCACACTATATGGCTTCGGAGTCACCGTTCGACCACGCTCATTCTTCTGTCTGACGTTCGGTCTACGCCTGCGATCACGTTTAGGAGCCTCGTCGCCTGGGGATGCAGCCGTCTCCATCTCCTTTTCTCGTGTACCCCTCCGCCTCCGATCTTTATACTCTGTCGCGGGATCGCTGGCTCGCTGAGCAGTGGTAAGATGTGGGCTTTCCGATCCTCGGGTACTACCCGTAAAGGCAGGAGGAGCAACGCGGGGGTTCCGTGAGCCCTCTGGTGGTGACTCCACTGAGATACGATTTTGCCAGTAATCATTGCGGTCACCCGGGATCGGTCGACCAAACTCAGAAGGGGGAAGCCGAGGAGATCGCGGCTGCAGCTGAGTGTGAGCCGGTCTTGAATCCCAATAAGCGCGTGAAGGGTGCGCCGACGAAGGAGAAGTTTGAGCTGGGCTCCGGGCACGGGGGCTTAAGGCCCGAGGAGGTGGAGAGGGCCCCTGGGGATACGATGGTCCACCCCGTCGTCGGCTCGAATCCCTACGTTCCCACTCACGGCGTTCCCAACCAACATCTCGCTCACTCGTGGGACCATTCCCGCTCGGTTCCCGGGGATAAACGTGAGGCGAACGATGGGTGCCAGTAGGCCCTGCGGTAACTTGCACCCTTGATGGAGGATAGTTGTGATAAGGTGAACGAGGACGGCTGGCATGAGCGGGGGGCGAGGGGGGTATAGAACCTGCACGGGAGCCGCGACTGTAATATGGATCATGTGGTACAGCACCGCGCATTCCTTCAGTTTCGCGTGAATGTGGATCTGAGGTGAGTGGGAGTTGCCGCGAGTCTCTAGCGGAGGGGGGATGAGGATAGGGTGCTTCCCTGCCATGAGGAATGTGATCGACATCCATCGGCGCCAGTTGGGCATGGGAAGGGGCATGGCGACTCTCGTCAATAACGACAGGGGGAGGCGGCCCCCCTCTAAATGGAGCCTGGCGACGTCTCTGCACCAGAGATGTGAGGAGGGTGATGGACCTCACCACCTGGACCGCGGGAATCTGCACGGTAGACAGGGCGTCCACTATTGTTGACGTGTAAGAGAGGAAGCCCACCCAGGCCCGGTGGAGGTGCCACACTTGCGTATGCAGTGGGATGTACATCTTGCGGCGCAGGAGCAGCGGGGAGCTGAGCACCCGTAGCCTGTGAATGCTTGAGTAGGTGCAATCGTTGAGTAATTGCTGTGTTTCCTGGGTCGAGTTCTGCGGCCCGAGCATAGGCATCAATAGCGTCCCCTATTTGATTGTTGCAACTCTCGTAGAGGCTACCGAGATCAAACCAGACCTCCGGTATGTATGGATTGATGCGGATAGCCCTCGAATATGCATCCAGTGCATCACGATACTGATTGATTTGGAAGTATAAAACACCGATAGAGCACCAGAACGTTGGGTTGCGACCATCTCGGTAAACAGCTTGTTGATACGCCTCGTATGCCTTGTTGTACTTTTGACCGGCCATGTACGCTCGTCCCAAAAGATACCAACTTTGAGCATCCGAAGGATCTGACAAAGACTCAATATGCGCAGGGCACAGTGAAAGTACTTCCTCACCGGCTTCCAGACTCTTTGTCAGATACTGAATGGCCAGGTCCTGGTTCTGGAACGAAGGGCCGTCCTGATGATACAACCAGCCAAGCTGCTGTAAGACTTTGGCATGAACGGGATTCTCCGCAACAACTCTTTCGTACGCCTCTCGAGCACGGACATGCTGAAGCGGGTATTAGACGCCGGGTAGTTTTCAATAAAACATTACTCACATCGCCTTGCTGCTCGTATACATGTCCAATCTGAAACCAAATATCGGCATTGGCAAGAGGGCTTGGGGGATTGCGCAAAATGCGATCGAAGCAGCGTAAGCTTTCTTCAGTATTTGGTCTGCTGCTTGTAGATAATCCCTAATCTAAAAAGAACCTCGTTGGACTTATCAAAGTCTGGTTTTTGAACTCAATGAGCGAGGTGTGAAGACAAATCCAAATAATATGTATGTGCTCACCTTTGTCCATCTTGAGGACAGAGGAAAATGCCTCCTCGGCATTATCCAAGGACCCATAACGGTCGTAAAGGATCCCAATCCCATACCATAACTTTGGATTCTCCTACTCGGATAAGGGACACTTCACGTAAAGTGGAACTCAGACACATACTTTCGGGTTCGGAAGAGAGTACAATGCGTGCTGATAGGCTGAGTATGCTTTCTGCAGGTCGTCCTGCATAAGATAACAATGTCCTGGACAATGACTGTTGTCAATGCATAGGTGCATGTATGCACGATACAACGCACCTAAAGCACTCCAAATCTCTCCATTGTCCTGTTGTAGATTAAGGACACGCTGGAAGTAGTCGACGGCCTGGGAAAGGATTAGTCAGCATTGTTGAGAGCCCGCCAAGCCAAAGGAGAAAAAAATCCTGACCATCGGATAATTTTCCTTGATCCGGGCGATGCCAGCGACTTGTGTCAGACCTGGGATTGACATGGGATTATGGCGCAACGCATTCTCATAGGCATTTGCCGCATGCTCCAGATCTCCCATTTGCTCAGCAACGCTGCCTGTTCAAAGGATAAGGATAAGTAGCCGAGCCTAATAGGGTAAAAAGGGTAAATAAAATAAAGCCGACCTATCACAAGCCACGTCTGCTCATTCGCATCAACTAACTTTTGTATCGAGGGTGGGAGAGGACGGCTGGCACTTGGTGCTAAACTAGTAGCGCCCTTTGGAGAGACATGGGAGGTTGGGTGGGGGTGTGGTGCGCCGTTGGGAATAGACGCTGGAGTGGCCGGGACGACGCCATTGCCATTGAGGTGGGGCATTGGAGGAGGGGGGAGGATGATGGGGGAGAGGATGGAGGGCGTGGGGCTCATGGAGACGAAGGTCCCTACTGGACTGACGGGGGGTGTGTCTAATCGAGGACATGGGGGGGGAGGGAAAGGACACGTGAAGGGGAAACGGGGAGGAAGGCGAAAAGATGAATTCAGGCGGACCGAAGGTGATATATAAATGGGGAGGATGCTTGATCAGGGCGGTTGGCCCCAGTCAACCCTCACCCGCACGATCGGCCAGAGAAAGATCCCATCCAACGTACGGAAGCGTCACTGACCTTGTCATCAGATTCAATTCCGGCTTTGAATCCCGCTTCTTCACCTTCCCAACCTCGTGCCTCTTTCACCATATCCGCCAATTTCATTCTCCCCGTCTTTCCGTTATGATCGAGATCCATCGGCTGATTAGTCATAAGTTTAAGAGCTTAATGGGTATCCCCTCCGCTCTTCCACCCTGATTTCACCTCAACGCCTGATCGGATGACTAGAGAAGATGGAAGAAAAAAAAACCCCCGAAAAAAAAACAAACAAACAGCAATAATAACGGGATAGGATGGCACACCCCTATTTCATTTTATGCGTTGTGGCGTGTGCCACTTACTGCGGGCACCGTGGCCAGCGGTTACCAACCGCCGTCAGATGTCAATCGAGGGACAGAGAGCCAACAATGTGGCTGTATCCCATAGGCTTGCGTTATCGGTGTGACGCATCCAGATCTAGGCCGGTCTTGGTTGGGATGGGAGAAGCTTCCGCCTTAGCATAGCCTCGTGCGTGGACCAAATGCTCTCAGCACGATTGCTCCCGAACTCCGCGCGTCACCGATTCTCCTTTCCGGTTCCAGGCACTTCCCCTGTGGGGTCGGCGGTTCTTGACGACACGCCCATTCTGCCCCCAAGCAACTGATTAAGTTGCTTCCACTGTCAAACATGGTAACGGCGCCTCTTTCCTGACAGGATGTTCGCTGGGACGTCCGGTTGAAACCCCCTGAAATGGACTAGGCTTCTTATCGAATTCGTGTCCAGCTGTCCACCCTTCCTTACTTTTTTTTTGTTGCACAGCCGCCGAGTCAGGAATCACACATCATCCATCAACGCTCTGTCGCAAAATTTCATATTCTCTAGGCCACTCAACTGTCATCTAGATCGAGATCTCAGATCCATTCTCCGGAAACAACCGTCCCGGGCACAGTGAGTGGAATGGATACGTAACAACATCCCGAGGCCCCTTGACTCAGCGTCCAAGAGAATCTTCGAACCAACGCCGCACCGCAAGAAGTTGTATGGCCCCAACTTTACATTTACGAGGAGGGAAACCACTTGGAGGCATGAGGCGCCAATTTCATTGATCACAAGGCCTATACCCCGGAGAAAGAAAACTTTTATACATGCATGAACCCCATACCGATCCATCAAAAATCTAAACTGTGTTCGTGTGAACCAAGCGGCCAGCGCATATAAGGTCAAATGGAAGTCGCTTCAAGCCGCGCCGAGTCTCGGCGCTGACGTCAGGCCACCCAACTTCCAAGAAGCGCGTAACTTGTCGTAACTTGTCCCAGAGTCAAGTGCCAGGACCCACGATCAATTTTTGGATCGGATCACCAAAGGTTAATATAAAAAGGTTAGAACCCTTGTCAGATCGGGCCTGCGGTGACAAGAGTCGCGAGTCATGTAGTCACACGTGTGACTTTTCGAACGTTCCTCGTCACGCTACGGACCCTCCACGACAACAACGAAACAGTCATGACCCGTGAGTATTCCGCCTTCGTCCTAGAGAAACCGCTCTTATTTGGTTCACTAGGTGGAAATCAGAGAGAGATGGATCGCGTTAAGGCTCAGAAGAAGGCGGCAGCGAGCAAATCCAAACCAAAGGAGAGCAACACGACGTTGGCCAAGCGCAAGGAAAGGTCAGTGATCCGCGGTTAGGGTGGCCATTTATGCCCTGTAACAACCACTTACACGTTTGGCTACAGTGATGCAGGAAGCTCTCAGAGCTAAACAGAAGGTAAGCGAGGATACTCCGCATAAAGAAGACAGTTGCTTGATGCGAGCTTTCAGAAAAAGGAAGAAGAGAGAGCAGCCGCTGCCGCCGCAGCTGGTGAGGGTGGTAAATAGCATCCATGCCACTTGGATAACGCAAAATCGAGGGCAGATCTGGCAGAAATAGAGCGTTGTTCTGGCATGTAGTGGCGTATGTTGACTGCCAATTGGCACCCCGCTTGAAGCCCTACATATTCTAATTGAGTTTAGCGTTCCCTCTGTTCGTGCAGCATGTGAATTAGAGTTCGGGACAGGAGTAGATGCCGTGAAGGCACCGACCAAGACGATATGATCATTATGATGTGGACCGATTATGCCACTAACTGCGAGGCTAGGATGCTCGATGGGGGGATACTAAGGCCCATACAACGACAATGCGCCGGCGACCAGTTACCGTTACATGTCACGATGTCAATGAATTTATGAAAAGGATGTTGCACATGCCGAGAACCTGTCCCGGAGGACTTAACTCCGCGGAAGAGCAGTCCCCTGACACTGAGGTGATCGGACACCGGTCTTTTTCTCCTCCTTCTGACTCGTACTGTATCATCCATCCGGACGTGAAGGCATGGGGATAATCACGTCAACTAAGGGCGTAAGCACCGGCTGTCAATATATTACAGTTGGAAATGAGCGCGGGAGACGTAGAACCCTGTGTTTGACCATGCATAGCCTAGAACAAGGGCACTGGGCAAAACTGGGGGAATGCGTCAGTGCAAGTGTCAGTGTTCTCGTCGCCGAACTAACGCACTGGAGAATCACGATCACTTCAACGCTTGTATTGCTCGGGAAAACCCATCAGCTCGTCTCCGACGCAAGGAATCCGAAGCGCAGTCGATTCAGATGCGCAGTCCCTGGATAGGTTGATAAGGCCCCCGATCTGGTCGATCTGCGCCGCCATCCCAACCCACGTGGGAGCATGACTGAAAATACGTACTTGAGCCATTAGAGGTGGTGATCATTGAGGGCATGACGCCAACCTTGTTCCGATTCGCTACAGCCCCTGACGACGCAGGCAGGAACAGATTATCAATAAAAGGAGGGTGCAACAACGACAGGAATCACGAGCCCTGCACCCTTTCCTATAGGGGAAGCATTTGCGGCACGTCAACAACAAGGCTCCTGAGGAGAACAAGTGGGATCTTCCCCCCTCGTGCCTAAAAAGGGGGGGTAGGGGAGAACCTGGGAACGGGATTGCCAGGTTTACAGCAGCGGAGTCACGACGGGCTACGCATTCTGCACGTTTCCAAAGAACGCTTGGGAATAGGCGCGTATATGAATCAAATAACGCCGCCGTGTGTTTGGGTGCTGCTTTCTGGCGCAATCAGGCTGACAGTCTGGGAAGTTGCTGAGCCATGGGTCTGGCACCAAGGGTCTTCTTCGTCACAACACGGTCCGGGTTATGGAGCATGTCTGACAGACATGCTGCTAGTTCGCCCGAGGGGTCGCTCGTGAATTAAAGGCAACGGTGACAGGTAATTGAGTCAAGAGGGATTAGAGACATACATGGACAGCCCTTAGGGCCAAGGTCTCCGGGAAAATTATGTTATCAGATCCCTTTTCGATTTGCGGCGTCATCGAGTCAACGTTCTTGTGTGTCCACGATGCCACCCCCTTAGGTCCAATCTGGGGAACTCCAACTCGCTCCTTCCCACGACCACAGCCGGCTAGTTTCGTGATCTTACCATTCTTCGACACTTGTTCCGTCTCTCACGGGAGGTGCCCCATGTGGAAAGAAGCTCTTGGGATTCTAGAAGCACGGTATGGGTGCAGGTGGGCACCTGGCAGGGCGCTGACACCATGAGGCCACTAATGCCGACCGGTGGGAAATGCACGACAGACGGCAGTTCTCGGATATTAAGCGCCTAGATGTCTGTTATTTCCATAAGAACGGACCTTCGCTTTCGCTAGGCACGAACCCGCAGCAAGTCAGATTAGGGTACATTCTGACATGACCAGAAAAGCTGTGACGTGATAGGAAGGTCATATGATGAGGATTGGAGACGTGATTCGGAGATGGTTATGATAGCGAGCTTGTGGAAGGGATAGAAGGCTTGCCGAGAAGGAAGGTCTCTGCGAAGTTGTCCGCGTGGACTGGTCCATATATATAACAGTCTGTGCATAATAATAGCAAAACGCTATTCAACCCAACCCTACGATATCTTGGCAGCCGCTCCGTTCTCCAGCCGTCGTCTCCTGCTGGACGTCTGAAAAGGTGTGTCTTCCCAAGAGTCTGGACGCCAGCCAACGCGCGACAATTGTGGGGGATAGGGCGTCGATGGTGGGAGTGGATATACCTGTTGTTGCTGGACCGGCGCCTGCTCCGCGGTGGCCGAGAGTCTTGAACGGAACAGGGAAAGTAGGGAATTGACGAAGATCGTCATGAAAGCCAACGAGGACAACGTAAACGCCTGGGATTGGTCTCGCGATAAGCACCAAGCAGGCGCCGGGATGTCACGAGAATGCGGAACATACCAGAGTTTTCCAGCTGATAGGCTCTACAAACCCATTGATGACTTCGGCAATGAGTTCGGCGCCTACTTTGGCGCGCCCTACAACTGTCGGATCTCGATTCATGCACGTCTCCCATCTACCGCACTGCTGAAGCATGGCAGGAACCGGATTCGAACCACATAAATTTGCCTTAAAGTGCGCGGCACAGTTGGATATGTCTTGTATAATGTCTGTCGGGTAACAGTAACTTTAAACTCTAGACAGGTCGGAGAAACAGACCGGGGTTCTTACCCATTGAGTGCTCGGTGATGCGATGTCCCACGTCCCGCTGGACTGTTAGAATAAATTGCACCAATAGGTAAAGAAAGAGAAAGACTAAAGACGAGTTGAAGAAGAATTGGAGATATCTTCCAGAAAAACACAAAGAATTAGGGCGAAATAGACGGATCAATAGACTGACTTACCCAAGGAGGATATATGGTGTATCTGTTTTTGGTTGTACGGGCGATGGCACATTCAACGTGTAGTGATGCGAGAGCTTCTGTACTCGGGGCCGACGGGAGCTGAGGCGTTCATCGTCGCTTCCATCATCACTGGCCAAGGATGCCTCACTGTCTTCTTCATTGGCATATCCATGGGCCCTGTTCCTGGCCTTCTGTCGAGATTTGTACACTCTTCGCACAGCTCCCAGTGCCATCGTACGGCGACCATCGGTCCCCGTGTCCTGGGGCTTTGGTGGGCTGGGCTCTGCCATGTCCACGTCCCTGATTTCCTCCTGAGGGAAGGCTTTCTCCGGCGAGAAGTTCTCCGGCGGAGCCCAGGCATGTACATAAGGTGATTTCGGCGGCGGTGACTGAAAGATAAATGGAACGCTTGGATTGGTCCCAAAGGTCGGAACAGTAGAGGGCGTGGACGGTGGGTTCATGTCAGTGTGTGTTCCTACCCGCGGTCCCGTCAGTGTGCAGACGGCGAGTGTCGCGAAGCACGCTCACGTTTTAGAGGCGTGGCTGGGGCCTTCCACACTGGAACAACATCCACATTTGGACGTGAGGTGAACTGGAAGTCCATCGGTACTTCGTTAGACCGTTCTGATCTCGGGCGTTGCATCATTAAGTTGTGCTGGCTGGTGGACACGCGTTTAGAAGTATGATTGAAGGGCTAAATGAAATGAAACACACCTCCCTGTAATTATTCCAAAGGGGGTACACCGGGAAGTATGAACGTTGAACGTTGAATGCTGAACGTCGAACGTTGAACTGCGGACCAGAACTTGGCTTTTGTGTCGAAGAACGCGACCGTCACGTGATACCCAGAGACTGAGGATGACCGTGTCAATGTCCTCAGGCGATACCCCATGTTGCGTTCAGCTTTCCGTCCCTTGACTCGGGCTCGACCACCCCTCCGCAGCATATATAATCCGGTGCCGAGGTTTCCTTTCGCAACCTCTCAATGGTCTGAGCCCACTGGTGACGGTCTGGTTCCCATCGTCGTCGAGCAAACGGTGCGTTCTTCGTTCCATCTTGCCTTTCAGCTTCTCAAACCTGAAATTCTATCGCATAGGGAAGAGGCGAACGCTCATATGACATTTTCTCCCGTCTCCTTCGAGAGCGTGTTATCATGCTCTATGGACCCGTCTGTAGCACTCATCTACACTCTCTCCTCACACGATCGAACTGTATTTTAGATTCGGGACACGGACGCCGCGCTCATCGTTGCGCAACTCCTCTTCCTCGAAGCAGAGGAAACCTCTAAACCTATTCATTTATACATCAATTCACCAGGCGGCAGCGTGACTGCTGGGTTGGCTATTTATGACACAGTGGGTATTTGCCTCGTGGAGCAAGCACACACTTACCTTTTGTAGATGCAGGTCGGGCCTTAGCTCTGTTATGGTAAGGGCGATCTTGAACGTGAACACTTTATTTTAGTACGTTTCATCGCCGATACACACATATTGCGTGGGCCAAGCGGCATCCATGGGATCCCTTCTCCTCGCTGCCGGTTCGTTCCCTCCCTGACCAGTTTCAGCGTTGGAAGCGATACTAAACACGTGCGGTGATCTGTGCAGGTGAAAAGGGGAAACGGCACTGCCTCCCCAACGCGAGTATCATGATACACCGTGAGTTGGCTTCCTTATCACCGGTGCCCCCGCAGCTTAGCACATGGGGTAGAACCATCTGGTGGGGCTTCTGGACAGGCTTCTGATATCGCAATTCACGCGAAGGAGATTCTGCGAATCCGTAAGCTCCTCACGGGTATTTATCAACGGCATTGCTGCCAGCCTGCGGAGTCGCAGGAACAGGGTTTGCACCGCTTCGGTACGCGCTCACGGTGTTTCGGTGGATATATGCCCATCTTGATGTTTTTGCCTTTTATTTTTTTCTGCTCCGATAGAGACGGCGTTGGAACGTGATTATTTTATGACCGGTCGGTTGCTTCTTCCGATAAGCGCTGGCGCTCGACTTACTAACCTTGTATTGATTAACACTCGTACGCAGCCCAGCAAGCTCTGGACTTTGGTATTGTCGACGGTATATTGGAAAGGAGACCAAAGTTCGACGCCGAAAGTACCTAAATAAAGCATCTGTGCTATCGTAATTGCAAGTTAAATATGCAGTGACGGATTGCCGGCTATCATCTATTCTGATACGAGGAACCTCGAATAGGAGGCGATTGTATGGTCATATATGATGCAAAAACTGGCGAAGCCCTCGGGTTCGGGTTGCCTAGGCTGGAAGGGCTATCATCACTTCTGACGACGGCGACAACAACAACAGGCTGTATTGATGAGGCACATGTTCAACGAGGGTACTTCAATGGAAGATGAACACGAAGCGAGCGTACTGATGATGCCCCAGAGTACGGCAAGGACCAATAGTGCTGCCGCCACGGTGATCGGGATCGAAATCTGCAAATTTTGCACATACCAAGCCTAGGAATGGGTGAGCAATCACCTCGGCTTCTGCTGAAATGGTGGAGTGATGTGTCACCTTTGCGGTGTCAAAGACGCTGCCACTCTGGCATGTTCCATTGAGGCATGCGCCGCCGTAACCTGCAAATGGCTCAGCCAAGGAACAATGCACAGCATGGGGGAATAACGTAAACGAACCGCAGGGAGAGCCATCGATTAGTAGGGAGTCCAGCTGGACACATTGGTTTGGCGTTGTTGGGTCCTGGCACGAGACCTTGCACGACTGATCGTTTCGATTTGGGCACGCGGATTGGAGATTCAGCGATGTTCCCAACTGTTGGCATTGTTCTTGTGATCACGGTGACGTACCGTCAGTCCGGTCAGACGTAAAATAAAAGATTGCATCGACTCACGGGCGATGGAGGTACATTGGCCAGACGCACACGCCAAATCATTGGTTCCACAGCTCTTCCTGTTTGGTGCGAATATGTCTGCGGGACAAGCGGAGGAATTCCCGGTGCACAACTCTGCCGTATCGCAGGTCGCGTCCCTGGAAGCTCGACAGACCTGTGTCGCCGGCGCGAACCGACACTGCGCGGTGCAACACGGCGCGCTGTCAGGATCACAAACGGCATTGTTCCGGAATTTGCAGGTGGTGGGATCGCAGCACGTCGAATTTGAGCCTTTACCTGGATCGCAGTCCTCCCCACTCTCCACGATCCCGTTACCACACATCTGTAGTGAGATGGTTTGGCGAGAAGGATCTGGATTCAGGAGGCAGCTAGTATCCACTTTGTTGGCGGTTGAGCCTTGCATAAGCGAACCTAAGATGGAAAATCGGTCGAGGATGATGCAAGAGAGGTATAGATACTATTGCGTACAGATGTTCCCAACCGTACATTGTGAGAAGTTCATCTCTCCTTGCAACGCGACTGGACTCATCAAGAAGTTCGCGTTGGCATTGCAGGAATTGGCAGAGAGCGGACAGCAAGCACTTGTATTGTTACAACCGTCGGCGCACTAGGTTAGCGTGTCAACGGTCATGATTTTTTTTTTCAGTCAGGAATGACACGTACGTCGTGCTAAAAAGCCGCAAGTCCCGTATCTCGGTCAAAACATCGCCGGTGTTTTGAGGAGAGTGTACTCACGATAGCACCAAAATTATGACCCATCTCATGAGCGATGACTTGCCACTCTGTCAGACCAGATGTTGACACCGCGGTGCCCGAGACAATGGAGGAACCAGAACCCGTTGCGTTCACCTGACAGAGCGTTCCGAGCCACGCGATCCCGACCTCCGAACCGGTGGGGCAGTTGCTCATCAGATGCCAAAGCCCGGCACCATCATTGCCCTTTGCTCCACGCCATTGGGAGAAGAACGAGAGACGATCGTCCAATGCAACGTTTGGAGTGCTGCAATTGACATTCCATGGAAATGCCGGATCTGCGACTTTTGGACAACTGGCGTTGTCGCATGAGGAGAACATCATCAGAATCGCAGAATGCAGTGCCGGCTCACGTAGAGTTTTGGATCTGAAGCTCGACGATCCCAAGGCTGACATTAAATGTGTTCTAGATCATCGTGAAGATGAGATGGCATGGCAGAAGCTGCTTTTCTCATACCTTGTACAGAACGCTCGCGGTATTCCATATGGTCAGTATCTGTTTCGTTGCGTTCTCTTGCGACCCGTAGTGGTTCACATACTCGCAATCAGCTGCGACGCCCATATAAAGCTGAGCAGAACAAGGTCGTCGTCAGACAGCCGACACGGTGCTATTCGATGTCACATACCACTTTCTGCTCTTTGGGACAACCAATTGTCTGTCCGATATTGTTCGCAAAACTGCGCAGAAGTGCATGAGAACCGCAAGGCAAAAACCACGACGTAACGGTGCACTGACTTGGTACTCATGCCAGAGCCAGCAATATCGTCACGCTTCGTCAACAGCTCCGTAAGTGGACTCCCGTATACTACCGATTCAAATCCATTGTACCACGAGCCGGCCTTCGGCTGCTGTAGTACTGGGTTCAGCAACGGATCCGAGTTCCATGGCAAGGCATCGTGCCCGCACCGCACTGCCTCAGATTCAGACCCTAACGACCGTCGTTCACGAAGATAATCAATGGGGACGTCCGTCCGTGCTGCGTGCTCCTCCCACGGATCCATAACGTCCGAATCACGCCAGATAACGAGGCCACCATCTGGGTCGAAGTCAAGGTCGCGTGTGAGGGGATGGGGGTCGAGCGCATCGCGATTGCGCAAGTAACTGTCGCGCGTTATGACGTGGTGGTTGATGCCACGAACAGAAAATGCGCCTTCAAAGACGGGTGGGCGACCTGCGCGCGCGTCGCCCTGGTCGTGTACGGTGATACGCGCCCAGCCGAGAACATCGCCGGCGCCATACAGCGCACGAGCAGCGTCGGCCCGCATGCGCTCCGCTGAGGCGTGCGCGGGCACGACTTCGCCCCAGTAAGCTTTGATGGAGGAGGGCACGAGGGGTTCCGTGTGGGAAAGCACACTCTGGCCGGCAGCATTGGTGTCATAATAGACAATGCGCGCAGATGGGTGGACGAGCTGATCGTTTGGGCGGAGGTGCAAGTGGAAAGTCTCGCCAAAGGCGGTGAGTGTCAGTCGGAAGGAGTCTGAGTGGTGTAGTGTGGTGGAATCTGGGGGGACGGCACGTGCATGATTGGGCGATGAACGAGACAGCGTCGTCCGAGGATAGATTTCGATGGCCAAGGTCGATGGGTGGGAGATACGTTTGAGAGGGCGTTGTGCACTAGAAGCTAGGGGGATAGGTTCAGTTCCAATCAGAGGCACAAGTAACGGAGAGGGAGGTGTCCAACCTGATGTGAATGCCGTCAGGCAGATTGAAAGGAAAATAGTGACCAGCACATAGGAAGGACAGAGGAAGGGCATTAGAAAAAGAGTCCCAGATAAGCGAAAAGGTGAAAGGTATATATCAGTCACGGTGACCTGCGCTGAGCAGACGCCAACGCTGATGGCGATGTCAATCCGGTGCAATGCCAAGCGGGATATGGCTGATGGCTGATTAGACTGCCGAGACAACACGTCAAATCACTCGTAGCATGCGATCCTAACCCGCCCAAAACTCGTATTGCAGCGAAGCCTAGCTCCATCTACGCAACACAATGGTATAATATGATACAATGATGTCGATCACAGGAACGAATAAGCAGAGCGGTCACTCGCAACCAAAATGATCCATCATTTAGTAGTCACGGGAAAGACGTGCAACCATGCGACGACCACCCTTGCCCTTCTGCTGGTTGCCCTTTTGCTGGTTACCCTTCTGCTGATTCGCTGGTGGCGCAGCACCTTTACCAGTGGCCGTGCCATTTCCGGCGGCTGGGGGTGTGGCAGCCGTGTTGTTTGCCGTGTTTGCAGCGCCACCGTTGAATGGATTGGCACCATTGCCTTTACCAACGCTGAACTGGAAAGAAAATTAGACCAAGAACTGGGTAAACAAAAACAATCTGATTTACATAAACGCAGTCGTCCAGAGAGCCGTGCTGGGCGACAGCGACGAGAACAGGAGTATGGTTCGCATCCGTATTGATCGAGCAACACCTGTAGAAACCCGCAGGAAGACCAGCGGTGACTGTTTCCTTCAAAACACCATTGACAGCAGCTCCGTTGACCCCCTTGAAAAATTGGAAGACGTTGGGGTCCAGAGGCTGAGTTGACGTGAATGAGGGAATAGCCTGGACGGTGAAATGTGAGTGGCCCATGATGTTGCCCTGGGCGTTGATCTGCTGAGGCGCCGCATAGTAATTTGAGGCAGCATTGACGAAATTGCCGGTCACAAGATTGTTGACCGCCATTGTGATGTCGAAAGCGGTGTTGGCGGCAATGTCCTGACCGTTCACAGGGTTCGTGAACTTGGATGATGGCATGTTCGTCGTCGCAGCGAATAACACCCAGTGGAGCAGTGTTACATGAGCCCGTCTTGGTCTGAAGGCCGTTGGTGAGGGGTTTGTTAACAGTAAGGCAAAAATTGATGAAGTTGTTTGAGGAGGTGAGGGAGGCAACCTGGCCGGCGGTGGGCACCTCCTGACCGGTTTTCTCGAACCCTGTGGAGATGACTTTCGGGTCGAGGGCTAGGAAAAGGGTTTGCAACAACGAATTAAGAGAACAGGGCAAAGCGCACTCAAAGACGTTTGGGGGTTGCCACCAGCACCAGCCCCCTTGTTGTTGGCCGCCCCTGCCGCCCCAGTATTGTTCTGAGCAGGGGGAGGAGGGGGGGCAGCGCCCTTGTTCCCCTGGTTTTTGCCATTGTTCCTCTGACCCACGACGAAGGCTTGACCAGAAAGGAGGGGGAGGATAAAGACAAAAGTGGTGAGAGCAGCGGAGAACTTCATTGTGTTGGAGGTAGCGAAAACGAAAGGCAAAGACTTCACAGAAGTTGAACGGGAGAAAGGAAGGACCCTGGACGGAGGGATGAGATCGAGAAAAAGAAAGAAAGAAAAAATGAAAATGAAATAGAACAACGTACAAAGACACAAGAGCAGCGCTGCTGCAATTGAAAGTGAGGAATGACAGAGAGGGTGAGTAGAAGAACTGGGGAACCGGGTAAGCAAAGTGTCAATTTTTATAAAGAGACGATTGCCAGGGTAACCAACTCATGTAAGCCATCTATTTTTATCAAGAATAAATAAAAGAGATCAAATGGCGCCGGTTAATGTGACTGCACTCGTAACCGTCGCGAGTTAGTTTTGTGTTTTCTTGATCGATCAATGCAACGGGCCTACCTTTCCCTTTAACAGCGCACATGAAAGACGCCAAACTGTCAACCTCCTTGACAACCTGGCTCTCGAAGTGTCGCTGGGCGATGCTAGCCAACACATTTTGCACTTCACCGACATCTGCCAACACCGGCGTGCGCATGCGCACTTCCTCCTCCAAGATCCGGGAGCTTCTTCGGCGACTTTGTTCCCTCGACTCCCGTCGTGGCCGATTTGCCGGCGTGGTAACAGGTGGGCTCAGACCACGTGATGAGCTTCGAGTTGTGGATTCCAGCAGGGAAGGCGGTGGAGGTGGATCATGTACCGTCAGCGGTGATGGATGTACCATCGGAATAAGATCATATTGCACCAAATACCGGTGCAGGGCCTCCGGAGGCAGGGTCGTAAAGTCCATCTGTTGTAGCATGATGCCGTTAACATCCGGAACGAATCACTGACAGATGTTGATGCGTTGATGGACGGATATCTTTTGGTCCGCCCACCAGACACCGCCCCCGTAGTAGGAATGATAGACACCAAATACAACACTCACCACAGGTGGTTCCTCATTATGCTTTTCCTGTGGTCGGTCTATTCTTAATCCAAGTTGCGAAGTGCCCTGTACCGCAGGTTCCACCCTTTTTCTTTTGCGTTGTTCACTTTCCACTCGGTCCGTTGCTTGTCGTTTGACCGACGGGACTGGTGGGGCGCTGGAGAACCAAGTGGGGTCGTTGTGTCTTTTCCGTGCCGCAAGGGGCCTTGTTGGACCGTGGTGGGCTAGGAGCGGATGTGGGTGCGGCGGACATAGACACGGTGGTTGAACCCAGCGTGGGAGATGACACGCGTTTAAGCCTCTTTTCTCCCCTCATCGTACGGCGAGCGAAATACATAATCATTTCGGAGAACTGAGTGAAACTTCCGCGTACAACGGCGACATGTCGAACTCGTCGACTGGGCATTGGTCACGCACCGGCTTGGTTCCCGTATATTACAAAAGCGCCCTTCGTCCCGACTCTCCTCCATCCACTTTCAGAACCAAATCATCATGTCGACCTTTGGTACTCTTTTCCGCGTCACTACCTATGGCGAGAGCCACTGCTGCATCTGTTGGCGCAATCATAGATGGGTGTCCTCCTGTACGCATATATTTTGCCTCTTGGATCGTTGTAGTGACTGATCACGTCACCAGGGGCTTGAACTCGTAGCTAAAGATGTCCAAACTCAACTCAGTCGCCGCCGGCCTGGTCAAAGCAACTTGACTACCCCAGTCCGTCTTTTCTCTTTCTTTTTATAGCACTGTCTCATCTTTTATCTAACAGCGTGACGAGAAAGACCTTGTTCATCTACAGTCAGGAATAGAACACGGTGTCACTCTCGGCACCCCCATCGGTACTGCTTGTCAAGAACGAGGATCAGCGCCCACACGACTATTCTGAGACAGACCTGTACCCTCGTCCGAGCCACGCCGACTATACCTACCTTCAAAAGTACGGCCTCAAAGCGAGCAGCGGTGGCGGGAGAAGCAGTGCCCGTGAAACAATCGGTGCGCTCGTCTCATTGTCAGTGATAGGATTCTATGCTCACCTATTCGTTCGTTGCTCAGGGCGGGTTGCTGCTGGAGCCATTGCAGAGAAGTACCTGAAGCAGGCCCATGGCATTGAGATTGTCGCTTTTGTGTCTTCCGTCGGGAAGATACACCTACCGTCTACCTGTCTCCTCTATCCGCCGCGACCAATGCGGACGATGATAACGATGAGATCGAGGATTCGTTGACCCCGGAATTCCGAACTCTGTTGGCGACGGTGACGCGTGAAGAAGTAGACAAGTTCCCGACCCGCTGCCCACATGCAGAGACATCCGAACGCATGACTAAGGTGTGCATCGTTTTCAACCTCTTTACAGTATAACACACCCGCTCATACCTTGGCCTACCAGCGCATCATCCGCGCTAAAGACGCCATGGATTCCATTGGCGGCACCGTCACTTGTGTCATCCGCAACGTCCCTGCCGGGCTCGGCGAGCCCGTGTTTGATAAATTTGAAGCCAAACTTGCACATGCGATGCTGTCCATTCCCGCTACCAAGGCGTTCGAAGTTGGCTCGGGCTTCCGTGGAACAGAAGTCCCTGGGAGTAAGCACAATGACCCCTTCGTTCTCCGCGAAGACGGCAAGCCTCGGCACGTCAACCAATTGGAGCGGTGGTGTCCAGGGTGGAATCACAAATGGCGAAGACATTTATTTCCGGTAAACTATTTTTGGCTGTTCCAAGGACAACGGTGAACCTAATGCCTCGTCATAGGCTCGGATTCAAATCCCCTGCGACCATTTCACAGTCGCAAGACACTGCCCAGTATGATGGTACCCCAGGTACACTTGCCGCTCGTGGCCGTCATGACCCCTGTGTTGTTCCACGTGCCGTCCCTATCATCGAAGCTATGGCGGCCCTTGTTGTCATGGACGAATTGCTCATTCAGAGCGCGAGGAAATCTGCTGCGTCACTTCTTCCCGCAGTCACCACTCTGCCCCCGACTATGATCCTTCCGACACGCAAGTAGATGGACTACTATGAAACCCGTAAATGTGATAGAGGAGGTATCCAATGTGTACTACAAGTTGTACTACAAGTGATACAAATTACAATAATGGAAGATACAGATACGTGACCATATTATAGAAGTTTGCGTGGTCAAGGAATAAGTAGAAGGTCCCTACCGAGTCCCTCAAATGTCCAGCGATAAGACAACAACGAACAAAGTGTTGCGGGCGGTTGGCGACCAAATCATTCGTCGGCCTCCGAGTCGTCAGAACAGCAACAACATAACGTTGATTCGATCTGCCACCGCCACCACTTTACAGAGCCGTCGGTAAGCAATCAAAGCACGAGAGGCAAACTGCCACTCACATGTCGATTCAACCCTCGCCAGGGCCATCTGCCAAACGCGATCTCCTCGCTGTGTAGGTCAACCTGTGAGCGCTGCTCGCCATCTGCGTCATGACTCCCGGGGCCCTGATCCCCAGTTGCCCCATATGTAACGACGGGGAAGCCCGCGGGGCGAAGCGGGGCATATTCCTCGTCTCTTGCCACCGACGTAGTAATTGCTGCCGCCGCAGCTTTGCGCTTCTGGAGTGCCTGCGCCGCAAGCCGGGAGATACGCTGGCCCAATGGCCCACGGGGATCGGCATCACGGGAGCGATAGCGCAGCGGTGCGGAGATGGACGAGGAGGGCGAGTCCGAATCGGAAGAGTCGAGCGAGTGGGTACCGCGGGAGTGGCGCAGGCCACTGGTAATGCGCACGCGTGAATGGAAGCGCACGTGGGCAAACGGGGTTGAGGGTGGCTGTTGTTGTTGTTGTTGCTGGTGTTGCTGATGCTGGAATTGTTGACGTTCTTGTTGACGTTCTTGTCGTTGTAGCTCAGAGTGGGGGCTGGGTTCGCGTCCGCGTCCGTTTTCGTGCTCATGTTCGTTGTCGTGCTCATCATCACCGTCATGACCATTCTCATCGAGATCAAGCTGAAGCTGAAGGGCGTTCTCCGGGAAGAAGGTGGTTGGGGTGATTTTGGCCGAGTCAGTGTCGGGATCTGACAACGGGAGAGGTTTATTGTCGCCGGCATCGTGCTCGGCCATGGTCTGTCGACGGAGAGGGGAGAGACGCACGCAGTTGAGGGTTCGTTCATTCGCAATTCCCACTCACGTTCCCATCCCCATCACCGTTCCCACCATTCAGGATTGCGGACTTTTGGACCCACTAGACCCTGTCAAAACGAGCACTACTCAAGGCATCCACCCTACCTTTCCTATCTTTGTCCCGGTGAGCCATTTAATCCGTGCTTCCGTGTTTCCGGTGCATGTATAACGTTCTCCAGATAACGAACACGTGTTAACCCTTTTCAACCCCGAGATGCCCTTGCCGTTGCCCACCGAAATGGTCGTGTGTATCCTCGAATCGTTTGTCGCATTTCCCGACGTCATGGATACCAGCGCTCCACACTACGCGATACACCCCAACGGTTTCTTGCCGCTGGATGACATAAAACGGTCTATCCAATCTCTGTCGTTGCTGGACCCTCGTCTGCAAACAATGGAACACTATTTGCACCCCCATCTTGTATCAATGTTTGGTCGTCGATGATTCTACAGTTATGAATGTCCTGTTGAACACACTACAACGTTCTCACACAACCACACACACTTCAGGTAGGCTACTGCCTTCCGGATTGCTCACCCGCCATTTGATAATAGCGCTCTCCGATCGTCACACACACTCACGTGAGGCCGAACCATTAGAAATCAGGATACTACAGCGCTTCGGAGACCTCGGCAAGCTCGCCTACTGTCTTCCCCACCTTCAAATCCTTTCCATTTCGATAGCAATCCCAGCAAGTGCTTCGGACTTCCTATGCCACATTATGGCAGGGACTTCGCCGCATCCATTACTCGAACCTCGGCACGATCACTGCGCAAGCTATTCCTGTACCAGAGTCCTGTTGTCCTCTTTAGCCGTCCGGAGCTCCACACCCTGCTTGAATCCACTCATAACCTCGTTGCCCTCATCGGGGCTGACTATATCGGGTGCCCTGCAGCCCTTCCGTCCCTTCCCAAGTTAAAATATTTAGCCGTCAGCGGTGAGGCGGTGCACTGTGGCGGTATTGGGCACAAGGATGACCCGACCCCCTCCCTTGATCACGTCCACTTTGGGCCTATTCGTTCCTCGACCTCTTGGATGCATCTTTTGTCTGCATGGGGCCCGAAACTCACATCCGCCTCCCTCGATTTACGTATTCCAGTCGTGTCAACTCCACCGCCAACGGACCACTTCGATTACTCGCAAACACTTGGGAACCTCTGCCCAAATATATCCTGCCTAGAGATATTTATCATCAATTGGCATTGCTTCCCCCAGCTTGATTGGCTCCCATCGGTTGAAGATCTTAACATTCATATCATTTTCAGCGGTGTCACGGTAACAGACATGTGTAAGGCGCTCGCAGGCATTCAATCACCGTCTCTCAAGGTCGTCCGTTTCTTGGATCCCGAAATGGACAAGTGGCTTGCATCCTCGCAATCAGGAAACGTGGATAGCGCGTGGGATCCTCTACTTCACATCACGTTTCGTGTCGTAAACTACGATGGACACCAGTTGGGTCCTTCTAGGCGCCCTCTTGGGTATGCAGACACATTGTTTTCTGCCCTCTACCCACAACTTGACAGTCCCCTTTTTGGATAGAGGCAATGTGCCCTTAAATAGGTAGCGGATATCGACTTTCTCATCGACAGAAGTATCGCCGTACCGTTGTGTTGTGCTATTTCACCTTGTTGTATTATCAGACAATTCAGCTTCCGACAAACAACCTTCCGTATTTACCACCATGCCATGTTCCATCTCAGCAATACGAGTAACCATTTGCCAATAGACTCCTATATTTGTCCGCGCCTGTTACACCGTCGTTAGGTGGAATGATACATGATCCTCGTCGATAAAAATACCTCTCGTCTTTTAACTTAGGAACCAACAGAGGCAACAATCCTACGTACACGTAGGCGCTTTGTGTATCCATCTCTACAATTGGCTTTCTTCCATGCTTCATGGTGCGGGCTCTCATCGATCTCATCGGCCCAGAACCCCGGTGAATGAAACGGGATAGTTTGGTAATGGCTTTAAGGGAAACTATAGTGAGTTACAGTGTCAAACACTGAATAAATCTTTTGATGCCATCTGAAGTTCCTTGGATATCACCGAAAGTCAATGATCCCGGATCGTGGATACGTTCTTCGAATTCTGTTATCAAGTTTTTTGTCCAATACAATTCTAAAACCCGCCATAAATTCACTTTGTTATCTTCCACTGCAGCCGACCCGACTTGGTGCCAAAGCGCTGATAGAAAATATTTGCGTATACAATGCATGCAAGTCGGTAATTATATTTTGACTGGGACGCCTCATCTCTGTCTCAAGGGCATTGACATCCTTGTTATCGTACAATGGACAATGGTGCGTACTTCAAGGGCAATTGTTCACTTGCTATCCGGTCTTTGTCTTCATCTCCTTCCACAACGTCATGAACATCAGCCCCCCAGTCCCGAGGAGAGCGAGTTGCAATCCGACATAGCTCGGCATCCCCACGCCGACCCCAGCACCTCCCCAAACCGCACCCGAAACCCGTCCAGAAAAATTGCTGTACTGAATGAACAGGCTGATTTTCCCGTTCCACGAGTGCGGCATCTGCTTGGACAACAAGCTGAGCGTGACGGTGCTCGCGAGGTTGAATCCCAGCGCGACGAGGAACCAAGAAGCGAACAGGCTCCCGAACGTCGCGCGGCCCGTGGTCACAACCGCCACTGGTGACGAGGAGACCGAGCAGCCCCAACGCGCACCCGACGGCCAGGATGATACGATCCTGTACGCGGCGCGCCAGGACCACGTTGGCGAACATGAACGGGAACGTGCATACCCCGCCGAGCGCGATCAGGTTCCCGGCGACGAAAGGCGACGCGCCGAACGCCCGCGCGGAGAAGATCGGGATGTTCGACTCCCATGCCCCGAGGACGAAAAAGCAAGTCATGGCGAACCAGCACATGGTGGCGGTTACGGCCCACTGTCGAGGCGAGATGCGCGTGGGCGCGTCTTCGGAAGTGTCTGCCGGTTGAGAGGGTGGCGAAGTGTGTGTCGGGTTCAGAGGCAAAAACGCCGCCTGCGTGTCCATCCCCTCAGAGGAAGAGCGCCGAGGAGGTGCTTGTTCCTCGATCGAGGATGGTTGTCTGTCCGCGAGGGACAATGAATCCGAGTCGCGGCGTGGCACGTCCTCGAACAAGACAGCGACCACTGCCCAGAAGATCAGCCAGACGACCGCCATGACCCATCCTGGGCTCGTATAACCGTTGAAAATGGAGTTTCCAAAGCCGACTTTGTATAGTACACCGCCAAGAAATGGGCCCACTGTGAAACCAGCACTCTGGCCAACGACGAGCCAACCGGCTAGGGTTGTCCGGCGACGGACTGCCGACGATGCGGGGATCGGAGCAGTAGCGTTTGGTGTATAGAAACTGCGCGAACGACACGCCCATTACGATTCGGCCGATGAGTATCAGATAGAGAAAGTGCGCTCGGTATGCCAATGCATAGAGGATGCTGCCGAGAACCGGCAGCTCCACAACACAAGTGCAGCGCGAATTTGTATTCCCCTTGCGCAGGTTTAGCTTTTCGATTACAAAATGAGAAGCGGTCTGCGTCCCCTACCTCCATCTGACCTGACGAGTGGTACTAGCGTCATACCAGAGATGACCGTCGGAATGCCGATAACCAGTCCAGAAAACGTCGAGCTACCACCTAAATATTCGGCGTATTTACTACCGGAGGAGACGACGACGAAAAATGTCGTCTTCGAGACACGTAGAGCGGTAGACGTCAGAGTGTGAATGGTCATACCCAGAACATAACTGAGCCCACCTGTAGAAGTACATTGGTGAATAACATGATAACCAGCGACCGCATTTTGGGAAGTTTGAATTCGCCATCATCACCCGGATCCTCCGCGGTCAGGGTGACCAAGGCGTTTGAGTTCTGCTCGCTAGGCTCAAGCCCGACTCGCGTCTCTGGCGCGCCAAATGAGCGAGCGCCGCCAGACTGCGTGCCTTGTAGGCGACTTTGTGACTCTGCCCAGGTTGGAACTACGGCATGATCGAAATTCAGGATAGTCGGAACAAGGCGTGAGGTCATTGGTGCTCGAGAGTTGAGAGTTAACCAAGGCGGCGGTAAACGAACGCCAGCATTGACTCGGTAGTTATAAAGTACGTTTAGGTAACGAGGACAGGAAAAATTACATCTCAAGAAGCGCGACTTGGATGAGTCAGATCAAGGCGTCATTTCCACCCATGTCCCGAAATATCGGATCTAACATTTCGGAAAAAGGCGGAAACCATTAAAGGTGGGTCGTAGGTGCATATCTTAGTGAGATAACAAGGATTCGGGCGATATGAGCTATCGCTAGCCTACATACAGTAGTACGCACTCGTGACATTGCTCCGATCAGTTTGACCAAAACTGACAATGTGTGAGTAAGAATCCTCAAGGACGGTGCACCGTCTCACCTCTTCTGTCAACTTATCAATAACGTTCGATTTGCCCCCATGTTTCGCTGCTTCGGATACAGTTATCAAACCCAAATCGGCTCTGTGCTTCTTGACCTCGTTCCAGAAAGCGGGATTTCCTGGGTCCTTCATGCAAGCGTTCTTCAACTCCCGCAAGATGCTATCCCCCGTTACGTCGGAATCATACGAGTACAACGGAAACACACACCTATTCCATGCATCAATTTCGTCCTCCTGCAGGCACACCTCTCTCAGTTCATTCAGGCATTCAATCATCTCCGCATGGCGACGGTGCGCAAACGGACGCAATACAACTTCTTTCACAACCCATCCTAGGTCTTCCACTGCCTTGCTAACCACATCCCCCTGAGAGGTGTTGCGTTTGAAGTCAGTAAGAGGCGTAGCCATGCCTATGATACGCCCTGGAGCGCGCTGAGAATCGACGACCATCCTCGGCTCTGGGGACGGTGTGGGCAGCTTCGCGCTTGTTTTCTTTGGTGGCAGCCATACATCCTCGTCAGACTCCGGTTCTGTTTCACTGTCGTTGTCTCTCGGCCCAGCGTCTGTTTTTTTAGCATCTGCGGGAGATGTCTGACGTTGTGTTCGAGAACCGGACGCTTCCGGTTGCGAGTGAGGACGAGCTGGGGACGGCACTACGCGATCGAGAAGTAGTACTTCATCGTCGCCATCTTCGGCGCGCATATGGTCTTTCTTTCGCGGTCGTGCGACTCTTTTGGGCACTACAGATAAAGTTAGATAATAAAACCTCGCATTTGATCTGTTAGCACCTTTTTTAACAGCAAACGCAGTCCTGCAAGTTTCAGCGGCTTCCTTGGTGCGTTTCAGAACATGCTTAGGGGGTTCAAAATACTTCGTAAGCTCTGGGTGTGGTGGTGGAAGTGGGTCTGCAACAAGATCTTGTACGATTGCCCCGTGAAGTAATGCTTGCTTCATGCGATGGATCGAGGGGTTGTATGATAGACGGGTGTCATACCATGGTGGCCGGTTCCTGAGAAGTCTCGTAAAACTTGTCGAGAAGGGGAACAACTAAGAGCATTACCCATCTTCGTCCTTCTCGCCCGCTTGCATGAGGTCCATTGCGTCCACGAGGCCGTCCATTGCCTCCGTTTGTTCGTGGTTAGGGAGGTAGGGGTGTGTCGTTACTTTCTCGCCCTTCCTGTTTGAGATATTCAATAGAGGTGCAAACGTGTACTTTCGGACATCGTCGGCGAAGGGCATCTGATATACACCGGAATTGTCAACAATATGCTTCGGCGACAAAACCAACGGCGCACCTGCACCCAAAGGAAACAGTCGACTTTCTGGAATCGACAAGGGGCAAGCACACCCATCTTTGGATCTGATCCGTCCCTGTTAACCCAGCGAGTAATCGCATACATATTGAGCTTGTCCATGGCCTTGACGAGCGATGAAAGGGCAACTTGTTGTGGGGGCGATCGAGGATCCGCCCACACATATTGTACCTCTCCGATTGAATGTTCTCGCCGAAACTGCGGAGGGTCATCGTATTTGAGGATGGGTAGAGAGGTTGGGACGTACGTTGTCTGCATTGAAAAATCCGCAAATAGAAATACCCTTCTGCGAGCTGAGCCTTTCAAACTGGCCATCGGCGCACGGCACGTAGCTACTTCCATACTTGAAACCGCGGACAAGTTGCTCCTTTTCAACCTTCGCGCCACTCCTTTTCGCATCGTCGACATCCATATTATCCTCGTTTCGTTCGTCGTCATTATCTTGGTCATCGCGCTCGACGTGAAATTCGGTGCGCATTTTTAGTTGCGCCCATACGATCTTCTTTGTGTCTTCACCCCCATTTCCACCTTTTGTCGGTAGGGGGTCCACATCCATTTCTTCTGTGTGTTTACTGTCGCGTGGGGCGAAGCGCTTCCATGACTTGGGGCGAGCGAAAGCGGTACATTTGCTTGTTTTGACAATTATCTCCAGGGTCTCGAGAGGATTGTTGGAAGGATCACCGAGACTCAAGACTGTAGCCATGAGCGTGGAGCGCGTTTGTTTTATCTCTGGCTTCGTAATTTCTTGCAGGGCGAATGAGAGCGTGCCCATAACAGAATTAGGGATAGCAGAGGTGAATTTGTGGTAAAAGGCTTCGTTTTCACGCTAGTTTAGCAAGTCAGACGCTTAGTGTATAAGACGAGTAAATGCTACCTTGATGTGTGACTTTCCCTCTTCGCGAAAGTCGATTTCATCGTCATCAAAGTCGACACCGCTACAGACTAATGGTGACGCTTGCGTGTTGTGAGAGGGGGGAGATACGTACACAATGGTGATGCGGACGTTGAAAGTGTTCAACTTTCTTGCAATCGCTTCCCAGTCTCCGATTTCTATGGGACCCTCTCCGTCAGTCAAGAGTACAATTCTTCCTGACCAGGACGGCTTCTTAGTGAGGAAATTATTCAGGGTCTCAGCACCGACAATCAAGGCATCGACAGCTGCACACTACATAAGCTTCTTGGGATGCATGAAAAAAGTTGATTACGGACGGTCTCCCGACACGCTGGATGCTCGAAGGGCGACCAACTTTGCCAAGGTGTCTGCATTTGGTTGCTCAATTCGGAGGAATTCGGTAACATGATCATAGCCCCCGTCTTTCCGGTGGATCACATTATCCGTTTCTATGCACGCGCTGCAGTAGGACTTTGCCACTCTATACTGAGTACGTACCCTCTGTCCCGAAAAGAATGACACCGCACTGGTCTGTCTTTCTACCGTTGAAGATCTAAAAAGCTGGCGGGTCAGGCAGAGAAGGAGTAGATGACGCGATAAAAACCATTTCTTGAATCTTAAGCATAGCAAACTGAAGCGACCACTGGAGGTGGGTGACCTTTTTGGTACGAGTTTCACCATTTGGGCCGGGTGGGAGGTCGAGCGTGCGCATGGTGCCCATTGTCGGGGACACGTCCACGATGAACAAGGTGACAGAGTACTACAACACACGTTAAGATATATGCGCATATATTTGAGGGATTGACCTACACCTGCGCGTTCTGAAGGCATGATGTTACGTCAGGGAAAGGAGGTGTCGCGTTTGTTTGGGTGGACGCGACTGAAGCACGTGACAGATTCGGAGATTGAAAAGGGTGTGGCTGACCGAAGAGAAAGCGAGTTGAGTGTGTTCTCTCGCCAACGAAACCCGTCCGGAGAGGCGCGCCTGGATCACCGACGCGCGACTTGTTCAATAAGTTGCAAACGAATGACAAATGGCAACTCCGAATCTTGCTCATCACAACCAACTCCAACACAATCAACAACGCCAACAGCAGAATACCGCCTACGCAAAGGAAAGGGTTCAGGCTATCATCCAGGTTCGCCCTCACCTTAGCCCCGTTTGACCTGCTCCCTTTTTTAAGTCACTTCACAGCGTGCTGCCGCCCTACGTTCTCAGGGTTTTACTCAAGATAATAACCCAGAACTTGCAAATCTCCTCCGTTTTATCTCGAACCTCCAGTCCCAGCAGGCTCAGCAAAATGGTATGTTCCTTATCCATGACCCGTCTTGCACTCTGTTGTTCTACTTGTCTACCCGTCTTAGCTCGCCTCGTACTTCAAGAGCATCCAGCCCCCGATCCTTCTCTTGTCGTGAATGGTCATCCCTCACTGCCACAACAACCACAACCTACCCTGAATGGCACAACCACTTCTGCACAACCTTCTCTCGCTTCCGGACCTTTCCCACCAGATCCTTCTTCACACCCTGGGCCTTCCACTACGCCAGTCTCGTTCACTCCGGAGCAAATAAACATTCTCCGTGCTCAAATCCATGCATTTAAAACTCTACAGCGTGGACTCCCGGTCCCTGCAGAGTTACAGAGCGTCATCCGTCCACCTCCGTCGAACAACCCAGAACTTGAGAAGCTGTTGTCCGCCCAACTTACTGCAAAGGTCGTTCACAGCGCTATTAAGGTCCAGAAAGCGTCCAGCGAGGTCCCTATGCCAGAAACACCCGCCACTCCAGGGGATACTTCCATCAAGCTCGAGGGCACCCCTCAGCTGGACGACGTCTCCAAGGCTGTTGTGCAGGAAGAGGATCCCGACTCGCCCCTCTATCCGTACAATGCCTACACTCACCCTTTCACGCACCTCAAGGTCGTCGGTGGTTCTCCTGAGGCCTTCGCTACTCGCCTCCAGCGTCTACTCGTACCCTCGATCATGCCCTTGGGTCTCGACCCGCACCAAATCATAAATGAGCGTCGTCGTTTTGTCGAAGCACGGATCCAGCAGAGGATACGTGAACTCGAAGCCATACCAGCTACTATAGGTGACGGCGGGCTTGACTCCATCATTGACGATGAGAGCAAGGAGAATGTCGTCAAGCCCGAGCAAGAGGTCTCCCATAAAGCCATCAACCTCCAGTTCGTCCACCCACCTACCACGGCGCACGGAAAGCTGCGTGCTGTGATCGAGCTAAAGTCACTTCGCGTGCTTGACAAGCAACGAGCCCTACGTGCCATGGTTGCTGAGCGCCTCACCCATGGTTCCTTGCTCCCACTCAATCGTTCGGATTTCCGCCGCGCACGGAAGCCAACGATACGTGACACCCACATGACAGAGAACCTCGAGCGCAAGCAACGAGTTGATCGTGAGCGACGTGCCAAGCAGAAGCACGTCGAACAACTCAGTATCATCTGTGCTCACGGGCGGGAGGTACTTTCGGTGAATCGCTCTGCACAGGACCGTATCGTGCGCCTGGGCAAGGCCGTTCTCTCATTTCACACGCATGCGGAACGCGAGGAACAAAAGCGTATTGAGCGCATTTCCAAGGAGCGTCTCAAGGCTCTCAAGGCAGACGATGAGGAGGCTTATATGAAACTCATCGATACCGCCAAAGACACTCGCATCACACATCTACTAAAGCAGACGGACACGTACTTAGATTCGCTTGCACAGGCCGTCCTCGCTCAGCAGAATGAGAGCCTTGTCGATGTGGTGGAGGAAGCGACCAGCGAGGAGACCTTCGGGGGGCACAAGTCGTTCGATGACTCACAGGACGATAAGGGCAAGATCGATTACTACGCTGTCGCTCACCGGATCAAAGAGAAAGTTACCAAACAACCCTCTCTTTTAGTCGGCGGTACTCTTAAAGATTACCAAGTAAAGGGTCTGCAGTGGATGGTTAGCTTGTACAACAATAGGCTGAATGGTATTCTTGCTGATGAAATGGTATTATCGCCTTTTTCCGTCTTTATTCACCCAAACTGACGTGGTCGCTTTAAGGGTCTTGGCAAAACTATCCAGACGATCTCTCTGGTCTCGTTCCTTATCGAGGTGAAGAAACAACGAGGACCCTACCTTGTCATCGTCCCGTTGTCTACGATGACTAATTGGTCTGGGGAGTTTGCCAAGTGGGCACCGGCGGTGAAAATGATTGCATACAAAGGCAATCCAATGCAACGCCGGGCTCTTCAGGGCGAGCTCAGGGTTGGCCAGTTTCAGGTACTGCTCACGACTTATGAGTACATCATCAAGGATCGGCCCGTACTAAGCAAGATGAAATGGGTTCACATGATCATCGGTATGGATGCTCTCTGGCTGCAGATTATATATGATCCTAACCGACTGTAGACGAGGGTCACCGTATGAAAAATACACAATCCAAACTTGCGCAGACGCTGACCACATATTACCATTCGCGTTATCGCCTCATCCTCACGGGTACTCCTTTGCAGAACAATCTCCCTGAGCTGTGGTCGCTACTTAACTTCGTGCTTCCCAAAATCTTCAACTCTGTCAAGTCGTTTGACGAGTGGTTTAACACTCCCTTCGCGAACTCGGGCACACCTGACAAGATCGAGTTGAATGAAGAAGAAGCGCTCCTCATTATCCGGCGTCTGCACAAAGTGCTACGACCTTTCCTATTGCGTCGTTTGAAAAAAGACGTCGAGGCAGAACTACCTGACAAAGTTGAGAAGGTCGTCAAGGTGAAGATGAGCGCGCTGCAAGCGCAACTGTACAAGCAGATGAAGAAGTACAAAATGATTGCTGACGGGAATGACAAGCCCGGGTATGTCACGATTTCTTGATTTAAATACACAGTTCTTGACATACCCCACGTGGCATTCACAGGAAATCAGGTGGCGTCAAAGGGTTGAGTAACGAGCTGATGCAGCTCCGCAAGATCTGTCAACACCCGTTCTTGTTCGACAGCGTCGAGGACAAAATCAATCCTGCAGGTCTTATCGACGACAAGCTCGTTCGTTCTTCCGGTAAAATCGAACTGCTCTCCCGGATTTTACCAAAGTTTTTTTCGACCGGTCATAGGGTACGTGTTGTCATTTTTACGCCAGTGGACTGAACGACTAATCCCTGGGCAGGTTCTTATTTTCTTCCAGATGACAAAAGTCATGGACATCATGGAGGACTTCCTTAAGATGATGGGTTACAAATACCTTCGTCTGGATGGTGGCACCAAGACCGATGAGCGCGCTGGCCACGTGCAACAGTTCAACGCGAAGGACTCGGAGATCATGGTGTTCATCCTTTCCACCAGGGCTGGTGGTCTCGGTCTGAATTTACAGACGGCCGATACTGTCGTCATCTTCGATTCAGACTGGAACCCTCACGCCGATTTGCAAGCCCAAGATCGTGCACATCGTATTGGTCAGACGAAATCGGTCAGAATCCTACGCTTCATCACCGAAAAGAGTGTGGAGGAAGCAATGTATGCCCGTGCAAGGTACAAGCTCGATATCGACGACAAAGTCATTCAGGCCGGTCGCTTCGACAACAAGTCGACACAGGAAGAACAAGAGGAGTTCCTGCGTTCGATTCTCGAAGCTGACCAAGAGGAGGAAAACGAGGAAGCCGGTGATATGAACGACGAGGAGATTAACGGGCTCATCGCGCGATCAGATGAGGAGGAGCGTCTCTTCGCTGAGATGGATGTGCAACGCGAACGTGACACAGCCATGAACTGGAAAGCGGCTGGAAATCGTGGCAGGCCTCCTCCGCCGCTCATTGCACTCGATGAACTGCCAGACTGCTACCGCACCGATGAACCATTTGATGTCAAGGACGAGTCGGAAGAGGCCGAGGGTCGCGGTCACCGTCGTAGGGCTGTTATCAACTATAATGATGGTCTCAGTGACGATCAGTGGGCGATGGTTGGGCGGTTTACTACTGTCTGTTGCCTTTTCTCTGACAAATGTCACAACTAGGCTCTGGAAGAAGGCGAAGACATCCAGCAGTTATCTGAGCAGGCTCGGCTCAAGCAAGCACGAAGGGTAGCTAAACTAGAGTCTGGCACCGGCACTCCAATGTCTGAGGGCGGCCGTGGGCGCGGGCGTAAGGGTAAAGCGAAAGTGAACGAAGGGGACTTCGAACCCCTGAACGGGAAGCGGAAACGCGGTGGGAATAACAAGTCGATGTCTGTCACGCCCTCGGTGATGGACGATGAGGAGGAGGATCGTGACTCGGTAAGCCACTTATTGTGCGATCAAGGTGTTTCTTTGACACCGCTACAGAAACGTCGGAAAGTCAAGACTTCTGAACCGCCAACGGCGCTCAAGGAGCGAATGAAAAAGACTTTCAACGAGTGTTACAAGGCGATCATGAACTGCGCCGACGAGAACGGTCGGAAACGGATGCGATCTCTTCCGCGAGCTGCCCGACAAACGTGAATACCCCGACTATTACCGCATCATCCCGCTGCCCATCGCGCTCTCGCACATACGCAAGCGCATCAACTCACACCAGTACAAGACCGTGACGGCGTTCCGCGACGACGTGCGGCTGATGTTCACCAACGCGCGGACGTACAACCAAGAGGGCTCGTGGGTGTACGTCGATGCGGTCGAGATGGAGAAGGTCTTTGACGCCGCATACGCACGTCATGTTGCCAACTCGGGGCTCCCAGGCGCTGATATTTCAGTAGTCCCTGTTGGTGGAGGCGGTCTAGAGGAAGCCCTGACGCCGATGGACGAGGATCGAGAGGAGGGCCGGCCCCTGCCTAAGACCAAGACCGGACGCAAGCAGATCGTCAGCGACGACGAATATCTGACACCCAGCGACGACGACTGAGCACACGGCCGCCCTTATAATCCTGTTTTTGTCTATCACGTATCATATTCTCACCATCTTAGTGACTATTTGCTGTGTCGGGTTCTGGTGGAGACTGTTTCTTCGTTTTCATTTTATGCAGCCCGCTAAACTACCTGTAGTAGAATCACGTTTTTGTATTTCTTTAATGCTGTATAGAATCGGTCATATTCGGGTTCGGAATCCTACATCTCCCTACAAGGCTGTTGTTCACTGGCTACGACTGAGAAGTAGCCGCCCGAACAATACAGGAGCCCAGGCGGTAAACGATAGAAATAAAACTGGCCGTGGTCGTACTTTACCTCTACTAGTCGGTTTACATCTAAGAACGAACGAACCATTACATGTCTTGAACGTAGTTGCCTATAACGTGTCGACCAGACACAACTTCAGCGAAACACGAAAAATACAGAGATAAGTGTCACATACCGGGAAAGACGCCAGTACGGCCATCCAGACGACCGGTCCACCAGTCCTCGGCACTCTCGGAGCGCTCGACGACCTCGATGCGATCCCCAACCTTGAAGTCCAGATCGCCTTCCGCCTGCGCGGCAAAGTCGTACAGCGCGACGACATAATTCACCGGCGTGGGCTTGGGCTTCAGTGGCGGCGGGGGCGGTGGTGCGCGCTTCGCCGCGGCGATTGCCGCAGCCGCAGCCGCAGCCGAGGCCGACGGCGTGTAGGGAGGTGGAGCGGCGGCGGACGGGACGGGAGATGGGGGTGCGGAAGTCTTTCCGGAGCCACCAAAGGATGGTGGGGGTGGCGGAGGCTTCTTGGTGAAAGAGGGAGGCGCGGTGCGCGAGGAAGTGGTCAACGTCGAGGCTGAGGACGTCGAGCGGCTGACGGCGGTTGTTCCGGAGGCCAATGAGCGGTTCTGGGAGACCATTTTCGCTATATGGGAATGAGGGCGGACGGCGGTCTGGAGAGAACGGCGGGGCATACACGTGGAGATAAAACGCTGGTTGATGCTGAGGGCTTCGATGACAACAGCTGCATCGCCACGTTTCTCTTCATAGTCCGTGGCGATCTGGGCAGCGGGCACGTCAATGGTGTACTTCCCCTCTGAGAATTGGCTGATCTTCTCGAGAATCATGTAATATATGTTGAGCCTATAAGACGTCACCGGAGATGAGAGGAAGGGCTTAATGTATTCGCACGTACTGCATATAGTAGAATGAATGAAAGAGTGGATCGATGAATCGCGTGGCCAGAGTCATAAAGCGAGGCAAATCTTGCTTCATAGCGGCGTTGACGTTTTCATATTCGTTGGTAGCGATCTCGAAGTCTTGCTCCAGCTGCACTAGGGGGTCACGAACAGTGGCAATATCGAGACAAACGACCATCACCTTGTACAGGTTCTTCTCGTCGCTGAGAGACTTCTCTTTCTTGTCCCTCAACTTTGTCAGCGAGTTGTTGAAACGGTCGTAGTCCATCAGCTGGAAGGAAGAAGGCGATGTTAGAGTGGGCATAGGTCTCGATTGTGCACGGCCACTCACCTTGTGGTCTCGCTTGGTGATCATTTTCCTGATTGCCTTCATGACGCCCTGGAGTTCCCTCACAGGCCCCACCACGCGGCTCTCGATCAACTCGAGTTCCGGGCTGATGGACGTACGGAGCTCCTCTAATGCGGTGTGATAGGCATCGACGTTCTTGATCGTGTGTGCGGCTTCTGGGAACTTCCCAAGGAGATCGTACTCCGAGGCGATGGGATGGAAGAGGATGGAAAAGTGCTGGGCGAGGCTGCTCCCGGCGGTGAAAAGTGCTGGTGAAGTGGGGATTTAGGAATACAGTGTGAAGAGGAGGTGAGGTGACACATGCCGTTGACGGCATCTGTGAATGCTTTGGTGTCCTTTAGAAACTTCTCAGCGGCGGTCTCGAGGACTGCAAAATTTCGTTGATAATCGTCGAATTCTGTGTCAGTGGACTCTGGAGGTAGAGGATGAGGGAGAAAGGGAAAATTATAAGCACCGGAGACAACGGGGACACGAGGTAGTGCTCACTCTTGGACATGCCGACCTTTGAGGTCACCATGAACGGTGTCCTAGTGAGCAGTTCAGTACATGCAAGAACGCTGTCCAAAGGATAGACGCACCGCGAGAGAGCCTTACCTATACCCTTCATGTTGGCTGGAGACGGTGCAATGTAAGAGGGGGAGAGCTAGGGGACCGGATGATGGTCCTCGGCTGCGGTCCGTGTCCCCGAATAATCGTCAAGACTCTGCACTCATGCCCATCAACCAGCCATCGAACCAGATCAAGTTGTGCACTTAAAATGTATCTCTGACCATTACACTGATCGATATTATAGATTAACGAACGTATCCATAGTACGCCTCAAGAAAGGCGGAAAAAGATACGAGGTGGGTGAGTGTTCACGTCCGCCCAAAACACTACGCGCTAACAACCGTGCCGATGAATAGATCGCCTGTTACAAAAACAAAGTCCAGGAGTGGCGAAACGGCGTGTTCGTCATCCGAGCTATCTTCATATCCCACCGCTGAATTTATTCTCGCTCAGTGAGAAAGATCTAGATGAAGTCCTCCAGATCTCCAACGTCTTTGTGAACGTCTCTAAAGGAGAAGTTGCCAAGTCCAACGACCTCAAGAAATCGTTCGGCACAGACGACCGAAACACCGTCGCTCGAGAGGTCCGTCTCTTCCACTAGAGTCATCGCCAGAACGACTGTTTTATTATTATTATTATTTGCACAGATTCTCGAAAAAGGCGAGGTTCAGGTTGGCGATAAGGAGCGAGAGCACGACATTGCGGCCCTGCGGCGCGAAATCGCGACGCTGGTCGCCGAGAAATGCGTAGATCCGGCCACTCAAGCACCCTACTCGGTTAGCATCATAGAGAAGGCCATGTCAGAAGCAGGCTACTCGGTGCGCGCAAACAAGAATGCGAAAAGTCAGGTGCGGCCTATCCCCCCACACTGCGTGCGTTCTCTCTTACACGAACTTTTTCACCCGACCAAGGTGTCGGAGTGCATCAAGATGCTCCAGTCGGACTCTACGCTTCCCATCGAACGTGCTAAAATGCGGATTCGCGTCATCGTGCCCGCGGCCGATATTGATAGTCTCCGTGAGAGATTGCTCGATGGAGTAGACAAGCTCGAGCACGAAGAAACGGGGGACGAATGGTCAGGTGTACGTGGAACGGTCTTCTCTCTTTGATCACACCTCACACCTCTCCGTAGACAATGCTGATCGACCCAGTACAGTTCCGGGTGATATCAGATTTACTTAGGAAAACAGTGAAGGGGAAAGGACGCGTAGAGACGCTGACATTCAATACAGGTGCAACGAGCAAGGGTTGATGCGTGTTCTAAGTTGTGTACGTGGCAGAGGTCATAAGAACAGTGTATGATACAATAGTTCGTCGGGCGAATGATTCACAAATATGACTGCTATAAATGCGCGCGAGGAACAATAGAGTGCTAATAGAGAAGGTTCGGCGAGCGTATGCACAACCGAGGGGAATTGTACAGTAGTGGCGTAGATGTCGTAATCGGTATAATTGCAATTGAGATGAGTGCAGAAGATGCTATGAGAAACACTGGTCAAGAGAAATAAAAGAAGTAAGCCGAACAACAATGGCATGGAACTCTAACTCCGATGTCCAAATCGAACGAGCCAGCAGCAAGAACATTCATCGCATGGGAAGTAGTGTTTGGCCACCATTCCCCGTGCGCCGAGCCACTCCGACAGCGCCATCGCAGGAAGAATCGTCGCTGCTACGTTGAACACGCTTGATACTTGGCCGCTTTGACATCCGCATGTCGCCTCTCCTATCTTCCTTGGGGAGTTCTGTCGGCGAGGCGCGGCGCTTGCCTTGGCTGGAGGATACCCCCATGCTGGACTTGCCCTCCTCGCCACTGCTGCCACTCCTCATGCTACCGGTTGCTGGCTCTGCCGGGGCGGTAGGAAGTCGCGCGGACACGAGCTTCGACAATTCCTCCAGATCGGTGTCTTTCCACGTTCTGCCGTACAGCTTGCGTTCCTCGTCCATCAAGATCAAAACACCTTCGATCACCGCACGATGCACGAAAACGTATTGGCGCAAGCTTTGGCATAAGCTCATGCGCTGCTCGCGCATGTCTTCGATGACGCGGTGGATTGGCTCGTCAAGTGTCGACAATAAGATGGGGCTGTGCCGATCGTCGTGCAATCGCCGTGGTCTAGTATAGTCGAACGCGGGCGGCGAGTGCTGTTCCGACTGGGATTGAGACTGCGAATAATATGGATCCGAATTATTGGGGGGCGATTCCTCGTTACCCGGTGGCGATCCGGTGCTCTTGCCCGAGAAGATGGGCAACCGTAGACCTGAGTTCTCCAAGTCTGTCTTGGTAGCAGAAGACAGGTCCATGACAGATGGGTCGGTCGGAAAGGTATCAGGGGATCCACTCTTCGCGCATGAGAGTAGCGATGAGGGACCTGTCGAGTGTCCTCGCGAGGAGTCGGACGTGACTTCGGTGTCTGCGGGTATGGAGGAACCGGAAGCACGCTTTGCGACGGGTCGGACTACTTTCGCAGCCGGCATGAGCGCTGGCGGCAACACCACAGAGGACGAGGCAGATGACCAAGGGACACCGCTCGCTTGTGCAACCGTTGCGGGAAATGCTCGAGAGCGCTGATTGTCGTCAAAAGCTGTGGTCAGTGTACTGAATGGCCATGTAATGATATGCAACTCACCTCGGGGCCGGTAGGGGAGAAACTCTGCAGGGAAACTGGGAGGCTCAGCGCTGAGACGTCAGAGCGTGCCGAATCAGATGGGGACAAAGAACGAGAAAGGGCTTGCGGAACAGCAGAATTGACCGAGTCGCCAGATACAGTGGCAAGTCGTGATTCTTGGACAGATATCGAAGACGGAGAGGAAAGAGGCTCTGATGGGTGATTCCTGGGAATCCAAGTCTGCAGCTTGTTCCGATCGGTGGCTGTCCACGGAGACGTAGCTGCGATGCTTATTGAGTCGAGGTCCATAGGCGCAGCATACGAATGCTTACCTTCCCTCCCAGCCGGAGAAATCACACCTACAACGGGGACGTGCAAGACAGCCTTACGGTCCTTCGGCCGCAAGCTTCATGACTAGACCTGGAACAGGTGGGGCGGACCCTCCAGCAGAAGCTTCATCGACGTCCATCGCCGCTACCTCGTCGCTTGAGGACGAGCGATCCTTCTCGCTTGTGCTGCTGCCACTGGTGTGTCCGGTCCTTTCGATACTGTCTCTTTCACCGCGATTTCCCATCACTTGCAGACCCTCGCGTCGTTTCCTCATCTCGCGGCGCACGCCATCCAGAACGGCGTCGATTGCGATGAAACCGCCAGTGCGACCAACGCCAGCAGAGCAGTGCAAGAGTACGGGGCGTTCGCCTAGCGCATGCTTTGTGATACCGGAATCGGAGTCAATGGCATCGAGGCTTGGGCTAGTGGCGCCGCTACCACTGCTGCCGCTTCCAGTCCCGCTAGGACTTACGTCGCGGCTGTTGCGAACAGTGGTGCCTCGTGGGCGAACTGTGCCTATCATAGCGCGACCACGCCAGTCATCAGGGCGGCGAGGGCCTTCCCATACTCCGCGGGCTTCCTCGCTGATCTCTACCTCGCGCTCAACCTCTCGGATGAGGTCGAGCACACCACGCGTTTCGCTTGGGACGTTGAGATCCGGCCAGTCGAGATACTGAAACTGTACGATGCGGCGGGGGGGTAGGTGTGAGAAGCAAGTATGTGAAAGCTCGAGCACTCGTTTGACGGTCGACCGACGGGAGTTGCCAGCGCCATTGCCAAAACTTGACTCGACGGGCCCGGTCCGATCTCTGTACATGAATGGGAAGGAGGGTTCGCCAGATGCCCTGCGGTCGGATTTTTCGTACTCGTCGACCGCACCAGTGACCTCGAGGAGTTTAAGGCGGAGGGGCCCAAAGTTCTCGCCCGACCAGTAGTTGCCGCACTTGATTGTCGACCCCTCGACCTCGCGGGTGAGCATAACAATCACGTGCACGTTTTGTTCCCACACTAGCCTAGCGACGAGAAGTATTATTCAGACACACGTTCGAAGAAAGAAACAACTTGGTACGCACGACCAAAAGTCGTTGAACGTTTCTGGTAAAGGGCCCTGAGTTGCAATGTACCGCTTCTTCGTACCAAGAGGTTGGACGAATGATGCATTGACATAGTCGTCGGTCGAAGAAGGTATTGCCGGAGTATTTAGTGGGAGTTGAATGGAGCGCGAGCTGGAGAGTGATAGAGTGACCGGAGGGAGAAAGTCAGCTGGCTGAGGGAGAGTAAGTGGGTGGAGGGTTCCAGGTTTTGAGTTGGAGGGTGGTGTCGGTAGCTTCCCAATTGATCGCTGCTTTTTCTGGAGGCGTACACGTGCATGCTCAAAGGGCCAAATGTTACGATACCTATCAAAAGCGAAAAAAAGCGAGCGTTAAAAGTCGCTCCTTTGCGGTGTCACCTAGCCGAGATGCTTTACTCACCTATTCTTCGCCCCCTTTTCCACGCCAGCTGTGATGCTATATGGAAACTCCCTGGACCCGTGCTTTCCTCGTGAGGAACGCCCCATGCCCTTGCTGCGCAGCTTGCTCCTCTTCTTTGACTTGCTGCCCTTTGACTCGCCCTCCAGGACCCGCCCGCTCTCCCTCGAATGATGCTCCATAATACCCATGAGTCGCCGTTGTTCTCCAAGTTCGATGCGATAAAATTGCATGGCAAGCGCTTCAGAGCCTTCAGCTTGTGGGTCCTCTAGCATCATCGCAGAGGCATTCGTGGGGAAAATCGCAGGCGCCAGCGCAGGGGGGTCCATGTGGTCGTAGCCGCCCGCATACTCCCTGCCGCTCCCGCTGTCATCACCGCTGTCACTGCTTGAATCGCTGTGGTCCTCCCCGCTCATACCACTTCCGCTGCCGCTTCCACTCATACCTTCGAAATGATCTTCGGCATCCGATACGTCTTCGTCTGCGCCAGCCCATCGCCCGAGTTCCCTCAACCATAGGAATGGCAATTCGTCAATCCGATTCTTCGCGATCTTGCTAAGCCTGAGTGGGATACGTTCAGTGATCCCGTGCGATAGCTCAACATTTTGCCGGATGGTATCGTAGAATGGATTGTATGCCACACTGGGACCAGGGTCGGAGGAGGACTGTGGAACTGTGGCAACACCTGGTATGGAAGGTCTGGAGACAAACTCTGTGCGAGACGATGGAACAGGGCCGGATGTGGGGTTCATATCCCGCTGCAGCTGCCTGGTAGAGCTTGTGATGGGCAGAACCGGAACGCTGTGACGTGGTAGAGCTGACAGTGAACGCACTCATCGGGTAAGTGTTTTGTGCGAAGAAGGGTAGGGGCGATTTGTTGACATTGACAGTGTTCCTTGACGAGACGACGCGTCCGTCGGGTCAGGATGCTCAGCACTTCCGAGGTAGTCGGAGTCTGGGAATGGTGGCGGGGAAGGCGTATCTTCGTAGTCGTCGTCGTCCGTGGCTTGACTCGAGTCAAGGAGAGACTGTTGCTCCCGAAGAACGGCCTGGAAGCCGCCCTTGATCCAGCTGAGGTTCAACTCGTCCGATGGACCCGCAGCTCCACTCTGGTGCAGATCCGCTCCAGCCTCGGCACGGAATTTGCGGAGAAGACCAAGGATGTTGCTATTGTCCGGAAGAACGGTAGAGTCGGTGTCGTAAACAAGGATGCGCTTTGCAAGACGCCACTGAGAAAACTTGCGACGCGCGACTCTGTTGGGCAGCATCTCAGCCAACTTGGACGTGGAGAAAAGGGGACGTTTGAGAAGAGTGGACGGGACGGAAAGTGGCACAGGCATGGGGTATACGGGAGGTGTCATAGGCAGGGAGGGGACGGATATCAAGGATGAGTGTATGAGGATCAGAAAAGATCTCAGGTAAATCAGCGGGAATGACGGCAGTGAACAGGGAAGAGGATGCTGAGGGTGCGGGTAGATGGTGTGGGTGCGGGCGGGTGGGGAGGTGAGGGGAGGGGAGATAACTGTTGCGAGGAATTGGAGGAAGAGATAGTGAGAGGGGGGTTACTCTGCTGTTGTTCAGCGCGACGGGCGCGCCAGTGACGGTGTTGTATCTCTCGTCGACGGCTTTGGCGAATAGATCAGTTGCGCCGTCTTCGCCGTCAGTGACAACGGGCTGATTCTGATGAGGGAGGGAGAAGAAGTCCATTGTGGTGAGGTAAGGAGGAACGGACGAGTGGTGGAGAGAAAAGTGCTCAGAGAGTGGTTCATAGTCGTAGTCATAGCCATTTCCCCCCGCCCGCGCCAGTGTTCTAGGCTGGGCTGCCGCTGACCCTCGTCTCATTACGCATGACGTCACTCCCATCTTTTTTTTCTTTTTTTTCTTTTCTTTTTCGTTTTCCCGCTTCAAATAAATAATCGGCTCGTTACAAAAATAATTCAAAAATCGTCGTCGTTAGTCGCAGCGTACTCCGAGCAATATCCTCGCAGCCTCTATGAAATCAAATAATGTCCATCTTTGGGCACAGTCTCGAACCAATCTAGTACCCCACCGCCAATCAAATCATTCCCCTTCCACCCGTCCGCCACCATCCCACGTGCTTCTTCGCTCCACCCAATCCCCTGTTCCATGGAACCGGTCTAGGCCCTGTCCTCTGACTGCCTTGTTGTCTCCCTAACACCTCCATCCCTCCGACGGCTCCACAAACCTCCGTGTGGTCTGGTGACTGACACACACTACACGCTAGTCGTTTTCTTCGGCTCTAGACGTTAGCTCGAGTTTGTGTATTGGGGCACAAGGTTAGGTTCTGATGGAAACCAAATCCGTGGCCAATTACAACCCCTCAATCTAATCGAGCGCCTGGGAAGTTGCCTGGTTATCTCTTTCCTTTTTTTCTGGGCCTCGGGCCTCGACCTCGAGAGCCGCCAGTTGCTTCTGTGCCACGTGCCGCATTTTACTCACGTCCTCGCGATTCCGGGAAATGTGCCTGACGGGCAGGGAGTTCGCCACGGGTTTCGCGCCTGACCTACGGAAACTTACATCCCGATTGATGACACCCATCTCGATACACCAAGGCTCACTTCCCCTGACGTCATTTGGCGCCTATGACCCTCTCGGCATCATTCTATTGATTGCCGGCGTCTCTGTCAAATACCCGTCCGTAAGGACATATACAACAAAACCAACCCCGTTGATCAGTGCTCTCCCCAGGTTGGAACATAAACTGTGCACAAGCACCATGACCTTAGCGCTACCTATCAATTCTACTTTCCTTTCCCCTTGTGGGTACACAATACTGCTGGCGCAGTCTCGGCCTCGCCAATACCTATAATATAGGGCTAGATGCATACTCACGTCATAGAGCAGCAGACACTCCGTGACTCGACTGTCGCAGCCCCGTACCCTTCAAGCGGACATATTGCACAACGTGCGCCGCTGTATTCTACCTAAAAACCACATCCGATCTTTACCGCAGTCTTTCCGGATCCCACTTCCCATTCTTCGTTCTCGCTCTAGTTCTATGGAACAACGCGTTTGCGCCGCCTTGCACAGGGGTTCTTAGCCAACAGACGTCATCCAGCGACGCGCACATTCGGCACCACAAGCGGCCGCACTACCCTTGTCCAGTTGTCATCCCACGAGCTCCACTCCCGCCCTTCGTCCTCGCCCCTGTGTGGCCCTCTGGGGTCGAGAACACGCCTGAACGAATTTCGTAGATTTTCGAGCATCGGCGTTTTTGGAAACCCTTTTAGAAGTCTCTGCGATTATCGACCGCCCCATATGGGTATTTCAATTATCAGGATTCTTACAAACAAAGCGAAACATGAGTTACCTCGAGTTGATCGACGAGCTCAGCGGCGTTCTGGAACATGACGCCGTTCTTACCGTTTACGACGAGTTCCGATAGGCTGTGGCGAATTTGTATCGATCTTGCACAGGATGTAGGTAGCACTTACCATGCGAAGTCAAGTGCACACACGGGCACACCACACCCAAACATGTCCACGATCTTCATGGGCAGATCCAATGCCGAAGAACTTGAATGCAGCGAGATGCCTAGGTCTGCGGACCCTGTTCCCACAACCACTCAGTCTTTTGACACGTGGACACAGAGTAAGCGCACCGAGAAGCAAAGGGTAGTCTTTTGGCTCGAGCCAAATGCTTATGACGCGTACCCACAGCCAAGGATCACCTCTTGCAGTTTGAAGAGCCTCCGCCCTGCGCATATACGTATCACGCAGAGGACCCTTTCCTGTAACAAACATCAAAACACGGGGTAACGTCCCATGCGCAGCCCGAGCACGATGCTCATAAACCGAGAGTGCGTCAAGGAGGATCGAGAAATCCTCATCCTCCGTCCAGCTCGTGCTGCTCACGAGCACGGCAGGGCGATCAGGCCGCATGCTCGGGAGTGCAGCAGAGGTCACTTGTGTGAACGGCGTAGAGGCCGGCGGGTTGTACGCCGGGAGAAACCCTTTTGGAAGGGAAGGCGAGATGCGAAGGAAGAGCTGGAAGGGGGGCAGTGAGTAACAGAAAATCAGTGTCAGAGCTTTTGATACCTCATGAATTTCTAATGCATTTGCAGGGTGGAAGTGCGCAGGAGGCCGATCATGGAGAACGGCTTTGAGACCCCTTTGAAGGCGTCTTTGTACTCGATATTTGTAGGAAGAAAGTATGTGGCTCGTACTGTAAGTTCCACTCCTTGATGAGAAAGTCGTGCATAGCCCTTGTCACGAACAAGGTGGGCATACGCGAACTGACCAAACTTCGCCTCGATCCTAACAGTAACTCAGTTTACCAGTCTAAGAGGAAATGGAGGGTGATATTACAGCTTAGCAAGCTTCACGAATATGTGGTTAGGACCCAGGTTCAAGGCAAGGATGCTATAACCGAGGTTATGCCAGTCTATGATGACTTTGCTTCCCAGCAATGTACCCGCTAGCCAAATCAAGGGTAGGGTAGGGATGCTAGGTGGGTTCTTTGCCACTGTTCTCTGCCACGTTGTGGGAGATAGTCAGCAAACTCACCTGCACTAGGATAAACTCCGGAGGATGGGGTATTCGCCAGAGGAGTGTGTGTAGGATGGACATCACTTGCTGGGCAATTTTTATGGGCGCAAAGAAGATAAATGGCAGGTTTCTAAGAGATGGAGGCAGCTGCGAAAGATATAGAAAGTGGACGTGCGGGAGAGAAAGTAATGAAGGCACTGGTTTAGAGCCTGCAATAGACTATCAGTTTTGACATGAATGGGTCAATGCAGGAGAGAACGGACCTCCGTATCCAATGAGAAAGGTCTCGAAATGTAACTTGGCCAAGCTCTCCGCATGATACATCATGCGTGGGCTCCTGCCAATGTCCCCGAGAACAAGTATCGCCACCGACCGTAAGCTAGGCTTGTTCGACGGTCTTTTTGATAGTAGCCGCCATGCTACACCGAGTGGTAGAATGGCAGAGAGTATAGCAGAGAGTATTTGGGGAAGAGTAAGCATAGCTCGGGATGTAATGTGGGAGAGCCAGGATATTGAGCCGGATGTGCTTACTAATTCGGGTGACTTATGGTCCTAACTCGTAAACTAACGACCATGCTCTCCTCATTCACCAGGTCCCCATGCTACGCGCGGCTGGCCCCGCTTGGAAATGCGATGCGCATCATACATACGACACGCCCTTGGTCAGCGGTTCATAGGCACACACTCTCGACCACTGCATGGTGTCCGGCCGAGCATCACACCCGCGAGTCGCATCAATCCATTCATGAGTACTGTCGTCTCAACCATGACCTTTCTCCCTTTCTTTGCCTGACCCAAAGCAGCCCGCTCTATGTTCATCCAGACGGAGACGACCCCAAACGAGGATTCGCTAAAGTTCATCCCCGGCGCGTCCGTTATGGACACGGGTTCTGCGGAATTCCTCGACACTCGTACGGCGCTCACGTCTCCTCTCGCCCTTCGATTGTTCGGCATCGAAGGCGTCAAGGCCGTGTTTTACGGGCCGGACTTCGTCACGGTGACGAAGGACTCGGAAAACCCCTGGTCGGTCCTCAAGCCGGAGGTGTACTCCATCCTCATGGAGTTTTTCTCGTCCGGACAACCGCTGTTTCGCTCCGAGGAGGACAGGGAGAACGCGGGCCCGCAGGACACGCGCATTTTGGATACGGACTCGGACACCGTTGCGATGATCAAGGAACTGCTGGACACGCGCGTAAGACCGGCGATTATGGAGGACGGTGGCGATATCGAGTATCGCGGGTTCACGGACGACGGGATCGTACAGATCAAGTTGAAGGGGCAGCTGCCGCGGATGTGACTCGAGCACCGTTACGCTGAAGGGCGGCATCGAGCGCATGCTCATGCATTATATCCCGGAGGTCAAGGGGACGGAGCAGGTACGCATACTTCGCTCCCTCGTTCCCCATCTATCCACGTCGCTGAACAACTAAGCAGGTTTTGGACGAAGAAGAAAAGATCGCACAGGATGAGTTCAGCAAGTTTGAACAGCAGGTTACATCAAAAACAACAACAAGCGGGAAAACGCGACTCGGAGTAAGTATATTCATAGAACCAAAGGAGCTTTGTGCTCACCTACTCGCAGTATGGCACAGTACATGAGCACATAACCAGATTAGCTAGTCAGCTTCTCATTAATGATCCCACGTAGACGCATCCTATTGTGTACCCCTACTCATTTATTCGCACTCTTTGCATCCCGGCTTCCCACACTTGAGGTTCCCGAGAGGTCTTGTGCGAATGATCGTGTATGTCTCACATTGCTCCTTGCTCCCGGTTCCCACGGTACCTGCTGCCGAAGAGACGAGCGCGACCGGGGCTTGGTGTCGCACACACACACACGTTAGCCTCAACCATGTCAGCAGAACAGCGCCGCATCGTGCTCGCATCGCGCTCGTCCCAGCTCGCACAAATCCAGACCAACATCGTGCTCGACACGCTGAAGAGCGCGTTCCCAGAGCGTGCATTTGGCACAGCCTTCATGTCGACGCAGGGCGACAAGAACCAGTCGCAGGCGCTCTACCTCCTCGGAGGAAAGTCGCTCTGGACCAAGGAGCTCGAGGTGGCGCTCCTGGAGGGCGAGGTCGACATGCTCGTCCATAGCTTGAAGGACGTCCCGACCGTGCTGCCTGAGGGCTGCGCACTCGGGGCGATCCTCGAGCGCGAGCACGGCGAAGACAGCTTGGTCGTGAAGAAGGGGTATACCAACGGTGGAAAGACTGTGCATACACTCGATGACCTTCCCGTGGGCGCAGTGGTCGGGACGAGCAGCGTGCGGAGGGTCGCGCAGCTCAAGAGGCTATATCCAGGTCTGGTCTTTCAGGACGTGGTACGTTCACCCCCACCCCACTTTTTTATATTACCCCTCTCACTAAGGACACCCAAGCGAGGCAATCTGTACGTCTTATCTCACAGCATGCATTCTCAGCGCTAATATACATTTATTAAAAAAAAGTAACACGCGTCTCGCAAAACTAGACGATCCGAACGGATCGTACGCCGCCCTGATCCTCGCCTAAGGCCGGACTCGTGCGCCTCGGATTTGGCGATCGGGTGACGTCCGATATCGTCGCACCGACGCTGTTCCACGCCGTCGGGCAGGGCGCACTGGGGGTCGAGATCCGCGCGGACGACGCCGAGGCGCGTCGGCTGTGCGACGCGCTCACGCACTGGCAGACCTCGTGGCGCTGCCTCGCCGAGCGCGCGCTCCTGCGCGTGCTCGAGGGTGGGTGCAGCGTGCCCGTCGGCGTGCAAAGCGAGCTGGTGGTGCCGGTGCCCGGCGAAGCGCGCCAGGGGCGGCTGCGGCTCGTGGGGACCATCACGGCGCTCGATGGGCAGCGCCACGTCGAGCAGGGAGATCGAGCAGGACGTGGGCAGCTCGGAGCGAGCGGAGGAGCTCGGGGTGCAGCTGGCAAAGTCGCTTGTTGAATCGGGTGGAAGGGAGATATTGGACGAGATCACGAAAGACAGACAAGGGCGGGCGGCGGGTCAAGTGGAGGAGAGCGCGGTGCAAAAGAACAACGAATACAGTATTACATGAATTGTACGTGTAGATTATTGAATGTGTGTCTCATTGGGGTCTGCGTTGAACCAGAATGAAAGAATGCTAGTCAACCACGGACTGCAAAGAGAGTCGCTGTACGTCCCCGCGAGCGCCTGGAACTCCCTTGGAAAGAGGAGTCCAAGTGACTCTAAAGCAAAGACGTTTGAAAAGAGCGATTCGTTGTTCGCGGCTCGAAGCTTGTTATTTGGTCGTGCTTGGCAGGACAGGAATCTCGTTCCGTGCCGTTCCTTGCCCGGTGCCCATCATACACCCACCTATGTCTGTCGTCTACTCACGAAGGCTGAAGAAAGAACTGCAGGAGATCCAGATCGAGCAGGCTGACCCCACGAAGAGAGCTGCTGGTGCGTCGTCATTCTAACCCGATCTCACACAGGCTCATCCCGAGCGCCACTCGCTCCGGTCCAGGCATCCAGCTGCTGCAGGCCGACGATCTCAAGACGTGGTTTTTTTCGATAGAGGTACTCGGGGAAAGTTTGTACAAAGTGCGTCCACCCCCTACTACTGATTTTCGACGATCCGCATTTTCCACTCTTTATTCTAATGCGAGCCTTCACACACAGAATGAGGTCTTTCACCTCATGGTCAGGTTCGATCCAGAGTATCCGTTCAAATCTCCGGCCGTCCAGTTCGTCGTTTCAGATAAGGTAAAGCCGCCCGTACACCCAGTATGTCTCTCCTTGTCTACCCCACGACCATCATCCATCGTGACTTCCATTTAGCACGTCTATACAAATGGTCATGTAAGCGTCTTGCCTGTTTAGAATATGACCGTTCTCTCGCGCTTGACATTCATTCGAGATATGCGCCTCCATTCTTGGCGATGACTGGTCCCCCACTTTGAGCGTGATGGCCATCTGCATCACCATCCAGAGCATGCTCGCATCATGCAAGGTACGTATGCTTCGTAATTGAGGATGCGTTTATTAACTTATATATTTTTACAGAAGAAAGAATTGTAAGCATCATGACCACCCTCAGTCCTCTTGTCCTGAGACTAACGATCTAAAGGCCCGAGGGTAACGATGATTATGTCCGTACAGCACCTGATAATCCAAAGAAGGTGGGTATGCGCATACGGATGCCAGCCGAGTAATATGCTGATTACGCTAACGAAATCTCAAGACACGCTTCGTGTATCATGGTGAGTTTTGTGTGACTGCTTTGACTGTTCAAAACTAACTTTGTTCCAGATGATACGTTCGTACTCAACTCTCCCAGTTTTGGGTCTTGTCGGTCGCTAACACCATTCAAACAGCGTGTAGAGTTCGCAACGGTTACCCTTTCAGTCGCCAATCAGCCGTGCATTTGTATCCGTCTTGACTGTTCTCTATCACAATACCATTTTGTGGCGGTACGATGTACTGGAATTCCCCCACATGAGGGTGACCTTAGACGGTCCTCGCGATCATGAAGGGGCAAATAAGAGGTGATAATGGTCGTAGTGTTCCTTAATGTGAATACGTACGAAGTGTGCTAAATATACAAAGGTCCATACAATGATCGAGAAGATCCTTCCTCAAGAGAAGACGGACTAGTAGATTGACATAAGACCCATAATGACGTCAACAACGCGAGGCAAAATGGAAGAAGCTATCATAGCCTTTTCGGATCTCATGGTGTAATACAACACAACCCCGCGGGAGCTGCCATCGAGTCTTCCAGTGCTTTTCCAAAGTCTTCGCAGCAGCCATTGCAGTCACCCCCGCAACCGCAAGCACCTGCGCAGCCACATGAACCTGCGCAGCACAGCTTCGGAAGTTCAACAGGCCTGCCTCCCGCGATGGGGGGTGGGGGTACGCGCTCTGCAACTGCGAAAAACTTCTCGAGTGCGGGGGATTGGAACTTCCAATCGCTGCTCCGGTCGATCACCCGCAGCGACTGGTCGACGCAGTTCATGCAGTCCCCGCCCGCACTCGACTCGCCATTGGAATGGTGAGTGGAACAGTCAGGGCACCGGCAGGTCAGCCCACAAGTGCAGCCGGATCCAGCGAGCGTGGTGAATGTGCTGAAAGGTGGTACCACGGTGGTGGGACGGGAAATCTCTGGGAAGAGTAGAGGAGGGAGATCGAGCACGGGCGAAGAGGTGGGCGCGGGGGAAGGGAGTTTCTTGGAAAGGGATAGTGTCGGAGTGGGGGAGGCGCCTGAAAACGAGGCGAGTTCAATTTGCGAATGAGGTGTGATGGTTGACGAGAAGAGGGCGGCAGCCCGTGCAAGTGTTTCGAGACCATCGGAGGTCACCAGGGTAGGGGTAGCGCCATTTTCGCCGTTGGAAATAGGTGATTGTATTGGGGAGGCCAATTCGCTAGTGGATGACGCAGTAGACGTATTGCAGCAACAATTCCATACATCGCCGCATTGGCAAGGGTTCAGCAGAGATGCGACTGTAGAGGAGACAGGTCACAAATGGTAAATTTGACTGACCAGACACCTAAGACAACGCGTAACGAGGCATACCTTTCTGACGTGGATGAGCCGCGGCAACGGGCATCATATTCGAAGAGGTAAATGCGTCCTTAAGGCCATTGGGGAGGGATGGGACGATGGGGATATAGCGTTTCTCTGGGTAGAGACGGGTTATGAGTGAGAAATAACAATTAGGATGGGAGCGAGACGTACGTTTCGTTCCGAAGACCTTGTCGGTGGCTTCGCGTACCTTCGGTGCCGGACCATCAGAACAGGTACATTTCGAGTGGACCCTCTTGGTGTTGCGCAGTTGGCGACACCGCTCGCATTGGGAGACCGGGCGACCTTTCTTTTTTATCTCGTACAAGGGCCTCTCTGTGTGGGTGCATGACGAAGAGCGGTGACCCTTGATGCAAGACTCGCTGAATAATAATCATCAGTGCGTGTTCGACATAAGCGCTGAGTTGAAAGGTACCATGCAAATTTCTGACTGTTAATGAATACCTGTAGTGAAAGTCAGTTTACGAACAACATCGAAAAGGTGCAGAGGTCACCATGGATGAGTGGTTGCATGGAGGAAGAAGATCAAGATGATAGTTTGAAGACTCGGAGGCCGGATTGGCGTAATAATTCAAGACGACTGAGAAGGTCCCATCACATGCAATCTCGCCCCATTTAGCCAAACTTACCCACGATCACCTGACCTGTAACCCCAAAGCAAGCAAATGCCAGGATTTTCTTCTACGACGATGACCACCATGATCGCAGCCAGAACAGCCGTGAGTTTCCACTCGTGTTGCCGTCGCGCTCCGATGTCTGCTTGGTCGGCTCGTCGCTCTGCTGCACCACAGCCCCAGCCCTCACTTCATGACTCTCCTCCCATTGTCATACCCGCCTCTAATACCCCCTTACATCCTGATATCGCATCCCCACAAACTGCTGCTCGTCCTCCTCCCGCCCCAAAGGTATCCAGACCAAAGCCTACTATCCGTGCTCAGAAGGCTGCCCTCAGTCTCGTGAGTGAATCGTCTTCTTCCTCCGATCTTATCCACAACCGACATGTGCATAGACTCCCCTTGCCGTTGAGCGTCTGCGAATTCTTATGAGCAGCCCGACGCCACAACTCGTCCGCATAGGAGTCCGCAACAAAGGCTGCGCTGGACTAGCCTATCACCTCGAATACGTAGATCGACCGGCGAAATTCGACGAAGTAGTAGAGCAAGATGGCGTCAAGGTTATTATAGACAGCAAAGCTCTCTTTTCGATCATTGGAAGCGAAATGCACTGGCACGAGGATGCGCTAAGGTGCGTGCTTGTAAAACTACAGGAACTATCTGTCTAACTATGCAACCCAGTTCAAAATTCGAATTCAAGAACCCTAATGTTACGGACGCTTGTGGATGCGGCGAATCGTTTACCGTGAAGACATAACACAGCCTCACTGTTGTATCCTTATTTGTCACCCTGCGCATTACCATCACCATACACTATCTTACAGGACCACAACTCACCCTTTCAATATTCTGTCATGCTCATGTATAATACACATAGCAAAGACGCCATTTCAGCGTTGTTTTCTTTGCCTGCAGCGTTTCGGCTTGCCTGCACCCAGAAGACATCAATACGATTTACCATTGCGTCCTGGGCTCTTAGTGGGGTAGAATGGCCCTGTGCCCTTGTGCCACGCGTTCCCATTTCGTGGACCAGATCAATCACCCCGTATTGGTGCATGATCCGACTAAAAGAATGAAACGAACTCCTTGCCGTCAAGTACACGGCATTTGAGTCAACGACAAGTTTGAGGTACCCACAACGTCTCCGACAAGCGTTTAGATTACTGCTCGATGAGAATCACATTGGGGACACCAAACTACGAGGCTTTGGCCTTAGGTATTTTGTTGTACAATATACGTCTCTCCTCTTACGGGAGGTTATTTAATAGTAAATCAGAGGAGAAGAGTCAAAAAAAATATGCAAGCACGGGCGTACACTCACGATAAAAGTACAGAAGAAGGGTGGAGGTGGAGTATCATACAAGAGCGTGGGCTCTGGTAGGATCCGAAGTTTAATCAAGCAGCTCGCGCTGCATGTCCGCAAAGACGGCCGCGCCAACCCCGAGGAAGCCAAGCTGAACGAGGGAAGCGCCCGTTTGTCGGTATAAACGTTCGAGTGCTGGCCGCCGGGGGAACCCTTGCGACTCTAAAAAGTTAAGATTGAGTACATGTCACGCCGGCCATTATAGTTGCGCACCCAAGATGGCCTGATTGACTTCCCCCGCGAGAGCATCCCTGGCGTCCTGTCCAGCCCACCGACCGACATCGCCCCCGGCATCGGCCGGGAAATGATACGCAATCACGCTCCACGTGCGCTCCAGGAGGGCTTGGACGTCGGGACGCTCCGCCGCGTCCGCCCTGTACTCTGTCCGCAACCCGCGACCGTACTCCAAGGCTGATTTCAACGCGGCCTGTGCGGGAGCGTCGTCGTCCACGTCCATCGCGTCCGCGTCTTCCCCGCCGTCGTGCGAGGCAGGGGTGGTGGCAGACGATGACAAGGCGCGTTTCGCATCGGCCGCGGCGTTGACGAGCTCGACGAACTGGCGGCACCGCAGCTTGAGGCGTATCATTCCGCCGTCTCGAGCAAGGACGTCGGGGAAACGCTCCCCGAGCTCGTTCAACGCGCCCTCGATGTCGCCCCGACGGACCGAGCGCACGATCGAGAGGCGTTGTTCGAGCATGCTCGGTTCCCCGCTCTCGATCTCGTGGTCCGCGAGCGTCATCGGTGAGTCAGCGTCAGTAGGTACGGAGGCTGACATTGACGTGGGCGGCGGGATGGGAAGGGCAGGAGAGGCGGCACGAGTGGGGATGCGGGCTAACTGAGCCTGCAATGCTTCGGCCGTTTTGGCGTATCCGTGATGGATGAGGTAGTTGAGTACTAGACGTGCGGCCTCGTCGCGCCCCTCGTCCTCCGTGGCAGTAGGCGAGGCGGCATCAGCACCTTCTCGCGAGGTGTGGGCACCGGTGATATCGCGCCCCGGATCAAGAGCACGCCAGTTGAGGGGCTTGCACTGGATGCTGGCCCAGACAGTATCGCGTCGCTGTTGTACGTGGTCATCGATGTCGTACTTGAAAGGGGCATGCCCGAAATTGACCCTGACAGATTCAGTGGAGTGCCGCAGGCCGACGGAGGGAAACACTTGCACGTCGCTTGCGACGTGGTCGAAAACCATGCCTGTGCACAAAATGCATGAAAAACAATGCCACAGAACAGGAATGAAGCAGCATTTGTACCGATGAGTGCGCCATTCTTCGTAAAAAAGGCGCGATTCTGACTGAAGTCGATGCCAGCACCAATGATGTCTCCACCTAGCAGACAAACATGACGTCAGCGTCAGAAGGCGACACAATGCATACATACCACCAAAGGTGGGCCCGTATGTGTTCCCCGCCTTTTCGGCAGAGAAGGAGTAGCCGTCATCGCCATGGTAGCCCCAGGAGTTTTTTTCCCACCCTGGAAGCTTGTTGAGACGTGTGTCTCCGGCGGTAAATCTGGTAAGGAGATATTATTAGGGGCATTGCGGAGCCAGGAGAGCTACTTACCCAATACTTATGTGACTGGAGAGGTGTTGACGTGAGAAGGATAAAGAAAAATGAGAGAAAAAGGCTCACGCTTTCTGCGCCTTGCTCAGAATTTCGATTTCGTAGTAATAGATGCCGCACGCGGGGGGTATGGGGTGGTTGGTACGGACCATACCAGCGTTGTCGCCGGAACCACCATCTAGAGCGAGTCAGGGAAGCGAACGAAGAGGAACGTTATACATCGCACTCTGGAAGTTTCCTCCTTTGAGAGGAGATGAGGGGAAATGCCGCCGAGGAAGAAGGGGACACTAACCGTGGTAGGTGAGTTCCTTGCCATCAGCAGATACGCTCAGATACGGGTGGCGGTCTTGTTCACTCCACCGAGTGGGCAGTCGAAATACAGGACTGCTGCCGACGAGAGTGACGGATTCGCTGGGGGGCCTAGGGACGGCCGAGGTTGGGGGTGAGGGAGGAAGACCAGGCGGCGGGGGACTCGCAGTAGTACTCTCCGCGTCGCTGTCGTCGATGAGCGCGGGTGTGACAGACGTATGCTGGTGACGAGGAACAAATGGATAGATGGTGGATTGTGTGTAGCGCGAGGGAGGGAGGTTAGGAGGCAACTCGGTCTGAAGAAGATGCCGAAGGGAAGAATGCTCGAGATAGGGGGGACGCGAAAAAGGAGCGGGAGCTTGATGAAGGGCGAGGTGGGGCGAGGCAACAGTGATGTGAGTATGAGAGCCTGGACGACGCAGAGAGGGTGTGCGAATATTCAACGGCCCAGCACTGGGGCGTCGAGTGCGCGTCGGAGAGGAAGGAGGGGGCGAACACGCGATGTCTGCTCGCGAAGCACTGGTAGACTGAGCTGCAGCGGCTGAGCTTGCAGAAGGAGAAGAATTATTGGCGCGAATGATACGAGGAAATGTGGGAGAATGACCAGAAAGAAAAGGTCTGGATGGGTTACGAGGGATTGAGCGAGGGCTAGTTGACGAGACGGAAGGGACCTGCATCGTCGAGCCTCTGGATAGACACGCTAGACGACGAACGATTGTTTGGTCTGGCTGCCATTCTGTCCACTGAGTGCGCTAGTAACTTGGCCAAGGTCGACCGTCGGAACGGAGCACTCGCTTCATTCGGCACTTCCCGTTCTGACACTCGCACACGCACACGCACGCGCATACACTCACTCACTCGACCATGGTCAGTCCTCGACGACAGGTTGTTGCCGTCTAGTCTTGCTAATACTGTCTACAAGGAAAATTCCCTTCGTCTCGTTCCGTCCAAGCAACCCGCAAAGGCCTCAATCTCTGACACCGCCAACTCTTTTGGCCTCCATGACACTCTCATCTATGGACCGCGTAATCTCGCCGATGAGATAAAGTCGACAAATCCTCTCCAGGCAAGGCTTGAGAATGTACGTCTAACCCTGCTGCCCATCGCTCCTCCTTTAAATAGTACCTATGCTATCGTAGTGGGACGAAACACAGAGAAACCTCAAGCTCACTATGCATCGCAACATTTACGGCTTGCATGCGCCAGTGCGTCAACTGATGGAGCGCAAGATTGTATCTTATGTTGGTTTTTTTTGTCCTTCTTCCGCGGCCAGACTAACTTCACCACCCAGAACCCACACATGCCTGCCATGCCTCGATCCAACATCCACCTTGATATCCTCGAGGGGCGTGATGAAACTCTTGATGTCGCAGACTTCTTCAGTGAGCACCTTTTTCTTGCGATACTGATTGTATTTTGACCTTCGTCTGCCCCCTCAGGCTCCGAACCTTACCCGACTACCGACATTCACTCAGAGATGGAGCGGAAGTTGCGAATGTGATCCCTTGTAAAGTTAAGACGTAGACAACGGTACAGTAATTAGTACTTCTAGTAAATGTACACGGGATGGTAGCATTCACTACCAAGGGGAATCATGTACACTCGCTCCTTCACAGCGCAGGATTCCACGCTCAACGACCTCCCTCGCACTCGCTACACACCCTTCCAGCAACGGTATCCCACTATGAGCGTACGAACCTACCACCCAGATCCCAGCAGCACTACTGCCCTGCTCCCGCCGGGCGGCCCCTTGCAGCACACCGACGTTTACTCTGTCATCCTTTTCCGCACATAATGACCGGACCGCGGCCTTGCTCGTACGCGTTACCAATGCGCGCTCCAAGCGAGCAACCGAGAGCACGCTCCCGAGACGGGGAGCAATGGTGGGGTTTGTGGTTTGCAGAATCGCCACGCCGGGTGCGCGACCCGCGGGGCGTGGAAGTATGTGTGTCGCCATGGTGTATGACGGCGGGAGAAGCAGCCCACTCGCCTCCGCAGCGGCGGATTTCCCATCGACTCTGGCGAGCGACGAAGAGGAACTGACGAGATTGAGGTCACGCCGGTCGCTGTGGTTTGCGGGAAGCAGGCAGTCGTCTGTATGGTTGACTACCACCGTCTTGCGATACTCGAATTGAGAGAGGCACGCGCTGAGCCGAGACGCACATGCCGCGGCCCTAACGGCCCGCTGCTCCTCCAAAGCGCGCGCATACGCGGCGACGAGGGGAGCAGCATGATTCGCCTGTGTCGCCAAAATGACGTGGTCGAAGCCGGCGTGCAGTGCTGGATTGTCCCCCGCGCCGCAGGCAATCACGACACGGCCAGGTGCGTGAGGATCTGGCAGAAGCGCCGTGGCAGGCGCACCAACGTGGATTTGAGAAGGCCGGAATTTGGCTCGAGAGCCGCGCGACGACATCGCACATTCCATGCGAGACCACATAATGATGTGTCAGAAACGTTTTCCAAATGTAGTCTGGGGGTTGCGATGTCAGTGCAAGCGAGCTTTTCGGTTCGGTTGACGTACCGAGAAACTCTTCGGCTGGGTGTTCTTCGACGTCCTCGCGGGGTGCTGTGCAGACAGCGGAGAAAAGAGGCACACAGACGTCCTGCACAAAAGTACGCCAGCGTGCATCAAGCCCTGCCATCCTTGCGAGTGGGCCACGCGGTGTCATACTCTCCGTCCATTCCGCCCACGACAACTCCCTGGCGCTCTTACCACGGAGCCACGGCGAGGCAAGAAACTGCAACCGAAGAAAGAAAAATACCAGACTGGCCATGGAAAGGGCAAACGCAAAGAGGAACGCGAGCTGTGCCCGAGCCCGTTGGAAGGTGCGGTGTGGGAGCGTGGTGTAGACTTGTCTTAGCACAGTCGGGACACTGATTCCCGCTCTGCCAGAGGCACCGTTGTAGATGAGTGTGGGATGGATCGCAACGGCGGCTTGATGCACCGGCTCCTTCTCGGACTCTTCCGTGTGGTGGTAGGAAGGTAGCGCGTCGAGGAAAGAAAACGAATACGAGTAATTCGAGCGCCGGAAGAGGACACCGAGGCGGGTATAGAATGCGATAAGTTGGCGATAGTAGCCTGTTACTCCGTTAATGACACACGAACTGGCAGGTCCACAAGTCGAAAGGAGTACTTACCTCCCCGGAAGGAGCGCATCGGCACGTCAACGCGCCATTTTCCTGCTTCGCCCGGAAGTGTGAGTGATACTGAGTGCGAGTCCACCCCGAGTGCTTCTGCCTAGTTCGTGCGCATCGTCAGCAACCAAATGCCACGTCTGCTATGGCATCGCGAAGGCGTAACCCTACCAACCTTCTCAAAGATGTGGACCTCGAACTCTACGGGTCCATCCTTCCCATACTGGATGTCCGCTCGTTGAAATGCAGTGGACGATAGATATGCCGCAGTGAGACCAGCAAGGCCGCTCCCGACGACGGCAACTTTGACGCGTCGCGGGGGACAAACAGATTGTGTGAGTCGTTCGTCCATTTCTACAAGAAGGGGGGGGCCTACGTGTGTGGATATTTTTCTTTGCATTACGACTTTAATACAGGGAGAAAAATAGTCCGGCGCCCATAGAAGCGAGTTCGCAGCCGTTAGTGGAGTGATCCAGGCAGGGAGGAACTTTGGCGCGACCCTCTTGGAAGCAGCCTGTGACGTTCGTGATCATGAGGAAGCCACACCGCAGGAACCTGTCTCTCAGGAATGGAACACATACTAGTAAGTTAGTGACTGTGTCTCCCATTGTCGACGCCCGCTATTGACGGGTTCATTAGGAAATGCACAATCACTCTTCTTGACCTATGGCCGAGTTTGCGTTTCTGTTGGAGTTGTTTCTGTTGGGGCTTTCAAGTCAATCATGATGGTCAATGTATACATTCATGCATGCAATCACATGCCACATAAGCTGCACTCTCGGAGACTCGGAGTCACCATCGCTCCACATTCTTGCATTAGATCGCATGAATTACCTTGGTTCCTTATCTTCTCATGTGTTATGGGACTGTGTTTGGCCAGTTCATCGACGAGTACACTTTAAACTTGTTCTGTTCTTTCTTTCGACATGTCCAAATATGCATTGTACGCATCGGCTTTCTTTTGTTTGTATTGCACGTGTCGACGTCACCAGAGAGAAGCGAGGCGGCATTTGTATCTTTCCTTCGCTTACTGACATGCCACCCGGCCTCCACACCGATTCAATCGATCTCGCAACCAAAATGGCGGTGTCATCTTCTTGAATGGAGTGGTCGAGAGCAGAGCGTCGTGCTAACTCCCTTGTGACCACGTGGGCCCCAGTAAAGTCTTTTACAGAAAATTGACGCCCACCCAATATCTTGGCACATTCAATTTCCGATGCTTGGGCTGCACTCGCTCACAGAAAACTGCATTGCGCCCTCGGCATCGGATGCAGACTGGCGGGCTGTTGTCTTGATGGAAAAGTCATCGTGATCGAATGGACGCCTATCAATACTTTCTTGTCTTCACGTACATTTAGCACGCCGCGGACATAGTAATAATCTCAGGCGTTATGAATTTGCTAGTTCGAACTAGGAATAGCATATCCCGACACGAGGATCTACACCATTTACCACAGCAGGTAGCCATACTTGCCAAACATGGTTACCCAACTGTCCGCACCAACAGTAAATTTATTTACTGTAATCCTCTTAACCAAACCAGGTTAAGCACCGTTAGGAATGCTGGAAAAGCTACGGGGTGATAGGGAACAGACGCTAGCAAGTAAATGCCAGGTCGACTATTAATCCATTCGACGTCGCTTGTCATCTCCAGTTCTTGCATCCGCTGACCGTGACCGTGACCGTCGTCGCTCCCCCCATCGTCTATTGGTTCCATGTTCTTGTTGCGTTCTACGGTCGTCATCATCTCGCCATGATCGACGCTCACTGCGGATGCCAGTTGGTGCTGCGTTTGGTCCTGTTCCCGGTTTCCCAGAGAGCGGACCGGTATTTTGAGGACAATCTGGACCAGTCATTGTGTCAATGTGATGTTTGGTCGAGATAAATCCCTGATGTACCTTTTTTCATGTGTGGACCGCCACAAAGGAAGCATCCAGCACCGTCTTTACCTGTGCTCCCTGTTTTGACAGGGCCTGTGCCACTGAGACTGCCACTTCCAACGGTGGTATCTTGATCTAGCAGGTGGGTGTACTTTGTCCGACCACGCTTGCCAAAGTTCTTCACCTGCATAACTCCTGGAAGTAGAGAGACATCCATAGTTGATTCAGTGGCTTCGGTGAAGTCATGCCGCTTGAGTATGTCTTGGTCCTATGACTGCATTAAGACGTGCGAGACGTGTGCGAGGGGTCGATGGTAGACAAACCTGATGGAAGGCACCCTTATGCCAATATTTCTGCAAAAAGACTTGCTGTCCTTTTGGCTTCTCTTCCCGCAATTTTTTAGCGTGTTCCAGGTCCTCCTTCATTCGTTGCTCCTCTGGCAATGCCCGCCGCCGCTCAACCTCCTCTCGTTCCTCCTCCCGGGCAATCTCAGCTTCCTTGTCGCGTTTGATTCGTGCAAGCTCTCGAAGCCGCCAAGCATCGAACTCGGCTAACGGATCAAGGCCATCCGTATCATCGACATCAATGACTTCCTCTTCTTTTTCCTCTGCGGGGACATAAAAAAACAATGTTCACCGGTGACACAACACTGCCACTTACTCTCGAGGAGCTCCCGTCGAATGCTTTCGGCCACCAAATCATGACTCTCTTTCTTCCTCTGTTCCACGTCTGCTTGCTTCTTTCGGATGGCTTCTTCAGAATCTTCAGCCAAGCTCTGCTTCTCTGCCACAGTGACACGGCCCCGCCTTCAAGTCAACAGTCAGTAGGCACTAGTGGGGTGCAGGGCGCAGGAAGGGAGAAACGGCAGTTGCAGAATACTCACTTTGGAACAAATACGGGTCGGAATTGAACCCTTGGTTTCTCCTCCTCAGATTCAGAGTCATATTCACTAGACTTGTAGAAGCGTTGAATAGGATAGATGCCCTTTGAACGGTCGGCGCACCTGATCTGATCCCTCTTGACTCGAAGTCTTCTCGTCAGATTCCCCGTCCGTCTCAGATAGTTCTAGATAGTATTGAGAATGTTGGTTGAGGGTCAGTGGTAAGTAAACGCACCCTGCGTCTCAGTTCCCACTGGTACCTCCTTCCCAGATATGATCACCCTCCCCGACTCGGATATATTGACATTCTTCAAAGACACATTCATCTTCCCGGGCTTCTGTATCTTATTACTTTGTTCACCTTCTTCATCACTTGCAGCATGAAGAAACTCTTGTTCGCCAGCGAAAGCGATGTCGCCCTCCTCTTCTGGAACTTGCCTTTCATCCTCTTCTTCTTCCGAGCCAGAGGAGGGGAGATCAGCAGCGCCTTTCGGTGCCTTTCCTTTCCAGTACCGCCCAGTGGGCTTTGCGGGACGGGGTGCTTGCTTCCTTATGGTTGTCGACATGGTTTTGAGTTGTGATCGCATAGACCGCGATTCGGACCCAACGAGATGTCCACGTGACCGAGCTCTGGGTCAGAGTTGCAATGTCCCGCGAGCGAATAAAAACGATAAATTTCTATATACGTCCCATTTGCGAGAAGAACACCCCCTCATTTTTGGTTCCACGCACACTGCCGCCACGGCACCGCGACTCTCAATCCCCGCCATCACTCGGAATCGAGAGCTTCTCAAACACGCTCACGCCTTCTCGGACGAGAACCGTCGCACACGCAACGACAGCCGCACCCGCCTTGCGCATGCGCGCGTGTGCTTCCCGCGTCGTCACGCCCCCCACGCCGATAATCGAGATATCGCACAGGGACGTGTCCGCAGTGCGCGTCGAGCAGCCGCCGCAGGGTGTAGACGTTCCCCGAGCGCGAGCGGGTGCAGCGCTTCTCCCGCCATGACCACCCAGACCCGTCGGGAGGGCGAAGACGGCGGGTGCCGCGCCGCCGTCCGAATCGGCCACTACAGAAAGCGGAGCAGGAGTCGCTTGCTCGGCGAAGAGGAGCGTCTGCCCGAGTGTGTTGGTCGACGTCAAGAACGCGAAGGGGTTGAGGCGGCGCGAGTCGTCGCTCGGATCGGGTCGCGAGTAAGTGGCGATGCACCCGACAAGATCGTCGAACTGGGTCGAGTACACGTATGGCGGGAGCTTGAGACCGATGGTCAACGTCGGGTCCTTCCAGAAGCACTCTGCGAGCGCGTCGAGGATAGGTACGAGACCGGATATGTTGTAAGCTGGCGGTGGGGAGCCCTTGATGTTCGGACAGCTGGTGTTGAGCTCGATCCCAATGCGTGACGTTGCGCCTTCGGTATCGTGGAACTTAGCTCGGAGTTCTTGGATAGCATCGAGCATGGACGCGAGGGATATGGGTGAGGATGATGTAATGCTTATGATAAACGGCTTAATGGAATGCTCAGGAGCGCTGGAAAGGATGGCGTCCACGTAGCCTATGTAGACAGAGAGTGGATGTGGTGAGTAACCATACGAGTTTACAGATGAGATAGAGTTATTTGTAAAGGCGACCTCCAAGATGGGTCAGCCTGCGAAAGAGAAATAGAACACAAAAGGCACACGGTGTGCTCGGATGTTTCACTGAAGCCCGTTAGTGTGGCCGTTCTGGTGGTGACGGCACCTGTATGGGGTGATTCGAACAATTCCTGCAATTGATTTGGTTCAGAGGCAGAAGGGGACGAGCTATTGATGAGGGGAGGGGAAACGGCTAGTCTGCGTATAGCAACCATCGCGGAAGGCGAAGACGGGACGAAGGGGCTTGTAGGGAAAGAACGATGGGGTGCTGCTGCGGAAACTGAGAACAGGAACATATAAGATATCGACCGTTCTAGACCGACCCAAGCCCTTCTATTCGCTATTCGCCTCGTGTGAAAGGAAACTACTTGAACAGCTCTTCTCGCTCGAGCACACTTTTCTCTAACTTTATCAATATTGTATTTCTGTAAGGGAAATCATTAGTGGGTGTATTGTGAGCCGTGACGCGAGCAGGCTAGAAGGGGTCAGTCAGCAAGAGAAATGACAGATGACCCTAAGACTGACGAATCCAAGCCCGTCAAGCACAGCCTCCACGATACCGGCGGTAAAAGAAGAGCAGCTCAGCTGACTCATATCGCGGGGGACAGAGATGCTGCGTGTGATAACTGGGTCATTGTCAATAATCATGTCTGTTCGGCAATGGGGTTAGCCGATGGTGGCAGCTGTCATGCAAGCGGACCAACACTCGTCTTCATTCTGAACGCTTTTCTCAATTGCATCAGCAGGCTTTCCAAAAACGGCTTTCCAGACGTTGGTGTGTATCGACATGAGAGCGGGGAGAAATCGGATCTCGCGTTTTGGTGCCTTGGAGGTTGACTCAGCGCGCCATACCATAAGCTCTAAAACACGTGTGCCAATCCGATAACCAAGTGTGTTCAAACTGATGGAGGGTTATACAGCAGATGACACACGTTAGAGCGATAAAAATACTTACCGACGTTCGAGGTCATTGATGCCACTGACGCGTTTTTGCATATACTGAACGACCTCTGAGAAGAGAAATGCGAATGCGGGGGCCGATACTTCGGCTGTACGGGTCTTGTTGAGTGGTCTGTCATAAATGTTCGGACGAGATAAGGTTTTTTGATTTCCTGTTGTCGCGGTTGTGATAGACGGGGCGGAAGGCAAGGAGAAACGAGCAGAAGTGTTGGTTGGGGAGAGTAGCTCTGCTGAGGAGAGAGAGGAGGAGGAGAGAACCGAGAAACGGGAAGGAGGGTGTGTGGACATGGTAGTGTGCGTAAGTGTGAAACCCGAGAGGTCGGAGCCGAGACCACTCAGTCCGGTACAAGTGAGGGCTCTCTCCACTTTGCTCTTCTGTTGCCGTTCGCCTCTCATGAACTCCCCGATTAGCTCCCCAGTCATCCCACAACCCGCTGAATTTCAAGCCCACGTCTACAACTCCTTCCTACAAGGCAACACCTCCGATGTATCCCTCAGGATCCGTGCATCCTGGAACGCTATCTACAACTTTCCATCGTGTCGTTCTCATCCAGGCGGTGCGCGCTCTTCTGTTCGTTTTGCCCCCACGCCTCAGACCTTATAGGACTTCTTTCGTTACCTCTTTACGGGAGGCTTCGCCGAATCAGAAGTTAAAGGCCCTTCCTTACGGACTGGCGCCTCCCAAGGACCAATAGAGGTAGTATTTGACGACACCAATATCACTCGAGCCGGTACGTAATCCCCTCTTCCAAAATCGAATCTCAATGGACTTGCTTTCCCCATCTAGCTTTTGAGTATGTCCGCATGGGCTCTATCATCTACTCCTTATCGCTCATTCGGACTTCATAGGTTATGTATCGCCCGAATGTACGGGGGTGGCCCACCATTATTTATCGATCCAGCCATCATTCCAACCCCGTCTCATCCTTTGACGCCCTCATTCCCACACCTTCCCCCACCCACACTGGTGCCTCCTGGCCACCAACCGGCAACACCACGCTTCCTCTTGTCCCTCCTTGCCGTCTCCGTCTATCTCTCAGTTCCATCACTTGCCGCGCAAGCCCTAAGCTCCATCATCGGTACCATTGGACCTTTCACAGGTCATCGATTATCTCCGCTTCGCATATGGTGAAGGCATAGGACCCCTTCAAGATGAAGATTTCGACCCTTTGGTCGGACTAGAACATATCGCGCAATTGGTAAAGGACGACCTAGGATACACCTCAAGGAGTACCAGTCGACCCGCCCGAGATGAAGATGTGCAGAGCCTCTCTCTGAGCCTTGACGAGCTTTCTGTGGCGGACCAGGTGCCGACTTCGCAGAGCAAACCCACTCGCGCTGGGGACCTGTCCTGTCGAGAAAGAGGACCCGGCTGACCTCTCTTCCGACTCGGGCTCACCCACCTCTTTCCTCAACTGAGACCTGAGTCGGACCAAGCCTTCTCATACGGTGCTGTCTCTGATAAGATTGGAGAATCCTGTGTCTGTTGGTTGGCCCGATGGGGCACCGACATACTCGCATGCGAGCAGCAGGTTACCAGCACTCCCAAACAACACTCCCCATTCACATCGTCTTCCCAGCCCGCGATTAGCAGACGTTCAACGGCATCTAAATGGCGGACATCCCATCCTGACGTGGTGTCTTCTTCTCCTCCTAAGGTCCCGTTAATTTGGCGTCGCGGGGGTTTGACCGCTGCATGGGTCCGTTCTCTGGTATCTTCTGATCTGCTCTTCGTCAGAGGAGAGAGGGAACGATACGACCTGGCCAGAACTGTCGTTGAATTGAGGAGGAGTGAGGGCATACTAGAAGAGGAAGAAGAGGAATGGTCGAGAATGTTCACGGAGGGCATTTACTATGCTAACATGGTTCGTGTCATTACTCCTTCGTCTCTACCTCCTGGGACTAAGTTTAGCACACCAGAGTATCGACGACCTTGTTCATATATCCTGCGACCGTTCTCCGACGACGGGCCGCCCTTATGTGCCAGAACGCGTCATAGAGGCCGCGCACTGGGCACAGTCCACGCTTCGGCACAAGGTCATGGGCCCCCTGCCCTCGTCTCCTACCTGCTTCGCCCGCTTCACCAAAGGGCACTAGTCGTCATAAAGAGCTAGGGATTCTCTGTCTCCCAGAAGGATATCGAAGAAACGCTATCTTCCCTCGAAAGGGACGAAGCAAAGCCGTGCCTATTGGCCTGTTCCCGGTCCGTCTTCAATACGCATGGGAGAGTGCGTGGGAGTCGAGAACCCCTCTATGGATGAACTTTTCGGGTTATCGCCGGCCGCCCCCAAGCCTCGTGGTTCTGGTCGTCCCCTCAATGTCGATTTCCAGTTTCTTTGGCTTACAGAACGAGCGGTGTGTCGCGATCAATTGCGTTTCGAACAATTCTGCGGACTCGGCGCGTTGGGTTCCCTATCCTCCATACCGCTTTGCAGTGGAGTTCTGGGACGTCGACTCACTGCGTGAGAAATCACACCTCTATTCGCGCACAATCTGGTACTGCGGGTAGTCTGTTACAACGTATTTGTCCAGATGTTCCGGAAGAAGACGCAAGGCCCGCAAGCTTGGTGTATATCTTCACAGACAGAGTAGTGTTGATCCCATCCCGCCACTGTCAGTACCAGCCGGGCAGCACCCTGCCACTGAAACACCTACAGACAACAGACCTAACGCACGCGACCTCTCATCGCCGTCATCTGCGACTCTCCTGCCCATATCCCCGACGCAATACTCTTTCTCTGGCCTTCCTATGTTACCCAGCCCACGTCCAGACACGCCACTTCAGGGTTCACCTTCGAATTCTACTCTTACTGGGGGCGGTTTACCAGCCACAGGGGTCACCAAACGTTCCACATCAGCCTTACCGCGATCCCAGAGCACAAGTCTCTGCATATTTCGCCATGTCGTGCGCCAGCGCAACCGGTTCCTCCGTAACACGATTTACGAGCAATCCGGACGACTTTTCTATTAGTCAGAGTTGGGGTTGGAGGAGCAGTTCGCTACGAACCGAAGTATGCGTCGATAAGAGTACTGATTCATCGTCCCCTTCACCAGCGGGTAATACCAGCGTACGGGTGACTGTTGTCCTTGGGGTTGTCTAGGATATCACGTTTCTTCCCTGTTTCATTAATCGGCCACCCATTTTGTATATCTTACCACTCACCTATGCCTATATCATCTTTGTCTTCTACGATGACCGCTACCTATATGAATAATCGCAAACTGATCCTGGCTTACCTAACGTCTTGTACCATCTTTTCTTTTTCCAGTGTGTTTTCTGAGACCGCCACGTATGTACGACAACGCTTGCGAATATCGGCTCTTCCATCTTGCCGAGTAATCGGCTGAGAGAGCTACAGACTAGACGAAGGGCGAGGGCCAAGTCATCCATGTCCAACTTGAACCTCTTGCCGAATCCACGAATAGGAAGCGCTAATCCATCTGCATCACTATCTGCGCTCTGGGGTTACATACAACCTGCGCTAGATCATATCCTTCGCTCCCCGGTGGACGATCCTTTCCAAGGCCCCAGCCGTGGATGTGAACTACCATATAGGAATCCACACTGCCCTTTACAACTACTTCACCAACCACGCTTCCCCGATTCCTGCACCGCATCTTTCCCTAGGTGCTCCGAGGCCCCCACCCCGAAGCATCCCAGCCGCCACACCCCTGGGATGCGACGTCTACGATCGGCTTGACGCCTACCTCGCGGACGCAGCACGCGAGGTGCTCCTCGGCGCCCCGACGGACGATTCCGCGCTCCTGCACTACCTCGTGCCCCGCTTCACCCGCTACTCCTCAGGCGCCCAGTCCATCGACCGCCTGCTCAACTACGTGAACCGCCAGTACGTCAGGCGCGCGGCCGACGAGGACCGCGGCTGGCTGCGCATCGGCGACATCGTCGCTGAGGTTGTAGAGAGCGAGGCCGAGTGCCGTCAGGGCGGCGCGTTCTCGCACAGGAAGATCGCGGAGAAGATGCGCGAGCGGCGCGCGGCCGAGCTCCGTCGCTGGGGCGCGCCTGGTAGTGCCACGGCGGCGCAGCTTGCGCGCGCCGAGGCCCGCGCTGAGGCAGCGAGCGCACTGGACCGCGTCGTGCCGATCCTGTCCCTCGCGTATAGGCGCTTCCGCACGGAGGTGCTCGAGCCGCTGCTCGTCGTGCCCAGGGCCAAGGCCAAGGGGAAGAAGAAGGGGCTTGCGGAGGACGAAAAGGCTGCGGTGGTGGGGCCCAAGGGCAGACTTGCCCGCGCGGTGAAGGAACTCCTCGAGTCGAGGGGCGGTGATGTCGGAGAACGGGACAAGCTCGCAAGCGAGATGGCTGATATGTTGACGTGCACAGGGATCCGTCCTGATCACCCTCTTCGAAGACGACTGAGGAAGTATTCCGTGCCCGTAACGTGACATTGCTCCCGAGTCCTCGAAATACGGACGGACTCGCACACGCATGGCTCGACGCAAGCCCTGTCCGGTCAGCGCGGGGCACTTGCCACCTTAGGCTTGTCGCGCAGGCACGTAAAGTGCGGGCATATTTCATCGACCGTTCAGGCACTACACCGAGCCATTGAACGTACAGTACTGTAGCCGAAGATAGATGAACGTCTTGTTACCCGTGTACTGTGTACCTCTATACCGAATTGAAGACATTCTATGTATCACCCGCACTGTTCTGGCCATCCATCTGAGCTGCTGTCTCCGCTTCTATATTTAGTAGTGCGTTCATGTCCAGCATCCCCATATCGGATGTACTCGTCATGGGGTCGAATTGGAACTGAGAAAAATCGACCATTTCGCCGATACCCATGTCGAACGGTGGCTCTCCTCCACTGGTGTCGGGCACAGGGGCGGCATGCGGTGCGCTTGCATTGAAACTTGCAAGCAGGGAAGCCTGGGGACGGTGGTGCATTGCCTCCATTGCCTCCGGCGACTTCCGTGGTATCGCCAAACAGGTTCGTGGTAGATATGCTGCTGGTGGGCTCGTCACCGAACAGTGTCTTCACGTCCACGTCCACCGACACGTTCGTCATGTCGATATCCATCCCTTCCAGATCGAGCTCAATGGGGCGGTCGGCGGAGCTTCCCCAGTGCAGCGTCAAGGCCGACATGTGCCGCTGCTGAGCCCTCTTCCGGCAACATAGTTAAATCTATGTCTACAGGTTGATTTGTGATATCAGAGGCCGCCAGTGCGGCCATGAAGTCGGGTGGGAATTCGCTTGTGGCAGTAACACGGCCTGACTTCGGGGCGAGGGTGACGGGAGACGGAAGGCCACCCAGACCTTGGGCGAGCTCCGCGGGATTAATGCGCAGTGTAGCGGAGGATAGATCGAGCTTGTGCGGGAACTGTGGACGGTTGAGCGAGGACAAGGAAATGGTGGATTGACGACGAGCTGCCAGGAAGGAACCCGCTCCTGATTTCTGAGTTCCGGATACTGAGGGGCCAGGAACGTCCTTAGGGTGTGCAAGTGACACTGAGCTCGCGCCTGGGCTCAGCAGGGTCGCTGCTCACCGCCACAACCTCAGGCTCTGGAGGAGGCCGATTCCTCAGAGCCTCTGCCTCCCTTTCTGCCTTCTCCTGAGCTTTAGCTCGGTCGAGATCCCGCTGAAGCACCGCGATGGCGCGCGACTGACATCGAATCAACACGCTCGATGCAAGCCCTTCCTGTATTCAAAAAGGTGAGCTGTGCTTACCAGATGTGCCTCCACGGTGTCGCATAACTGATCATACTTCTCGATTTCACGACCCAAAGCGTCAGTAAGAGAATGAGGAGGACGCGTGACATAGTTGCTGATCCCACTGCAGATACTTTAGCTTCTCGACGGCATGAAACATCTAAGCGACTCACAGTCTCCTAGTGTCAGCAAAGAACGCATGTATCTGGTTCGTCTTCACAGTAGCGTTCTAACAGATCCACAATGAATACAACGATGTGGCGAGGGCAACGATAAGAAAGAGGAAGTGCCGCACCCTAAGGCAAATCGCAATTGCGTCTAACTCTGGCTCGAGGACGGCCTTTGGAGGGGATGGGTTTGGGGGCGGTAACATGGCGCCTTCCTTGGAGCTGGTGGCCATGGCTGTACCACTCGACGTTGAAGGGGGTTGGGTAGCGGAAGAAGGCGCCACTGGGGAGGAGCGCCTGAAGTAGCAGCTTTTAGGGTGCTTGAGGCTCCCGCTGTGGATGGTTTACGAATGATACGCGCTTTGGGGGGCATGGTTATGGCATAAATTACCCAGCAAGTGTGTCTACGGCGCTCAGTACTTAAAATAAACCCGGGTGTAGTTGAGCGTCGAGGGTAGTGGAATGAAGAGTCTTGATCAACTGAAAGCTTGCGGAGCCGCGGCCCAGCCCACCGAGGCGACTCGCACAACCCGGAAACCCACTTGGCGAGTCCCTCGGACGCCTGTATGCTTCCGCCTCGTTCTCTCCTCTCACTCCGGATTTGAACCTTTACTTGGCCCATTCCCATGGAGACCGACTCTCACTCTCACGGCCGCAGGCGGGGCGAGACGAATGGGGTGGGAAGCAATCCGTCGGGTGGACTTTTGACACCTGTTGAGTATCAGGTCACCTCAGTACACTGATTCGTTCACTCAGACGAACTTGCAACCGTGCCCAGCATCTGCTTAGACATATCACTCGCATTCAAATCCGAAACTTCACGCCATTCCCCGCTCGTGACGCCTTTGCTTCTGCCCTTACCCAGCCGTCCGAGCAATCACAGTTTACGTCCTACGGAAGCTTGTCCGATGACCTGGATGTCGCCCTTTCTCGAAAGAGGTCTCGGAAGACGTCGTCCGCATCTATCATGACGATAAAGAGCAGGCTTGACGGCCACACCAGCGATGATTCGTGGGCTGTTGGCTCCGCGAGCCCTCCAGATCTGAGGGCCAGGAAGCGCACTGTTTCTCGGGTCAGCACACGGGAGTCTCCGGCGAGCGTAGGTCCAGGAAACCATCCACCGCTCTCTGGAACTGGAACTGCCTCCAGGACTAACCGCCCACGGACGCTGTCTATGTCCTCGTCTGCTTCGGGGAAAGCAGTGGTTCCCACAGCTACCCAGTGGCAGAGCCACACACAGAAAACATTGGAGAAAGTACTGCGATCGCGCCTGGTGGAGACCTTCGTCACCGTCACTGTCCCACGCACTTTCAGAGAACATGGGTCTCCAGCAAAACCGACTTCTGCATCTCGTGCTCATCGACCTACTTCTAGAGAAAGTCCTGCATCGAACCGTAACCTACGTCCACCACAAGGTACACCGCCAAGGTCAACATCAGGTTCCAGGGAAGAACAACACACCAAGCGCAATTCCCGGATGGCCACCGTTGTATCTACTGACAAGACCGCGTCCACTCGCAAAGTTGCTGCAAGCCCTACAAAGCTTAATGGCAAGCCAGGGTCACTCAAGGCTGACAATGAAACACGGACTGTGCCCGATTTTATATCTAATATTCACAATCCTTCCACAAATCCTGACTTTGCGTTGGACATACACGATTTCTCCAAACAGACCGACCCTTCGGCTACCCATGTGATTGTTCAACTTTGGGCAAAGCTGCACCAAGACCCGACAAGCGTAAGCAAGAGAGACAAAGGGAAAGAGAAGACGTTAGACGAGGTAGATATCTCTGACCCGCAGTGGAAGGCGGCAGGACATTGGGATGTGTGCTTGGCTGACCTGGTTCCGTTACCAGATGAGGTGGGCTCTTTGTTAATCCCACCAACGCCGCTACCTAAAGAGGGATGCATTACTCCAGATTGCCGCTCAACCGTCGAGTCTACCCTCAAATACACTTTTGCTCACGCTTTCGCCACCAGGCAAGACATTCTACTTACCAGTTGCTGCATCTTTGGGACCTTCTCGCTCACCATCGCCCTCGAACGGTTACAATTCCGATCCGGAGAGTCGCGCGTCCGGGGTTCTCCTTGTTTCAAAATCTGCCACGCCACGCCGCAAGGACTTTTCATTGCCCAGAACCAAAGCCCGCGAATCGCACGCCCGTTATGCTGCGACTTCGAGCTGGCATGACCTCGTGAAGTACGTGTCAGATATGTAAATTCGACGCCGACGAGCCATTGATACGTGAAGCCGCTTAGGTTAGTTAACTTACAGTGTGCGATCATCGACACGCGGCAGTTGTTGTCCGAGGATATACGGAACGTCGATGGATTGTTCGCTCCCCCGGATGTCAATTGGTTGGTATGTAGTCATTGGATCAGCGAGGGGTTGTCGATGCTAAACTCGCCGTGTCGTGCCTCGGCTCTGCCAAAATAGACGCGAGAAGTTTCCGAGCGGGAAGCTCACCTAGCCGACTGGCGGGCTGCAGAAGCCCAAGCCCGAGTCGAATTGAGAAGCCGTAAGCATAGTGACACGTGTTCATGATCGCCGTCGTGGGTTCTCAAAGCGCCTCGCCTCACAGTGTCAGATCGCATTCGCGAGCGGAAGGAAGAACTAAAGTGCCGACGGGCATTATTATCCTCGGCGATGGTCATGCTTAGTCAGGACGTCACTGCCGAAGCGATTCTAGAACAGGAGTTGTCGCGTGAGAGGTGTGTAAAATTATTTTGTGTCGGCGACTGTGCTGTTCTATGACACGATCTACAGAGACACCTTAGCAGCACTTCAGCGCCGTATCTCGTCCATTCGGGTTACTCTCATTTCAACACTGTCATCACTCTTCCCCATAGACTTGATCTCGGGCTCCGATCTTTTGTTCAGCGTTCTCGGGGTGCCGTTGCCTATCCCGATCGGTGCCACGGACCCTGCACCACCTCTGTCGTTGCCGGTGTATAAAGACGTCAACGAGGAGACAGTCGCCACTGCGTTAGCGTATGCCGCCCTCGTTGTCCAGTTACTGGCCACGTACCTGGGCAAGGTGCTTGTTTATCCAATTACCTTTTGTGGAAGTAGGAGCATGATCCGGGATGGCATTTCCGCCATGGTGGGCCCACGAATGTGCGTACTTTGCTTGAAAAGGCTTGTATTAATTAACTCCTAGTGAAGGTTCCCACTATTTTCCAAAGGTGTGGATACGTACCGGTTCGAATACGGGGTGTTCCTATTGAATAAGAATATCGAGATGGTTTTGCCGTTCCTTGATTATTTTGGCATATAGAAGCTAACCGCCATTCTTAGCTCATGTCTGACCGCAATCTCCGTGCCCTGGATATGCGACATACTCTTCCCAATCTCAAGAATCTCTTATTGACGCTCTCAGATGGAGAAGGCGCAAGCTTAGGGTGGGCGTCTATACTATAACCTCATCTGGGCCTATGCTCATTGACCTTTAGCGATATGCGCTCCTCGACGACATCATTGACAGGACTGGAGTCCCCAGTTCGTCCTCTGTCTCCTAAGCAAAGCCCATCTACGGTTTCTACGTCTACCATGGCAACCGAGCTACCTGAAGCCGCAGCCGCAGATGAGTCGCCACCCCACAGTGGGTCGACGACGCCATCAAAAGCTTCCATAGATACACATGGCTCATTCTCCCGCATGTCCAGACCATTTCTTGGTCTGTCTGGGTTCCTACGCTCTCGATACCCATCAAGTGCACAACGACCATCGGTAAAGGCGGTACCGGAGTCACTTGAAAATGGTGTTGATAACGAAAATGGAGAGGAAGGGCAAATGACCGGAAGCATGGAGGAAAATAGCTCGGATGATGAGGACCGCCGAACGTTACGGGGAGTGCCCGTGAATAGCGGAGGAGAGGACGTGAAGGAGGTGGTGCGAGGAGGGGAGAAAGAGACGGAGGATTCCAGAGTACCGGTACCAGTTGGGGAGGATGGAGAGACGTTAGCGGTATCTCGCGTGCTCGCGCATATTTGACGTATAACGTCGCCCACAAAACTGCGTCTGGGGGCGTGTGCTGAGTGAAGAGAGGCTGTGTGGTGTGTCATAGGCGATTTGTCGGTCTATTTTCCTGCTGCTAACCCGAGCGGGAAAAGGAAAGTGCCTGGTCAAGAGGGGTGTGGTCAGCTCTTAGCCTAAATGCGGCAATTCAAAATAAACGAGGGCGTTCGTAATCGATATCTAATACAATTCAATGGCATTCAATGGCACCCCTCCCCTGAGTCCCTCCCTTTCAGAAGCGCAAATAGACATGGAGCTTGGACTGAATGTTTCGGCGGTCGACATGGTGATGCCAATGGATACCCGTCTTAAAGCATAGTACAGTACAACGATGCTGTGAGACCGTGAATGAGACAAGGAATGAATGATTGCATGTGCGGAGCGGAAGCAAAGCGGGGGATTATTACGCGACGGGGAATACTGTAAGCAAGGGGGAGGGACACCAAGCCAGTAGCGGGCGGGCGGCGGACGGGACGGTGTACGGGAAATAAGTAAAAGTTGAAACAGAAAAAAAATTTGAGGAGGGGCAAAGGTAAAGGATGTGACGAGGGGGTGTCACTGTGTTTAGAGTTCTTCCACGCGCTACAAGCGAAGGTCCCGTTCCCAATCCCCTGCCTGCCCCCATTTATATAATAATATTTTCACCTCCATCCTGTCTCACTTCCCCTCACCTCCCCTTCTCTGTCGTCGTGGTGGTCTCTGACAAAATTCGGTGAGCTTCCTCTAATTCCGGCTATCCGATACCTCTCACACCTTTCCTTCCATAGCCCATCAGTGTAACATCAGTCCTTTTTAGACGGGCTCAAAATTCCTCTACTACAAGGTACGCATCAAACACCCGTCACTCCATCCTCACCCACCCTCATTTTCTCCCTTCCCCCATATACAGCCAACTTTACCTTTTTGTGCAACTAGGCCTTTTGCTTTCGCTTTTCACTCATCCTTTTTTCCCCCCTTCTTGTCCACTCTGTCCAACTTTCGTCTGGAACTGAACCTAAAAAAACGTGAAAAAAAAAGACTTTTAATACCTTTTATCTGTCATGGCGGCTAGCCTTCAACCATCTACTTCCCCTACTGATACACACCCAACCTCCGATGAACGAAAGCAGAGTCCACCCGCTTTCTTGGACTTAGCCGATTCTGTAAGTGGACTCGCACTTATTCATCGCTCTTTTCTAATACAGATTTTGCAGACGGCCAGGTTGGGGTCTAATATGCCTGAGATGTCAGCCGTGAGCACTCACTCTTTCCTGCTTTTTGCTCAATAATCTCATTCTGTGCCAGCGAGTCGAGCTTAAACGCCTGGAGCACGAGAGGCAACGTGCTTTGCATCGCAAGATGTTCGAGGAGCAGATGCGTGCCCTGGAGCAACAGCAGGCGCAGGAGTTACTCACCATTCCCGACGGCAACGGCAATGGTTTACAGCACATGGCTGCATCTGCGCCTACTACGCCCCCTCGTGTTAATGCCCTCCTTACTGGTGGCCCCGATGTTTCACCTACTCTTCGCACTGGTTTCGCTCGCATGGGTTTAGATACCGACGTCCTTTCTAGAGCTGTTGGCTCAGTTTCTGACAAGCGTAAATCGGTGACCTATGCCCCAATAACGCGCTCTCCGGAGATTCCCCCGAACAACCCCCATGGCAACAATGGCCTTGGTCAAGGTTACGGACGTGCAGGTGCCAAAAGCCTGCCTGCCAGTCGTCGCACTTCGGCCAGCAGTCACGACGAGGAGCTTGCTGGTCATCTACAGGGTCTTTCTATGGCTGGGGATGCTTTCCCGTCGGTAGCCAATCAAGAACAGGTACCATCACAGAGAAACGGCACTACGCATAACGAGGACGGTCTTCGTTACGGTAACGCGTATAATGCAGGCATGATGCTGGACGAGCAGCTCGATGAGGAGATGAACAGTGAATATAATTATCTAATATCGACTGCCGCTTCTCACGTGTCTTCAGATGCAATTCTTAAGTTGCCAACATCCGACAATGACAAGTTTCAAACCTCTCACTTCCAGAAGGTGTGGACTACACTCTCCTTTGTATGCTGGGTTGACCATCCCCTTTTCTAGTTGTCCGCTTCTTCCGCTGCTTTGGACCTGGCTGCTTTATCCCAGGCTCCTTTACGTGCCTCTGTGATTGGCCGTGTGGGTGACGCACCGAAACCTTCTGAGTGGCCGCAGTTTTCGGAGTCACCTCGGCCCGATCCTTTTGCGCGTGATGGTCGTCGCGTTTCTACCAACCCTATCTTGAGCATTAGTGACCTGTCGGGCAACAAGCTTGGTGGAACCGTCTCTGCCTCTGCAACTCCACACCTTCCTTCGCATGGCCAAGTGCTCACTGCCCATATCCAGGCCCCTGCTTCGCGACGTGGATCACCTTTGGGGCTCCCAGATTCAATGTCAATTACGACACGTTCAGTTCCTGCTACTCCTTTAGCCGGGATCTCCAATGCTATGCCCACGCATCTGACCAAAACACCCGGCACTCCAATCTCTCCCGAAGCCCAAAATCTTGGTGCACGCCTTACACCCCAAGGGTCGCATCAACTCGGAGATAGCCCGTTGAGCAGCGACTTGCAGTCATCCATTTCGAGGTTATCTGGTCACAGCCAGTATGACAACTTCGATTCTGGTTATGATGATCCACTTCATGTGCGTTCCATTTTACTCATTAGCTTGCTTGTATAAACGCGCTTTGCACAGCCCTACGGCGGTGACGCTGCAGTTTATGGTCTGAACAATGGTAACCCCATCGATGACCCCCGTTTCAACTCGTATGGAAACGGCAATGGTCTCGCCAGCACGGGTTCAACGGCTTTATATCACCACCATGGTTCACGCTATGGTCTGGGGATTGGCGGCCGTGTTGCTAGTGACGGAAAGATGAACGGCCTGCACGGCCCGAAGCATAGGCGTGGGGATGTCGATCGGGAATGTACGTCTGCAATTTTGCCAATCATTTGGTTCATCATATTGACTTGACAACCAGTTAATCGTTTTGCCGGTACTCGTCTCGAGGACCTGGCCGGCGAGATCTCGAGCCTGTGTAAGGACCAACATGGGTGTCGGTATCTGCAAAAGAAGCTTGAAGAGGGTGTTCCGGAACACCGCGACATGATATTCCGTGAGACATTTGGTCATTTTGCGGAGCTGATGACCGGTAATGTCTTTTCATTCTTACCTGACACTGTCTGATTTCATTTTTCAGACCCTTTCGGCAATTACCTCTGCCAGAAGCTATTAGAATACTCCACTGACGAGCAGCGAAACATCATTTGCGAGTCGGTTGCGCAGGACCTCGTTACTATTTCGCTCAACATGCACGGAACTAGAGCAGTCCAAAAGATGATCGACTTCCTGTCGACACGGAGACAGGCAAGCATAATTTATAATTGTTTTCCCTCCTGTCCACTGACAGGGTGGCGGTTGGACACAGACTGATCATAGATACCATGGCCAGATTCACTCGATCATTGTCGCGCTCAGTTTGCACGTTGTGGTGCTCATCAAGGATCTGAATGGGAATCATGTCATCCAGAAGTGCTTGAACAAATTGGCGCCTGAGGATAACCAAGTTAGTTACCCTCTCGAAGTTGGGATTGTGCACTAAATCTGGTCCTGTAGTTCATATACAATGCAGTAGCCGCCAACTGCGTTGAGGTTGCGACCCATCGCCACGGTTGCTGTGTTCTCCAGCGCTGCATAGATCATGCTTCAGATCACCAGCGCATTCAGCTGGTGAACGAAATCACCTACAATGCATTGACACTTGTTCAGGACCCTTATGGCAACTACGTGGGTGATACTTCCTCCGAATAACGGTGGACGCTAGCCGCATGATCGACTCATTTGGTTCATTAGGTTGTGCAATATATCCTCGACCTCAACGATAACAGATTCAGCGATGCTGTTATCCGTCAGTTCATTGGCAATGTCTGCGCGCTTTCCGTTCAGAAGTTCAGTTCCAACGTTATCGAAAAGGCATGTGCAATGATCATCTTCGGTCGCTTGTATTTACAGATGGTGAACAGTGTATTCGTGTTGCTGAGCACAACACGCGGAAACTTCTTATCGAGGAGCTTCTCAACCGTACAAGGCTTGAGAAGTTGCTGCGCGATTCTTATGGCAATTACTGTGTGCAAGTAAGTGTGCCTCAGCCCTGCTCGTGACTGCAATACTCATTTAGAATAAGACCGCCCTGGATTACGCGGAGCCTGGTCAACGTGCCCTGCTCGTGGACGGCATCAGACCGGTCCTACCCCTAATTCGGAACACGCCCTATGGCAAGCGTATCCAGAACAAATTACAGCGCGAACAGCAACACTTAGACCATTTCGGGGGCTATCACAGTCAGCAGGCTCTCGCTGTAAACATGGCCAATCATGGTGCTGGTCGCCACCTTCCAGCAGACCCATTGTCCGGTGTGTACTCGGGTCAGAATGGGATGTACTCTGCTGGTTTGCCTAGTCAAGGCCAGCCTGCCCTCTCTCAAGCCGGTCTACGCGGACCAATTCATAGCCTTCAACCTCATGCGCTCGACAGTTACGTCCTTCAGAGCAACGCCGGTCATGCCCCTCACCAAGGGGCGTTTTCCGCATTCGGCAACGTTGGTGTTGGCACCTCATTCCCCGGTGTTGGCGTCGCAAGTAGTCTGGCCGATCCGTACCAGCGTACTTCTTTCGGCTATTCGATGTAAACTACGGCCCACACTGGTGACCAGCTTGCCGTTCGAAAATCCATCCGACACACGATTCATCAATACCACCTTTATACCCTATAGTATTCTTGTCAAGGACCTCCATATGTTCATTATGCTGTCCCGGGGCGATACACTGGCGATCGGGAATCACTCATGGCATACCACACCAGGCGCATTTGTACTTCAAACCCGCATTCATCGTCGCTTCATTCCTGTGTCTTTTGTTAAGCACCCTTCCGTGAACAGTTTTCTTGGTTCGCCACATTTGTACAGCGTATTCCCAAGTTATAACCTCGTCCTTTTTGTCCCGATCCATAACGCATCTGTTTAATCGTATCCCGTCGCACACTATTTGTCTGTCATTCTGTAGTTATTCTGCTCAATCTCAAGTCGTCTTGGTTAATACTTTTTCTGTGAGGAGGTAGTCGTTCTTTGTGTGAGTTTGAACATGTTGATATCTTGGCCATGTGGCTGCACCGGGCCGGGTAAATACTGCCTTCCCACTATTGACACTGTGATAACATGTCCGTGCCTTCACGCTCAGTTCCAAGTCGCCACAAGGCCCAGCAAGAAGAGGAAGATGCCGCTGCTCTGAAGCTCGGCCCAGGCACGTCTGAGGCTGCATTCATCACATTCATGCGCGGTCTCACTGGCATTGTTCTTCAGAATTTAACAACGCTGGCTGTCTCCTGATCTCAGAAGTCAAGTATCTGCTCGAGAACAGGGACAAGGATGCCCCAGACACGGTGTCCGTTTGGCAGCGTTGCAGCCCTTAAAATCCCCTGCTCATTAAGCCCTTTGTCACATCAGAGTGTACAACAAAACCTTGGAATATGTCAAGACTTTTGCCAAGTTCAATACTACCGACTCGGCGTCGGCTGTTCGAGAGTAGGGCTTTTCCTTCACTGAAGTCAGCGGTGGCCCCCGCGCCCCCTGATTGGATTGTGCTCATGATACTCTCCGGTAATAGAATCTTGCGAAGAGAGCCAGAGTTGACGCAGTTTGAGACGGCACAGATCGCAAATCTGTGCCCTGCCGACGCGGAGGAAGCAAAGAGTATAATTCCTAGGTGCGCTCGAGAACCTTTATCCTTCTGCGTTGCATGCTTATATATCTCAAGTCTCGTCAAAATCGAAGATGACAGACTTCAGGCTTTGCTGGACGAGATCCAGGCCATGCGGAAGTTCCAGACGTGATGCGTCAACGGTCCTCTTCCTTCGTAATAACGTATCCCTCTTTTATGGAGCGTTGCCTAACTGCCGTGGAAGCCAAGGGGCCGTTCTTCGACTCAATGATCCCGAGCACATACTGCTGTGTACGGCGACTCGCTTCTTGCATCCCCACCCGATGTGTATATGTAGCACAGAGGGTATCTACGCGCCTTTCGACTCTTCGCCCGCTACTTGTCTTGAGAGATGATGCATATAATTCATATTTATGGCGTAATATGAGTCTCAACGCATACATCCTGGTGAGGATTTGTGATGTGAGACGAAGGAAAGGAACGCATGTCACACGAAAGAGGAAGAAAAACAATTTGCTTCACCGGTTCTGATTATTGGGTCGTGCGTGAGCAAGGCAGTAGCGAAATAAACACTACAGATATCACCTTCACAAACCCGATGGCAGCAGACTTTTCGCGGAAGCACTGGCGGCACAGGTCGAGACCATACTTGCGGATGAGACCAGCTTGGTGGGCACAGAGGCGGCTGTCAAACCATAGGCCGTCAGCGTTCTTCCGTTCCGTTCTGGTCGATTGCCTTTGAGACAGAGTGCAACGTACCATTGGCGGGACCCCTTGCCATACTTGCGAGGTCGAGAAAACCAGACGGCGTCGTGGGTCATTTTGGTGGGTGAGCTGCTAACACACTGTCTGTTTGAAATGTCAAAGGTAGAGAAAAGACAGGGCACACCTGGCTAAGTCAAGTTGCTGAGGTTGGTATCGACCGCGAGTTGTGTCGAATCGAGAGACAGGTCAGATTATGTAAAAACTATACAGTGGCTGGCGGGAATCAGAGTAGTCAGCGGGCTCGGTCCGATCCGGTCCTATTCGTGGAGCACGTGGCAGTACGTCCCATAAGTTAAGTGACAACCCATGCCGCGTTTGACGCAAGTACCCCCCCCGTCTTCCAAGGCCCGCTGCGCGTTATTGGAAGGGAAAAGCGCTTTCGGCGCTGCTGGACCTCCCTCTGACTCAGAAGAGGACGACGAAGGACCACTTCCAGAAGTGGAAGGCGATATCGCTTTCGCTGGCGAACAGGACTTTCTTCGCGTCGCAAGTGATGATGGAGGAGATGGAGAGGGTAGTGAGGTACAGAAGACCGGAAAGATGAACCTGTCTTTGAAGAATGTCAATATATCCGAGGAGGGGAAAGTGATTATATCTGGTAAGGAGGAACTAAGTAGAGGTGAGAGGGTGCGTTCTCTTCATTTCGATCATTATCCTTCTGAATACTATCTAGACCCGTCTGAGGAGTCGGAAGAGGAATCCGGCGGGGAGACTGCAAGTCAAGATGGGTCTGATCAGGCGCGTCGGCCGCACATGACATCAATCCCATTCAATAATTGTTTGTGTTTAGTCTTCACTTGTATCTGAATCGGAAGAAGAGGACCCAAAGATCCAATTACGGCCCGTATTCGTTCTAAGGTATGTATTCTAAACTCTTCCTTTCTCCCTTCTTATACTCCACGCCCCGCTAGGGCCTATTGACTGTCGATTTATAGGCGGAGCCGTGTCACCGTGGCGGAGAAGCAGAGCCTGGCCGAAGACTCTGAAGAAGCCATCCGAAAGAAACAAGCAGAGGCAGAACAAAGGAGGAAAGAAAGTCATGATCTGGTAGCCGAAAGCATTCGACGGGAGCTCCTCGAGAGTAAGTGGCGATGTTCTGTCAATGATGAACCTTGTTTTCATATCCCCGGTAGAGGAAAAAGAAGAGGAACACGTCGATGTCGACAACACGGATGGCCTTGATCCGTTAGGCGACTTCGATGCATGGCGGCTTCGAGAACCCGCACGAATCAAACGAGACAGGCGGAAATCGCCCGCGAGTAGGAACGCGAGGAGATCGAGCGACGACGCGCTTTGCCAGAGGAGCAACGAATGAAGGAGGACCTCGCGCACGCTCAGAGGTCGTGGGATGAAAAGCCGAAAGGAGGACAAATATTTCTTCAAAAATATTGGCATAAGGGTGCCTTCCATCGGGTCACAGGACCAAGAAATACTCAAGCGTCACGACTTCACCGAAGCCACCGAATCAACTGTAGATGTCTCTCTCCTTCCAACCGTCATGCAAGTAAAGAACTTCGGGAAGCGTGAGAGGACAAAATACACCCATCTGCTAGATCAAGACACCACAGTTGGAAGTGGCGGCATTGGCGGGACAGGCCCTGTCAAAACAGGGGGTAGAGGTACAGATAGTGCGGGGTGCTTCCATTGTGGCGGTCCGCACATGAAAAAAGGTAAATGAATTTCACCTCGACTGACGTTACATTGTCAACTTGCTCGTTCAGATTGTCCTCAATATACTGGCGCGCTCTCTGGGAACCCAGGAACAGGGCCAAACGCAGCACCAAAGGGTATTCGCGATGAGCGTCAGTCATCGCGGAATGATGACGACCGTAAATCACGACAAGCACAGAGCAGCGACAGGGGGCGACGACGATCGCGGTCGCGATCAGAGGGTGCAAGAGCTGGCGATGACAAGCGACGTCGATTAGACGAACGATTAGCGAACGATTAGCACTTGCATCTGTGTCTGTTCCCTAGCATCTCTAGTTCCCCAACAGCGTCCAATTGTCCGATTAACAAACAAGCCTTGTAAACGTAGTGTCCACCAAAGGATACGTATACACTTCATAAACCCTTCTTCACAAACCATAGAACCCATAAACTAATACAACTTCATCGAACAGAGCACTCAGGGCAGACGAGAGATTAAAAATCAAAAACGAGGCCCGGAGCTCGTACTACTGGCTTGCGAACTTGCCGTCAGTGGGGTGTCAGGGACGGACTCCACCGCTCCTCGTTGCTGCCTCTGCTCAAGTGCAGACTCCACAAGCGGAGATATGAGAAGGTGGGACCGGTCGAGTGCCTCCTCAGCCACTTCCTTTGAACTCGTGTCGACAACGACCTTCCCTTGTGCGAGTTGCTCTGTTGAGTCTGGAACGACCTGTATCCTCAGCGGACGAGCCGGAGGCGATGGCTGCCGGGGTAGCGCGAGGCTCGTAGAAAGCTCCATCGTAAGACGCGTGGGTGACATGGGAGGATTCGATCGCGCAGACGGGTGTATACTATTCGTCGGTCGCGGAGGAAGCTGGGGGGTAAAATCTGCGACTTGCGCCTCTCCGAATTGAGGAAGTGTAACCCTTGTGTGCGATGAACCATAGGCGGCGACGGGCACTGGTTCCCCAGAAGGGGCAGGGGGAAGAGGTGGTGATGAAGGAGGAACGCGCTCGTCAAATAGAGTATGCGCATTTTCGATGAGGTCCTCCATCACAGAGTCCTGCTCTAGTTAGCAATGACATGATAAACATCAGGGAACTTTGACGCACCTTCGCCGGCTGCACGTTGAGGAGATCGTTTTGGGGGATTTCATCTTCGCCGAAGACGACGGGGCTAAACACGATGGCGAGGTTCTTCGCGTCCATTTTGTTCCTATCTGCGTGAAATGCAATGCGGGAGAGATGTTCTAAAAGAGCTTTGAGTGTTGCTCTGTGAACCGGAGGTAGTCGACGGATCTTCGACCGCAACACGACGAAATCATTTGCGGCATGGTCAGCTGCGTATGGCGTCAGACTACGCTTGACAGGGAAAGTGGATTTGCAACTTACCCTTCCACTCGCTGTGTTGTATACGATCTTGCAAAGGGAACTTAAATAGAGGCTCCGGAAGTTCTCTAAGGTAAAGCTAGTCGAATGAATAATCAAAGATGAGACTAGTTCGAGAAACTGTGTGCCATGGCTGACCTTGAGAAACGAGGCGACGGAATAAATGTCGTCGGTGTAAGAATTAAATGAGAACGCTTCTTCACTTCGTTCGAGCTTGTGTTGCAACTAAACTCATGTGAACCGACGTTAGAAGTGAGGATGTTGTTCAACAGACCTCTTGCACGTTGGAGTGCCGACCGGAAACCTATATTGTTGAACGGAATTTCGCGAAGCATGTCTCAATACGCTCACCCTATATATTCCTTCCGCATCCGAGCCTCTCTTGTCAACTTCTTCAATGCAGATCTTGACGATTTTCGGTACATCGTTCTCACTGCCTCGAGCAGTCGCGTAATCCACGAGGGTGACACCGAAGATCAAGTCTTGACATTCACCAACATGGTAGTTGTAGTAGAGAGTGGGCGGGGGAATGGAAACTGCGAGAGAGTGACGGAGGGATGATGAGAGAAGGGAGGTATCGGTCTCGGATGAGACTTTCTCAACCACAGATCGAGCATGTGTTGCGAGGTGGTTTTGGGTAGTGTATGTCGCGCTGCAGGTAGGATTAGATTTCGGAAGATCGAGCGACCGCCTCAAAAACACTGACATCATAGTATCGACATATGTTACGAGCACCTTCTTGACGGTCTCTGTACCTTCATAAACAAAACGCTCCAGGCTCTGCGTAGACGACGTTTGTGACATAAACTTAGGATACAAAACGTCACTCACATTATAACCACCTTCCAATGTTTTAACCCTCCGTATGCGAAGGGTCTCGAGCCAGTGGACTGCCTTCCGATAATCTTTGTCTGACCAGAATTCAGTGAACATCACGGAGACCGCCGGTGATGGGCACACCTGCGTCGTCGGCTTCTCTTTTGGCTCGGACGGAACGCAATGCGACCTCAGCGTTGCGATTGCTGCCTCTGATACCGCCTTCCTTATCCAAGAGAGTGATCAATTGATTGAGTTGTTTCTTCCCTGTCAAGCCGAGATCAGTTCGAGTATAGGCGCGGCATGTTGTATCATTACCCTGTTGGGCCAGATCCGAAAGTGCGGTAGACGTGGACGGTGACCGATTCCGAGGTCCGCCACTGGAGGGTTTGCGGTCAAGAGGCCTCAATGGTTGTGGGGACACAACTTGCGACTTGGAGGATAGATTGGGGTTTGACCGGGAGCCTGGCACCGTAGATCCTTCAGGGACATTGAATACCTGGCCAATACCCGGAGAAGGAACCGAGGCCAGACGGTGATCCTACGGGTATCACATAGCGTCAGTGAGATGGGCCGGCGGGTGCGTAGTATAACGTAACGCTGCTCACTTCAAATTCTTGGCATTTCTTGAGGTACGCCCGCTTGAACTTGGGAAGAGTATTCTCTGCAAACTCAGTGTGGGCTGAGGTAGACTCCTTTAGATCTTCCTTGATTCGCTTGCGTGTGCGGTCCTGAGTCTCCTTTTGGTGGGTTAATCTTATATGCCTAGTTGGGTGAGTCAAAGACCAGACTTGCCTTGAGTGCGCTGAGGGGATGAATGATATCTGTGGTCAACGTATTCAGGAAAGCCTGACGCGCTTGAGTTTCTGCAATAACCGTGGATGTAGAGACCAATTCGAGTCGAGTTGATTCGTACCTCTCTCAACGTTGTCCCTCACTTCGTTCCATGCTACTTTCGTGGTGTTCGGTTCGATGAATGAGTCGAAGTAAGCATCAATGGCCTTAATCTTGTGATGGAGTTTCCATAAAGAAGATATACTACGAGAACCCGGAATTAGACGGTTAAATGCGGGTCCTGCGTGGATAACTGACTAGACCTCCTCGATCCTTCGCCTGTGAACGACAGGATGAGCGGAATAAGAAGATCGCAGGCCGAGCCGGCTAACCTTTCAAGAAAGAAATTGAGATAACGATCTGCAATGACTCGGAGGTGCAAGTCGAATTGTGTGACTAAACCACCCGAAGGGGTGTCCAAAGAAACCCTGGACTGAGATTCTGTGGACATGGGGCAAGGACGGCGGAGGGGCGGTGCGTTCATTCAACTCCAACATTCTGCCACGTGGTTATCTCTCTTACTAACACTTAAAATACAATTTCGACACTTCAGGTTTCACAGGGTTCAGACGGTATCTTGTACTCTAGCATACAATGCAAAATACCATAAGTGGTCAACAAATCTCACAAGCTCGTCGAAAACAGTTAACCGCGCTCGGCGAGTATAAGATCACGCTCAACGAAAAGATGGAAAGGCAGACGTAAGTACCGGTTGCCAGCGGCCGCACGACACGTTGAGCTGAAGCACAAGTAGGATCCTTGGAACATTAATGTCACATTCACATCGGCGCTTGCTAAATAGGTTACTAGTTTCTGTGCGAAGCAAGTGAAACAAGTGGAGCATGAGAAACGGCAAAGCAAATATCGCAAGACATAAATCATCGGGCAGCAAGCATTACAAGGAGAGAACGCAACCAAGCTACGCATAAGATAAACCAGCACTGTGATGATCAAGACAGAACAGGTGTTGACTGCCGAGATGTAGCACTTGCACAGAACGACGGACACAATGCAGTTTCGAAAAAAATTGCTTGTAGTGCTCACTGCCTCCTATAACCCGCGTTTTGATCGAGCCCCCCTCTAGTGGGATATTCACGAGCAGCGCTTTTAGGGGGAGCCGGAGGAGGCCCAGCATAGCCTGGAGCAGTAGGATAAGTCTCGTAGGTACCAGTGCCAGTCCTACCAGGAGGGCTTTGGGAGCGGCGTCTATATGGGCTTTAGTATCACAATACAAGATTATTACCATATCACCACAGACCTTGCACGCGCTTCGGTACCAGAGCGGGGAGCGTAATCAGTGTAACGACCTGGCGGTGGAGTTACCGGGCGACGGTATTCAGTCGTAGGAGGATAATCCCTGAACACAACCGGTCAGTGTTATCAACGATGAGTACAGAATTACACAGACCGGGTAGGTCTCTCAAATTCTTCCCGACGCGATGGAGGCCCCCCTCCAGGAGGTGTCCTTGGCCTGACAACAGCGGGAGGAGGGTAACCTCCATACCTGTCATTAGATGGAGGGGGTCGTCTGTCGTATCGATCGTAGTCTCGAGATGCCGGAGGGGGATAGCCGCGAGGGTACACAGCTGGGTCATCAGAGCTGTAGTAGCCAGAGCGAGACTCATAACGCGGGGGTGGGGGGGGAGGCCCACGAATTCTATAGTCGTCCATGTCACCCCTGCGAACTGGGGGCGGAGGGTAATCGCGATAGTCTCGTGGGGGGGACGTAGGTCTTCGAGGCGGAGGATAATCATACGGATAACGTGCATCGCGGGGGGGAGGCGGGTAGCCTCGAGGGGGGTACTCTTCACGATAAGGCGGATAGTCGCGACTGTGGGGAGGGGGTGCTGCGTATTCACGGGGTGGGTGGATCCTATCGATCAGAGAACCGTCACCTGGAGGGCTGTGGCGTCTGGAAGTGCTAAAGAACTAAGCGTGAGAAGAACGTGGCAGAAAGTCGGGACTGACTGCACGACATGATTCGGGCATTCTCTGGAAGATTCTACTCAGAGGACGGATAGGAAATCGAAGTAATCGATGCCCACCTGGCCCAGTGACCCATTTGACCGCACTTGAAACAAGCACCTGGATCTCCGCTAAACTTTGCAAAACGTCCTCCACCGCGAGAAATCTCGACGCGAATTTTGTTGCCCATAAAAAAGCCTTCATTATACTTAGCAACGCTCTCCTCTGCGGCCTCTCGAGTGTCAAATTCCTGGAAAAGAATAAGAATTCCTTGGTTCGGATCTCCGCAGGCCCGTCAACGACACCTACCACAAAACCATATCCCACTCTGCATGAAGAAAATCAGGAAGGGTAGCTGTACAGTTTCTCAGAGTGACGTACTTCAATTCAATGTTAACGATATCGCCTATTTTGCCGAAGCAGCTTTGGAGGTCCTCTTGACGAGTATTTTCTGGCAGGCCACCGATGTAGACCTTATTTGGCTGCAGAGCACAGAAGGTGAACACCAGTCCAGAACACACAAAAGGGCAAACGGAGCAGAAGAAGCGGAGCGCGTGAGCCCGGAACCTGAAGACACGGGCAGCTAGTCTCCGGAAGCCAGCAATAAGTAGCATGGAATCACGACGACAAGACTGCTCATGTTATTGCCCATGCAGGAACGCATACGTGGCGCAAGCGAAGCGGAGAACATGAAGACCTAAGCACCTTGACCTGTTTCTCCCTGTAGATCGTCATCCCACCAGACCTGCTACCAGGACCAGCGTCACCTCCACCAGGGCTGCGAGCGTGATACTCTGCGTTGGCCGCTTCTGGCGCTCCACGTTCGTCTGGAGGTCCACCGTTTGAGGGAGGGAGTTCTGCGCTGTGTGCCAGAGAGTCCCCAGCCCTGTCTTCTTTTCCTGACCACTTTTCACGTACTTGAGTATCACTACGGTCGACTGGGACGGGAGAGGCAGCCATAGTAAATGACGGGAAAAAGAAAGATACTTTCGACGTGTTCGTGTTCGACCGTTGTTACTCAGCTCAATTCAAACTCAATTTCGAGCTCCGACAATGTCCACGCCACATCCAATAACAACAAAACTACCGTAGTACCGTACTAGGGCTAGGGAAGGGGTAACTGGGTAAATGTAAAATGAAGGTCCCACCTCGAGTAAGAGGCGTAGATATAGTCCCAGTGCTAACAAATTGTCAATGGTCCAGAAAAGTGCGCCGAGACATTGTACTTTTACGCTAGGGACAACAAACCACCGGCAACGCTGACCGCAAACATTAAGAAAACACCCAATAGAGCGCGTGTATCGCTAACAAGTATGGTCGTCGCTGCTCCGGGGGTGCTGCTGCTGCTGCTGCTTCCGGAAGAGGACGATCCAGGATTGGTGGCTGAGGATGGCGCAGTCGGGACGTGTGTACCCGTAGCAGATGCGAGACAAGAGCTTGCAACTACGGTTGCACTGGAAGAAGAAGCTTTGGCGTTCACTGTACCATTACCACTGAAGCTGCATGCCGGAGGATCGCGCTTGTTCGCTTCAAAATATTCGCTCATTGCAAAAGAAAGTTTGGTAGCTGTCCTCGTTGTATCAACAGGGAAAGAGAGACAAAGAGAAGCAGACTCACAGGGATCGCAAGAGGATACCGTACCGTACTGCCCCGTCTGACCATTGCCGGCAATTGGATCACAGCTTCCTCCAACTGTACCAAGAAGAGAACAAGCCGTGTCGAGAAGCGACCCAATGATGGCAGACGTATTGGAGGTCTGGGGATTAAATTGACAGCTAAGGTTAGATTCCAAGCACTGGCAGGCAGAGTCGCTGGGAGTGGGCGGCAATGTGGTTGAAGCGAGAAAAGAGGAGTTTTGCTGGGGGCATGCGGGATAAGAAGCAGACGGTGCGCTGCTCTGGCCAGGGTCGTTGATGAACGATACTTGATTGTACATTGTCTTCAAGTTATCGAAGTCGGTGTTTGGAGTGACAGTAGATCCGTCGGAGGAGAGCGTAACCATGCCAAATTCGCCTTGTCCACTCTCAGCAGGGAAATACGAGAAGGCAATGCCGCCAGACCAGACGGGAACAGCATCACTGCCAAACAACACAGGGACTTCCGCCCATACACGGGGACTGGGCTGGTTACAGCCATATTCGCTGAAATACGCGACAACATTGTAACCTGCGAAATCGCCAGTCTTGCCAGCATAGGAGGCCTGGAAGGTCGAGTTTCCACAGAACTCGCTAGGATAATGTTAGGGATGCTTCATGCTAATTGAGTTGTGCTCACTAGTTGTTCAGCCCGAAGATGTCGATGGCAGTGCCGCCAGAGTTGCCACTGGAGGGATCACAAGAGAGATAGTTTGCAAGAGGGACAATCCATGTGTCATCGCCATCGATAGCAGCATATCCAACGAGAGCTGACGATGACTTTGAAGTTCTACAAAACAAAAAAAAGAAAGAGGAAGGTGCATATCAGTGCACACCATTGAATGAGGAAAGTGACGCACAGGTAGGCCTTAGTATCACGAGCGGCAGCCTTTACGAATGTCGCCGCCGTAGTCCCGTTGGGGCTCACAACAACCTCATTTCCGACATTGTAAACCAAAACGTTATCATACTTGGAGAAGGCATCGATAGTGTTGATGTACGAGTCAAGAAGGTTTGTCGTCCATGCGGGAGAGCTACGATCGATGGAGCCATTAACCGGAAGAGTCAAATCTAGGCTGTAAAATGTGTAAGCGCCGAAGCGTCCACATGGACACGTAACTCCAGTACGACAACATACATGGTATAGATGCCTGCACTACTCAATCCTTGCATACAAGAGTCGTGATTTAGTGAGGCATTGACGCTATAAACACGAATGGAGTTGACTCCAAGTTGCTGTAGTAAGGGTATGTCACGAGCACAGGCGGTTGCGTTGGCGAGGGGGTCGATGAATGTACTTGGCTCCGAGAAGGGGGCATTGGGATCCACGATAGCAGCACCTGGTTGTATATGTTGCTCTACCAGTTTCCTTTCCCACGTTTGCAGAACTTGACTTACCTTGCTCTTGATATGCAATGCCCTTGATGTAAAAGCGACTACCATCTGCGTTGTAGAGATAGCGGCCGGACCTCGTGACCTTACCGATGGCGTGCCCCCCGGAGGAAAGGCTGAGGACGACAGCAATAGTTGCTGCCGCACGGAAGAAAGACAACATCGAGTCGCCGGCTTTAGACAGGGTATGAAAGAAGGGGACTGAACGAGGAATGAAGATGATGGAAAAAGTAAAAGAGGTCAGCGCCCGTGAACGTGAGAGGCGGGTTTACTCCATCCCACCTCATGATTTTCGGCACTTGCCCACTGGCCACGCTAGGCTATTTTAAAACCGCGAAGCATATTTTGCCTTTATCTGTGCCTTATCCGGTTCCATCTTAACGCCCGCCTAGCTCAATCGGATAGAGCGTCAGACTCTTACGGCGGGCGTGGAGTACACACCATTGTGTGATCTGAAGGCTGCGAGTTCGACCCTCGCGGTGGGCTAACTTTTTTGGTACTTAGACCCAGCGTCAGGAATTTTTGCACCAGCGTTGACTTCCCAACCCTTTTCAAATCCGCTTGCTCTTCCGAGTCAAAGTGCAAAGTTACCATAGTTACTTCTGGTTCTCGCCAGCAGCCGACAGACACCGCAACGGTATCGTCCCTGTCCCTGTTAACACCCACCTCGCAAAGTGTTTGATTTCATACATAGCTAAGCTCCAAAGAGGGGACTCCGCCTGTCTGTACGGTTGACCTATCGACACGGCCTTTTCCCTGACTTGTTTCTGTCTTCATTGTACGGCACTGTGCAAACTCGTGCATGCGATCGATCGAGGGGCGCACAACCCTCAGGTTGCTCCTACAAGCGCCTTGAACTGGATATAGCATTCGGTGCCTGGTGCAGATCCCCGGGCTGCTGGCTCTGACTCGGAGGGCTTTCTCGAAGTACTCATTGGGTATAAGTATAACGAGAGTGGATGGGACCGATCTGGAACCACCAGCGAAGATGTGGCCGTCACCAAAGCCATCGCTGTTTCTTTGTTGCGATACACGCCGACACGAATTTTTTTAAAGAAAGAAACCATAGAAACCCGTACTTTGTTTTGTTTGAGCGTCGAACAACAAACAGAATAAAGCACGGGTTACGGCTTCAGGTTCGGACAGATTTTATCGTACCTTCTTCATCCAATCCTTCCGACAGCTAGAACTGCGAAGAGCCGGGGTGTGGTTTTTCTCTATCTCCAGTCTTGGCCCTTTCCTGCCATTTCTAATGCTGGGGTCCCAGAAAGAAATGCGGCGTCGATGTACTTGCACATCTCAGGTTGGTCCAGGCGCAGTAGGTACGGCCACCTGCTTCATGACATATGTCAGTTGACACGTTGACCCTCCAACGGTGTTTCATTAATTTCATTCCCGATGTCGATGAGCTTGTATCAGCCTGCAAACGCCGCTCACATACTACATTCTTGTTAGCCATGTCATCAATGTTACAGTAATCATACTGCAGACTTCTATATTCACAACAAAAGACACTTCTGTACACCGTGACGCCTCTTACGCGACCTAAGCTCATTCTCTGGCGGCCCCCGCCTCAATATGTGAGTACGTTCTTAATTCTGTTTTCCTCAGCATTGCCGGTCTCCATGTATTTTTCCATGGTCTTTCAATTGTTAGTTTAGTGAATGCTAGCACCGCAATACGATCACGAACCTCATTGACACCTAGATACTTCTGTACGAATTCTTGACCTAGAAGGTCATTAATGGTCGGGTCCTTCCGCGCGACATCTCTTGCTGCACTGAGGGTACGCTGAAGGCGCCCGACAATTCCCCTCTTCGTAAGTTCTTCAGTGCTCAAAAGCGTTGGAGCTCCGTCTACTTCCGATATCTTCAGCTCCAGGCCCTTCTGCACCCCGACGAGACCCAATCCAAGAACCGTTGCAAGAGCTATATGTGGATTCGCAGTCCCATCGATGGAGCGCACTTCGAAATGATGGGAGCCTGGTGGACCGGTAAGGCGTACAGCAGCTTCCCTGTTGTCCATTCCCCAGCAAGCGTACGTCCCACACGACCAGATCCCATCCTGGACACGATCATATGATGCTGCCGTTGGCAATGTAAATGCGATACTAGAAGGAAGATGATCGAGAAGAGACTGCAGGAATGACCGTTCCAGAGGCGTCATCGTTGTGTCATTATTGGTATTTGGATTTGCTGGGGGTGGGTTTGCAGGAGGCTGGGCCGTGGGATGAATAGATATGTGGGCATGCGCTGCAGTCCCACCTGAGATCGAACAGTTTAATGATCCGATCTGGGGGACGAGAGGCGCAATACTTACATGTGTATGTATAAACTCGGGGAGCGAACGTGGCACGTAACCCGTGCTTCGCAGCGATGTTGACAATTGTCTCGCGAGTGAACACGACAGCATCGGCTGCTTCCAAGGGCGGCAGAGGGCCTGTTACCACTTCGTACTGCCCGACCGCGGTTCATATCGGCCACCATCCAATCACGACGGGAAAGTCACACACCTGCCCAGGAGCCGCCTCGGAGTGGTACATCAAGAGTTCGATGTCGCCAGTTCGGAGGGCATCGGCGATCTCTTCTAGACACTTTGCCGCATCAGAACCTGATAGGACTGCACTAGATGCTGACCAAGGAGCATCGTTTACGGCCTCGATAGGATCGGTAGTTTTAAGGAGAATAAATTCCGTCTCGAATCCTACGAGAAACTCCACGCCAAGAGCCTGACCCTTACTAAAAACAAATCGTTCGGTTAATTTGTCAACGGTGTCGACATGTGGACAACGCACTTTACGATGCCTCTGAGAATCCCCCGAGGGCAGAGGGGCACTCCCAAGGAATCCTTCCCCTGTTTCTGGATGGGCAACTTCTCCTCGAACCAGCCCATCAGGCTTGCATGCCCGGGGGCATAGCCGCAAATGCGGATAGAGCTCAAGTCAGGAGTATACAGAAATTCGCCAGTGCCCGTGAATCCAGGCGCCATAGAAACTCCAACTAGTCCAAGAGCGACCTTCGCGATCGATACTCCTGGGCGCGAAGCTCCCAAGATTTCAGAAAAAGCTGGAAGGGGTATGATACGGTGACGTGTAATATTCGTGTAGTCGACCCATTGGAGGCGGATATAACGAATGCCGAGCTCGTCTAACCTGCGAAGAACACGAAGGACGTCGTCTCTTCCAAGAGTTGGGAGTTTGGCTGACGCTGGGTGATATTTCAGGCCAAATGCGACCTCTGGCGTTGAAGTTGGGGCCATAGAACCTCTTGCACCTGGGGATAACTTCGGAAGGTCCCTAAAAGCAACAACGTGCAACAACCCTAGACCACGGGCTTATAGCGGTTTCCATAACAAGTTACAAGTGTTGGCTCGCGATCAATTTTTCGCTAGGCGTAGTCTGAATGGGCATCTCGGTGACCATGCCGGATTTTCTTCCCACAAAAATTACAGCGGGTTTCATAACGATAGATACCTAGCAACCATTTTTCACACATAGGCGGCATTTGAATGGGTGTTTCGGTGACCATGCCGAGTTTTCTTCCCACACAAACTAATTGAAGTAATTAAATAATGAATTTATATAGCGTACTTATCATAAAGCAGAGGCAGTGAGCTCAGGGAGTTGACTCAGGAAGAAAGTAAAAAAATCTTGTGTATTCGATACCCATAGTTACACTGTACTAGGCGTAAGTAAGGGGGCCGTCATTGTGGCCAGCGACGTCCCATCGCCTTCCGTTGTCACAGTTGTTGTCAGCGCATGGTTGTCGTAACTGCCGTCTTCGTGTTCGCCTTGCATTGCTGTGGTTGCGGTCGCTCTGGCGCAGGTGTGGTCATTATTGTCATTAACGTCTTGCTGCACTCATCGTAGTGGCCTCACTGTCGTCGTCATTTCCAACCTGTCGTGGCGGGACTTGCGCATGGGATTTTGCGTGGTGTCGTGGCCATGTTGTGATGGCACTGTGACGTGGCATTGTGACGAGTCTTACGCGCCGTGACGGGGTGGCGGACTCCCATGTGGTGAAGGGTGGACGTGGAGGCCATGTAGCAAAGCAGTAGCAGTGAGGAGCGCAGCGCAGTGAGCACTTCTTGTAAGTGCTGGTGAGGCTGCACACCCGGTGCGTCGCGACACATGATGTGTGATAGGGTGGTGATGCCGAAGAGTGGGCGCGGCGGCCATAGACTTGCATGTGGCGAGGCGGTGAGGACTTGAGGGGTGCTGTGAGACAGGGAGAAGTGTGACGAGACAGGGAGAAATGAAACAATGAAAGAAAAAAGACATATCTTGACCACAGGGCCAAAGCCCAGCTCGTCGTCAGGCACATCTTCAAGGTGTTGAGGGAATAGTGGGTGGGGGGAAATGGGTGTGGCGAGGCGGTGAGGACTTGAGGGGTGCGGCGAGACAGGGAGAAAAGAAACAATGAAACAAAAAAAGAAAAGGACATATCTTGACCACAGGGCCAAAGCCCAGCTCGTCGTCGGGCGCATCTTCATGATGGATGTTGAAGGATAATGGGTGGGGAAAAGGGGAGGAAGCGATGGTGGATCGACAAAGGGCGACATGGCCAACGCGTTTGACAGGCGATGAGGCCTATGAGGGAGGGAGACGATGGTGATGTGGCAACGTCGCAGGGGTTGTGAGGTAACTTTGTCAGCTATCCCACGGTAGCCCTCAACGTACAAGGTTGGGCTGTCCTGCGCTACATCTCCAATAACTTTACAACCTTTCCCTGCAGCCTCATCCCTATATCCTTGAATCTGATTATATTTATGTATGTATTGTATTTACAATGACAAAAAAGATAAATGTCTCCCAGAACCCATATGAGGGCTCTGCACCATTTCCATCATCCTCCAATATTCTGCACTTTGACGCGCCCTTACTCAAGTTCAGTGCATTACCGATGGAGAAGAAATTAAGGCTGCAAGGTCTTGCAACATGCAAATGCGTGCACGACCTCTGCGCTCCAATTTGATGTGGGCACGTTGCCGAGCAATAACTATTCTACCCTGTTTGAAGTGCAATACCTTCTGTATATCCCATTTCCAAAAATTTCTAATTACGAACCCCGCTCTCATGTTTCAGAAGTCCGCTATGTATTGAATACGGTATCTATCGTTATGAACCCGCTTACTAAAAAAAAAGTTTATCAGGACTTATTGTTAATTTGTGCATTGGGCATCCACATGTTTGAGCAACCGTCTCATCGACAAGAGTAACTGGGTCCCTCCTCTCCGAGTCTCACCTCATTCAAGGCGATCCTCTGTTAACTCGGACGTACGTCACCGTCGCACTAATTACCGTCACATAGTGAGCGAATACAGGGAGTAATAAGTCCATTACGAAGGTTGTGCTACGTTACATTACATTAACGCCCAGCGGACTGGATCTGGTGAAATCTATGAACGGCCTCCCTTCTTCTTCTGCTTCACCACCTTGAATCCGCCCCACTCTGCTTGCTGAGAGGGCTTAGGCTGTGCCTTGACGACGTCGGCAATCGACGGCGCGCGGCCTGATGGTTTCCTAGAAGTCGCATCTGTCTTGCGTTTCGCAATAAACTCCTGGGCGAAGCGCCTCCCATCGAGTGTTGTACTGTTGTCGTAAATCAATTCAGAGATGATTTCCACAGTCGTGGCATCGCCATCAAGGGGGAACGATAGTAGCATGGATGCAATTTCCTCGTCTAATACCGTAGTGATCAGCGGTCGTTGTAGTCGAAAAAAAAAATAAACATACAATTAACGCTGCTGTTGAGCTGCTTCAACGAATCATTCAGCCACTTCATAAAGTCCGGCGATGGCGCGACAGGTGTGTCGTCAGCCTTGGGTGGAGGATTCACTTTCGCTGGTGGTACGGGCGAGCGTGCAGTTGAAGCGGTGGTGGCTGTTCCTCTGGATGGGACCACTGCTGACCCAGTGGAAGACGAAGGTGCTATCGGCATACGTCCGACAGACGGCGTGGCAATAGCAGCCGCGGCTGTCTTTCCATTAGCGCCAACAGTGGTCCATGCCCCACCAGTTGATAGAATGGCGGGGGTTGCCTATACACAGGACGTCCAATCAGAGTGGCTTACCGAGTAAAACGGGATCGCACAAACCTTGTTCGTTGTTTCGGCGTAGGCACGCCGCGCTGCTGCTGATGCAACGGACTCCTTAGCAGCGGCTTTCTTCCTTTTCTCTTCTTCCTCCAGGATGTCTCTCATCGACTTCTTGGCGGCGGGCTTTTGCGCGTTGGTCCAGACAGCAGCGGGTGGTGTGGATTGGGCAGGCAACACGGATGAGACCGTGGCGGATGTGGAGGACGCAGAAGGTACGATGGCCCCAACTGCTTCTTTGGATGACGCCTTCGCACCAACCTGAGACGTTGGCAGACCCCAAGAGGCGGTAAAAGTCTGGGAATCTTCAGAAGGAGACGCAGTGGCAGCGGCAGTCGCGCGTGCACGCTCACGCTCGGTAGTCTTCCGTGCCTCCTGCTTCTTAGCCTCCAATTCTTGGATTTCTCGCAAGCTAGTTGGCCCTCCAGTACTCTTGTTTTTGTCATCTTCTGTTGACCAAACAGGCTTAGTTGGCGCGGAAACAGTAGATGAAGAGGGTGTGGGTTCATTTGTGGGTTGAGGAATAGCGAGGGGGGTTGGTGTTGTCGGTATCGTTGGTTGAGCTGGGTTTGTCTGTATGGAGAACTTGCGGCTAGGCCGATGGGGTTGCTGCGGAGGCTCTGCGGGAATCGAGGGATTCTGTACAGGGGGCTGCACGCGTTCCGGCAGTGTGACAGGCTCGACAGGACTATCCACGGTAACGACATTATCGCGGGAAAAGTCCTCTCCGGATTCTTGTTGTTGAGTGTGCTGAGTGAGATTACTGACAGTCAAGCTATGTGGACCAGGAATATGGCCCCAGCCTTCATCGACAACCCCCTGAGCAGCACTGGTCCATGGGGACTGGGGTGATTCACCAGAGTTCGTCTGCTGTACGGCAAACCATGATTGTGCGGGTGGTGGAGGTGCAGTGCGCGTCGCAGTAGTATTACGGGATGTGGGAAAGGCTGTGTTATCAAAGGGTGTCAGGCCGGAACGTTTAGGTGCAGACTCGGTAGCCTCGGGCCATGCAGGTTGGGACAGTGGTATTGTCGAAGGAACTGACGCTAGGATGGCGGAGGTTGGAGCAATCACGGACGGGGAATTCGCTTGTTGGGACGCAGGTGGCGGGAAATTCGTGGAAGGCGACTGGTTGAACGGTTGGTGTTGGACAGGAGACTCAAACGGCGATCCACCAGGCCCATCGAACCCTCCCAGGCCTAAACCCGTGTGATGCTCTATCTGATACAAGTCCCTGGTCCCTAAGCGAGAAAGGTCCCGCTGGTTGACATTACCAAAGTTCTGTCCGAGAGCATCTTGCTGTGCCGTAAGGCCTCTGGCGAGCGGGGACTCCCCCGAGTACGCAGGGTCCAAACCAGATCCAAGATGAGATGGAAATGGACCTGGGCCCATGTGGTCGTAAGAACCGGTGCGAGGGCCTAACGAAGCAGAGTGAACCGAAGTCGACGAACCCCACGGCGGTTGGGAAGGGATAGTCGGGTTCAACCCGTAGCTGTCCACGGATGATGTTCTAGTGGGGCCAGCATTGCCGATACCAGCACGCATAGTGAAACCTTGTTCGAACGGAGCTTCTGTGTAGCCTATTCGCCGAGTGCCGATGAACGCTGGGTCCGTAAACGTTCCCGGACGCGAATTTATGGGTGAATCATTGGAAGGTATAGGAGCGCCAATGAGGCCACCGAAGGCAGTAGGATCGGGTGAATTGTTCCCGAATCGACCAGCGCCAAATGACGAAGACGGGGAATTGGACGCGGGGGAAGAGGAAGCGAAATACGAATCCAGATTCGGGTGAACTGTCCGAGTGGGCACTGGTTGATAGGGTGCGTTGTACCCGTTTGATTCTCGCTGTTGTTGGAAATGGTCCCGCGAAGGCTCACGGCGGCGTGAAAGCCCTGGAGGGGCAGCAGGTGCATCAAAGTTGAAGAAGAAAATTCTTTCGCTACCAGCCCGCTGAGCCAACTCCCCGACGGGAGCCCAGTCTTCATCAAGGTTCACGCGTCGCATCAGAAGATCTAGGGCGAAATAGCCCTCCTCATACCACTTCTGCATAAGTTCCGCTTGGAAAGGGCCTGGAATATTGTAATTGGTTAGAAGTAAGGTGACTGCGATGATTGTGTTGTACCTTGCACCTGCCCCTGAGGATCAAGATATGACCACTCAACACTGGCCGGATTGGCGACATGTTGCGACGCTGCAGTCACGGGAGCAGGGTTTGTCGATGATTGAGCGGAAAGGCCATCCACTAGGACTTGTGCTGGAGGTTGCGTGACGCCGTGAAACGTAGCCGAACCTTCGGGACCATTCATAGGAGACGAGGTAGCGCTATCGTTGACGGGTATCATAGCTCCTGGGGGAGAATCCCCTGGTGAAGGGTCCGAATTCTGGGAAGCATTTTTGTCTGTGGAATCGGGTCTTGGTCCGGAGTGGCGCTGCTGCTCTTCCTCCACTTCGTCGATCTTGAGCCTGTTCCCTGATAGTGGTTCGGTGTCACCATCACCACGAGTAGCACCAGAATTCAACCTCGTGCCACTCTCGGATGCTCGTCTCCTAGATACCCAAGTCTCACCAGAGTTCAAGATACCATCGAAACTTGGTGTAACAGGTCCTCTTGTACGTGGAGATGGCAAACTGCCGTCACGCGGAGAGCCAAGAGGGCCTTGCGTGGAGGACAAGGAAAGCTTTCGAGGTATGGTCAAAGCTGGTTGGTCTACGGTAGTTGTGTTAGGTCCCGTTCGTCTAGTTGGAAAAAGACAACGAATGCCGCACCATTACCGTCTCGCTTCCTCATTAAGCCACCAAATCTCTCTCTCAGTGGACTTGCCACCCCAGGGCCCGTGTGGGATAGTTTCTGCCTCTCTCCAGGCTGGGTAGCAAGAGGTGACAGGTAGTCGCTTGACTGACGCCGACGCACCTCGGAATTGATTGAACCTGCGAAAAGCTGGGTAGAACGAACTAAGCATTACTTGGGACACGTGTGTAAGGGCCGGAGTGCACCTTTCTCTCCCCTTCGGTCCATTCTTTCAATGCCACGGGTTCGGAGCCAAGCTCGCGAACTACACCCTCCCATCTCTCAACATCAAGCCCGAGTCCTCTCCTACCCCCGCCCTCTTTGTAAATTTTCAAAAGGTCCTCTTTAGAATAGAGGAATGGATTCGCCGAGTCTGAAGACTCTTGCGTGTTATTAAGCGAAGGGGTCAAGAGTGCTGAGTAAGAGGACACGCCAGATGGCGCATTGGGATTAGGAGGAGGCGAAGGAGGATTTTGGGGACGCAACGCGTGCTTGGGGCGCATCCACTCGGGACCAAAGTGCATGGTGGTGGTGGTCATTTTAGAGTATTTCGGTAAGAAGTTTGCGTTGCGAATTGAGAAATTCGAAGGCGAGTTGAGGTGCAGGAAGTCCGCAATACAGTAGCTCGAGAGGCTCAAGGCTTGAGGCTCGGGGTGGCTAGCAGCCAATCAATTGGGGTCCTTCTGACTTTAGGGCAGGCACACGTGCCAGTGCCATATATTTCGTTATCATCATTCCACTACACACCTCTCAATGTAAGGGAGATGAAAAAATATGAGAGGTGGTTGGTATGGTCCACCGATTTATTAAATATAAAAAAAAGTTGGCGAAGTACCTTCTCGGACTGGGGCACATCTTTGGCCGAGGGTGTTCGGTCCGACTCTGCCGTGCGGTTTCCTCCCACCCACTCCCGACTCAGGTTGACGATGAAGATAACTGTTAAACGGTGGCACGCCATTGCTCAATGGCAATGGGACACAGGCAAGACGGACGATAATGGCGACGCGGAAGAAGACGTGTGTGGAATATGCCGCATACCCTTTGAAGGTTGTTGTCCGACTTGCAAGGTACCTGGGGATGATTGCCCTCTGAGTAAGGTCTCCCCGTGCCCGTGCAATCTGTCAGCCGAGGGATGACTACTGACGCGTATTGACGCCGAATTCACCAGTATGGGGAGAATGTAGTCACGTCTTCCATATGCACTGTTTGCTGAAGTGGATAGGCACTGCGGCATCGAAGCAACAATGTCCCATGGACCGCAGACCCTGGGGTGAGACAATAGTGCACCTCTCCGTTCACACCCCCAGAAACTTAGATCATATCTCAATATCCAGTGACCGCTGAGAGAAAGGTCGGCGTGAGTACTTCCTCCCCTCCTTCGCCTCCCGTGCCCTAGAAGGCACGTCCGTGTGTATTGGCCAGAAATGGCCACCACACATAATCTGGCGAGGTTAAATCACTCTTCGGTAAACATTGCTGTGGTAGTTGGAATTTGAGGCGGTGCTTTACCTAGGCTGGCATCAGAAGCACGCCACAAACTATCCCAGGAGGCAAGCTATGTGTGTATTTTGAGCCTGTGTTCGTACTCGTTACTAGTAGTTCGCTTGATGAATGAAACTCGCGCCGGGCCAGCGCACGGTCCAAACGGCTACAACCAGGGGGCGCCACTGGCACTTCAACTTGAAGTTCAGTCGTAGTACAGAGATATTACATAATACTTCTCAGTGGAGCCCCAGCGATTTGAACCATGAATTTTTGCGTGTAGAATCTTGAACGTTCTTGATTCGGAACGGTTGAACCGAACTCGGTGCTGTACAACTGCGCTCTGCCATCCTCAGGCACTGATATTTTGCCCGCGACACTACATCTTGGCGAATGCTAGTATCTAGCACAATGCTCCCCCGTTCCGCTCTCAGAGTCCTGTCCCTGGTTCGATCCGGCCGCCCACCGCTCTTCTGGGTCATCGTGACAGGATCCCTTTTTACTGTCTGCATTACTCTTCGACACATCTCCGTTTGGATCGAGGATTATGCACCTGGGGCAGATTATTGGAGAAGCTACTGGGTAGATTCCTCTGTCCGAAATCCTTCTTATCAGCAACTGTCACACGCCCTAGCTTTCTCCAAAACCTATGTTATCTCACTTCCACGTAGGGCGGACCGCCGTGCTCAAATGGATTTTCTGAAAGATGCCCTTCACGTGAACTGGACGTACATGGATGCTGTCGAGGCAAATACATCTGCGGTGACCACCATCCTACGCCAAGTGTACATTCTACGTAGTCGATTGGAGTCTCGGCTTGAGTATGGAAATGAATACGTGCAAGACGATGCTGTGTTTGATTGGCCCCGCGACATAGAAACAGTGACACACTCTCAAGGGCCCTTACGGCCTCTTGGCGCCGATCTCTGGACACTTCCTCCCTCTCATGACTCGACGGATCTGGCAACTCACGCCTCAATGGAGCGTCCACATGCCTCTGTAAACATGCCTTCGGCCAAGCCTGTAGCCTCCGTTGGTCCGCCGCCACTTGCCTGCGCCTCTGGAAATAATGTTTCTGCGACTTTCTCTTCAAGCCTCCCATTCTACAGACATCTAACTGCTGCGAAAGTTGCTTGCTGGTACTCTCACTTTCAGACCATTCGTGACGTTGCAAACGGCGAACACGAGGCTGTGATGGTGCTAGAAGATGACGTAGACGTAGAACATGACATGGATAAGAGGTTGCAAGCATTGTGGGGGGCGCTACCTCGTGACTGGGACATTGTTTATCTTGGTGCGTTGATACCTAAAAGTTCGGACAACATCTAACGATTGTATCGCAGGTCACTGTTGGTCAGACGAGTCACAGTTTCCACCCCTGCGCAACATCTCTCTGCGACTGCCAAGTGGCCGCATGGCATCGTCAGCACTGCACCCTGCCAGCGCTCCCAAGTGCACACACGCCTACGTGCTATCACGCACCGGCGCCCGTCGCATTGTCGCGCATTTGCGTCATCCGCCATTTGCGTACTCGCGGGCGATCGACCAAGCGTTGTCGTGGCTTGTACTGAGCCGGCGGTTGCGTGCATATAGTATTGTGCCGCCCGTCGTCGTGCAGCGCAAAATTTCCGGTAGCGATGTCATGCCTGGCCTTGGTAGTGCCTGGAGGAGCAGATTATATGATGGTGTATTGGGCGGCAACGAACAGACTACATCTTGAATGTAAAAACTTACGAATTGAGTGATTCCGAATTCGGCCGATGTTTCGGCCGTTGCCACATGAGAGATAGACCTCATCCAACAGGCATCGGTGTATTATCAGATGTCACCATTCCTGGAGTAGCTGCCCTCGTGCGAACCACTCTGTGGCGCTCGATTCACAGGAGAGATGGCTAGTCGCCCGCAGTCCTTCAAGATACGTGTACCTGCGACCTCTGCCAATATCGGACCGGGTTTTGATGTCGTCGGACTCTCTCTTTCCCTCTACCTTACTTTGACGGTGACGGTGCCCGACCCTTCAGCAGCCTCTTCCTCGGAACGTCCCTCCATCTCATACACTGGCGAAGGCGCAGAGGAGGTGCCACTTGACGCCTACAAAAATCTCACCACGCGCGTTGCGCTCTACGTCCTCCGATGTAACGGGATTATGTCCTTCCCATCTGGTCTCACCATCCACGCCCACAACGAGATACCTTTCGGTCGTGGGCTCGGGTCGTCCGGGGCCGCCGTGATCGCAGGCGTCTTGTTGGGCGACACCCTTGGCCACTTCGGCCTCTCACGCGAGCGTATGCTCGACTTTGCCCTCATGGTCGAGCGTCATCCGGACAACGTCACCGCCGCACTGGTTGGAGGTTTTGTGGGATCCTATTTACGCGAACTCGATCCCAGTGCGACGCAGGCCGCCAGTGTCCCTCTGAGCGAGGTGCTCCCCGAGTACCCGCCTGACGCTGGCCCCGACTGGGGACGTGATCCTCCGTTACCACCCACAGGAATCGGGCATTACGTGCGTTTTGGGTGGGCAAAGGAAATACGCGCGATCGCTATAATTCCTCGCTTTGAGTTGAGCACAGCGAAAGCTCGAGAGGTTCTTCCACAGTCCTACTCCAGAAAAGACTTGGTACGCGCACCTCCAGTGTGGTTAGGGTCTGCTAGTGACGTCCGCATCCCGCGAACAGGTCTTCAATATGCAGCGCCTTGCCGTTTTGACGACGGCCCTCTCTAGATCGCCTCCGGATCCCGACCTCATTTATGAAGCCATGAAAGACCGTGTCCACCAGCCATACAGGCGCGGTCTGGTACGTCCTCGATCACCCCGCTTCACTTTCCAATCAGTTCACCGATCTACTCAGATTCCGGGTCTACCAGAGGTCACCTCCTTGATCACACCTGACTCTCACCCAGGACTGCTGGGGATATGCCTTTCTGGGGCCGGTCCTACCATACTCGCACTCGCGATCGGCAGCTACGAGGCTATCGCCGAGGATGCACGTAAAATATTTCGAGAGAAGGGTGTTGAAGTAGATTGGTTAGTGCTAGATGTTATGTCGGAAGGAAGCTACGTAGAGGATCGGTCATGAGGCCTTGAGGTGTATCGGTTACGTGGCTAGGTCCACAAGCACAATGAAAATAATATACGAGTATTACACAGCTCTGCACCAAGACAAACTCATTCCTTTAGATGATTCGTGGGGGCGATAGGATCATACCTGGAGACCAACCCAACTCGGCACCCCGTAATTCAGGCTGACTCTGATTAGTTGAAGAAACGTAATGCGTGTATATTAATTACAGAACCGATACGAGAGGTTGGAGGGTATCTAGAATGAGGGTTGTACATGATGCACGATGTGGGGATGTGGGGAACTTCAAATTATGACCTAGAGCATCACCATATTTAACCGCTAGCCGTTAGACAGACCGCGCGAGTGGAAACCAAGGCGCCAGCACTCCTGTCGAAAGGTAGGTCTACTGTGAACAAAACATCACTGCGATCATTGTTGAGGTATACGGGCAGGTTGACGAGGGTCGCATGAGGGTCGAACATCGTCCTATCTGAACCCACCGAACCTGGGACGGATTTAATCGGGCGGACTCCCCTTGGTTAAGAACGAGTTGATCGTCGACCCAGGATGCACCCTCCAAGACCAAGCCTACGATGGTCTTAGTGAGCTGACCAGATAATGATAGGGTGAATACATACCGTCGACGATGAATGCGCTAGGATCGTTCACTCGCTCGAGGTCGAGTCGAAGATACAGAGTCTCCAAGCTCCACTTCTTGCGATGAGCAACGGCCTGGCGAGTTGCTGTGATGTAGGCCTCGGGGAAGAACAAGCCCCCGAGCCAAACCTCGATGTTGGCGAGATTATCTACTTCGGCAAGGCTGTCGAGCTGGTCTAGACGACGAGCAAAATCTGGAATCCACTCTGTTACGGACATCGTTTTCTTGATCTTGTAACGTCGCCAATGGTCAGGGATTGTGCCTGGAAAGCAACTCGGACATCAGTCGCCAATGGGAACCTCATGTGATCACTACCTTTGGTCAGAGAGCTCATTAACGTGCGGAGGTGGTTGGTCTGCTTCAGTTGACCTTCGCAGACCTTAACAACGTCGGTGAGGTCACTCCTCACGGAGCCCAGGAGCTTTTGTCCGGTGGAACCCTCGCGCAAAAACAGGCGATAGAGCGGATCCTGGTTATCCACGGCTTGTTTCTGTAATGTGCGGAAGGCCTGAAATTCCTGTGAGTGGGTGCACGAATGATCGATGAAGATCCATACCGAAGGCAACTGGCTCAACCAATCTTTACATCGTTCGTATAAAACGCGCATCCAAGCAGGTTGCTGCAACGCCGATCCTTTCGCTGGACCACTAGTAGCCACAGTGTCGTCGTCGTCATCAGCTAACATTCGCATCTTCCTCAATTTCGCAAGCAGTTCGTTTCCTAACCGTGCGTGAGCTTCCAGCTCTCGGAGAAGATGGGTTACTTACCTTGAGCAACCGCAATGACACGCTCGGCAGTCGGGGGGAGACTCAGCCAAGCGGGGGGCTCCCTGTCCGGTAGGCCCTTGACCCACGATAGGAAGTGGTCTAGCTTCGTACCGTCCGGAGCAGTCAACAGATGTTCACTCGCGGTGCTAGGGACCAAATCAAAGTCAACGTTGTATGCTGCAGGGCTGAAGAGGCCATCCACGAATGCGTCGAGAATTCTTTGGTCGAAGTCGCTGTCGACACGTCCCGCCATATACGGATTGTTTGATCAAAGTCCGAATGGCGTCCCAAGGTATCTGGGCAGGATCGACGTTGGTACGGCCTTTGGCAACAGAGTGTAACCAAGTGTCAATGGTTGTGAAAGCAGACGCCATGTCCGAGTCGTTGAAATCATAGCTTTTACTCCACCCGAGTGGTACGTATCGTAGGCGCTCCTGCACGACGGCATGGAACCAAGCCAAGAGGAAGTACAGCCGGATTTTCTCTGCAGGACCCTGGGAAAGTCGGGCGGGAGGAATACTACGGAGCGAGTCCAGGAGATTTGCCTTGACACCCGGCGCAGGCTCATTCATAATGATGCGTGATTGCCGTAGAATGTTGACCGGGATAGATGGATTCGCCTCCATAGTCAAGAATAAGCGGAAGTTCCGGTGCGCATTCAGTGTTTGCAGTTTCTTCTCTAGTTGACCAAGCCACGATGGTGCTAGATGTACGTTCTTCAGCAGCACCCAGGTTCCTTGACGAGACGCCACGCCTATGGCTTGATCCGCAAGCCCGAATCCTTCCTGTGAACCCATGGCCACCTGTGTACAGCGTGACTGAGTACTCTGTACCAGACCTTCAACACGATAACTGGCATCGTATCCAGAAATGGACACCAAAGCCAAAGGTGTTTGTGCTTTCACCTCATCTGCAACCATGTTACCAAGGTCGAAGGACGCTTCCGCTGACAAGTCAATCTCGAAGACAGTCCGAACGAAGATGGCTACAGCTTGCAAAAGACGATCGGGTCGTAGACATTTGACGATAAGCAATGACCTGATTGCCTCCACAGCGGCTATGTCAAAACAATTAAACATACACTCGAGGTTGACGGAAGCGAGAACTTACGGGTACTTGGGTCCCAAGGGGCGGGTACTATGAGTTCCGGATTGTCAGAAGATAAGAAGGGGGTCCAATCTGCTTCGTGTTCAATTATGTGCGATTGCACCGGCTTGAACAAAGACTGCTTGGCATATGCATCGAGACGTTGCTGTTGTTCAGCTGTCAAGGACTCGATAGCTCGATCCGTTGAGGTTGGTGCGCCAACCGAGCCATCTCCGCTCTCCAACAAGAACTCTAACTCCTCGTTAATGTCCTCTAGTCCCCGGAGCTTAATTTGGGAAAGAAGGACCGCGAGCATGACATGGTCTCGGTGGAAAAGAGCACGAGAAGTGCGCCTGTAAGTGATTAAGAACAAGTCCTTGAGAAGGATGTCGCGCCTAGCACCGTGATCGGAAATGCCTTGGAGGTGTGGATTATGGTGAAGGACATAGTCGAAGATGTCTAAAAAGAACCGCAAGGAGAATTGGTAGAAGTGGCTGACAAGGTTCAACTGCTCGAGTATAAAGAAGACTGAACTGCAGGCCTGGGCGATTGGGAGATACTCTGCCGTCACCTGTTCCACTTCCTTCATGACGATGTCAGTTTCTTCTACCTTGCGTGTAATGTCGGCAGCCTCCCGTTTCAGGGTTTCCAGGGTATCGATGACCTTGTCGTCGTCGAGGATGTTGCCGGATGACTCGTTGAGGGCCTGTAGCAACAACTTCTCGAGCGTACGTAGCCGTACTCGGAATTCACCTTGCACTTTCATGAGGTCTGTCCTCTTTTGTTCCGTGTCTGGTCGTTCCACCTTCAATACTTGATCGAGCGACTGACTCTGCAGACTGCTCCTCGTCATGGTGAAGTTGACAAAAGTGACGCGACTACAGATGTCGGGCGAGAAATCGACAGAAGGGTCGCGGGTCGACAAGAACATCGTGAAGGACGGTGAGAAGTCAATGTCTTGACTTCCTAGACGGATAAGGACGCGGCCCCCGGTTCTACGAATCTCTTTATTGAGCACGGCGTTGAGGATGGGGTCCAGATGTTCCACGTCTTGAATGAGGAGTGGGTTCCCGAAACGAAGAGCGCTCTCCAAGACTTTTAGGAATGCTTCGTCCAAGAAGCTTGTGACAGTAATCTTGCGATCTTTATGCTCATTGAGAAGGAATGCGGTTGCTTGCCCGGTGGGGTCGATGATAAGTGGATAGCGACTGAAACGCTTCAACATGATAGCGTTCTCTGTGAAGAGATTATCAGAGGGTAGACCTTTCGACTGCCAGCTAAGACGGTCGTCAGCTGTGGACAAGTATTCATTGAACGAGAGTTCGGGCTTGAACTTTATGTTGGCTTCAGTCAGATGATTGATCCATTCTTGCCACATAACTTCGCGATAGTGTTGGTCAAAGAAGCCGCTATACGCCAGGAATGCGGCGGAGAGCAAAACATCGCCGACTATGGTACTCATTTCCACGTCGAAAGTTCGGCTGCCTGCTTCCCAGCGCGCTCGTTCTGACGACAAGCTTTCCAACAATTTCATACTCCGGTCGACTTTGCCTTGCACGCGCTCCATCTCGAATTTAATAGCTTGAGTTTCACTGATGAGCAGCGCATATTCTTCCTTGTACTTTTGGATGCTAGCTTCGAGTTCGGAAATCATTGTGATGATTGTAGTCGCCTGCTGTTTTGTCTGATCGGCCTGCTGCTCCAGAGACTGGACTTCGTTTCGCAACGGTTCGACTTTGTCCAGGATTTCGGAGAAACGGACTTGAGCGAGTACCCATTTGACAAGGGGGCCACAGGCCTTGGAGGCACGCTGGACATTCTCAAAGTTGTATGAGGGCCGACTCAAGAAATCTCTCTTCATCAGATCTCGCAGAGGTTTCGTCATCTGAGTGGTTGTGTCGAAGTTGACGATCCTTTGAATGAAGTCATCACGACGAATGATGCCCTGAACGGTGCGCCAGCCATCGATTTTATGCCCCAAAATGGTACACACTGACTCCATTGCCGATTTAACGGCCTCCGGAGGGTTGGCCATTGATCGGACTTCCTGAAGATGTTGTCCTCTTTATGTTGCTGACAGCGGACTGAGCCTCTACTACAGCTGGCTCGGCGTCTGCAAGGTCCGCCATCACTACAGCGCGACGTTGTTCGATGTTCTTGTCTTGTTCGACAAGAGCGGCTTGGATCTCGATAGACGCTGCCTTCTTTTGTTCGGCTTCCTGTTGGTCGGCGACCATCTGCCGCAGCTTCTCATTGGCCTCCTTGTCCTTCGCCTCGAGCTGAGCGCGCTTAACGGCGAGACTTTTCCTCAACTCCTCGACCTGGGTGACGGTGTCGCGGAGTTTATCCAATCCGACGTGGAGATGACGCTGCTGCTCTTCTAGTTCGTCTCTCTTTTCGTTGTAAAGACGAACATAATGGTTGATGCTGTGGTCGCGTCAGCACAGAAGAAAGGAAATATTGAAGTGGCGACCTACAAATCCAAATAATGGCGCGGCGTGACGTAATTGTAGCGGCCTTGCCTGCGGCTGAGACGCTGGTTGATTTGGTACAAAGACATATGGACGTAGACCAAGGCATTGACGACAGCCTGTGCGATGGATGGGCGGCATGGAAAGTTCGCGGTACGCAATGGGGAAGTTAGAAGGCGGGGAGTATACTGATAGGTCGAGATCAAGGGTGTGGGTAAATTCCATGCCCACTTGATAGAAAGCTTGATCGGACCAGTCCCCAAACCAGTCAAGGACACAACGATTGAAGAGGGCTGGAGATGTAGCGGCGCGTGAGGCGAGGCCGTTCTCCGGCGGGTTCATTGTGAAAACGACATGGAGGTTCTTTGCCACTTGTTGGGTGAACCAACGGTATAGTTCCTCGTGAGAGTCCAACATCAAGCCATCCCGTTGTGATCCCCTCTTTACAAGCCGTCATGAGAGCGGCATGTTCATCGCCCTCGAAGAGACCGGGCACCTCTGCATTAGCGAGCAAAGTGTTCATGCGCTCCAAAAACCCAGAGTCGAGGACGTTCGACTCGTCCATTATGAAGCAGATCTTTTCTCCTTTAGTACCCGCGCGGCGGAGCACAGTACGCAAGTCCTCGTCAAAGTCGTCGCCAGTATACTTGTTGGAAACTTTGATCTGAAAGATGCTCAAGCCGTTCATCCACGCGACGAAGCGAGACAGTGTGGTCTAGAAATCCCCAGGTCAATAGGTGGAGACTGTTTTGTCGCGGAATCGTACCTTCCCACTTCCACTGACTCCTATTAATAAGAGATGTCCTTGGACTTGACGGAATACACGATCGATTCGGAGAACGTGGTCGAGTACATCATTGAAAAGAACGAGCGGAACATCGAGTTCTTCCTCGTAGAAGACACGGAGGCGCTGCTTCGTATACTCGCGGAGAACTTCACGATCGACAGGTATGTAATTCTTCGAAGTCCAGTTGGAAAACAAGATCGGCCGCACAAGTGCTTCGTCTTTGTTGATGGTGGGGAAATGGGTCATGGCGGTAGCATCGATGTTTTCGTCAGTCCACAGTCTTTCTTCTTCGGCAACCAGCCTATCTTGGAAGAGTCGAAGAGCCTCGTGTCCCCAGATGCGCACGAGTCCTTCCACAGTCAAGATCTCCAACGGTCGGATCGCTTCGTAGATTCCGCGCACCCATCGGGTTAGCTCACGAGGACTGTATACATAGTGGGCTTGAATGTCGGTTGTAAATCTTCGCTGCGAAGCGAGATAGAAATCCACCATGGCGTCGGTAAGGGGCTCGGTATACGGACGAAGGTTGGGGACGACTTTCAGCACGGCCCGCGTATATGTTCCATAGATCTGCTTGAGTGAAATTTCTCCGGGATAGTCAACCATGATGAGCGGAGCATGACGCAAGAAGCGATGGCTAAGAGGTACTCGGCCCGGATCTGTAGGGGGGTTGCAGGCACCTACGAATTGGATACGCTCTAGTTTGACCCAGGACATATCTGTGGTTCGCCAGAAGCCTCCAGATTCGACAAGCTGACGAATGAATGAAATAACCCTCTGGGTCCCGTATTTATCCGTTGCAGGGAGGTTGATCTCGTCACAGAACACTACGAGCCAACGACCCAACTGAATCGGGGCCAGAAGGACGCCATTGGGGGTCTTCCTATATTCACAGTATTGTTCGAAGGTCTTCAATATCAACTCCGGTGTTGTCGCACTTGAGAAGTTGAGACCGACTATCTCCATGTCAGGGAGTTTTCTCAGGGCACTGAATAGCGTCATTGTCTTGCCAGAACCAGGGGGACCGCAAAGCATGAGGGGCTTGTGTTCGGAAAGCCACGAGTAAAGGACCTCTTCATGACGCACAGTGTCCACGGTAGGAACCACGACATCCGACGCAGTTACTGTGTGCGGTTCGATCTCAATTTGTGGGACTTTGGAGGCCCACGCTGACCATTCGCCGGTTGCAATTTGGACGTCAAAGTCGATTAAAGAGGTCCCGCCAATTAATGGAGGAAGGTCGACGCCAGTCCTCTGACTGAGGAAGTGCCCGAGGCCCGCGCGCAAGTCGAGCCTGGCGTCTCCAGAGAAGGCCCAAATTACGCTGACGAGAAATCGCTTCGTGACATATTGTTCTACTTGCTCCGCGCTAAGAGGAAAATCCGAGTGGTGTGAATTGTACTCCAGAACGTTCCGAACAGTCTTGTTAAGCAGGGAAAATAGGGTGTTCAGAGCACGTGTAGTTGTGAAATCCATAATATGTTCAATGCCGGATGCGTATTCGAGAGCGGAGGTAACAAGCTCCCCATCCGAGAAATACGGCTCCAGGACAGCGGCGATCTGCTTCTGAGTGCCCAAGTTGATACTGGATGCGTCAGTTCCATCCTCCGCACGCCGACCTGTGATGCCTGGCATTTCATCGTCGTCAGCATCGAGTGGCACAGCTGCCAGAGAGTTGAGATATTGGCGATAGATCATAGCAGGTTCGACGATATCGTCGCTGAACCAGATCATTCCGCAACGACTGACGGTCGCAAGCGTGGCGTAACGAAGATGCTCCACCTCGAACATAATGCGAACATTGGGAGGGAGGTTAAGGCGTTCACCATTCGGCAGTGTGAGCAACTTGTTGTCGTCAAGCACACTGTTGCCCGTGGCGTGAGAAGCGTAAAGGCATAAAGTGAGTCACGAACCTGTTTAAATTCTCTACCCATTCAGGATCGACATCGCCGTCGAAGATGATCCAATGCCTCTTCCCACTTTCACCGCGCACATCATCGACTATTTTGCGCAGGACATGGGTAAAAAGTCCGTCGTTCCATTCACGAGTGGTCTGGTCGAGTGTGCCGTATAATGCGTCCTTGTGCATAGCTTTCGGATCGATGACATAAGCGATACCTTCGATGCCGTCCAGACGCTCGAGGGCGGTGAGTAGCACCTGCCAAGCATTGGTCTTGCCACTACCAGAGGGCCCCACCATCATGAGGCCATGCTGGATCTTCTGGATTTGATAAAGCTGCAAGATTTTGTTGACCCATCGCTCTCCTTCCACGAGGCGCCTCTCTTCGCAAACCTTGTTAATATGAACACGTAGGGCGCCGAGGTCCACAGGAATATATTCAGTGCCAGGAAAGACGTCAGCCAGGAGACTGTGTGGACAAGTTACTCGGAGGTATCTGGCTCCAGGTCTTAATGGACAAACCTTGTAAGAAGGGGCACGTCGTCTGCGACAAGCTTCGGTACAATGGTTTCAGTCACGCTCTGGATAAGAATAACCTGCTCAGAGAAGACATCGGAGAGTCTGGCAACGTCGCCATCACCGCTAGAGCGAGCCTCTTGTAAGCGCTCGCGCTTGAGAATGCCAGCACTCGCGAGGACAGCCTTCAGTGCGCGCAGACCGAAGTCATAGTGCGGTTGAGGGGAAAGTTGTTCGTCACAGAGATTGAAGAACGGAACGATTTTGGACGCGAGTGACTCTGCTGTGCGGAACCCTTGAGAGAAGAGCATAACTTGGGCAATGAGCTCTCGGTCGGGACGAGTCATGGCCATACTGGGAGATCATCAGGAAGATACATACGCAAGAAATATGGTGCACTTACGGCCTGAATAGCTTCGTTAAATTCGGCGGAAGTTGAGAACGACCAGCGTAATTAGGGTTAGTCGTTATGAATATCCCGATGTTCTTGTTGATCTTCAGGTTTTTGCCCACCAGCTCGATTTCTGCATTCGGATTCTTCACAAGTGCAGCCAAACCTTGCTGTATACTCTGTACTTGCTGGCTGACAGCGCTGAGAATTCTCTCTTCCAGTCGGTTGAATTCGTCGAAACAACCCCATGCGCCGACTTGGCAGAGCCCTACGAAGATGCGACCCATGGCTTGGAAATCGAACGTCTCGTCGCAACAGAAAACGAGCACGAATCTGCCTAGCTGAAGGCCAAGCGCCTTCACTGATTCCGTCTTGCCCGTACCTGCAGGACCAAAAGGTGCTCCACCGAGTTGTGTATCCAGTGCTTGGGTTAGGGTCAGATAGCACCGATCGGTCAACGGCGTTTGCACCAGACGTTCAGAAACACCAAGGTATTCCCACCCGTACGGAAAGGAGGCGTCCGCTACACGGATGACCAACCGGTCAAGAGGGTTCTCGGAGGTGCGATCAAGGTAGAAGCGCATTTGGTATAGCCACGCGAAGCTCTTGTTATCTGTTGCGCTCTGATGAACAAGGGTACGTGTAACGTCGCGTTGGTGCACCAGTTCGGTGATGAGATGTTCGCACTTCTTGCGCGTGACGGGACTAAGTTCCGTGAGCACGACGTCAGCAAGGAGATCCAAGCTTTGCTTGATGATATCCAGAGGGCCGCTGAGTCCATGTGATGATTCGAACGCAGTTTCGATGGAAGCAGTCCAGGCAACTTGAACGGCAAGAGTAACGAGTTGAGCGGGAAACTTCTCTACCCAGGCGATGAATTGGTCTATAGGCAAAGTTGCTCCAGTACCATAGAACGTCTGTAGCTCATCGACAGCGTCACAAAGTAACTGTGCGAGAGACAAACGCATAGAATATTCGATCCTGGCTAGCCAATCGTTGATCTTGGGATAATCCTTGAGCAGTATGGGTTCTTTGAATGCGACCTCCTCGCCCTCGCGAGAGGCCATCCCTTGGATCTGTGTCAGATCGTCATCCAGCTTGACAGTTGCGATGCCCGCGAACATCTTCTTGAGATGCTTCATGATCCGCACGATATCCTTGCTGTTTCCGATGATCTCCAGTAAATCTTCGTCACCGACGAAATAAAAGCGAGGAAAGGACGCCCGTTCTCTCTCAAGGTACTCTCCAAGAGCCTTTTGAATCTTGTTTAACAAGTCTGCAAGCCGCTCGAGGCTCTTTTGGATGCCCTGGATGTTCATGACGTCCGTGACGAATGGCGACTTATAGACCTTCTTCATCACTGTAAGGAACTCGGTGTTGATATTCTGGAAACGCGCGCTCTCGACCGGGAGGAGGTGCTTGATGTCCGCGCTACCAGAAAATATACCCTCCAAATATACCCATTGACGTTGAACGTCGATCCATATGTCTATTGAGACATAAACATGAGGTCAGAATCAAAAGTAACCATGGACTAACCAAAAAGGACATGTATCCGATTGAGCTTTTCTTCCCAGGAGCTTGCCTTTAGAATAGGATCAATAATGCGTAGATTAGTCGCACATGTAGCCATACCTCTTCCTCGAATACTGCAGAAGCATCTCAGTACGGAGATAAATCGCAAATAAGGGTATTACCTTTGTAGTAAGGAGACAGCTTCATGGCTACCAAGGAGTTCAAATTCTCGCTGCACTTGTTGAATAGGTCGTCCCAGCCCCTAAGGAAGTATGTCAAGTCAAACCCGAGGAGACAGCAATCAGGGAGCGTACTTGATTAAACGACACTTGTTCTGATAGTTTACAAGATCGAGAGTGTAGTTGGTCCAAGTCTCCTTGACCTGCTTGATGTATTCCTCAAGAGCCATCTACGCGCAGGTAAAGCGAAGGGCCAAGAGAACAGACAAGCGGACAGACCTCTCCTTGTGCTTGGATAATGACGTCTTTAATCTTACTTTCATTCTTCTTCAAGTCCAGATCGTAAACATTACCCAAGGTCATCCTATCGCGTATTCAGCACATCGGCCAACTGGAAAGGGAGGGAACTCACAGTGTGAGACTTGGTTGGGATGATGTTTTGAGTAGCTTGAACAACTGCTTCCAGTGTCGGTCCTTCAGAGCTTCGCTCTTCAGCTCTCCGATCAGAGCGTTCGATCTGAGTAAACCTCTCAACACGTCCTGCACGTATTCGAAAGCAGCATATTGCCGCATCCTCGTGGGCATGTCCTTGGTACTGCCTAGCAGCCCATCAATTTGTTGTCTTAGCTTTCGCGGCTGGACAGTCGCCCAGGCCATGTCCCGCAGCTCGCTTATCTGGTTCCAGATGCCAGAGAGCGCCGTCCAGACGGCTTTGAGGTCGCGTAACTCTTCAAAGACGGGTTCGAGACGGGTATGACGGATGAGTTCGAGGTCCAGGGCTTCCTTGGCCCGACAGACGAGGTCGTATTCCTCCTGCACGCGGTTGAGCTTTCCCTCGAACACGTTGATAGTATTCATGGCGGTGTCGGCTCGCATGTTGCCTTGGACTGGGCGTGTCTGAACCCATTCCTCCAGGATATCATTGATCTTGTTTTCTACTATCTTGTCCTCCTGCGACAATCTTAAGCTGCAAACCGGCTGAACTCGACCCAATGTTAGCGGTGGAGACGTCAGGATTACTGACACAACGAAAACGCACCAAGCTGCTCTTGGATAGAATCGTTCTTCCTCTTCAAAATCTCGTTGTATGCGCTCCATTCGCCACGTAGCTGGTCGCTATAGAGCCAGTCGTCTGGGAATTGGTATCGGAATCGTTCTAGCGTCTTCTCCCCCGAAGCACAGAGTTCGATCATGGGGCCCCATGCTTTAGTTTTCTTCTTGAGGTCCTGTACGAAAGTGATAAAGGTAACCGCCGCTGCGGTGGACGAATTACTTGGTGCCAGTGCCTACGATTAGCGTCGGTCAGCCGACACGAAAATATGCGAAAATACGCGTGAAAATGCACACCTCCATCGTAGGATTCGAGGCAAGGCGTTGACGCGTCTCTGAAAGTGTCTCTGAACCGGCCAAACACGGCTAACGCCCGGGAATTACAGCAGACCTTAACCTTAGTTATGTATCCCAACCCAAACGGCCTTCCGATTTAACCACAACCACGACACAACTCACACAACACCCACATCTTTGACCACGACTCCGTTGTACTTTATTCAAGATGTCGAATCGCCAGCAGCGTGTGATGGTTCAGCCCATCGTACGCCATAATTTTTGTTTTATTGCACGCACCGATATCTCACCATCGTGATAGAATGTTATCTTCAAAAATCTACAACAGGTACGTGGCCTGGCACCATCCTCATCCAGTAGATTTGTCCTGACCTTTGACCTACCAGAGGAGCAAGGTTGTCATATGGCTTTATGACAACATCGAAATGCGGATAGAGGGCCGAATCACTGTGCGTGTGTTGCTCGAAGTTTCCAATGTTATGTTAAAGTTGTATCGCCACGCTCGAAGGGCCGCTCCATCTTCCGTTTTTCTTCCCTGTCCCTTCGAGCGCTCGCTTGCGCACCTTGGAGGCGCTTTTCCTCTTTTATTCGCTTACTCAGTTCTGTTGTACAAATGCTGATATTCCAACTACTAGGGCTTCGACGAGTTCATGAATGTGGTTTTGGACTGAGGCAGCGGAGGTATACGTGAAAGAAGCAAAGCCTCGGCGTGAATTAGGTGTGTGATCCACCTGAAGAGTCGTGAATACTAACGAATCATCTGCTATCAGGGCGGATCCTGTTGAAAGGGGACAACATCACACTCATACAGCAAGTTGTGTAACCTATCTTTTGACTCTAGCTGTATCGCCGTGTAAAAATATCTGTTGCTGCGCACTTCTCAGCACCACGCTGCGCGCAGGCGTCCATCGCTGTCTAATCTAACTTGCCGTCACAGACAATTTAAGTGTTTTTACTACTTTACAAGTTGTGAATGGGTAATAGCCTTGTCAAATTCAAGGACTGGCGGCAAAGTGGACATTCGGCCTACACGAGGCTTGTCTCAGGAACTCCACAAAAGCAAGGCAGTGACGCACCCTTTCTCTACCCCAACTGTATATACAATTCCAATCAAAGAGATGTCCGCATTCAGTGACGCAAGTTGCAGTTCGCTCCTCCAAACAAAGTGTACACGTCCTTCCAGCTCTGACAGACGCGGGCACCGACTCAAAATCGAGGACCGTTGGCTGCTCTTCCCTGTCTGTTGACACGAGGTCAGCCTCTGGGTCATAATTGAGCAGAGTTGAGACGGGGCGGTCATCGAGTTGCGGTCCATCGAGATTGTCATACTCGGGACTTTTCTCGTCAGAAATGGACGGCACACTCCGCGATGGGCGAGAACGCAGGTATGACAGAAGGCGATGGCCCAATCGAACAAGAATGAGCACCCCAAGCAATGAGTACGATGGCGGCCGGGTGTTCGGGTCAATCGGTGTTGCGGATGTCTGCAGGGTCATCGCATCGTAGAATCAGCACGATCCCGGGCACACGGCAGAAAGTGCACGCACATGTGGTACGCCCAAGAGCCTCTGCACGAGGCGATAGTAGACCCCAGTGATGTAAAAGAGAGCGACGTTGATCTCGCTTACGAGTTCTATCACATTCATTGCTGCAGTTGCGATGTCTTTAGAACGTGGGTAGCGCGCGTATAGAGGCGGTCCGAGACGCGCCAGGAGGTAGGATGGAATCGTGGGAAGGAGGACAAGTGCTGCCCGGATGCGTGGTGTCTGTGCCCACTTCAGGTGTACCCAGATATTCGTATACTCTTCTCCTAGAGTTTGGATCGCTAAAGTATTCGGGTTCAATGATCGTGAGGGGGATCGACTGTGAAGCGGACCTACCGCGTCCCGTTGTTAGTGCGTGATAAATGAGTCGAACACTAAGCTCGACCTCCCTATCGAAGCGGGTCAGCCAACGCGTTCCTGTACGTGGTTAGCGCAGATTATATATTAAGAATTCTAGGGAGAGGGGGCACACCGAACCATGAACGCAGAATGTTCTCTGTCTGCTCTCTCAATGAAGACACGTGAATCAAGTCCCTCTGGTGCGCGCGGACTGAACTCGATCCGTTATATGAGAAACGACAACGGCATGTTTACGATCCCTGACGCACTTATCTGAGCCTGTTGTGCGAGTGGAACGGAAGGGATTCGTGCGGAGGACATGATGCCAATGCAGAACGGCGACGGAGTCCGAGTTGGCGCAACGCGCACAGACGCCCGGGTTAAGGTTTCTTTTCTCAACGCAACTCAACGTTGTCCATTTCAATCGAAATCGAACGAAAATGCCACCTCCCGTGAGACATGGACACGGTGATGAACCATCCATTTGGCAGAAAAGTGTGTCCACACTATTCCTACCCATTTTTCCTTGCTGACGTGTATGAATTAGTGAAGTATGTCTAGTCTTGTTTCGCGCTTGACGTTTGTTCCCCGTGTAATGTTTTGGATAGAATGGGCGCCCTTATGGGAGGTGGGGTCGGGCTCACCATAGGCTTCATTTTTGGTAGTTACAGCATTCTGCGGTACGCATCCTATCTCCCACCCCCTCATCTCCGCCGTGGTACTCACGCATCTCTATCAAGGGGTGGTGCAGGCCCTCGCGGCTTCCTCGCTACTCTCTCGCAGTACATGCTTAGCAGTGCGGCAACATTCTCGTTCTTCCTCGCTATCGGATCCGTGCGTTTTATCACCCTCTTCTGTCACTCACACTCCTTCACCATTCGCTTACCGAGTTACGCGATACCTAGGTTATTCGCAACGATTCTCTTCTGCCCCCTCATATTGAAGCAGCGCGACTCCAGATGCTTCCTCCTATAGTGCGTGCTCGTGCTGAGGGTGCCACGTTGATCCATGCACGTTGGGCAGAAGAGCGTCAAAAAATCCGTGTGCAGGCGTGACCGTAGCCTCACGTTGTTTGGTACTAGTCGTTTGTGCATAAGACCTATGACTGTCCTCCATCTATTCACATAATCAACATAACCATAATCATAAGTGTGCATTACGTCTCGATCAATGGGATAATGTATCGGTTGGAACCAGCAACCCTGCGGGATCCAAGGCATAATCAGCGTGTCATAGAGCATATGCCTAGATTTAGAGTAAAATAAGCGACCATATTGTATCAATGCGGCGCAAGCTTCTTCTCGGCTCTCAGCAGCCGCGCACCGCCTGGAGGCGTGTCTACGGGGAGCCCTGTCGCCCAAATGAACGCGGAGAACCCCCATTCAAGGGACTGGATTTTTCTTAAGTACGAGTGCTGTGGTAAAACACCGTCAACCTTTCACGTCCTCACATTCCGTGTGGCAACTGCGCACCTCTAACGCCCACCCAAGGACGCGCCACTACGACACCTTCAGGTACCTGCCCATCAATGAACGCAGTTTGTTGCCCTTTTTCGGTGGGCCCGTGGATATCTCCTTCAATAACTCCGTATGACTTCGGTTGGCCTCCTTCATCTCCCGGAGAGACGATGCCCGCGCCAGTGGCATTGGACCTGAGATGACGGGACGCTCCTTGGCACTCTTTGTGCTCTTGGGTGTTGTTCCCATGAAGCGCTTGAGGAGCGAGTCGCTTTGCGTGCGTTCGCCCGGGGGTGGAAGCGTGATAATAGAGTCCCCGTCCGAGTCCTTCTGGTGGCGCCAAGCGATGCGCGGGTGATGGTCTTCAAACTTGTCGAGCTCCTCTTCTGGATGGCTGTACTCCCAGACACCCGGTTGCGCGGCGAACTTGACACAGCCAAGCGACCGCGACGACTTGATCGTATGCGGATTCGCGTGTGTATCTACGCGCAAGATGCTGCGCGGCACCGACGCGGCGGAAGGCGGGCGCTGTTTGCCACGGAAGGGAGAGACAGCACGTGGTGCTGTTTGCCCAAATATCGGCTGCTCGGTTTCGGTCTTGGGCCACCGCGCTTGCAGTAGAGAGGTAAGGAAGGACTGTGTTCGAGAATCATTGGGCGAAAGCGGTGGAGAGTTGCGTGCGGCGGGTTGGCGCTTGTGGCGATGGAGCCAGAGTCGGGATCTTGCCGAAGTTGAGGTGGGATGGGATAATAGGTTGACAGAAGAAGAGGAAGGTGTCACGAGCATCGGCTCATCGGGCTGATGACTTGAGGACGGGGATGGCGGGATGGAGCACTCCGCAGAGACTGGCTGGAAGAGATGTCCATAAAATGCCCGTCTCCCAAAGCCGAGCGACTCACAAGCATGTAGTCGAGGTGCATCATAACATGTTCATCATCGAGATAGATAGGCATTGAGGCTTCCTGCACGATTGTGAGCCCCGCGAAGAGTGGTCTCGGTGGGTCTGCTCTTACAGCACCGTCAACTAGTGTCGAACTGGTTGAACTTTCGCTGGAGACCTTGATGTGGGATTAAGATGCCGGTAGGGAACCGGTAAATATGACGATGCTCACCGAATCGGCACGGCTCGGCGCTCTATGATGTCTTTGCAAGGCTCCTAGGTTGACGTCTATCACAGGCAGTCGGCGAGCAGAAGCTGGCGCCGTAGTCTGCACTTGTGCTAGGTGGTTAGAGTGGAAGGTAGGCGTTGCATAGGGACGGATGAAGGGCATTGTATCGAAGGCGGAAGGACTAAGGGTCAATGGAGAAGGGGGAAAACCGAGGGATGAAGCTATCCAACAAAAAGACCTTGATATCGCCCTATAATCTTGCACGCGTAGACCACACCTCGGAAAATTAGTCCTTCTAGACGCCGTGCCTGTGGGACCCCTGACCATGCTCAACCCCAAAAGGGCGTATCACGTTGAGCCGGAGGAAGAAAAGGACATGTGTTCAAGGCGTGTACAGACACATGGAAATCTTATCATTGAGCCGAACTTCCTTTTATGGAATATAGACGCCAACGGGCTGTGATGATGAGCGAGTTATTCGCAGTGTCGTATGACATGCTGTGATTGCGTCAAATCTGTCACGGGGACACATCTTACGGCGAATTACGAATGTGGAGGACCCCACAGAAATGCAGTCGCACTCAACGGAGGAAAGGTACGGGGTGGAAAGCATTATGATATTACATTGACAAGCATGAATATCTGTGGCTGTGGGTGAGAAAGTCAGCAAGTAAAAAAGGGGCTGTCGGACCGACGGCACACGCAGACGGCACACGCACCTATATTATGATACCCTGCGAGAGATGGACCCGGTCAAATTTGAAACGGTGTGTCATGAAGACCGCTCCAAATGCCTCTGGCGGACTGCGTTGTGCTCTCTACGGTGCGACGTTTCAACGACTTGATTTTGGCGCCGGATGAATCAAGTAAGAGCTGCACTTTGTTTTCGACGCCAGTGACCTCGAAACCGTTCAGAGGAATGACCTTCTCGTTGTCATTGACTGGGCAGAGATAGGATGGTCAACGGGGAGAGAAGCTGGGATGTAACGACGTACGGTAGAGGCCCCGTACGATAGGTTGTCGATTCGCACGTTGTCTAACGACTACCTCAACGTGTGGGTTAGCACGAGCTAGGTTTTGAAGGTTATTCTTGAGGTAGGTGCGGGTGTTGGTGGAAGAAGACCAGTTTTGTGAATACTCAAAGACCAGTTTGCGAATTTGTGGAACGAAAGCAGTGTGACCATTTGCCTGTTTGGAGCAGAGCTGGGCCCTGAATACGGGCTTTGTTAGGGGAGCTATCAGCCTGGATGACGAGGACATCGTTGTCGTTGTCGTTGAAGGAAGGTATTCACGTGAATCGTGGGAATAAAATTTAGCTTAGCTGAGCGGGTCGTGCCCAACTGCCCAGCTGCCCAACCAAGCCGCCCAACGCTACCCAAGTCGAGTCGCGTCACCGAGTCCGAGTCGCGCATACAGACGCGTACCCGTCCAATGGCCCGCACAACACGTTCACAACAAAAACACTCAGACGATACTTCAATTAACCCCACAACATCTCGTTCATCTCCTTCTAAACAAAAACAACCTACAAAGAAACGCAAACGTACCTCATTAGCGCCGCCAGAGGACCAGCCGGCTACCAAACTACCTCGAAATGATGAAGCTGCGGATAGGGACGTTGTCGATGATCAGACACAACCAGATTCCGTGGATCAGGCTCAAGTAGAATTCAAGGGTGCTGGTGATCTCCCACTTGACTTTCAAGTCGCGCAACAAATTCTTGATATTCTTGAGTTGTCTGTCCCTCATTCTTTTCACTTTAATCATGGACTTGGTTCTCACCACCGGGCCGAGCAGGGTCGACACTCAAGGTCTTCTCGATCGCGTCTTTCCCCTCCCTGCCAACTCCTCTGGTTCTTCCGCTCTGCCTAGCTCACAATCATCTTCGCAACAACAGAGTTACTCTTTCCGCACTCTCCTGAAAGAGTCATCGCGACATCCGCTCCGCGTCCTTCGAGTGTGTCCCCTTCCGCTCGCTCCTCCTCCTGAATTATAGTGACCTTCTCCACCGCAGTCTGCAGTCCAACCTTTGTTCCCCGTCTTTGCTCACCCACGTTCCAGACCTTCTGCACCGGCGGCACAACAACTCAAATTCTGCAATCTCGCTCTTTCTCTCCTTGATCAGTCTTCTTTCGCCGTTCCACAGTCCGTTCTCGACCTCGAGACGCTCATACCCGCCAAGCCTGAAACAAGTTCCGTCAAAAGTATCGCTGCGTCACCTGCTGCGTCACCTGCTCCATCAAGGCCCATTGACTCCCTACTCCCTACTCCCGATCTAAAGCGGAAACGCAAATATGCTCTCATGCAAACACTACCTTCAGGAGAGTGGTGGACATCTCTCAACTCCGACACTACTTCTCTCTCAGGCGATGGCTCAGAATTCAAGGATTTGCCCACTGCCCACGCAGAGCTCGTCTCTGTTCTACCCTCGGCGTCTACACCGGAGTCTTCGGAAGCTCCTGCCCCGACATTAGGGTCTCTTTCAAGAAAGTTACATGCCAAAAAACACACTCTACCCAGTCCACGACACCTTAGCACGGGCTCGTTTCTGGACTACGGTCCGAACGCCAGCTTTGCGCCATGTTTCGAGCAGGATGCGGTTGAAGTCGGTCGGTTTACATTGGGAGAAGTCATGTGGTCACATCTGAAAAAGAGGAGAACTGGCTTGGCTTCCAAAGTGCGTACGTGGAGACGACTGCCGGCTCCACCATCTGCTGTGCATATGACGGACGGTACTCCGGAAGAAGACAGAACCAATGGGCAATGTGACGGTGGTACTGATCAGAGCGAGGCGAAAGAGACTCTACTGGACTCATTACTTGCACCAGAGCAGGCCGCTTCTCTTAGAGAGTTCATGGAAACCCTGGATCTGGAAGTGGCTATCGAAGAACTGTTGGACCGGAACAGGAAAGCGCTAGCGAGACTCGAGGTGTTACAATCGCAGCGGTTAGGCGGGGAGAACGGGGGCACCAGCCAAGTGGAGGTCGGTTCGGAAGAGTGGGATGTCGGTGAGTGATCCGATTTACTCCTGCTTCTAATATACCTTACGACGATATCTTATAGCGCAAGGCATTACTGATTCGCTGGTTCTTCTTGCTTCTCTTCGTCCCCGTTCAACAAAAGACTCGTCTCCCTTGATCCCGGCGCCCAATATCCTTCGTAAACTCCATCGTAGCCTTCCCAGTGAGCCATCAGAAGGTTGGTTCGGCACGCTCCCACCTACCAACCCCACTGCACTTCGAGACGACACGACATTGCAAGTCAAGGCGGGGGGCAGCATTCTCGCTGGCGTCGCTAGGGCAAATACGGTTCCTTCGGTAGCTACACCTTCCGGTGCAGCGACGAATGCCACCAACAAGCCTGCCGCCCAACCAAACTACACGAATTACACCTACCCCAACTTTGCTGGCAACCAGTATCGAGGTGCCTACGCCTACACTCCCAGCTCAAATCCGTACTATCCCAATGCGTTCGCCCAGCCTCCTGGTCAGCCTGCGCAGACACCAGCGCAACCCCCGCAAACAAGTCAAGCATACGTTGGCCAGCAGCAGCAATACAATAGCTACGGCTCGTGGTACAACTACCAACAACACCAGACTCCGGGGCAGCAACCGGTAACCCCGACATCGCTAGCCGCTTCTTATGCGTCATTCTTCAATTCGCAACAGTCGCAGCAACAACAGAGTGCGCCACGAGCAGTGGCCAACACAGTCACTGCAGGAAAGGCTGCGGGGAACTGGCCAGCTACGCCGACGCTTCCCCCACATCTTCGTCCTGGAGCGACAGCGCAACCCCCCGGAACACCAACACCGGCAGGACAGGCAAACTATTACTACCCGGCCGCTGGAGCACGATAATGTGATTGTTCATATTTTCTTCCTTTCGTTCTTTCCTTTCAATTTGCGTTAGACGTTACCGTACAGCATTCGCCCTTACTACATTGGTTTCCGTGGCTGATAGTTTTTGTGGTAGGCATTGGTGACTAGTTAGTCGTAGTGGCCGCACTGTAATTGAGCGTCATGTCTCATTTCTCTTGACAACCACAGCGAGTAAATTACGGAACGGTAGTCCATAGTATCATAAATAAAACAAATTCGAGAAAGAAAAGGATGAGGGATGTCCGGTACCGTCTACGACTTCCCAACCACGGACTGTTTAGAAGGCTGGCAAGCTGACTTGCAGCACCGACGATGCATCTTACACGTCAAACCACCCCTTCACTGCCTGGAGCGAGCACGCCGCCCTTCGGAAGGGGAAAGCGCCTGGCCATAGATCCTGACCCCAGGACGGAGCCAAGCAGAACCGGGTGCAGGTGGACAGGTGTGCGTGTTCGAATTGAGATTTGCTGAGATCTGTGTCCCTTAAATAACCCGGCATCCGCCGAGTCACAGGACCGCGACGAAGATCTTCAAGTTATCCCTTCATAGTTCATAGGCTTTGACGTTAATAATCATGCCAGAGTTACCAGGTTAGTTCTTTCTTGTGTTACCTGCTCATTTTGCGTGACGTCCTGCAGAGGTTGAGCGCGCAGCAGCGCTCTTGCGTTCGATAGCACTTGGCAAGCAAATACAGCGAGTGGAAACACTTCAAGACGACATCGTGTACGCAAACACAACCCACGACGCGTTTGTAGGATTATTTGGTGCCCCTTCCCGGTCATACCGATTCTGACGGCACGGCGGGGGGAAAGGCTAACGAAATTTCCCGGCGCACAGTCAAAACGGTAGGACGATATGGTACACCAGCGTCACAGCTCAATAATCAATAGCACCGTCCTCATTACTTTTCGCGCAGGCAAAGTTTTCTACCTTGAACTCGATGGCGAAGGACGGCATCCGGTACTTCACTTTGGCATGACTGGCATGCTTCAGGTATGTGTGCACTTTTTTTCGCCTCCTCTGTACTAAAAGTGCTTGTTGTCTACCGTAAGCTCAGAGGAAAGATGCCAGTACACTACAGAGAGGCTCCCAGGAAGGCTTCCACGGAGTGGCCACCTCGTTTTATGAAGGTAAGCTTCACTCGCCCCCTTTTTGATGCGGCCCCTTGCTGACGCCTTCCGTCGAGTTCATTTTGCACATCGGCCCTGCCTCCAGTGATCAAGAAACAGAGGTGACGGAAGTCGCATTCCTAGACGCACGTAGACTCGGGCGGATTCGCTTGTGCAAGTCCCCGCTCGCCGAGCCGCCCATCTCCAATATGGGATTCGATCCCATTTTATCGATGCCGGACTTTGAGGATTTCAGCAAAGGTGTGCTCAAGAGGGCCTGTCCGATCAAAGCCCTTTTGCTGGACCAGTCTTTCAGTGCTGGTGTGGGAAATTGGGTCGCAGGTAAACAATTTGCACGGTTGTTATAGTCGGCTTCCGTTGATGACGGTACAGATGAGGTTTTATATCATGCTAGGGTCCATCCCGAGCAACGCGCCAACTCGCTCGCAGAAAATCAGATTCGGGCGTTGCACCAACAGGTCAGACATGTTTGTACGTTTGCGGTCGAGGTGAACGCGGACGACACCAAATTTCCAGATAGCTGGCTGTTCAAGTATCGCTGGGTAAGTGTTCAGCCTGCCTGTTCTTGTTTTTAGTGGTTTGACGACGTTTCCAAAGGGGAAGGGTAAAAAGGTCAAGGGGGACGACAAGCCGACACTGAAACTGGTGAGCGTTTTTGTTTGCGGACCAAGTAACTTGGCGTCGTGAACGGCACAACCTTCAGCCGGACGGTCGACCAGCAACCATCGAATGGGTCACTGTGGGTGGCCGTACGTCTGCGTACGTCGTCGAGCTGCAGCATATTCCGCAAGGGAACGCCGCCGAGGCGATCAGAAGTGTACGCATGGGTCTCTCTACGTTCGAGTGACGAACCCTCGTTTAAACATGCGCTTACAGGAGGCCAATGGTAAATCGTCGACACCTGCACCTGAGCTAGATATCACGGTACGCACGACAAGAAAGCGGGCAAAGGAGGTCAGCGACATTCTCATGTCTCCCATGATGTATATTCGCTAACCACGCCTCCAGGGCTCGACAGGTTCAGAAGCCCCCAAGCCCCGCAAAAAGAGACGGTAAGAGACACGCACACCCTGGAATTGAATATGAACATGATATATTACATGTATATATAATACTATTAATCTTGAGAACAAATATTCGTCTATTATACCGCATCATGTGTCGTGATGTATTCGTGACGATATAACCTCATAATCTGGTGCCTGCGATGGTCTTCCTGCCCATACCTGCCCACCATTTTCAATTTCTTCCCACTGCCTCAACGCGTCATCGTCCCACTTTTTCCCAGTCAGATCGTCCGCCTTGCGAAGGATCGTCTCTCCCTGGATCTCAAGCGGTAGATACTCGTTCGTGACCGGGTGCCTAAATGAGATTTTCGCGTGAAAACCCGCGAGCGCGCTAGTAGCGAATGTCCAGGACGTACGCGAAATTGGGCTGATAATTGTAGCCTTCCCCGTATCCGAGCTCCTTCATCAGGCCGGTCGGGGCGTTTCGCATAGAGAACGGCACCGGTAGAGTCATGTCCCGCTGTGCGAGTTCTCGAGCGCGGTTGTACCCCTCGAGGGCGCGGGTCGATTTCGGCGCCTCGGAAAGGTACGTGACAACGTGTGCGAGGTTGATGCGGCATTCGGGCATCCCAATCACTTGGCAGGCCTGTAGCGCCGCCATTGCCTAAAACATCGAATGTGTGGGCAGAATCATGGTCGTTCGTGGGACGAGGTGGCGCCTACCAGGGGCAAGGCATGCGGGTCTGCCATTCCAACGTCCTCGCTTGCGCAGACTACCAGCCGCCTTGCGATGTACATGGGGTCCTCGTCTGCCCCGAGCATGCGTGCTAGCCAGTATAATGCCGCGCCACCCTGATTGCCTCGTATGCTTTTGTGCAGTGCAGAAATGAGGTTGTATCGCGCATCGCCGGTGCGGTCGTAAGACGTAGCTACTGAGCGTTTCATCAGATCTAATAGAGCGGACTCGGGCGTGTCAGTGGGGACAAGTAGGACGTGCTCAAGAAGAGAAAGCGCGGTACGCGCGTCTCCAGCTGACAGTGAGGCCATTGAACCGACGACCCGGTACGTAATATGAGGGTATGTGGGGGATAATGGATGTAAGGGCGATGGTGGCGGAGTCGATTGCTCAGGAGCGGCATTTAACTGCGAAGAGGGCAATCGAGGCGACCCTAGGGGTGAGGATGGTGGCGGAGAGGAAGGTATGGAAGCGACCTCCATCACCAAAGAAGTAGGTGTCGAGGTAACTTCTGCGTCCGGTTCTGACGATGTGACACGCGCGATTGCCCTCTTGATGATTTCTGTGATCTCCTCGTCGGTTAATCGTTCCAGAGAAAACACACTTTATTTGTGTCAGGCGGAAAGGTTGTAATGGGGGGTGACACTTGCCGGCATCGACTGAGCAACGCCCCATTCAGTTTGAAAGATGGGTTTTCTGTTGTCGCTCCTATGAGCTTCCACGCACCGTCAAGAATTACCCCCAAGACAGATTGGTAGACACGATACGTACCTGAACGTAGCCGCGCTCAAGGAATGGAAGAAATATGTCCTTGTCTTAGTGTCAGTGGGAGGGATGACATTCGCATCAGAAGACAGTTCATGAGACGATATACCTGTTGCGACCGCGTGAAGCGATGTATCTCGTCAAGGAAAATTATAGTTCGCCTAAGATTGTTGAGCTGCGCTAATGCAAAATCATATACACACATACCTCCCTGTTAGTTTAAGAGCATTTTTCGCCTCATCAAAAATTGGGCGAACGTCATTGATACCCACGACCGTTGCACTGAGTTCTCTAAAGATTGCGTTCGTGCGCTTGGAAATGAGCCGCGCTAAGGTAGTCTTCCCGCAACTGAGTTTGAGGTCAGTTTTGTCATGTAGTAGGAGCGGAAGTGCAGGGTCTACTCACCCTGGAGGACCCCATAAAATGATGCTCCCAATGGCACCGTTCTCAGAAAGGGTGGAGAGGAAAGAATTGGGACCAGTTAGATGGACCTGCCCAACGAAGTCGTCCAGAATGTTTGGTCTCAGTCGCTCGGCTAGTGGAGATGCTGCCTGCAGATGCAACCCGATTGTGTGCCTGGTTCGTTTGACTGACGTCGCAGTATGAGACAACTGAGGAATATCCCCCGTAGTTCTCCTCTTTTGAGAAGGCTTGTTTACCGCAGCGTGTTGAGTTCGCTGCGAGGTAAATAAATCATGTTTGGCAGAGCCGGAGGCCCTAAATATCGGTGCCACGGGGCGCGTAGACGATGTTCGACGTATCTTCGTGGGGGTTGAAGGGCCCAAAATAGTATCTCTACAGTTTGCATCCAGATGCTGATTTATCAGTTCCTCAGGTACACGTCGGGAGCATATCGGACTGAGACATGACATAACAGGAAAAGGCACTCAGACACTGGCACGCACAGCATCTTGGAAATTGGCTTACCAAGTCACTACACGTACGCATTAGCTACAAGACAGTGGCAGCCTGACATACCGATGGTCTCACCTGCGCTGGAGCTGGCCATGACCGTAAAGGAAGACGGCGACTTGGCACTGAGCGCTGAGCGCTGAGCCCCAGTGGGAAGTCCGTCAATTTGTATGGGTTGTGTCCGAATTACATCGATTGAGTCGAAAAAAATCCAAACATCAATTAAATGTTCCGTATAGTCGATGATAATAGATAAAATTTCCGTTTTCTTGTATTGTTATCGATAGTATTACGAGTATTCGAGGAAAATCGAAATAAATTCATATGGGGGAAGGTTACCCGATATCCCAATGAATTGAATAATATCGACGAAAATCAGCACCTTTCGATTGCACGCGATTATTGCAGATTAAGTGTGGACCTCATCGATTTCCGGCGCACGATTGCGGTCAATTTTGATACATTAATTATCGATTTTAATACAAACAGCGATTCAGTACTAGTACTACAGGGTCTAACTGGGCTGGGCTGTCCGGACCGCGTCTAAGCATATCGTGTCCAAAGCACAGGAGGCGGGGCAAGAGTACAGAGAGGAAAAGCAGAAGAGAGGCCGTCGGGAGGCTGTCGGATAGTAATGTGGACGCGAGCAAACTGCCACTGGACACCAACAGTACGAGAGGAGCGGCGTAAGAAGAGTCTGAGTCGCGTGCCCTGCATTCGCTCGGTCAATTGGCCGATGGCACTTCGCCACGCTTCTTGGCGGCCGTCTTCGCTTTCCTCTGAAGAGATATTCATCAACGGGTACTGTGAATACAATGAGGGCTCACCACAGCGGCTTGGGCAATGCGCATCTCTGTTTTGAATCGCTGGGTATGGGACAATGTGCCGTTGGGCTGCGTCAACGCGTACTTATGCGAATGAACGTACCTCTTTGTCTGTATCAGATAAACCCTTGAAGTACGTGTCAAAATCGGCGGCGAGGCCTTGACCGCCGGGCTGCTTTTCGTTCCACTGGCGCATACAAATGTTTCTAAATACAAAGCATTAGCGTGTTGGATGCTATCCGAGTAAAATGGACTGGCACTTACTTGATGGTGATGGTGCCGGTCGGTTCAGCTAAAGCGGTTGCAGTCTTTTGTTTCTTTGACGTTGCGGCTGCGGTCTTCGAGTTGCCCTCGGCCTTTCGCTTTTTCTCCGCGTTGGCCATTGCTCGTTCGAGACGGAGGTTGGGAATTGGCGTGTCTGTGGGGGCTGTGATGGGTTGGACTGGAACGGGGGTTTGGCTGTCGGATGGACCAGCTGCCAGTGTCTGCGTCGGCTCGGATGGCACTGGAGGTGCAACGGGGTCTAGATTCCCCTGCGCGACTGTCGTATCAGCCTGAGGATGGGCTGTGAATTTGATTCGACACTGAGGTGGAATCGCCCCATTGGTCGTCGTAGCAGGGTCACTCCCGCCAGGCGGCGTCGTTCCGATGGGTCGAGATGGCCCGGGGTCGTCTGAGTCAGTGTGAGTTTCCGTCGTCTCCACCGTCGAGGCCCTTCCAAGCATGTTGTTTGTCGCTGCGTGCGCCTGTGTGGTCGTTGCGGCATCCTCGGATGTCTAAGACAGTGGTTGTGGTATAATCAGACTTGTACTCACCTGAGCGGGTGCCGAGGAAGCTGGAGCGATGGTGGTGTTAGTCGTCGTCACTTCCGTGTGAGTCCCCGACGATGTGCTTGATACCGTGGGTGCACTGAGGGGGTACGTAAGATCATGGTGTATGTGGACGACGCTGAATCCGGGCCCTTACAATGGATTGGCTATGACCGACTGTACGGGACCTCGGGACTTGGAACATATGTTAGTGTCACAGAGAACGGCGAGGACGCGACGTACCGACTGAATTGATGGGCCGGGGTTTTCCTCGGGGACAACGGGGCCTCGGGGCTTAGAATGTGTGTTAGCGTAGCATCGCCGAGAATAGCAATAGCGAGGACGCGACGTACCGATTGAGTCGATGGGCCGGGGTTTTCCTCGGAATCGTCATCCGGGTGCGGGACAGTCGTCTCCTCGATCCCGGTATCGTCGTTCTCTGATACATGGTCAGCTGGCTCTATGCCGCTGTTGAAATCATCCGTTCCGTCGCTTGACTGCATCCTGACCAAGGCCGGGTCATCCAGGACATCTTCATTCTTGTCCGCATTCTCGTCGGTATTCTTCGGTCGGAGTCCCCGGTTGCCGGCCCAGCCCGGGTAGTTCTGGATAGACCACTCCCGTAGCTTCCATGTCGCGTCGTCGCATAAGAGAAGGAAGTTGAACTCAGGATCTGTTAGCATGGCACGTGTGTACAAGTCCCGAGCGCTCCATCCCAGCTTGCAGAACTGAGGGGTGGCCATCTTCTTTTCGAGGAGAAAGTCCCAGACCAATCTTGCTTTTTCGCTCATCTTACGCAGTGTCTCGACACTGATCATGGTACCGTCACGACGCTGGAGGAATATGAACTTGTGGCCTTCTTTCTCTTCGGCTTTCTTGCTCGGGCGTCCCGCCTTTCCTTTGGTCTTGGTCGCGTCTGACGGATCTCCGCTTGACTCCCCTTTCTGTGCCTTGGCCTTGGCTGCTGCGAGAACAAACTCGCGCTTGATCCAGATTGTTACCTCGGGGCTCTCGTTCCTCTTCCAGGGTGCCGGCATCGGTCCGAGGTCTGTCAGAAATGTGACTCCACCTACATCGCCACCGCCTGCATCCTTGAGAGTGTGGTAGTCCCTTGCGAATCTGTCGATCGCCCCTCTGGGTCAGTGGTGTCAGCGCGACAGCGTCCCGAGGTTTCCCCGTGGCACGTACTCGAGGGTCTCGCAACGCGCCTTCAATATATCGATCTCCTTGTCGCGGCCGACGATCTCCTGTGTCTTCTGATCGACGGTTCCTTTGAGGGCTTCGATTTCTATCGCTCGGTTGCTGGCCATCGCCTTGAGCCCCACATAGAACGCGTTACGTTCAAGCGTCGCTTCGGAGGCACCTGCGACTATACCCAGGATAACATCTGTGTTCTGGGACATAGTTAGCACGAGGCTAGAGTGAAATATATGCTATCGTCTCACCTGTACGGCTTGTGAGCCGAGAACACTCTGTCTGGCCCCAGAAGCGCTCCCCATGCTGTTGAACTGCCACTGGTTCTGGCCATCGGAGGCTTGGAATCCCTGGTCGCCCATCGAGGCACTGTCGAAGCCATTCCCAAAGCCAGTATACATTATGGTAGTGGGGAGTGGGGGGAGTGGGGAAAAAAAAACGACGATACCCCACCCGATCGCATGTCACGCTTTTGGGGCTTTGGCATCCATAAATACACCCAACGCCCCACTTCGTAGATCTCTTGAGTCGCTCACCCCATCATGTCCTCTGAATCCGAGAACGCACCCAAGTCCCCCGAAGCTGCGGTCGTATCAAAGTCGTCTGATCATATCTACCACTGGTCTAAGACTCCGATCAGCCGTGTGGAGGCCCTTGCCATCGAAAACATACACGAGGCAACGTTGCGAGATCTTCTGCGTGCGCGCAATCTTGCTGTGTCCGAACTCCTCTGGGAGCGTAACCAATTGTTGCGCGAGCGGTGAGTCTATTCCCATCTTGTCTCTCTCGTTGACCCTCATATTCTCAAGGGTCGAACTCGGCGCCGAGCCACTATCGTACTGCGAGTACGACTTCCTGAGTCAGCCTACCTCCCCGCGTCCTTACAGGATTTCGGCCTGGGGACATGTTCTCAGGTATCACTCTGATAGGCCCAATCGGCGTCCAACGACGTTTCCCAAGGACGTTAGTTACTTCCGATTTCTTCTTTTTCACTCGACCTACCCCCCACAGCGACGCCTCTTCGATAAAAGCGTCCAGACAGACGGCGACCCCGCGGAAGCCGACACCACGCTCACCGAAGTTGACACCAGCACGCTCAACAGAGCTTGCACCAAACGCAAAGAAGTCGAACAGGATGCCGGAGAAACTGACCACGACGCCATAAATAGCAAAAGGAAGAGGGTGATATAATAATTATTACTGCTACTGTGTGCCAGCGTAACAAGTCGTATTGTACCTTGCGTCCGAGCTGTACTACTATATTTCGAATCAATTCGAATACATTCGATTCGATCATCCATCTTGCCTTTTTTGGCAGCTTGACTGGTACTGTCATTTCAGCCAATCATCTTACTGCTTCTTTTTGGGCCCCGGCCCGCTTCCCTTGGGATCGCCTTGTGTCTTCGTTCCCGTATTGTATACATACACCCACTCTAATCCAACTCTACCGCACGTTCCTTGTCGTTCTCTCTTGCCGACACACACCTTGGTTTCCACCACACTCTATGCCTTGGCCTCGGATCCTGACCGTGTTCCGACGCCCTTCTACGGCAACGCCTCGAGGCTTTAACCAAACCCGGCCTCTCGTCGCATCGGCCATCTCCGTGTTGATCACAACGTATCCCCCTCAGTCTGCAGAGATTCTCTCTCGCCGCTCTCCTCTCACTCAGTCAACGGCATGACTCTTCCTTACCGCCTGCAAGATACCGGGCACACTGAGCCGCACCGAGTCGCTTTGCACTTGTTGGGCACAGAAGAGGACAACATGGTGCGTCGTATGTTGTCCTTACCTAACGTCGTATGCTCATAATTTCACGTTACCCAGACGCTTGGTCCCCGTTCCCCATATTCACACACGTCGCCCATCTCTACTCCGTGTCGTCTGTCTCTACCACTCGTCACCATTTGTCACCCAGACCTGCGCTCATATTTCACTGGTATCTCCCCCCTCCCATTCTTTTGATCTTCGTCGCTTACCCAAGGTACCCAATCAACCCGATGGCTCTCCAGAGGTGGATATTCTAGTACGTCGTATTTGTTCTTCGCCTACGTCGTATACTCATAACTTCACATTAGCAATCTTGGACCCCTTCCCTCACATTCGCACGTGTCGTCTGTCTCTACTCCACACGTCCCTGTTTACTACCCCGTACCTGCGCTCGTGTTTCGTTTGTCCCTCCCCCTCCCCCATCATCCATCTTTCCGTTACTATGTGTCTGACCTGGCCACCAAACTCATCCTATACTGCGTGTACAGTATATAACGTCGTATTTCTATCCGTGAATGTGAATGTCCGCCTTAACTCAGACGTTTGCCTTAGTAAGAACCGTTGTCGACGCAAACACGAGCACACGTTATATGAGTTAAACAACACCTGCCGATGTCAGCAACGATGTAAGACAACAGCGTGTAATGTAATGCATCAACCGTCCTCCAACGACTCCTCATCCTCGTCCTCCTCTGCGGGATATTTCGTGACTTCTAAGTATGCATGCCGCATGAGAGAGAACTTCCCTGTGTCCTCCACACCGTCGTTGTCGACTTTGTATTCAGGGAACATTGAGACAACGGTGCGGATTGCGGTGATAGGAACGACAACGCGAATTTGAGTTGGTTCACAGAGATAAACCGTTTCGCTGGAATCGCGGAAGATGCCCTTGTCGGGCAAGGAGAACAGCGTCACCATTGCCAAGGGGTGACGAGATTCTCCGAACCGCATGTAGAAATAGAATTCTACGTTCGCTATACGCATGGTAGAATTATATTCGATCTACACAATTATTCTCAGTACGAAAGGGCAAGGAATAAGAGCATTGCTCACCTCAACACACGAAGCACGCCGAACGTTTGATAGTATACGCGACTCCTGCCAGACGGAGCGCGCCATTTGCCCGTTCGGGAGACGTAGTTTAGCCCATCGACAGATGGTCTTTGACCACGAATCTCGATTGGGCCACCCTTGCTGGCGCCAATATGTCATCAGGGCCACGAGTTCGTCTTCTGAAAGTGGGGTGGGGTATTGCTCGCAACGAGGGAGCAAGGCATATCCCCCGCACCCCTCGAACTCACGCGCACCTCTTGGGAGCGATGTACCGCGCTGCCCACGAATCTCAAGCCGAACCCCAGGAAAGCGAGCTTGAAGTGAGTTGACCTGAGCGCGTAGAATAGCCCGCTGCGTGAGATTGGCGTACAGGTCTCGATCTTGTCTGATCTCGCGACCCAAGTTCCCAATAGCTGTTTCAAGTGTCCATTGAGCATAGCAAGCAAGGGGGCCCGCGCGAAGAGTCTCGGGAGCGATGTGCGTGAGCATGTGGATACTATGACGGACGAAATGAATCCGCGCCTCCGCACGCTGGTAATAAAGATCTTCGAATTCCTCCACGAAAGCCATCAATAGACGATGGCCCTTCAGAACGTCTTCGAACGTGATGCTGTGGCGCTGGAGGATGCGGACACCCGAGACGAGTTTACAATAGTTAAGCCAGTATTTCCGAGGCAAAAGATGCCGAAACAGAGTCGGGCCTAGACCATAGAAGTATTGTTGATATTCCCAAGCCTTGTAGCCTGAATTGATCTTCTTGGAGGGATCACGCGGAGCACGCCCGAACGACGAAGGGATGTACGGGACTGTCTGCGCCACAGTATCCCCATGCGCGTTCCACAATGGGGTATTCTTGTAGAACACTGCCCAGTCCCAAGTATCCCTATCATCGCCATCGCCTACATCCAGTTTGCCGGTGAAGAGCTTCAAGAATAAATCTGGTTCGTTGAGTACTGTAAGATGCATGATGTCCATAGTAAAAACGCTGGGCACCGAGATGGGCTGACAAGGAAGACCGCTGAATAGCGTCTGCTTGCAGAGCCCAACCTCGAGCCGGCGAGTCCTGTACTCGGCCAGAGTGTCCGCCCCAAGTAGGTAGCTCAAGTTCCTCGAATACTTGTGAGGAAGATTATTACGATACACGTCGAGGTCGGCATCGGTGACGTCAGGATGGCAGCACCCAGGGACTTCGTAATCGAGAGGAGCGTTCATCGCGGGGTAATAGTGCGAATCACCAGTGCGGCGCCGCCCAGGCATGTCGCAGTACAAGCGACAACCATATCGGCCACTGTGCCCGACCATACCCGACATCGAAGCGCTACCAGGGCTGTCAGCAGTTCCAAATACGACCAGAGGACGCGAGCAAGTGGTCAGCCGGTTCAAGAACGCGTCGTATATTCTGAGACCCTCGCGTTGCAGTGCGGCTACATGATAGAACGAAGGGAATAGGAAAGAGTCCATGTCCGCTGGTTTATAAGGACCCGGGACAATGGCACTGGGGATGACGAATGCTTTCTTGTAGCGCATGTCCGGAGGGAGATTGTGAAAGACCCAGATAAAGACCCAGGCTTCGGATGGTTGGTCGGGGCGTAGCTGGGCGCCGTCAATGGAAAGTTGCAGGGCGATATCTGATGCCTTGAAACGACCTTCGCTCCAGGCATCGAGGAGTTCCCGGCCACAAGGCGTGTCATCGTACACAGTTAGTTTTCCACCGTTTGCCCTCGCTGTCCGGAGGTTCTCAGCCAACTTTGTCTCAAGATAGTGCATCCGCTCGGCCATTTCGCGAGAACCATAAAGTGCCTGTATAACGGGGCCAATAGGGATAGTCGAGAACCGTTTCTGGGCCTTAGTAGTTCCAGGGATGTAGCGAGGACTGCTACAACGCGGGCAGGACTCCAGTTCGCCATAGGGGCCAGTGTATGCTACACAAGACCGCACACACATGTCATGCTCTATAGGTACAACGCCTGAGAGCCAACGAATGCGTCGCTTCACCTGATCGAAGCTCAGGAATTCACTTTCGGGGTTGTTGAGGAGCTCAATCTCCCGGGTAGTGTCATAGTGGTCGCGCGATGCACTGGCATTGTTAACAAAGTGTCGGATAGAACGCAGCAACGGTGAAGGATCAGCCAGTTCTGGCTCTTTGCCAGGGTTGCGTAGACTTCCGATGTCCTCAGGGCACATCCCACTGTCTTCGAGAACCGCTACGCGTAGCATGTTAATAAACTGCTCCGTCGTCTGCAGGGCAGGAAGATGGATGGGAGCGTCATGGCCATCCTCCGAGCGATCCAAAGGATCAGGTTGTATCCGTTCCCGGGGCGCAGTGTCCCCAGGAGCACTCAAAGCAGCCTGAGATATCGCAGAGTTATGTGTACTAGGGCCGCCAGTATCCATTTCCTCGTGTTGGTAAGGCTCGGGAGATGGAGGGGAAGAATCCAGCTGGACATCATTGTCGACAGGAGGACTATGTTCCGGTACAGACACAGAAGACGTTGCGTTCGTTGGGTCCACCTGAGTGCGCGGAGACACAGACCTATTTGGCAGAGGCGGATGCGCTGAGGGCATGGAAGGTGCATTACCCGCCCCAGTACCGTTGATGCGCAGGTGTGCCTCCAGTTTTGCATGCAGCTTACGGCGAACGACCGACCTGCGACTGGTCTTAGGCTTGGTCTTAGGCGGCATGGGGGATGTTGACGTTACAGTGTGCAAGCCGAGTGGGTTGAATGGGATGCAGACTCGTACTGTTATTCACGCAAGCATTTGCGAACTCATAGTACGGAAATGTGCCACGTCCCTCGATTGTGTGTCGATTAACATGTATTGTATTCTAAGTGATTCGTAGGTAATCATCGATAATCAGATTTAATCTACTATAATCCGAATTAATTGATGTAATCGACGGACTTCCCACTGGGGCTGAGCGGCGGCGTAACCCGGTGCCGCAATTAGATCACGCGACGCGTCTGTGGCGCCAACAACTGGCGTTCCACATAAGCCATTGTTCTTTCTTTTCACGCCGGCTTGTCACAATATGTAGTCCTCTCGATCGACAATGTATATATCACAACGCTACCTAACCCTACGTACTACGGCTGTGGCCCTGCTGTAGAGTCAGTGCCAATGGCACAGCAGCACTTAGCGAAAAAAAAAAAAAAAGGTAAGCGAGTACAGTGATAGTGATCCGTGACAGAAGCCCCTCGACGGCGTCTGATTTCGTCAGACTGGTCCAGAGGTGTCTCAGACTGCCAAGGTAGAGAACCGAGTCTGCGCCCAACCGCGACGTGATGTGGGGACGAGACTGGGATCGAATGAGATCCGAACCACTCTTAATCATCTGTGGGGCATTTGGCTCACTAGGAGTGGCCCTGCTGGGAGAGGCAATATTAGCATGTGATACACGACAAAAAGACAGAGAAATCCCAACGGTATTTCTTCGACCCCGCCAGAAGGTGAGGCGACCAAATCTAGCTTGGATATCGGTTCGCCCTGTACCTCTCGTTTCTCGGCCGCGGCGATTAAAGCGAAGCGAATGTCTAATGACAGCTCAGCCTAAGTTACAAGAAGGGTCGTCACGCAAATGACGAAGGCAACGAAATTAAAGCGCCAACCTGGAAAGCTTGAAGCGCATTGGATAACTCGCCATCATATTGCTCGATTTTCGTCAGGATATTGTTGCGCAGAAGGAGCCCTTTGACACCTTTCATCTTAGTACATTGCGTTACTACACGTTCGATCCCATCCAACTCCCTAGTCCTACATCAGATTACAAGGCAACGGAACGCCATAGCCATAGAAAAGACAAACCTGAGATGAGAATACAGAATAGTACGGAAGCCGAGTGGGAGATCTCCTTCGTTCAGATTATGCCTTTTGCATAACTCTCCGACGTTGACAACGATGCTCGCGACTCTGATGAGCTTACGGGTCAAAATTTTGCATTGTTCCTTATATTGCTTCACTTCCTGATGACGGACTTGTCAGAATACGGGATCGTTAGATAATAAATAGTAGTACGTACCTCCCGCATGGTGAGTACATGGAGCAAGAGACCTGCAATGGAGGAGATATATGGTAACTTGGTTGCTAAGGAAGTTCCCTCGAACAGGGCTGTAAGAGACATTTGGACCGCGTCAATCGCACCATCACAACGCTCGCCGACCATCTTGACTGAGGCTGAGGTGGTTGTAGCACGAGCTAGCCAAAGCCATCAGGTCGAATAGTAGCGACTTCCCAGGTAACACTTACGAGTTGTGGACTGACTGCCAAACATCGCAGGCTTCGTCTTGCGAATTGTTTGCCTGAAAGAAAACGGTCTAAACGGCATCATTGACAATACTCGGTAGTGGTGGTAATGACGAGGCCACGAACCAAGACACCCCCTCCTGGTCTGGCTAATGCCCCGAGGACCAGAACAATGCGAGCATTGTGTTCGCGTTGGAATAACACGGCACCCATCATGAGTGCCGTGTCACTCCTAGGCGAACGGCGATGGCACTCATCTTCACCTATACTGCCAACTGTGCAGTGGGAAGAGACTAGCTTGAATCGACACGAGGAAGCTGTGAACACCGCACAGAACAGGGAAAGAATTAGGCGAGTTGTGCACGTTGACAAGTGCCCTTGTCGGTGGTCGAAAAAAAATTATAACACAAATAATATGTGGGGAATGACGTGCATTCCATGTCAAAAAACTGGTATCAGACACGCGACCTCGCGAGAAACGGGAACTCCCTAGCCCGTCTCGGGGCCTCCAGTCATCAGCCTGAGGTAGGTAGGATATGAGCCACTTGGACCCTGCAGCCTGGGTCAAGTTTGAAAGTGAAAGCGAAATAATATTACGTCCATGAACCCGGTTGCCGACTAGATTTCTCAAAGAAGTACTGCATAGACGAAAGTATTCGAGCAAGAGGAATTCCTAGTACGCGAGACGCTGGTCAAACGTCGGCGGTCATAATTATTTCCTACGCAGCAAGATCGATACGCAGCAAGATCGATGATCCATTTTCATGAGTAATGGTCAACGGGTCAAGGGTCTGCAAAAAAACCGGTTTCCATTTGCCAATTGGACCAAAAGATCGAAGAAATCCGAGAAATCCCAACGGCTTGAAGTCCCACTCACCGTTCTCTATGGCTAGTTGGCTGGTATACCCCCAAAAAACTTTGTCGTCCTGCTGGCCCTGGAGGAATCAGGAAGACGCTGTACTTTTGTAATAATAGGCGCACATTCGGAATCAGTTCTGGACCGAATTCGGCGAGGCACCTCCCCCTCTTATTCTCATCCTACAAGAATTTAAAATTATGACAGTATTTGCAAATCGAGGTGGTGACGTTGAGGCACAATCTGGGAAGTCAGGTGTGTTTTGTGCATTTTCTGCTATACTTTACCATCATATCTTACCAGAGGTCCAGAGGAAGGTGAAATTTATGAATGAGAAATCGCACGTCACGCGATGAAAAAGATCGGAATCCTACTGGAAGTAATACGCGAAAGGGAGAAGCAGAAGGCGATGGCCAAGCTGGATCGCCAGCTCGTTCACAGGTACAAGACCAGGAAGCGGGACTATCCAACTCTGGTGATCATTCAGCGTTCTCAGAGAGTTTGGGGTCTTGCTTCTTATAAACGAACAGGTGCAAATGATCAACTCAACGACGGTAGCGCTCCCAGTAACGCTCCCTGCCACCCCCCAATGAGCTCTGCTTGATTGGGGATTTCGACGACAGTACCAATGCCCTGTGGTCTCTTCACGTAAAGGAAGCGACGAGCGACGATGGATCTCGAATTCAGTCCTTAAAAGACGACATCGATGGTGTTCTCATGTTTGTTTGTACGTGTCAACTTCTATTGTAATTACTCAAAGCCAACGCAGGGTTCTCCAGGCTGGTTTATTCTCCGTTACCCTCACTTCCTGTATCGTCGACAAATTCCAAGGTCTTCAAGTGGGTCCCGTACAACAGATGGTGTACTACAGTCGAAATTGTCATAATGCATAATGAGTTAGGGCTATTTTCACGTTTATGGGCTCCTTGACGACTCAGAAACAACTCTAACACATTATGCGTTATGACAATTTCGACTGTATCAGCAACAAAATGTTGCGTTATCAGCTCAAATTTCTCAGCAGATCTCCTCCATCGTCCTGCAGGCGCCCATCCCATCCGCCTTACTGCCACCTTATCCCGATTTTAGTCCAAGCTCTTCTGATATCCGGGTCAACGTCTACTGGTTCATGAGCCTGGTGTTCTGCCTTTCCGCGTCACTCCTTGCCACGCTAGTTCAGCAATGGGTACGGGACTATATGTACGTATTTCAGTGATACAGCCACCCTCTCAAGAGCGGCGACTATGCCAGTATCTATATGAAGGTGTAGAGGGGTGGTATATGCCTGTGGTTGCGGAATCTGTGCCTGGACTCGTCCATGTTTCCTCTTATTCTTCGTAGGTATCAGCTGGTCGCTCAAGCGCTCAAGCACAAGGCTGGGACTGCGAGCCAGAGGCCCACACATATCCATTAATCACATGGCTAGTGACAGTATAGAGTCAGTTGTATATTATTTACACGACTTGGTCTGCTACTACATCCCCGAAGACAAAAAAAAGGGTACAAAGGGAGGCCATTGTTCTACAATCACGTCGTGAAAACTGGGGTGTAAGGAATCAACGATACTCAACGACCAGGAGCGTGCGCGTAGCCAGCGGGATATTGTCCGAAACCGTTCGGCGGCTGCTGGGGCTGTGGTTGCTGAGGCTGAGGGATTTGCGTTATTTGAGGATTTGCGTATACTACACCAGGTTGGGATGGGTGCGGGTAATTGTACTGAGGGGGAGCGGGCGGGGGTATCACTGTTGCCTGCTGGGCAGGCGGGTATGGTGCAGGCACAGCGCCGCTGGAGTTCGTTCCGAAACCTGCAGAAGTGAAGTACGGATGCTGGAGCGCTTCGGCTGCTGTGATGCGTTTTGCGGGATCGAACTGAAGAAGGCGTTCGAGCAGATCGATTGCTGGGTATGACACAACATCAGTGACTAATCCGAGAAAGAAGAGTCGAGATGTACCCTGAGGTGATGCTTTAGGAAGAACCTGCTGGAAGGGTATCTTGGGATACCTGGGCCATTGCTTTATCTGGATTTCGGGCTTCGAATGACACATTGAGAAGTTGATCGATGACGAAGAAACCGTTCGTGAGACAGACGTACCGATTCTGCAACCATCTTACGGAGGGTCCGCTCGTCAGGTGTACCTATGATCCTCATGATGTGTAGGAGCTGGTCGGGGTTGTCTCGGCCACGGAAAAGGGGAACGCCTGAGATCATCTCGGCAAAAATGCATCCACATGACCAGACGTCAATAGAAGTGCTGTACGTTCTAGAACCAAGGAGAACATCCGGAGCACGGTACCATAAAGTGACGACCTTCCATGTGATGAGTCGGGGTTTTCGTGGGTGAGATTATGCAACGCACTTCATTAGAAAAAGTGTTAACGGGTACACCGAAAGCTCGGGCGAGGCCAAAGTCTCCCAGCTTGAGTTCTCCTTTCCTATTGATGAGTAGGTTTTGAGGCTTTAAGTCGCGGTGCAGCACTCGATTCTCGTGGCAGAAGGCTGTGCCCATGAGGAGCTGGTACATGAAGCTCCGAACGGTGTTGGGGTCGAGGGCACCACGATCGCCGTGTGCGTCCATGTACTTCTTTAGATCCCGCTCACAGTATTCGAAGATAAGAACAAGCTTGGTTTCCGTGTGGATGACGTCATAAAGACGGACAATGTTGACGTGTTTGAGTTCCTTCATGAGGGAGATCTCGCGAATTGCAGTGGATGGGGTACCCTCCTCAGCATCGAGGTGTATTTCCTTCAGAGCGACGATTTCATTTGTTGTTCTGGAACGACCCTATTAAAGCGTCAAGTGAAATGTCTAAAAGGGACGTCTTGGTGGTGTTGTACCTTGTACACTGTAGCATATGTTCCCTCGCCTGTGCAGAATGAAGGAGTTAGTTAGGAAGCAGTGTCCCCAAGGATGATATATGGACGTGCCAAGCTTCTCGAGCTGCGAGGTACGACGGGTCAGACTTATGAAGAGATATCAGGGGAGGACTAAACCTGGATATAATTCATTCAAACGGAGTATCAGAGAGCGGTAATGTACAACAAGGAAAACTGGGAACAAAATAAGGTGGCTTGTAGAACCGTCGGAGGGTGAAGATGAGGATGAGCGAAACAAAGCAAAAGGACTTGAACTTGATCGGCCCGACTCTGCCCAGATAAGATGCATTGACACGTGACGTTAAGTTTTACAGAAGAAAAGAAAAGAAAAAAGAATCAGAAAAACCCAAAATTATGGCGACGGTCGCTGCAAGAAAAAAGAAAAGTGCAAGTGGAAAAGGTCGTCCGGTCTCGAATTCTGCCATTTCTCGACCTGCGTTAGAGAATTCATCGTCAGTCGACACACTTTCAGCGTTCTCACCTTCTGGGGATCTCTTTGCTTTCGTTTCGCTTGCTGTCGACAAACACCGGTTACGCGTATATGACACGACCACTGGAACCAGTGTCTCTGAGTACATCGTTGACTCTGCGCGCGTCGCGGCTCTCTCTTGGGCCCTATTTCAGAATCCGAAGTCCCTGAGTGAAGACCATGAACCCGAAGAGTCTGCACCCCGCAAGAAACGGAAAAAGCGCGACGCTCCCGCCCTTCCGCCCCACGCCGAACCAGCGCCCATTCCAATTATCGTCTTGGGCCTCTCGACGGGTTCCGTCATCCTATTCTCTCCATCCCACGCCCGTGTCATACGCACCCTCTCCCACCCGTCCAGCACGTCCCCGATTCTCTCCCTTGATGCTTACACGCGCGTCGCGGACGCTGCCTTGATTCTTCTGACATCAAGTGCGGCCTGCTTCGTCCTCACTTGGAACGCGCAGACCGGGGAGCTTCTGTCAACTAACAAAACTGATGAGCGTTCCCCCGGGACGTCGCTCACCCTCCTCCCTACCGTTGAGCCCGACTGCCCCTCCTTCCTCCTCGCGCATCACAGTATCCGTATGCTCTCTACCTCATCCGACTCCCTACTTACTTCTCCGCAAAAGCTTACGGAAGAGTCTCGGTTCATTGGACACGCATCTAATGTCACCATGCTACGATGGCAACCTTCTGAATCGGAGGGACAGTCTCCTCGAAGATTCGCCTCGATCGCCGAGGCAGATCGCTACGTTCAGTTGTGGGAGGTACCCCACGTTATGGGTAGCGAAGGAAAACTCGTCGCTTCCGCCCCGCTTGACTCCGACGCAAGACATATATCCTTTTCCAAATCACCCACCCACCTTAGATTACTTGTACTCTCTGCATCCGGTCGTATCTCTATTTTCACACCCACTTCCAATCTCGCGGGCGCACCGACGCCCAAAAAGACAAAAGAAAAGGTTGCTACTCTTTCGCCGAGATCATCAGCAACTGTCTCGTTCAGACGAGGAGGTACTAGGTCTGCGAATGTGGTCAACGCTACGTTCGAGCAGGAGGGCCGAATACGGGTGGCCCGGTTAGCTGGTGGAGTAAAGCCGGTGTTTGATGTTATAGTGAGTTTGTCCTGCACTCTCCCATCCTCGTAGGTATGACGTGCTCCACAGCAATATCTCGACGATTCTGGAGATTTCATTCAGGATGTCAATCTTGTTCATGAGGACTCAAGCGCCGGTCTGGTAGATGGAGACGACGCCGTGGCAGTACGTCGTTTCCGCGCGTGTGCCCTTTGCTCTTATCGCGAGATTATTCTAGGTCGCTCCCAATAAGCGTTATGCAGAACCCTCGTCCCTTGCCGTTCGAAGCGGTACAGAAATCGCCCAAGACGCGTCGGCCGATGATTTGGTCGACCTCGAGGGCCATTTGGACGTGGACCTTGCCGAGTTATCCCTTGGACAGCGCCTAACCGCTCTCGACCCCTCCGCCCCAAGACCCGCCGGAGAGGCGGATCACTCGGATTCCGACGGTCCCGAACGTCCGTCCACCCGAACCGCGCCGGTCGCGCAGCCAAATTCCATCACGCTCACACGGACACTCATCCAAGCTCTACATTCGGCGGACACCAAGTTACTCGAAACGTGCCTCGCGTACAGCGACCCGGCGCTCATCACGCAGACGGTGCAGCGCTTGCCGCCGCAGTTGGCCGTACCGCTGCTCGGCGCATGTGTCCAGCGGTTGGGGCGCACGAGCGCGCCGAGCAGCCAACGCACGGCCGTGCTCGTGCGCTGGGTGCGAACGGTCCTGGTCGTCCACAGCGGGCATCTCATGACGGTGCGCTTGGCCCTTTCTCATTCTCGTTTCGCGGTAGTGAATCTTCCCTATGGATAGATGCCGGACCTCGTGACGCGACTCGCTGGTTTGCACGCGACGCTGACTGCGCGACTCTCGCTGAGGGAGTCCCTCCTTTCTTTGTCCGGCAGACTCGACATGGTCCTTCAGCAAGTCGACCTGCGCTCGTCCGCCGCGCCTGCGCCTATGGCACCCCGTGGCAAAAAGGGAAAGGCGCCAGCACCCGCGGCCGGGACGCACGAGACGAGGCGCTATGTGGAGGGTGAAAGCGACGAGGAAAACGCGGAGGATGTCATGGAAGTCGAACTGGAGGAAGGGAGCGACGCGGGGAGCGTCGAGGACGTCGAGCTGGGCGCTGGGAGTGGGTCCGAAGTGGACAGTGATGCGGAGGAAGAGGAAGAGGAGGAAGAGGAGGAAGAGGAAGAGGACGATGGCGAGGACAGCGAAGGTGATAGTGAAGGCGGCGAGGGCCCACGGGTCAACGGACTCATAGACGACGAGGCGGAGGAGGACGAAGATGAAGAAAGCGAGAGCGAGTAGAGCATCTCCAAAAAAACTCGGGTGGTAGCTTCCACATATGGTCCCGAGAGGAGGGCATTATCTTGTCTTACGAGTACCCACCCGCCCGTGCCAGCTGGCATGGCGTCTTCATCTTTTCCAGAAAAATTACAACACCACGAGCCCCCGCTTTGCATCCGGGCACTATCATCACTCGTGGCGGGAATGAAAGTCCCGAAGACCGGCGTCATTCCACCACGTCGCGAGCAAACGGACTACCCCAGCTCATTCGGGCATGGTGCGACTCACACTCTGCTCCCCCAACAACACTCTCGAATCGACGTCAGACGACTATTTCTACAAAAGACAAAAAACCGGTGTTGGAGAATAGTGAGCCCAAGAGTGACAGGTGAACTACAGAATTTTATTTTATTTTTCGAGTGCGCCTTGGGGTACATGGCCCTGTGTGGCACTATTACAACGCGTTTCCTGTCCTATCTCCTTGCTCTGCCTCTGTCTCGATGTAGTAGCCTCTTTACAATATGACACCTCCCCGCTCGTGGATGAGCGGGTGAACTACAGATAGTTTAGGAATATACGTGTGTCGGTACATTGAGATCGTGTATGCGGAGTGTGACTAATTGAACAGACAATGAAATGCAGTAAATAATACGTGTATAATGCGACCAAAATCGACCATAGATTCAATAAACAAGACCAAGATGAGATTTCGTGTTTCATTCGCTGTGATTAAATTGCGGCGCAGGGGTAGTGCCATACGAACTGAGAAGTAAAGCAAGGTCACCTTACCGGGGGTCAGTAGAGCTCCACTCACACTGATCAACCTGACTCACTCTTCTTCAAAGGCTTGCTAAGAAATAGGTTCATCCCGGCACTGAGGCAGAGCATTTTTGTGGACTCTTGACAATCAGCGCTTAAAGCGACGACTTAGTGTCGAGAAGATATCAGTAAGGCTTTCGTCGAACTCTCAAAGGCCTCTTACCAGGAAGGAACTCTGATACTTTACGCCGGTTCTCTAGTGATCGAAGTCTCTTCGCGGCTTCCACTCCATCACAAATTGGCATGTCTAATACCTTATATTAGACCAAATAGAACGGTGCGGAATAAATGGTACATACGGTGGTCGAACATCGCGAGACTAAAATATCCGGGCTCGTGTCGTTCCCATTCTAAACGCAAGTGAGCTGTGTGAATCTCATGTCCGAAAGATGGTTACCGGTAATGGCTTCTTCTCCGTTCGAAGGTTGCGACCACATTTAGATCATACCGTTGTAATTGCCTCACGAGCAACTTCTGAGCAACTGGGTTATCTGCAAAGTAGTTCTGTGAAGCAGCTACGAACTACACGGTGAGTCGCCCACTCACCCTCCGCTATGAGAACGTTGCCAAAGAGAGTACGTTGAGATTCTGGGAGTTCCTCTACGGTCAGAGCTACAGCAGATCTCAGATCGGCGTAGGTTTCTAGTGGCAAGTTCCTGAGCTTGGCTAGGGCTTGAAGAAGACGGGCCTTGCGAGGTGGCTTCGTCATACGGATGATACCAGACGTACTGTTTCCAAATACCGGATTGCTGGAGATGGAGTCCGTCACTGGCGTGTACAGATGTATGAGCTTGGTGTCCTTCAGCATGGGGGATTGAAAAGATTCCAATAATCGAGCCACGCCATCAGCTGTTGCTTCTGCCTGATGGTCAAGGATGATACAATCTAGTTCCGTATCAGATGACGCCTCAGCTAAGCGAAGGGATGTTTCGAGTTCTTCCACGGTCGAAACGGCGGAGACCTCAAAGCCGTCAAGCATAGAACATAGAAGAGCTTTCGCGGCATCTGACGGGGAGCTAATTAAAACCCTTGGTGGTCGTGGCTCCATCAAACGGGCCTGCACTCGCTGGATTGTGCGCATTGCCTAGGCGGGGTCAGCTTCTGATGAATATTGAAGACGCTAGCCCCACCTTTTCTGACACCTCCGAAGTAAAAACTTTCACGGGAATTATGAACCAGAAAATAGAACCCTTTTGAAGCTCTGAGTGAACCCCGATCACCCCGCCCATGAGTTTCACCAGTTGCCGACAGATAGAAAGGCCGAGTCCAGTGCCGCCAAAGCGGCGAGTTGAGGAATTATCAGCCTGTTGGAAAGGCACAAATAGGAGATCGACATCGCTCGATGATAAGCCGATTCCAGTGTCCCTGAAGGAAAGTCAGAGAGTTGGACCGAAAGCCTTCTAGGGACACGTACTCGATCACAAACTTTAAGCTCACTTCGCCGGGCTTGGTGGATGGTTTTTCTTTGTCGAGAGAACAGAGGACCTTCACAGATCCACGAGGAGTAAATTTCACGGCATTCCCAATGAGATTCATCAACACTAAGTCTTGTTATGAGCGGGAGCCATTCACACCAAGACGACATACCTTGGCGAATGCGAGTGTAGTCCGCTTGTACCCCTGAAACGAAGAGTTAAGGGTAGTCTACTGATGGAAATGAGCGAACGCATAAACACACAAGGGGGTACGTCTCGGTCTATGTTAAAGGATAGATCGAGCTTCTTCGCGGCCATTGGCAAGAGTAGTTCCATGCAGTCCTGGGCGTTTCGATAAACATTCGGCAATCCGCCAAGGAAAGGAAGAACGAAACCGACAGCTATGATATCTTCGACAGCGAAGCCTGTGAACTCGAGCTTGAGAGCTAAATTGCAAAAATAAAGTCAGCGTATCTATGCAGGCGTGCGTATATATATAAAAAGCCATTACCAGAAGCCTCCAGTTTGCTGTAATCGAGGATAGAGTCGATAATCTTCATAGCCTCACGGGTTAACAAGTGCACGTATTTATCTATGATGTAGATTACCTTGAGCAGGAGTTCGCAGGACTGTTTTGCTGTTTGCACTATTACATACTTCAGCCATGTGGAGCAGGGTACGAACCAGAAGACCCACCAATTTCGCGCTGCCCATTGTTCAGTTCTGTACCACTTAGAATGTCAAGAAGGCCGTAGAAAGAACTGGGAATAAATAAGCCTCAGACAGTAGAATGTTCTGATGGATGTACCTAAATGGCGTTCTGAGCTCGTGTGACATCGAAGCCAAAAAGTTGCTCTTGATCTTCAGTCATGTATAAGTGCAAGGTCAGCCTTTTAGAATGAAATATACAAAACCCTGGTGGCTTTCAAGGCGTCTTCGCGACTTTGTCGGGCGTCCTCGAGCGCTTCTTTTTGCGTAGATATCATTCTGAGATTTTCCTTTGTCCCAGCCTGCACAGAGCGGAAGAGAAGAGCATTGGCGACGCTGATATTCGCTTGTTGGCAAAGAAGTGTCAGGAGAGTGACCGTGTTCTGTGAGAAGGCATATTTAGACGCCAGATACAAAGCGCCGAATGTCTGTCCTCGGTTGCTGAAGATCGGCAGGCACACCACAGATTGGTAAGGACTTTGACGAGCCTCCGACGAAAACCGTGAATCAGACGATACGTCGTCGTACGCAACGCGTTCCTTCGTGTTTAAAGCTAATAAAGTTTATTAAAATCGGTGAGTAAGATCGACGAGTGTGGTTTAATAGTAATCACGAACAGTGCAATATAACGGCTCTTTGCAATGGATCCTTGATAGCCCGAATAGATATTGGATGCCTGCAAGATTCGTAAGAGGAAGAAAGAAAGAAAATTGGCTGAAGCTACACACTCATGAACTTCGCAGGGACCGGGAGAAGTCATGCTCGTAGCCACTTGGTACTCTCCGCCTGTCCCTGTGATAACAATGCAAGTACTATGGGCCCCAGATGACTCTGACAAGTAGTATGTCAGCTCTGCACAATGAAAATCCTCTAACAGCTGACCAGTTGCGATCTCCGTAAGACGTTGGAGAGCTAACGATCGATGAGTAAATTCGACAACTGATTAGCGATGAACAACCGGTATACCTGAAAATAAGTGGATATCGGCGGCGATATCCTTGCTCCACTTCAAGACAGATGCAAGGGCAGAAGCTGGTAAACTGGTAACTGCATCTTCCTCGGCAATATCGGTTCCATGGTCGCCACGAATCGTTTTGTGACCATTGATGCCTACCATGACGGTATCTGTCTGAACACCAACGTCAGTGGTAACAGCGTATTTCTTGGGAAGATTCAGAAGCTGGCTGTTCGATCCAGAGAACAGCGAAGCCCTGTCAAGTCTACACTGTAAGCACCATAAAGCTGCTTAAGTGACGGACTGACACAATGCCTTTCGCTCCCCATTGGCGCTGACGAGATATGCCACGACGCTGTAGCTCATTGCCCAAACCATGCACTCCGCAGCGAACGAAGTGAGAACCTTGCTGTAAACGAGGTTACTTTTCCGAAGTAGCTCTCGAGAGGAAACGAACCAGATACAAAGCCCACCCTTCTTCGAGAGGCCAATCATGGCTCGTCGCCGATCTATGAAGACGACTATAGACCGATGATTTGAGCAGTGTGTATAGAGCCTACCTGACTGCAACGTCATATAGTTGGAACGCGTCTCGACGATCTTCAAGAGACGAGAGCTCCGCATCCTATTCCCAAGTTAACAAACACGTAATGTGGTCCATTGCCTGCGAACTTACCACAAGCGCTACCCAGGTACTTGTGTTGACAGGGCTAGCCGAAAGCCACCTAAGGGATCGGTAAGTGTTGGGCATCGACACCACTGTAGGAGTCGCATACCGGCGGATGTAGGCTTGATTTGCTGCGACCTGCTCAAGATATCGGTCACGTTGGTCTTCTGCGACGTATTCCTCTCGGATACAGTCAATCATCGCTAGACTGTGGAAAAAAAGGGCGTATCGCGTATGTCGATGGCTGTGTCAGGTATGTCAAACGATGCGCGGGTCGATAAACACGAAAACTAACTTCGGGTGGCGGTCTCGAGTGTCATATATGGAAAAGCCGAGTTCAGCGGCCTCCTGGACATAGCCTAAGTTGAACAGCGCGACGACCTGTCAAAGGGATTAACTAAGGTAGACTAAAGACTACAGACTGCGTGCCTTGAATGCATTATAACTATAGCAATCGAATGAGAGGTAGACGACTGAAGGAGGGGATATTAACCCACGAAGTTAGCCCTATGAGGGTGCTTCTACCACTGTCGGGAATTGTCCTCAAATATTCATCCTCGTTGAACGTGTCTGTGGTGTAAATGGTCCTGGCTGAGGTGTTGAGCGTGTACCCGCCCAGTGCGCGAATGCAATTCAGTAAGCCTTATATCATTGTCGTTAGTAACGGGACCAAAACTATTAAAGTACAGCCCACCCTGAGCACAGATGGCAAGTTCCTCTTGGGGCCATTGTCGCACATCATTATAGGTCTTGGGGTCGAATTTCAATTAGCGCGAGGAAGGATGACACAGAAACGCGCGCACTTCTTCAGCCGCTCCAACAAGCTCGTCAACTGCTCCACGATCAGGAGCCCGCGATCATGAACAAGGAGTGTAACGTACGTGGCTGGCCTATGAACAGTTTCGTTTGGACGGAGTAAAACGTCGCGAGACTCGCGTATACTCTGTAAGGGTTCGCTTTGGCTCAGGTGGAAGGACCTGGGATAACGAACAACGCACCGGTCACCGGCGCTGTTGGCATATTTAGTGGCTTCCTCCAAACGGGGAAGGTTTGACCGGATGTGAACGTTGTCATAGGCAGAAACCATCGAACAGTACATGACTAAAGAGCGACTAAGAAAGTGTCGGACGTCACTTCCCTTCTAGAACAGCGAGAAACATACCATCTATCAGCATTGGTTCCGTGTCTTTCAGCAATACGCAATGCTAGTCTCCCAAGATCTACAGAGAACCTGTACAGCTCCTTTCTTTCTGCTGCAGCTACAAAAATGCAGTGAGAAGGGCTGTAAAGATTACCCATATAGATGCTCACCCCCCAACGCCCAAAAGACACCTAGCGCCGTACCAGGAGACATCCCAGATCTATGTAGTATAAGGGCTGGTGAGAGAGGTCTGCACTTGAGGCCTTACTTACCGTAATGCTAACTGAACTATCTGTTCGTGAACCGTCAAGTGGGGTCACATGAGGGAGAATACTATATGATTCTCACCGTAAGACCGATGACATCTGTGAAACCCTCCCGGGTACTCCAGTAAGCATGCGTACCAGCATCACCAAGTAACGCCACCGCAAGGTCTGTTCGTGAGTCGGAGGTTCGAGGAATCGCCAAGATCGCATCAAAACCGACGGCAAGAATTTCATTTTTGACTTGCTCAAACATTGTATCGGCTTTTTCTCGGGTTGGTGCAGGATCTAGATCAACTCCGAGGATGTGAAGAGCCAATAGTGTGTCGTCGAGAGCAGCGTGAAAATCATTCCTCAACCAGTTGTTTTGTGAGCGTAAGCGTAGAAGAAAGGCCCTCTCCCCGGATTGACTAGCCCTCTCGTAACAAGCTTCGATGTACTGGTCAGAGCCTCTGTAGTCACCTGAACACGCGAAAAATCAGATCCCCGCCACAGATGAACGAACCAGTGGAGAAGTACCTCTCCAGGTAGACAATCTATGGATGTTTCATTGATACGGAACACAGATACAGATTGAATAGTGCTCACTCGACCAACTTCGCGTAGAGAGAGAAGGCTCGAGCTGAATTCGTAGTCCAGACGTCTTGATCGAGAAGAGATTGAGCATTGACTAAAGCCTGATAGGCCATCTACGAAGCATCCGCGTCATGCTGGGACGACAGAGAACAATGGTCTGACCTCATGTGCACCTCGCGCCCACGCGGAGTCTCCCGCTTCAATGAGGAGCGACACGAGTTCCCCCCGCTTGTGGTGCTCACGGAGAAGGGGCAGACACCTGTTTTCAGGTAAGAAAACCGCAGGAAGAGTTGACAAGTACAAACCGCTGGGCGCGCTCTGCGATTTGATAGATGTCCGGGGAAGGCTCGAGGAGCATCATTGAGACGATCTACGAGGCGTATACGTCGGTACAATGAGAGAGTACGAGAGGTGATTCGAAAGAGCGCACGCGGAAGGACATCTTCGCTATGAGGTCACTTGGGAGGTTCAGCGCTTCAGCTTCTGCGGCCTGTCGATATCGGTCGTGTGCGAAAGAGCACATATCCCGTGCCCGCTGCACAAGCCAGCCCTCAGCAATAGCGATTTGCAAGCCTCGCATGGAACGGCGGGTGGTGGTTGTGGATTTCTCTCTGATCGCGGACGTGGATTCGCTAGAACTCCGGTCGTCCTCGGTGTCAAGGTCACTGCCGCTGCTACCTGAGAGACTGTCGTGATCCATTACGGCAGCGACGTCTGTGGTCTTAAACCTGCCAAGAAGAAATTCCGAGAATAATGAGGCAAGAGGCTCAAAAGACGAGGGTTATCAAGCACTCACGTCGCACCAAAGCTCGAAGCCCACACAAGATATTTACGTGCATCAACCGGGAGCTTTCCTCAGGTGAGACGTCAGGTACGAGATATCGTTGGGGTCCACTACAAGCTTCTGTGATAGGAGTGTTCTCTCGATTTCTGGGAGGTTGTACCTACAATGGAGCCAGTTCAGCACCAACAGGGGACATTTACATGGTTGGAACTGACCGCCAACAATTGCGATCCCAATCAAAGGTTATCTACCCCCAATCTCAGTCCATACCGCAAGTGAAATGAAGTGGAAACCGACCAGGTGTTGCCGTTGCAACGTCGTGAGGAGATTTCGGACAGAGAAGGCATTTCCAGCAGAGACGCTGTGTATAAGGCGAGCAAGTGGTGCAACGTTATCTTTGGTCTGGCGGAGGGTGCGGGAAACCAGCGAAGCAACGGAGGGATATGTCAGAGGGTCGAGCTGGATCCACGTCGCCCTGAACCGGCCAAAAAACATTGATCTAACCCGTGCAACAATCTCCCTAGCCTCATGTGAGCGGCTGTTACGAGAGCATAAGCGAATGGATACTCACGGTTTGTCCTCTCGCAAAGTGATAAATAGGAGCTATAAGAGTTGAGTATGGATAAGTTAGATGAGACGGGGGATCTTACAATACGACTCCGAGAGCTGGCGAGCGTGTTGACAAGATCAAAAGATCTGCTATGTCTAAGCGACTTCTGAAACCGATACAGAGGGTGAAACGTACGACTCGTCGGCCTCGTGAAGGTCATCGAGAAAGAGTGCAAACAATCGAGTCTCTGCGAGAACCGAGAACACATTTTCCACAAGAGACTGAAATCGAGCCCGTAACTCGCGCGTTGTAAGTGTTTCCCGAGGAATGTCAAGGCTGATATTGAAGTGATTCAGAATGTCCCGCAACTCAGGAACGCCTTCGTATAGGAGTGGAACGATGCGTAGTTGTGGTCCTAGCTGTTCCTCGAGGGTCGCGACGAACCGATGGAGGTCCGTGTGGAAGACCATTAGTTGTCGAAGGACGGAGGACATACATGATAGCTAGGAACAATGAAATTAATGCCTTCCTTATAAACCGACGGTTTGACGTACCAGAGCTGCAAAAGGCGCAGATACGGTACTCTGGAACTTGGCATGTCCCCAGAGGCCATACGCTCGCCATTTTGCCTGATTTGCAAGTATTAATGAACTCTTGCCCGCCCTTGCATTTCAGCATCAGCGAGGGCGCCTTCATTTTCAGGAAACGTACTTGCCCAGCTGGTCCAATTACAACTACGCCGTGCGCGCGGGGTCCCCGACCGCGCGGTGGGCTCAACGTGATCCTATGTATACCATCACTCACGGTGTGGATAGAAGACGTCGCTGCAGCGACACTTGAACTGGACTCGGCCAAAATCTTCGGCCTTGGGTCATCACAAGCAGCAGGATGTTTGGCGGAACGGCCGCTGCACGAAGACCGAGATGTGCTTCGCCGGCTTTCGGTGCTCCTGGTTCTTTGGCTTCCAGCTGGAGTTGAGTACGAAGTTCCCCTCAGGACATTGTGTCGTGAGTAGCTCGTCGAAGCGTGCCGTATGACATTGCGGATGGTGTCTAGTTCCTTTTCCCTCCCAAACTACGACAATTAAGAAGCGACGTAAGCGACTGACCACGATGAACGTACAAGTATATTCGGGCTCGTAAAACCCTTAAACGAAGGGGTAAATTAGATCAATAATCCAGTAAGACGACATGCTCCTACCTCATAACGATCTTGTTTGGAAATCTCAAATGGTGGTATGAGCTAAATTCACTAGGTTAGGCAATACAGCGTCCCAACGGTGGTTCTTGGCATACCTCCGATGACACTTCGGACATGGAAGAAACGGCAATTGAAAGCCGCTTCTGGCACTCCAAGAGGTCTGCCTTCAAGCCGTATGCGCTTTGATAACGTGAGTCAGGGTTCTTGGAGAGAAGCTGATTGGAGTTTGTTGTCAACAACGCGCCATTATGACCAAACGATATACTATACCTTTTCGATAATCTGCGCCAAGACTTGAGGAACGTCCCTCCGCACCTCATGCACTGGCATGGGCCTCTTCTGTGCGATCGAATGCAGAATCTCCAACGGCCCACCCTCGAATGGCAACATGCCCCTTCCGACAAGTAGGCTCCAGAACATGATTCCCAGAGAGTACAAGTCAGTTCGATGGTCATCAGAGGTCGTCTCCATGCTGCCCGTTTGTTCTGGGGACAGATAACAGAGTGCCTCTTTCACTTTGGACTTATTTTCTTCACCTAGCCCATCTGCCTGAATGACCAAAGAAGAGGGACCACCAAACATTTCCAAGGAAACCGATCGATTTCCGTAATGAACAAGACGAACGACGCCAGAATGAGCATTAATATGATAGGCGTTAGCGCGCACTTGTAAAAAAAGGTCGGGAGATGGCGCCATAGAAGACAGACGAAACGAGCGTACCTTCTCTATGCACTATCCCCAATCTCGCAAATTACGTCAATTGATTGAAGAGGCGAAGATCGAAAGCGCTCACCTGTGTAGATTCTCCAGACAATGGGTTGCTTGAATGGCAAATCTGTGGCGTGTCAGAGATGAAGAAAATGGTAGAGAAGGAAGCGCACTCTAGAAACGTCGCGAGATCCATGGTATCAGTGTTTTCCACATCTCTGAATGAGCCTCCTTCGTTAATCTCGCTCATGAAGACATCTCCTTGGGACGCAGAGAGACGCGACAGGGGAGGCTCGGCAAGAAGTAAAGCATTGATTCGGGACAGAGGAAGGTAACGGCCAATTAGGTTAGGGCCAGGGTGGGCCAGAAGCAGAACCACACAGTCTCCGTTCGAACGCGAGATGGACATGAAGTCGACGAGACGAAGGGTGGTGCTCAAAGCTTCAGGGGAAGTCTGCATGCGAGCAAGGCTAGAGGCACGTCTGTCTAGGACACTAAGAAAAACGGTGTGAAGACGTACATATGTGCTTCTCGTTGAAGACACACCGATGCGTTTGTATGCGCGGGTGCAATCTTTGCGATGACTTTTGAACTATCCTTTAAGCTGCTCCCTTCGGCTAATTGAGTCAAACTTCCTGTATCCTCCCAAAGCGTTGCCTTTTTTTGGACATGAGATCCAGAGAGTAAGTAAGCGTGAGTCGTGCAGACCTTTTCAAACACATATCCCGGTACAGAAAGTATAGAATCCTTGAAATAAAGAGTAGGAAAGGACGGAGGGACATATTTTCTGCGGGCTTGAGGAACTGTAGTGATCTGCTCAGCGCGTGGGACGGCAAACATGGCTTTCACCAAAGTATGACCAGGGAAGCCGATACCTGGCCAGAGGGAGCGTTGTCGAGGTCGAAGAGAGGAGATGGGTTGGACGGACAAAGAGGCGCGTTGTTATAAGTACGATGACGGAAGTATCAATGAATGAAGGGACGGATCGAGCATGATCGGCGGGGCCGCCGGCCAAGAAGGGAATTCGTTGCCAATTTTATTCACAGGGTCAACTAAGAGAGACTTGAAAACAAATATGATAGAAGAGAAGAGAAGAGAGAAGCAAAGAGTAAGCGACTCTGTGTACCAACGCTACTCCGTACAACAGACACACTCCATTGCCAGTTGTGGGTCAGTCGCTTGCTGACTCACGTTATCACGACAAGACATGTCACGAATCTTTGGCCCAAACATTTCGCATAGATTTTTGCTTTTAGCCATAATTTTCCTTGCCGTCTCAACACGAGAGAGCTGTATCACCATACAGATTTATCGAACAAGTAGACAGAGGGATGGATGGTGGAGTGGATAGTGTCCATGTATGGTCTCATGAGGTCACTACACGCACATGTATTAGTTTGTTTCTGCCAGCTGCGCGCAAGTACTCACTGTAAGAAGCAGGATCAATATGATTGGGCAATTCTGGCACGGCGACTTCGAATCGCGATTGAATAGCACCCATTACTTGTTGGTCTGCCTCTGATGACACAAATGTAATGGCCAGACCCTTTGTTCCGAAACGCCCAGCACGCCTGACGTGGGAAAGTATTCAGTGAGATAACGTGAAATAACGTGAAATAACGTACCCGACGCGGTGAAGATAACTGTCAGCGTCAGGGGGACAGTCATAATTCACTACGATGTTGACGCGTTCAACGTCAATACCTCGCCCGAAGATATCCGTAGCAACAAGGATGCGCTTTTCAAATGCTTTGAACGCGGTGTAGCGCTTGATTCTGTCAAGCCAAGACATAAATGTCACGATTCAGTGCGGTTAGCGTATTCGTTACGTACCTTTCCTCCTGCGCTAATCCTGAGTGGATACTGATACTCGGAAAGTTGCACGAAACGAGAAGCTTGTCCAACTCGATGGCACGCGCGACTGACTTGACAAAGATGACGACCTTAGGCTATGATGAGGAATAGCGTGGGAGGGTGAACCAAGGACTTTCACCTGGTTGAATTCGAGAGTGTCGAGTAGATCGTTCAGTTTCCTGTTCTTGCTGACCTCCTCTAATTTAACGTAATGTTGTTGTAAGCCATGAAGGGTCAGTTTAGTTTCATCGTCGACGAATATTTCAAGGGGCTGTAAGAGCGGTGAGTAAAGGAAACGAAAGCGAACGTAAAATCACATACATTGGCCATGAACTTCTTACACGTCACACGTATCTCCTTCGCCAATGTGGCACTGAACATCATCACTTGCTTGTGGTGGGGTGTTGCGCGGAAGATCTCTTGAACGTCACGGCGCATGTCTAGTAGGTGATGTCGAGGTGAGATAAAACGCCGAAACGAAATAGGCCAACGAGAGTGAACAAGGGCAAATAAATCGTGTAAAACGAAAAGAAGAATCCAGTGCTCGGCGCTGCCTGCAGTTGGCCATAAGAATCGCCCCCTTGTGCGCATGATGGCGTCGACCTCGAAGTGCCTTCTTCTGCCCCGGTCGAAGTCCCTCACCCAGACATCCAAAATTGCAACTTGATACAACCACACATATCCAACGACCGAATCCTGGATCGACGGCGAGGCACGCACGACGGGTGCACGACAGACAACATGGATAACGGAGAAGAACTTCTCCACCGATGAATGGGCCAATAGAAAGTGGAGGTAGAGGTACGAGTTTGAAGTTGGGTGACTAACCAAGTTGTTCGAGCATCTTGTCGCACTCGTCCAACACGAAATGCTTGACATTTTTCGCATCCAAGACCTTGTCTCGAACAAGAGCGTTCAGACGACCGGGTGTTGCAACAACGATGTGGGGGCATTTGGACTTGTCTTTGAGTAGCTCCGCATCCTTAGACACAGGGGTACCACCGAAGAACGTTCCAACGCGGACGTCAGGCATGTACTTTGCAAACCGCGAGTACTCGTTCTTTATTTGGTAGGCCAGCTCACGAGTGTGACAGAGAACAATGACTGAAACCTCGCCATTGACAGGTTCCAGTTGCTGTAGTGTTGCCAGTACGAACACTGCAGTTTTGCCGTGACCTGACTTGGCCTGGCAGAGGACATCCATCCCCAACACAGCCTGAGGGATACATTCCTGCTGGACTGGAAATGACATGAATAACGAACGGCCACTGATTGACGAGAAAAACTAACCCTCTGAGGGATGTTCAAAACCGAGGTCACTTATGGCACGGAGCAATTCTGGCTTCAACAAGAAATCGCTTTGTGATGGTTAATAAGAATAACAAAAAGGAACCCAAATAATAACCAACCGGAACCCAGTCGAATGGATGCCAGAGAAATTTTTCTTTTCTTTATCGTCGTCTGTCGCGCCGCCGCCTGCAGCCAGAGTAGCACCATTTGGAACCACGTCGTTTTCATCTTCGTAATCAATGAGCTCGTCGTTATCGTGTGAACTCATTTTCTTTCTCGCAAATACGATAGGTAGAAGTGGTAAAGCAGGAGGGGAGTGTGGTGAACGAAGGTGGGAGTCAAACCGCAAAGTGCAAAAGGCAGAGAGGGTCGAGTCGCGTCTGTAGTGAAAACAATGCCACACAATCAACCACAATCGGGATTCCGAGACCGGCCATTCTTCCCGTTTTGGCACACGGCCGGCGAGCTTCGATTACGCCAAGTCGAATGGAGCGTTGTTTCTTATTCAAATATGGTCAGCGATTATTTCCAGCGGCGCGCTATGTTCAATATTTTCGTAGAATTCTGCTCTCTCATGTCCAATTTTTCTCGTGTTTGCTTTTGGTTTGCTTCCGCCGTTCCCTCGGTTCGACGCGTGGTCGCGTAGTGTTACCAATTTATTTCAAAAGTGTTCCGCGCGTGTCCGAGTTCACGCAACGTTCATGACCGAGTACACCCACCCTAGAGTTTCTTCATAGTATCTCCCAACCGGTCTGAACATGGCACAACAACATCGGGGGTATCCATTTTGGTCAGTGACTTGGGGTGTGAACGCGTTGCACGCATGCTAATGCTCTTCCACTGCGTACTCAACAGGCTTGGAGGTCAGCAAGTTCAATATTGTTTTTAGATCACCGTCCTAATCAACATTATATATCTTACAGGAGTTGCTGCTTCTTGTACGTGATGGTCGTCATATGCACCGGACTCAACGGACTCAGCTGAACATATGTCCACCCAGTAGCAGCATGCTGCACACATCCCCTTGACCTTGTCAAAGTGTCAGTCTCTGTATTTGTCCACGTCCCCCCATTCTGAAGGTGATTGTCTAGCCGAATGCAGACCCTCAAACCAGTTCCCGAGGCAAAACCCATATCAGCCGTCACAATTCTACGTGGAACTATCGCCAAGTCTGGAGTTCGCAGTTTATACACTGGCGTCACCGCATCAATACTGCGACAGATGACGTATTCCCTTGTGCGCCTCGGAAGTTACGAAAAGATGAAACTGTCGCTGTCAAGAGAAGGTCGTGCTAATTCTTGGAGGTTGTTACTAGCCGCAATGGTTGCTGGGGGTTTGGGGGGTGTGGCAGGCAATCCTGCAGGTACGCACTCTACTTATGTCGAACTAGAGTTGTTGCAAAGAATACACCCTCTCCCAGATGTCTTACTAGTCCGTATGACGAGTGACGTTTCACGGCCGCCAGAGAAACGGTACAATTACCCAAACGCTCTCACTGGACTGGTTAGTTTGTTGAGGTCAGAGGGCATGAGAGGCCTGGCAAGAGGTGTTGGGCCAAATGTGGTGCGTAAGACACTGGCGGTCCTCAGGCTCGTAGCTGAACTGCACTCTAGATAAGGGCCGTTCTGATGAATGTGCGTGGTTCTTTCTGCGATGGTTATTTCTTTCACACACTCCGTACCTAAGGGTTCTCAAGTGGGCTCGTGAGTGGATCCCTCGAACCCTCGAGTAAGGGGTCACGTCTTGACCTTTTTGCGGACTAGCTATGACTTTTTCAAGTCGAAACTCATGCACAAGGTCATACCTGTCTTCAACACAAAATTAAACGACAGCATTCTCCTGCATTCGATTTCAAGCTGCCTAGCGGGACTTGTAGCCACCAGTGAGCATTTATACAGTAAACTTGGCGCACTGAGACCGATCGATTTCAGCTGTCTGCGCACCCGCAGACGTGCTAAAGTCACGTCTCATGTCACAAGTGAGTGTATCAAGTCAACCCATACACCGTGAATCGGACCTCACTACCATTAGAGCGGAGATATCGGTCTGATGAAGGTCCTTGAGCGTTCGCTACGTGACTGAAGGACCCCGCTTCTTATTCAGAGGTTGGACACCCGCATTCGTTCGGTTGGGGACCCAACACAGTCCTTCTTTTCGTCTTCTTTGAAGTGGGTTCTGGTCATCTTGAAGTGATGCCTGTCTGATTTTTTTCGTCCCTAAATAAAGCAACTCAAGAAAGGGTGGGATACTATGACACTCGAATTCTCATGAAGTCTCATTTAGAGCAACATGCAACCCGCCTCGCTGACCACTCGAAGGATAATATTATGTCTTCGCGAACCCCTAGACCCAACTATATCACACTTCTGCGGTCTTGTAAATGCATACCCCTAGACACTTATGTTATAGACTAGCGTTAAATGCACCACCCACTTTTTCTCGGCACGAAGCATAACACGTGCGGACCGAGTTAGATCACCTGACCGCGAAATTTCATGGCTGGGGCTGGTTGACTGAACCTCAGGCAGTCGATAATGGAAGCCTTTCATCTGCTATCCCGTGGAGGGGCAGCTTTTGACAAGCAGAGGTTTAGGAGTGATGTAAAGCTGTTCAGCGTATGTTTCTATTCACACAGCCGTCTGCTTGTGCTCAAATATAGCAGGGATCATTCGCATAAAGAAACTAAGAGCAACAGTGCCAAGGACGGTGAACTCCCCGCTGAGCTAGACTTCTTCAAGTACGCAGTCGCTGGGCCATCGAAACGCAAACCTTTTGAACCCGAGGCAGAGGGTCACGCGAAGAAGAAGAGACGCAAGAGGGAAATTAGCATCGACGATGGTGGAGATCCCGGTGCCAAGGATAAGGAGGATGATGCTAGCGACGTTGGCTCAGAACAGGGTACTGCCCCTCCGACTGACCAGACACCGAGTCACAGCGAAAGGGAAGAACGTTCCAGAACGTATAGATACGTTTAAAGAACTACAAGATCGTTACCACATAGCTTCACAGCTGATGGTCAATCTGGAGCGAAATGGCTACAAGTATCCCACAGGGATCCAGTCGTCTGGATGCCCGATATTGCTTGAGGTGGGCACCCCGTTTACTTCGAAACGACATGGAGCTTAGGGTCGTAGTCCCGCGACCTAGCTGCCATATCCCCCACAGGCACAGGGAAGACCCTATCTTACCTGCTACCAATTATGACCCTACTCAAAATACCGATATCGAGTTCCAACGCCGACGCTGGGGCAGGCATACGCGCGATAGTTCTAGCTCCAACACGCGAACTGGCTCATCAGATCTATAACGAGTGCCTGAAACTCGCTCAAGGAAGAAAGTGGCGCATCGTGCTCTTCAACAAGGCAACCGCTGCTACCCTTGTGGATAAAGGAGCACAGGACAGAGTTGGTACGTTTCGCCACATGATATTTGCGGGATTGGAACCGATATTATGCTTTTAGACATCGTTATTAGCACGCCACTGAGACTTGTATCGTCGATTCAATCGGGTCATCTTTCGTTACACAAGTATGTCCAAGTCCACGCGTTTGTATCAACCGCTGTGCTCACTCGTCGGTACTTGGGCAGTGTCCGACACCTCATCTTAGACGAAGCGGACCGGATGTTGGACCAAGAATTCATCACACAAGTGCAGGAGATCCTAGCGGCGTGTACTCACGAACGCCTCCAGACAGCTGTTTTCAGCGCCACGCTCCCCGCAGGGGCGGAGCGCATCGCATTGGATATGCTTCGGGATCCGATTCGCGTCGTTGTAGGTCTTAAGTGCGTCCGTCTTTCGCATTGGTACTCCCACTCGCTCTGACATTCTGGTACTTGGACAGAGACACACCTTTGCCACTCATAGCCCAATCTCTCACATACGTAGCTGACGACCACTCAAAACTTCCCACCCTGCGCGCATTATCTCTCACAACCTTATAATCCCCCCGTCCTTATATTCACGTCGTCACAACCTCGTGCGAGCTCTCTTGCTGAAGAGCTTGTCCTGAACGGGATCCCAAATGTCGACTGTCTTCATGCAGGGATGACCAAGAAGGAGCGCGATGATGCGGTCAGCCGAATGCGTTCAGGGGAGAGCTGGGTAATGATCAGCACGGAAGTGATGGCACGTGGTATGGATTTTAAGGGCGTGCGAGAAGTCATCAATTATGATTTTCCTCGGAGCGTTCAGAGCTACGTGCACCGTATAGGTAAGTTAGCGTTCCGGCGTCATCCCATTCTCCCGGATCTACTTAACATTGTCCAGGTCGCACCGGTCGAGCGGGCCGGGAAGGGAAGGCGGTGACCTATTTCACTGACGAAGACGCACCATACCTGAAGTCGTTAGTGGATTTCTCTCTGATTCATGTGACCATATGCTGAGGGAGTGCGCTGCACTAGAATTGCCAACGTCCTTCTTCAGTCGGGCTCATCAGTCCCAGAGTGGATCCTGAAACTTCCAAAACCATCAAAGTTGAAGCGCAAGCAGATGGGGAAGGTAAAGCGTGCAGAGGTGGTCAACCCTGCGCGCAGGATCGGGAGAAGTGATGCGATCAAGAAGCGGTGAGACAATATTCTCTTATTTCGTGGATTTCGTCCTGATGTGCGCTAGCGACATGATTGCTGGTAGTCGGCGGCGAAAAGAGAAGACACGTCGTAAGGAAGAAACATTAGAAACCCATTCTGAAGGACCGGACGATGTCTGGGAGGGCTTATCATAATATCTACACTGCTTATACATATATCGATGGCTCACAAATGCTGTAATCCGCTCTTATCGCAACCTCGTGCTGTAACTGTTGGTCTGGAACGCGAGTTTGGCAGCAGGTAATTGCGCCGAGCGACCCATTGTTTGCCGTCCTTGTTACTGGTATGCGATGGACCAATCAGAACGGAGGATTTCTGCCTCATGTTAATCGGAAATAAAAACGCCAGAAACTGCCAATGAACAAGGCGGCTGAAGCGGTGGCAGCACTGGATCGCGGAGGTGAAATTACATGTCCGCGGTATGTGATTTCCGAAGGAGAACGACATGAGGCTTCGTTTATGTGATTTTAGAGCGGGGTATCTCTCTCACGGGCTATAGGCTGGTGTCCCCCACCAGCGTACAAGAGGCCCCCAGGCCGGGTTGCAAGAGATGGCCAAAGAAATTCAAGGACGTTCTTGGCTTCTGGAATCTTCAATATCTCATCATCTCTTATATCATGCCTGCTACTCGCAATCTCAGACGCGTCCGTTACGAATACAGCCCCCTGGGGATGTCAGACTCGGTGGGGGGGTCGATGGGTGAGTGGGCCCTGTACCCAATTTGGTAACCCTGTGCTAATCCTTGTCGATACCTCTTCCTGCCTTTTTAGGAACGAGCACTGGTGATGGACTCGGTGATGAACTCGGGTTCAATGAAAATGGATATCGTGACCTGCTCAGCCACGTTCCCAATACCACGCAGTCTTTTGCCATTCCCGCGCTTGTGCTCCTACCCGCCTCCGCCACCCCACTCGCGGAGACCGTTCCCCCTCTCTGGCCCGTCTCGTCCGACGCACTCAGGTCCGGCATGCGTCCTCCAACGGCCGCACCGGTCACGACTCTGCGCACTCGTACCGCGCGCGCTGTGGCGAAGAGTCCATACAGTCGCGCGAACACCACAACGAAGTTTGATCCTGCCCTCGACGAAGTCATCAAGAACTGCCCCGCCGTAGATGTCCTGCTCGGCGGCTACGCGACTCCCCGCAGCTCTACCCACAGCCGCGGTCGCAACCACGAGCACGTGTCTCGCCCTCCCAACGCCTTCATGGTCTACCGCTCCTACGTGTGGTTCACAAAGCAGCTCGACAACTCCACCGAGAAGAACCTCAGCTGCGTCAGCAAACTTGCCGCGGAGAGTTGGAAGGACATGAGTGCTCATGCTCGAGCCCCGTTCCACGAGGTCGCCGCCCTCGCTAAGCGCAAGCACGCGGACCTCCATCCAAACTACAAGTATGCACCCTCATCTCGCTCGGAGAAGCCGACGAAGAAGAAGAATGTCCCGCCACCGACGCCCAAGGCCCGGGAGAAGGCCAAAGCGGTCGCCACACCCACCAACGATCGCACTGTGGCTGTAGCCTCACCGCTTCCGAGGAGAGCGACACAGGCTGCTAGGAGATCGTCCGACGCGCTCGCGAGCGTCGTCGTCCCCACGTCTCCCGTGCCGTCCGCGTCCACATCGACCGCCTCTTCCTCTTCCGCATCCCCTCCTCCCACCCCCGACCTCGAATACCCCTACCCTACGCCATTTTCTCCAGAGCTGGGATATCCCTGTGACATCGACCTCCCCGGTTTCCCTTCGAGGCCGCGCTTCCGCGCCGTGAGCCCTGGCTGCATCCCCAGTTGCATCCCCAGCCCCGCAATCTCTGTCCTGGAGCTGAATGTGCACGAGTCCCTGCTAGATTCATTGCCGGATGTGAGACTTCTATCATCTCCTGCCTGGCTGACACATTGACCGAACCCTTTTTTTCCAGAAATACGAGGAGGCTGCGTCATACCATGATCTGACCCCCCATGCCCTTCCTCTTCAACTGAGGGTCCCTCCCTTCGATGGCGTCGATCCCAACGGACAGATCGTCGCTCCTCCCCCGTGCCAGAGCATCGACTACTCCTGTTACATTTCCGGCAATCCCGACGCCAAGCTTGTAGCGCCAGCAGCGTCGTCTGTTGATCACCCAGACGCCCCGCCTTTAGGCGGCTGTGCCTTTTCGCTAGACCCTTGCGCGGACATTGCCGACCACACCTTCCATTCCTCACCGTCCCTCTTTGATTGGGTGAACTTCGACACGCTCACCCTCGGCCCCGGTCCCATTGCGGACGACACCGCCATTTACATCCAGGGTGACGGCCAAGGTTTCGATCCTGTCATCGCCTCTGGGATTTACTGATACGCGGGTCCATGGGTTTCATAGTAATGGGTCTGAGTGGGCGCGGGTGCGCACGCCACGTCCTGTCAGGTAGTACTAGCTACCGTCCCCTATATTGGTGTAATCGATCTGTAGAACCATGTCTGCTTTGATTTTATGCTCTGTTAACTCTTTCATCATCGCCTCATAGTTACCCCATATCATTCCAATCAGTAGTTGTCTTACTCCATTCGCATTTTATTGATAAGACGGGAAATGGAACGGCAGTTCGTTCGTTTCCATTTTACCTCAACCACGGCGCTGCCCGATGTCTTCTCATAGCACGCTATGCATACATGCGTCCAACCCAGTAAAGTATGCTCAAAAGAGCGCAAATGGGGGTAGATGCCAATGAGGGTCGTCTATTATTCTGGGCTTCGATGTATAGTAATGATCTTGGAAACTTCCTTTCGTGTCCCAAAGGATGGTACGACACTTTCCTGATGAGGACCAAGTGCGGTGCCGTTGTTATGCGTGCTAGGAAGGCTTCTTTAGCGTGACAATGGGGTTCGAACCCTACTGATGCATAACCCCACCACGAAAAATTGCAACTGATCTGTGGTAGTTTCTCTGGTAAACACATTTCCTCCTCCGAAAAAGGTTGAAGCTGGGCCCAGGCTTCACACGCACACATCCGGTTAGGTTTGATCGAGCCGTAGTCGCATTTCGCCTCATTTCCTACTTTTCTTCGCCGCGGTCTCCTTAGGGCCGTTCTTTTGCCGCTTGACATGAGTGCTCGACCCCACGTCTTCTATCGTGATACGTCCTGCTGCAAGCTCTCCCCTGAGCCATTCACCACACTGCTCCTTGGGTTCGCCAGGATGACCAAGTTGCCACTTGACTACCTCAGCGAGGGCTTTGCCTGTCCACTGGCCCGGCTTGGAGGCACCAAGCAACTGTACGATCTCATTCCCCTACAGATAAGCCAGACTTCGTATTAGAACCGCGTAGCTATATGTCGTTGGGACATTGCTTACGTCGAGGATGGGCCTAGTGTCTACTTCCTCTTGCAGTCCAAGCTCTTCGATGCGACTTGCGAAATCGTTGTATTTGCCAATCACCTCGGCCGCACTTTCGGCTGCGCCAAAACAATCTTAGTCGATGAAACGGTTGTATAAACTTGACGGTCCATACAGTTAAAGTTATCCTCGGAAGGGGTCGTAGCAGTCTACAAGATCTTGGATAAGGGAAAACAGTAGTGATGTTGTCCAATGGGCGCCAACTAGTGCGTTATGTACGGAGCTTTGACGAAGGAGTAACCCTTGACAGGCACATTAGTCGAAACAAGACGGAGATGACCAGCACGGACCTATTGCAACACGCTCAGACGGCGTCTTGAACCTGTCATCTTGAACATCCGGTGACTTGAGTAGCCCCGACGCTATGAAAAGCGCGGGGATGCCATCCAAATAGTGGTTTTTGGTGCCGACCTTCAGACCTTCACGTATCACAGCTCCCAAGACAGAGCGTTCCTTATTCTTCTCGTCAACGTACGTGATACCCCTGTAAGGCGTGAGCGCACACGCCATGTACAGTCGCGAAACGACTGAGGTCGACGAGGAGAGTCCAGATAGAATTAAGGGATGAACTGGTGGATGCTGGAAAAGTGCAGAATCGGGTTGAAGGAACGCCCGAAGGATGGACGCAGCCGCTATCGCAAGCGACGTTGACGCAGGCTGCGCAGAGAGGAGTGGTGCAACGGCTGGCGGAACATTGAAGACGAGAGGGAACAGAGATAGGGAATCAAGTAGGCGAAGAGACATGAGAGGATTTCGGCCTAGACGGTCATGAGGTGATGAGTGCTCGAAGTTGCGTATGACGCCGTACCTCCCATCATCTTGTCCACCTCTTCCCCAACTCGTTCTCGTGCTATTTTTTGCAACAAAGCTGCCTAAACACCGATTGTATCAGCTTAGATTCCTGTTTAAACGCAGGAACGAACCTGGAGCTCGCTGTCACTAGCTGACTCCTGCAGCTCAGGTACAAGCTCAAACCCAAATCGACTGGCAAATCGGACGCAACGAATAACCCGTAACGGGTCGTCTAGGAATGTCTGTTTTGGCGGGAGGGGTGTCCTGACGATCCCATCTTTTAGGTCATCGAGGCCCTGTCCTGAAATCGTCGGTGAAATGTGTCGGTCTGCAGGTTGGAAGAGGGACTACCTTACTAGTGTGATCTTCAATGGATCTTGTGTGTACGTTGTAAAATAGCGAGTTTATCGTTAAGTCCCGACGCAGGGCATCTTCGAGCGGCGTACCGAATGTCTAGGACAATCTCAAAATACGGCGGGGTAGACATTGCAATCATGACTTACAACTTGGGTGGGAATGCGGCTGTCTTCGGCATACGCTTCGTCCCGTAGGTTCACAAAGTCAAGATCAAGACCAAGGACGGTGGTTTTGGCTGTTTCCAGATGCTTGGACTGCCCGGGGTTGCCCTTGACGACAGCCACTGACTTTACTGGCAGGCGCTTGAGCTTACTGGCAAACTCTGTAAACTCGAGTGCAAAAGCGTGCCCAGTCATGTTCTCAAGAGCGATATCTATGTCGTTATTGTGGGAGCCTAATAGCTACAGGTGGTCAATGTTATTCGAAAGGAGAGTAAGAAAGGCTCCCACCTTATCCCGTACCCAACCTCCAGCAATGCGACATGACGTATGGATCCCTTTCTCTGCGAGTTGTTTTGTGCAGTCGTCGAGGAGGACACACAACTGTGACTCGACCTCTGTGAGACGGATGTCCAAGCGGTCAGGAATGTGGATTCGGTCTCGGTCGAGAGGAGTGCGCATAAAGGAAATAAAACGGGACATAACGCGTATCCTCTGTGGTGTGGGTAGGGACCTAAACATGAGTCATGAGACAAGCCGCTTAGCACCGACTTAATGAAAGTGTCTCGCATTTGAAAAAGGTACCGTACAGCGTCTACGACAACGTCTCGTAACTACGAGGACAGCAGCGTTACATCATATTCTGCAGGTGGCGGTAGATCGTATGTGAAGAATTCTCTGTATCCAGGCGACTACATCATGTATCTCGGTGCTGTTCACAGTATGAACGAGCCCTTCGTACTGCTTAACGGTCAAATAGGTCTCCTGGAAGTGAAGGACGTTACGCAGAAACCCAATGGCTTCCTCTGAGTAATCCATTGGTATCTCAGTGTCATCCTTTCCCTGTCCACAGAAGATAGGAACGTGGGGTTCTGTGAGAGCGATTTGCTACAAGAAAACGTCTAAGCATTCATCGCGGACGACGCTGTTCGGTTGTGACTGACATCGCGTCCCTTGTGAGGGATCCAGCCCGACAGGCTGATCACACCACCTAGCTCGTGTGTAGTCTTCAGCGCTACCAGAAGACTAAGAGCTGCCCCTTGACTGAAGCCCATGAGGATGATGCGACGAGGATCCGCGCCGCGATGGATCTCTGCCTGAATCAGGGCCTCCACATATGCGACAGACGACACGATGCCGGCTTCGTCCCATTCATCATGACCGGGGGGGAGTATTTGGATGTCGAACCAGCTTGGGCGATGCTGGCCTGCGTAATAGCCAACGGGCTTAGTTGGGCTGCGGTACCGGACGTTTTGGGTAAGAGAAGACGATTCCGATAACGACGTACGCATTGGGTATGACCCAGCCGATACTCGGGAGCTGCAGTGCCATCCATTGGATCATACCATACCAGGCTACGTCAGACTGCCCAAGTCCCTATACGTATATAGTGTGAGAGACGTCCATTCGGCGAAACTCAAGAACGATGTACGTGTAAGAATATGACGGTTGCTGTACGCGGCGTCGTCGCAGGGATGCTAAGCGGGTTGTCGGTCGGATTCATAGAGGAGCACGTGGGTCGCACCAAACTCGCGCACTCTGTGCTCTCCTGCCGTTAGCCACCATCACTCTGCAGCGCCCATCTGTGTAGTTCCACTCTCCTTCCTTCCTTCAACTAACACTAATGGGCAGCCTATTCTCATGCTGCGAGTCTTGCTGTACGTACTATCTCCTCACAGTCCCGTCTTTGAACACTTCTCCTCTTCGCATTACAGTCCAATCCCGCAGCTCTCAATCCTACGAACCCCTACTACTTGAGAATGAACGAGAGGCAGTGGCTGACCTCCTTCAGTACCTCGAGAGTGCGTATTTATTCCCACCAGATGCTACCGAGTGCCTCACCCTTCCCGAAGACCGGACGACAACCAACTTTTTCACCGGGTCGCCACTCTCTGCGCTGACCACGCTCTCCTTTTCCGACAATGTCGACTTGCAGCGCAGTGCAGCGCTTGCCTTTGCTGAGATCACGGAGAAAGAAGTCCGCCCTGTTGGTCGCGACACTCTCGACCCTATCCTGTTCCTCCTTTCCAGCCACGACACGGAGGTGCAGCGAGCTGCTAGTGCGGCCCTCGGCAACTTGGCAGTGAATAGTGCGTCGGCGCGATCAGATTTGACCTTCATCAGGTTGATAATTCTGAGGTAGCCGAAAACAAGCTGCTCATCGTCAAGTTGGGTGGACTTGAACCTCTCATTCGCCAGATGCTCAGTCCCAACGTCGAAGTGCAATGCAACGCCGTCGGATGTGTCACTAATCTCGCTACACACGGTACACCATCCTTTGTTGCCCGTTTTCGGAACGTGAGAAATTGATATTGATATTCTTCCTTAGATGATAACAAGACGAAGATTGCCAAGTCGGGTGCTCTTGTCCCTCTCACCCGACTGGCCCGGTCCAAGGACATGCGAGTGCAACGAAATGCGACTGGTGCATTACTCAACATGACGCATTCAGGTTCATTTAACGTCCTAACCATATTCTGGGGAAATGGCTGATGGACACGCCCGTGGTTTTAGATGAAAACAGGCAACAGCTTGTCAATGCGGGTGCCATCCCCGTTCTGGTCGGCTTGTTGAACTCTCCTGACACGGACGTGCAATACTATTGTACGACTGCTCTCAGCAACATCGCTGTTGACGGTGCGTGAGATACGCCGAGGCGATATAGCGGAGTTTATTGATAAAGCCCAAAATGGTCTCGTTCAGGCTCGAACCGGAAAAAATTGGCTCAAAGCGAGCCCAAGCTCGTATTGAGCTTGGTTCAACTCATGGAGAGCACAAGCCTGAAGGTACAGTGTCAGGCCGCACTTGCATTGCGAAATCTTGCGAGCGATGGTACGTGGTTATTTGTCTTGTCCGTTGTCCGATGTGTTGAACGCCAAGTTGTATGCAGAGAAATACCAGCTTGAGATCGTCAAAGCGGATGGTCTGCAGCCCCTTCTCCGTCTTTTACAGTCCACCTATCTTCCGCTCATCCTCTCTTCTGCCGCCTGTGTGCGCAACGTGTCCATTCATCCTCAAAACGAGTCCCCGATCATAGAGTCTGGCTTCCTGCAACCGCTCATTAACCTCCTGTCCTTCAAGGACAATGAGGAGGTACAATGTCACGCCATTTCCACGTTGCGCAACCTTGCTGCGAGTTCGGAGAAGAACAAACTAGCGATCGTCAAGGCGGGGGCGGTACATTCCATCAAAGAACTTGTTTTGGACGTGCCGATGAACGTGCAAAGCGAAATGACGGCCTGTGTAGCTGTGCTTGCGTTAAGCGACGACTTGAAGGGCCAACTCTTGGAAATGGGGATTTGCGAAGTACTAATCCCGCTCACCAATTCGCCAAGTTCGGAGGTTCAAGGAAATAGTGCCGCTGCACTAGGAAATCTTTCTTCGAAGGGTTAGCTTCTACAAATTCTACTTGTGCCGGCTTCTAATGATACCGCATTGGACATCAGATGGTCGCACCGCTTCAGACGATTACTCTGCCTTTAACGATGTATGGGACAACCCAGAAGGAGGCATGCACCAGTACCTCCATCGCTTCCTCACCAGCCCAGACGCCACGTTTCAACACATTGCCGTTTGGACCATCGTGCAACTTTTAGAATCTGGAGGTGAGAACAAGTCTCCTTATCGCCATCATAGCTGCGGCTGATTCATTTGCCAGACCCTCAGCTGATGAGCAACATCCGCTCTTCCAATCTACTCATTCCCAACGTCCGGGAACTCTCTGTTTCCCGCTCGGTAACGCCGACGTCGTCCGCCGGCGGTACCCCCCGTTCGCATCGATCTCAGGCACGTTCGTACCAGGAAACCGAGACGGGTGATGGCCAGGGAGAGATCCAAGAGCTGGCACGAAAAATTTTGTACTTTGTGGATGGGGACGAGCCGGCCGCACCCGTTGGCTCGGCACCGTCGCACGCGCAACCGGGGTCATCAGTTGGGCGCGAGTCGAACACTAGTGGCATGGACCATGAAGAGCTGAGGAGGAGCGTACGGGATGCACTTGGTGGAAGTTCGCGGGTCACGTATCACTGACCCCCCTTGATTTTCGTTTTCTTCATGGGCGGATTGGAGAGCAAATTTACATCCTCCAAAATGAGTTACCCCCTTTATTATTTTGTGTCTTTCATATATGTATCATAAGTTTTTTTTTTGCCGCGATCAGGTTGTGGCTGTGTCGGTTCGACCTTTAGGTGGCAGGTCCATTCATTTGAGGTTCTCTTTGTTAAGCCATACAATGCGACACAATGTCCTCACAATTGCCTTTCCTCGGATCACAACTTGTCACTTTTGGGGGTCCCGGCACGGTGGTCATGCGTACTGAGGCTGCCTCGTGTCCACAATGGCCGGGCACTTACCTCCCTCCATGGCCCATTTATACCGCTCGGTCGACACGGCATCTCTGCTTAAATTCACCCCCGTTTCTACTGCACCTTCTTCCCCATCCTCCCATTTTTCTCTTTCATTTTTAAACCAAGTCCTCGGCTGCGCCTTGGTCCTTCGCCTGCATTCTTATTATCTATCTCCTCTCCTTTTCACTCTAGAATCGTTCTCGTCTAGACTATGCGTTTCTCCATCGACGCCGCCCTCCTCGTTCTCGCGTTGGCGAACACCCTCGTAGATCCCGTTGGCGCGATGCCGACTTACGTACCGAAGCGCCATCTACTCAAGCGTGCCACCGACGGTTTCCACAAGACCGCCCTTCGTCACAGCGCCGGCCTCGCACAGGACCTGCGCATGGCGCTCAGAGGCCTCGGCGTAGCTGGTCCTGCACGCCTGTCCGTGACGAACGGCGGTAATGCGCCGTTCTGCATCCCAAAGTCCAATTCGAACCCGAACACGAACACGACCACGACACCGGTCACGTCTACGAGCACGAGCAAGAGGCCCTCATCGACCAGCACCGGCACCAGCACGCCATCGTCTACCGCACAGTCTGATTGGCAACTCGCGGAATCCTACGTGCGTTTAAATTTTTTTTTGCTCCTGCGCCGTGCCGGCCCGCTCGTACTGACGGTTGGGGGGATTTGTTTCCGCAGTCCGGAAACACGTTTTTCTCGGGATGGAACTTCTTCACTGGTGGTGATCCCACCAATGGGATTGTGCAATATGTGGACCAGGCGACTGCGGTGCGTGTGGTACCGGCTTTCTGTCACCAGCACCCGTGTCTCATGACCTTCCGGTTCTCCCTATAGCAATCTAGCAGCCTTACGTCCATCAACAGCGACGGGAATATAATTATGCGCGTCGATACCACGCCCCAGGTGACCGGCAATCGTCCGTCCGTGCGCATTCAATCACAGTACAGCTTCACCGGCGGGCTCGTCATCATGGACAGCGTCCACATGCCTACGGGTTGTGGGACGTGGCCCGCTTTCTGGACGAACGGCCCGACGTGGCCTCAGACTGGCGAGATCGACATCGTCGAGGGCGTCAACGACTACACGAACAACCAGGCGACGATCCACACGAACTCGGGCTGTGATTTGCCGTCCAGCAACGTCACCGCGCTTGGTATCTCGGGCTCTATCGTCGGGGGCACGAACTGTGCGGCGCTAGAAACGGGCAACCAGGGTTGCGGTGTGCGGGCGAGTCAGACCAACTCGTTCGGCGCGGCGTTCAACAGCATCGGCGGTGGTGTCTACGCTAGTACGTTTTGTTCTTTTTGCGCGGATGTAACGGGAATGTTAAATACTTTTTTGGCAGTGCGGTGGGACGACTCGGGCATCACGATCTGGTTCTTCGCCCGGGGCAGCATCCCGTCCGATATCACCGCAAACGCGCCCGTACCCGATGGCTGGGGCACACCGAGCGCGTTCTGGCCCGCGAGCACGTGCAATCCGTTCGAGTTCTTCCAAAACCATTCTGTGATCTTCGACACCACCCTGTGCGGTGACTGGGCGAGTGGCGTGTGGACAGCCTCCGGCATTCCCGGGCAGGAACAAAGCTGCGCGCAGCGAACTGGGGTCGCCACGTGCGAGCAGTTCGTACGGCAGAACGGCACTGCACTTTCTGAGGCCTGTGCGTTGTCCGGCTAATGTGTTTTTGCGTTCTGGGCCCTCGGTCGAACTGACTACTCCACTTGACAGATTGGGAAGTGAAGGGTGTACAGATCTATCAGAGCAAGTCATAGAAAAAAACGAACGAACGACCAAGAGTCGACCGAGCACACATACTATGCAACGACACCGACTATGAATTACTGACAAGACGACACACACGGATGATCGAGGACAACATTGTATTTTATTATATATTGGATTGTATACACGACAGTGGGAATACTCATTACTCGGGGTTTATTGGACGCGAGGTGATGCGCTGCGGGCGTGTGCATCCTGGGCGGCATGCACGTTACTGTATTTTGGGGGAATGGAAGATGCATGTAATAGATGTTTGTACGCTACAATATACTTATTGGACCGTCACGGTGGGGGTTTGAGTGTCTGTGAAGCGTGCAATGTGACACAGCAACGATGGAGCTCATTAATCTGGATTGGAGTGGGAGGGCCCCAACTACATAAGAGAAGAGACTACTCGAAAGTGTGGAAAAACGCGGTTTGAGCGTGCAATAATCCGACATGAGGTCGAGCGCACCGTGTCCTCCTTTGTTTCATACGATATGGTAGCATTCCCCCCCTGTCCAAGTTCCCCTCGAACGCACGTCTATTTCTTCGTCTTTTTGCTCTCGACGAACAGCACCCTTCGCTTCACTGTGAAACACACAAGCGTCATTTCCCAGTCAAGTCACCCACACACACGGGGGAAGCGGGGAGCACCCACCTCGTGGGTCGTACTTGACCGCGGCTAGCTTGGGCCCCGTGCGGAGGCGTTGTGTGGTATAGAAGAAACCCGTCTGTGCGGTCGAGAGGAGACGCACGATCAGCGTGCTGTTCGTCGTCGTCGTGTTGGGCACGAGTCAGCCCTAGCCTAGGGTAAATTGGGGGGTATGGTAGATACGCACCGAGCTTTGGACTTGCCGGCCATTCGGGACTGTCACGATTTATCACTGGCAGGCAGTTGCTCGTTGGCGGTACAGTCTGTTCGGACGTCGGAGGCCCGGGATGGAAACGTCACAGGGAAAAGGCGCGGAGCGGAGAACGTGAGAAAGAGCACGGGATGCCGTGCAGGCGCGCGCACGAGCACAACGGTCTCCAAACCAAACCCCACACAAAAACGTGCAAAAGAGATGATGCATGATGTTATTTATTCAAGATAGCAATACAAGTACGTAAAGAAAAAAAAATGCACACAAGGAGGAATTTGAGTAGCTGAACATATATATCGCGGGTGTACTCTCCACCCTTTTCCTCAATCGCCTAGTACCCAAACACATGGACACACAAGCGGTTGTGACCAAATGAGGAGCACGATCAGCACGAACTAGCGTACAGCGTAAGGCATTCAGACATGGGAATATGGAAAAGGCAGACGAAGAAAATGGTCCAAGAGGCTGAAATACGAATGGAATATGACATCACACTACGACTTGATTCGTACAAAACGATTTGACGCCGGGACATATAACATGCGGTGATTAGGCGAGAAATAGGGAGGAAAGGAAGACAGGAGGGCCAAAAAAAATGAAGCAATAGGTGAGAAAAAGAGTTGAGGTTGCGCGGTCTGGTAAGGGATGGCAAACCCCTCGATCACTGTTCGTAGCCAGCGGGACCTTGCAGCGAGGCCATCCAGATCCTCGTTTTGTACAACCTTTGCAAAGTGTGAGTAACGCCATACAATATCTCAAAAAGGGACCTAATGCGCACCGGAACAGCTCCCGTACCAACTCACGGAAGTCGATCCGCTTGTCAGCGATGAAGTAAAATGTGAGTTTACGTCGATCCCTAATGAAATGAAAAAAGATTTAGAACATTTGACACGACAACCCGGCCAACCCGAGAACAAAAAACAGAACCCCCACCATTGATACTCGGCGTCTACAACTTCCATAGGCAACTTTTTCTGCCGGACTTTGTTTTGGACACAGTTGCAACGCCTTGACCTCGTCCTGCATCTTCGTCATCAGGAGCCTACAGTGGCTGTGTCAACTCCTCGAAGAAAGCAAAAAATAAAATGGCCATACTGCGCATCCTGTGTCCCTGCTTTTCCGTAGATCAACTTTGGGTTGATCTCTTTCTTTGAACCGGTACCACCAGCACTAAGCGACGGGTGCTCCCCAGGACTCGTAGGCGTCTCGGAGTATCCGACGTGCGACGACTGCTGCTGTTGCTGCTGCCTTTGGAATGCCTCGACCTCGGCCAGTGTGATCGTGTCGTTCACGACCTTGCCCAAATCTTTTCCGCGGTCCGCTTCGACGATCACGAGATCGCCGACGCGAATGTCGAGCGCGAGGTCCGTCGCGTAGAACAGATCCGTCCGGCCCGCTTTGAACTCGACAATATACAGCGGGCACGATGAGGGCACAGCGTGAAGGGGAACGCCCTTGCCAATGTCGTTGATCGATTGACGGGGAAGCTGGGTATGTGCATCCGACGCGCGGCGTGGTAGGGATGCCGAAACGAGTGAGGGGTCCTGGTGGTGTTGCTGCGGAACACCGCGCGGGGAAATGGGCGATCGCGCAGCAAATCCGATGTCGTGCTGTGCGATATATTTGATGCCCTGTCCCGGTATGAAGCGAGCCGTCAGGGTGTGCTGGTTCGGTGTCCCCGGCTCCTGGAAGTCGTGGTGGCCGAGTGATGGAGACCCACCGGTCGACAATCCGTTATCACTCGACTCCCTAAGTGTCTGACGCCCTCCGGGGATTGAAAGGTTTAGGTTTTGATACGGAGAAAAGCGCTCGGGGGAACGACCATGTGGCGCGTAAATGGGGAGCGACGAGGGTTGGCTCGGTGGTAAGCCAGACGACGAAGAGACTGGACCAGGGCCATCCTTGGCGAGAGATAATAAATTGAGGTCATCTGCGAGGTCTTCGTCACTGAGCAAGAGTCCACCACGGCCCGACTGGCCAAAGAACTGGATAGGTGGGCGAGCTGGCTCGTCGTCTGCGCTGGCACCTGGAGCATTGAAACCGACAACCCCACGACGCGGTTGCACGACGCTTACACTGTGTCGCCTGCTTGTGGTACCGCTCCCTCCACCGTTTGTGGTATCATGCATGCCTGTACCCGACCACAATTCGCGGAACGCAGAGCCATCATCCAATAGGATGTCATTCACGTTACGTACAAATGGGCTCATGTTGGAGATATCAACTCCATGGCTGAGATCACGGGGGAGGAGAGAAAACAGTTATTGAAAGACAATCTGAATGATGTACAACGACCGTACCGGTTTCCCGCAAACGGTTTGGATGCTTCAAGGCGCCCAGGGATACTGAGTGGATTGGACCCAAACCCAGAATCGTTCCAGCTACCAAGGGCAGGTTGGCCATAGGTGGTTCCAACGGGACCAGGGCGCGTCGCAAGGGACTGGGACCGACTACGCGTAAAATCGGCGGTGTAGGTGCGCCCGCGCGATAACGTAGGGGGGATATAGCGCTCGTCATACGTGTCAGACATACCCTCTGATTCGTCATCTTCGAAAGTTGATCCGAAGGTCCGAGCTTCGCGCATAGCAGAAAGACTGGGGTGGAGTGGAGCAGTGGTGGAAAAAGAGGAACTACGGCCGGGGAAGGAGCCTGGATTGAAGCTGGAAGGGAGGCGTTGCGCCCAGGAAGGGTTCCCGCGGCCAAGGCTGGGCGAGACGGCCTGGTGGGACGAGAGAAAATTCTGACTGGAGGTGCGCGGTGGCTGACTGGCAGCGCGCTCTCGAAGGGACGCCGGGCCAGCAGAGTCGAATCCATGCACGGAAGCGAATCGATTCCTGCGATCCGCGTCGTCCTCTGGCTGCGGGAATGGGAAGTTAACGGGGTGTGCCATCATGGTAGGAGTAGGAGCGTGATGCGGGGAGGGTCAGAGATAGGCCGAAAGCCAAATGAAGGGATCAAAAGAATGCGCTGTGGCAAGGGTTCTGGACTTTAAGACGTTACGGATCTTCTTCGGGTTGTTTGTCTGGATACTCAAGTACAATCTGAAGAGTATGTAAGATACCGGACAAGCAAGGTAGAGCGAAAGAACGTACATATAATATTTCTGATTCACTCTTCTGACCTAGACGGTGATGATCGTCGGCAAGGAGTTTGGATGAACGGAAAATTGGACTTACTAGCGGGTCTAAGCTGCAAGAAAAGGAAAGAAAAAAAAATCTAGAAATGCGGATGATGTGAGGGATACAAGCCAGTCTATGAGGAGGAGATAGAAAGTGGAAGAGAGAGAGACTAGGGAGGAGGAACCATGGGTCTGTGTGGGGTCTCAGCGAACGTTATGAGTGGGAGCCCCGCACCCTCGTGACCTGCCCTTACCCCCCTTTCCCCATTCTGGCCTGATCACCTGTTCAATTAGTACCGCCGCCCATTGATGCCCCAACCTTACCCTTATACAATTCCTACAAACTGTACAAGGTCACAGGTAAATCCATGTGTCCATCAACGCCCCCGTGTTCGACCATGCGCTGTCAACCTCATCCCATTTTGTCCGCCACTTTACGCTATTCGCGGAGTCAGACTCTGATTTCGCTGGCGAGGTACGGCCGCAATGCGTCATACGTCTCATGTGCTATATGGTTTCCTCATTCATCGGACGGACCTCGACACAGCCGTCGTGAGGTCATGAGCGCGTCTTGTTACTGTACATGTACTTCTACGCATGACTCGAATTAAGGCTTCAATGCATATGCCATTGCCCGGTGCCTGCCCGAGTTTCAAACCCCATACAACTGCATATGCCCATTCCTAGCGGTCCAGTACGAGCGGTCTAACGTACAGTGTGGCCGGGGACTAATGATTAGTCATGAAGCGGGACCGGGACCATACATCAGTCGTCCATCGGGCTGCGTGCACGGCGGATCAGGGTGACTTTGGGATTTTGACCTGGAATGTACCTGTGTCGACCCTTAGCAAAGAGTTCGGCTTAGAATCGTAAGGAACACACATTGAGGAAGGTTGATTTCTGGTGTTACCGTTCCATGCAATCCCAGTCTCATTAGTGCACCGCGAATCATGCCCGCCGACATGGCGACATACTGTTCTCTCTAGTCAGCCTGGACTGATTTCTTCGATACTTCACGTACAAGTCTCGCGCGCCTAGTTGCATCTGCTCTGCTCTCCCAAGAGGAGATGCGCGCGATGGGTTTAAAAGAGTTATCTTGTAAGACATATACTCCCTAAACATTTCTAAGAGACGCGCTGGTAGGTGTGAACAGAGAGGCTCACTCGATGATTCGTTCGGAGGTTGTCGACTTGTTTGTCCCAGCACGTTGACCATAGCTCTTTGCATACAAATTTGACGATGTCCAGGGTGTCGGCGAAACCAGCCCGGTCATGGCATAATCTTAGAACGTTGGTGTGCGTTCGACTCTGCAGGATGATATGACCTGCACACCTTTCTGTGATATTTGCACCCACATGCATGCCTATGGCTTCCAAACGCGCGCCAAGTCCTTCCTCTTCATCATCACTCGGCGCTGATGGTCCAGCTGCAACAGAATCGCGCTGTGCGTCCTTCTTTGCTTTGACTTGGGGTGGTGGAGGTGGCGGTGGGATGAGACCTGCCTCGATCATCTCATTCTCTATCTTTTGTGCACGAGAATCAGCCACGGCCGATGAATGACGCAGTGTCTGCACTGCTTCGATGAGAAAGTATTCCATTGCCGCTGCATCCATTAAGCGCGGCTGTGAGTCCGCCAAAGTAGCTAGCGAAGGAGTGGTCGAAGGACCTGCTGCTGCTGTTGCGGCCATGACGGTGTGTGTGGAACGGGCTACGCGGACCGGGTCGATGGGGAAGCGCTTGTGGTGATCGAGTCGAGTGATTACTCTCAGACTCCTAGACGCGTCTCCACTGGACAACGGCCATGTCTGGTCTTTCTTCTATATTTCCCTTCAAGGGCCTTTCCTCTATCAGCCCACGAGATCGTCCACCAGATCCTGTCTCCCGTCTTCGTGCTACACTAGAGTCCATGCCTGGGACCCGCAAGTATATATTCACCCCTTCGACGCGGACAGACATTCTCTCCGAACTTTATGACGCTTTCTGGGGACCGTACTCCCACCTATTCCTTCCCAATTCCAACTCGAGTCTTCCCCTCCCCACAACCCTGGCCGAGGTGCAAGCACGCCTTAACTTCGCTGGCGCCGCTCTCAATGACCCACCAGTTCCAGGGAGACCCTGTGGTTACATCTTCAAGAAAGGCGAAAGCTGTTTTCGCTGCAAGTCAGTACTGCGCACCTCCGTCGTTGGATCCTGACTAATCACAACACATTCAGGGACTGCGCGCTCGACGACAGTTGCGTCCTCTGCTCGCGCTGCTTCCACGCCACAGACCATACCGACCACAACGTTTCGTTCTTTATTGCGCAGCAGTCTGGTGGGTGCTGTGATTGCGGTGATGTAGGGGCGTGGCGCATACCCATCGCGTGCCCGTATCACCCTCCTGGTGCTGAAACTCCCTCTTCACTCGTCGCTTATGCCGCCGAACACCCTCTCATACTCAAGGGTCGCACCATTCCTCCTGTACAGAACTACCCGCATCGCGTGCCCATCCCCCCTGAGTTACGCGAAAGCATGGCGCGCACAGTTGCCTATGCGCTAGACTTTGTCCTAGAGACCCTCGACTGCTCCCCCGACGAGACCAGCGTACCGACTAACGAGGCAGATCTCCGTCTCCAGCCAAGCGCAGATCCGATGATGAAGGACCACTATTGCGTCGTGCTCTGGAACGACGAGAAGCATTCGTTTACCGAAGTCATCGATCTCCTGTGCTTGCTCACTCCGACCCCTCGCGACGAAGCTGCAGAAATTGCGAACCGCATTGACGACCTTGGTCGCGAGGTCATAGAGATGAGCACAGACGTTCCACGCGTTCTTGATATCGCCCAAAAGATTGCCCAGATCGAGCTCGGTGTCACGGTGCGCCGCGCGTATGATACATTCCGCGAACAGGTCGTTGCGGTCATCATTGAGTGGTTGCTCGATCTAACGCGCGCCCGCCTTGGGACTGACACGGTTGTCTTGAAAGAGGTGATCGCAGAAGAGCTGCTTGTCCCAAGAAGACGGAGCAACGCGATGGTCAACTTGCCGTCCGAGGTCCTATCCATCGAGACCGAGGTACCCGATGCGGTGCGAATAACCTGGCTTTACTTGTATCACACGAAGCTCTGGAAGAAGCCACGACTAAGCCTGAAGGAGATATACGCGTCAATATTGGGCCTGTCGCATCAGCACAAGCTCAGCGTTGGTATGTTTCTCTATGCCACGTCTTGCTTCGCCGATGCTGAATGTCAAAAAGCTGCACACTTTGCCAACGTGTATCCCCGTGTTATCGATAATTACCTTCTCGTCGATCGTGAGGCTGAAACGTCCATCAAATACTTTGCTCTGCAGCTATTTACCGTTCCATCTGCCGCCTTGCACATCGTTCAATACTACAACATTGTCACGCGCATCCTCAATATCATCACTGCCTTCTTCACGAATCAGATTTCCGATAGACGCATCAAGTACCCTGCTTCTGCCGCTGCAGAAATTGACGTTGACAGCGAGCCATTCAAGTCAAAACGCTTCATGCCCGTGTTCAGCGATCTACGCTATCTTTGTCACAACGAGCCTGTGCAACGGCTCATCTCCCGCCGCCACGAGTTCATTACGCAGTTCGCCCAAACTTGCCAGTTGTTTATGTGCATCAATCCAAACAAGCGCGCGGCGAACTCACATGTGGAGTTCGAGACGGACGGGTGGATCAGCGTGTTCAATGTAACGCTGTCTCTGTCGAGAGTCATCAAGGTATACGGGGAGGCTTTTCAATATGCAACTCCTGAGGAGCTAGTCGCGGCCATCACCACCGTCACACACAACATCCTCATGTCGGTCACGCTCACCGACGAGAGGCTAGATAGGACAAAGTTCACCCCTATCGTATTCCACGACGTCAACTTTGGGAGCGCACCCTACTCAATCATACAATTTGACGTACTGGAAGGGTGGGTCAGCTTCCATCACTCCTTGCAATGGCTGCTTGCAGAGCTGTTCAAGCACGTGGACGCGCTCTCGGAAAGCTCGCTCGGTGAAGTTGGTCTTCCGAGCATACGGGACATTCTGTTGAGGAATACGAGTGAGAAGGCCGTGTTGACTATAATCGATTTTCCACTCCGAGGTGAGCTTGTTACTGCGTTTAATAACACAAAAGGCTTATGTCATTGGGGTAGTTCTGGCAATGGTCGCACAGATCCGCACCGGTCTCTGGGTACGAAATGGCTTTGCCATCCGCGGGCAACTCTTGCACTACCGTGACTTCATGCTTCGCGAGCTGTGCTACGATCAAGACTTGTACATTATCCAGACGGCGCTCATCGTCCTAGATCCCAACCTCGTTCTCGTCAGCATGATGGATCGCTTCCAGCTACTCCACTTCTTCGAAGGCGGGGTGGCGCATCCCTCGTACGACGACCAACAGTTACTCACCATGGTGGAGGAATTCCTGTACATCCTCATCACTGTTCTCAGCGAGGGCGCCAACGCGAGCAAGATGCCTATCAAGGACGCAGTTCGCCGAGAGATCGTGCACGCGCTAGCAGTCGGACCATGCACCTTCACCGATCTCGTTAAGCGCGTTGCAGAGCGCCTCGTTGAGGATGCGTGCTTCGAGCGTGTGCTGCGTGAAGTCGCGAACTTCCGTTCACCCGAAGCTACAACGGACTCGGGGATGTACGAACTCAAGTCCGAGGCGTACGACGAAATCAATCCGTTCTTCTACCACTACACGCGCAACAAGCGCGAGGAGGTCGAGACGGTGCTGCGCAACCACTGGAAGAAGCGCGGCGTGCAAGATCCCGTCATCGTCCCGCGTCCGCTAGACATCACGCGTGGCCCGTTTACCGCTCTTCCTGCGACGCTAGAGTCCGAGGTGTTCTTGCAACTACTGTTCTACACCGTGTTCAACATCCTTGTGCTGACCGAGGTCTCGGCCGCCGCACCGTCCTCGGGCGAAGCTATTCTCGACCAGATGCTTCATCTCACCATGCTTGCGTTGGTGGAGCGGCCAGGGCGCCTTCAGTCACCTTGCCGCAACGAAGCCGTTCGAAGACGGCAAGAATCTCATCGACATGCTTTGCGTGCTCGAGCATCACGAATTGTATCGCGCGTACAAGGCGCGGTGCGATTGGATCCTGAATGTGCTTGCCCAGCACGTACCGGAGGCTGTCCGCGTGCGCCGGCGGGTCGTCCTGCCGGAGGCTGGAGAAGGCCCTGGGGATGCGAAAAAGAGGGCCGCGCGTGCAAGACAGGAGGCGATCATGCGACAGATGAGGGAGCAGCAAGCGAGTTTCGTTAATAACATAAACGATGACGACTACGATGACGAGGAAAGCGTCGACGCGGACGAACCAGCATCTCTTGGGACATGCATCGTGTGCCAGGAGGAGCTAAACGCATCGAAGCCGTTCGGTGCGTTGGGGTTGGTCCAGCCTAGCAAGCTCGTGCGCAAGCAGCCGGACGGAAACGGCGGGCTGATGAACGACGTGATGACCTCCCCCTATTCCCTAGACCGTAGTCCGCCTGCGTCGGCAAATGCAACGTTCCCGCCGCGAGGAGAGGCGCTCCATGATTCCAAAGTCACGACGTTCGAGGTGTTCTCGTCGCAGAACACCCGTTTCGGTCTACACGCGTCGATTTGCAGTCATCTGATGCATTTGGACTGCTTCAACGCGTACACGCTCTCCATTCGCCAGCGCCACCGGACGCAAGCCGCGCGCAATCACCCCGAGAGCATACCGCGCAAGAGTACATCTGCCCACTGTGCAAAAGCCTCGGGAACGTCATCCTGCCCGTCTCGCACCCGGCGCCCATTCAGCTCAACACGTTACCGTTCGCGGATTGGACGCGGGCGGCGGGCATCAGCGTCCTCAAGTCCAAGTCCGATCCGCTCTTGGACTCCTTGCTCGTCGGTAACGGCACGGGGGAGCTCGTATTTTGGGGCGCACAGGATCCGGGCTACGTCTCGTTCTTCCGAGCGGCCGACCGCTGGCCCGATTGGGTCATGCACAAGATGGTCGACAGCGTGATGAACATCGCCCGCGCCATCTCACAGCAATCGCGTCATCTACGCGACCGGCCAGAACCCGAGGCCTAGCGAGCGCGGCGCAGGTCTATATCTCCCCGAAGACCTCGTGGGGTACACGATCGCGTGTCTGGAAATTGCCCAGCGCGGGGTGGGGAGCCCCGGCGGGACGGTTGCGGACAACCTTACTGAGCCTCAAGCGAGGATGCTGCGTGGCCTCATCACTTGCCTCGGGAAACTCGCCGTCGTGCCATTCCGCGGCCGGCCAGACGAAGGGAGAGAGGCGCTTGCGTCAGGCCATCATCAAGCGTCTGCTCCCGGAGTGGAGTCTCTCGACCCTGAACCCAGTCTCGTACCCTTTGCTCCTGCGCGACCCATTCACCATCGTGGTCGAGACCGCCGCGGTGGCTCCCGAGATGCTGCGCCACGTCCTCGTGCTCTCGTACTACGCCCTGCTCGCGCGCACCGTGATCGGGCTCATCTACGTGCTGAACAAGACGCGCAGCTGGCCGGTGCAGCAGCCGGTGCAGCGCGCGCACGAGAACATCTTCGGCGACCTGCGCATGTTCTTCACGTCCGTCGTGCGCCACTCGCCCGTCGTCGAGCACGCCTCCGAGATCGTCTTCACGACCTACGGCGAGGCGCGCATCGAGAAGCTCATGTACTGCTTCACGCTGCCCTTCCTCCGCCGCGCCGCCATCCTCGTCCGCGCCGTGCTCCCCACCGCGTTCCCCTCGCCCGCCCTCACCAACGCCGGCAACGAGCGCAGCGAGTACTCCCGCCTCCTCGCCATGCTCGGCATCCCGCCCCTCGCGGACCTGCCCTCCCAGGACACGCTCCAGACGAGCCTCGCGGGCTGGTGCTCGCACTACGGACACTCGCACGCCGCCTCGCAGCTCAACTGCGGCATCATCCTCGAGAACCCCACCGTATACCGCATCGCGCGCCTCCCCGTCGTCCTCGACACCCTCTTTGGCGAGCTCGATAGGGCACTCACGTGCAAGCGCTGCAACACCCTCCCGCTCGACGCCGCCATATGCCTGATCTGCGGCGCCGCGGTCTGCTTCCAGAGCCATTGCTGCACCGACAAGGAGTACGGGGATAAGGGCGAGTGCAACATGCACACGCGGGAGTAAGTCCACACGCTTGTGGTTACGCGCGCCGCTAACACGTCTGCCTTCTCTAGGTGTGGAGGCGTCATCGGACTCTACTTCTTGGTCAAGCGATGTTGCCTGCTGTATCTGCATGCTGGACACGGGACCTTTGCACTGGCGCCCTACCTCGACATTCACGGCGAAGTCGATACTTCGATGCGGTGAGTCCCGCTTTTTACGCTCCGTGTCTTTTGTCATCTGTGATTTGTGGCTTCAATTTGCTGATGTTACGAATTCTTAGAAGAGGGCGCAGGCAGTTTTTACATCCGGCTCGTTGGGAAGAGGTCAGAAAAACGTGGCTCAATCACGGGATACCGACCTTGGTTGCGCGAAAGCTAGAGGGCACTATTGATAGCGGTGGTTGGGAATCTCTGTAGCAGAAAAAAAAGTTGTGTGTAGTAACTTTCAAGTTTGTTTCGTTTTGTCGTCTGTAACTTAGGACTGGGGCGTCCGAAGACACTTGTAAATTCGTAATCATATTCACGAATGGGTAGAACGGCTAGTAGAAAACCAAGCATGGGATGAACTGCCCGCCTCTTCCAATCGAGCGATCGTCCTTTGCTTGCCCAAGACATCCATCATTTCTGCAATGCTTGGCCCGTTCTGTCGTGGCGATGAGCGATTTAGATTCGACACTCCAAGGTCGAGGAAGGTTTACCTTTATGCCACTCATAGCGTGACGCAATGCGGTCATGAATTTTGCCGGTTTGATCACCTTTGCTTTGCTCTCGGCATGCAGAGCGTCCGCCAGGGTCTGCATATCCCACGGTGATGCGGATTTGAGGCGTTCCACTGTGCCCCGCATCGCATTTTGATAGTCTTCCATTGAGATTCCGTCCAGCATCGCACGCGCTTCCGCATCTGCCCAGGCCGGCGGCACGAAGAAATAGGGTGCAGCAGTGGGCAGGTCCATGAGAGTAACCAGGCGGCCCTGAAGAGCAGAGATAGCCTTCTCGATGTATTCGACCGATGCGAACGTCCTAGAATAACAGTAAACACCCAGTGCGGTGTGAAATTGGCACACTGACGTATGAGGAAACGCGTCCTTGACATGTCCTTGAGCACGCAAAGCCAACGCACGAAGGCCGGATTCGGTGGACAGAGTCCGCATGAGATGGTGCTTGTTGAGATACTCCAGTTTAGTATAATCCAATATCGTGCGCCGGAGCGTGAGCACGTCCAACTTCAACTGCGAGCAGACTCGTCAGGCCAACCAACTTGCGGTAAAAAAGTGATTAGGAAACAAACATTGGTGACGATCTCGGGGAGACTCATGACCGTCGTGCTGTCTGGCGCTTTGGCCGTTTTGGACGTTTGGCCGTCGGTATGGGTTCCCCATCCCGCAAGCGCAACCCAGTTCAACACGGCGTCTGGTTCCCATCCGCGCCTCTGGGACATGGTCAAGATCATATTTATCACGCAAAAGGTGGTTGCTAACCATATAGTCCATAACCTGGACGTCGCCGCTCCGCTTCGACATTTTGCTTCCGTCGGGGTTGAGGAGGAGAGGTAGATGAGCGAAATGTGGCGGCATGAGCCCAAGAGCGGCGTAGAGATCCAGGTGCAACGGGAGCGAGGCCAACCATTCCTAACGCGATAAACCCTTTTGTTTTAGCGAATAATACAATCGGTAGACTGGCGGCGCGCCTGACCTCTCCGCGCAGGACGTGTGTGATACCCATCTCGTGGTCATCGACGACCGACGCGAGATGGTAGGTAGGGAAGAGGTCCGATTTGAGCAATACGGGGTCGGTGGGGAGGGACGCGTGGGAGTCGCGCAGGCTGCCGAAAATGAGGTCGGGCTCTGCGCGGTACGCTGGGAGAATCGAGTCCTAGAAGGGCGGGTTCTCGCTGAGCGGTCGGCTTGCGCGGACGGAGGCACCCACGTTCAGCCGCACGACGTTCTTTTCGCCGGCGCGCACCCGACGCGCGACTTCCTCGGAGGAGAGCGACAGGCAGTGCTTGTCGTAGGTAGAGTTTAATCCGGCACGTGCGAGACGTCTCCGCGTCTGGGCCAGGCGGTCTGGACTGCAAAAGCACCGGTACGCGTGTCCACCCTGCGAGTACGAGTTGTAAGGGGGGGAAAGAAGTACAATGAATGAGAGGACGAACGTCGAGCAACTTTCTTGCGTAGTGATGATACAAATCCAATCGCTCAGACTCAGGCCGCATTGTCAGAACCGCTCTGAGTGAGAAGAAGCGCGTGAAGGAGTATACCTACCTGGAAGTAAGGCCCATGGTGGCCATTTCTCCCGGGACCTGGGAGAGCGGGTCACGCTGAGAGGCGGTCAGACAGAAAGATGACCCCAGACTTACCAAAGTCATAGTCAAGCCCAGCCCAGGAGAGTGCGTGCTGGATTCCCTCTACAGAATGTGGCACAGTTCGTGACTACGAGTGCGAACATTATGAGGAGTAAGGGGATAGGGGACACCTCGAACGTACGGTGTCGGTGTCCTCGATGCGGAGGATCCAGTGACCACCCGTCCTGCGAGCAAAGGCAGTGATTGAATAGGGCGGTGCGTAGCCCTCCGAGATGAAGCGGACCAGTTGGCGAGGGTGCAAAGCGTAGGAGAGGCTTTATGGCTGCCATGAGGGGGAACGAGTTGAGTCACACGTGAGCGGATTGGCACACACTCGTGCGCGCTCAACGCTGTCCTCGACCGCCATGGAGCTTGGTTCTCATCTGGCTACAAAATTGGAGCCGTTCGTGCTCATATCAAAGTCTGCGAAAGGTGCGGCTGCCGCAAAACTGATCCAGGACGCCATATCCGCCCTATGGCGTGTACTTCTTCGCTGAACTCCTCGACGCACCGAATATCAAGCAGGTGCGCCGTACTAATCATAGACACGATATGTCGAGATCGCCTGAACCGCATTTGTCCAGCTCGCAGGCAACGAACAATACGGAACGTACTACGCGTTGCTCGAGACGTTCGCATACAAGACGTATAGGGATTATCTCCGTACGACCTCGTCTCATTCAGCCTGCGTCGAGCCTTGACGTCCGCCTGGAAAGAACAAAAGGTGGCATTACCAGATCTTTCACCGACGCAAACTACGAAGCTCAAGCACCTTTCTCTCCTCAGCTATGCCATGCAACAACGCGTCAGTTTATCTCTTTCCCCCTCTCCTCCGATCTGACCTGCCACACAGGTCCTCCCTTATTCCTTCCTACAAACGCACCTAGACATTCCCACGATTCGCCTGCTAGGAAGATCTCATCATTGATGCAATCTATCTCGACATCATCCGCGGTAAGCTGGACCAGAAGGAACAGCAATTTGAGGTCGAATACACCATCGGAAGAGACGTACCCCCTGACTCCGTCACGGGGATTCTGTCTTCCTTGGAGAACTGGTCCGTAGTATTTCATGGGATCGTCGTCTCGATCTAACTTGATGAAAAGGTCAAAAACAACGGCAACGGTCCTGGAGACGCTGGATGCGAAGCTTGTAACTCTCGCGGAACACAACACCGTCAAGGTGCGGGAGCACGCCGAGCACGAGGAGGCACTCAACTCGGCACTCAAAGAGGTCGCGGACCGTTTACGAGAGAAGCAAAGCACGAGTAAGCGCGGTGTTGGTGGGGCTTCGGGACGAAAGGACTTGCGCGACGAGGACGGTATGGATGTCGACGAGCCAGCGGGGTCAGAGACTGGTAGAAACAAGAACAGAAAGTACGCCCGATTCCGTCTCTCTCGATTCGATACCTGAACTCTTCTTTCCAGAGCACCACAGGAGATGGTCAAGACGCGTACGAAGCGTAACAGGATGTGATGACCTCTTACGGATACTAGTAGCTATCGACTTGTTCACAGCGACATTGTAACCTTAGTCTCAATTTTTTGTAACTGGATTGCCCAGTCTGTGTCGTGTGATTCCGTGCAACTACATGCCCGAATCATGTCTATCGTAGAAAAGGTAAACGAGTCCATAAACTAAACATCAAATACAACATCCTCAGGTCTAAACACGGTGTTTCCAGGCCACACCGTCACGGGCACCTCACACTCCACCGTCTCAACAACAAGCTCCCTCCAGCCCTCCTCTCCAGCCCCAATGTCCACCTCGCCTTCCGCCAGTCCCTCCCCATCTTCCTCATCCGTGAGCGCCTCGTCTCCGTCATGGAACCCACCCTCAGAGACGCTCAAGAACGTCGACGCGAAGAACGACGCCCACGAACGCACCTGCGGCGACGACGCCTGAGCCGGCTTCACCTTCGCAGCAGGCTCGGCGACCTTCGGCGGCCGCTCGCGAGGCGCAAGGCTGTCCGTCGGGACCCACGTGCTGCCCCACTGCCCTCGTGGGCCGTCGCGCACCATACCGCGCACCTGGGCCCCCGGCGCGGCGATCGCCACGAGGAGGCAGAGACGCACCTTCCACGCCAGGCCGCCTTCGGACGGCCCGCCGCCCAGCGAGAGCCGGAACGCGGGTGCGGCGTCAGGGGGGATGTCGAGCGCAAAGGTCGTGCGCTGCGTCTGTGGGACGAAGGACGCGTGGTGCTCGGCGTGCACTCGACGCATGTAGGACGCGTGTCGCGCATCGGGGGACGCCGCGATTTCGGACGGGAGAGATTCGTGCGCTTCGAGCATGGCCGAAAGCTGTGTGAAGGGGTCGATCAGCCACGTATGGTCCAAGGTACCATTGCGACACGATGAATACTCGCCTTGAGAATGCGTGCGCGTCCCCCGCGATCGTTGAGTTCGACGACGCCTAGAACGGTCTCGCCAAGACGCCACGCCGATTTCACGAATGTGAGCACGGCGACTTTGACCCCGTCCTTGTTCACGTCGTAGGAAACCTTCTTAGAGACACGCGTGAGGACTTCGACCGCCTCGCGGCATCCAGTCAGGCCTCCATCGGGTCCGGCCAGCTCCTGATCGTCCATTGTCACATGCACAGCGGGAAATGCAGACAACGCGGCAGAATTGGGCTCTAGTAGCAGCAAGGCGTAGGTGCGTAGATCACTAACGGAACCGCGAGAAGCCGACGGTGAGCTGGCTTGCGATACTTCGGAAATGTGAGTGGAAGAACGGAAAAACGTGCTTTGGCCGCATACTTTTGGGAGGACCTCGTGGCTTCTCCTCTATCTTCTCCTCTAACCTTTCACCGTACTCTACTGAGCCCGTAAGCAAGTCGTACCATCGTGGCGGCCGGGAAACTGCAGCGGACATCCCATTAGATCGTATTCACGAGTTGTGACGAACGGAAAACACTTACCAGAAACGTGATTGTAAATTCGTATGGGTACTTTCATCACTCTGCTCTGGCTAGTCGGCGAACCGGCAGTTGCCCGACACGCACCAACGGACAGATTATATGAAAACCTGAGAGAGCGGCCCCTATAGGTCGGCGGCAGGTTCGGTGGTAATGTCACGGTGTAAACGTCTAAAGACGCAAAAGCGTGTCAAATGAATGTTCGAGGCCCTTCTTACGTGCTGCACTCACAACTACGTTCTTCACCCGGCCCCAGGCTCAAATCAACAGCAAGCATCGCTGGCGGGACCTCAAACACCGACATCGGCTGGTCAGGGTCCCAGTCATCATCGTCTTCCTGTATCGCACCCATACCAAGGCCAACGCCGCCTATACCCAGCCCAATGCCTTCCTTCCCATGAGGATTTGCTACCTTCGCGCCCGCACCCGCAAAGCTTCGTATGGGAGGTGTATGTGGGGTACCGCCGTGCGAAGGGGCGCGGGCGCGGTGGCCGGGACTCAGGACTGCAGAAGCGGGTGACGATATCAATCCCCATAAACTCCCAGCAATGCTCGCGCTGCGTCGTTCATGGCCACGGGGCGGCGGCGACGCGACGCCAATGTCCATGCTGCCCCCACCACGCGGACCGCGTTTGTGCCGCTGTAGCGCGGCGAGCGCTGATGGCCGCGCGAGGGACGAAGAAGGGAGCAGAAAGAACGAGCCTGTGAGATGTACGTAGGCGTACAAGACCAGTTCGGTGTTGTCCTTCGGAAGGGACTTGAGTGAGGAGGGGCGCCCGTTTCCTAGGAAGGATTGTGTAGAGTGCTGCGTGTCTGAGCGTGGCGGATAGGCAGGAGAAGTGGATTTGGAGGTACCCGCGGCATGAGGAGAAGCAAATGGGGACGGCGTGGGGGCGGGTGAAGGAAAGGTGGGTGTAGGTGGGATAGGGGACATGGTTTCAGCGATAGGATCGAGGGACAATGCGAAAGACGAGGACGAAGCACTTTGCGGGATCGGTGCAGAAACATCTGTTACGGAAAGCTTGCGGGCGTGCGGGTGATTTGGGGGCACGGGGGTAGTGGACGTGCGGGCCAACGGGGAGGACGTGTGCGGTGACGATTGGCCTGCCGTGTGTAAGCTAAACAGGTATGGCGATGGAAAAGGTGCTTGCCTGCAAGGTGAGTTGCACGAAGCAACGACGTTTTTTTCGTGTCATCGGGAAAAGAACTGGGAAGTTCATGGAACGGGATGTCGACGGAAAGTGATCTGGCCGGGACACGCCTCTCAGAGCAACTCACATCGGAACACCCATTCCGTGGCGGGGCAGTTCCAATCAAGCCTTTACGCGTCGGCGCCGAGACCTTGACGGGAACGTGCCTCAGCGGAGCAGTGAGGGGACTCTTTGGCAGGCCAGGAGAGGTTGGTGGACGTGCAAGGCGCGCAGAACTGACGGAGTGCGCACTGCGCTTGTGGGTTGAGCGTGGCGGCGCGACCTGCGCCTGGGGCGAGCGTACATTGGTGATGGTAATGGTCACGGAAAGAGGTTCGCCAGCGAAATAAGAAGACTGAGAAGGTGTGACCACGACACGAAGAGCCGAGTCGAAGTCTTGCACCTCGGACATGGCGCGTGTGTTGTGTAACGGTGAACACGGAAGAGAATTTTCTTTTCTTTTTCGAGACCGACGACGAGAAGGACAGCAGAGTGGTTTAGAAGATATGCATGGAAGCGTCAATGGACGGCCATCGCGAAGGGAGTCCGTGACCCGCCGTGCGCCGCTGTGTATGCACACGACACCCACGTCTACACTTCTACTTGTGCCAACTCATGTGTGTTCTCCGCCACCAAAGGAATTAGCTGTAGTTCGTCTTCGATACCGTCAACGTCGTCCAAACTTTTTACCCAGACCGCCGCTTCGTTTGTTCTGGAACCCTATTATTACAAGAAGCAGGTGGTCATTTGCCAGTCCTGTGGCACTGATTGCGAAAGATACCGCCGACAATGTACAGTAACCCTCAGGCCCTAGGGTTCTTGATTACTGCCGTCAACGATCTTCTAAGAGGTGTGTGCATCAGCTTCTCTGTCGCCAATGCGGCATAGTACTATTACACTGCCATGTGATGCTACATGACCAGATGGTCTGAAACGCATCACCCACGGCATTCCTACACGCTCTGCCAGCGACGGAAAGACGGAAGCAGTACTATTAACCATCGGGTCTCGGTCCTCCCTCAATGCCGGCTTCCAGGCTTTCTGGATCCATTCGCTTCGCGTTAGTCTTCAGGGTGCACATCTCCTTTCGCAGGCCTTTTCTTCATCTGCCTTAGACCCTTTCTGTTGGAATAACCCTGTTATTACAACATGACTGATTTCCAACTATGCCGTAAGGGAGCTGGCAGTCTCGAGAGTCTCTCGAAGCTCTTCTCGTGTGCACTGCGCTGTAAACGCTCTGGAGTGTGCATATGGTCGTCTTTTGGTCATCTTGGAGACGACATGCAGGAGGCAATGCCGTTCTGCAACAACATGAGGTGAGTAAATGGGGAGCACACTTCCCACAGAAACGGTCCAGTCGCCTCGCGCGCATGGAAAACCTTGATTCGATCCTTGCACAATTTGATACACGCGCCAAAGGCGACGCCCTTCATTGTCATCGTACACAGATCAGAGCGGGCCAGCTGCTCTTGTGAACAGCTGCCTTCGATCTTTTTCGACTGCTCACCGTTTGCTGGTTATCACGCGCCGGGTCATTGACCTGACTCGACTCAATGGCGCGCACAAACATCTGGCGCGGGATCAGAACACGTCGCATTCCTCGTCTCCGGTGGGACGCAAGCATTTGAGCCAGTTCGTCACACCCATTTCCCGACCTCTCCGCCATTACTTACGCGTGCCTACCCCACCCCCGTTTGTTCTCCTCTTCCACGATCAGGAGTCAACAGGTGGGTGCGATCAGGTACGCAGAAACGCGAGGTGGCCTCTCGCCTTGCAGACCAGGTAGGCTACTTGCGCGCATAAAAAGATCGCACCACGCTCCCGCAACTCAGCTGAAAATACTACCTATTAATAGGTCGAATCACGTTCGCGTGTATTGCATCTGTCAACAACGGAATCATCTCCACTGACCGTTCCTGCCAGAGTCACACTCGGGCGGCTGCGGCGCGCTCCCCGCCTTGGTTTCCCATCTGTGGCCAGCTACCGCACCACATCATTACGATTCTAAGGCGACATGATTTCATATCCATATCAGGTACTACCATGCGGCCAGGAACAGATCTGCGCCAGTGGTACAGCAAGAGAATATCCCCATGTTCGGCGAGTGCAGGAGCGACCACCTCCAAAGAGGAAATAAGATGGATATGTATGTCACACGGCGCATCGGGTGGGCACTCTTAGGATCCACTGCTCCATCGCTCATCATAGCGTATTAGGGTCCATGGGGCTGTTCGAAAGGGAGAGAATACAATACCCTAGGCATTTGTGTGGCAATAACCTCGATCCTATGCACATTTACAATTACACTTACACTTACACTTACACCTCTATCTGGGTTGCACCCCTTTTCGACGATCTATTCCCATATGGTGTAGGCTTGCTGCACCACGACGGCTGGATAGCTGGACGAGTTAATCGATTACACGACCACGTGAATGTACCTTGCCCGGCCGCATCACCTCCGAATCGGGAGGAACCTGGCATACATGGCCACTTCTATGCTAAGGGCGGGAATGGCTACCCGACCCCCCCTTTCTTCTATATCCCCCCATCGGGCGAAGAAAGCCGTCCAGAGAAAACCATACGAGCGCATGGGCTCATCGTCACAATAAACTTGCAGAGAAGCGAGACTCCTCGATGCCATCCCACTCCGCGTGGATACTTTCCCGATGTCAGCCTTCTCAGGGGGGGTGGTGGAGAGAAGGGGTTGAGGGAAAGCCACAGGCCCCCAGCGTCTGAGTCTGCTGGGAAATCCGAGAGGACGCGTCAGTCCGGTGCAGCCGCAACAGCACTAACTGACACGATGGGCGCTTACCACTTCTGGCGATATGCAAAAGTGTCTTTAACCTGTTAACGACAACATTTGCGAGCGAGCGCGAGAAGAACACCGGGGCGAAGTAAAGGTCAAACGTTATCGGGTGCCCTCACCGCGCAGTTTCGGCGCGGGCCCAATGAGGCTAAGTGCTTGCTGTTGCTTTTCGTTATCTGGAAATGTGCGTCTGTGGCACACGAGCCGGTAAACCTAGACGCCGATGGTAAGGGGGTGGAGCTTGTCAGCGGGCGAAGCGGTGGGTGATGAGACGACCAGTGGAAAGGTTGGCCCTGAGCACATGGAAGGGGGGGGAAGCAGTGGGACAGCTCGACCTGTCTCAGGTCGCGATGCGTGCTGCGGTGCTACTGTTAGCTCATTCCGGTACATAGATGTACAGGCTGTAGCCCTTATTCCTCTTCTCACCGTGATCCCGCGAAAGTAGATTTTCACAAGAAGAATCGCCAAACCTAAATGGCCATGTATGCAAACGAGCGAGCTGCCTCAGGGCGGCCAACGAGCAATGGAGAGACGTTCGTGAGTCATTTTGCGTTTCTCCGGAGTCCGAAGTTATCTAGAAGTCGAGGAACGGGAAGGACACGCCAGCGCGGTTGAAAGGCGGACGCGAACCAGCCCCAACGCCAGCTGCACAACCGCAGCAGGAGCCAGCTCATCGTCCTATCAGCTCGCTCGCATCTTTGGGTCTGCGGCGTCGGATTCGTATCGTTAGGGCCTCTGAAGTTTAGGCTAGTGTTGCCCCCGATTCGCCGACGTGGTATCACATGAGAGGAGGCGCATGCGCATTCGGTGACTGCCCCCCACCGCGGCGATGTTCAACCGTCCGATCCAGAGAATTACAAAAAAGAAAAAGAAAAGGAGTGGCTCCGCCCTGAGACAGACAAGGATGGAGATCGATGGCCGCCAGGTCTGTGCTGAGACATCGCATTTTGTTTTGTTTTTGGCCTTTAGATCCCTGACATCCGCATCCAATGAATATGGTATGTGCCCGACTCTCCACACGGACCACCGCCTTGGGTTTTATTTATTTAGCTTCTTCAAATGAGCGGTGCGATTCACAAAAGAAGGGTGAGACTCACGAAGGTCCAGCGTTGAGGCAAAATGTGACCGATCGAATCGAACTCGCGAGGGGGGCCCACCCAGGAAATTTTGGGTTGTCCCCGCGCCACCGACCGAGGACGTTGCATTGAGCGGAACACAAACAGATCATACAGTACGGCACTTTTGAGATTCGCGCATTGTTTCGCGTGTGCCGGCGCCACGAGCAAACTTTCCTGCTGGAACAAGTACCAATTTGTCCATCCGCCCACCCATCTATTCTGAGAGAGGCGAGGCGCGAAGACGAGAGAAGACGAAGCCCATTCAGGTTTCCGATGCCAAGGAGCGTTCGTTCATTAAGGTTGTGGAAGACGCGCACGGACTTATCAAAACCGTTCACGCGCCAAAAAAACAAATTCCTCTTCCTCTTTCTTTGCGCTCCGTGGTGCGAACGAAAAGACGAGGTAAGGAAATCCCGATTTTACGGAGCGAGCGCGATGTTGTTGTTGGTGGTGTTGGGCGTTTACCGGACCGGAGATCTCAAATAACCTTTGCAAGATTTCCGTCCCGGGCTCCGAAAGTCGGTCCGAAGGACGTCATCCTTGCTCGCAGGGCAGGCTGGTTTCTGCACAGGAATAAAGCAGTTATGCTATCGTGATTGCATCATCGCTATGTGTGGGGTCAGAGCAAATCACGCTCCTGCTAGTGCGTGGCACAGAAGAAGAAGGCCCATGAGAATGGCCTCACATGGATCTTTTTTTTTTTCGTTTCTCGTAACGAAAACCTTGACGAAAACTGAGACGATCGGAGGCAAGAACTTTTCAACTGTGGTTCGTCACAAGCACGCTGATCGGCTGATCCTGGGAGTGGGAGGCATCGTATGCAGCCGGGCCGCGGGTCGACGTGAGCCGATACGTGGATTTCCCTTGGGATTTCCTGTAGAGTTTTCATTTGATCGCAAACATGAACACAGGTGCGGCAAGGGGAGGTGAGGTGTACGTGCGCGGATCATCAAATACAACCCCATAATTTCAGCAGGTAAAAAGTAAAAGCAGAGGTAAAGAAGCATGCAGTAGTTGACGCGGAGATCATCAAGAATGAATGTATCTCCTCGGGACTCGGTTCCAGGAAGTACAGGTAAACTAGTTGTGTTGCGTATCCGCGACGCACGGATAGAGCGTAAACAAAAGCCGCATGCCAGTAAGCCCCGCGATAACGTAGTGGCATCACTGGCATGGCATGCCAAAAGCTATTACCCTGGCTCTAATAAGAATTAAACTTACATTCAGTGACGGACTGTCGCTGATGACTAGAATGAAACGATCCCTAATACGGTCAACACCCGCGAAGTCATCCACATCTGGATGCAGTACCGTTCACACGAAAATTGTGGACAGCTATTGAGATCAAGATACAACATGCGGTGAATTGGAAGCAATTCATTCCTCCCTGATGGGATATATGATAGGAACAAATACTTCTCTCGTAGTTCGACACGAGTTCGGCAAATGATGCATGATGAGCGGCGACTTTGCGCACTGTTAGATCCTGCCGAGGATTGATTGTCACGTGATATGGAACATTGAATGGAGAGCGAGCGCTACGCATAACATGGTACACTACTTTGGTACAATTATTACCTCAGGGTACGAGTTCGGTTAGTAGGGTCTAGCACATAACAGGGTTGAGTGGGTAAATACTTTACGGGTAGCGAGTGTAGCGAGAGAGACCAAGAGGTAAGACATGCTGTATGGACTAAACTGGGCTTGTGCCAATGACACTGACACCTCTTAGAATATCCGCACCGGCACGCACAAGCGATGCCCCTTTGGGGATGCGAAACGAACTACCGATGCGCGGCGATTCACGCTCGCTCGGTGATGGCGATGAGATTTTCGGGGAGGCGACAGGGGACGAATAGACAGAAGGTGGTGTTTGGGGCAGAGGGGAAGGCGGAGGCGAGACTTGGACGGGTATATACAAGGAGAGGTCACCACACCTTCCGCGGCCACCGTGGATGGCTCACGGGAGACATCGTCGAGGGAAGCGTTGTTACTAGGAATCGGCGAGAGCCACGGGTTCTGGCGCGTGAGCAGTGGAGGGAGAATGCCATCTTCGGGTTCCTGGACAGATAGACGGTCGATGGCGTTCAGTGCGTCAGGTCAATTCCTGTTCGCCATCGGACGCGGGGCTCGGCTGGGTCACGAGGCTTGCTTTGTGGTCGGCCTCGTCGACGACGAGGATAGGGTGGAAGGCGGCAGGTGTGCTGTCCTCTGTGATGTTGGACGACCACTGAATCGTGGCCGGGTTTCCGGAGTGGACGTGAGGTGGACAAGAATAGTTGTCTGCGCTTGCGCTGCGGCGCCTACGTGCTGCACGAGAGAACTTTTCTGTCCATTTTTCGCCTAGCAAAGCCGCACGCTCGGTCGCAGAGAAGCAATCAGGGCAACATGGGCGAAGAGGTAATGGTTACCCGATCACGTTCAGAGCGCTGGAGTGGAGGAAGGGAGGGGGCACTGAGGTCGAGCGCTTAGTTGTCGGGGTCGGGGGTAAGGATGCGTGACTATGGATAGGGGAAGGGGATAGTGGCGGGGCCTCATTAAGGCTAGATTTTCTAGAAATACTTGAAAAGAGATGACTGGATGCACGGTGGTGACGAAATATGGGTGCTTACGCGGGTCTAGGAAAAGTGCTGGTGGGAGAGGGAGGAGCGTCAGAGTGGTAAGATGTTCGGCGAATACGAATCCTGGGAATGTCTCCGTTTGAAAGTGAAAGGGTTGATAAGCAGCCTTGGCATGCGAGAGCGAGGCTGAGGGTCTGGAATGAGGATACACTCGTCATCGAAACGAACGCCTCTGAACTCGAGAGAGTGTTCCATGGTTGACAATAGTACGGTACAGTAGTCGAGTTGTGTCACTTGACTCTGGGGGTGGCGGTGCTCATCCGGTCACATGATCGGACGGGTTCTCATCCACACCGTATCCGAGTCCGAGTCCACAACCCACCCACATCCACCATGTCGTCCTCTGAACGTCTTCAGCAAGTCGCTAACCATCTCTCTAATAATTATGGTCGTGGTCTATTGAACGGTGAGGTTGCCATAATCACTGGTACGTTTATAGCTAGCTCCATCGGCGCTCCGCTTTCTCGATTAACTTTCTTTCCATAGGCGCTGCTCAGGTATTATCCATCGATGCTATTGTTACTCTCTTCTTTCACATTCACAATCTCTCTACTCTCATAGGGTATCGGTCGAAGCGCGGCCCTCCTTTTCGCCAAAGAGGGCGCAAAGGTTGTCGTCAGCGAGTAAGTACACGTAAAATTCCTGATCGTGTGCCCGGGCGCGACAACTTCACAAACCTAGTCTCGACGAGAAGAAGGCCCAATCTGTTGTCGACGAGATACAAGCTGCCGGTGGTGATGCCATCGCAGTAGGCGGTGATGTAGGCGCGGACGACTTTCCCGCCAAGATTCTCGATGCTACCATCAAGTATGCACCTTGGTTCTCCTTCTGTGTTTCCATTCTCACTCTTCGCAGGCGCTATGGAAAGCTGAACCACATAGTCAACAATGGTGCATTCATCTAGTTTCTCCGTCCCTACCGACCGTTGTCACTGACCCGGCTTACCAAAGCCGGCTTCACGTATGACCGCATGCTGCACACAATGCCCGACGATGCATGGGACATCATCTTGAAAATTCACGTCCGCGCGCCGTTCCGCCTCATTCGCGCCGCCTGCACCGTTCATGCGCATCAAGCCCGGGGCTGGCACGCCCGAGAACCGCAGTATTATCAACGTTTCCAGCACATCCGGACTTCACGGCAACGTCGGTCAGGCCAACTACGCCGCAGCCAAGTCTGCCGTCACGGGCTTCACCAAAACCATCGCGAAAGAGTGGGGTGCCTTTGGCGTACGCGCTAACACCATTGCGTTTGGGTACATTCTTACGCGGTATGCAAATATCCTGTCTTCCTCTTTCCAGTTTGGGGGCCAAAGTTGACCGTAATAGGTTGACCGCGGCGAAGGAGGAGGGTGCAGCTATTGAAATTGGTGGCAAGAAAGTTGCCCTCGGTATTCCCGGCGCGAAAACGCCGGCGACAACGAGCAGCGCCGACCCGAAGAGCTTCCCGTTAATCCCTCTCGCTCGTCCGGGTAACGCGGATGAGGCCGCTGCTGCTATGCTCTTGTACGTTTGCCTCGGCTGAAACCGTTAATTGGAGCTGACCAATGGACTTTGGGTGGGACAGCTTGGCGTCTCCACTCGCATCTTATGTGACGGGTCATACGCTCGAAGTGACGGGCGGGCGATGAGTGGCATTTGCGAATGTTGTACCTGCCAAACTCAAATGTATACAATCTATTCCCGCCACAATTCCCGAGGCGCAAGTGAGTGTGGTCCGATCGGTGCCTATGGGATTGGGTTCGGGAAGCGACTCTGCATCCCCATTCGGGCGACGGTTTCGATTTCGCTTTCTGATAACCCGAGACCCACTGGTTTCGGAGCCATTAGCAGGGCATATTCAGCCAAGACCGAGTTGCGGAATGGTAGGATGTCGTCCGTCTGTGTAAGTCCACGCTGTAAGCCGAGACGGACCAGACATAACGGGAAGACATGAACGATACGTACACAAACAAGCAATGGGGTGGTTCCGCTCAAGGTAATACCTGATGTGGTGGTCTTCCAGTCGTTCCACGGTTTTGCATCTAACAATAATGTCAGTCGCCGGGCACCCACAGTTCTAAAGTATACGTGTGTGCGGGAATGCGCACAGAATGTTCGACGTAAGACAAATCTCGATGCACGTCCGCCGTGCCAACACAAGCTCCTTCGCCTGGTCATCCAAAAATGTCGCGTGCCCGAGGCGCTGGGGCTCACAGCTTAGGAGTTTCACTGTCTCCGCCGCAGAATTTTCCCTTGTCTGAATCCGTACGATGAGGTCTCTGGGGGACGCTCGGACTAAGAATGAGCGTTCGTTACCTCTGCAACGTGTAGCGTAACGCCGAGCCCCTCCGCGCGCGTAGTACGGAAAAGCTCGACAAAGTCTTCCATATCCCCTGCCTTTGAAAGAGAAAGAAAGCACATCGAGTGAGTCCTCGTCGACATCCCAGAGGACGGGGTCGTGTCGATTATGCAAGTCAGTGCAGACGCACTTTCGGATCGCCACAAAGATCGACCCCGACCACGCGCCGCCCCTCGCGCCGTAATTGCATCACAAGTACGAGCACCTCCTGCGCGACCGCACGCTCCATCCTGCGGTCCAGGCTCACGATCAGCGCCGCGGCGTCCGGCGCGCGCGCCTCGACCTCGTCCAGCACCGCTTCGAGGTATTCCCGCCGCGTCATGACTCCGGGCGTCTCGCGCGGGGTCGTGCGCAGCTCAATGTACGCCACTGCCCCACTGGCGCCATCGAGGAAGTGGGAGAGTACGCCGCGCGTGGCGCGTCGGAGCGCGGCGGGTGTGGAGGTTAGCGCATAGATGGCGGGGAAAAGTCCGAAGAAATCATCGATTTTGTCGAGTATTGCTCCCGCTTTCAGGAGCTGCAAGCCAGAGTTGACATCGGCAGCGACGACAGGCGTAGAGAGGGTATCGGCATTGGCGGTGGCTTGTCGTCGGTGCAGATAGATATTCTTGCGCGAGCTCTTGGAGGAGCGGGAGCGGGATGGAACCATTTAGGTGTGCATGTAGCTCTGCTTTGGGGAGTCGGTCGAGAAATGCAAGCTGAGCGGGCGAGAGGAGACGCAGAGCAGCGTCCCCAGGGGTTGCGGTCATCGATCGATGAGGAAGAGATGTGCTGAGGTAATCATGCCGTAAAGAGACAGGACGAGCAAGTCGGAATCAGCAGCACCGCAAGAGTGAGTGACACAAGGATGGCCTCGATAGGACCTCAGCTCCCCTCATCAGACTCGGTCGCTCAGCGGCCGCCTCAAACAGACCTACGATCTTCTGGAGCTCCCGTACTGCGCTATGAGGAGGAGGAAGAGGAAGACGAGGACACCTACACACCCGAGCTTCCACCGGAACTCGCCGCCGCACGCGCGAGTGCCTCTGCTCCACCACGGCGCACACTGGGTCCGGCGCGGGGCCCCCTCCGACGCGAAGAAGAGGAAGAGGAGTCCGAGGACGAGGACGAGGTCGGACCTTTGCCGCCGCCACCACCCCATGCGGGCGCTGGACCGCCAAACGCGCACGAGGACGCGGTGGCAGAGTTTATACAAAAGGAGGCGCAGCGACGCCAAGCGGTCGAGGTGCGTCGAAGTCCCCCCCACGCATGCGCAGGTCGCCTTGCGTCTTCACCCTTGCTCATCCCTCGTAACAGGAGGCGGCGCGCCCCAAGACGCTGCAGCGTCCCGAGTGGATGCTCGTACCGCCCTCATCGTCCGATCTGCTGAGCAGTGCGTCTTTCCCTCGTGCTGCACGTTCTATCCTCCTGTACTCAAGCACGTCCTCCTGCACACAGCGCTGGATCCAACAAAGCTGAACAAACCCCGCCAATTTTCGCGCTCCACCGCACCCGCCAGAGTCGTCGACAACACGCTCTGGACGGAGACGCCCGCCGAGAGGCAGCAGCGTGTGGCCGACGAGGTGATGGGCAAGAAGCGCCGCGTCGAGAACGCAGACCTCGCCGACCTGGACCCGCATGCGGAGGAAGACGCGAACAAGCGGCGGAAGCGCGACGCGGAGCTGCAGCGGCAGGTCGAGGAGTTCACGGTGCGTTTTCTTCTCTCCACCTTTCCCAGCAAATACTAAAATACAATTCTAGCGAAAACACCGGGGCTCGTCATTGATCGACGCGCACGCGCGAGAAGAGGCAAAGCGCAAAAAGGACGCGCAAGAAGAGGAATCCTCCGCGATATGGGACCACTTCGCGGGACATGGCTCTCGGTGGCAGGTTGATGGACGAGAAAGATCGGCGTAGGATCATACAGGATGCCAAGGGACTGTCAGAAAGGTTCGGGGAGAGTAAGAGCGGCAACTTTTTGTGAACTTGTACGTCTATAGTCTATACTTCGCAAGTAAATGTATTTAGCCAATAGTTGCAACTCTGAATCGAGCCTCGACCCAGCAGGCCTCGACCCAGCAGGAGGGAGCCATTCCTGCCTATTCGCGCACGGACCATGGCTATTTGTGAATTGCCGGCCCTAAACAGGGCACCCTATAAAAGGGCCCCGCCGACGTTACTAATTCCCCATCTCTTGTGCTCGGGCATGTACTGTCGCCAGTGAGGTCTTTACCGAGGCACAGTCTTTTGCTGATTGCAAATTACACATCCGAACCCGTCTGTTAGCTCCGGCTTCCAGCAATTTTTGGAAAAAAACTTAACCAATTGAAATTGGTCTTTTCATTGTTCCCTATGATAGTGCACTTGCGCTTGAGGGCTCGTCCACTTCTCCTGTATTAGCTTTTCGATGTTGTACGGAATAACTAAGATCAATAAACGTTTTTCAAACATACTTTCAATCGACTGTCGATGGACGCGACGAGATACAATCTGCATGAAAATTTTACAACGATGTCTACTATTTGCCCTAATTTATTTAATCGCAATTGTCCGTGTGAAGAGGTAAGAAGGGTATCTATAGTAAGTGCAACGACCAAACGCAGTCCTTTATTGTCAATACCTGTCTGACGATGGTGGGTAACCGCGTACACCATATCCCTTCTGCTGGTAAAGTTGCTGTCCGCTGATACCACCAACAAGGCTGCCTGGTGCCCCGTGATAGTTACTTGCTACGTCCTCCCCATATGGATCCGACTCTTGCCCCGCTAAAAGTGGGTCCTTCACTTCCCATACGGTGGCTTTGGATCCGACAGAGAATTCGAGATCCTCGCGCTAATTCATCCCACCCGGTGAGTACGTGCATGTGCGACGCGAACACTGATCCCACGCACCGTAATACTGTCCCAGTACTTGTAGACCATCATCACACTCAAAAGCATGCATAGCGTGAAGAAGAAAAGCCCATCGATGTAGTGCTTGATGGCATCACAAATCGTTGCGCTGAAGGCGAATAGCAGAACCTGCGCAATTGTGAAGAAAGCGGTCCCAAAGATGATGTCTCCGATCGGCCAACGGTCCTCGAGCGTGCGGAACACGAGGACCAATTGCGAGACGACATATATAACTGTGCAGGCCAGCGGCCAGAGGATGTAGATAATCCATAGCGCCGTAGGCTTGCTGTTCTTGAACCCCACATAGCCCTTGAAGGTCGCAATGGCGATGAAGAACGCGGCGCCAAACGCTGCAAGGCAACAGATTCGCAAAAGCTACAACCAGAAGTCAGGCTTAGTTGTGTCGATATACTCGGAGATAGGACAAGCCGGCCGCACCCAAAGTGATAGTGGTGTGCCGTCTTCGGCGAACTGGAAGCCAACAAAACCATTGATGAGAAGACAGCAATATGCGGCGGCGACCAAGCCTGTATATGCGGCGGCGAACCACTACAGCACCCCAAAAATATCAATCGCAAGATCAGAAAAAGCGATGTACTCCAAAAGGCTCACCGGGATAGCTTGCGTTTGCCGTCGGAATAATGTTAGAATCGAGGAAAAACGCGAGTAATTCGATGATCGCATAGAGATAGAAGAACATTACAATCTCTTTGCGACCTGATGGATGATTAATTGCTCGTTGGAATGGACAGCCTGACGGCATAGTAAGTCGCACTCACCCACTGCCGTATATTTACTCCGTATGTGATAAATCATTATCCCAGTCATCAGAATTGCAACGACGTGGACGAAACATGTCGCTGAGGATGACAGGGCAGGGAAAGAGGGAGTTAGAAGACAAGAAAAAGGGTTTACGAAAATATGGGGATAGGATGGCCTTACGCCACACGCAGGAAGGGGACAACTCACAAGGTTGGAAGATGAGAGTACCAGCAATATCGACATTTCTGCTGTAGCACGATGGCTCGATACCCTGATCGGAGCCTATTAGAGGACAAATCACCAGCGCGGCGGTTTGGCAGATGCTGTTGAAGGAGCCGAATTGAATCCCCATGCCGCAGCCAGGGAGTAACGAGAGTGTGCGAAAATAAGAAGAGAGTGAAAGCTATGGGTATGAAAAGCTTATGGGTGGGTAAGAATCAGGAGTAAAGGGCGTGAATGTCGTGGGAGCCGACGAATGGCGACGGGCAACACGTTACTGAGCGGGAGGATGACGATGTTCAGCGCCCGCCTCGCAAGTTCCAAGAGCCAACGCTGTGACGAGTAACAAGTGACAGGTCACATCGTGACTGCCTCATGTCCGGTCTGCGAGCACCCTGCCGTACCTCTTTTGTAACCCTTGGCTCAATATTGCCATAATTTATTGTAGCCGATGGCACAGCGCAAGATGGGTGACAACTCCGCCTCGCTCGGAAGTTCAGAGCAGGGTTCAATACAGGCCACTCCTACGCCGGGTGCTGTAACTTACTTATCATGCCATCCCTCGGTCGGGCCATGTTCGGCGCGGCCTATCTCGTTGATCACCTCTTTAATATGCACACCATTGCGATGATAGCTCACACCATGGAAATAAGCACTTGTCGGCGTTTCCCTCTCATCTCGAATTTCACAACAAGCCCGTTCCGGTCATAACTCCTATTATTACTTACACCCTATTAGATTGGACGTCTGCGACGGCGTTCTCCTTAGTGCATGCAACCTGTGCCTAACCGAGTTGATTCTCATCGACTGGCTAGGCCCTGGTCCAGATCATCGAGCGCACTTCCCGGCTACTTATATAACCTTTTCACATCCAGGTTTCTGTTCTGGCCATCAGTCACGCGCTGCTTTATCCACTCGTATCCCCACTTTTCGTTATGGTAAGCACTAGCACGGGAGGGCGCAGCCATCCAGGCCCAGGCTACACGCACATATCCGTTCAGATCTCGCCTGAATCAAGATAGATCTGATGGTGATGGGTCTTATTGAGACCGTGCTCAATCAACATCGTCGACTCGCCCCTGATGCTTGTTGGGGCACCAGTAGACACGTGGATACAATGAGAATAGTTGGTGTACTTTCCGTCAACATGGACCTTACCCGTGGAGTAAATGAAAGATGAGCGCAAAGCCTGACCACTTGCCATAGTACAATCGCACCTTGGTGTGTTGCCACAAGACATCCTCCGAGAGATCGCTTCCCCAGATAAGGTCGGTCACGCGGAAATAGAAAATAAAAATAAGGAGGATAAGCTGCTTCCAGCTAGGCCCTATCAATACAATAGATTATCATCACGTTAGTTAACAACCCTGAGGTTAGCCAGAATAATCGGTTCCGCCCCGGGCATCTTAGTACACATGAGGAAACTTCCACAACCATCTCCGGCCGCCCGATCTAAGCAGAATCTGATTTGATTTTATCACACATACGACCATACGGGGGCGCCTTGAGACCAGGCCCAGGAATAGGGTCAGACATCACATATTTTCGTTGTTGTCCAGCAGCCTGTCACCCAAGCTCCTTGTACGTTCGGCATATTTGGGGGGAAAGGAGGTGCGCCCGACGGTGAGACCGGTGAGGCAGAGGCAAGGCAGTGCATCACTACACTGGGCGTCGATTACAGGATGTGTGTAACACAACTCCAAGTGTGCCCACCGGCCGATCCCGATTTTTTTTTCTAAGTTGTATTTTTAACTATCCAACCAAACGGGGATTACAGTAAGCTAAGTTGGGTCAAAATTTTCGGAAGGGTGTAGTATACGGTAAAGTACTACAGTGCTCTCGCTGGCGCTCGCTAGCAACCGAATGGCGGTAATACGCGTTGCACTGCACCCTTATTATGCTCAAAGGAACACCGCTTCTCAAATTAGGGGGTTGAGCTTATGGAACTAAAAACAATTCACATTACAACAAGGCCTCGAGCTTTTCGGTCTTGTCTTTGTGCCACATGCTACCGGGCAGATGAAGGAGACACAATTTTGCAGGAGACGTGTAGAGCCGACCACTGGTCTAGAACAGGTTATCCTTGCTAGAGCCGATCTTCTTTCATACTATAGGTGAATTGGGAGAGGCCTTGCGGTGTTTCAGTTCGGCGTCACTTTTTCTTTGGGACGACATTGATATCGGATGAATCTAGGCTAGAACAATAACGCAACAATGACAACGACAACAACGACACTACCGCCTGCGATATAGGTCACGAGTTTACGTGTGGCAGCGGGCTCGGAGGAACCCCGAGTTGCAACGTGTACGATAAAATGTGTAGACGTGTGCATGTATTGCACATGTATGTATCTCGATGTGAAGGCGCGCGTGCCGCGGACACCCCCATGCCCACTATGCCCAGTTCGTAAAGGGCGTTATTGACTTTTCCTTTCGGCCGAGTCAACGACATGAATGCAGACGCAAGGGGCTAATATCGTCTTTGTTTGGGCGATTGTTGTACGAGAAAACATGCCAGATACGACGTCACGGTCCACCTTGCCGCAAAGTGGCGCCTCCTTTTTGTTGTTTGTGTTTGGCTCGGGCGTATGCCCGCGTGACCCAGAAAGGGCGCCGCGGGAAGCACGGAGAACGGAGCCTGTTGGGCGTATCCACTCGAAATGCAATGTCTGTTCGCGCCGGGCGGAGCGTGATGAGGGCTCGGTCTTGGCCTTATTTTATTGCCCTGCCGTGGTCATTGCTCCGTTGTCGCACCCGATCACGGTGGGAGGGTAAAGCAGCGATCAAAGCAAAAAAAAAAGAAAAGCGGTTTCTCCGGGTGTCATTAGGCCGAACCCCCCATGGCAATAATACGGTCAGACGTCGAGATCCATTGGTCGTCGGAGCTGGAAGTGTTTTATCACTACTTCTCGGGAGTTGAGTTGAATTCCAAAGAGGATAATTTTGAATGTGAGATGACAGGACTAGCGTTCCAATTGACGAGACCCATGGAGTCGGATATAGGTGGGCACACGGGGGTTTTTTTTTTGGTATTTTTTTTTTCAGGTGGGCAGGTCGCCTGCCGCGCGCTTTGTTTTGGAACTAAACTAAAGGAACCTAGCGACATTGACTGGTGGTGAAGGGAAGCGTTTATGGGTGAAGCCTGACATGCCTGACACCCGAAGAAGAATAAAGAATAAAGGACGTCTCAGCGTACAACCGGAGATTTTGGCGAATACAAAACACATGCGCCTGGGCGGCTGTGGAAGAGGAGAGGGGAACTTGCGTTCCATTCTTCGAGATACCCACCCGCATTAGCCGCAACTGAACTGCGGATACGGATACGGATACGGATTCTGACAACAGACGGCACGGTATCGTGTACATGTGGAGAATGGTGTCATGGGCACGGAACAAAGGGGCCCCCACTCACAAACGAGAGGGTCGAAAGGGGAAGGCTTAGAAGAAATTTGCTTGATCACACGCCTGCTAGATCAGGATCAGTGATATTTGTTTAAGTGACAGAATTGTTCGTGATGATGATGATTCGATCCGGGTATTACTGGTACTGTAGCTAGCAGAGTTTCGCGAATGTTCAGTCAGCCACTCATATTATTACAAAGCACGGCAGAAGCCATTACGGAAAATACAGGGAAAATACAGCAGAGAACAGTCGGGAGGAACAGTTGCGGCATGCTATTTATTTTTCAGGGTATATCTAAGATGGGTGGCCCCTCATCAAACATCTTACATCTGCATTACAATACGCGGGCGGCCGATTGACGAATATGATAGCAAAACCGCGGGGACCAGTGGACGCAGATCAAAGAGAAGACATTCTGGATCCTGGATCCACCCTAAAGGCAGCGACGAGTTTAGCTCGATACGGACAGGGGAGGAGGAGCGGCGACCTGACCTGATCAACCTGAATGACACAAGCGGGCACGGCACCAGCGGCGAGACACCGGACACGAGGAAACGCAGGGGCGGTGACGTCGACTATCGGGGAATCGCTTGGGGCATGGGTGCGAGGATCCTTAAAGGGGGAAGTGGGCCGGGTCATGGCAGGACTAATTATGGGAGGCGGATGTGCGCATCCGTCCGGGCAAAACGAAATTAGATGGGTGCGACAGCCGCCTGATATTGAAAGGATTGGTATGCATGTACGGATATGTTAAGAGGAATTCTACTAAGGTATAGAGGAAACTCCGGAGGCGACGTAGTATCAATGTATGCGAGCGAACATTTAGTACGATGAGAAACACCGTATACAAATAGGTAAAGAAACAAGGCGGTAAATAGTGGCACGGGGACGCGCGTCGGAGGTGTCTGGTGGATGGCACGAAGGGCACGCGTACGTGGAGGAACACACACATTGGAATCTGTAAATGAGATCCACGCAATTGGCTTATATGACAAATGCCGGGCTAGGCACAGAGTGAAAGGGAAGCCAAGTAGCCGTAGTTCCCAAATGCGGAAAGGGATGGTACCGTTCGCGGGATGTGAAAATGTGAATCGTTGGAAGAGAAGAGTAAAATATGAATCTCAGATTTATCAAGGCTCAGAAGGAGATCCATGGTTGCCGCATCTGACAAACATGATCTTGGAGGACACAGCGCTGATCGATATATACCAAAGAAACAAGGGACATGGATTAGGCTACCCGGCAAGTTGCGGTAATAGGTTTAGCTGATTTAGGGCGCGCAGGCGCAGAAAGGGAGAACAGAGGGTGAGAAGCCAGTTTGGAATTAGGATGAAAGATTACGGAACAGGAGAAGGGACGGTAGGGCAGGGCAGTTTTCTCTTGGAGTGAACAGAACTGGTGTTTGGCCACAAAGAGACAAGAAAGATGGCGAGCGCGGAGATGGAAAGTGTGGTAACGAGGGGACCTGGAGTTTGGCATTGTCGAGAGCGGGGGGATAACCCCATGAGGCAAGTGTTGCGGCTAGAGATCCAAATGGTTGTCGAGGGGAGGTAGAAGAGCACGAGACGAGCCCCCAGATGATTGGTTGGAGGAAGCCGTGGGAGAGGGAGGATGCTTATGTGATTTGCCTGATACGGGGGAGGGATGGGAGAGACTATGGGGAATCCCCAGGGAAATCCCGTGATGAGTGGGTACGAGACGAGTTGAGGTGAGGTGAGAAAGAAGTGGACGATCTCGAATCATGGGTAATGGCACTCCACGCCATGCCACGCCACCCACGCCATTCCATTGTCATCCGTATCCCGTCGTTAAATAAAGGGATTAAAAGTAATAATTAAAATTTAAGGAGGGAACCCTAGTCTCAGTCCACTATATCGTTACACCGTCGCGTCTGTTCACGCATACGATACGCTTTCATATACCACACCCCTTATTATCCGTTTTGCAATATGTTCTGTTCTCTCCTCCATGGCTGTTATATCTCTCCCCTCAACTCTCCCTATGCATCACGCAATGAACCTCCCTTCTCTCCCTTCTGAAGTCCTCAACATCGCCGCGTCCTATCCCTCATGGCAGTTTCTACCACTCCACACAATCACCCCTCCCTGGTCTTCGAAACTTCACCATCCAACTACTTTGCCACCCATTACTTCTTTGCAACGTCAGCACTACAGGGACACTGCTTGTACGTTCTGTCCTGCTTTCTTTCTCTTCACTCTCTCATCCAATTCCGATAGTACCTCCTCTAGCAGCTATCCATCCTCCCGCGCACGTTCCTCCTTTCGACGCGTCGCGTTCTTCCATACCATCTGCCACCAACTCTGCTTGGGGCCAGAAGCCACCAACACCCCCTCCCGATAATGTACCATCGGAAGAACATGTCGCGAGCTGGTTTAGTGACTCGCGTCCGCACTCTTCTCAGTACACGGCTGAGAACACCTGCGAAATGATCTGCTATCTTTGGTTTTCCCAGTCTTCCAACCTTAGTCCTGTCAACACCTCTCCCTCACAACCTCTGATACCCTTCAACCCCAAGACGGCCAGGCTTCAGTTCTCCGTTTCCTCCGTCTTTGTACATTTCATGCAAAAGCTCCTACAAACCACTCAACTCAGTCAATCCGTCATTGTACTATCTCTACACTATGTCTACCGGCTCAAAGAGCGTAACTGTGGCACTGTGGCTCATCCTGGGAGTGAGTTTCGCGTTGCAGTCGCTGCACTCATGATGGCGAACAAATTTGTGGACGAGTATGTGTCACCCCTATGGTCTTTTGAACGTCTTCTAACTAAATCGTCTCGTAGTAACACATACACAAATAAGACTTGGTCGGAGGTCTCGGGAATTGATCTGAACGAAATCAACAAAATGGAGCGCGAGTTTCTCGCCGGCATCGATTTTAACCTCTACGTAGACAAGGAGACATATGTCCGTTGGGTCGGTCTCCTGGAGGGTCTCGTGATGGCAAAAGAGAGGGGGAGTCGGCAATGGAGAAAGACCCGTCAAACACCACGCTCATCCACTGTTGCACGACCGTTGGCCCCGTTGACTGTGCCTTCCAAGGGCAGGATTTGGTCCGCTCGTGCCCGCTCTTCCTCTCCGACACATTTGCCCCGCGTGCCGGTTTCGCCCCACTCTTTCGTCAACACATTGCCTCAGTATTCGCCGGAGATGTTGGTTGACCACGAATCTCCGCTTCGTTCACGTTGCAAGCGCTCCGCTATCGATGCCTTCTCACCCAGCTCCACTGCATTCGATCTCGCAAGGCCCACAAAGAGGCCAATCAGTCTTGCGGTTGAAATTCCGCAGTCTACAACTGCCGGGGCGCACACCCCTTCCCCTCTCGAATCACTGCAGTCCTTCTCGAGGTTGTCTCTTGGGTCGTCACCTGCACTTTCCCAGACCGCTGAAGGAACTACCGTACCAGCCTCCGTACGGAATGTTCCGCCGCAGACTTTGATTGCGTCGTATCGATTGGACCCTACCAAACCGAGGCCTGTTCCAAAGGTGGGCATTTGGACAAATTCGGACATATGGGTTTTGGCGCTAACACACAGTCCAGCACCTGTACTTCTATTCTTTGGCAGGATCCCCTATGGCGGAAGACAGCCGATCACGCAAGGGCTTATTGCGGTACCATCAACCTCCAGAGACTTCAGCGCCGTCGCATATCGCATACCCTCCCCCACCTGTGCCGTATGCCGTTCAATCTGCTTCGGCAAGCCCCCATCATTTTAGTGTCACGTTACCTCCTGTGCTGCCTTCACACACGGCGGTCTCCTGGACCCGAACCAGTGTAGGCGCTGCCGTGTCACGCGACCTGAGCTACGCGCGCGGGATTGAAGTACAGGAACCCCTTCCAGGCTTGCGTGAGGCGACCAACGGATCGGTTCTTCTGGCACCTTTTGCCAACGCGGGACCTCCCGGCGTACATTATCATTACCCTACACCCGCATACTCCCCTGATTATCATTGGCGTCGTGGACGTCGCCTTTAATTATCACTTTGTTCTTGTCATGTCTTGTCATGGCGATTCACGCCACGCCCACGAATTGACTTTTTGTCTACATGCAATCACTTAATCTTATTGTACACCACCAGCAGCCATCCATTATCCATCTTACCGCTTCCACACACTCGCATACATTCGGACTCATTCATCCCATCCAACCTTAGCATGCCATTTTTCGTGTTCCCTCGCACACTGTATCACACGCCTGGGTTCGATTTCGGTTTTTTTTTTCTTTTACAACTGCGCACACACATGTGCAAACATGATGCAATTTATCATGTGTTCAGCGCCCGGGCAGGGTAGCAAACGATGTTCCGAGCTGCCGGTGAATAGAGTGTTTGTGAATGAAGATCTGAACCAACGATCCGGAAGCCTACGGAAAATCCGGGTTCCGACTTGCCCAAACGAAACGAATTGACTTGAAAGACCTCCCTCTTTTCTTCATTTTAAATTGGATCCCGATGTCCGTTCCCTATTCCGGTATACGGTTGCCATTCTCGGCATTTATTTTCTCCCTTTGATTAAGCAAGAAGAGAGCAAGGAGGAAAGGGGGGACGTGAGGAAAACAGAAGTAGACTCGGTCGTCTTCTACGCCACACGATCACGAAACATGTAGGAACTGTGCAAGAAGGATCTCCGTTGGCTCCCCAGTCCAATCGAAAAGACCCCGCCTTCTTCCTGTAAAGGTGCAGGGCGTGGCCAGAGGGGAAGACATTCGTTCGGTCGGAGAGGGGAATGCCGACAGGTAGATGGATGCATGACAGTGACAGGGCCAGATGTGTCAGATGTCCTTTCCTCCTTTCACCTACCCTACCACCTCCTTCTAGGCCGTTTTTGTGATCCTCCACAACCCTGGCCATGCTTCTCACACCAGTTACGATCTCAGTGAGGTCCCAACGTTTGAGAGTCTCCCCTTGAGGAAAGAAAAGCCTAATTCCTATAAGTTGTGCCCCGTATCACTCGTATCGGTGGCTACTGTATCGCAAAGCTCATTTACCCTTTTTCGTCCATTTCGTTAATGTTTTATTTTTATCCGCCAGTTAACTACTAGTCAACCCCCGCTAACTAAGTTAATGAACACAGCCAACAGCTGTAGGGACATTCGGATGCTATGGAGTCTGATCCGCGATCTGCGCTGCCCTACTCTTGCCTCCCCTAGTCCGACCGAGGACGGACCAGGGTCGGGTCCCGCGCATGCTGAGTAAACTGTCATCACGCGGCGCGAGTGACACCACCAAATGGAAGTTATACATAGAATGTGTGTGGGCCGCGCTCGCACATTCGTTCCGCTTCATTGCACGAATGCAGGTTGTACTCGAGTTTTCCATTTTATTTAAAAAGCACCAAAAAAAATTGAATTGACAAAAAATAGATATTCTACAATGTCAAAAATACCTATCCGTATCGATACGTTCTCCGCGAGGACCCTGATTGATATTAGCCAAGTCGTAATCATTCGTATCATACAATACGATACAGTATCCGACCCGACATTACATGGGGCTTGAGCTCGATTGAATCTTCCTTCTTGATTTCCACTTACCCTCAACACTACTAAGGGACATATCAAAATCACTGAATCGAAATAAGGAAGACAGCTAGAGGTGCGGTGCTAAAACTAAGACCATCAAATAATGATACACCCGCCGCCGTCCGACTTCGGTGCCAAGGGGATTACGATTATTAATTAACTTACTCGCAACAGAGACCCCCAGCTGACCTGCTGCGCACATCGAATCCTTGAGACTCGGAGCGAGACAGGAACAGGAGATCCATCAGCCAGCACACGAGCCCTACCTTAGAATCCGGTCTAGTTGCATTGGATTCGGATCTTCGTTAATTTCCTCCCCCTTTGTCAGTTGTCACCGCACCGCGGTCTAGTCACATCCCTTCGGGGTTGAGAGGTGGAAGGGAAAACTAGTTTTTCGGAAGAAACAAACATTTGTATTGACGAATGAATTCTGGTTTTAGGTTTGAGGGATGCATCTTGGTCCTCCGGAGAGCAAGGGATTTAACCTTACATGCAAGCGTGGAGCACGCCACGCCCATATTCATCGTTCATATTCTTATGTGAGTTAGGGGAGTCAGGGAACATGAGCGGAGAGGGAAGCACTCCAGTCCCTAGGACGCTGGGACATTTCACGCACTCCATGGGGAAAGAGGGCCGAATTCAACGAAATCTGTCAAATCTGGAACAACCACGTCACACCGCTCATGAAATCGTCTCATATGGGGTCTAAGCATGACACGCAGCGGGAAACTGACCGTGCCCGCGTCAAGCGCAAGAAATATGGGCACCTGCGGTTTTTGCGTAAAGATCCATCCTGGCTACATACATCATCATGGCACTGACGGCACAGGAAGCACCACTCGGACTCTTGGGTTCTCTGGGTGCCACCGATCTGATACAGGCGGCGTTTGGACGGTCCCGCGGGAGAGGTCATCCTTTCTTATTTTCTTTCGAACAAATGATGATGCTGGTACTGAAAGTGCCAGCGGACTTGAAGACTCGTATTGGAACGGTCTGTTTCCATCTCACCTTCTGTTCTGGGCCTTCCCTCCCCCACTTTCAACTGCCGGGGTTTTAAAAAACGCACCGCAGGAGGGTGAGCTGCGAATGAACACGCCACCTTGTCAAGTAAGTGGACGTAACGATCCGAGTCACGGATGGCCAAATTCGGCTAGTGGTGGGTAGGAACACGCAAGATTTGGAAATGGCGGAGTCCGTTCTAGCCGTAGCGCGTGATCTTGCCGGGGTATTCGCCAGCGATGCGATCCACACCCCCTCAGGCTTCCCGAGACCTTCCCGAGACGCGGTGCTGTGGAGTCGATGACTCCCTATTAGAATTGACATAACAGGTCGTAACAATGCGGCCCTGAAATGAGAGACAGCGGAGACATATGACAGGAGTGCCCCCAATGATGATGATACCGTTTGGATACGGAGACACCCACCAACGTAGATAAGGAATAAATAAAAATTGTTCCCTGAGAGGTTAAAATGCTGAACATGAGGCCACCGAAAAGTCCGAGATGGGTAAATCAGCCCCCGCGAGCGCCACAGGTCACAGTTGCAGTTCCTTGCGCTTTGCCTCCTCCTGGGCTGCAGCTACCTCGGCACGCAGGCGTGACATATTAGCCGCAGCAAAACCTTGGGTAAACTGATAGCCGGAAAGTATTCCGGTGACTGATGGCAGAAAAAGGCAACGATCATGTCAGGACGCCGCGCTCGAGGGGAGAACTTCCGAGACAATTTTTGGGGGAGAACAGGAAGGAGGAGATAGGAGGACCGGCCTCAGAGGGAATCGGGAGTTTGGGTTGGCACAGGGGCTTGGGCTGACTCACTTGTTCCAGCAATGAAAGTCTTGTTTCTACTGAGGCCAAATCTGCTGCCGATGATAGCTAAGCGCGGAGTGGTGTTGAGACGGCATGTGTGAAATGAATGGGAAGAGAAGGGAGCGGACCTCCAAGGAGACCAGCGGTGAGGCCTGCGAATGTACCGTCTCGTCGGGCATTCTAAAGGAAATATGAAGAAGGGAAGGTTGGCAGGTAGCGTGTGGGACGTACGCCATTAGCTCGAGCAACGGCATCGATAGGGAGAGTTTGTTCGAATTGAGACATCAAAGTACAGCACCAACACTACGGAGGTGAGGCCATGCGTCTTGTTGCCGCGGGTACACTCGGGCACTGGTACTGCGGACGGAGACACCTCCGGTCGGCCGGTGTGACAGAGAATGTGTCACACGTTCCATGTCACGCAGAGTTACACTCGATCTCTGCCAACTGCCACTCTCGCTCCCTCCCTCACAATGTCCGCCGCTCTGGAGAGAAAAGAACGGCCGTCAATTTCCCAAAATTTTGATCTCATTCAAGGTTGTGTTTTCTTTTGTGTTCACAAATCATTATCGAGCGTCTGTCTCATTCCACAAAAGATCTCGTTCTGAGGGTCAAAACTAAACTTAATCACCGCGCGGAATCCCAGAGCGCTCATTCCACGACTCTCGTCACCGAGCTTTACGAACTCGTTACATTGTCCGAACGTCTCGTCCTTCTACGTTCCAATTCTAGCCGGTCCTTGCTAGACCACTGTCAGGCTGATGTCCTCGATCGGGAGGGTCTGTCCGTCCCGCTGTACCTTGACTTCCTTACCACATCCGTCCTGAATAGGGACTTATTTATGGAACCATTCGAGCTCTATGCGTCTCATGGCGGGTGATCAGATTCCTGCCGTCGTTGCGGCATGTACGTGTATCCAATAACCTTCATCCACTGGTCTTGTCCTGCTTCCGTTATCTCCTCTTATGTATCTTCCCCACTCTAGTAAGACTCGCCGGCTTCCGCCTTATCGAAGCAGGCTTACCCGAGGACCTCGATGTGGATTGTCAGCCTTCTCTTTCGATGTGTTGCGATGTGGGACATTGAACGGCGCTCCCCCTTCCCCAACGTCCCATGCAGGTCTCGTTCACATGTTACAGTTGGCAAGCAAGACTGGCGCTACCCTAGCAGGTAAAGTGTTTCCCTTTCCCAGGAACGGGTCCCACAAGTCTTTGTAACGCCCTGTGTGACCCTTGCTTTTTCTGGACTGTTATATTCTCAGACTCGGGAAAATACGAATTGGCTTCCAGCGTGTTAACATCCGCTGCCAAGGTGCGCGTTGTAACGGCGCGTTTCATGAGTTACTAGTTACCCACTTCCACGCGTTAATTCGTTCCAGTTTGAGCAATGCCTCCGAAATGTAGATGACCCCAAAAATATTCATCGACAGTCCATAGCGCAGGCGACCGTGGTCTATTACTGCAGTAGAATGGAAGCAGTAAGCCTCGTGCCCTGCAAAAACGTATCGCATACATGCATCCCCGTGCTGAGTCATGTTCCCAGGCTTGGAAGGAGGGCAACGACAGCGTCGCTCAATACATGCTTCGGAATATTACCGGTAAGATGCTGTTGCTGATTGCTGTGCCAAGGCGGGTTCCGCGCTCATCTGATCATCCCAGAAAGCCACGTTGAACGCCTGGCCCACTTGTCCGCGCGTGACGTATGTCCTTTACAAATTTCGCCTCATGTCCGTTACCCTGAAGTCTCGCCCTTCTGTCCCCCTAGCGTGAGCTGCTGGCGTCAAAGGTGCTCCAGATTGGAAAGTCGCTTCTAATCAGTGAGGGCCGTGACGAGTCGAAAATAGACGCAAGAGCCGAGGAGGCCGTTAAGTGGTTGCAAAAGGCGTTCTCTCTGGCTGAGCACCTTGATGACACGCTGACCGCCGGCGCTGTTGACCTGAAGGTTGGGTTTTTGTTTTCGGCGGGACAACGTGACTGACTGGATGCTTACGGTCTCAGCGATGCATATTGAAAAATTTAGGTTCACCTCGTCCGATCCTTCGTCCCTACTTCGTGTTTGTAACCCCCGGTTCCCACCAGCACGTGCATACGTCCTTTCGTCCAGTCTGAATGCGGAGAATCTTGCGCGCGCAGAGACGGCCCTGAATGAGTTGCTCGATTCGATACCTCCGGAACACGTAAGCATCCATCAAAACCCCACTGGCTTATTGCTGTCTAAACGTTGCTAGCTCAAGGCCGCAGCAGAACTGCGCTGGTGGAAGCTTGCGGTCCTAAAGCGGCGAAACGCCCCCGAGGACGCCCTTTTCGAATGTGAGCCCCAAACTCGGGTCCACATCGCATGGCACTGAATTCGATCCATTAATGATCACGGCGCACGCAGCCTTCAGGTCTATCATTGAACATATGGAATTCACGGAAGATAGTATCAATAAGTTCATCTCCATCTATCCTGAGATCTTCTGGGCAACGACTAATCGCATATGCTATCCTAGCATCCTCCTTGATCTAAGGACGGTGTCGCATCATCCGTAAGTTCCACTTTTTCGGTTGATTGTCGCCCTTACCGTGACTGTCACATGTCTGTGAAAGGCTCGTGATCAAAGTTATCCAAATGTGTCTCCGAGCCATCCTGGGGGCTGTCACAAACTCAGGGTTGCCATTTGTAGAGCACCTCCTTTTGGCCGTAATATTTCACTGCTCCAAGGATGTGGATCATGCCAGGGCGATGCGTGATCTTGGGGAAACTTGTTCTTGTACGTAGAAGCTTTCCACAGGTGCATAACGATGCCATCGAGCTTCTAGTACTGGAGTCCGCCGACTTCGAGCTCCCGAAGATTGGCGCCACTGCGTGTCTCATGGTAATGTATCTTGTTTTCCGTCCGGTGCCATGATGATGGGAGCTGTCCACAGTTGTTCTATCAATACGGAGAGCGAAAACGCTCCCTCAAGCGCTGTTCGGATGCTGTAGACTGGTTCCTGCTTGGAACGCGAAAAGCTTTTTCGAGCGTGGCAGATACCTGTGCGAGTAAATGTATTCGGAAGGCGGCCCTGTGTCATATCGAGCAAGAGGAATACGCGCAGGCCTCGGTCATAATCCGCCATTCTCCCGGGGATGAAGCTGCGACTCACTATCTGACCTTCTTGGTCGCGGTTAAACAAGGTAAGAATACTTATCGGGACTGCGTGCCATGGCACGGCCAATTCCACTGACCCCGCGTTTAAGGGTGGGAAAATGATGGTATGGATCAACTGATTTTTTGTCGATAACGTCTTAGTCCCCTCCTGATGGCGTTTCTTTCCCCTTAGCAATCCGGGCGGTCAAGGACATGGTTCATGGTACCTGCTTCGACCAAAGAATGTTGCTCATGGCCACGCGGCTGGCACATGAATCTGATATGAAGAATGTGCTCCTCTCCGTGTTACAGGAACTCATAGACTTCGTGGGAGCCCGGAAGACGACCGAAATGAATATCGAGCCCGTCACCTTGGTCCGCTGTATGATCAGACTCGTTCTTCGCCTCATAGCCGATCCCGTGAACGTAGGGGAGAAGTAAGTGGGGTCCATCCATTGATGTATGCGGCGTCCCTCATTACCGCGGACGAAACTAGGGACATGCTTATTATTAAGTTGACTGAGCACTTTGCCACAGGTAAGTTCTTATGGATGGTGATGAGTCCGCCACTTAAATTTTGCTTGATTAAGCGAGGGCACTGGTCGATGCAGCCCGCAAGGAGAGACGTGTGTCGTTCATAATCAAGGACATCTCCTGGCTGTGGCGTACCGCATACAATTGTGCAATACAAGGATGTACGGAATGGGACAACGCCGAAGAAAGAGTACCTCCTCTTTTTGACGCGTCACGCGAGGCACGACTCTTTGTTCTTTCCCCTCGGGTTACCTTGTGACCTAAACGGCCTTAGCTTTTGGAGACCTACATGGAAACGGCGCTCGAGGTGGATGAAGAGATGCATTTGTGCATTGTCTTTTCCTCCTTTGCTGGTGTCTCGGCCAGGGGTATATTCCAATCCACCTTCCCGACTTCCTCCGCCCACCTGACGCCGATTGGCAGTGTTTGCTATGCGCAAACTGGAACTCCAGATGGCGAGTTCTGATAAGGTGCCAGACCGCCCCCCTTTATCCCCCCAAGTGTCATTAATATGTCTTTGCAACTCAGCTTGAGTTCACCGCCCACGAAATTCAGGACTGCGAAGAACGGCTGCGCAAGACCCTAGAGAAAGGTGTCATAAGCTCCAACAACACTCCTCGTGTCGTCCAGTGCCTCAGCGTACTGTTAATGTTTGAGGCCGAACTCGCCTGTCGGATGAAGGAATGGCAATTGATACCCAAAATTATCCAAGTCTGTGTTCCTCCTTCGCCTATTGGGGCTTGTCGGACCATTTTCCATCATATTGGCAGAAAGTCGGACAGTGCCAAACTTTGTCCTCTGACACATTCGAGGCCATTAGCGACATGCTTGTAAGTGTGACTCAAAGCAACGGAGAATAATCTACCAAATTTCGCCGTGTCTAGTGGTCCGCCCAGGACTGCCCCCTGGATGGTGCGAATTTGTGGTGCGCCTTCGACATCAGCTGACTCTACCCGCACAGTTCTTTTTGTGGCATTAGAGGTACTGCCGATCCTTCTTTCTCCCCGCTCTTCATTCAGCCGCTCTTGCGCCTGATGTGACCGCAGGCAATACTTCACGCCAGCCTTGACCGCAACACATTATCCGTCGGAAAATTTGCGCGATGGCTGCGCGCGATCTGCACCATGCTCCTCGCCCGGAACACGGTCCCAGACCGCCTAAAAGCCATCGGCTATATCGAACAAGCTATAGTTGTACTGGAGGAGCATGGAGGAGATGGCGATGACGACGAGGTGATCACTCCGCTCTCCCCCCCCCCCCAATTGTGACTCATTCCGACCCATTCCTCTGACATATGTCCGGTGACAAGACATATCCGTTAGATGAGCGTTATTGGCTGCTTACGACCTGCTATAACACGGGGATTGAGTGCCTTCAGTACGGCTTCGCCTTACGCACTCCGCGCGTCATTCACACATGTTTTCAAGTGTTTGCTTGCTGGACGATGCTAGGCGATGGTTCGAGGCCAGTGGTCGGATATGTAGGTATGTTCCGGACGGCGCAGTCAGAGCAAAAAAAGTGCGTCACCCCTCCTGTCTTGAAACCTTATTCCCATGCCTCCTGGGGGACAGATTACCGATACATACACTCACCTCATGAATCGTTATGGTTCATGAGCTATTCTCGGTCCAATTACCTTTGTACCTCTTGGTGCTCTTGCCTGGGTTTGTCTCTGCCGTTGCTTGATCCCCGCGCCGTGCTTCTCGGGTTGGACTGTTCTGCCCCCTGCTCTACTGGTATGCAACAACTCTCAGACACGTGTATGAAACGGACGTAATATAATGTTCTGGGTCATAATTATTACCTCCTGTGTGCGTCGTAATCTTTGAGGTGATATAACAAAACTCGACCGCGGGTGTTACCAATGGCAACATATTCACTACCTGATGAGAAATCAACTGCTAGTGACGTGCCCAAGAGGTGTGCTTGACGTGGGCCAGTTCGAGAACGCGGTCAGAGAGGGCATGTGAATCTGGCGATCGCGCTGTCAGTGTGCTGGCTGGCATTTCGGTTAGTCGCGGGGAGAGTCATACCAAACGCAACTGGTCCTTTTGCGCCTTGCTCGCAATCGCGAGTAACTGCGAGTCCTGGTTAAATCGCGCCACCGATATGGAGGTCGTGAGGTTGCCAATTGCCTTCAAAGGCTTAGGTCGGTCGCTTTTCCTCCACGAGGCGGTGGACGTCTCCGAGTTATACACGTTGACGATTCCTGATTTTGACCTGTTCCACGGAGAGAGGACGATTTGAGCGGCCCGCGTGCAACGCCCCGAGGCGATTGTAAAACCTTGCTCACCCAATAGCAACATAGTTTCCCGAGCGATCGCCCACCAAAACGCGGCTTCCAAATCCGCCGTCGTCTTTCCACCGGTGCACACACCGCCGCGTGCCGATGTCCCACAGATACGCCTCTGCGTCCTCGCCCAGTGTCATGAGCTCGCGCCCATTTGGCAACCACCACAGCGCTCTCACACCCGTGTTTGCCTTGACACTTCCGATTGCCTGGCCCCCACCGGTGCGCCAGTCGACCAGGTGCACGTATCCACGGCGCCCGGCGACCGCAAGGACATCTCCGCCGGTGTTAAAGGCACACGTCTCCATGCTGAGGTCCGCGTTGTCATTGCCATTTGTAAACGTTGTGCCCCACAACCCGCGAGGCGAACGCGTTGTTGCCCCAGATTGTAAATCGTATGTGTAATAGAACGGACGGTGGCCAGTGAGAAGAATCGATGAGCCACTGGGATGGAACTGCGCGTTGGTGACGGGTAACGCAGGGATGTGAAGTGTTTGTAGGCGTGGGTTCGTGTGCCCATCAATCTATGTACGTTTTTTTAGTTTTAGTTTTAGTTTTTTTTTTGCGTGCCAATTGGGAAATGAGGGTGGGGAGGATGGAGCAGAAGAGTAAGCACGGACATTAAACAAACGTATTCGGCGGTCTGAGCTCGCGATAAGCAGCATGGAGACTTGCGGAGATGGGTGAAATTGTATGGCGTTGACCTCGCCTTCTGCCTGGGCAGCCTGGTTGGCGTCACGGAGCCGTTCTATGGCCAGTACACCTGGGTCGAGACGTGTGCGACGTCTGTGGTCCAATATCCCACCTGACGACGTGACGAGCGTGTCCAAATCGACGCCCGCAACATCATCATCATCGCCGTCGTCTGTGCGCCGCCGTTTCCGCCGTGCGGCGGGGGTAGCCCACTCCGGGGTCGGGTTCATTTTCACGAATTGTCGTCGCAGACGCCGCTCGTACTCGCGCCCGTTGATCGCGTCCTCCTCTGGCGCATCGCGCAGCTTGCGGAGGCGTGTGGAGGACGCGAGCAAGACCTCGAGCGAGGCATCGTCGGGATCTGTCCATGCAGGTGCCTTGCGGCTTTTGGGTCTGGGGTTGGGAGGACGAGAAGTGAGGGGAGCAGGAGAGGTGGGAAGGGCCTCTTCAGCTTCGGGCGTGTCTGCGTCGCTCGATGCCTCACTTTGCGCGCCGTTCGAGCCATCGTCGTCCCCATTGTCAGAAGCATGGGGTTGCTCTTCGCTCGCCGGCGAGCTAACGTCGGGGACATCATCTTTCGCATGCTGGAACTTGGAGGCAGCACCATCATCTACGAAAAAGAGCTTTGGGGGACGAAAGGGAGTGAGATCGCTGGCTATGGGACAGATCGCCAGCCATGAATGACTTACGTCGGAATCAAGCAAACCCTCCAGCTCTTCCGCGTTCTCATCGACGTCGTTGTCCGACTCCGAATCCCTCTCTTCGTACGTAGTCATTCTCTCCCGTCTTGCCACGGACGATTTGCCAAATAGGAGGCTCTCCAGTCTGCGTTCTTCGTCATCTTTGTCGACATCATCGCCTGACAGTACTGCCGCACCGAGTGGTATGGCACGTTCATGTGTGGACTTGTCCTTGCGCAGACGTTTGCGGGTGTGCTTGCCCATTGAGAATGCGCGTTTCGGGCTGCTCCCGACAGACATATTCGATCTCGGCCGCATACGGCCCGGATGCGTTTGCTGCTTGAACAACCATTCGCAATATAGTACTCAGCCCACAATGGCACGACTCCAGTCATCCACTTGGATGGAACTTCTGTTGTTTTTTGCTTGAAGGGAGGTATCCGAGCCATCGCACGCGCACCTGTCTCCCGGATACTTCGTGTATCTATCAACTCCACGGGGTAGGGCCTTCACATTTGCACTCTCATCCAACCACATAGGCCAAAACCTTAGCCCTTATTCTGTACGCTCGATATGACACCTCATCCATACATGAAGATAATCGGGCCTCAGTGCATTTCCGGGTGCAAGAATATCTGGCTACGCTTCTCATGAACTAGTCCGTGTGCCCATCTATCAAAGGTCTCATCGATGTGGTTGTCCCCGCTGGTCGAGCATGAATTCCTCGGGTCTGACACTAGTTCGTCAGCCATCTGGATCCCTCCAAATCATGCTCCTTGTGATTATACGGCTCTAGGTCGCCTCATGGAACAGTTGGCGTGGAGAAACCTTATAGAAACACCATCTCATCTCTCGGCTGAATTGTAACAGAGCCTCTGCCCACGGAACTCCGACAGCTCGAGTATATGACGATCTAGGCGAGTAGCACGAATATGAAGCCTCGTGTCACTGTGAGGGTGGTAATGATGACTTACTATTGTGGCCATTGTGACTCTGCCGGGGTCAGTTCGTGTGAAAACTCGATTCCTGCTCACTTATCCCCAACTCTTCTCCTTCGGGTTGAACGTTGCGGTAGGTTTCGAATCGAAATGGAGTCTGGCACCGCCTCTCGGGTCTTGCTATTCCCCGTGCTGACTTCCGATGGCTTCGCAATGGACAAGACCAGAGTCGGAACTGGAAACGGTCCAGCACACGATACGTGACACACGGATTGAGTTTTGCCTTCGAGAAGCGGACCAAGAGGAGGTGTAACTTAGAGTAGGTTACACGCGTCTTGCCGTGGCAATAAGCTGGTCGTGAAGCAACGGAGAATACTTCCCACAGTATTCGTATTGAGCATTACTGATCACATCAGCAGATAAACTCGTGAAGCACAGTCGTCACCTTCGGCTGCTCTCGCCTGTCATGTCTGTCCCGTGGAGCCGCGTCGTCTGACGATCTCCGTTTCAGCTGAACTGCACAGGACATATTTGTTCCCTATCTGATCCATGGGTGCTGTACAGCCGATGGACGGTAACTTAGCCGCTGTAAGTTCTGTGAAGCATCAGCCGGCAGGAGTGGCTCGCTTGCGCATCAACTCGGTACGCTCATGGAAAACGGTGTTCATCTCTACCAGTCGACTTGAAGTTCTGTTTACTCGGATACAGTAAATCGATCCTCGGGCCCCTTACCTCAGGCCAAAAATAGAGGAGACCCTCTTGAACATTATCACACCGTCTCGACTCCTTTCCGGACTAACAAGGGACCGCAAAAGACCCATCATCATGGTACCAACCGAGTCGGGAACCTTACGTGGATGTTGCTGAACTCACGCATCCAGAACCGACCTCAGTTCACCATCAGAATGATGAAGCATCCATATATGTAATCGAAGCCGAACATTACAGGAATTGAAACGATGTGGGATTCTTTGGCCAGCCTGCAAAGGAAAACATATCATTCCGGCGCTGGAAAGTTGGACACGAATCTCCTATCGGCCGCATTCCATCGCTGGCGAACGTGGCGTCATGAATACCCGCAAACAAGTTCCTTCCCAGTTTATGGCAGTGTCCGTGCCAGAAAGTGATGATGTCTCGTGTGGGTTGCTATAAAGACCGAGAGAGCTTGCCGAAACCCTCGTTTCCACCGTGATAACCTGTCGGGAGGCTAGCCTCCTATTCTTGCACTTGAAGTAACCAGGCTTAGCGTGGACACTACAGTGCGCTGCCAGCGTGCACAGTCCGAGAGCGAACAAGTCCGCACGGTAGCAATCATTCACCACGACCGTGGTGGGCGTTCGGGAATCCAGGTTTGTCCAGTTCCAGGCAACTCATTCTTCCCGCTATGGTTTGATCATTCTCAGGTACGTTGTGCGGACATGTGGCTTATTGCGAACCCCTTTCCAGTACCGTAGTCTCAGGGACTGCATCTTAAATGCGTATGCAACAGCCGTAAGCAACTATGTCAGACCAACCCTGGTTTCTACACGGCCTTGGTGTTTCCGGCTCTTCGCCCCCCTGGGTATATATGTAATCAAAGAAGAGGTTTTTTTTTTGAAGTGATAACAAAGGCGTACTCGTTTTTGGTGTCCAAACCAGAAACCTTACGTCCCTTACCGCTTACCTCTATGCCAGGCGGCCGAACGATTCACGAGTAAGTTATGAGGCACCGTCTCGTCCCATACTTGACCCATTTACCTATCTGTGCCCATGTAAAACCTTGTCTAAAACTAAACTACTGGTGCCGAGGTGCAAATTTACTTCCGATGTGCCTCCGAGTCGTGACTGCATTCAGAGTCACACCTCCAAAGAATGGACAATCCAGACCAGATGTATTTTTGTAGAGTCGCAACCAAGGTTTTTGGAGAACGGACTCGACTGCGAGAAGCGGGAAAGGTCCAGATGAGAAACTGTCGCAATGTCCATGGATCAGTCACGGTTTGTCGTAAACACACGGCAATAGAATGGACTGCCAATTTGTGACAAACCCATGGTCTTCTCTCGCTATCTGTAGCACACACATCCGCACTTGTTTTTCAGGGACTTTTTGGTTACGAAAAGAAAGGTCTATTGAAATTCCCGGGGTTACTATAAGTGTTTCTGTTTGGCGGTGTTCCTGAGGACATCAACCCAGATTGGATAGATGGCAGTGCGGGCGTACCTTCGCTTACTGTATTTCTACATACTTCAAGGGACACTGAACGCACACATGTGACATGCTATGGTGCGGTTTGGGGGGCATATGTATTGTTGCTGCAGATAAGTTACGATATGATGGAAATAAGGAGTCATTCCATTCCTGTCCGCTGGCCTTGTCTAATCCAACCGGTGCCAATTCGAACTCATATACGATAAGGCCGTTCTTTGTGCACTTGACCAATTCGAGGTGCCGACAGCAGATTGAAGGGTCGATTCTCAGGCTGATTCATGCACTTCGATTACGTACAGTTCTCGATCTCATTATTCCAAACCTGCGCCTTCTCTGTCTGACTTGCAAGCCACCAGTCTCCAATGCATCACTCATTCTCCTTTTACTGTATAGCATCCACAATGGGCCACTTCACTACGGGGATCTGAGATGAAACGCTCGCACATTTTTTTTCATGCATGCTGCGGAACGCCGGAACCTAATAGCCAGTACCTCGGTGCTTCGTTTCCATCCGTTCAAGTTATCCGAAGAGACAACTGAAAGCAAAGGATATCTTATGGGTCTGTTCCATCGGTACCGTGACCGCCATGTCATTACAATACCTGTCGAGTTGTAACCACTCCATACCAGCTGTCGCACACTACCTCAAATTATTACAGTAAGACGGTGCATTATCCCAATGTAGTAGCCTCATGTCCTTGCTCATGTCAGTCTTCATCGAAGACAGGGGGTTCTAGTTCATATCATCTCCTGTGAGAGTCGCTTATGATAGGATAAACGAGTATTTCCGGCTCTAATGGCTCCAATTCTACTTCTATATACGAAAGCTAACGGAGGGTGTAAATCGGCCACGCGGACGTGTGCACGAAGATCTGCCTTCAATTCATCACTTCGGCTCTTTGCGCTCGGAAGTCGTGACGTCCACGCGCCGGTCATGCATGGAAACCGATGTGGAAAAACAAAACCCTTTCATTTCGCGGTGTGCTCCGCAGGTGACACATCATGTCAATGGCGTTTTGGCACTCGGATCGACCGGATGCGGCATTGCGGCAAGTCCGTTGTGAGTCGTCGTGTTTTTCACACATCTGGTGGACTGGTGCCAGGTGGGGGATTCGGCGGCGTTCCGAGTACAGTAGCTGATGGGCTGAGCTCGCAGAAGTCCCGGACATTTCATAAGCCTTTACTGTATATCGTACACCTTCGCATCACTTTTTACGACAACGATAGACGGAATGATGACATCTTTGGTCCGGTATCGTTTCATCTTTTTGCTCAAGCAGAAAATCTTCTCAGCGCTCAGCGCCTGTCACACCATGTCTGTTGCTGCTGGGAAGGGTCCATTCGGGAAAAATACGGTGTTAAACGACACAATAGTGCTCTTTTTTTCGCCATTCACCTGTGGCAACAAGAACGTTCTCGGCATTTGATTCGCGTGATTCGCATTTTAAATGCCTAGACACAGAGTCCTTTCTATAGTATAACGTAAAGTGATCCCACACCAAAGTAAAGTTCACGTTCTTTTCGTCCCGGGAAACCATCACTTCTTGGGCTCAAGCGCTCAAGGCGTGTGGCACCCTGCTAGGAAATTGGTTCCTAACAGAGTCTTGTTCTATTACACCACCATGTGGAGTTCAGGATCCAAGGATATGCCCATTCGATTACGAACAGGGAAATTCTAGGCTCATCCTTGCATGCCAGAAGTTCTGTAACAGATATGAATGACATACGTGATTGTGCTGTCCTGAATCTGAATCTTGAGGAGAGGGCGTCACCGTTGACATGTTGACACAGTATTCTTCAGTCCAGAAGGAGGCGGAGTACCAACCCGAAGTCACTGGGATTTTTTCCACAGGTTACTGATCTTCGATGGGCACAAATGGGGCTTCAAGTTTCAGGATTCGCCCATGCGGGTACAGTACGGCCGACCCATCGTGAGCGGGCACCTAACGACCGTCTATGTTACTATAAGCGTTACTATAAGCGATGAAGGGGGGGAGTTGCCGTCGGAAGATGAAACCAACAGATGGAATATGGGGCTATCAAATGTTCTCCGCTTCAAGTGCGGACCCCAACTAGTCCGACAGTCCCTGTTCTTCACATGCAGTGTCTGAGCGTGGGTAGCGGATCAATTGCGGTAAAGGTGCCGTATGGGCTTTGGTGGTGCTTGGATGCTGGGCAAACACAGGAGGATGGAGAGTATGTATGAAATCAGAAATCCGGTGACTGTGGCGAGGAAATCAAAACGGGAGAGCCAGATCGAGTTCGGTGCAAGATGGCAAGCTTGGCCGCTACTGTAATACAGACAGACCCCAGACTGATTGAGTTACTAAGTATGACCGATGGATTTTCCCTCCGCTTGTCATTCGCCGTCGCCTTCTTTGTTTTCTTTGTTCCCTATCACTCGTTCCTGTTCTTAACTTTTGCTCTCCGTCCTTTTCTGTACTACCCTGTACGTTCACAGTTTCTCCCTTCCACGTGCTCCGCCGCTCCAAGCCCTTTTCCCTCTTTGTCTCTGTCCGTCTCTACCACTTTCCCACACTACTCGAATAATCGCCCAGTCCATCCCGGTTCCTTGGCCAACTTAGAAAGATGGGTATCTGCATGTCGGCGGCAGCCGTCGAGGTCTCCGAAGACGACAAGCGTCGTCACAGAGAGGCTGAAAAGTCGCTCAAGGAGGTGGGTGTCGTTCATCCTGTCGATATATGCGTGTCTTCTGAGCAAATTCCCTTTCATCTACTTGGGAACTCATTGGTGTGTGCTCTCAGGCGAAGCAAAAACTATCATCACAAGTCAAGGTGCGCTGGTGATTCCCAGCTTCAGTACCCTCACTGAGCCATGTCCGCTAGGTATTACTATTAGGATCTGGAGATTCGGGAAAATCTACTATTCTCAAGGTGTGTGGTCTGACCCTCATCTGTGAACAACTTTGCGATCATCTTATCTAGCAAATGCGTCTTATTCATCGCGTGCCGTTCTCGTCACAAGAGGTCGAATCTTTCAGGCAACTTATTTTCGTCAACCTCACACATGGGCTCAAATACGTCCTTGACTCGATGGAAGATATGGAGCTTGAGGTCTCTCCCGAAAACAGCGAGCATGTCGAGCTCGTCGAGAGCGCAGGCGATCTCCGCGAGGGCGAAATCTTTCCTCGCCAGTTTTACGAGCCTCTTAGGGCACTGTGGAATGATAAGGGTGTCCAGCGGGCGTGGGATCGCGGGAATGAGGCTGCCCTACCTGAAAAGTATCCTCTTTTTCAATTTTTTTTCGACCTCAATTGCTTAGTGGTTGACCAACTTAGTCTGGCGTATTTCTTCTCGGACTTGGATCGTCTCTTCCTACCGGACTACGTTCCCACAGAGCAGGACATCGTTCGATGCCGCGCACGGACAATCGGCATAACGGAGACAGTTTTCCAACTCCGAGACCATGAGATGTTGATGGTAGATGTCGGCGGCCAAAAGAGTGAGCGGCGGAAGTGGATTCACTGTTTTCAAGACGTCACGAGTATACTGTTTTTGGTAAGCTTGAGTGGGTACGACCAGTGTCTCGTCGAGGATAAGGACGCGGTACGTGAACTAATGGGTCAGTTGGACGGTTCTTACCGTCGCCTCTCAGAATCAAATGCAAGATGCCATGACGATCTGGGATTCAATATGTTATTCTCAGTGGTTCAAGTCAACGTCAATTGTATGTAACTGTACTGTGTTTGACGATTCGTCCTTGCTGATGCATGTAACAAAGATTCTCTTCTTAAACAAGGATGATCTTTTCCAGGCGAAAATACAGCACTCCGACATAAAGACATTCTTCCCGGTGCGGCATTTCAGTCACCATTATTGAAACGGTTCCTGAGATCTATCCAATTCAGGACTTCGATGGTGAGCCAAGGGACGCGCACGCTGGTAGAGACTACTTCAAGAAACGCTTTGCGAGACTGGCCCAAAAAGCTGGCCGCTCGAAAGAGCGTGAAATATACATTCAGTTCGTCACTTGTAACCCGTAACTCTAACCATCAGTGCTCAAGCTAGATCAGCGTCACTACTGCGACAGATACCGCTCTATTACGGGTAGTAATGGCGGCCGTTGAAGGTACGTTTTACGTGTCCTACTCACGTTGACAAACCGATTAATCTATGTTGTCTCCCCATAGAGTGAGTCCTTCACCTTTATTTTTTCCATTGCTTTCCAGTCGCCCCATTTCACAAGTTCGGTCATGAACTTTCCTTTTCTTACTCCCCTTCTGCGCTCCAGTATCGTCCTCCGACAAAATCTCGAAATCGCTGCTCTGATCTGACCACATTGGTTGTGCCTGTTCTCGTTTCCTTACGAGACTGGGACTGCTTGTCATTCCCTTCTTTTTTTCTGGATGACATATCTTTTCAGACTATCTTATTCCGTTCGTAACTTTGACCGCAATCGCTGTATAATTGTCTCTCCCCTCTCTCCCCACTGCACTTCTACACCTTCCATTCTTTTCTTTTTCTCTCGGTCTTTATGTTTCTGCCCGCGCTTCCGTCTGTCCGTCTTTCTGATCTAAGCAATATCTATCTCTCTCATATCGCGCGAAACAAATACGTCAAACACAAACCTCATTATTATGCGATGCAGCTCTATCATAAGCAAAAACGTGAGTCCCATGTGGCGCCTCGGGCGTATTCATCCATGCCCAGCCGATTGATCTCGTCACGTTTTGAACTGACCATCTTTGTTAACTAACGCAGATCCGCGACATTATGCTATGACAAGTCTATTTCGATATACCTTGCTCTGCTATGCAATACGTCGCCATCTTTCGTCTCGCCCCCGCTAAACCAGCATGTATGATCTCTATGTCCACTTTCTCCACGTCACTTACATGATATTTCGCGAGCTGTTGCATTATTCGTGTTTACCCCGCACATTGTTGTCTTCTCTTTAATACCTGCTTTTGTTTCCCGACTCTGCCACCATGGACCATACAACTGGTTGGGGCCCTACGCCGACTTTGTATTAGTTCTGTTACGTCGGCATCTGGTTTCTCCGAAGTTAGTGCTATCTTATGACAGTTGAATTTCGAAATGCAAGGTATCTGTCTGATGCTATCAGCGTGTTCTCGATCAAATCAGTACCGCAGGTTCCATAACGCAAGCTTGGCTAAACCAAGATGACCAGGCCTCCGAGCGTAGGAGGCAGGATTGTTTCCTATTGCGGACGATTGGGACCGAGGACGCGCAGTCACATGTAAATTAACCTCCGGCCATATCGGGCTGCACTCAGACTTCAGTTTCGCATGGTACTATGCGTCCCATTACTCGCAAGAAGAGAAGAAGAAACCAACAGCGCCAGCAAGGCGCGCAAAAACGTAAACTGACCCGGTCGCCTGATCGTTTGGAGAAACGCGGTGGGTTCTGAACATCTAACTTGGGAGGGAGGGCTCCACGCTGCCCGAGGTGGGGTCGGTTGTAGAAAGTGGTATCGCCTCCAGTTGTCTGGATAGAGGTGGGATCTTAGCGAGTGGACAAATAAAAAACCGGTGTCACAACAGGAGGCAAGGGTGAAAAGAAAAAGAGGGGGGGGAAGGGGGGGTAAAGTCAGGGTGCTGGGATGTTGGCATGTTAATAACGAGAAATTGGGTGGGTGACTACGGCAATAACGGCAAGTCGCTCATCTTTCCAAGTCCAGGCGGTTCGTTCGGGGCTCAGGCCAGTCAGGACCGGTATCGCGTTATAGCTGTCACAGCTATCGCGTTCGTTCGGCGAGTCGGGGATGATGCGGACATGGCTGGTTCCATCCCCATGGTCATTACCCTTGGAGACAACAACCCATTCGCCCTGACCGTGACAGATGTGGGCCATTGTTTTTCCGATGTGAACGAACCTTGAGCTTACTGTACAGAGTCGACTCCGCATGGACACTCTGATCGCTCGATCTTTGTTCTCATCTGGAGGGCCCTTTGATCAATGTACTTCGATCGCACGTGACAAATAACTAGAGACTCCACAAAGCCCCGAACTTGGTTCGAAAAGTTAGTGTATCTTCTAGCAGGTAGACGATGGATACGGGTAACGGATGTGTGTATGATACATGAGACGTGCTCGAGTCCTCTTTTGGTTTTGTCCATGCTTGAATGTACCTTGCCAACGGCGCAACTCGAGTCCGATAGGGCGAGGCGCCTTGGTCAAAGCGCCCATATTTTCACGGTGGCGTCGCGCCCGCCTGAGAGAAGGTAGCGATCCATGTAATCGTAGCTTCTCGACTGGACGTGTGTGCCCATTCGTTGCCAGCGTGGAATGCTGCATCGAAGTGCGATTGTAAATCTGTGTGATGCGCGTCAGTTTTGGCCGGTTCATTCATTCTTCCGGGCGTATGCCGAGAGGTCCTCACCTTGACCCCATTCTCTCCAGCGGCAGAAATGATCTTACGGCTGTCGAACTGCAGCGCCGTCACCCCATGGTCATACTTGACCGTTTCAAAGATACCCCCGGTGCGCAGGTCCCAGATCTAAACGGCGGCGTGTGAAACAGGTCCTGGTCGCCAAGAATAAAGGTCCTACCCGCACGGATTTATCCAAGCTTCCGCTCACGACGTGAATTTCGTCAAATTGAAGGCACGTCACGGGGCCGGTATGTCCCAGGAGCGTCCGGTGGGCCTGCCCAGTGCGCATGTCCCACATTCGCACCGCGCCGTCCCCGCTCCCACTCACGAGTGCGTACTCCCACGATTGCACCGCGCCGATGAAGTCCTGGTACAGCTCCCAGCTCCCGTCAGCGTACGGTGGGGTCGGCACGGCGAATGCGCCCGCGGCGGCGGCGGCCCCGGCGACGGGGAAACCGGGCATGTGCCCCGCGGGACAGCGTGGACGGATGCGAAATCGCCCAGAGGATGTCCATCGTCATCACGCATTGCCCAGTCGTGAGGTCCCATTGACGTAGGGTTTTGTCAGACGCACCCGTTACCTACACCGTACCGCACTCAGCGGCTTCCGAGAGGGGGGAGAGAGGAAAGACGCACCAGCGTTTCGTTCTCGAAATACAGCGCCGTGACAGCCCTTGCTGTGTCCCTCGAGCACGCGTACACACGCCCCGGGTGCGTCGTTATCGTCATCTGCTTCTTCCGATGCTCGACTGGCGCGCACCGTGCCGTTCGGACCAGAATGCGGGCGGTCCACGACCACGCTGCCACCGCCCTCACCGTCTTCCTCCGCCTCTTCGAGCACATCGCTCAGGTCCCACTCCGACGCCTCGGACGTCCCCGTCCACACGGCGCAAGTCCCACAGGCGCACCGCGCCATCCGTCGCGCCCGTTGCGCAAAGGTGCGCTTCTACTTGCAATGCCTTGATCGTGCCTACGTGCCCGCGTAGGCGACCGACCTCCTCACCAGTGAGGAGATCCCAAACGCGTGGGTGAGCGTCCTCCTGTGATGCCGTGACGAGCGTGCCGTAGGGTTCGGAGAAGTCCAGCGACGTTATTGGAGTAGACCCACACTCGAGAGACTAAGCTGCCGATTTAGTACATGTAAGTGTAGATATGAAAGGACAACAAACCATGAAGGCAACGCCCGGCGGCAATTCGTCGTGCTCTGAGGGTAAAAATGCAGGCCCTGTCGATTTATTGAGTAACGCACATCGCAGTTCAAAAGGGCAAGCGCTACCTTTTCTTCTCCGTGAGCTAGCCATAAGTGAGGCATGTCTGGAGCCAGACTGGCAATTTTGCGAGGTCTCCAGTTCCAGCCTCTCCTGAACCATTAGCACTGTAGTGTCTCGATGAGTTATAGAGGTTCGCAATCAGCTCAAGCCACTCACGTTCGTCATCGAGTTCAAGCTCATCCTCTTGTAATTTAAATAGATCCTCCTCTAATCTAGCTCGAATTGCGTCGAGTGCCGCGATCTTGCTCGTAATTTCTGTGATATCGTTGTGCAGGAGACTCTACCCGCACCGTCGCCAATCAGAACGCTATACAAGGCAGAGAAATAAACCCACCCTCCGAACGTGGAGGTTCTCCTTGTCCCTGGCAATCTCAGTGCGTCTGGCGCTCCAACTCTTCGCGTCCAAACACCTTGTTCGCGCTGAGACTTTCTCGTCCCACGCTTCTTGCGACCGCGCCGCCCCCGTTCCCGGGTCACGACGACGACGTCCTCCTCGCTTTCCGCCTCGTCCGCTGCAGGTTCTGCCAAGAGCCCCCGCGCGCCGAGTGACATACGCTTCAGCCCGAGCCGTGGTGCGTCGACATTCCGCGTGGCCCGGCGCCGCACACGTGCGCTGTCTGCGCTCGGCACAGTCGCCTCGAAGCCGCGCAGCAGGCTCGGCATGCCCACCTCTTCATCAGGCGACGCGTCGGGCAGCGGCGCGGCGAGGAGCTCCGACGCCATCTCGACCACCTGGAGCTCAGCGCGAGGTCGTGCGCCGCGCGCCGAGGCCAAGCCGGAGGGGCGTGCGCCCGATGGTGGCAAAGTCGAGCGTGGGCCGCGTGGACGACACGCCGACGGCGCGCGGTCGCGCAGAGACGGTTTGGGCGTGCGCCATCATCTTCGGCGTCATTATGACCGGTGCGACTGGCCCGCGTTGACGGACGGACGGTGGTGTGGGCTCAACGGCACGGGAAGAAAAGGATGGGAACACGTACGGTCTGCGAGGATCTTGTGCGAGTCACGCTTGCGGTGGTGAAAAGGCGCGAATAGAGTGCGCGAGACGCCGTCGAGGCGACTTGTTGACTTGGAGCCATGTGACGACGACGTTGACGCGGTTTCCGTGCGGACGACACCTGGCGCAGCGCTTCTAGCTGATTGCGCTGAGCTGTTCCCCGAAGATGAGGCAGCCATGAGTTCGAGGAGATCGTGGTTCGGGAGTGAGTTTGTGGTCTAGTCGACGAGGTTGACCGACTGGCTCGACCACTCGGCCTGGAGAGCAGAGGCAAACTATCCCCAAAAGGGTATGTAAATCGTTGGAATTAAGTTATGCAATTATCGTAGTATACAAATACACTATGCGTTCCCTCTACTCCTCTCGTGTCCAACCAAAGTCGAGGACCATCGAAAATCCGTACGGTCGAAGGTCATATTTTTGTCGCAACAGGGGTAAGTCTACACTAGATACCACTGGAGGGCCATTAGGCAGCGCTGACCCGGCAGGGGTCTCGAGTGGGGGTGATGGCTCAAGGGACACTGGTGTTTGAAATGTCGAGTCGGACCCCGAGGATTGCGGCTGTGTGCTATTGTCTGGCTCATTCAGTAGTTCTGTCTCGTCTGCGCTCGATGATAGTTGCCGTATCCGCGCGGCATCACGCTCCAACTCTTCCTTGAGTTGCTCGACGCTCGCGCGTTCCCAACGCGCAATGTCAAATGGCTCGAACAGTTGAGACGAGGACACGTCGCACCAACACCGATCTGCAAGGTGTATGACCGCTGGCAGTGGTGCGGCAATGGGCGACGTGAGGACGGAGGCGAGGACGGTCGCAAATGTCGCGTTTGTGGCCCAAGAACTGGACACGGACGATGTGAGCGGAACGGGCTGCCAATAGCAGGAGGAGAGGAAAAGGGCGGTGAGGAGGATGATGCAATAAAAACTAGAGATAAATGAGATTGAGAAGACTCCGACAATGGGACGAGACAAACCATGGGCGTGCGTGGATGATCATCGAGATGAGGAAGAGGATGAGGAAGAAGGGTGGCGCTGATGGAAGAGGGAGTATCAAAAGCGGGATGAACCAGCGAGTGCACCTAAAGGAATTATTTCAGAGAACGAAAAGTCGAAATATCAGAGGACTGACCACATCGTCGTCGTCGTTGTTGTCGGCTTGCGTGTCGAATTCGAGAGAGCTGTGACTTGCTTAGTCATACACAGGGGATGACTCGTGCCTTGTGCTCGTGCCTTGTGTTCAAGTACTCTCAATTGATCTTCACTTGGCTTGAACATGTCAAAACACCCTGAGGTCCTTTGGGCTCAACGAAGCTCTGCATCAGACAAAGAAAAGGTCTTATCCGTGACTCATCGTCTTTGGTGTACCCCTCGATCTTACACCCCATCAGAATCTTCTCTTCGTGACTGTCAACCTTCCAGATATCGTCGAATCATCTATCCAGTATGACCTTCAACCTACAGGACTTACTTTCAAGGCACAGGCTGGGTCTGCTACATCCCTTGATCCATGAATACCATGTTCATGCGACTTGTTCATTGTGTTCAGATCAGGGGAACAGAAATCTGATTTCGAATTCAAAGTCGATTTCTACAAGGAGATAATACCCGAGGTACTTGTTCTGATACATATCGCTTGGCATGTGCTCACATTCAATCACCCCGTAGGAATCTACAAAACGCTTAACGTTACGCTCTGTGGTGCTCAACCTTCGTAAAAAGGATCTCGAACAGGAGTTCTGGCCTCGCCTCACCAAAGATAAGGTAAAGAGCCCGTACATCAAGACCGACTTTTCCAAGTGGGTGGATGAGGACGAGCAGGAGGGCGCTGCTGTTCTCGATGAAGAAAATTTCGGTGGTATGGGCGGCGGAATGCCAGGTATGGGTGGTGGAATTCCGGGCATGGGCGGTGGAATGCCAGGTATGGGTGGAATGCCAGGTATGGGCGGAATGCCAGGTATGGGCGGAATTCCAGGTCTCGGCGATCTGGGTGGTGGAGACATGGACTTTAGCAAGGTGTGCCAGTATTCCCGCCTTCAATCGAGCGTGACGCTTACTCGACCGACAGATGATGGCAAGTATGGGTAATCCTGATGTGGACATCGGTAATCCCGGTGGTGACGGCGCGCCAGCACCAGAAGGAGGTGCAGATTCGGATTCGGATTCGGACAGTGGCCCACCCCCGCTTGAGTGAAAAATGAAAGCACAAGGGACGGCCGGACATCTAATGTAGTCCTGGTAAAGGCAGAATCCAAGAAAAATAAGATGTACATACTTCTTAGAGGCCAAAATTGATGATAATTCCGGGTCACACTGTGTTAGGCATGACTTCACCAGACCGTACTTTGTCTGTACCTTCTCAGAAGGAGTGGGTAAGGCGTGCATACCTCCTCGATGTTTGTTAGTTTTGCTACATGATGGCACCTTTCGACCCCCCCTTGCTTCACACGTCCTACAGATTTCTGCCTCAACTCTCAGTGCATCAAATTTTGGTGCCACTGTTGTGCACGCTCCATGCTCAAGACGCTAACACACGAATCCATTGTATTACACTTTGACGAACGCTCGTGTCGTTACATGTTGGTAGAACAAAAAGATTCGCCAGCCAGTATAAGATTTTTCTTTATACGCTCAAGTACGACACTCGAGATTTTGGTCAAACACTCCTGACGGTACCAGAGATCCGACGGGCAGTACCAAACTCGGAACAGGAGGGCACTGGTCCTCCAAGCTGAGCATGTCAAGGGCTGGTAACAATTCAGCGACCGTCTCTCCAGCAACGTCTTCGAAGACAAGGGCAACGTGCTCTGCCCCGCACCCGCATACAACGTCTGCACCATCTTGTACACCGTGGTGAATGGACGGAGGGGTTGCTCATTTAGTTTCGTCTGCCCATCCTGGAGCTGAATTAAGAGATGGTGAACGTCGGAGAGCTCGGGGGGAGAACTGGTTGAATACGTGCGAAGGTCCCCATTCTATTACTGTAGACGAGACGCAAATCTTAACAGAGAAACTTTAAGCCAGATCTCAGTGGGGGAAAAAGAAACAGCCGAGGTCTTCTGAGCGATTGACGAACTTGAAAAGTTGGGAAAACGAACGTTTGGAGCCGTCGATCTGGGCCGCGAGGTCCTCAACTCAATCGCATGGAATTCAAAGGATGTGAGAGCGGGAAGGACAGTCCGCGTTAACGGGGGGGCATTCGATCCAGTTGAGAGGTAGCTGGTTGGAACTGTAGATAGTAGTTGCGAGGTAACAGAGAAGAGGGTCGACCTAAGGGGAAGATGCAGACGAGGGCTCGGGTTTATCGATGAAGCAGACGAACGTCGAATTCGAATCGCTTACGAGACGGTATGTGCACAAGAATGAGAGAGGGAGGAGCTAGATATTTGACGGCTCTAAAGGCGAAGATACATGGGGAGAATTGTAAAGGGGTCCAAAAATGCAGTCGTTGACAGTGGCCTGTATTGTACTGAGGTTGGCGTTGGCACGAGTGCGACAGTGGTGTCGATATTGGCTCTTACAACACCCAATGACGAGGTCACTGGCCGACGAAGGTAGGGTGGTTTCTGCAGAGCTGTGGCAATCCTTCCCGACTGCACCCAACCCAGGTGAGCGCCATGCCAAAGTTGCCATGTAGGTGCTTGAATACGCACATTGTACTCGTTCGTACCTTCGATCACTCGGTGTCGCTCACATTACAGATTAGGTTTCCCTTCAAGCACGCAGAAACTTCACGCATATCGCGGACTCCCTGTATCCGTCCAGACGGGGGTCTCAAAAGAATAGGCCGTTTTGTCCAAAAACAATCAAACAAAATAATAGACCGCTGTCGCTAGTACCTCGCCCCGATATAGGCCTGATAGCGCGTGCCTTGCACTACCAACTCTTGACATGTCGGCGGTCCTGTGCTCGCAGACGCCCGAGGCATCGCCCGCTGGCTGTACGACTCGGGCGCTGTACTACAACTATCCGCGCCACCGAACACCCCCGCTCTTTGCACCTTTCCCTTACATTCTCTTCTCACAATGGATCCCGCTGATACATCTTTCGGTCAAGACAAGGAGAAGGGAGACGTAGTGAAAGGTGCGCGCGCTTGTTCCCAACATCATATGCACATATCCTAATGACCGTCGTTCCTGGCGGAAGACAACCGAGACCTCCATGACCCCTCCTCCAAGATGTGGGCACTCTGCATCTCCAAAGCAGATAAGCATGACACGGCGATGGTTGAGCGTTGGAAGGCAGATATGGATGGGATCCTCATTTATGTGTGTCCAGCCCACCTTAGTTACCTTTCGGACTCGCACTGACTGGCTTCCAGACGGGTGTATTCTCAGCGACAGTAGCCGCGTTTCTTATAGAAAGCTACAAGACCCTCAAACCCGATTCTGGCGAGGCGACCGTGAAACTCCTCCAACAAGTCACACAGCAATTGGCTGCGATATCCAACGGAACACAGCTCGCACTGCCGACCAGCGACCCATTCACACCCAAGCCCTATGCCATCCACGTGAACATCATGTGGTTCCTCAGTCTCTGCATCAGTCTTTCGTGTGCCCTCGCCGCCACACTGGTACAGCAGTGGGCTCGCCGGTACCTCCGGCTCTCTCAAGGACAGAGAGCGGCCCTGCGTCGAGTCAGGATCCGCACGTACCTCCATGAAGGAATCCACATGTTTCATACACGTTGGATAGTCGAGAACATCTCGCTGTTGATGCACGCGGCAATCTTCCTGTTCTTCGCCGGTCTTGTCGAGTTTCTCTTCATCATCAACCACGAGGTCGCCTATGCCGTCCTTATGGCCGTCTCCATCTTTGCGACGACCTATGTCGTGCTCACAAGTCTCCCTGTCATCTTTCAACAATGCCCCTTCCAGACCCCGCTATCTTCCATTATCTGGTACCTCGGCCATCTCCTCGTTATTGCCTTCCTTTCCCTGTTCTCATGGTCAAACCATATTCGGGCCTTTATTGAGGAGTGTTGGAGGCGAATGCGCAATGGTATCACGGACAACCTGGCAAACAAGGCTGACCAAAAGAACGAGATTGACCTGAAGGCTTTGCGGTCGACGCTTAGCTCGTGTCGCGACGAAAGCGACCTGGAAGCATTTCTCGACGCGATCCCGGGTTACTTGCGGTCAGACGACAGTGGATCCCACATCGCCGACATCGGAGAACTGCTCAATGGGGAGGACGAGGACATCCAGCTGAGCCAGCAGATCGTGCAGCTCTTCGCCTCTTGCGTCGATGCTGACGGGAGGATGGACAAGACGGCTCGCAGACGGCGCGCGATCACGTGCGCGCGTGCCATCTGGGAGATCTCGAACGCGTTCATGTCCAAACGGGTCAAGGTGGACATGCCAGAGCACATCAGCAAGATCCTGCAGCAGCTAGCGCAGGACCACGACGCCGCGGTCGCGTTCGCAGCGCTGAGCACGATCTCGATCCTCGAGCACGCGCTCTTGGAGGACCTCCAGGATTCGCAAAGCAGTCGGGACTTGGACAGGCGCCGGGAGATGTTCGCTGCGTTCGCCAAAATTCTCGACGAGCGAGACCCACTTTCCGCGCGCTACCATGTCGCGCAACCTGATACCTTCCAGTACGCCGACGCGCGTCTGACGGCGGTGACGGAATTCATCACGCGTGTCCTCCCCCTTATCCCCCATCTCACGGACTCCACCTCATGAAGATCTCGACGTTGCGAAGAAGACCCTTGAGGAACTTTGTCATGGCCTGGACGGCAAGACATTCTCGGATTCTGCGCAGCAGAAATTCGTTGAAACCTTGGAGCGGGCATGGCAGGAGCATAAGGCAGCTATAAAGTCAACGGGTAAGCACCGTCCTCTATGAAGTGAAGGTAAAGCTTACACCCGCGTCGCGGACTCTTCTAGGTCAGCAAGCACATAAGTCACCAATGGCAACATACTACTCTATAATAATCTCATCCACGCTCCCTTGTCACAATCTCTGGGTGTCTCTTCTATTTGAGATATTGGGTCGTGTAATACGAATCGATTGTATCATAGTTCCACGCATTTGTATTGTAGCTTACGGTAAGGTCGAAGACAATAGTCGACCCCAAGAATTTAGTTGTGAAACTACATGTCGTGCATTAGACGCCCGAGCGGGTAATTCGGGCCACTTCACTGCGTCAACACACTCACAGACTTCGTCCATGTCTGAGACGTTCTACACATCCTGCGCGGATATCCTTGCTCTATGTCAAGCACAAAAAGATAACTTGGAGGCTCTCTTGGACCCGCAAACCGGTTTTGCGCCACGCCTTCGTCATTTATGTGAACAACAGTGGGTACTGTCGCGACCAAGACTCACAAGTCGTCGCTCATCCGAATTCTAGGCTATCGGACCTTCGGGAGGAGGGAAACGTATCGCCAGAGGAGATCGACGGCATTAAGGATGGAGTGCAGCACGTGGGCTCTCCTCCAAGATGTTATGCCGTGCGTCCACTTTAATCTCGGACCCGCGAAAATATCGAACCAACATACCTTTTTTCTTTCTTACAGTGCTCGCAAGACCTGAGCCCCCACCCCAACCTTCAGCGCGCGCTCTCCTGGCCACCAACCCGTACACGCCGACCTCCACGCTCGCTCAGGCGACGTTGGCGGCGTCACGCGCGCTCTCAGAGCTCGTCGTGGTGCGCGAGTGGCTCCACGACACCGCGCCGCCGCCCCCACACCCGGACGCGTCGACCGGCTATTGGCGCTTCACGAAGCACCGCGTGACCCAGGGCCTGTGGACCGGGAACACCGGACGCGCGGCGGATAGTGTGGTTCGCGAGATGGACCCCGACTCGGTGGTGCGGGAGGCCGAGATTGGGCGTGGTCTGGCAGCCGACGACGCGGTGCGTGATGACCCTTTCTGTTGCCTGTGTTGTGGGTTCCGATATGATATCCTCAGAGCTACGACAAAGCGCTGGCACATACGCTTTTTGCTTATGTGCGCGCGGGGAACATCGAAGACGCGATAAAACTTTGTCGCGATGCGCATCAGCCCTGGCGCGCGGCAACCATCCGCGGCTCTCTTCTCTTCTCCTGGCCTGCGATCTGTGAGCCCTCACGTTGCCACCAGTTCCCTTAATTTAGGCTGACTTTTTGTTCCACCAGCCGCAGCAGCGACAGGAAGATGAGATGGGGGAAGACGGGGAAGACGACCCTGACCTATGGCACGGAAACAAAAGACGCGTCTTATGGAAGGCCACTTGCACGCGTGCCGCCCTGGACGCCCGCCTGTCGTCCGCAGAGCGCGCATCTGTATGCTGCACTCGCGCCTTCTGTCCAGACCTCCGGCGTACTAAAATCCGCGTGTCGCACGTGGGAGGACGCGCTTTGGGCGACAATCTCCGTTTTATGCGAGGAGCGACTCAGCGAGGCGCTTGCTCGACTCGGGGGAGGATTCTGGGAACCCTCTGGGAGAGGGGAGGAGGGTGAAAGTGGGTGAGGAAGAGGAAGACACTTGGCGTGCGGACGTCGAGCAAGAGCTGCAAGCCCTTTCGGCTGTGCAGGCACAGGAGGGCCCCGGCGCTGACGACCCTTTTCATGTATCTCAGTTGCACATTATCCTGAACCGCACAGACGCATTACTCGACGATTTTGCGTACCAGGCTCCGGGATGGAGCGTACGACCGCGAATCAGCCGAGTCAGTTTTTTTACTGGTTTGTCTCAGCTCACAGATGTTCACGTTGCCCATGGAACCCCGCTGGCAGATACCCGACGATGACGCGCTTCTTCGCACACCTGTGTCTGTACCTCCAAATGATTGATATCCCTGTTTCCCCACTGGCTATACAAATCATCCTCGAAGCCTACCTTCAAGTCCTCGAGGTACGTCTTTCCCACTCCCTCCTCGCGACCCTCTCTGACAGACCTGCGATGGTAGAACGCGGGGCAGCGCTCCCTCATTGCTATGTACGCCGGCGCGCTCGGCGATAACGCTGTCGAGCGTTACGCGCTCTTCTTGACCTCTCTTGCGCTTTCTGCGGACCCCGTCGAGCGACGCACGGCCTTGCAGCGCGCGAGAGAGCACGGACTAGACGTCTCACGCGTAGCCATCGTCACGGCGGAGCGCACGATCGAGCGGGCGCTCGACAGCCTCCCGTCGTCCGTGAAGGGACAGCTACCGGATCTGGCCAGGGCGGCACAGGAGCCCGCGGAAGAGGCAGAGATGCTACTCGTGCGATCCATCGAGTGGACAGTCGTCGAGAGCGAAACGTACGACACTGCGCTGGAGCAGGCGAACGTGATCTTGAGGTACCTGCTCGGTGCGCGGATTTTTCCCTCATCATTTCGTCGTGCGTGGCGTATGCTCACTCGTGTTTGTTGAACAGCTCGCGGGAGGGTCGACGTGGCGCGCTTGCTCTTGGATTTGCTGCCCCCTGAACTGGCGGCGATCGGCACGCCCGAGGAACGGGCTGCAGAATATCTGGATTACCGCCAGTTCTTCATCGCGTGGGAGACGCTCGAGCGGGTGGCAGAGTGCCAGGCCCTCGAGGCGCCGCAGTTGAGCCGGGACACGCACGCGGCGTGGCTCAGAGACTACACGGTGGGGCTCCTTTTTCTTCTCTCTCCGGCATCTCCGTATTTATTGCTGCGGCTGTCACAGGGCTTGGTGTCTAGCGCGCATGAGCAGATAGTCAAGCTGCTGACTACAGATTGGCTTGTGCCAGAGACCGAGACGCCTGCCAGTACGTCCTGTCCAACACGCCATCTATGCGAATTTTGTTATTCATCATGAGACGGTATGATTATAGCCGACCGCCGCGCGCGAGAATTGGGGCGTATAAGACAGTTGTTCATCCCGGAGCTCATATTGCGCCTACACACGCTCCTTGTCTCGTCACGTACGCACATACCCGAGTGCGTCTCTTTCCTATTTTTTCCGTGCGCCACCACATCCTAACCTTGTTGGTTTGTACAGAAACGTCCGACGCGCGCTGCGCCTGACAAACGTCGTTGCCGACTCGCGATATATGCTGTACACGGAGTTCGCGGGCGAGAACGGGCGCAGGTTGAAGGAATATTTGGCTGCCATCCGCACAGCCGTGCTGGCAGGGTTGGAACATGGGGGGTCGGACCCGTTTAGAGCCGTCCTATGAACGGCTAGGCCGTTTGCGACACCGCTCATGCGGCGCCCTCCGGCGTCGCCGCGCCCGCAACAACTGCCGCAACAACTGACTGACCCCCGAGCACCCAGGCAAGTTACACAAACGCGTGGTTCCATTCCTCGCACCATCCTCGCCCCCGCAAGCTCGCTACCCACATTTCTCAACCGTTTCTACTCCCATTTGTCTTCCTCAGCTCGTCATACAAAACCCTATCGTTTGGTTTACTGTTTTTTCAAGGGTACCCATATTCGCCATTATTCCATACGTCTCGCGATTGCCGTGTCTCGCCCTCTTTCGCCCCCACGTCACCGGTGAACCGAACTCAGTGACTTGCTAACTGTAAAACCGCCTCGCGTTTGCCACCTGCGCTGCAAATAATAGTATTTAAGCATGTATGGTCGAGGCTAGTACTATACGCTCAACTCTACTCACCCGCACCCAATATCAATTCTTTCTCTCATACCAGTGTCTATCCCCAGCTCACAGATTTGACCCTGGTTTAACTCATTCATCAATTCCGGTTCCTTTTGATGAGAAGTCCCCTCTGGGTTCTCGTGGAGCGCCTTTGTTGCGAAACACTTGCCCTGAGAGCATCAAGTCGGACTTGCATAGGGCCCAGGCATCCAAACACGACTCGCGATCGCTGCTGCACCGAATGCAACACGATCCCTGGTACTGCGACAAGTTCTTGGCGTCTCCACACTAACACGACGTCTTCTCGTTCGTGACACACCTCGCAAGGGTGTAACTGCCGTAATGATCAGGCGTCAGAACGCTGGGTGTGGGGTGTAGGCCCTCGATAGACTAGGCAAGCATTTTGTAAGTTGTGCAGCTGGGGTATGTCGGTGATACGGTCAACATTTATACCCTGTATGCCGTTCCTGACTTGTCTTGACGTGGTGACGTCTTGTTGCGACCCAACGTTCTATTTGAGCTCGAACCCAGAGCCCTTAGACCGCAACAACTGTCAGCATGTGAGGCCAACTGGTGTACTTAGACGTAACGCTCATAAATGTCATCGCGGAGGGAAATGGCTTCTACATTTGCGGCGAAATTTTAGGCCTGCTCGCGCGTTTTTGTTTTCCTAACATCTAGAACGGTAAAGTCCAGAGGTAAACGAATGAATTTGCGCTATCATGACCATGATAAAAAAACAAAGAACAGTAACTTGACTTCGTCGACCATGTGACTTTAGCATGCACGACCACCCCCCCAGTCGAAATATCTCCCGAAAGGATTGACTTGGTCGTAGTGCCCATTTCGAAATAGACCTTAAGTACTCTCCCTGTTGATTGAACACTCCGTTATGGGTACTCAACAATCCCAGAGGGGAACACTGAAAAATAACCAGCCAGTCCCAGACAAGGTCCCCAAAGACGACGTCCATCCAACGGAGCTGCGTCGTTAATTCATTGGTCAAAATACCGGAAATGCTGGAGCTGGAAAATATATGCGCCATACGGTTGATTCCGGAGCAAACGCATTGAAAGAGTGGGTAAGGGACCCAAAAGGAATCACAGAAATGGCTGGCTAGTCTCGGTTCCGGGCAGTAGGGAGTCATGTCGAGAGCGCGAAGGGTGAACATAGCGTTGTCCACGGCCCGGTTTTCCCGGACGACTTCTGATATTAGATAATACAGGTTACATATGATCATTGCCATTGCCAAGGGCAGTGTTCTACCGTGATCAGCTTGGGGCAGTCTTTCATTTTGTCTGCTCGAGACTTGCGCTGTTTTGTTCACCGACCACATCTCCGTATAAATGGCAGAAGTGGTTCCGGAAGAGGCCAAGTTGTTGGGCGACGCCCTCAACACGGTCAAAATACAAGTACAGCAGATGAAAAGACACCTCGTACGTCTCCCGTTCACCGTATTTCTGCGCGCTCTGCAGTAGTCACTGACCATGAGGCAGGAGTTAGACCAACTCATGGATGCGCTTAAGAGTTCAAGCTTGATGCTTGCCGAACTACGGACGTCATCACTCTCCCCGAAACAGTATTATGAACTTTGTCAGTGCTCTATGTCCGATCCGTCGCCGTATTGAGTGGCCCACTGATATGGCTATAGACATGGCTGTATTCGATGCCCTTCGACATCTCTCCAATTACCTTTATGACGCCCATACAACGGGTCGACATCACCTTGCTGACCTCTATGAGCTCGTCCAATATGCGGGGAATATCGTTCCGCGACTATATCTCATGATTACTGTCGGCTCGGTCTACATGTCCGTTCCAGAAGCACCTGTGAAAGAAATCATGAAGGACATGATGGAGATGTCGCGTGGCGTTCTCCACCCTATTCGCGGCCTCTTTCTTCGACATTATCTGAGCGGCCAGACACGCGACCACCTGCCAATTGGTTTAGACACAGGGTATGCATGTCGATTCGCCTCAGTCGATATTCAGTTTCTGACCTGGCCACCATTCGCAGGCCAGCTGGCAATTTGCAGGATTCAATCAGCTTCGAGCTTACCAATTTCATTGAAATGAACAAGCTCTGGGTGCGCCTTCAGCACCAAGGTCACTCCAGAGACCGCGAGAGACGTGAACTCGAGCGCAAGGAGCTTCGCATTCTAGTCGGCACGAATCTTGTTCGCCTCTCACAACTCGATGGTGTCGACCTAGACCTCTACCAAAATGGCATCCTCCCTGCCATTCTTGAACAGGTCGTCCAATGCAAGGACATTATTGCTCAGGAATACCTTATGGAGGTTGTCATCCAGGTACGTTTCCCGTTGCCCGCTCTCTAGCCTCGCAAACCAGTAGTCCTTCGAAGGTCTTCACGGATGAGTTCCACCTCCATTCTCTTGGTCCGTTCCTCTCCGCTACCGCACAGTTACAACCCAAAGTCAACATCAAACAAATCGTCATCGCTCTAATTGACCGGTTGGCCGCGCACGCCGCACGCGAGGCCGAAAATGAGGATGCCGAGGAAGTGAAACTGCAAGAAGAAGCTGCTGCGCGACGTCTTGCGGAACGCGTCAAGGCGCAACGCGCCCGGGCACGTGCCAACGGTGCCACGAGTCCTGTGCATGAGTACAAGAACGAAACTGAATGGGGTGAACCAACAAGCCCGCCTTTATCTTCACCCGTCGAAGAGAAGCCGACGTCGACGGGTGATGGTGATGGTGACGGTGAGAAGCTGGACAAGGGGAAAGAGAAGGTAGGCGAACCCGTGCGCAAGTTCCGAGGCGTACCCGAGAACGTGAAATTATTCGAAGTGTTCTGGGAACAGGTGGTCGAGCTTATCAAGGTATTCTTGACTATTTAAGCTTTAGACGACTTTTCTCACAAAGTTCATAGGCTAGACCCGACTTGTCTATTCAGGATGTCACCGCATTGCTCGTCTCGCTGACCAACTTATCGCTCAGCTGCTACCCCGACCGTCTTGAATATGTCGATAAAGTCCTGGGCTTTGCTCGTGATAAAATCAAGGAGTTTACGGATAGGTTCGTCTACCAATTAAATGGTGATACTGAAAGACGTTGACTGGCTTTCGCAGTCCGGATCTGCATAGCCAACAGACAACATCCCACCTTGCTAGCCTCTTGCTTGCGCCGATTAATTCATATCAATCCGTGCTCACTCTTCTTGCACTCCCCAATTATGTTCCCCTTTTATCGGCACAGCCCTATGTTACCCGTCGAATGCTCGCCCACGCGATAGTCTCCAGCGTACTTAAGAACGAGACTGTTATCGCGGATCCTGAGGATGTAGACGGCATCCTCGAACTTTGCCAAGTCCTGATTCGCGAGCAGCAGGACGCTACTCCGTTACCCCCAGGTGCTGGCGGACGTCGCGGGACGTTTAGCAGTGGCGAAAGGGAGGATGTAGCAGAGGAACAGGGTTGGATCGCAAGGATGGTGCACCTATTTCGGTCAGAGTCATTGGGTACCCAGTTCGAAGTAAGAGATCCCTTTGGTTTAACTGGTCAGGTGCTAATCTGTGTACCGAAGCTCCTCCAAATTGCGCAGCGGCACCTCGAAGCCGGCGGAGAACGCATGCGATTCACCTTCCCTGCTGTCATCACGTCTGCAACCAAACTCTGCCGAAGATACAAAAACCGCGAACATCTCGAAGACGACTGGTCGGCGAAGGTCGAAACAATTCTCAAATTCGTTCGGCACCTCACCTCAATCCTCGCCACCCAAGTTGACGCACCAACCATCGCGCTCCGACTCTTCCTCCTTGCGGCTCAGATTGCTGACGAATGTGGTTTCGAGGACCTCGCCTACGACCTATATGTTGAGGCGTTCACCGTATATGAGGAGGGTATCTCAGAATCTCGCGCCCAGCTGCAGGCGATCACGCTCGTCATCGGCACGCTTCAGGGGGCGCGGGTATTTGGCACAGATAACTACGATACTCTGATCACAAAGGCCGCTCTTCATGGCGCGAAGCTGTTGAAGAAACCACACCAGGCAAGCGCAGTGCACTTAGCAAGTCATATGTGGTGGCAGGAGACGACGCTTGGGTCCGCATCGGAGAAAGCGGATGCGACTGCAGCTGAGAAGCCTAGCACGCCACCCCAGGCCAAGGACGAAGACGGAACGGATGCACCGAAAGCGGCAAGGCACTCATCACTTTGAACAGTACAGATAACTTACGAAAATTGCAGTACCCCCATCAAGACAGCAAGCGTGTCCTTGAATGCCTTCAGAAGTCCCTTCGCATTGCTAATTCTGCAACGGAGGAAATCGTCATGGTGCAACTCTATGTCGATACCCTCGATCAATACCTCTTTTACTTGGACCGCGGTGCAACCGCTGTGCGTACCTTGTCGGGATCTCCCCCTGCTCTAGCTGACCCCGTGTTTCTCAGGTGATGCCGAAGTTTGTCAACTCACTGGTCGAACTGATCACAGCATCGGTCGACACCATTAACACACCTGATCTACATCCCTCGCAGCGTGCGCCTGCAGGCTTGTTAGAAGGCGTTCAGACCCCTGAGATGATCACGCGACATTTCCGCAACACCCTTTTGCATATTCAAGCCAAGAAGTCAGCCGCCGAAGGGACACTGGGTACACGCTGGGACGATGTGGACATAGTTGGTGCGTTGTTGAAGATGGGACTCGGAGCGCGATAGTCTCCCACGCATGGGATACGAAGGTGTGCTACGATGACATACGGTGTTTTTTTTATGCTATCTTGCTTACTGTCATATAATTATTTGACTTGCCTCTGACTCTGGTGGGCGCATTACTGAGCAGCATCTAAGTTTCCTGTCCCCGCCTCTTCGATATTATCAACCGTCCAGGGTCGTCCTAGAATCCATATCCACACCCGGAGTAAGATGTCCACCCAAGTCTATGGCGCTTGCTTTTGCTGTCCAGGGACTCTGCCATAGTACCCATGTCTGAAGGCCTAGCTGTCACGGAATGCACGGCGAGGTTAGCTGCTCATTTGAGGACGAGCGGCTTGATTGGCATCTCCTATCAATTTATCCCTCGTGATTATGTTTCAGAACGTGTACACCTTTTCAGGTGCCAGGGCCGAGCGTCAACACTCAATGTGAACGGCGGAAGCGACCTTAACCTGGTCAATCCCCTCGGGCGCACTCCGTGAATACTGTCATATTTCCAAGTGAATACAAAGGACTTCCGTAGTGGGAACATTGTAATGGTAGTAGTAAATGTGGCGATTTGATCGCCTACCCCGGGCCAATCATGCCGGTGGAGACCTCTTGAGAACTACCGTCATAGTGTACCTCGTCCCGCTCTGCGCGGTCGATCCAACAGTAAGAGTACCAGACAGCAGCCGGGCTCACCCTGAGCATTTGGGGTAGAGTATACGCTCGGTGTGGGGCGGGGGGGATGAGTCGTGTTGCCACCGGGGAGTGGGCTAGTGGCTGGCCGGCGGGAACCCGCTGTATAACATTCTCCGATTCTCACCGGTCTGCCCACTCTGGAAATTGGGCTACACCGAAGCTGACGGTTAGTGGGGAGCCTTCAGGTTGTCGAAAAGCACGCTCACTGGCATGGGTGGGCCATGATACGCCGCCGACGCCAGGGGATACGCATCACCCCCAGAAGGACTACCCGCGGCGTTGCCGGCGCCGTGCCCAGGGAACCAGTTCGTGCCGTTCCAGAAGTTGGCGTACATAGGCGGAAATGGGATAGGATTTCCATAGGTGTCCCGCTACATTTATTATTATCATCAGAACTAATCGCCCCGCGCATCCGGCACTTACGACGAGGGATTGTCCGCGGCCTTGGTTTCGTCCGTCTGTTATGAGACCCTCAGTCTCGAGCTGTGATCAGAGGCACATCAGAGCACATTTGCGGAGCAGCACAGTAGGTTCCACCTCAGGCGCAGAAGGTGTGCCGTTTGAAGTCCTCGAGCTCCTATTAGAGGAATCGCGACCAGGAGACAGTGGTGAAGTTGAATTGTTAAACATTTCTGTTCGGCGTCGAGGCTATGAAACTAGTAGCAAGCAGATTTGGGGTTGACTGCCAGTAGCCCACTGCACTTGGGGTTTTTATACCTCCGAGCTGGCATAGAGATTAGATAGAAATCGTAGAAAAGTACAAACACGAGGCGACCGACGTATACGGAATGATAACGCCTTGAGTCTTGAGACCCGTTGCGTTTCCGATCACAGGTTCTAGTGTCAGTCTATCAGACGTTGGAGCAGCTGGCTCTAGCCTCCCACTGAATGGGCACGAGGAAAGTGTATACAGTTATTCTCTAAGGCTTGCAGCGCGAATCTCATTCCGTGGTGCGCGAACCGAAAACACGCGACGCTGCCAGAAAACGCGAAAAGAAAACAGCTCCACATCCCAATAGGAAGTCACAGACACAACCAGAAGAGGGGAACCTCGGCGGCAAGAACTATGCACGACAACGGAACTGTACAGTCACGGACCCATACAGCCAGCGTGCATGAGGAATGAAATAAGCGAGGGCAACTGGGCAAGGTCGGATTAGTCGTATGGTGTACGATAACAAGTGTGCGGGTACTGCAGCTAGCTGCGCAATCATGCTGCGTGATGCACTGTGGAGGATTGGTACGTCGTTTTAGAGCCCCAGGCTGCCAGTGACAATCGTCCCAGGTCATTTTGGGGAGCCTTGGGTAGTACGTCGTAGAAATTTAAGTGTAACCAACTTGGTAGCCAAGGTTGGCCGGACAGAGTCTACGGTCTGAGTCATTCCGGGTGAGTCTTCGACGCCGCCAAACGCATCCCTGTGAGTGAATTCCGTGGCCTCGTGCCTAAGATCCGAACGTAAGCGCCAAAAGGGACGAGCGGAGGATGGCTGAAGTGCTTGGCGGGCGGAGGACGACGACTTCCAGCTTTGGTAGAGAGGCCCGATCTTGGGCCCGATCGTGGCCTTGTTTCCCCCCGATCCTCTCCAAATCGCTGGGCGCGACAGTTCAGCGTGTCCGACAAGTTCGCAATCAGAAATCCGAAGGGTTCGACTGGCACGTACGCAGTGCATGTGGCGTGTTCATTCCCATGATACACGTTCTTTTTCCATTTCATCTTCTCCTAATTGTGGCACGCCAGCGGCCAGCCAGACCAAGGCCAAGACGCCAGCTACAACCCTAGCCTTTAACCACTGGCATGTGACATGTGACAGGCTGTTTCTATCGAAGCTCCGCAATTCCCTGACTAGCATTTCCGTGACTGGAGTCGGCAAGCAGGTAGCAAGGTTTCTTTCTTCCAAAGAAAAAACCTTGATCCCACAAACGCTTGAGGTCTTGTGGACGAGCTTGGCATAGAATCTGTCAACTTTAGATTTTATGCGACTGACGGCGCTTGCTACTGAATAACATCGTTACTTGTCTCACTATAGTATGACGTCTTTGGCTTGGTCTTGGGACAGTTGGCCGTAATGAATAAAAGGACACTTTTTGTTCCCAAAAGCTACGATGACAACAACAGGTGCCGACTCGAGGCATTGATGGCAGTTTGCTTTGGTTCCTTACTGTACTAGTAAGTTGTTGTTATCGCATCACGAAAACGGGGACAAGCATTGATAAACGTTTGACTTCCTTCCTAATTCAAAGTTGCACCCATGGTTTCCCTTCGCCCCGGATCACGGATGCCTCCAGAACTTGAAGGGTGAAAGATGTGAAGGTAGAGAGCGTTTGTGAAAATCCATCTTTGGGTGTGAGTTGACGACCCAACAGTCCTGTTATGTGCACGACGTTTCCGAGTCATGGTTTGGCCGCAAAAGGGTATATCAGGTGAGGACAGAACGCCTTTGCAAAGATTCTTTGCGAATCTCGTGCGAACCGGCGGCGGACGCAAGTCGGCTACCGGGCCCCGTGGTCGCTTGGGCTGCGAACGAAGCGATCGAACCCTACTAGCAAGTTAACACGACTTGTCGGATGTCCTGTTTTGGTACCTAATTTCAAACTTACATCGTGCCGCAATATAGCTTCCGAATCCTAGTTTCAACGACGTTCATCCTACGCAACCGCGTCTGCGCTTCGGTGCGTGTTGCATGTGGAATGTGAACGCTGAATAACGAAGGAGAAGAAAGATATCCCTGCCTAATGAAATTCAAGTCTCTGATATTACCCCGATTCATGGACTCCCTGGTACGTCGGGCATACTAGGCCCTCCATCTGGGGCACGGACCATTTCCAGGGAAGGAAGCCCTGCGAAAATATCAAAAACTAACCCGCAAATAGAATATTAGTGACTCACTAGTAATTGGTTTCTGACCGTGTCAAGGACCGAGTCGACGTGGTTACTGGACTGGTTTCCTCTGAGCCAGACGTTGCGTGGAGTACGACAAAGCAAGCTGACATCTACCCAAGGACCTCCTATTCCTCCAAGGAACCGGTGCAGATCCCCCGAAATGGCGCTGTCCTAGTCTTCGTGTTAATCTCCGAACTACAGTACGCTTACGGTGCAACCGATTTGGGAGTACTCTCAGGTAGAGGCGTGCGCACCTCACTGCCCCCACTGCGCCAAGGGTGGATAGCGGCCAGGCGAATATTGATGCGAATAGTAGACGTGGAGGTTCGGGTCAAAGCAACGCCCCTTCTTCCGGAAAGGGTATATCGCCGAGACACGCGTAAACTCGGTTTTTATACCAACAAAGGTGACAATAACATAACAGGCAACCCGTACTCGGAAGGGAAGGCCCTGGCCTCTGAAAAAATCACCGGTTTTGCATGTTTCCACCCCCCCGCCAGGCTCTCCACACTTTCCCGCGCTTGCCAAACTCGCCCGCTTCCCGCACGCTCGCCGCATTCCCGTGCTGTTAGCATACAGCCCACACTATATCCCCACGACTACCCTACTACTGGTTTTCTAGGAGAGAGCAGGCATATGAGCGGTGAACTTGGGCGATTCAAATCGTTCCCTCTTCCCGGTAAAAAGCAATAACGTGCATTGTCGCTATCGAAGATGATCGTAAGAACTGCCACCGGTTACATTTAGTCGCGCAGGGGAATACCTTTATAATTCTTGCTTTGTTTCCATCTGGTTATTTGAGTTGGAGTCGTGACTGGTGGCGGGTTGTGCAGAGATGTGGTGTCCAACCGAGGTCTCATTCTGTTTCGAGTCACGGTCTGCCCTGGTCCCGCGTAGTCCCGTGTCTACCTGGGTACAGGTCCAGCGCTACTGAGGGCGAACGGCACCTGGTCCACTTCTATGCCGTACCCTGCGCCGCGAGGTTGAACGGCCTGATGGGCATCTCTTATCAATTCACCAGCGATCGTGAATGGCGCGATTGTATTTCAATGCGAAAGTGTTCACCATTTCAGGTGCCAGTGTCGAGCCCAACACGCGTGTGAACGGCGGACAATGACGGCAGAGCCACTTTATCCATGTCAGTCCCTTCGGGCGCTACGTGACAACTGTCATATTTCCAAGTGAATACAAGGTAGTAGTAAATGTGACGATGTCACGGTGATCGCTGCCCCCAGGGCCCAGAGCAATTATGCTGGTGGAGACCTCCTGAGAACTATCGTCATATGGATCTCGTCGCGCTCCGCACGGTTGATCCAACAGTAATAGTGCCAGACAGCAACAGGCTCCCTCTGGGAATTTGGGGTGGGATACGCGCTCGCAGAGGGGCGGGTGGGATGAGTTGTGCCACTGTAGCCACCGGGGACGGTTGGTGGTGGCAACTGCGACCGGTGGGCCGCCATAAAACATTCCCCTATGTTCGCCAGTCTGCCCGCTCTCGAAATTGGGCTATATCAAACTTGAGGAAACGGCCCTCACTGACAGGTTGTATGAAAAGCACGCTCACCGGTATGGGCTGGCCATACGCTAACGCCGGTGGATACCCACTGGCATCACTCCCAGAAGAATTACCCGAAGCATTTCCAGTGCTGGGCCCAGGGAACCAGCTGGCGCCATTCCAGAAGTTGGTGTACATAGGTAGATAGGGGATAGGATATCCTTGGGTACCTCGCTGCGTTTTTTTCTAGTGGTCAAAACTAATCACTTCAGGCTGACTGGCACTCACGCCGAGGGATTGTCCGTGGCCTTGGTTTCGTGAATCTGTTAGGAGACCCTCGTGAAGTGTGGCCTCAAACTGTGGCCAGAGGGGAATATTAGAGCACATTTTCGGAGCAGCAGAGTAGGTCCTACCTCAAACGCAGACCTGGAAGAGGGCGTTTCGTTTGGAGTCCTCGAGCTCCGGTTGGAGGAACTGTGGCTGGCAGGCGTAATTTGAGGTTGTTGTTGCCCAGTCGAGTTGTTGAACATTTCCGTACGACGTCGAGGATCTGATACTAGCAAAGATAGGGCCGACTGCACTTGGCTTTTATACCCCCTTTCCGGCATATAAATTGGATTGGAACGGCAATAATGTTGAATGCGGGGCCACCGATGTATGCGGAAAGATAACGCCCTAAGACCTGTCGCTTTTCCGAGCACAGGTTCCATATCAGACGACGTTGGAGCGAATAGTTCCAGCCTCCCATTGAATGGGCACGAGGCGAGAGTGCAAAGTCTCAACTTGAATGCATGCAGGGCAGGTTGCGCGAACCGAATACACGCGATGCTACCGGAAAACGCAAACAGAAAGCAACTCCGCGTCCAGATCGAATGCCATAGACACAACCAGAGAAGGACCCGGCCAGAAAGAGCTTTTCCCCAAACCGGAAATTATACAAACTATACAGCGACGGCCCCATACAGCGTGCGTTAAGCAAGGCGTTGAATGAAATAAGCGAGGGCGAGGTCGGACTGAATTTGGGCTTCAAACTTGAGCCGCGTGATGTACGGTAACAATTGTGTGGGTTGCAGGTGCAATCATGGTGTGTACTCAGCGGAATTAGCATGTCGTTTGGGAGTTCCAGGCTACCAGTGATAATGGGTTTCCAGTTACCAGGTAATTTTTTTTTAGGTCTGGGGTATGTCGTAGAAATTCAAGTGTAGCTAACTGAACTGCAAGTAAAGGTGGTCAGGGTCTGCCGTCTGTGTCACTTTTCGGCGCTGTTGGCTGGCATTTTGCGAAGTGCTTAGCGGACGAGGCGAGGACTTGCAGCCAAGCTTGCGACCATGGTCATTCGGAAGGAACTCAGCCAGAGGCCATCAGGCATTGACTCACCCGATCTCGCCAGATCGCCGGGTGAGCGACATTCCAGCGCAAGGCACTGGCGCAAGGTCCAGCTTCCGGTAAGTTCGCAATGATAACAAAATATTGTAAAGTGGACAACTGGCGTGTGCATGTGACGTTCCTGTCCAAGTTACAGTACCCCGTTTCTCTTATTTTATCATTTCAATTTCGCCTAATTGTGGCCAACCTTGTGGCCAACAACCGCCCGTCTCGCTTAGCATCTATCGGCGTACTGTACTGGTTTGTGCCACCGCGACCTTTGAACCTTCCGAAAAAGCTGTTGCTGTGGAGCGTGCCGTATCGCAGCTTTGTGATTCGACCGGCTTTTCCTTGGGCTTTTCCATCTTCCCGTCACAAAGAAAGAAACTGGACGCCTGAGTTCTCTAAGGTCCCGTGAACAAGCTCGTAGAACAAGTTCGCCTCTGACTCCACGCGACCGACGGGGTTCGCCAATGACAGGCTGCGGTGCAACAACATAGATCTTCGTTACCCTTCTTACTATCTGACGTCTTGGGAGTTGGCCACAACGAATAATGAATCTAGGACACTTAATTTTCCCAAATGCCGTGATCATTTTAACAACAAACAGATGCCGACCCGAGGCTTAAATTGGCAGTCTGTTTCCACTAAGTTGCTGTCCTGCACGAGCTTTTCATCTCAGAGTTCGGCACATGGAAGTTAGATCCGGTGGGTGGGATTTAATGCACGCGATGCGGATACGCCTAACCCCCGATATGGTGGCAGATCGATTAGATGTTTGAATTCCTCCCAACTACATGCGGCGTCGGCTCTGCACGTTTCGCTCGGATCACGTCCCCCTTCCAGAAGGATGTGAAGGCGGAGAGCCTTTATGGCAGGCCCATCTTACGTTGGGTTCGCGAATGGATCCGCAACGTTTTGGGGGCGTACTGACAACCCTACAGTCCTGCCGTTTGCACAACGTTTCATAGTGTAACCGCAGAAGGAAATAAGGTGCGGACCAGAAACGTCTTTGGCCGCCTGCAGAGTTTCTTTTGTGAATGAGCGTGTCCAACATAACTTGCCAACAGGCTGGTCGCTCAGGGTCGCGAAGCGATCGACCACCAATCGAATATTACCCTATCTTGGTACCCAATCTGTACCCAATCTGCTTTACATCGTGCCAGTCACCAGCCCGTGTGGCCTCCTAGTTCATCCAAGGCGACTGTGCCTCGATGCCTTGCTCGATACGTGTCATGGAAATGCTAAATCAAAGAACAGAAAAAAATTCCTTGCTTAGTCGTATTACTCCGGATTTGACTCACTGGCATTCCGAGTACGCTACTGGCACTGGTATTCCGATTCGTCGATATTCATGACCAAGGGTATTGTGCTTTTCCAGGGAACGAAGCCCTGGAGTTTGTGTACGAAGTACGAAGTATCACTATATTAATCCGCGAATGGAATAGTTGTTTTCGGACTGAGTCGTACTACGACAAGAAATGATTTTCTGGACGAGTTTCAACGTACATTGGGTGAAGTACGACAAAGCAGGCCCGACATCTGCCCCAGGAACTCCTATTTCTCCATGAGACCATAAATTGGCGCTGTACCAGTCGTTATGCATCGTGCCTGATCTCCGAACCAATTGCGCCGATACCGACAAACACCGATAGTTCCCTCACGCCAGTATGCGTACTCCCCGCCGCCCCAAGCGCCTGGGACGGCGGTCATGCGAGCAATAGACATAGATTTTCGGATCATAGCTACGCCCCTTCATCCGGAATGGCCGTGTTCACCAAGTTACGCGTCAACTCGTTTGTTAATACCTGGAAGGGAAGGCAGTCGCCGTGCACGAGAGCACAGGACCCCACGGAATTGGGAATCATAAATTCCGCGTTCTTCAGCATCTTTGGGATGTGTGATCGCAAACACGAATGGCATGAAACGGCGGCTCCGAGTGGAGCGCACTCGGTTTCAGCCCATCGTGCATCACGCCAGGGGCAGCCAGTACAAAGGTGGTGTGGTGGGGAATTAGAGTGAAGACTGTTCTCGCGCGGATGAAGAGGGGCAGTTTCCTTTGGAATTTAACGCGATGATGACAACAGGAAAAAGCGTGGTGATAGTGAGACTTCTGATTGCAGCAGCCCTGCGTACCTGACTAGGACTTTCTAGGGAGGCACGCTAGCTTATACATTGCCACAAGAGGTACGACTAAGATAAGAACATTAGGACGACGGGAGAAACGTGGCCGCAAGATTAGAGATAAGCTGTGGAAGTTTTTCCGCAGGAAGTAGAATGAGGCGACCTCCTTGCTCTAGTCCAAAAGATTCTTTTTCACGTGGAAGCGCGTTGGACAACGAAAAATCGAGTGAGTGGGAAGCAAGCTTTTGAATACGGTTCAGTGAGATCAGCCACGTACCTGAGGGCGTGGGTAAAGCACGACTTACCTCCTGGGTGTATTGGTCCTCGTGGTGAAACGAGAACACGCCTCTGGTAGGGGACGGATCCTGTGCGCCCTTTCGACGCTTCTGCTGCTGGAACGACGCCAACGCTGCTTCTGTCTCTTCCTCGGATAGAGTGAATGTTCCGCGAGAGCACCAAAATATGGCTGAAATGATAGGGTTCGCCATCATCACACGCCCATTGGATTTCGTCTGCGAGCATGCGGTACATGTGTGGAACGATTTCCACTGGCATATTCACAAGGCGCTCGCTGAAAACGAATCCAAGGTGAGACGACGCATTGGGAGAGAGGATACGCTGGAGTGTTTGGTGTAGGGAGGGGTCGGCTTCAGATTTTGAAAGTATGTACTCCGTTAAAGCTTTTATTGAAGGGTGATCCTGAGACGCAGCTCCCGAGTGAGATATGTGAACTGAAAACCGAACGACAGACAAAAGGACCTTGTGGACATGCATGTTGAGTACGGTGAGAAAGGCATATGGGTCACTCTCCCTCCCGTCAGTTTTTACGGTGGTTCCAACGAGGGGCTGCGATAGAATGAGCTCTGCTAGCAAATGCGGTCTAAAAATATCCGCATCCGCTTGGAAGAGCTGTCCAATGAGGCGCTTGAGAGCGACAAAGTCTATGTCTGGGTTGGGGTCAAAAAACTCGAAGTCGACCTGGACGCGACCCTACTAAATAAGCTTTAGAGGGTACCACTCTGGGGCTGAAACAGCAGCGACAGACCGATTCTGTTTCGCTGCCCACTTCATCTTCTTCGTCAGTTTGTTTTCTCTTTGACATCCTCACCGGCAGGTTTTCGATAAGTGCTACGGCTCGGAACTCGGATGACAAGTACTTATGCACTTATGATCGATTAGGGTTGATTAGGGTTATTCGCGCCAATTCGGACATCAACGTAATCGTCGCTTGGCTTGGAGGAGTTGCTCAGGCTCCGGAAGTATGCTGCCATCATTCTATTTAAACGGCTCGCCATGTCCTCGTCGTCTACCCCGCTCTTTCCTCGCATCTCATGCTGGCTCAATCAATGAAGCGACCGGCTCTTATAACACGCTTTCCACGGCGATGCTATAGAGGTTCTCAGAGTTTTTCAGGGAAGTACCCTTCGTCCTTCACGGATCTCAATGGCAGGCGGCGGGGCGTTGGCTGCGTCCTTCGCACTGGGTTATACTGTCTACACAGACGCTTCATCGCCTTCCACGGAGCGTGCGCCTACTCCACTGTCTAAACTTGTAACGTCGTATGTCGTCTATTCCCTATGTTCCATCCCAGGGCTAGTCGACGCTTCTCCCACTTTACTCGCCTTCTGCACCTCCGTTCCTGGTCTACGTCAGCTTACTGAGGCCTTCGTACGGGCTACGTTCTTCACACAGGTTGCACCTACTCACTGAACTCCCATGGCGGCGGCGCTGACTCAAAGAACCGTTATTTAACAGTTTGTTGGTGGCAGCACTGCACTCTCATGCATACCACTGATACGTCAGCTCCGTGCGGAGAATAAGGGTGCACTTTTTGCATATAGCGTGGAAGCAGACGCGGACGACGCGGCTAGTGGGGCTCCCTCTCTGCGTAAACCGGTGCACAAACGCATCGTGCAGGAGATGATCCGTTCCATTAATGTCGCAGCTGACTTTGAAGATTCCCGAGCATCTGCTGACGAAAGCTCCGGCCGAAGGACATGGGTTGCCATCAAGTTGGTAAGGCTCATTGAATGTTAACATTGGAATGCACGTAACCGAGACATGTCATGCAGAGCGCCCTCTTGCCCAACCCGGACACGCTACTTCATCTATCAGCGCATCTTTCTTCGCTCCATGCAATCCGACTCCGTGCTATTTCCTGGTTGTCCACAGTGCGGACGATCTCGCGGTCATCAAGTCGAATGATCTCCCGTCTAGTTCGCCACTTACAGCGCAGGATCTGGCCTGATTTAGGCGAGCTGCTCGTCGATCTCAATCGTATATGTAGTCGTGCGAGAGAACGGAATGTGCGCCTCATCGTGGACGCTGAATATAGTTGGTACCAGGCGAGTCCGACGTGTTTGCTTCACCTAGATTTCTTTCATGCTAATCATGTCCGTAGCCTGCTATCGATTCAATTTCACTGTCCCTGATGCGCGAATTTAACAAGGACCCACCCTCGTCTTCGCGCTGGTTATCGCATATAATTTCTCGTCCAGCATGCCCTGTATCACCACCGTTGATCTATGTAACGTTCCAAGCCTACCTTCGCCGGTATGTCCATATTCTCTTCATCCTGATTCGGAATTCTAGATTGCATCAATGTCCAGGACGCCTGAATATCTTACCCAGTCCCTTCAAGACGCAACCACTCACCACTACGCTCTCGGTGTCAAACTTGTCCGTGGTGCCTACCATGAGCAGGAAGCCCAGTCCGACTCTCCCTCCCTCCCCCTCACTGCCCACGTGTCCTGGCCGCCGGTCTTCTTGAACAAGGCAGACACAGACAGGATGCTATGATGCCGCCGCTGGTGAGCTGGTGCGAGCGGTAGCCAACTCGGATGGATCTGGGCCAAGGGTAGGTGTGCTTTTCGGTTCGCACAACGCAGGGAGCTGCGCGAAGGTGTTGGATGCTCTCGTTAATAGTGGGTCTCGCTACGCACGAGAAGGACGGCACTGTGAAAGTGGATGACGTCGCCGCGGAACGTGTCGCACTTGCTCAACTTTACGGTATGTTGATCGATCTTGACGTTCAGTGGGGTAGGGCGTTGATTGGACGTGTGTGGATTCGTAAGGTATGAGCGACACTCTCACAGACCACCTTGCTGCGTCAGTCAGAACTCGGGCGCCCTTCGTCATCAAGTACGTGCCATATGGGGCGCTTTCCGAGGTATACCCTCCCATTGCCCGACAATGTCAGTCCTGCTAACCACTATTGTAGGTGATGCCGTACCTCTCCCGACGTGCCATCGAGAACAAGTCCTGTCCTTGGTAACGGCCACGCTGCAGTCGAACGAAAGCAGGCATTTGATGCTATCTGGCGACATTTCTTTGGTTAAAGACAATCGTTGGGACTACTAACTTGATGGAATTAGTTAACGAGGTCGTCGTCTTGCGCCGCGGTGGGTCTTTCTCTCTAGTCGATGTACTGTTGTGTTTCTTCCTGCCGTCTCTAAATTTTCGCGATATATCCTTGTAAAAATAAGTACGGAACACCACACTACTCCTTATCTCGTAATACAAGTCCACATTTAACTTCTCAGACCAAGTCTCAAACACAATATATAATTACTCTCCCTGGTAGTCTCAGACAAGTAAGGTTTCAGTCGATGAAGTTGACCCCTAGTTGAATATTGACGATAGATATATTACACGACACGAACTGCATGGTCATGAATGAGAAATCCGCGGAACCAGATATAAAAATGTGTCTATTACAACCGTGTCATTCCTTCTCTGCGTCGTCATGCACCATCAGCCCCTGAGGATTCAAGCCCATCAGCCAAAGTGAGAGAGTACAACGGCCACAAACGTACCGCTCTCCTTAGTCCACTCATCGTGTCGCTTGATATCTTCCTGACTGACTGTTGGTCGTACACTCTCCAGTGACTTTACAAAGTCAGTAAAACGCAACGGCGGTTCTTGTAGTTCTTCACTCTCTACTTGAGTCCAGTTCTTCTCGACGGCGCTCGGATCACCGGGAGAACAAGGTATCCACTTAACGATGGCTGAGTCTGGGTCTGGCTGAAAGGGTTTGAAATGCGTGGCAGAGAGGACTTTTCGAACGGGCTGCATGAGAGCGTCGCGAACAACCACAGCAATATCTGATCCCGAGTATCTGACAGGTGGGGCTGAATCATCAAGAAAACGCGGTGAAAACAACCACCAACGTACCCTTCGGAGCGAATAGCCAATGTGCGGTAGTCCTTGTGTGTGAGCTCACAAGGAGTTGATCCTACGTGTATCTCGAACATGCGCATTCTGGCTTCTGTTCCAGGAAGCGGGATGTATATTCGCTTTTCGAATCTTCAAAGAGGAATGACAACCTTAATTTCGGAAGCACAATGTGTCAAAGGAACGCACCGTCGCTTGATGGCGGGGTCTAATTGCCATGGGATATTCGTGGCGCCGAGAACAAGCACACCAGTATCGTCGTGGCCTACGCCGTTCATCTGTACCAGGAATTCCGTTTTGATGCGCCGGGAGCCCTCAGATTCGCCCTCGTTTCGAGTTCCGGCCAGTGAGTCCACCTCGTCTATGAAGATGATCGCAGGTTTCGACTCGCGCGCCATCTGGAAGAGTTGTTTGACGAGCCTGCGGCATCAGACGTGGATGAAGTGTTTCTACCCATAGTAGGGAGGGGCGGTACATACCGTTCCGAATCACCCTGCCACTTGCTAACCAAGTCACTTGAACTAACGCTGAAGAATGTACTCTTCGCCTCCGTTGCCACCGCCTTGGCGAGATAACTCTTTCCCGTACCCGGTGGCCCATAGAGTAAAATACCGCGCCAAGGCGTGCGCTTGCCCGTGAACAGATGTGGAAATTTGATAGGCAAAATGACCGCCTCCTTCAAGGACTCTTTAGCGGCCTCGAGTCCCGCGACGTCGTCCCAGCGAATGTCCGGCTTGTCGACAATAATAGCGTTCATTAGGCCGGCGCGGAGCTTCTTTACTTCGGGGTCTTGATCTCCGTCGTCGTCGTCCTTCCTGTCATACGGCGCGTATTACATGCCCTCGTTCTGAACGAGGTGAGAGCGTAAAGGGAATAAGCACGCACTTTTTGCCCTCCCCACCGGGCCCCCCATTCGCCATCCCATTCGCTCCCATCGCCCTTCGAGCGCGCTTTTCATTTGTCTGGGCCAAATGGTCCTTAAGCTGCTCGGCGCGGCCGAGGTACTCTGCGATCTTGCCTCGGATCAGTGCCTTCGACCGCTCGTTCTTCTCGTCTACAGATTCAAAGTTTATTTCCTTTTTCGTATCGGCCTTAGCGGGGGGAAATACACACATTTCAATGCGAGCATAAAGTAATCGAGTGCATTTTGGTAGTGCTTGTACGCCTCGGGGTAGTTCTGCTTCTTGTCTTCGTCTATTGCGATCTGAACGAGCTCGATCGCACGCTGATGTAGAAGCCTGGTCAGTCTAGGTGCGGGTGCCACATTGAAATGGCTTACGTCGAGGTTGGTGCCGCCTGACATGTCGGAAGTAGTTAAGCTGAGCGCAGTCTGAGCGCTTCGTGAGTTGCGTTGAGCTCTTCGGGAGTTGCGAGTGAGTTGCGTTGGATGGTCTCGTGATGTGACTTTCGCACGTACCTCTGGTCACAACTCGCACCCATACCACGATGTCTGCAGGACTAGGAGTTCCTGTAAAGCTATTACACGAGTCACTCGGACATATAGTCACCGTTGAGCTCAAGACAGGGCAACTTTATCGCGGCAAACTCGCTGAAGGTAGGCCATCTTTGTGGCCCGATTAGCCCGGATTGTTCGACTGATATCTTTTCATCGACAGCGGAGGATAATCTCAACATTTCTTTAAAAGATATTACCGTGACCGGAAGGGATGGCCGCGTCTCTCAGCTTGATCAAGTCTATATCCGAGGGAGCATGGTCCGCTTCTTCATCGTCCCTGACATGCTGCAAAATGCACCCATGTATGTAGTCCGATCTTTTATGTTCATGGTCTCTGGCTTAGGCAATTTCCGTAGGTTCAAACGTGTCGGCCCTAATGCTATGCGGGGACGGGGTATAGGAACCGCCCGTGGACGTGCCACGATCATGAGAGGTTTGTCCCGTCTTTTTCTCCAGTTTCAGAGCTCTACTAATGTATCTATCTTTGTAGCCAATGGTGGCGTTCCTTCAATGATTAATCTCGATACGTTGTTGCTAATTTTCTCTTACAGCTCGTCGTGGTCGCGGTGTCCCATCGGCGGCAAGAGGTATTCGGCGGTGATACGAACACCATCGATTGTAGCACCCACCAATATCTGTTATTTCTTTGTTTGTATCACTTCACTGGCTACCAAAATTCTTTGCATTCAGCAAGCCCTTGTTGTTCCTGCCCTGATGTGTGTGTAAACCACCCTCGTGACTGTTGTTTTCCGTGCTCGAGGTAGGTAGTCGCCGTGGTCCTTGCCGCTCACATCCGTTGTCTCTTCTTTTCATGAACCTACGAGCTACAAGGCCCAAATGCGATATTGAGCTCCTCTCGTGACCTTTTCAGCTCGAGCGGTTCGCCGATGAACCCGAAACACGCGAACATTCTCTCGACCTCCGACCTCATGACCTCCCTCTCTATCTCCCCGCTCGCCTACAGCGATCCCTTCATTGCAACAAATTCCAATGTGGAGGAATGCCTCACGCGTGCATACGTCCCTACCCGACTTGCGAGATCACATCGCAATACTCAAAGAGCTTGTCCAGGCTCATTAAGTGAAATGCGTTTATTATGATCATGGACCTAGAGGGTAACAAGGCACGAGGTCGGAACAATTGAAATGGACCATCCGGAGACCTCAAGTCTCAATTTTTGGTGCGTTTCACATCACCTATCTTGTCAATGCACAGTATAGCCAGCAGGATCTGATAGGCATCGCGACGACAACTCTCTTGTTCAGGACGTCGTCCAGAGAAGGCTGAAAAGAGGTCTGACCTTCGCGACGAGAATGTTCGCCCAATGTTCCATTAATGCATCCCACACCGAGGACCTACTTACACTTCTCAAGATCTCAGGGTCCTCTCACCTCGAGTCTCCACTTCACCAGACGGACCATCTTCTCCTGAGCTCGAGACACTTCTCTTGAAATCTCTCGGTGGGTTGAGTGAAGATGGCGATGATCGGTGCGGCCCTCCTCAGGCTTGTCCCGACCGCCCACTGACTCATACCCAGTTGCTAAGCCACGAGCAAATTGGGCAAGGCATCTCGTTCGCAGTGGCAGCGGAATGTTCGCGTCTGCTATATCATGTCACCAAAGCACACGCAGATTACTTTTGTTAACGAGATCCAACTGGATTTGTGAGTTGTCCTTCCGGTCAATACGTCTCCACCCGACAGCTTGATCCCCTAGCGAATCAACCGCATCCAATCAACACTGTCATCAGACCGTGAGCACCTCTTCGACACCGCAATTGTGCTTAGCACGGAAAAGCTCCCTGAGGATGACAAGGCAAAGCGCATGACCGATCTGACCGAATGCTTGCGAACATAGGACGCGTTCAACTTTGGCCGTTCTCCGACGTGATGTCTTACGCGAATTTGTCGACATTCAGTACTTTGTTGACTAGCTGATCGACGTTGCGGCATCCTGGAAAGACACTGACGTATATGTCCAAGGAAGCTCAGAACATTGCTCGAGATCATGGCGACCGATTAACCCTGAACGATTGTGAGTTGGGGCTCCGATAAGAGAGGCTCGGTAGATGGATTGGCGCCTACACCCGCATGAGAACAACCAGCGCCACTTGTGATGCCAGAGTATCGTATTTAGTACTTGCTCTCGTGATCTACGGATGCTAATACTGCTTCGCAGCACGTCTGCCCGGATGCAAACGCGAGTTTCGATGCAAGCGGCATGAACTGTCAGGCCTGTCAGGGGGTAGTGCGTTCGGATAACCAGCGACCTGGTTCCTTCGGATCACGGAAAGTTCCTCTCGCATTCACTTCGGGGCGCTAGCAGAGCCCGACTGAAAAGCCTAAGAGACAGAGTCCGCTTATGTCTCGCGCGGACCCGGTGCTGGTACTGAGCACCGCGGACGAGTACGCCCTGTCACGGTCTAGCTGACTCCGTCCGAGTGAGTCACCGCCGTCCCTTAGATACCTGGTCCCTGACCTGAATCCTGACAGATGACGTTTATTTAGTTTCACGCGTGCGGGTGTAAGTATGACGCCTGTGAGAACAGCCTGAAACATCCACACACGTCTCCCCTGTTGATACCATAAGTAATTGTGTTTGTGGGCGTTCTCTCACGAATAGTGATAGATCAACAAATGTATGGGATAATTGTCTATTTGCAAGGCCTAATACAGCCAGGATACTAGAGTGAACGAACATGACTAGCCATCTATTCCCAGTAACGTGCGACTTTATTATCCTTCTCCGCATCGGGTCCTGCGACCTCGAGGAAGTCCGAGGGCCGCTCGCGTTTGATGTTCCTCCGACGGTTATTGACTGGCTGACGCTGATATGCCGAATCCGCATTTCCGGGCTGTTGTTGGGGCTGTTGCTGTGGGATCTGCATCTGTGGAACATTAAAACCCTGGTTCATCATAGGCATCATCCCCATCGGCATCATCATGTCCGCCGGACCAATGGCGGAGGCGGACTGCGCCGCTGCGAGCGCGGCCGCGATCGTCTGGGCCTGCGCGAGCTGCATCTGTAGCTGCTGGCGTTGCATCTCCGTCTGCTGGCGCACGTGTGCGGGCAGCGCGCCGCTGTTTTGTAGCATCAGGGAGATCTGTTGGATTTGTGCCTGTAGTTGAGGGATATTGTCAACGATCATCTGAGACATCGCCAAGTCTGCCGGAATGTCCTCTTGTGCATACAATCCGGACTGGAGGTCGTCCGGCACGGGTGTCTGCGCGTCCAAGTGTGGAAAAGGCAATAAACATAAAGTGAAAGGGGAAGATGGATCTGGAATGGTCACCTGGGAGACAGAACCGATAGGCGTGGATTCGCTTGTGGGACCGTCTTCTTCCTTCTGGCTCGCCTCAATTTCCCTAGCAATATAGTCGGCGACCTTCATCCGTGTCGGTTTATCAATGGCGAGCTTGTCTAGCGATGCGACCTTAGACGCGCAGCTCGGGCAGATAAAGTCTTTTTCGAGTAAATGTGTTTGAATGCAATCTTCGCAGTACGCCGTCCCACAGCAGGGGGTCTTGACAGCGTCGCGGAAGATCCTATTATCGATAGAGCATATGATCGCTGGGTCCTTTGAAGGGCGCTCGCGGACTTCGGCTTCAGAGAGACTTTTGGATTTATTGGTTTGCCGCTGCCACGATGCCCTGCATGTACCATGGGTATGAGGGAGCGCAATGGGCGAACATACTCACGAATCTGGTTGGGCCACCACGTAACCACCTTCTGGTGTCACCATGACTCCTTGGCCTATTCGCGCACCACCTGGATTGTCGACCGCTTTCAAAAAGCTTCTCGGGATTCCCGTCGTCCGCTTTATGCGTGGTTTATTGTCGAACTCACGATCGTTATTCGTTGGGCACTCTTGAATCCAGTGACCTCAAACTAAAGTCAGTCAACCACCGTCTGCACGCGATGTAAGCGTACCTTTCTGTCCGCAACGGTAGCATACATAACTAGGGGGGAGTGGCTTCTCGGCCTGCTGGTGGTGTGGAGTAAACGGCTTGCCTCCTCGACCGAAGCCCGTCCCACGCGAATTAGTGTAGACGCGTGTCTGACTGAGGGGGTGGAATGTCGCAAGTTAATTGGAATAGAAAGCCGCTGAGGGAGAACCGCCAGAGGCGAACACCCACTGCGACATCTTTTCTTGTGTCTCCTCCCAGTTCGCGGACTGGGCCTGGAACATCGCAGCCATCGCGGCTGCTTCGTCGTCCTTACTACCACTGAGACCCTGTAAGGGGGCCTGCTGCCACTCGGTCAGTATGGGAGGAGAAGTGGGGGACACGAGCGAACGCACGGTGGCAGCCGGCTTCGATGGCGCTTCTTTGTCAAAGCGCCTTGACGTCGAGCCCTTGCCAGACCATGTGTTTCCCGATGTGCTAGTTGGTCTTGACTCGGGAGTTGCTGTCGCCCCCGGACCTGCAACATACATCGCGGCCTTACCCTTTCCAGGACGAGTGGGAGGCACCCGTTTAACTACAACTGAAGATGACCGAGGAATGATTTGCGAGTCATCATTGAACTCTGGCGAGGAACCAGGTCGTCAGTTAGTAGAAGATATCGAGAATGGACAGACGGACCTTCTCCCGATGAGCCGTCGAACACGACGAGATCAAAGTCATTCGCTTTTCCGAGGCTATTGGCGAGAATAACCTCCTTTTTAAGATCAAAAACTGATATACCCGTGCCGTCGAAAGTCACCCTGGACTCTGTCTTCTGAGACTTGAATTTGTAGAACACAGAGGACGCCATGCGACATAGAAATTGATTAAAAGTGGACTCGGGCTACTGCAGAGTCGCATTCGACTTGTCATCCCGGTGCTGTTCCGCGCGTCACGTGCTAGGGTAATATCACTGGCAGCCCTCAAACTTGAAAGGATGCTTATTGTTCCGCTCTGTTCCATCTCTCGCTGGGACGACGCCCTCATATTTACTTGGATGTAATAGTCTCAGGTTGCGGTGTTTCTTTGGGTCTGCAGGTGCGGAGATTGAATGCACCGCATCTGGCACCGTTTCTTTTGTCGCTTTGGTCGATGACTCGTGGATCAGGCGCTTTTCTTTGAGGAACAAAAGCCTGTTCTGCTGTGTCTCCTTCAGCCGTGCCCAAGCCACAGCATTGGGTATATATAGTCTCCGGATGTAGCTGAACCGATCGTTATTTTCCCGCCTGCCCCAACCGTACATCGTCATCTTGAGGTTCAAAATTCTGCGAATATGAACGGCACTACTCTGTGTATCAACGACGAATCTGTGATACAGATGAACACTCGTTTGGAGGGGACTTGGCTTGCAGGATCTCAACAGTACGACACTGGTGTCAATACTTCGATTTCGACCTTGCCCAGACAGTCGGCACTGGTCTTCTATCCAGGCGCAAATCCCCGAAGGGCGAATCCTCAGATACACCAAACGACCGTCAATGAGTACGAGTCCTGGTCCCATTGATGAAAGACTTGACCTGGAAGCAGGCTTCTGAGGGGTTGGATCCCGAAGACCTTGATGATCCGTGGCCTTATACGTTCCAGGTGAGAAGCGAGTAGCACAAGGACCCGTCACGCGAGGAATACTGATAGTCGTTTAGATGGGAGACAGCGTATGGATACGGACTGAAGGGGGAAATTGGTATTCTGGCAAAGTATCCAGCAAGAGCGTGAAGCGAGGACCAACCCGGCAGGTATCTACGCCCTTCCCAAGTGAGAAATGTCTTGGTATTGACCTCGGTCCTGATACAGGGAGAGGGATTGTTCTATCCCGTCATATTCCGCAGGCGAATCAGGAAGCATTTTGCTCCATTGAATGGGGAGATTAAGCCAGATACACCTGCGAACACGTACCTTACTTCGCCAGGCCGGTTGGTTGTAGCTAGCTTTTGCCTCGATTTATTATAATATACAGTAGTATTAGTCTGGACCCTGCTGATTTGTTATTTCCACGCCCAACTTGTGGCTTTCCCCGGATCTCACGTGTCTTTGTCGCGAACGCAGCCATCGACCACTTTGTCCGAGTCTACATTTCTATCTATCCACCATGACAAAAGCATATCTTATGACGGGATTCATAGAGAAGGTACGCATATCTTTCCTGTGCATCGATTACGCGTGTATGTCAATCCGCATTAGATGCAATCCCAAGATCAGGACTTTCGGTATCTATCCCTGCCCAGCGTTCTACGTAGTTGGCCGTTTACTTGAACTTTGGAACAGATATATGGGGCTTAGCGACTTGATGAAGGAGATCAAACTGGATCCTCAATCGTTCCTTGGCGACGAATCGGTAGAGATTAAGGTTCTAGGACAGGTGTTACAATTGGTGGAGGACAAGATTTCCGAGGTCAAGAATCAGGCAGGTGAAGTGGTGCGGCAGTGTCCATTTCGATTCTGAATATCCCTGACCGTGGATCAAGTTTAGGACAGTTAATCAAAATCATCCGGGAAGTCACAAATGGAATTCGTCGTGGACAAGCTCACCGAGTTTTCGTCCAGCTCTGATGAAGAACTCCGCGATATCTCTGGTCTAGGTATATCTCATTCTAGTTGAATAGGTATTTTTGGACTCCAGGTGACACGGACTAATAGCTCTCAAAACGATCACTGCTGAGCTCCCAACCGAAGGCACCATCGCGTCAAAGGCATGCGCAAAGCTGACCCCTAAGTTATTGACCCAGCTCGCGACTGTACGCGCACAATTTGGCCTCCAATCAATCAGACGATCTGATAACGTTTCTATACAGCCAGGAATCCCACCAGATACTCTCATCGAGACACTTTCTATCTTGTCCATTTTAGGTCACCCACTTCCCCACCTATGTCTCAAGCCTCCCCCTTTCTCCCCCACCAATTCAGGTCATCACACCTTTGCTCACTCATTCGCGACCTGCTGTGCGGAAGCGGGCCATCGTCACACTTTCCCACTTTGTCCCACTTTCAGCTCCTGAATTGTCTGCACAGCTGCTGTCGACAGGTTATCAGCCCCAGCTTAGAGCTGTCCGCTCCTCTGGAAAAACAGAGAACAACAGTCAATCTTGTAGCCTGCGATTGCCCGCGCATCTCCCCAACGACTCGCTTCTAGTTTAGGGGCCATTATCCCTGGCATTCTTCGCGTCGTTGATTTGGACGATGAGGAACTTCGGGAAGGTGCACTGCAGGTGATGGTCCTCGTACTCGTATTTCTTTTCCCTTGTACTGATTCTTTCAGGCTCTGGAATCGATCGTGCTAAGAATACCTGCCGAGGTAACCCAATTTCTGGGTACCATCATACAAGTTGCAATCAAGTACATCAAATTTGATCCTGTGAGGGGTTCTATGCGTGTCTCTGTGCGTTGAAGTTGAATTGACGTGTTTAAAAAGAATTATGCTGGAGGGGGAGACGACGAAGACGAGGAGATGTTGGACGAAGACGAAGACGCCGATGGGGATCTCGACGAGTAAGATTATCCCCTATCACACCTTATCTTCGACTTAGCATCATTTAGGTGGTCTGACGAGGAAGACCAGTCGTACAAAATTCGTCGCTCTGCTACGAAACTTTTAGCAGCAATCATCGCGACTCGGCCAGAGTTATTGGTCCCTCTGTATAAAGATGTATCTCCAGTCCTTATTTCCCGGTTCGGCGATCGCGAAGAAACTGTGCGATTGGAAGTGTGGGCAACCTACGTCACCCTTCTCACACAAACTAGGCTGTATGGTGCAGGGTCCCAGTCCAGGGACTCGGTCGGCGTAAAGCGGAAACGGACCCCAGACGGATCAGACTCCGAGGAGACGGCAGTACTCTCTTTTACAGTCTCAGGTTCCTATGTTGGCCAAGGCTCTTTTGAACCAGTTGAAGTCCCCAAGAACGCCCAGTGGGACTTTGCAGGCTGGTTTTGGACTTCTTCATACTCTGCTGCAAGTGCTCCCGGGTTCGCTCTCAGGACAAACTGGCTTGATTGTTTCTATATCCAAAACCATTCTTTCACAACCTCCATCGACATCCAATCCTACGCTTCACATCTCTTGCCTGCAATTTACTTCCTCATTCTTTGCCTCTCACCCTCCGCCCACATTCGCGAACTCTCTGCCGGTGTTGACTCCTGTCCTCGTCAAGAATCTTGGCGAGAAGCACCCGCGCGTTGCGTCTGAGGCGTTCAAGGCATTGTCCGCCTTGCTTGGGGCACTGAAGCCCGTAAAAAGCCAAGACTGGGTTGAATTAGTATATCAAGAGGCTATCGCGCGCCTTGCAAATCATGTAACTGATGCAGAAGTACGCTCATGCGCGGAGGACATCATAGGAGACTTGTGGATAAATGCACCGGATACCGTGCAAGCCAAAGACGGCCAAGAGTGGGAACACGTTTGTCGCGCCACTGGCCGCACGGAGGGCGCAGTTAAGGTCGTCACTCGCGTCGCACGCGAAGCCGATGTTATGGAGCAGTGGGTCAACGGCTGCGTAGACTGGGCAACCAAACTACTCACGAAGAACGGAAGGACCGGCAAAGCTGAAGTCTTCGATTGTTTGTCAGTGCTCCTCTCGAGGTGTGTTCTTTGTATGGTACAGCTTTGATTGTCGATCACTCACAGTTGACAGATACGAGCGCGGCGTGCCGGCTGATTTGTTACGCATTCTGATCCCCCAACTCAAGTCATACGTCTCAACCACGGATATCTCACTCCAGTCACACGCGCTTTCCCTCTTTGCGCTACTATTGCAACTCTCACCCAAGTCCACCTTCCCAGAGGTTGAGCGTGAAGTGTTGACGGACGTCTATAGCATATCGTGCTCGCCTCTTACCTCTGGTGCTGCCCTTGATTCAGTACTGGCGTTCTTCGCGGCGCTCGTTGAGGCAGACTTTCCAAATAGCGACGCACGTTGTGAGCTCACTCACTAGAAATGCTCCAGAACAGCTCAAAGGGGATGTGTCATTTCCAAATGTTGCGAAATGCGTCGCTCAAGTCGTTAAGAGCCATCAAGTAATCGCAGCTGGTGTAATCGCTGAGTTCTCAAAAAATCTCAAGGTCTTTCCATGCCATTGATCAGGATAAACTCACCTAAACTATTATTCGCAGAAGCGTTCAAATGTACGAGAGCTCTCTATGTCTCTCCTAATACTCGGGGAAATTGGTCGCTTTATGTGCGCTCGGCCCCATCAAACATCTAGCAATTACTGACACATACTCAGCGATATGTCCCCTCAACATGACGTCTTCGACGTTGCTATTGAATTATTTGCATCGGACCAAGAAGATATCAGGACGGCAGCAGCTTTCGCTGCGGGTCAGGCGTTTTCCAATGATAATTGCTATCCCGGTCTCACCGTATTTATTCGCAGGTAATATTGCGATTGGCAATCTTCACTTGTTCCTTCCTTTTATTGTCCAGCTCGTTAAGCAAGACGACTCCAAGCGACTGCTTGCGCTCCATGCGTTGAAAGAAGTGGTAACACATACATCCACAAGTCATTTAGAGAATCTTGCGGACACGCTGTGGCCTCCACTCTTCGAAAACTCCGAAAGCGCAGATGAGAGCTCACGCGGCGTCGCTGCTGCTTGCATTGGCAAACTTATCACCACTCATCCAGCGCGATACCTGTCCGCAGGTTCATGTACGCATGCAGAGTGATTCATTACTAATGCGGGCTTACGATCGTCGCAGGCCCGCATTCGTGATCCTAACGCCGCTACTCGCGCAACCGTTCTGTCGGCGATCAGATACACTTTTGTTGACTCGTCTTCCGCCTTTGACGAGGTTCTGGCTCCATACATTCTCGACTTCCTCTCGCTCATGGATGATATAGAACTGGTGATTAAGTTTGGATAGCGATTTATTTCTGGCTTAACACAATATTTTTGTAGAACGTGCGCCAACTTGCCTTGAGCGTTTTCAATGCCGCAGCGCGAACGAAGCCCCATCTTCTGCGCGATCACTTACATACGTTGCTCCCTGCATTGTATCGCGAGACAAGTATGCGACCAGAACTCGTCCGTACTGTGCAAATGGGTCCATGGCAGCACAAGGTCGATGATGGTCTCGAAGCACGCAAGACAGCCTACGAGACGCTCTACACGCTGGTCCGTACACGCCGTCCGCCAGGGGTCTGCTTACCAGTGCTCATAATAGTTACAGCTAGGACACATCCTTGACGAAACTTGACCTGAACGAGCTGCTCACGCACGTCCTCGTCGGACTCGCGGACGTGTCGGATGAGATCAAGGTCATTTGTCACATGATCCTCTTCCGCCTCGCGCCGCTCGCACCGACCGCGGTCGCGCAGCGTCTGAGCGAGGCCACGCCGCTGCTCGAGGCCAGCATGAAAGGCCCGACGGTTGGCAAGGACACGGTCAAGCAAGACCTAGAACGCGCGGCCGAGCTTCAGAGGAGCACGCTCCGCGCTGTCGCGGCATTGAGTAAGATTGCCAACACGGGTTCCGCCCCGAGGTTTGACGCATGGGTGGCTGAGCTAAAGAAGAGTGAATGGCGTAACGAGCTGAACGAACTTGTTGGTTCATAAGAGACAGGAGTGTGGCAGCGTTACTCGTATATGACTAAAGACTCACATCGCAACCGGTAGTGGTGTTATTGTATTTCAGTTCCCATGCACTGAAATGTATCGGCGGTGACGTCACCGAGGCGTCACCAGCGTAACACTGGTGCGAAGGCTTCAAGCTTCAACCACCAACACAACCCACCCCAATCATGACGACGTGGAAAAACTTTCTGGACGAACATGCTACATTTCCTTTCCCTCGTCTGCCAGATAGAGGCAGGCATCCAAGCTCAGCCGAGATATCTGAAATTATCGCTGGACAGATTACTCCAGTGTGGAAAGCCAAACACGCTATACGAGACGACAGACTTCCCGAGAAGCTTTGTACGTCTCTTGAAGACATCCTTGGGGACACACCTTTCCCACACGAATTCGAAGATCAGCTCCTATCAATGTTTGGGCGTCGTCTACAATTCCGTACCCTATGGCAATCAAGAGGTGGAGGATCGAGACTGGATGTGGAATCGGACTGAAGTCCATGTAGGAACTCCATCACGGCTGAGCACTTATGACTGACATTGGACAGGCTCGGGCTCTTTTAGATAAAGGTTTTCTAACAGTCGCGGGCTACTGTTTGGGGCTATTTGGTGGATATAATCTTGACCTCACTAGGGAGGACTCCACCGGGGAAGGTCCACATCGGGAGAGGGTTGACTTTACTGGGTTAGTCGATAACATACCTGTCGTTCTCATCGAGGCGAAACCACCCTCTGTCATGGAGGCGGTGGGCAATTCACTACCGCTACACGGATTCAAGTTGAACTGGGTTCCCAAGCAGCCTCTAGCGATGGATGTTCTCCAGAAGGTGAGAGCGTGAATATCGCGTGAATTCTTAATGCGCACTGATTTTGACGATGTATGTATCTGTACAGGCTGCCTTATACCTAGGCATCAAGAAAATACAATGGCTATTTCTTACATGCCATAATCACTGGGTCATCTGCCGCCTCGTCAAAAAAGCAGGAAGAAACGATCCCTTTCTTGCCTACTCAGCTAGTTTCAGTATTGAGAATAGCTCTCTGCCTTTCCGAACATTTCTCGGCGCGATCTTGTTCACTGTAAGACGTCTTCCCGTTGAGTCCAGCATACACAATCCCAATATTGAACTTGATCAAATTCTGAAAGACATGGAGGGCGAGCCTCTACCCGAAGACGACATTGAGGATGGTTCAGGAGGTTATCGGGGTAGCTCAAGGACAGCTCCATCAAAGGTCCCGAATACCCGTGCCCGTGCGGCTGCTAGTCGTCAGGTTGCAGAGTTGATGGTTTGTCCAATACCATTACCTGATCGTTTCCTGTTCACGCACTGACCTACTTGCAGATTACGTCGTCCTCCCCACGATTCCCGAAATCTTTCCAACTATGGATCCATCTTCGCACAGCACCTGCTAACACATTTGTTCTTCCCGAGAATGGAAAAGGCACACAACGTATATGGTTGACCCGCCACATAGGTTATGGATCGACCGGCAGTGTCTGGCAAGGTCATTTCGACAACAGTAACACCCTGTATGCAATCAAGATCGTTGAGCTTCTGCGAAGCTCTGATTCAGAGCTCCGACAACGGTTGTGCAACGAATTTGAGGTTTACCTTACCTTGGAAGAAGCGTACAGATCTGGGCGACTACGTGATCGCATCACCCTGCATTGCCATGGGGCTTATAGTGGTGATAGGCTCGACGCCCTGATTCTCGAACTGTGCAATAGCACTCTTGAAGGCTGGAACGACCTCAGTAATTCGGAGCTGTGAGTACCAGCAGTCGTGTTGATGTGATTTTTCCCACATCATCAATCTTTTTCCTACAGAAAACAGGTCTATGGGATGGTACGAGACCTCCATAGAGTAGGGATAATACACGGAGACCTTGAACCACAAAACGTCGCACGCATTCCAGGAGGGTCCCTCCGTCTGATTGATTTTTCAAGTAGTACCAGACACACTTGCGTGGAAAATCTGGTATGATATTTTGTTTGCTCCTTTTATTTGACACTTAATATTAGAATAGGATGAATCGGATGAAGCTTTGTCTACGCAAGTCCCACCTCGCAGGTGTGATGAACTACAAGTGATGAGGAATGTGTTGAAACGTTGAAGCCTTCATCAAACACATCCTCATAGAAGTCGAACCACTGTTCCAGTGCACTTTACAACGAGGTTGTTCTCGTTTCCCAATCTTTATTGTGTACACACTCTCCTGTAACCGAACTGGTCCCTGTATCACCGATAAGCCATCCGTTATACGGAGCCGAGTCCCTGTAAGTCCGAAAGCGGAGACGGATTCCACAGCGGTTAGGGAAGAAGGAAGGTAGGTAAGGATTTTCCGGATCGAAGGCAGTCGTCCTTCCGAGCTGCGGGGAGAAAGAGTGCGAGAGTTGAAGTTGAAGATGTGAGCGAAGAGGAACGGGGAAGAGTCGGAAGAGAGTCTAACGGCTATGGCAATGCGAGCGATTTCCGAAGTCGGCTAGGTCGGTGCAAGGCGAGACGGCAGGACCTGAGGTCAGGCTCGGGATCCGAGGGCAGAGGCCCGAACAACGAAGGCGGGGCTGAGGGCGATGGCAGGCTGGTCTTCGGGACTGGGCTCGAAGGCGTGACGCGAGTGTACAGATTAGAAGCAGACGATAGGGCTCAGAAGTCAAAAGCGGCGATCATTATCGAGTCATAAAGCGGGTTTATATACATGCGATCGGTACGATGCGTTCGAAAACGGATATCTGGAGAGAGGTTAAGGGAAGTGATAGAGATAGAGGAGGATGGGTAGAGTGTTCGATGGGATGAACGAGGTGTGGCAAGGAGCAGCGAACAGAGACAACGGGAAATGGGTGCGAACACGAGGGAGGCGATATCAAACATCCAAGTGAAATCCAAGTGAAAGGAAGCGATGAAGCGAGGAAAACGGAGGGCGAGAACAAAAAGAACCGAGACACGATGACGCACAACAAAACAAAACCTCCTCCGAATCCAACGACGAGCGCGACGATCCGCGCAAACTTCAACGGCGTCTTGGCTGGCTAGAGACAGCCGACTAAGTGATGGTGTGAGAAACGAAAGTGATGAAGTGAAACAGAATAGTTCAGACAGGATGAAAGACACTCGTGGCGATCGACGGAGGTACGGGCGATGCGATGAAAGGCGAGCTCGGGCAGAGCTTCCGAGGCAAGAGCATTGGGTGGCATCGTGCAAGGTGTCCGGGTCAAGACAAGCAAGGGCGGGTGATACAGGAGAGAAACGACTGGTGAGGCAGAGAACGACGAGGCATGGAGGCGAATGTCGGATTATAGCTGAGTACTGAGTCATTGAGGGTATAGGAAGGCAGTCGAGAACACGAGCGAAGGAGCAGAGACCGAATGACTGTGAAACTGCGACGACTTGACTTTGAATCTGGGCTACGGGTGGTGGGGGCGGTAATGCAGAGATATACTTGTCAAGCTGAGGTAGGTGGAGGTGGTAAGCGGACTTTCCAGGTAAAAGTCCTGATGCACACTGTGACGTGCTAGAGGCTTCAAACTTGTAGAAGTCATAGCTCAGGCCCTGTTCGTTATTGCGCGTGGCATCAGCCAAAATAAATAAGTGGTAGGAAAAGTAGCTGTTTGGGAACACATCACTCATGCAATTGTGATGACAGGTCGCGTGGAAATACGAAATCCTGTAACAAGGATCATCAGGAATAAGGGATACTCGCACGTACGTTCGTACTTTGCGGTATTTTCTCGAGAGGCATTTCTCAGAATGAAGACGCAGGCTTCTGGTGGGGTACCTTTGTAACACTGTTTGCCCCCTTTCGTTCTCTTTTTTTCTCATGAGAAACAACTGTCAGGTAATAGGACAAATTTGCCGGACGGTTTGCCATTCGCGTTTGCCTCAGCTTCTCTTCTTTGTCCGTCTTGGTGACTCGAAGGCTGGTGCCGTTTAAACGGGTTGATCTCGAACATCGCTTCGATCAATCATCGCGATTTGTTCGTACAGTAAATCGATGAAACATCGTGGTTGTGAGAAAGAACAGGTGCTTAGTCCACACCGCGAGTGGTACAGGGCTACACAACCCAAAAATAATAAGAGAAGTATGCTGAGTCGATAAAACGGACCAGACGTGAAGACCAAAAGATCGATTCAGAAAAATCAAGTGTGAATGAAACAAAAGTGAACGAAACCCTGAGATTAACAACCTCCTCACCCACGCATTACCGTCTGCGCGAGGACTCTGCGCGTACACATGTATATGCGTCGCTTTCGGAACCAAATGACATACCTCTATGGTCTGTACCCACGAATGCGATATACATTCTTCAATTAACGCGCGTTGCTTTGGGTCCGGCTCGAGCATGCGGCGAATCAGAGAACGGCAGGCACGAGGATCGAGATTATTGATCGTGGGAGGAGTGGCGCTCTGCTGAGGGTTGGCACATGCGGACGCATATGCTGCGTATAAACCGTCAGACGCCTGTGCCGCACGCCAGGGAAGCTCTTGGAAGTGCAAACAGTAGTATACAATGCCGACGGCCCAAATGTCGACTAGTCGAGCATCGTACGCTGTAAGGGCCACCCACAGAGTGATCAGAACATGGAAAGAAGGGGCTCAGATATGTTTTACTTACGTTTTCCGAGAAACTGCTCAGGCGCAATATACGGCTCGCTGCCACATAAACCAGAGGACATGTGTACTGTCGCCTCCCATGGGAGCCGATACACGGTCGACGCCCCGTAATCCCCTATCTGGTCAAGATGAACAGCTGATAATGCCTAGCGCGTCAGGTGACCCACCTTCAAGTGACCCTTGTTATTGAAGAATATATTCTCAGGTTTGAGGTCGCGGTGAGCAACACCCTGAGAATGGAGATAGGAAACTCCTTGCAGGATTTGCTTGAAGCAACACTCGATTTCGCTCGGAGACATCCGCCCTTTCTTGATCGCGGCGTAGAGGTCACCGCCGGGGCAGAATTCCATGACCTCACACCAGTGTTGGTTCTCGTCCTGGACGAGATCGACGGTCTCAACGATGTTGATGTGATGTAGGGTGGACGATATACAAAACTCGGCGGTAAGTTTCTTCACATATTCCTTTTCTGACTCGTTCTTCCGTCGCTTTCGGAACTCCTGCCTCATGATAAAATTAATAAAAATCGCAATGAATGAGAAATTGGATAACCTTGACAGCGTATAGCTTCTCTTCAGTTCGATCCCATTTATGTGCGAGGCGCACGACGGATGTAGCACCCTTTCCGATGGCAACACGCTCACAAGTGCCATATTTCTTCAGTAAACCCGTGCTCTCCCCGCCAGTTGATTTTGGGCCACCTTCGGAGTCAGACTTTCTGCTACTGGCTGAGGAACGCGCAGATGACTTGCGGGAGAGTTTGGGCCCTGGTCCGAGGAGATCTCTGAGATTGAACTTGGTGCCACCACCGTCCGTAGAATGAACGGATGGAGGTTTAGAACGTGGGTCGGGGCTCTGTTCGACGGGAGTGACCGGGGCAGCTTTATCCTTCTTGGACTTTGTGAGTGACGAAAACAGCGACGACAGATCCGGCCTAGTGCCTGACATGCTGGGCGCCCTACTCGGAGCTTGGCTCGGTGGCCGGCTCGGAGGCCGCGTTGGGGGGGCACTCCATGGATTGCTCTCTGATTGGGAAGGTGAACTCGATGGTGAGGGGGAAGTTGAAGTCGTTGTTGAACGAGAGGCCTGGACTTGAATAGGTTGGGCTACGAGAAGGGGTTCCAAGTCCTTGTGGCTATGACCGGACTCGCGAGGATGATGTGACGAAGTAGACGGCCGCCGTTGTGTGTGATGGACGCCCCCGTTAACATGCGGATGAAGTTCAGAGGGCTTCTGATGGGACGGAGCCGTTGCCGCAGGCGCAATGAGATCATTACTGTGGGAGGAATTACGGGGGCGAGGGCTTGTAACGGACAGCCCTCTATCACGATTTGGGGGCTCTGAGTTGTCCTGGCTGTCTCCTTCTGCGGCGACCTGGGCAGTATCCGGGCCGTCTACGAAAGCCATTCGTGAACTATGGAAACTGCGGTGGGGAGAGGAGGTGCTGAGGGAGGGGGGGCTGTTCGAGGAGACGAAGACTTGTTGGGATTCAAGACCGTGGGTATTGGATGTGTCGTGAAGGGGTAGAACTCTGGGAGCAGGTTTATTGAGCGATCATGGCGAAGGTCACGTTCAAGTGTTCGAGGCAACTTTGAAAAAAGAAAAGAGAAAAGAAAAGGGAAGGAAGGAAAGGAAAGAGGAGAATTTAAGGTGAATTCTCCTTGATAAGACCAAACGGACACAAGACAGTCAGTGTAAAGGAGGTGCATTACAAAGTCCGGTCGATGCGTAACCCGGTACCACTGTATCCCCGTGATCACCGCCGAATAATAATATATAACTAAATATTAACCGCCAGATAACACATGAGAAGCGAAGCGACACACGAGGCTTGAGCTGATATTGCTCGCGATTAAAATTCATTTATTCCCCATCCGTCGCGAGCCTATTCTTCCAATTTACTCACACCTTATGGACCCAGCGTAGGTCCATCTCCACTGGACCCGTGTCCATCACCATTTGCCAATAATGCGTCCTTTTTGCCCTTCGCCTGTCTCGGTCTTGAAACCGACCGCAGACCGACTGCTGCTAGTCCGTTTCAAGAGACACCGAGACCCGGGCCGGATGACTCGATGACGGTGGGAATAACTATAACAGTTGGACCTGAATTAAAGTTTTCAGCCATCGCAGTGGCGCACGCAGACTGTGACCGACCGAACGACTCCTACTCCTCCTCGAACTCAAGAACAAGGTTAGTTCGCGTCAAGGTCTTGTTGTTGTCCTCTGATATCAACTCGATAACTCCAAGACAAATCACGATGGTCAACCTTCGCTCACAAAAGCAGCTTGCCGCATCCGTCGCGGGCGTCGGCAAGCGTAAAATCTGGCTTGATCCAAATGAACAGTCAGAGATTGGTAATGCCAACTCGCGGACGCATGTAAAGAAACTCATCAAGGACGGCCGCATCATCATCAAGCCCACAACCGTCCACTCTCGTGCTCGCACCCTTGCACTCCTTGCTGCTAAGCGCAAGGGTCGCCATACCGGCGTGGGAAAGCGGAAGGGTACCGCAGAGGCACGTATGCCAACAAAGGTCCTTTGGATGAGGCGGCAGCGAGTTCTCCGGAGATTGCTCCGAAAGTACCGCGAGGCGGGTAAGATTGACAAGCACCTGTACGCTCTACTTTCTATCACCGAAGAATCCACTTGGTCTCATGACTTCCGTCCTATTGCAGCTACCACTCACTCTACCAAAAGTCCAAGGGAAATGTCTTCAAGAACAAGCGGGTCTTGATGGAGTATATCCACAAAGCGAAGGCAGAGAAGTCCCGTACCAAGGTCCTGTCCGACCAGATGGAGGCGCGCCGTGTAAAGAACAAGGTGCGACCTTTCTGTTCCTCGTTACCTTTTTCTCTTTTTCACATCAATCTTGTAGGCTGTTCGGGAGCGTCGTGCTGCGCGTATTGCGGAGAAGAGGGAGGCTATTCTTGCGGTGGAGCACGAGGGGTCCAAAGCATGAGAGATTTTATTTCGGTCGTATCTTCATTCCCACTTTCGCCCCACTTTTATGTCCCGCTATGCCACATACATGCCACCGCGAATTCACTTCGGGTCACTTGCATGCTCGCATGTATTTCTGTGTGTATGAGGATGATGTGATGAATAGGTGTTCCAGTACCAGCCAAACACGCTGCCGCAGTTCACTTAAAATAATAATAATTTTTTTTCATTTCGTCAACCACCATGAGTCTTACTGTAGTGCACAATGTGACCAAAATCGGGAGCATTGACCGTAAGTCGTCGTCCTATACCACTCCAAACACCCACCCCAGACGAAAACGAGCACAGAAAAAGCCCATATTCTCGACCGACGGCAGAATGAGGTCTTTGTTCACTACATCGGCACCGATAAGCGCATGGACGAGTGGGTCCCAGCAGACAACGTCCGCGCGTGCACCCCACCGCGTAATGCTGCATCCCCAGGTTGTGACGCGAACTCGCCGCTCCGCGCGAACGGCACGGGCACACGCAAGCGGCGACGCATGGAATCGCCCACCAACGCGCATGACCGAGACGCAACGCAGCCCCCGGTTCTGCCCACGACGGCTTCCGCACGGCGGAACTTTGACAAGGTCAACTTTGGATCCTGGCAAATCAAAACCTGGTGAGAGTTTTGTGGGCCCTTCCAACCTCACCTCTTCATCACTGTCTCTTGGAAGCTCGCGGGCTTTTGGAACTAACAGGACCATCGCGTCGCCCTACCGCAGGTACTTCTCCCCGTACCCACTCACGGACGGGGAAGGCGAAGACGTCATTGGACATGGACGGACGATGGACCTCTTCGCGGGTGCAGTCAACCGAGAGAATCCGGGTGGCATTCTGTGGGTATGCGACCGGTGTTTCAAGTACATGGCCGATGGCACATCGTGGGAGGTGCATATGGTGCGACCCAGTCCCCGCTCGCTTAGCTCATGGAGGAGGCGCATACTGACTTATGGATCTCGTGTGACTACGCAGAGGAAGTGCACGCTTAAGCATCCGCCAGGTAGGAAAGTGTACCAGCGGGGTGCGCACACGATCTGGGAGGTGGACGGTTCAAAGGAAAAAGTAAGCAAACAGTCGCTTCGAAACTGCGACTTCTTTTCATACAGGGAGTCCAGCTATATTGTCAGAATCTCTCGTTATTTGGAAAGTTGTTCATCGACATCAAGACGCTGTTTTTCGATTGCGATAATTGTGAGTGTGTAACTTGCAAATCCATTCGAGACCGTCTCGCTCAACATGTCTGGGTAGTCCTATTCTATATTTTTACTGACGCCGACTCACAAAGAGACCACGTTCTTGGGTTCTTCTCCAAGGTAAACAACTTATCGAATCGTTCAGATATCATTCTAACTCTTTGGCAGGAAAAGGTATCATATGACGACTATAATCTCGCATGCATCGTGGTTCTCCCCCCGTATCAGAAGAAGGGTTATGGAATGCTCTTGATTGAGTTCAGTAAGCGATATTCTCTTCCCGTGTTTAGTTATTTGACCCATATGCCCACTTAGGTTATGAACTCTCTCGCCGTACTGGTCGCATTGGCACCCCCGAACGTCCTCTCTCCGATCTTGGCCTACGCAGTTATCTAGCATACTGGGTCTCCACCATCATCCGTTTCCTCCGGTACGCTCTCGGCCTCTCTGTCTTTCCACCAATTTGACCCTTCTCTTCCAACATTAAAAGCCAACTCCTATCCACACTTCCTCCCGACTTGCCGCCGATCAAGACGGTCGGCCACCTACCAGACCTCTCGCACCTTCGTATGGAAGTTGACACGATGCCACATTCTCCGCAGAAACGGGCCAAGCGCACCAAGGGCTGGGACGGCGAGTCCGCGGCACCTAGCTCGCCAGAAGGTGGCAGCGCGTCTCCTGCGGCGCACGATATCCTCGGGACCGGACCGGGTCCTGCGGCGCACTTGCAGAGGACGTACGAGACAGTGTCCGCTCCAGACGGGAGCGCGGCGGTGCATGTCGTGGCACGCTGTACACTCGCTGAACTGGCGCGTGCTACAAACTTGCGCGTCGAAGACGCCGCGTTTGCGCTGAATGAGTGCGGGCTGCTCGTCCGAAGAGACGGTGAGGGCGCCGCGATGACGATAGCGATCTCGCGGGAGATGGTCGAGACAGTTGCGCGGGAGCGGAACGTTAAGCGCATGTGCATCGATTTCACCAAGGTGTTACTGTGACATTGCTCAAAATACCGTCACTACTTATAGATACGTTGCAAAAACAAGCTATTCGGTCCTAAGCTAAAAAAGGACGATCCAAATACTATAAGTTCCCGGCTAGCACTGTCTCAAATGAGGTCGGTCTCCAATGAAATATAGGGAAGAACAGCGGGCTCGGGCGTGATAGCCCTCGTACTTGACGCGTAGGACAATACAAGAGTGTGCTCATATGATCACTATAACCTCTAGACTGTCTGCCTCAATTCTCTTCAGTACCACGTCCTTCCTGGGTCTAGTGCCGCAAAGAGCCAGACAACGTGACAACTGTCGCTCACACCAGAATCTTGTTCTGCTACTGGGGGTGTCAGTCCGGCCGTTCTTTGCGTTGTCCATCTAGTAGGATCGAGCGTGAACCAGCTTTTCTCTACGTTTCTGATGCCTGATTACAAACTGTGGAGCTTCATTGAGGGCGCAGATGCCATTCAAAATGTTGTCGTTTCCCAAGGACAGGAAGGTTGCCAGATTAAAAGAGGAGATTCGCACAGAGTGCTTCTACAGCTATTGCGATGGCCGCGTCTGTGCCATAGAATTACTTCGCCTTAAGGCCGGTGAGCGCTGAGCCCGAGTTTATCTGTATCTATTTCCTGGATGGTCCACTTATTTTTGGCTAACATTCACATGTCCGAGTCCCACAACCGCCATTGCATCCTATTTCGTTCTTCAGCGCTTCAGCTCTCGTGATTGGTTGCTACAAACGCTCTGCTCCTGAGCCAAAACATTTTTTTTCACGCCTCAAACGTACTAAAATTGCAATTGAAGCACCGCCGTCCTGGGAGGTCAACAAACTAATTATCAACTATAGTAAGTCATCTTCATAAGGTATGTGTACACTCGTGCACGATACTCGATCGAATTGCACGACTTTTGCGCCTAATAGGTCACGCACCATACGAACGACTTCCTGTGGTTTGCTGTGGCGATGGAGTTTGTCGAACCTTCCACCACAATTACGAGACCAAGCCTACTCTCACTGAGACCGTTGGGTAGAGGAGCTTGAACACCCCGTGGACAACTTTTATGCGATGGACTTAGTCCACGATAACTTGCGTCGCATTGCGCGATGCCAATATCATCTGCGAGGACGATTCTGTGGTGCTGGTTGACTTTGATTGGAGTGGTCAAGCCGGGAGGCCTCCTATTCTACGTTGGAACTGAATTCCAAGTTACTGGATGGCAGGATGTCCCATGACATGAGAATTGCATATGATAAGTTTCTCCCGCTACTTTGTTATCTTTATTTATGAAGAATCCCCTTCCATAGGCATTTGCCAATGCTTTGCAACATAGTGTCTACCGTCTGTGCTTCTCGATCTGGTAACTCAAGTTACCTTTGTTGACTCCTGCAGTTTTGGGGCCTCGGTACAGGACAGGGCATGCCTAGGAACTGGCTCGGCTCGGCTGTATCTCCTCCCTTCGATCGTAGTAAATTTTTTTGTAGATTCAACACGATTCAAACAGTGGCATTATTCCCTCGCATCTGTCCGATCCGACTTCTCACCCAGAGCTTGGACTGATGTATTGGGCGCTGTTCGCAGCTATTTTTATTTCTGCGTTCTTACCATCTCATTTCCTAGGCTGGGTTGTTCTCGACTACTGTCGCTGGGATTCTCGGATCAGCCTATGAGTGACTTCACACATGGCCTTCGAGTTACTACTTCCGCTTTCTTCCTTGTGCTATATCGAGTCTCTGGTCCGCTGGACTCTGACTGGTCGCTCAACTGGATAGGCCCTTTCTGATCTATCCGCGTTTACGCCATCTCATCGATAATCTGAATCGATGTGACCTGGTTTCTGAGATTCTAATCGGGCGGCACATATGAAGTTTGGCGACCTTGGGCATGGGGATACGACCAGTGATTTGGGTCGCGGTACAGTTTTTTCACCAATGCACAAACACTCTATATCGAGAGGATGGAAGAAAGTATAGCCCAACCATTCTCTCTACGACACCGTATCCCGATGTTTTGGGGTAATTCCATATTGGCTAAACTACATTGTTTGTACTCATCCATTGGTATTTGTGGTGGGTCATACATGCTGCTGCCATTATCCCACAACGACAGTCACATAATACTCCGCTTGACACTTTTTTGGAGTCTTCCTTGCACTTTAGGGCGGCTTTGAATTGAACATGACATGCATGACATGTTGCATTCCAGTGGCCTCTCGAGTTAGGTTGAACGATATTACGAGTAGTTTTGAATAGGGTGACAAACGAAATGGACACCTCCATTCAGGAATTAGCTTGAGAGCCTAGGCCCGGGTGTTGTCATGAGTCTTCTGTTTCGAAGGAGGATGAATCATTCTTGGCATTATCAAAAAATTCTCGAAGAGGTGACCTCAGAAAGTACCTCAGATTCTGACGCAGTTGACGCGCTCTGTTGTATGGCATAGCCCCGGAGCCTGCGAAGCAGCGGTGGGACACAATGTACTTGAAGCTTGAAGCTTGAAGGTCTAAGAAATTTGATCGACCTTGTTCTGTGTTACCATCCAGCGAGCAATCGGTTTCATCTGCACCAACGTATTCACGTGGGTCGAGCTGAGGCTTCTCGTAGATCGTGCTTGCGGCTTCGCAGTTTCATAGCCAAGTTGCGTTGCCGTTCGGGTTACCATGCACACCCGTAGTTCCGTGATGAGTGCCGGTTCTCAGGCCCCTCAGGTATGGTATGCCAGTTCTACTTATCCCTGGTGCTGGGTGACAGCTTCTTTCTGGAAAAGTAGACCAACATCGCGGGGGTTGTTGATTCGCCGATGAATTCCTCGTTCTCGCTCCAGAGGCGCAGAAACACGGTGTAGAGCGTGCACGGTGCGCGACTCGAAATGACAGACACATTGCCTGAACCTCAGGAGGACTTTGTCGCTTTATGTATGGTGGATCCAGTCCTTGTACGTCAGACCCGAATCGCATTATCTCCCTCTGGTGTGACGGCATCGTATCGGTCCCGCACTATCACTTGTTGGGACGACGATCGCAGGCAGAGTAACTTTCGTTGCGTTATTCTGTTCTGAGCGTTATTCTGTTCTGATACGTTCCGCCGCCCTCCTCGGGAATTTGTCGCCCCAGACCTTGCCCTTTTTCTCATCTCATCTCACCTCTCTCGGTCCACGTAAAGCTGATTTCCCTATCTCTCTCAGTTTCACGCTTAGTTTCTTGCCCGCACTTTCAGCAGCTGCCAGCAACAGCTTTCCAATCCCAGTAGAAGTTGTGCCCTTACCGAAGAGTCTCCTGTCAGAACGGTATCGATTCGAGTTGCTCCGCTGGACAGGCCTTTGCGGGCCGTGCTCGGTCTGTCGAGCATAGAAGAGTCTTATATTATTTGGCTGGAATCTCGTAGATTACGATAGTGCTCTTTATTTCAAGGTCCAAAGATCTAGTATATGTGTTGTGTCGTCCCCACTGGGTTGCGGTCGGGGCCGCAATAGTCCCACCGGAGTCTCATACTCTACGATCTTGTCAACGATGCTACAGCACACTCAAGGAGACTGCATTTCTGGTTGTATTTCACGTTGTGAGCGATGATGCAATGGAATCCAACCGCCGGATGCATTACTCGCACTGAACCCGAACGAAACCAGAACTCTCGTTTCTACTCTCTTCTCTAGTTCTTCTGTTAGAGTAATGCCTTTCACGATTCCTGGCTCCCGTAGGTCTATAGTCCTTCGAAAGTCGCCGGTAGGTCTGCGCTCTCAGTTGAAGCATATGTCAGTCGTTTAACTCGTTTGAGACCATTTCGCCTACCCTCTCCCCAACATTCCGAGTGCGGGTCTGTGACACCCCCCTCCCAAACGTATCCAGACACACCGCCTGTCTTAAGTGCGGATATTTTCGACACAGTACCTTTCTCCGTATGTGTTTCCATGCGGCGTACGGCGTGATCCTGATTATTCCTCCCAGGCATCTTTTTCTACGTTCCTTGATCTTGCTGCGCGGGACGATACCCTCCAGAGCCACGTACTGGCAGATACGACGAATACAGTTCAAAATTCCGTCAAGGATGCCAAGCGTGTATCAAGTAGGGCCGAGACTAGCTACTACGTTGAGGTGTGGACTTCCGATATGAAAATACGAAACGCTAATATTGCTCAAGCAACTGACCAATATCAGAGACGTTGATTCCGAGTGGGAGGACGACGAAGTTGAGGTACGCACGTTCTGGATTTGATCTCGTCCATACTCAGTCGATTCTAGGAGGTTATGGTCATCTCGCCAAAGCCAAAGACATCTTCTGCTCTCGTCAGTTCGTCCCTTGCTCCTACCCTCCCGACCCTCCCTTTTGGCTCTGCGGAGGAATCTAGTCTGCATCACTCTCTGGTTCAAAAAGATACTTTGGAGGCTTTCCTGGACCTCCCATCAGGTTCCGCGCCACCCATCGTGCCTCAAGAATCTTATACTATTCTGCGGACATTGCATCGTACGCAGACATCCCACCTTTCTCTGGCAGTCGCCTCTGGCTGCGCACCATCCACTAGGAAATCTACCTTTCGCCACGCTCTATACGCGATCCGCACGTATCGCCTGCCATTATCCCAAGCTGGGCTCATTGAGCGCGCGGCGCTGGAGGTGCTCTGCATGCAAGATCGCGGGGAGAACCCATACGTCCAACGGGCATCACGCTTCTGGGACGACGGGCAGACACTGTTCATCGTATTGGAGCATTGTGGAGGTGGGAACTTGATGGGGCTCATACAAGCCGAGGGTCCCGTAGACAACATACGCACGAAGCGGTGGGCGTGCGAAATTGTGGGTTATTTTTTTCACCGTCCTTGCTGGTGTCGCGCTGAGCCCGGGTAGGCATCAGGAATTGCGTTTATACACAATGCCGGCGTCATACACAACGACATCCGGCCATCGGCAATCCTTTTTCGCGTAAATGGGCACGTTTGCATTAGCGGCTTTGAGCATTCCATCGTGCTCGCCACACACCAGAGCGTCGCGTGGTCTGTTGAGGACAGACAGTGTGGCTCGGATACGAGTCCGCAGGAGTGGTGTATGGCTCCTGAATTGCTCTTAGGACAGCATATAGGACCCAAGGTAGACTGCTGGGCGTTCGGGGCTGTACTGATATGGATGATTACTGGACGGGTATGTCTAATGCAATGCATGCCTCCTCATTATAAGCTGACGTCATACCCGGCCTGTAGCAACCGTGGTACCACGGCAAAGAAGAGCGCCCTGATTTTGTCCGGGATTGTATTACGAGCGCTTCCTTATTACCAATCGCCCCGTTAGAGGTCGCCGACACAGCTGTCGAACACTTGATTACGAGGGTGAGGTTCTAGTTGAGGCGGGGGAATGAGTACTCAGAAGTGCCATCGTTTCTTCAGTGCCTCGACCGCAGTCCTTCCAAGAGACCTACCATCGGTCAGATTAAAGCATTCGAATGGTTCGCGGAAATGTATGTTGATACGATTATTCCCATTGACCACAAGGGTGCTGATGCTCGTGAACATAGCGATTGGGATGACATCTCACTGGCACAAGGTCCAGACATCCCGATCACACTACCCACACCAGACCTATCGTCTGAAGTGCCAATGGACATACCTAGCACCATCATTGCTCCTGATTCATCTCTGAGCTCATTGGGAACGGAGATGGAAATTGAGCGTTCTCTTCTATGGACGCCGGCGCGCATCGGCAGAGCGGTAGGGCACGTCTCTCCGGGTGCCACCACGATCGCCTCAGGCTACTCTGCTATTCTATCGTATACAGACACAGCGCCGTTGACGTCAGGCCGGCCACATCACCCATCGCCTCCATCACTGCCTCGGCACACTCAGTGGAGGAGATACGCCTACACTCCGATCACAGCAACAGCATCAGGAGGAACGGTCTTTTCTCCCTCATTTGAGCGAAGCGGGCTATGGCACGGGCGTTGGATCGAGCTTGTGTATCGACGAATTTGGCACTTTTCTCAGCGAGAATGAGCAGGGGCTGGAGGAGAGCGAAGACTCTAATAGGTCCCCGGAGATCAGCTTACAAGATGCACTCGCGCTGCCCATTCCACTGCTCATCACGCCACGCGCAAGCGAACCGGAGCTACACGCTACCGCGGGGCTCACACGAGCCCGCCTCCCGACGCGCTTACTGCGTTGGCGTAGTAGTTCCTGTGCCAGCGTGGCAAGGGAAGTTGCAGCTCACTCGCGCGAGAATGGGGGGCAGGATTCGCCAGAGCTCTCGTGGCACGGCCTAGATGAGGACCCCTTCAGGTGCTCGCCGCCACCGTCTGTTCCAACTGAGGAGAGAGACACAGGTGGATGGGAAGACACGGCAAGCTCGCGGCGTGTGGATACGACATTCCGCTGGAGCACCGCCTCGCTTGAGATGGAACCCTCGCATGAACACGATTTCGGAGGCAGAAAGGCCCACGCTCATCCCTCCACTTTGCCTTTCGCTACGCTAACGGCACTGACAAGGCGTTTACGTGAGCAGGGGCGTGCGCTCCTGCGCAAGTCGCGTTCGAATGTGCTACTACCGCGTCCGCAGCTCCCAAGTCCATCTGTGCCATCGCCGACGATCCCGTTGCTGCGCGCGCCACCACCCCCTCCGCGGACTGCCACTCCACGCGAGGAAATTTTCGCGCTTAGTGACGGGGATGGTGGTGTGCAGCGTATCGGGCTGGGAATCGGATTCTCACTGCCAAGTCGGAACCCAAGTCCCAGGCTCGCCGTAGCCTTACAGCCGGTGTTCGCAAGGAGAGAGTACAGCGAAGAGGCAGTTCCCGCGGGGTGCTATGCAGGGCTAGGTGGTCGGCGGGGCAGGAAGAATGCCACGCAGCAGCAACTAGAACAGCCCGGAGGTACCAACAGGCCGACACAAAGCAGGCAACGGTGCGAATCTGGGCCGGGACCGTCATCGTACTCGGAGAGAGGGTCAGTCATCGGGAACTCTGGTTTTGGTGAGATTGCCGTGCCTAATACCCTGACGGAACATTTGATGGGCTCCCTGCCACTGGGAGCTGAGCGCTGAACATTTGGGCAATCAACTACAGTACTAGTTCCGCTGTAACAGCGAACCTGTCATACTCTGTCTTTCTTAAGCGATACACCGGCGTTTTCCCTTCTGTCCTTCTTCGGATCCCATATTTTTGTATGAGCCCTCTGTCTTGTTCTATGTCTATATGTTTTACTGTGGGAGTAGCTGAATTATCCGAGTCTCTGTCGGAATTGTATTACTAGAATGTACTATAGTTTTTCTTCTCTCACTAATTCATGTGGCGCGCTTCGAGCAGTCCACAGATGACACCGCCGAAAGACCGACAGAGTAAAATGAAGTTCGAGACTGGATGAAAAAGTTTGTCAATGACACAGAAGGCGCCTCTGTCAGAGATAGTATGATTGTCACTGTGTGAGAAGTCCTGTATGTGGAGTCGAATAACAGCATGAGCAGATTAACGGGTCCAACGGAAGCGAAAGGATACCTTTGGTCACTTCATTTCTTTTTCGCTCTCGGGAACGACGCGGGAAGAAGCAGGGATCGTAGAACTGCTGTATCAGGTACCACAGCAGCTTAAGTGGGTCAAGAATCGAGGAGAAATCTGCGTCGCTGGGCTGCAAGTCGTCGAATGGGGTGGATTGGACAACGGGACGTCAGCGGGATGGAAACGAGAAGAAGGAAAGCCGCGGAGACCGGACGAAGAAGTCTAATAAAATTTAGATCGGCTTGACAGATCCATATAAGGCGATATATAATCTGAATCTGAAAAGGGAATCGAGGCAATCGCATATATTTGACTGCGATGGAATGGAATGGATATCTCTCAAATGACTACTCCCAAGCCCACTCGACGCTCTCCCTTTTCTTTTCTTCGCTCCCTCAAGTCGCTCTTTCTGCCCTCGCACCCCGCAGAGTCGTTTGTACCTGCTCTCTCCTCACATCGACCGTTCAACCCCAGTTCCATTTGCAAGGTCTCTCTTTAATCGCACTTTTCGCAAATGTCCTCCTCCCCCCTCCCACCCGCCAGGTTCTGACCCCCGACGCTCCTTTTTTGACGACGACTGACGACCTCGTCGATAATGTAGATCGGCGTGTTTTGTCGTCATCTCGTCTCTCAGTTTATCGTAGGACGGACCCCGGGAGAATAGCGCACTCCAACTCGCGACTCCCCTCGGCCTTTGCTCACACCTCTCCGGATCTCTCTAGCATCTCGTCTGTAGTCCCGACTTCGTCGTGCTCAATCGCAGAGCAACGCGATACCCTCAGGTCCGATTCTCGAACAGATCTAGTGAGTGACTTCTCCGATTCGTTTTCTGAGCTAACGTGATGTTCTCCCCTGCCTCTTTTCACCTCGCCGTTGTAAAAACATAGCGACAATCCAAAGCGTCACCTATATCCAGGCTTCGTACCAAAATTTCCCTCACAAAGCTGGTATCTCCTAATTCCCAACCCTCTTCGTCAACAAACACCTCTCAGGCTCTGGCCCCTTCGTCGTTTTCTTATCATCCCTATTCAGATAATGGTCATGCTCATCCGTACGCGGCACAACCACCTGAGGACCGCTCATTTACTCCAGAGGATGACCCTTTCCGTAAGGATGAGGTTGCACCTGCCCCATTAGCTTTATCCCGCTTCCCCGATTCATCGCCCGGATCTACTTTTATTCAAACCCACGGCGATTCGCGTAAGCACCTTACGGGTTCCCGCTCACTACCGGTGCTTCCCAGTGGGTGGTCGTCTGGTCCAGACTCTCCTTCCCCCTCGGCCCGTGCACTAAGAGAGGGTGGAGATTCTCATTCCCCATCCGGTCCAAGCCAGGGCACTTCCCGCACCACCCCCACCCCTTCCCAGAGACACAACGTGTCTCCACTCTCCTTGACGTTTCCCCTCCCCCCTTCACCTCAAGATTCCGTGCCCTTCGCTGTTCCCACTGTACAAGTGACACCTCCCGCGCCTAGTCCCCCCCCTGCGTACCCGCCTCCGTTGTCTCCTCCACCATTAGAACCTCTGCCTTGCCCACCTTCTGTCGGCGTAGGTGATGCATCTCCCCCGGAGCCCTTAGAGGGACCCTTTAAAAGGGATCCTCTTGTAGAAGACGCTCAGGAAGGGATTTGAGTAAACCAGTTCAAAAATCGACGCCGGCACGGCGGCTGCATTCGCATGCACGGGCAGATAGATCTCCAAGTTCTTTCACTGACCAGTACAGGGCTGCGTCATCGCGTGCGGAAGATCGTGATTTTCGATGGACTCCGGAGATGCGCATTCCTCGGAAGAAGAATCGTCCTTTGACGCCCTTCCCACTTCCACTCTTGGCTGGACAAGTAAAGCACGATCGGACAGGAAGACTGCGAGCATTGGAGGCGGCGTCCTGTCTCACCTCTCCCCAAACAGATCCAGCCATCGACCAAACCGCCGAGGCAATGACGGACTCTGAGGTAGAGCCCGATTTGGACTTCAACGTGAGCTATGGCCCTATGCATTAGCTTTTTCAAACCTAGAACTGGGTACTTACTTGGTTCATTCTATGCAGTCCAACAAAGCCAGGAAGAAAATCTCCGTGTCTTCGGCCAAGTCAGCTCAGTCTGCTATCTCAGGCTTTTCAACAGCATCCGGATCCACGACTACATCGTCCACTTCGATCGCCACGACCTCGACTGCAGCGACCACCGTTTCTCCATCAATAAGTACACACACGAGCGTTGACAAGACCGAGCGTGAGTCCCAGGTACTCGCGGACGAAGACGGCACGATTGTCAGCGCTGAGATGTATAGTACCCTATCACTACCAGATTCCCAGTTCCCTGAGACATTTGCTTTTCAATCCGCAGGTATTTATCTCAAACAGGGAGGGACAATGCATGAGCCCCCGGACGATTTGTTACTTGCTGGTGATGAGCAGGTAATAGTTGGTGCTACCGATTGGACCGAATTTCGTAATTTTTGCGATGCTCACCACAACACCTCTCTTCGCCTCGATGGTAGTACCCGGGGCGACGGCATCGCAGATATCTTGGTCATTGAAGTTCAACATTCTGGGAAGGTGCGCGGTGTTGAGCTCCTGCTCTACCCGCGGCACCCGAGTCTCTGCACGAATGTCGGCCTTACTCGCCGCATTCCTGGATCCTACCCACTGTCGGGTCTCGTGTCTCCTCGATCGACACTTCACAAAGTGCATGTAACGAGTGGAGCCCCGCCACTCCATGATTGTCCTCAACTCTCGGGTATAAGGGTTCTCAATGAACCAAACTATGTTCACGACGGTGAGATGCGCAGAACGCTCTCAGCGTTCATAACTATCCTCCCGACAACGCTACGAGATATCGTCATGCGCGCAGGAGACATACCTTCCTAACGATATCGCGACACCGCGGGATGGTCCGCATCATTCAAAGAGACTATAGTTAACCCCTCATTTACCTTTCCTCTTTTCCGCTCGATTTGTTTTCTCACACCACGCTCGTTTCCGTTATTTCTTATTTCAGTAATCATGGCGCTGATACCCTTCAAACACTCCCTCATTACCCGTTGTAAAACTTGGTCAACACTCGCTGTTATCTGTACTTGTCTCTGTATCCTCGCTACTCCCGTCTGCGATACATGCATCTTTTAGTTTATACCTATCTGACCCCCCCACACTTCGTGGTCGTATTACATTTTGTTTTCTTTACCCTACGATGTACCGGCAGTTTTCGGAGATAGCCCTGTCATTTCTTTGGCATTGAGTCGACAAGAAGGATAAATAATAACATGCAATCAAATAGGATATATAAAACAAAGCGTTAACCAACACGCGTGCTCCCCTAGAGCGCGTGCAACGGCCTCATACACCCCACGCAGCTCCTTCATGCGCGAATCCTCAGGTTCCGAAGCCTCGCGCGTATGCAGCAGAGGCTGGGCTAAGCGGCACGTTTTCGAATTCAAAGTAGCCGGCACCGTGGCTGCGGAGTCCCTGGTCGACGAAATCCGGGGAGGGCAAGTACGATGTAAGGACCTCCGACGTCACCGACTCGGTCATGGACGGGGAGGAGGCCAAAGTCGAAGGCGGTGCGACCTTGCGACGATGACGTGAGACCGACAGCGAACGCCAGAGCGACCCGCCGCTATTTCTCGATCCGGATCCGCGGCTGCGGGTGCGGTCGACATCACCGAAATACCCACGGGGGAGTGATGACGAGGACAGAGGAAGACGATAGGGGCGGAGGAGGCGGACGGGGCCGTCGATAGCCGAGCGCTGGCAACAGGTCTAGGGCCAGATGTCGCGTCCGTTGACGCGGCTCGGGTCCATAGTAAGGGTAAAGGGGGGCTGCCCCAGCGGTCACCCGGGGGTAATACGCGTCTGCAGTATGATCGGCAAAAAATTCTCCACCCCTTCCTCGGAACAAAGCGCCACCGCGCGCAAAAAGCGCCTTTTCCACGTCCACGTCTGCGTCCACGTCATCCGCACCCTTGTATATGCCGCCGCCCCCTGAACCCAGGTTCAGAGCCAGGCCGGTGGAGCGCAGTCGCGAGGTACTGCGCGCGAGCTTTTCGCGTGCGCGCTTCTTCTCAGCGACGAGGCGCCGGCGGTGGTGTAGCGCGAGGCCACCTGCGAGCACGATGATCGCCCCTGCGAGTGAAAGGGGGACGGCCAGGGCTGCAGCCGGTGGTGCGCTGTGCGCTGCGGCGACCAGGGGTCCCGAGGTCGCGAGTGGGTGCGGTACGGCGGCAGAACTTGGGTCCGGGGCATAAGGTGCCGCGGGATCTGCCGGTGTAGGGTTCGATGAGTTGGAGGCGGAAGGAGTTGTGACGGAGGACATCGGCGCTTGGTCGGATTCAGATTGAGGTTGGGCAGCGACATCAGGCGGGAGTGTTGCTGGGTTATTCTCGTTTTGGGGATAGGCTATTCAAGGTGAAAAGAAGCGGGCGTTCGTATGTCAGAACACGGCCTTTTCGTTGTTTTTTCTTTATCAAGAATGAAGAAGGGAAAGAGAATGGGAGAAGAACGAAGCGGGGCTGCTCACATGTGAGGGTAAATATCGGCGAAGAGTAGGTGTGACCAAAATCGTCCTTCATCCGAAGGTAATAAGCCGACTCCTTGTCTACGCCCGGAACGGCTCTACCAAATGACTTTGTTTTCAGCAATTAAAGACTTTTTTGCTCGATTTTAGACGTGGGACTCATCCGTACAGGGACACCAAATAGTATCCCGCGCTCTCTTTAACCTCGGGCCACACCGTGGCCCCGCAATGGTTTTCGCCGGCGGTACAGAGCCCGAAAGAAGGTGAGACGACCTTTCCGGGAGTCTGCCATTTACCGATGATGGTGTCCCCCGAGCTGAATCTGTCGCCAGGAGTAGGACTGTTCCAGACGACGGTGGAAGCCTGTGCGAGCACCGCGAGTCGCCGAGAAGTGACGAGAAGGAAGCCAGCCAAAAGACGACAAAGCATAACCAAGTTCAAAACACAAAAAAGAGTGAATGAAGTGAAGCAAAGAACGAGGCGCTGCCTGATATGACCGGACCGGCCGATGAAAGTGAAGGAGTAGAACAAATGGGAGCGTGAAGCGATGGTTCGGCGAGGAGATCATGTCCGCCAGTTGGTTAGTGATCGCACATTGGACCGGCGGACCAACAAACATTTGCCATACGTACAGATGAATAAATATCGACAACAGTGGTAAGCACACCTTTCCCTCTTCACGTCATGTTTCTCGAGGTCGAACTAGCAAAGCCATGTAGGGGCTCTTCAAGCGGGGGTGGACGCGTTGGAGTCTACCTCCATCTGCGGGTTCTGGCCGACGCCGTACTGGGGTATGTCGTGCCCCTTGGTGTCAATCACCTTATCCGAAAAGTCCTGCAATTGTAATCTGGATCACAAGGAATGTTTTTTTTGTTCAACCGATTCGGCGACTCTAGCATTTTCAGATCGTACCGTTTCTTTGCCCGCAGCCTCTCGAGCATAGCAATTATTTCATCTTGCTCCTCTATGAGCAACTCTCCACCAGGAAGTGCACCCGCGACGTCGCGCGCATGGCTCATAGCTTCGCGGAACGCTTGAATCTATTGTGGAGGGGGTTTAATTAATGGGGCGTCCCCCAAGAAAAGAATTCGTCATGTCTTACAGCCTGCAACAGATCTTGTTTATTTCGTACGTTGGTTGTCCCTTCCGGACGTTGAGTGACTTGAAGGATAGTCAATAATTTTGGAAGGAGCGATTCAAAAGCGGATGAAGGGAGCGTCTCATTACTCGAAGACATTGAGACGGTAGCGATGGAAGGACCGACGCAGATCTGACGTGTCCGATATAATGTTCAGATTAGATTGTGTACGTGTGCGTGTGGTGTCTATAGAGAATCCGAGTATACGAAATACATAATAAAATTACAACAACAGTGATCCCACAATAAGTGATAATACCTGACCCGTCACCACGATCTAGGTCTGAAAAGTAGTGACCATGTTAGCTCCATGGAGGCTTAACAGTTCAACCACAGTGACTAACCCAAAAAATTCTCCTGGAGCAACTTGTCGCAATGGCAGTGCTTGTTGATCTGCCGTCTTCATGTATACAGTATTTCCCCACCAGCTCTCAATCGTATTTTTCCCTATGGTCCCACGCCGCGGATATTGCAGGCTGAAAAAAAAGCCTGTCAACGAAGCCAGGGGAAATGGGTGGATTGATCTCACGCAAAGAACACAATCAAGGTCCCGATCGCTGTCCCGCAGTCGAGTGCAGCAGAGAGCACATCTGCGAAAAGATGGGAGCCGTCAATGATCGGAAGAGTAGGTAGAGTGGATCGAAGGCAATACTCACAATTATATTTTGCCCACCAGTTGAAGTGACGTTTCCGGATCACGTAGTTGAAGATAAATCCGATAAGTGCCCAGGGGATATAATTGACCGCCGTTGCTGGTGGGATCCAACCTGTGCCTGCTAACACAACGGGGATACTGAACGAATGGGTGTTGTCACCACTCCGAAAAATAGCCCGACTCACTTAACATATTTGAAGATGCTTTTCGGCCATCGCTTGTTAATCAGCCATCCAACCAGTGGTGCTAGGGCCCCCATCAGGAAGAAATATGTAAGACCTGAAAGGAATCAACTCTTCAGCGCTGAACGTGGCCGGTCTCTGACTTAGAGTGTACCACTATCACGACTGTCAGTAAAAATAAGAGGATACGGCACGCGTCACTCACTGGTATATTTGTCCAGCGGAAAACTGGCGCTTCGGGCCAATTACCCCTAAAAAAGGAGCGTTGGTCAAGCGCGGGGGCGCGGAGACAGCGATAACTAAAACCTACCCCAAACTACACTAGCAACGAAGAAGACTTCTGTGTTAGCGCACGTAAAGCTATGATGAAACGATTATTCTTAATTCTTAAAGTGCACCACAATGGTAACTTACCGGCTATTCTGGTGCTGCTCGCAGAAATCTGGTATGTCGGCAAACATCCTACCCAAGCAGGGTCATAAAAATGGTGATTATTTGGTTGGGTGAGAAAAAACCACCAACCATTGTTGTACGGCCAATTGTGTAGTACCTGCGACTACCGTAGCAATAATCTGGCACCAGAACATTGACCTTGGTGGAACTTTCATGTAATGACCTAGTTTCATATCGGATGTAAACTGCAATGCTTGTGCCATCATCTATGCTCGAAATCAAACCATCCGGGTTTAGCAATGTCGTAAGCTGTACCGAGATGTGACTTACGATATATCCATATGTTTTAAAAATCATCAAGGCAAGGGGTTTGCCGGGGAGGGCGTATCCAGCAATAAGCTCAGTGAGCACATTAAGGCCGATCTGTTGGTTTGTGATCGCCTGGATCATCCCCGTCGGCACGATATAGATTGCAGCAACAGATAGCGCAAGGATCAATCCCCATATTGGCATCTCGGTAGGCCAAACCTCAATAGTCACTGCGCTCATCGCGAACACAATAACTATATGTCCAGGGATGAGATCACGCGAATAAAATGGGCCTGGACCATGTTGACTTACCAAAAATGCTGAAATACCACCACTCCGGGACTGGAAAATGTCAGGTAACGGGAATGGTCGTTTATGTACCGATTCACGAACCTTGGGGGTAACGCGCCATTAGTCGTGCGTGGACATCGGGCTGCTCACTCAATGATCGTCTTGCTTGGAGCCATATCTGCTTGCGGAAGTAGAGCATGGAATGCACCAACGTCGCAGTGATGCTCGCAAAGCTCGTGCCATAGGCTATGGCAAATGAAGCACTACTTCCCATTATTGTCCGACAATGGAATAACCTGATAAAAGCGTACGATAAGAATAGTGGGCTGTACCCCTTGTATGCATCCTCGTCGAGCGTTGCCTGTGGAGACAATATCCGGGAGACGTTGTATTGCGCCCCAGTGTTGTCGTACATATGGCGCGACATCATCCTTGGGAGCAAGTTGGTGATACAAACGAAGGAGAAAGATGGAACGTTCCGCACGGTGTAAACTTTGAATACCACGTATTTGTGTACTTCGATGAAAAAATCAGCCTCTCAAACAAAATAATAAAGGTGCAAAATGCACACATAAGTTATAGGGGTTAATATCCCTGTAAGAAAAGTTAACCCGTTAGAGATGCAACTTCCCCAGACTAAATACAACAACACACTGACAAAAAAAGAAGACAAAGCCGATCATGACATTGGCCTCTGCCCACCCTGATCCCCGAAGCCATCAGTTCTCGGAAAACACAAAGTAGCTCTTTTGCGGAATCACGTACACGGCGTTGCGAGTCTGATGCATTGCGAATCAGAGATCGATCAGGGTGACGGAAAGGGAACGGAAATACTCACGGACTTCCAACGAAAGCGATATTGTTCCAATCAAAAGTGAGAACAGACATTCCTGTGAGTTAAAGTAAATTACAAACGACATCTGAGGAAGTGCCTGTATTGCCTACCTAGGCCCGAGTTATAACCAAAGAGTTGATTGACCGCCTAGATGAGTATGGAACGTGGTGAGTCGCGCCTACGAAGAATATGGGAAAAATGAAACATACAACTGTAATGGTTCAGGTCATTATCTGAAAACCATATGGGAGAAGGAACTATAGATTGAAACGTACTGTCATGTGGCCAGATCCATGTCACCTGGATCATAGAAGTAGATAAATTATTGATGCACTAATTGCGGGCGACCACACTCACCCAAGAGAAGGTAGATAGTGCAGTGAATAAATATCCAGGGAAGATATCTTTTAAAGAAGTTCACAGGAAAGAACGCAAAAGGAGGCAAGGAGCACATACACCAGATGCAGGAGGCAAGGAAGCCAAAGAGGAAAAAGCGCTCACGACTCATTCCTGTGTCGCGAAAACCCGAATAAATTTGGGAATGTAGGGTATTGAAAAGTGCACAAGTGACAAGGTTCGCGGGCCAAACTACATCGTAAAGGCACGACTGTTAGAGGAGAATAATCGGAAAACAACTGTGCACGGACTCATTGAAGGCGGGGACACAAGAAAGCGCTTGATAGCGCCACCCATAGAGAAGCCGATGAGTTGAGTGGACATCACGAGTAGCCACTGGTAGCCGAATGACCAATTTTGGTGGTAATATTTTCTTTGCACAGCAAGAATGTCGGTCTGCCATAAGCAAGGAGAGTGATCGTAAGACGATGCAACCGGAACAACCGGATACCCATGACCGGAGGGGAAACGTACCGCATAGGCGCTTGAAGAGCCCACGGTCGCCATCACAGTGATAAGGACGTGCTCCTTCAGTGAAAAGGGACCAGGATTGAGGGGAACTCCAAGTATTCTGACACCGGGAACTGAACGGGCCCACGCGCACCCGAGTGGGAACGAGAGAAGTTGGGCTACGAGCTTGGTGGGTCACGTTAGTACTTGACTCTGCACAGAAGCTGTACAACGGACCGAACCAATGGTGATACTGGGGTATCGAAAATAAAGGAATTGGTTGAGACCGGGAATGATAATGGCCCAAAAGAGCCCGATCATCCAAGCGCGAATTGTATCAACCGGCATCTCCATGTCGTCTGTGTTGGAGACGGCAGCCCGCACTTCGGGATAGGGGGACTCATCTTCCCATTCTAACAGGGGAACCGTGGAGGGGGGGAAAACGTGTGAAGCCTGTGATTTTCACGCAGAGGAACTGCATACCTCCCGTGCTCTCCGAACCGGAGTCGAGGTTAGGGTCTATGAAGATGCCGTTCTTCTCGATACCGTCCTGGAAAGTATTAACAACCATAGTAACCCAGTCTGATCTGGCAGGAGAAAAAGAGTGTTTGCGAAACTCACCACTAGAGATGGGTCAGGGCAGATAAGGGCCAGGGAAAAGGCAGAGGGAACATGGAAACGCACATTCGCCCCCGACATCTGTCACCATCCATTTCATTTCGAATACAATCGCCTCACTTCCCGGATCTTCCTGCTGAGGTTGTGGTTGTCGATCATCTTCTCCCAAGTCCTGGGCGGAAGTTTGGGTGGGTGAAGGGGACCAGGACTGACCGAGAGAATCAGATAGCATGAGAGGGAAATAGGGTGGGGGGGTAGGGGAAGGGGTAGGGGGAAGGAGGGGTGGTTGATAGCGCACCAAGGACAGAGTTGAGTCGTGCGAAGTGGTCAAAAGTGAAGACGAGTATTTACAAAGCTACTATAACGCCGCGAGGCACCCAGGCACGTCCCATCACCACTGATGACTACAATCGTCTCAGTCTTGACTCGACTCCATTAAGAATCTATCTACCCTCTCCGTAGCTGTCGTGTTCGCTGCCCAACTACGAGTGCGCTTCACGCGTTCTTCATTCGTGTCTACATTCATGCCCTCGGCCCCATTCCTATCTTCCTCTATTGCTTTGCGCTTCGTTGCAAGCCAATGCAAATATTGCAGGCTGTGCCGAGGCGCAGGCTTCCGCGCAATGTTCAGCGGAGGTGCCGCGAACCATAGTACCTCGTTTGTTTCTGGGTCCCGGTCGAAATGCCTCGCTGGTTGCAATGGAAGCTAAGGGGGAATCGAAAACAGAGTAGCACAACACGCACCAGTCTCCGCTGACAGCTTCTCCATGTTTGCATTATTTCCCAACACTGCTGCGCCTCCCGCTGCCGTGACAATCGACCTGTCCTCTGTCCTCGGCTGAACACTCGCGGGCTGCGGAGGGTACACGGCCGCTTGAGGTGTGGCTCCCGGCACACTCGCTGGCCCCACACCAACATATAATCCCTTGCTCGGACCTGAAATGTCAGTTGGAGCACCAGCCTTTCTAGTACGCTTCCTCCCCGTGCCGCCACCTTCAATCCGCTCCCCTTCGGCTCGGTCGATACTCTCACCGATGCCTCCTGGCCCCCGTATGCGCGAACCCTTAAGGAATGGGCTGCCGAAGCGACGTGGGAAAACCATTCGCTCGAATGGGTAGATGGGCATGAAGTCCGCAGATTTGCGCACTTCCTCCGGCACACATGAGTTCCAGTTCTTAATCTTGACGAAAATGCGCTCTCGATCATTGTACCGTGAGTCACAGACATATAGGGGCCACCCAAGGTACCAAGATGGTGGCCGTGGACGCCCACGAATGTGGCGCGCGGTGAACTGGCAAGCAATCCCTTCGATAATGTCCTCCACAGGATGGTCCGCAAAATGACCTGTGTACGCAGCGTATCGTCGCAGGTTTCAAAGAATAAACGAATACTACTTACTTGTCTTGAAAACTTCATTCTCCCAGAATTGCCGTTGTGCCGGATGAAATGTCTGCTCGGGTCGATAGTACCAACACGCAGTAACGCCCGGCTGGCCCTTCCGTGCCCTATTGCGGACGTGCTCTCATCTCCGATAGACGCCCTAAATTGAAATCCACTCACGGCTCTTCAGACACGTAGCACTTGAACACTTGAGCAATTATCGGCTTTGAGGGGTCATCTGGGTTACTCAAATGCAGCCAGTCTGCAAGCTTGACACTCCATCCACGATATGTCACCTCGTCAACAAACGTCCGGTCCTTCGAAGACACCCTAAACGTGGTGACCGCAGGGAGCTTTTCGGAATCGGAGGATGTGTGTAGTGGGCGTGCAGATCCAGGGCCCGCACGAAGCGAGGCAAAATTGGTGGAAGAAACATAAGGAGGTCCGGAGGGTGGGGAGGGTGATGTGAGAGCCTGGTACAGGCGCTAGAGGTGAAAGTAAGCACGAAGACGGCGAGGAATGGCTAGCGAAACCGTACTTGAAGCAGCAAGACATGCCCATACGCGTCGCTTCCAGGTTCGTGCCACCTGCGTGCTTTCTCAAATAGCTGGGCAACCTCCTTATCAAAAGCCTTATTGGACGCATAAGTTTTGGCACGCGCATGGCTCTATGCCGAAGTGAGTAGAAAAAAAGTTAGGAGGTCTCGGGGGGACTACCTCGACAAGTTTTAACGAAAGGGGGAACTAGTTGAGATCCGTCAGACATAAACGCCGCGCCGGGAGGACCGGTGCCACGTACGTTGAAAGACAAATAGGGGATGTTGGTTTCTTCTGGCATGGCCTCAATCGCTGTCGCATAGCGATTACCACTAGTGGAACGCTAAGTTTGTGCGCCCGCCGAGGAAGGAGGGAAAACACGCACACGGTGTCTTTGTGCCCTTTGATAGCGAGGATGAGCTCCAACCAGCGATCTTCTGACCCCTCTTCCTCTTTCATCCATCCAGTGTCGCCAAGGCCTTCCCATCGCGGCAGACCACGATCCAGCTGTTGAACTACAAGATCGCTCTCGCCATCTCGGGCCATGTCGTCGACACCCATACTCTCGGGTTCTGGCGTTCCCCCAACATCAACGTCCATATCCGGTGATGACATGCGCGGGGGGGAACTCGGTTGATTTGATGTGGAAACTTGCGGTGGAGGGGGAGAGTCGACAGCAGGTGCTGATGGCATACCACTCTGTGTTGGAGCTTGATGTCCCACGGATTTGATTGGTACTGCCAAAGCGACGGGAGGGGGAGGAACGACCTGAGTCTCGGTTTTCTGTTGTTGGTTTGCAAGCTGCCCATGCACTTTCTGCGCAGAAGTCGGAGGAGGAGAAGTGCGCGTGGAGACAGGTAAGACAGTGCGAAGTTTCCACTCATTCTCGAGCGTGGTCTGGAGGAGAAACAAGATCAGAAAGTCAAAGACAGTGCGGCAAATCTCTACGTGCCTTGAGTGTTTCCGCGTCTTTGTATATTTGGCTGGTCGGTTCGTTGTAATAGAGTGCGTTGAGGAACACCAAGCTCAGGTCTTCGTACGCTTCTAGTGGCTCCTTGTAGGAGCCGGCTTGGAGACTGCGCAAGACGCCGTTCAAACACCTAGGCTGGGGAATGACCTTTAGATAGAGTGGTGGCCAGTCAGATATGCATGACGCGTGTATATGCGCACAAACTTCTTGCCTCATAGTAATTAGCCCATGTACCTTTGTCTACCAACTCTAAGAACAACTCTGAAAGGCCGCGCTTTTTCTTAGGACTTGTAGCATTCTTGAGAGCGTCAACGACGTCCTCGATAGCTGTCTTTTGAGCAGAACTGATGGTCATCCTAAAAAAATACGCGCGCTCGTTTGTTCGTTTGGTGCAGAAAGCAGCGACGCGCCGGGATTATTTTGCACTATTTGTTTCTACGAAATAACATTATGCAGATAATTTATGTCATTACAGTAAGTGAATTTCAATTTGAATCGGGGATTTCCGTGATCACACATGTCAAGAACCAACACAACGCTCAGATAGAACCAGAAGAACCCCTAAAAGACGACAGGTCGAGCAATAGCGCGCTCATCCTATCTCGGGATCTCGGATCACTTTCTAATCGATTCGCTTCATTGGGTTGAAGAATGTACCACACTCTCGTCACATGGAGTCGGCAATTAGACTGACTTTGACATGAATGAATGAACAGGTCCCACAGACATTACGGCACGCAAAACCCTGTCTCACCTCGCGCTTATGCTCAGGCTGGGCTGTGTTTAATAATAGAGCTACGCTGCGTTTTAATACACCTACCCTTGTTAGAAAGTCTGGAACAGTCTGATGACCCGATCGTGTGCACCCCAGAGCCGCGAAAGGCATTGTGCTCTTGACGTCACCATGGACCCGGCTCTCCGGTCGTTTTCGACTACAGACTTGTCGTGCGTGTCGTTGGGGCATGGTTTGTGTTTCTGACTTGTTGCTTGTGGCGGAACGCCGAAGGTGACCGAAAGAGGTCTAATGCATATCGCGTTGCCTTGTGTGATTCTTACGCGTGTTCCCTTGAGGTCAAAAGACCAAACACGACACTAAGCTGGATGTCAGACACGGATTTGGCACACCCGGCGACTGTGCCATAGACCTTGTGGTAAGCAGAATTCCGTTGAGCGCTTGTCGGGGGAGCAGGGATTAGGGCAAAGGAGATTCCTGTAATGCACAGCGGAAAGGTAGACAGTCGGTGAAGGAGGTATCTTCCCTCCAAGCAGGAGATAGCAAGTGTTGTAAGCCCATCTGACTCGCTTCTTCAGCAATACGGTGATCGATTTGTTTTTCTCGGAAAGGCTCTGGCTCATGTGCAGGAGATGGACCAAGATCGTGGGCTGGGGTGTACGGAAACTCGCGGCGCAGAAGCAGGGGACACAGGGGGCAGGTTGGCTTGACGCTCGTGGCGACCTCACGCCTCAGGGTCAGGCTCGGGTTTTGGTCTGAAAGAATTCAAGTTCCGCGAAGCCGCGCGGAGATCCATGATGGCGTCCGATCTCTCAGTCCTTGGCCAACCCCATCCCGCCGTTCCTTCGCCATGCGTATATAGCTTCCAGCATCATTGCTACTGTGGATGTCCCTTCCTCACTTTCGCATTCTTTCTCTTTCTCTTTTTCTCTCTCTGTAAACTATGGCATCCAACTTCATTAATCAATATCCGCCCCCCGTGCCTGAAACGTCGTCAGGTGCCGCTATGGCCAGCTTCTCGGGGGGATCCCCCTCACCACACCATCTGGGTGGTCACGAGTTCACATCCCCACTCATCGGGTTTATATTGGGCGATATTCCCACAGACACGGCCAGCCATTCTCAATATCAATGGCCGCCACTGTTCGCATCCCCGAGCAACAATTTCTCCAGTTCCCACGTGCCGCAAGCGACCGGCCCGCCGCATATAAGGCTCATGTATCCATCCATAGCCTCTCTCGAAGAGCAGATCGTCCCCCCCGCCATGGCCATCCCTCCTATGAGGCCCCCATCTCCCCCTCAAAACGAGAACCCGCCTTCCCCGCTCAAATCCGCAGCACGATGTCGCAAAAGAATTCACTCTTGCTCCATGTGTGAAAAGGCATTTGATCGCCCAAGTACTCTGAAAAAGGTCCATCCATTGTCATTTTTGGTACCATTACTCAATTGACCCCCCCTCGGTAGCACATGCTTGTCCATACAGGCGAGAAATGTGCGTTTTCTCTCCGGTGTTCCACCGCTTTCATTTATGACGACCATTCCTTTAGTGCACGTCTGCGACATCTGTAGTCGCCGCTTTAGTGTTGCATCAAATCTGAATCGTCACGTCCGGAGATGCGTGCTTCGGCCTGTCAACACCATGCACAACGCACAAGTTAGTAACACAGGGCAATCCACCGACATGGGTTCTACCTCCACAACGTCCCACACGATCCGGTCGGGTAGCGAGGGGAGTAGCACCGGAACATTGTCGGAGACCGTTCTCTCGCCACGTAGCTCCACTCCATCGCCCAAGCGCACCTCTACTTCCGACGCGAATTACGATGGAAGTGCCCCTCGGCCAGCAAAAAAGCGCCCTCGCCGTGCACCTACACCCACACCCTGGGTCCCGCTGAGCTTGCGAGGCTTTGATCTAACACCATCACGCAAGTCTTGTCCCATCCCACTTGCGCCGGTGCGCCCTTCACCATGGGACGGCGAGGAACGCGATTCATTTTGCATGGATGAACTTCCACACAACCCATACCACCCCGACGGTTGGTTAGGGAAGCTGCCAGGGCCAGTGTTCCGTCCGATTCATACTGGAATGATGGTGCAGCGCATTGAGCTCTATTGACGGCATCTTGTTTCTCGCTTGATTTACGATGTACTAATGTGTGTCGCCCCGCTGTACGTAGACTTCTTGCCATCTCTTGGTTGTTTGTCTAGCTTGCTATCGTCCGGTATTCGCATTGCTACCATCAATTGCCCTATCCTACAGGCCGCTTTGTTCCCGCCTGCACTGACCACTATCACCCAACATGTTTACTCTTTGTAGCCGCAACCACAATATATGATCATGATCAGAGAGCCGATTACGAATTTTCGGATAGGTTTTGGCTACCGTTATACTTGGTCTCTGCGGTTTGACACGAATCCCGCAGACGCTCGACGTTGCCTCTTCTGTCACACGCGGCAACAGCGATGGCGCAAGAAGGGCCCTCAGTGATGAAAATTCGGGACAATTATCGTCCCCCCTAAATGACTGGACGGTAAAACAAACTGGATAGTATTCGGGCTGATTTCAGGGGGTGATATGCTTGGCCTATTCCAGTCATTAAAGCATCAACACACCCGGTTCACACTTAGAATGACCGTCGCCGTCGTTGAGCGGATTCCTCACTGGGTGACAACAAGAAACCAAGAAATTACGGGTGGTTCGTGACTTGGCACATCCCAAGACTCCAAGGCAAATGGACGCAAAAAAACAAACTCGAAGGTGAAGCCCCAGTAGGACCTTCTTGCCAGCCCTTTGAATTCTAATCTGGGTAAATAGTAGCTCCTTCTCCCCTCCCCAAATGGGTCTGAACGTGTACTCTTCGAGGGCGCGGCGAATAGGGCTCAAAATGATCACGTTCTTCTTGGCTTTTTTCTCTGGTCTGTTTCTCTCGAGAATCTTCGATTATCTATGAGCGTCTGGCAGCGTGCCGGTACAGTACGATGTCCGAACGGTGGCGACCCTACGCTTCGGCTTTTCTTTGCCTTAGTGGGACATTCCCGTTCTGTCTTTGGGTATTAAATCCCAGGGTATAAACTGGTCGGTGGCATGCTCCGTCCACCCCAGTGCTTGCAGCGTGCAGTGTACTATCAGTCGCACCATCGCATCTCTTAAGCCAGACGCGGCGGTTCTGCTGGCTCATAGCCTCCGGCACTGAATGAATCATATACCCGTAATGCTGTTGGTCCCACCTGCGCAACCCCTGGAGCACCGCGGCGGAACCCCTTTCACGTAACTCAAAAACTGAACTGTAGGGTCGAAACGACGTTCCGGCTTCTTGTCCGGTAAGTCCCTGATTCGATTCATTGGCGGTTGCCTGTAGCCCTTCTTCCAGACAGTAAAATGAGGACAGCTTGCTCCCAGAAGAAGCCAATGCGACTTAATCGCACACACGCACGCATCTGGTGTGGGTTCCTCCTGCATGCGGATCAATCGCGCCTTCGCTCGTATCCAGGTGTCGGCTGACGGTGTATCTTCCGCCGGCCAAGAGGATTAGTATTTCCAATTGCCAGAGTCGAGAACAATGAGAGAACATACTCACTGTCGACAAAGACGCTGTGCGAGCGCGCGCACCGCACGCCTTTGTGGGTCTGATTGCCACCGGAATGACGCGAACAATATCCAAAGTAAAATCTCACTCCGTCGCCCGCGTGAGCATGATTTTTGCTATGGATACGCCTTCTTCCATTCGATTCCCTCGGACCCTGGAAACTCATGCATCATGTATCATCGCATCATCCTCTGGTTCATCATGCATCATCCACCGCGGTTACGGCAAAGAAACCACACTGAAACTCCGCCGATGGCCGACGATCTTTCGAACACTTTTCAAAGGTTCTGAATAGATTCATCCTTTTAGATCTGCCATCATTGAATCGGCTGACGTGAAGCGGGCAAAAAAGTCGGTAGCCTAGTCATGTAGGAACTCGACGATAAAGGGGGTGCCACAGATACGTAACCTCGTGGACTCGTCGGGTTCTTTTAAAAAACTTTCACCTTATGCAACAAGACTGGTTTTTACGTCGACCACCTAAATGGGTCCCCAGAACTCAGTATGGAGCGAGTGATGACCATGGAAGAAAACAAAAGGAGAGACCGAATTCTAGAAGTAAATGTAACCTGAAAGATGGCCAATTCCCATCTGTCGTTCTTTTCAGAAACTCGGCAGCCACCGGTCTAGCACCAAGTCCAATAGTACCGAAGCGAGGCCGAGAATAATATTACGCAAGGGGGAGAGTGATTCGTCATCGTAGTGCGGCTAGAGCGGAGCGTTTCTCGGACACAGCGCTGCGGCCCTCAGTAATCTGCTTGGACTTGGAGCCATCATGATGGTGGTGCAAAGCTTTCGCTTAGGGGAAGCGTGTTACTACGAGGATGATGTTGGGGAGACTGCTCAGGGAAATTGCAGCACTACCAACTCACTGTAGTATTGGAGCAACAAAAGAGCTTCCAAACCGCGAGCATCGCGCCCGAGTCGGGCATAATGATCGTGATGCGACTCGAGTATTCCTGAACGGTAAAATTAGTCTGCCGCCTTCCGACCACAAACGCTGCCATCGCCTACAACTGGGTCACAGCCATGATGCATGACGTTTGACCTGGTCGGGTACAGTACTGTAGATGTGTCATCTAGTAGGGTTTCACAAGGGGTCGCGTGACTGCGTGAGGTCATGCCTTCCGCGGCGGCGGCCGCGGAACACACCATGAAGATCGCCCTTCTCCGAAGAAAGCCGTCCAAGCCCGGGGTCAATTCAAGTAAAACGATGGCCCTGAGTTAACCGGCTTCGTTATAAAAGCTGGACCCTTTAACGTCTGGCCGGCGATCCTCGTTATCATCTGCCCACCACAATGACACCCGCCGCGCGAGTACCTGCGATCTGTGTAGGCATTTCCATTTCAGACATTATTCTTTTTCTTTACTGCCGTGTATGTTAATGCACGAGCCGTTCCCTGCGTTACTGTAGGGTGCCGCTACGTTCGGTTTAGCTGGACGTTCCGGGACAATCAGTGATCCGGCTGACGCCCAGAAGTTTATCGATCTCCTTGTGAGTCAAGGACACAACGCCGTCGATGCGGCACGTACATATGGGGATGGAACGACGGAGCAGGTCAGCACATACTGCGGGTACCATTAAGATCATCCCGTTCCTAAGGAAAGGTCGTACTGTTTGGCCAGATTATTTCCAAGCTAGATCTGAAGGGTGTTTCTGTGGATACAAAGTTCGGCCTGGGTTGACGACTGTGGAAACCTGGGCTGTCCATTTCTAACTGCTGGGTTATTTACAGAGTCTGGCCTGAGAATCCTGGTGATCACTCTACTGCGCGCCTCAAGGAGCTCGTACAAGAATCCGTAATAGCTCTGAATGGAGTCAAGATCCGAACGCTGTATCTTCACAAACCAGATAGATCTGTGCCATTCACAGAAACTGTAGGTGCTATCGACGAGCTCTATAAGCGGGGCATCTTGTGCGTTCTATTCAAATAACATCGAATTATCTGGGTTGACTTAATTAGCGAGAGATTTGGGTTGAGTAACTACCTATCTTGGGAGGTGGGCAGTCACGCATCATGCGTCACGGTTGGCACAAGTTCACGACTTCGCTACGACTTCGTGCGTGTCGTCGATAGGTTTCGGAGATCGTCACGATCTGCAGACTCAATGGATACGTCGCTCCGACGGTCTACCAAGGGATCTACAACTTTATCGATCGGGTTAACGAAGCCGAGTAAGTTATGCATTCTTCTCGCGCAACCTGATGCCATCCTGCGCCAAGGCTCTTCCCTTGCCTCAGACGGTTCGGCATTCGCTTCGCAGCATTTTCCCCTCTAGCGTAAGACCCGAATATTTGGATCGAGTTCAATATCTCAACCAATTGGCAGCGGTGGCCTCCTCACCGACCGTATCACCGATCTAGCCTTGTTGGAAACGAACTTTCGTTTTAACACGGAGAAGGGCGTACCCTGGTATCGTACCCGTTACGCACGCGCTCCAGCCGTGTTGCAACGTTTCCAGCCTTTCCTGGTACCTTATTTTCGACACTGCCCCAAACACGAGCGACTTGGTAACATGTCCATTGTAGGCGACTCACAGATTGACGTTGTCCGAAGTGGCCGCGCGCTGGCTTGTGCATCACAGCCAAATGCGTCCAGATGACCATGGCATCATTTATGGTGCGAGTAAGCTCTCCCAGCTAGAAGAATCTCTCGCGAATCAGTTAAGACATCACTCTGCCTGGTCTGTTTCGGACGCTAACGAACTTCGCAGTGCAAAGGGGCCACTCCCTGCAGAGGTCGTCGCTGCCGTGGATAATATATGGCTAGAGCTCAGTCCCTTTGTGCCAACATACGCGATGTAAATTTTTTGTTTCGAGCGCACTGCCTGAAAATGTTCTATTCCGTCTCACAATAAAAAGGATATTTTTTTCTGAAGATCGGCCAAGCTAGTGTTGAAGTACACGGCCATTCAATTGTTCACGACCCCGTCCTGACGACGTGCATCTCCCGGTCCATTGCGGGCATCAGTAGCGCAGTAACTCGGTATCCGTATCCTGTGGTACAGGCGCCCGATGCGTTCAACAGTCCACAGTCCACAGTCCACCGTGCCAGCCCATACAAGTTCGGGTTATTTCAACACTCAAAGTCCGGGAAAGTACACGTAGATAAATGTTACACAAGATTTCGTACCCCACGGCGCACACTGATTGACGTCCAAAAAAAAAACAATCCATGGTCATTCGTCGACACGCCCGGTCACTTTGAAAACTTGCTGAGAACCTTACTTCCCGCTGTGACGAGAACGTTAAATTATCATAGGTGGAACCCTTGAAAACGAACCTGCAGAGACGCTGCCCAGTCCACGCTTCATAATGCTTTCCCGCCGCGTCGTGTCCCCGCCGGTATTCCCAGACCCCGACTCCGACCCTGAACTCAAACTCATGGCCTTATCGGCCGTACCGCGTGCGAGGCTCAGTGCGCGCGCGGGTAAGTCCTGCCCCAGTGCTTGGGGTGGGGAAGGCGACACGTTCGGGTGGACGCGTATCGGGGGAGGGGGGAAATCCCCAGGGCGAGGGGAGAGACGATTTGAGGTAGGGCGCGTCGGCGGCGGGGAGAGGCGTGTGCTGCCGGGGCGGGGCTGCGGCAGTTGCAGAGTGGGTTCGGGTAGGGTACTGTGCGGGCCTAGCACGTTGGTCGGTGCCAAGCCAATTGTTCAGTATATGCGAATTCGCATAGTAGTCGCCTGATTAGGCACGGTTGTAAGACTCACGCGGCTCCAAAGGCGGCGGCGGCCCAGGATTGAACTGTTGAGACTCCAAAATTGGAGTGACCTGTGGCATTGTAAACCCGTAGTCGGCTGGTCCCATTGGGCGCATGACTTCTGGGAAAGCGATTGGTTCACCATACCCGCTGGGATAGCCATATGAGGTTTGGGTAGGAGGAACTGGGAATCGGGACGGAGGCAACGATTGGGATGGATGATTCCAGGAATCCTGAGGTGGCCACACGGGTGATGTGGGGGGTTGAGAAGACCATGGACTCGCTGGCTGCGGTGATGGGGTGAAGTTTGGTGTCGGGAGCTGGACTGTAGGTCGTGTATATGAGCTCGAGCCAGCGGTGGTGTCTTGTGAATACTGCGATGGGGGCTGAGGCACTGAGGCGTGCTGTCCGGGATAGAATGACTGAACTGGTACCGGCTGCGACGCTGCAAGGTTGGACGAAGTAGCTTGGCTGTGATATGCTGACTGGGGTGGGCCATGTCCGAGAAGAGAGGGCAACTGAGAAGGACCAGGAGAAGCAGCTGTGGATGTGGGGCGAGAGCTGAGGGGAACCGGAGGGGCGGTTCCTGTGTCGTTCTGAGACGGCGTAGAGGGACCGGACTGTGGGTCGTGTCGCGGAGGGACGGGGGGAGGCGGTCGTGAATCCTTCTGAGGCGGCGAGGGACGTGTTGTAATCGGGGCTGGCGGGCCTTGTGCAGTGACGCTTTGCACACCAGCGGCTTGTTCTGCTTCAAGTGAGTAAGGTGGTGGAGGTACTTCTTCCTTATCATTGCCCTGTCCCTCTGTCTTTAACCAGTCCTCGTACGATTGCCCTTCTCCGCCCGCGCTGCTACTGCCGCCACCATTGATGCCACTCCCACTAGCATGCGTAGGTTCTACAGACGGTCGAATCTCGGTCTTCGGGTGAGAGTACTCCCAATCGCGCAGCTCCTTTTCCGGGAATCGGTCCTCGAGGTGTCGCTCACCTTTCACTAGTTCGGATCCATAGCCTGCAATACGCATGTACCAATCCGCAGGGACTTCGTAGCCGTCTACATCATACGCGATAAGCGAAAACTTATGGTCCTGGTCGTGAGGAAGGTCCTCTGTTTTCGTGATGGCGGGCAAAAATTGGGTTCCCTCGTCGTATTCGTCCCACATCGCGCCATACATCATGCGAGCCCCCCACTTGCGGGCATTGTATATCTGTCTCCATAGGAATCGCCCACCTTCGCGTGGTGCGCCGTTCCGTGCCCAGTGCCCATCAGACGTATTAAATCCCTTTGAGTGCTTGTCAGTCTTCGAATTAACCATGGAGAGGTGGCGTACCGAACCACCTGGATGCACCACAGGCACGTAATCTACACGCTTGCCGCGCGTCATTGTCCATTTGGCAAGGAACATGACATCACCTTGAATGCGATCTTCAGCGAAGGCATCTACGCTCTTCTGATCTGAATATCGTCCTACTGTCCAAGGGGAGATCGCGTCGAACGATTGCATCCAGGCAGTGACAAACTCTGGGTTACTGTCTGCATCGGAATCGGAAGTACGCCAATGTGCAGGAGCACCGCCCAAGAGGTAGGCACCGCCAGGCGTCGAGTTACGGAAAAAGGTGGTCAAGGCGCGCATTTGGGCAGGTGTGTGCTTGCTGTCTTTGAAGCCGAAACCTTGGGAAACATAAAATATAGCTAAGCAAATTGCTTACAATTGTTTCAGGAGAGCTGCGCACCCCAGATTGCGATCACGGGCTTTCCATCTTCTCGCAGATAATTGGGGCTGAGCAGAAAGCGCTTTTCTTGCAGTAAATGGTACCAGTCTGCTTCGATTATCTCCTGCACGCGATCTGGCTGGACACCAGTGACGTCGTACCTGACCGGGGAAAGACGTTAAAACATTGAGAGAGTAAGGACGAGTACGCTCACATGATTGCATAAACTCGACCTTCTCTTTCAGCTGCCCTTTTGACATGGTCGCCAACTTCATCGCGGATGCGCCTGTTTCCGTCGTTTCCGCCGCCTGCAATATCGCATAGGCCAACGAAGCGCTGGAGGAACACCCCGTCCACGCCGTTCTGTGCCATCCAATGGAAGTGTCTACACGATGCAATTAATGAAGCACGTGTGATCAGCGTGAAATGCGCGCTAGACCTTTGTACTGTCTTAGGGTTGCGTGAGGAGAACAGATGAGCTTGTTTGCCATCCTTGTGCTTGAATCCTGGAGCGACAAAAAGCTCTTCTTGGGTGTACTGTGAAGTATCGGGCCAGTAATCGATGTTTGGGGACCCGCCATCAGGGACCGGATAAGTGAACCAGTGTATCCAACCATGATGTCCTTGGGCACAATACAGCGGCGTCAGTCAAAAGAATAGAGCAAAAGAGGGAGCGCACCTGGTCCAACGGGTTCACCGTCATCATGGCAATAAAACCTGGTGAAAAGGAGGGCATGAGGGTAAAAGACAGCCAGGATAGGGTTGATTACACACCATCCTTGGTACCCGACCATGAACTTGTTCTTCATAGTGGTTGGGTCAGCACTAGGAGACAGCTGTCAGGCACTTCAGAGAAGATGTGTTTCTGACATACCGAAGTATATTGGTGTCAACCGAGAGTGCTAAATTGATTTTCGTTCTCGTATTCATGGGAGGAGCGTACAAGTGGCTTGAGTAAAGGAGTCGAGGGGTCAGGGTAACTAATTTATAATAAACCACATTTAGACGCCACACACAGACACAACAGACACAAGTATGGAGTCGATCGCCCAAGACCTCGCCGAGGGGGTCGTTGATCGACTTTCCCAGTGAGCCTTTTGTTCCTAATAACTGCCACTTTGGTCGTCTCATTGGCAACGGGACATAGCATTCCTTCTAATTCCCGCCTGCTAGTCGGAATATCTGGGATACCAGCCTCGGGTAAATCTACCTTGGCTGTGCTCGTCACTAGCAAAACCAACCAATTGTTGGCCATGGATGAAGTGCATCACCAGTCAGTCGCAGCCTCAACCCACAGCCATAATCCCTTCGGGAGATCAAGAGCTATTCTCGTGGGCCTCGATGGCTGGCATTTAACGCGAGCCCAACTCGATGCACTCCCTGATCCCAAGCTCGCCTACGACCGACGGGGCTCCCACTGGACCTTCGATGGCCACGGCTATGTCTTGTTCGTTCGCAGCTTGCGAGAACCAGTGTCAGGCACATCCACAATCACTGCCCCGTCCTTCGATCATGCTATCAAGGACCCTTCTCCTCACGCTGTCAGAATTCTCCCTGAGCACAGGATTGTAATAATAGAAGGACTGTATACCTTCCTCTCACTTCCCCCGTGGGCCGAGGCGGGGAGGCTTTTGGACGAGAGATGGCTCATCGAGTTAGACCCAACAGTCGCCTCCAATAGGATCGTGAAACGACACGTTGTGAGTGGCGTCGCAAAGGATTTGGAAGAGGCGCGTTGGCGATCTGTGGAAAATGATACCCCTAGTCCGTATTTCGACCAGGTGGTACCGACAACGACTGAATCACTAATCATTTTATCTTCAGACGGCCACTTCTTGCTAGCCAACTCGTTGGAGCCCACGCGCACCATTCAAAGTGTAGATGACCCAAACTATACATTATCTTAAGCCGAATGGTCCTTGTGGTTTCCTTACTAGTGTGCCCAATAGTGCAAAGTTTCAATGAGGTCCCGTGGCATCAGTAAAAAGTGTCGGCCTAGATGACATGGGCCAGGGAAATGGTATACAGTATGGGAATTGATTATAATATTCTGGAAGTCCATGTAAGGGTGTGAATATTTGTGTTATAGTGGCAAGTATAGTGGTTTTCATGTCACAAGGGGTGTGCAGAGTGAAAATTTTACATATGTACTACAAAAATCTGCTAAGGCTTGATGAACAGTATACATAGAGGACATTGTTGATAAGTGACCCATGCTTGGACCCATGTGCACTTAGTGGGAATGGACACACAGATAACAGACTGCTTTAGATAAGATCAATTGGACTTATGTAGATTAGATTATATGTATGATCTTTACAATCTTGGACATTCTTATCTCTGTACAATGACATCATAGACTCCTCTGGACTCCTATTGTATTTCATCCTTGTACTCACTCCCTTTGCAAGGGGGGTTTGGGCCATGGTTCCATGACCCAATGCCAGGGGGGGGTCCACTGAAAGTCCTTAAAAATATTTACTTTTTGGGTGTCTAGAAGGCTGGCCCGCTTATCCGTTGGGTTCCCACCCTGTCGCTCTGCCCTCCCACGCCTGCTGCCACCAGTCTTGCAACACCCAACAGTGATCGGGATAAGTTTTTTTTTCTTTTGGTTCCATTGTGTTTCTCACTATGTCCATCGCCTCTGTAGTACCTGGGTCTCCTCCCTCTCACGGGAGCTCGCTGCCACTGCCACCCATCATGGCGCACAAGACCCGTTATGCCTCACAATGCACCCACCATGCTGTCTTGCTCCCGATGTTCTCTTTGCATGTACAGCTGGTACATGTGCTCTGGGTACAGCATCCGCCCTGCCATATTTTTTCTGCTGCTTCAGTATCTGGCATGATTGGCGGTTTGCTTGCGGTATGTGGTTCTATCTCTCTCAGAACAAGTGATTCATTGTTTCTCTCGTGCAGATCTCAATCCCCACCTCCCTAATGAAGTGGAAGTTGTTAGTTGCTTCTAGCAAGAAACTGGTTCGTCTCATCATATTTGTGGGGATTTATGTATTGCTTCACAAGCCTGTGGTCGCCACATACATCTTTCGCCATGGGCGTCTGCACTTCTGCCACCCAGTCACAGCACGCAAGACCCATCACAATGTCGTGCTGCAACACCATCACAATGTCACGCCGTCACACCATTGCAATACAGCGTGCAATGCTACAACGCAGTGTCGATGCTGCAAGAGATCCCGCTGCGACATCAACTCAGCGCAGTATGCAAGTCCCACCTTAACGTCAGTTGCAAACGACGACGGGCCGATGGCCAGCCATTACAGCGACATCGGTAAGGCAGTGACGACCACGACGTGGCGACAATGTCCACAACCATGACGAAGTAATTAGGACTGTGACCACAGCAACGTAGAGTGACAAAGATGACAGCAGTCATGAGAACCATATACCGACAAGTCGAAGACCGCGATGATGACCGTGACCACGACAGAGCAATTAGGACTGCAACAACGGCAACGCAGAGTGACGAAGATGACAGGGATTATGACAACCATACGCAAGACCATACGCTGACAACGAGTCGAAGACTGCAACAATGGAAGGCATGCAACAAGGGATGTGACGTCGTTGGCCCCATCCTGACTCCCTTACTTACATTACACCTAGCACGCGTAGATAATTCTTTTATTGCTGAATATATGAGTAATTTTTTGCCCCTTGCAATGGATGCTGCCATAGCCCTCACGGGCTGGGCCATGCAATCGTGCATGCCTCCGCGTGATGCACAACGTTGAACACATATTTGCAAGGTTCAAGAGGACATCACTGTTTAATAGCTAAGGCTGCGCATGGGTGCAGCATGTTCAGAAATGTGAGAGGTGAACTACATTGGTTCTATATTTGGATAAATTTTCCTTTTTGGGAGGTACACCGGGGGGGGGGGTTAAGGCTCAGCCCTTAAAAAGATTTACTGACCCCATGTGATTTTTAAATTTTTTGACCCCCCTTGTCCCTTCGTTTTATCTTTATTGTGATGTCACTATGATATCATAGTCTAGACTTCCCTTGTTATTTGCACCTTGTTCTCCTTCTGCACACTCCTTTGTGTCCCTCTGTAGAACAATGCTCCTTGTATTCTGTGTAGTGTTGGGGAAGTTTGGTTTGGTTTGGTTTGGGCTGGTTTGGGCCAAACCGGAAACTGAACCATTCGGTTTCCCCCAAATTTCCTGAAACCTAAACCTAAACCAACCCAGACCGTTTATATTGGTTTGGTCTGGTTTAAACTTGGTTCCAAATGGTTTAGGGCCATGTGGGTTCGGTTTGGTCTAGACTGGGTTTAGACTCGGTCTCAGACCATTTACACACAAAAAATGCACAACAAATCACAGGATATATTCAGAAGCTATACATACAGATACAGCAATGATATAAAGTAAAGTAATTGGTATATCTAGAGAGCTAAAGTACAAGAAAGCGGGTGTCCGAGATTGTGCGACACACTTTGAAAGTCTTTGTGTTTGCTGTGCATCTGGCAATTCAACCAACAATCACTCATAAATTGAAATTTGAGAACTCAGATGCAACTTTCCATTCGTTTGGTAACCACGTACAGACATGATGAAATAGACAATTTGCGTTACATTTAAAAGTCCTAGCCACACTACTCCTTCGGCACCATGTTCCCAATTTCAACTACCTCAGAAGGACTCTCCAGCTCCTTAACGAGTGCAGCGGCCTCAAGGTGAGCAGAGATAACACCAGCCTTATACCCACCCTTAAGTAGCTGTATAGCACACGATCAAAAAAAAAAAAAAGTAGCTGTATAGCCTTGAACATCGTCGTCAAGAGCCAGTTATGGAAATCAGTACCAATATGTTGCACGCTGGAGAATTGGTGCTCTGAGGCTGTTGAGGACCCACAGATGGTGAGATAATCTCGAGCCATCTTTACAAGGGTGGGATATACAACGGCGTGGTCCCTCCACCACTGTATGACATCGGTATCGGTCAGGCTACAAAACGGCTCGAGTGGCGCTTGCAGATATGTGTTGAGTTCGCGGTAAGGATCTGATTTGTCGTCATCCTGGGTGTGGTGGCTTGCAATCACCAACTCCATCCACGTGGAACCATACATCTGGTAAGGTTATAGGCGACGGCCGAGGATAGGAGCAGTCACGTGCAGGTGACCACGAGAATGTTAAGTCGAAAGGGAGAATACGAGCGCGAGCGAGAATGTCTTTGTGAGAGCACACGGGGGATTTAGACGAGTCAAGAATCCGTTCGTTACATTTGTGGGCTCCTTTTGAGCCATATTTTATAAGTACAAGTACAGTAGTATGAAAGGCATTTTCAAAACGATCGAAAATGCGTGAGTAAGAAGCTCGGGGAGCAGTATAGTAAGTCAGCCAGACGCACAGACCTTTGGGCACGATACCGAAGCGGATACACGTCGTGCTTGCCTCTGATTCGAGGCTGCAAAATGTCCTTCAGACGAAAATGGGAACGCACGGGGAACATTCAAGAGAATGAAGTCACAGTAATAATACACATACATCATAAGCATCATAGCTGCCTTGAGCAGCTTTCCGAATCTGCAAATCATAATGTATCGAAGCCGGTAGAATGCGCGAGAATGAACAAATCCAGAAACGTACATGCCCTAGAGGGGCTGGGTCCAAAAATTGGGTGGGCAGGTGAGACACGAGGCTGAGGCCGAGCGTGATGTGCATGGATGCCACCGCCACTCGGACCTCCGGCGGAACGAATCCGCCACTCCCCCTCAAGCGCGACGTAGCCTGAGGAAGACAATGTGAAAATTTGCCTTCCACTTGGGAAGGGCTTTTGTCAGAATGTCCGCGGTCATGTCGTCTGTCGGGCAATACACAAGTCGCAGCGTGCCGCTCGCTATGATGTGTCGAATGAAGTGGAAACAGATGTCGATGTGCTTGGTATGGGCATGGTAGTTGTCGTCCATTGCGAGTCGAAGAGCAGCTTGATTATCGCAATACAAAATGGTTGGCATTTCAAGTTCTGGGAAGAGCTCAAATATGAGCTTCCGAAGCCAAATGGCTTCCTTTGCTGCGTGCGTTGCGGCAACGTACTCGGCCTCGGCTGTTGAAAGAGTGATCAGCTCCTGCTTCCGCAAACTCCAGGAGACAGCGCCACCATCTAATTGGAAGATGTATCCAGAGATAGCATGCCGGTGCTCCTGAGTAGCACCGTCAGCGTCCGCATACCCTATAACATCATGACGTTCACTGCTGTATGTTAGTTCAAGATCGTGTGTACCGGCTGTTGCGCAGCAATGCACGCAGCTAACAGGAATGGTGTTCTCACCTTTGAGTAGGTTGAGAGACTATAGCGTGGAGAGGGTGCACAAGTGAGAAAGAGAGTGAATGTCTATTCACCTCCCTCCCCATAGGAGGGTTTTTATACTCTATGGTCCTACCCTGACCATTTGCGTAAAAGTGATGAGTACAGGTGTCCACAATATCGCGTTTTTACACATGCCTGATGTAAACTACCACTTCGAGATAGTCATAGGACTTCTCTTGCATAGAGGGTGTATTGCGCCCGTTGTAGTACATATCCTAACTACCGTAATAGGCAAACATACTACCGTAATGTCATAACTGCTATAGATAAGGTCCTTATGTACTTATCACGTTCCAACACTCCCCCTTGCTTGAGCGCAGCTAATGAAAGCGCATCTAAGCAATTAGCAGCGTCCTCACGAGCTCTGGGTTAGAGCATCGAGTGAAAGTTGCCTCAGAGTCGATTAGTAGAGTGGTGTCCAACCCGACTCTAACATGTCTCATCAAGTTGTGGATGTCAACGACATTTTCCAACTCAGACGTCTCATTATTATGTCCCCATTAGGGACAGGACATGAGAACTCCCCTCTGGTAGTTCAATGAAAGGCTTAGAGTCATTTGTCTGCTAATTAAAGCGACATCGTACCATGTCTTTGAGAGAATAAGGTGGCTCTGTCCTGTGAGGAGACGATTGCTTGTAACATGGATGAACATAGAGAAATGTATGTTCCTCAAGAAGAAGCGGTGTACGCGAGAGTACAATAGCTCCTTCACGCTCTCCATCACAGATCTCCATCATCAGACATGGTATGTGTGCACGGCAGCGCACCAAACTCTAGCCCTAGCTGTTCCCTGAATTTAAGGAACTTAATACGACCCAGATTCTTAGTAAAGAGATCTGCAGGGTTCTCAGCTCCTTCAATGAAGAATAACTCTATCTTCTTTTCACAGATCACATCACGTATGTAATGGTGACGTAGATCAATATGTTTGATCCGTTTCTCCTGAACAGGATTAGAAGATAAGAATATGGAGCCTTGATTATCTCCGCATAATGGAATCGGTCCAAGATTAATTCCAAGCTCACTAAAGAGCGAACGGATCCAGATCAACTGTCTGCTTGTATCACACAGCGACATGTATTCTGCTTCAGTTGATGAGAGCGCGATAGATTTCTGCGCTCTAGAGTTCCAGCAGAACACTCCATTAGCCATCTTTACTAAGTAGCCCGTAGTGGACTTTCTCGTAATTGGGTCTGAAGCCCAATCAGAGTCTGCATATGCTATTATACCACCGTCACATTTGCCATCAAAGACTAAAGCATAATTAGAGGTACCAAGTAAGTAGCGGCAAATATAGAGTGCACACTTCATATGGTCCTCAGATGGGTTGGCAGCAAATTGCACCATTTTGGTAACAGCATAGGCAATATCTGGACGTGTACCAATCATAATGTATAGGAGAGATCCTATCACTTGTTGGTATGACGCACGGAGCTCTGGGGTTGCAGTTCCCTTATTAGGGGATGGATGATACCCTTCCGGTAGTGGGGTAGGTACTGATTTGGCGTTAATCAGTTTGAAACGCTGCAGCACCTTCTGAAGGTAATCCTGCTGATCTATCAGGATTCTACCTTTAGAACGTAGTATGCGCATGCGTAGAAACTCTTTGGTATCACCTAAGTCTCTGCATTCCCATATCTCCATGAAGCACTTCTTCAGGGATGCTATGTCCTTTTTATTTCTTCCTAAGAAGAGGACGTCATCGACATAAACAATAACTATGATTGTTTTGTTGTCGTTAACAAACAGACCTGAGTCTGATTGAAGTTGTGTGCAGCTTAGGGAACTCATAGACTTATCCAGCGCTCTCCACCAAGTGAGTGCAGCTTGTTTAAGTCTGTATATAGCTTTCCTTAAGTGCATGACTTTGTTTTGTTGGCTAGGGTCTTTAAACACTTCAGGTTGTTCCATATAGAGTTCCTCAACGAGGTCTCCATAGAGGAAGGCAGTTTTGACGTCAAGTCCAGAGATGTGCCAATCCTTCAGCGCTGTAAGCGCGAGCATCATCCGGACAGTCTCAAACCATACCACTGGCGAGAATATTTCATCATAATCTATGCCTTCAACCTGAGAAAAGCCTTTGGCAACTAGCCTGGCCTTTTTACAGCCATCTGACTTTAAGTCAAACACCCATCTATTCTTGATTACCCTTCTGCCTGGCGGCGGGTTAACAAGATCATAGACTCTGCGTTTGCGAAGAGAGTCAAGCTCTTCTTTGCACGCATTACGCCACTCCCCCTGGAGTTCACTTGGCATTTTTTGAATGTCCTTATAGGTCCATTCACGAATATTAGAGGTATCAGGTGACTCTAGATCTGTTGGTGAAACTGCTTTGGCGAGCAGAAGATCTAGAAATTTGACTCCCCCTTCCTGAGCTAGGCATATCAGCAATTGCTGATCTACTTCATCTGAATCCTGTGGATTATCACTCTGAGCACTGGAAGAATCAGAATCGGCTTGTTCAGGAACATCGCCTGAGACCGTCTGATCTTGACTTGAACGCTGCTGGGAGCTACCTGGCTGTGTTTCAGTCAATTGTCGCCATGTGTGAGTCCGTGCAATGTCACAAATAATTGCTGTAGGAGGCCTATCTCCATAGACATTATCAGGACGAGTAACTGGTCTCCTTATACGCCCCAATCTCCTAGGTTCACTAGGACCAGGTACTGGAACAGGGGGTAAAGGCGGAGGTAGCTGTGATCCAGATCCTCCAGCAGAAGTGCTAGGAGGAGGTCCAGCGGCCGGCTGGGGAGCGCTTCTCCCTTTTACAATAGGAGGCTCAGGTGGTAGGTCGTCATCATCACCGGGAGCGGCGTTGTCTTTAGACTGCTCACTAGGAACTGTCTCATCTAACTGAGTTACACCTCGGGGTATACTCCTAGTATTATCCTTAGGACACCTAGGGAATAACACTTCATCAAAGAGTGCCTTGTCTGAATAGAACAAGGTATTAGGTGTGCGCATGAAGACATCAGCCTTCATTCCAGCTCCTCTACCAAGGTAGATCATTAGCTCGCTTTTGGGAGAAAGTTTATTCACTCGGCGAGCTTCTGGAATATGTACATATGTGCCACATCCAAATACTCTGAGATGCGATATGTCAGGGACTTCATTGTGTAATAGTTTGTAAGGAGTCTGCCATTGAAGGCGACTTATGGGGGTTCTATTATAACAATGTGCAGTGTGAAGTACTGCAAATTCCCACCAACTCTGTGGTAAACAAGCATCAAGGCGCATAGCCTGAGCTTTGTCCATTATAGTGCGCATAAAGCGCTCAGTGCACCCATTTTGCTGTGGCGTATGTGGCGCAGACTGTAGCACTGTTATGCCGGCATCCTTAAGCTGCTTTAGGAAAGCATCCAATTTGTATTCACCGCCGGCATCAGACATCCATTCTTTTATGGTTGCGTTAAATTGATTTTTAATTAACGCTAGCCACTGCTTTAGTGCTGTAATAGCAGAGGCTTTATCCCGTAAAAGAATAATCCATGCAAATGAAGTATAATCGTCAAAGAAGACAATAAAATACTTGTATTTATGGTATGACGGTATAGGGAAGCTTTTCAAATCGGAGTGGATCCGAGAGAAAGAGGCTTTAGCCCTTGTATCGGATGGAGGATGTGAGGCAGCAGGCATTTTGCCTTGTGTGCACCCAGGACATATTACATCAGAGGAGGGAATTGTAATCCCTTCTGGAAAGCCCTTAGTGTGTTCCTTAGCTTGTCTTAGAACCTCTTTGGATGGGTGCCCGAGGCGACGATGCATAAGGTCATAGTCTACATTTAGTAACGCAGACTGGTTCGCAATATGCGACTCAGTTAGAGTGGATATAGAGGCATCTAGCCAATATAGGGATTGTCCGTGAAGAAGGGGTTTACATTGGACAATCTTTTTGTTTTTACGTAGCAAGATAATATGCTGCGAATTCCCCAAAACGCGCAAACCTTGCTGTAAGAAGACACCCATAGACAGAAGATGTATGCTTATGCGTGGAATGTATAGAACTGGATATACCCAAGTAATTATGGGTTTGTCTGTGACATAATGTTCAAGCAAGACAGAACCGGTTCCTTCGACGTATAGCATTTGTGCCACTGTCTTCACAGGCATCCTTTCAGACTTAGCAATTGGCTTGTACTCGATAAAATCACTAAGATTATTAGTGAAGTGTGCTGAAGCTCCTGAGTCAAGGAGCCACATATTTTGTGTACACTTTATACACTCTGCACATTGACTGAAGTACTCATTGTGCTCACACTCAAGTAAATTGAGGAGAGCGCTGCTAATATTATACATATCAAGCGACTTCGGTACTAGTACATGCGATTCCCGTAGATATACGTGTCCGTTACGTTTGCCATCCCCTAGACTTTTTGGGGGCAGGACTAATTCTGTAACGTCATCAGCATGTGATGTGCGAGGTGAAGAAAAGATGTACTGTTCTTCATCACAAGAACCCCAATCAAGGGTGTTCTCATCCAGTCCGGTTAAAAAAGACTCCGGAGTCAGCAAACGGCCTGTGGCGGCAGGAGAGATAAGAGTGCCAAAATGGGGGTCCGTTGGCATTTCATTATCTCGCAGCCACTATTGATTACTGCGCCAAATAGATTCGATTCGCTCATTAGAACGAGATCGAGGAGGGAAACGGCTTTCGCCGGTAGTAGCCCACCTGACTGTTGCTTCTACAATTGAAGCGGGACTGACGTAAGGAGGTGTGGGAGCGCAACTTTCTGTATCAGAAGTCATATCGCTCAATGTCAGGTCTGACAAGTCAAGTTGGAGAGTGTTTGACTGCTCACCAAATATCTCCGTGTCATCTAATCCATCTATGTTCATTATTGGCTGTGCGCTGCTCGAAGGCTGCTGCAACATGTTGATGTCAACGTCGGAGTCATACTCCTCATCCATGAACCGTTCAATACGAGGACACATGATAGCGTCAACGTCTGCGACGCACTGCTTGAGTGTCTTTACGGTCTGGACTGTAGCAGGTACATCCAGCTGTTCAGTGAGCGAAAGCGCCTTGTTTACGGAAGGGAAGAAGCCGGGAGTCCTCTGAGGCGAGGATGATTTGACTTCTGTCCTGGTAGAGACACCAGATGACCCAATATGAGTCACATTGTGGGAAGTAGGAGGGGCTAGTGCGGCGATGGAGGCAATATGCGAGTGCTGTGGAGCACAGGCAGGTGCCTTGCCTTTCCCTTTGCCTTTGCCTCTTCCAGATCCACGTCCTCCGCGCTGCCTAAAAGGCTGCTGCGGATTGGACGGGCCGGGGGCGCTAGACTGCTGCTGCGAACCCTGCTTGGTAAAGCGAGGGTCAGCGCGCTTTCACTTAATGGCAGAAAGCTTCTGCACTGTATGAGTGGCCTTATGCTGTCCACGGTTAGTCTCCGTCTCGTACTGGCTTTCGACGCAAGCCGATACAGTCTGGAGCTTAAGATTGGCAACAGGGAGATTGTTGCACATGATGGGGATAAGTGATGAACAGCCCACATGAAGGGATGATACTCACAGTGACAAGAGGACTGTGGTGAGATATCAAGAGTGGCTGGAAGCAGCAACAGAGTGTAATCAGGCAAGTGAAGCAGAGTTTGAGTCTGGCACACAACAGATGAGAACTGGTGTTTATACAAGAGGATAAGACATACCTGGCACACAACAGATGAGAACTGGTGTGGTGCCAGAGCATACATGGTACTCTACTTATACTGCTACAGGGGGTGACGCTAGTAACACAGGTCACAGTAAATACAAGGCGCATTGTTCTGCACAGAGACAAAAGGAGTGTACTGTTCTGGAGAACAAGGTGTATAGAACAATAGGAGTCCAGACTATGATATCATAGTGACATCACAATAAAGATAAGGGAACAAAGGGAAGTACAAAGACAATAGTACAAGGACGGTCTAGAGAAGTCCATGATGTCATGTACATGTGATGTCATAGATAAGAATACACAAGAAGTCCGAGATTGTAAAGATCACACTAATCTAATCTACATGTCCTGTATATCTAATCTAAAGCAGTCCGTTATCTGCATGTCCATACAAGCCGCTAAGTGCGTGGGTCACTTATCAGCATCTCCCTGTGATCAGCAATCTAGGATTTAGCACAAGCCCATGTCAACATTGTGTTGTTGGAGCAGGGTGCGTGCGAGCGACTTGGTAAAGCTGTCTGCAACCATTTCCAGAGTAGGGGTTCTAATAAGAGTGATGGTCCTCTTTTCGATGTACTCCCTAATGACATGATGCCTAATGGCAATGTGCTTCGATCGCCTCCCAGTGACAGGGTTCAAGGCCAAGTCAATGGCACCCTTATTGTCACCATGCAATGGGATGGGGTCGTCGACCTCGTACCCGAGTTCCAAAAGGAAGCTCTGATACCAAGCGGCTTGGTTGGCCGCATCGGTCATGGCCATGTATTCCACCTCTGTAGTGTTTTGGGCCACTGTCTTTTGCTTTCGCGAAGACCAGCTTATTGCACCATTGGCTAATAGGAACACATAACCCGAAGTGGAGTGTCTATCATCTACCTGGTCACCCAGGGAAGAATCAGAGTAGCCAACAAGGCCGTCTCCACTGGCGCCATCATAGACTATCCACATATCCATAGTGCCTACTAAGCAAGCCAGGACATATTGCACAAGTCGCAGATGTTGGGGGGAAGGATTCGCTGCATACTGCGCCAGACATGACACAGCGAAGGAAATGTCCGGTCTAGTACCAATCTGAATGTACAGCAGACTACCAACAAGTGACTGGTAGTGCGTAATGTCAGAGGCAGTAGCCTGACCCGTATATTTATGAAGGTGCTCGTCAGCACCAGCGGGCAAGGGTGTGGAGTGTGGAGTGGCATCAGTCATGCCAAAGCGTTCAAGGACATCCTTGACATAGCCAGACTGGTCTATTTCGATGCATCTGAGGGAGCGGTCGTGCACAATGCGCATACCAAGATATGACTCTATCTCCCCGAGATCTGTCATCTCATAGCGCTCAGAAAGATCTAACTTAAGATGCTTAATTCTCTCCAGAGAAGCACCCAAAATTGTGATGTTGTCAATGTAAATGATAATGAAGAGTGGTCCATCCCCCTCTCGTTGAGGCAACACATATACGCCGGCATCGGCAAACGTCCGCTTAAAGCCGAGTGCTAGTAGCACTCCATGGAATTGCAAGTTCCATGCACGGGAGGCTTGTTTGAGACCATATATCGCCTTGACTAGGCGACACACCTTCGTCTCTGCACCAGTGGTGATGAACCCTTGTGGTTGCTCCATATAAATCTCCTCGTCGAGCACGCCATTGAGGAACGCAGACTTGACATCCATCTGATGGATGTGCCAGTCCTCCAGCGTGGCCAACGCCAGAAGTAATCTCAGTGACTCGAATCGTGCGACGGGAGAGAAGGTTTCATCAAAATCTATGCCAGGGATTTGCGTAAACCCCTTAGCCACCAAGCGAGCTCTGTAGTGGCCATCCGCTTTGAGCTTGAAGACCCATTTGGATTTTACTGCCTTGTGATTAGGTGGGAGATCCACTAACTCCCATGTGCCATTTTTGGCAAGCGCATCCATCTCATACTGACACGCCGTTGTCCACTCACCTGCATCCACAGACCGCATGGCCTCTGCATAGGATGCAGGATCTCTTCCAACATAAGCTGCAGCTAACAGCTCTGCAAAACCCAACCGTCTACCATGTGTGGCCACATTATCCGCTGTGAAGTAGTGGGGATTGGGCACTGGTGCACGGGCAGAGCGTCTTGGTGCATTGTCCATCTCACACAACAGCTGACTACGCTGTGCGCGGTCCTCAAAGCCACCAGGCATATCTGGTGAGGGAGGAGGGACATTGCGCATAATGCGCGTTGCACTTTGACATGGTGGTGGAGAAGTCAGAGGGGGCTGCTCACACTTAGGTGTGACAGGAAGAGTGGGTGGGGCAGGTGGTGGTGGTGTATGTGGTCGCTCTTGTTTAGGGTCTAAAATGTCTTCAACATCCTCACTGCTATTGGAGTGTGCAGGGGAGGGTGCTTGCTGTGGTGGTAACGCCGACGTGCTAGGTGCGGCAATTACTGGTGTAGGTAGTGGTGGTGAGGCCACTTGAGGAGGTGGTGGGTGTGTCTCAGTACCCTAGAGGGACAGGAAGCTACTCTCATCGAATGTCACATCCCTGGACAATCGGACAGAGTGGGTTTGGCGGTCCCAGAGCTTATAGCCCTTTGATTCGGGCTCAAACCCAATAAGCGTGACCTCAATGGCCTTCACATCTAATTTGCGACGCTTATCAGCAGGTACGTGCATGTACCCCTTGCATCCAAAGATGCGCAAATGTGAGACATCTGGTACTTTGCCAGAGTACCAGAGCTCATAGGGTGTGCGCCACTTAAGCGTACGGGTGGGAGAGTGGTTATAGATGTGTACCGCAGTGCTCATAGCATGCTCCCAGAAGCCTTTAGACATGCCAGTTGTGTGTAGCATGGCCATTGCCTTATCCGTAATGGTGCGGTTAAACCGCTCGGCTTTCCCGTTTGACTGTGGTGAACCTGGCATTGTGAGGTGATGCTCTATCCCTCTCTGCTTGAGAATGTCCTGTACTTGGCTCGCCATGTACTCGCCTCCGCGGTCAGAGTGGAGTGCGCGCAGTTTATGGGACGTCTGGGTTTCACCCCAGGCCAAATACATCTGCAGCAGTTTTACAAACTGATCCTTTGACTTAATGAAGTACACCACTGCATGCTTGGAGCGGTCGTCTATGAAGGTGGCGGTGTATGTGGAGCCTTGTAGGGACTGAGTTTGCATTGGACCGGCGAGGTCACTGTGTACAATCTCAAAGATACGGGTTGTCCTTTTGGTAGAGGACGCAGAGAAAGGTTGGCGAGTGGATTTACCCAACTCGCACCCACGACACACAGCAGTATGCGTGGTAGAGCTGTCAATGTCCATGCCAGTAGTGGCAGAGGGACTGTACGACTTGAGAGCAGCAGAGGAGATGTGTCCCATGCGCTGATGCCAGGTATCAAGAGTGGTGGCAGCACTTTTGACGTGAGCATTAAGGCCAATGCTTGAAGCATCCAACCAATAGAGGTTGTCCTCCAAGTAGCCAACAGCTACACATTGCTTTTTGACAGATATTTTAAACGAGCCACTGTCAAAGGCCACTTCCGCACCCTTTTGTGCTAAGGCACGCGTCGACAAGAAGCATGTCTTCACCTGTGGAAGGTGTAGCACATTACTTAGGGTGATTGGAAGGCCCTGGCTCGTGGTGAAGACGACGGAGCCTACACCAACTTGGTCGATGGTAGACTTGTCCCCAAGGCGCACAGCACCTTTGCACGGGGTATAGTCTTTGAAATCAGACCGATGTGGTGTGATGTGGTGTGTGGCACCACTGTCCATCATCCAACACACACACGAGGCAGCATACAAGGCAACTCCAACTGCATTGTCCGCCCAGTTAATGGTGGGCTCATCATTGACCTCCTTAATGGAGGTGGTGGTAGGTACTAGTACATGGGAGTTGGCAGCCTTGTTGCCTGTGTCCTTCAACTTCCCCGCCGCTTCATCCTTCTTCCTCTGCCTGCAGTCAGGCTTGATATGCCCCTTTTTGTTACAATAATGGCACGTAAGTTGAGTATGGTCTTTCTTCTTATGGCCACCACTAGTGGGCCTAATGGGGGCAGCCTTGTTGAGGGAGGAACCAGAGGGGCCAGTATGTCGCGCTTCCTCCGAAATGATGCGCGCAATTATTTCAGCGTGCTTGAGCTTGGAGGGGGCACCACTGGCAAGGATGGTACCTCATAGGAGGCTGGCAGGGCGTGAAGGAGAATGAGACAGAATTGGGTGTCAGTGACACCCATCTGCGCGTTGGAAAGGCCAACTTGCAGCTCATTGAGCTTGGCCAACTGAGAGGCCATGGGCGCGGAGTCGTCAAGGCGGGCTTGGGTGAGTTGGATCCACAAATTAAATATGGTGGTGTTGCCGCTAGCACCAGCATAGACGTCCTTCAGCTTGTCCCACTTTGACTTGAAGGTGGGATAGACCAATGGGTCAGCGACGAGGGAGTAGACGTCGGGTTTGAGGTAAAGGCGGAGGTACACCTTCGCCCGACGTTGGACAGAGTCCCACTCATCAGCAGTGACTCCCGAGGGAGGGACTTGGAGGGTGAACACATCCTCAGCTTCATGCAGCGTGAGGATGGCCTCCAGAGTCCCAGACCACTCGTTCCAGTTGGACCCGTCAAATCGGCTGAGGTGGATGCCAGAGGGCATGCCAAATGAGTTGCCATACACGGCACCCAGACGTGTGGAGGGTGAGGACCCAGTGGGAAAAGGGGGGAGTGAGCCCCCTGCTGTGGCGCCTGCAGCCGCACCGGTGGCACCAGTGGGCAAGGCAGCATGAGAAGAGTGTGTGGAAGACATAGGTGTTGATAAGTGACCTGCGCTCACTTAGCGGCTCATATGGACATGCAGATAACGGACTGCTTTAGATAAAGATATATTGGACTTCTGTAGATTAGATTATGATCTGTACAATCTCGGACTTTCTTATCTATGACATCACTGTACAATGACATAATGGACTCCTCTGGACTCCTATTGTATTTCGTCCTTGTACCCATTCCCTTTGTTCTATCTTTATTGTGATGTCACTATGATATCATAGTCTAGCCCTTCTTTGTTCCTTGCGCTTTTGTTCTCCTTCTATACACTCCTTTGTGTCCCTATGTAGAACAACGTGATGAACAGCGCACATGAAGGGATATGATACTCACAGTGACAAGAGGACTGTGGTGAGATATCAAGAGTGGCTGGAAGCAGCAACAGAGTGTAATCAGGCAAGTGAAGCAGAGGTTGAGTCTGGCACACAACAGATGAGGAACTGGTGTGGTGCCAGAGCGTACAGGGTACTCTACTTATACTATACAGAGGGGTGACACTAGTACAACAGAAGTAACACAGAGTCACATAATACAAGGAGTGTTGTTCTACAGAGGGACACAAAGGAGTGTGCAGAAGGAGAACAAAAGCGCAAAGGACAATAGAAAGGCTAGACTATGATATCATAGTGACATCACAATAAAGATAGAACAAAAGGAGTGAGTACAAGGACGAAATACAATAGGAGTCCAGAGGAGTCCATGATGTCATTGTACAGTGATGTCATAGATAAGAAAGTCCGAGATTGTACAGATCATAATCTAATCTACAGAAGTCCAATATATCTTATCTAAAGCAGTCCGTTATCTGCATGTCCATACGAGCCGCTAAGTGCGCGCCGGTCACTTATCAACACAACGCTCCTTGTATTCTGTGACCATGTGTTACATGTGTTATATCAGTGTCACTCCTCTGTACAGTATAAGTAGAGTACCATGTACACTCTGGCATCACACCAGTTCCTCATCTGTTGTGTGCCAGACTCAAACTCTGCTTCACTTGCTTGATTACACTCTGTTGCTGCTTCCAGCCACTCTTGATATCTCACCACAGTCCTCTTGTCACTGTGAGTATCATCCCTACATGTGTGCTGTTCATCAATAGGGATGTTTTATCTATCGCCGAGGAGCAGTCAGCGATAGTGCTTCATAACAGTTGCAAGATATGGGGGTAACCACTCCTGTCTGTGAATCTGTAAGGCCAGAACGCTAACGCGTCCTGCCTCCTGAGGTATGCCAGTGATACAAGGGCTAGGCCCAGGTTTGGAATATCCCTTTGCCATGCTAGGAGCCAGCTGCCAGCCAGGATGTGTCTAGGACACGGCTCACTAGTTTGCATCAGGGGGAATATGGAGTGGTATCTTTCAGAGCCCAAGGCTGTCTACCTCAGCCTTCTCGGCCTGTTGGTTGCCTCATCGCCACAAGTGGCTTTACTGAATCCTTTCCCATTGCTGCTACAAGGCAGGAGTCTGGTTGCAGAACACCATAAGGTGAACACCCCCCAGAGTCTGAACCAGGTTTTACACTCCCATGGTGAGGAGATCCTGCGCCCAGTGTGGAGCACCAGAGACAGCTGGCGCTAAGCTCCACAATACACAGCCCAGTGGGCCATGCACACCTGGATATGGATTAAGGGGCTACCAGATCCAATCTCCTTGCACATAGTGCAGGGGCTAGGAAAACAGTAGGGGTGAAAGTAGGACTACTGGGCAGTACATAAACAGGAGGTCCCTCAGCAGTGACAACTGACGCCTCAGTGTCCACTGCCTTGGGCAAGGCTGGTGAGGCCCCAGACAGACCTTGACCTGGTGTGTGATCCTAGGAACACAGTGACCAGCCAAGTGGAGTGGCTTGGGCACCAGGGCCCATAACCTGATTGATGAACAGTGCACATAAGGGACTATACTCACAGTGACAAAGGAGACTGTGGTGAGATATAGAGGTGACTGGAAGCAGCAACAGAGTAAGTCTTGCAAGTGAAGCAGATGTGAAGTCTGGCACACAACAGATGAGAACTGGTGTGGTGCCAGAGCGTACATGGTACTCTACTTATACTACTACAGGGAGTGACGGTAGTAACACAGGTCACAGTAAATACAAGGCGCATTGTTCTACAAGGAGACAAAAGGAATGTACTGTTCTGGAGAACAAGGTGTATAGAACAATAAGAGTCCAGACTATGATATCATAGTGACATCACAATAAAGATAAGGAAACAAAGGGAAGTACAAAGACAATAGTACAAGGACGGTCTAGAGAAGTCCATGATGTCATGTACATGTGATGTCATAGATAAGAGAATACAATAAGTCCGAGATTGTAATGATCATAATGATCTAATCTACATGTCCTGTATATCTAATCTAAAGCAGTCCGTTATCTGCGTGTCCATACGAGCCGCTAAGTGCGCGCAGGTCACTTATCAACATCTCCCCGTGATCAGCAATCTAGGATTAGCACAAGCCCATGTCTATATTATGTTGTTGGAGCAGGGTGCGCACGAGCAACTTGGTAAAGCCGTCTGCAACCATTTCCAGAGTAGGGGTTCTAATAAGAGTGATGGTCCTTTTTTCGATGTACTCCCTAATGACATGATGCCTAATGGCAATGTGCTTCGATCGCCTCCCAGTGACAGGGTTCAAGGCCAAGTCAATGGCACCCTTGTTGTCACCATGTAGTGGGATGGGGTCGTCGACCTCGTACCCGAGTTCCAAAAGGAAGCTCTGATACCAAGCGGCTTGGTTGGCCGCATCGGTCATGGCCATGTATTCCGCCTCTGTAGTGTTTTGGGCCACTGTCTTTTGCTTTCGCGAGGACCAGCTTATTGCACCATTGGCTAAAAGGAACACATAACCCAAAGTGGAGTGTCTGTCGTCAACCTGGTCACCCAGGGAAGAGTCAGAGTAGCCAACAAGGCCGTCTCCACTGGCGCCATCATAGACTATCCGCATATCCACAGTTCCTACTAAGTAAGCCAGGACATATTGCGCAAGTCGCAGATGTTGGGGGGAAGGGTTCGCTGCATACTGCGCCAGACGTGACACAGCGAAGGAAATGTCTGGTCTAGTACCGATCTGAATGTACAGCAGACTACCAATGAGTGATTGGTAGTGCGTAATGTCAGAGGCAGTAGCCTGACTCGTATATTTATGAAGGTGCTCGTCAGCACCAGCGTGCAAGGGTGTGGAGTGTGGAGTGGCATCGGACATGCCAAAGCGTTCAAGGACATCTTTGACGTAGCCAGACTGGTCTATTTCGATGCGTCTGAGGGAGCTGTCGCGCACAATGCGTATACCAAGATATGACTCTATCTCCCCGAGATCTGTCATCTCATAGCATTCAGAAAGATCCGATTTAAGACGCTTAATTCTCTCCAGAGAAGCACCCAGGATTGTGATGTCGTCAACGTAAACGATAACGAAGAGTGGTCCATCCCCCTCTCGTTGAGGCAACACATATACGCCGGCATCGGCAAACGTCCGCTTAAAGCCGAGTGCTAGTAGCACTCCATGGAATTGCAAGTTCCATGCACGGGAGGCTTGTTTGAGACCATATATCGCCTTGACTAGGCGACACACCTTCGTCTCTGCACCAGTGGTGATGAACCCTTGTGGTTGCTCCATGTAAATCTCCTCGTCAAGCACGCCATTGAGGAACGCAGACTTGACATCCATCTGATGGATGTGCCAGTCCTCCAGCGCAGCCAACGCCAGAAGTAATCTCAGCGACTCGAATCGTGCGACGGGAGAGAAGGTTTCATCAAAATCAATGCCAGGGATTTGCGTAAACCCCTTAGCCACCAAGCGAGCTCTGTAGTGGCCATCCGCTTTGAGCTTGAAGACCCATTTGGATTTTACTGCCTTGCGATTAGGCAGGAGATCTACTAACTCCCATGTGCCATTCTTGGCGAGCGCATCCATCTCATATTGACATGCCGTTGTCCACTCACCTGCATCCACAGACCGCATGGCCTCTGCATAGGATGCAGGATCTCTTCCCACATAAGCTGCAGCTAGCAGCTCTGCAAACCCCAGCCGTCTACCTCGTGTGGCCACATTATCCGTTGTGAAGTAGCGGGGATTGGGCACTGGTGCACGGGCAGAGCGTCTTGGTGCATTGTCCATCTCACGCAACAGCTGACTACGCTGTGCGCGGTCCTCAAAGCCACCAGGCATGTCTGGTGAGGGAGGAGGGACATTGTGCATAATGCGCGTTGCACTTTGACGCGGTGGTGGAGAAGTCAGAGGAGGCTGTTCACGCTTAGGTGTGACAGGAAGAGTGGGTGGGGCAGGTGGTGGTGGCGTGTGTGGGCGCTCTTGTTTAGGGTCTAAAATGTCTTCAACATCCTCCTCACTGCTATCAGAGTGTGCAGGGGAGGGTGCTCGCTGTGGTGGTAACGCCGACGTGCTAGGTACGGCAATTACTGGTGTAGGTAGTGGTTGTGAGGCCACTTGAGAAGGTGGTGGGTGTGTCTCAGCACCCTGAAGGGACGGGAAGCTGTTCTCGTCGAATGTCACATCCCTGGACAAACGGACAGAGCGGGTTTGGCGGTCCCAGAGCTTATAGCCCTTAGATTCGGGCTCAAACCCAATAAGCGTGACCTCAATGGCCTTTGCATCCAATTTGCAACGCTTATCAGCGGGTACGTGCATGTACCCCTTGCATCCGAAGATGCGTAAGTGTGAGACATCTGGTACTTTGCCAGAGTACCAGAGCTCATAAGGTGTGCGCCACTTGAGCGTACGGGTGGGAGAGCGGTTGTAGATGTGTACCGCAGTGCTCATAGCGTGCTCCCAGAAGCCTTTAGACATGCCTGCTGTGTGTAGCATGGCCATTGCCTTATCCATAATGGTGCGGTTAAACCGCTCAGCTTTCCCGTTCGACTGTGGTGATCCTGGCATCGTAAGGTGATGCTCTATCCCTCTCTGCTTGAGGATGTCCTGTACTTGGCTCGCCATGTACTCGCCTCCGCGGTCAGAGTGGAGTGCGCGCAGTTTATGGGACGTCTGGGTTTCACCCCAGGCCAAATACATCTGCAGCGCTTTCACAAACTGATCCTTCGACTTAATAAAGTACACCACTGCATGCTTTGAGTGGTCGTCTATGAAGGTGGCGGTGTACGCAGAGCCTTGTAAGGACTGAGTTTGCATTGGACCGGCGAGGTCACTGTGTACAATCTCAAAAATACGGGTTGTCCTTTTGGTGGAGGACGCAGAGAAAGGTTGGCGAGTGGATTTACCCAACTCGCACCCACGACACACAGCAGTATGCGTGGTAGAGCTGTCAATGTCCATGCCAGTAGTGGCAGAGGGACCGTACGACTTGAGAGCAGCAGAGGAGATGTGTCCCATGCGCTGATGCCAGATATCAAGAGTGGTGGCAGCACTTTTGACGTGAGTATTGAGGCCAATGCTTGAAGCGTCCAACCAGTAAAGGTTGTCCTCCAAGTAGCCAACAGCTACACATTGCTTTTTGACAGATATTTTAAACGAGCCACTGTCAAAGGCCACTTCCGCACCCTTTTGTGCTAAGGCACGCGTTGACAAGAAGCGTGTCTTCACCTGTGGTAGGTGTAGCACATTGCTTAGGGTGATAGGGAGGCCCTGGCTCGTAGTGAAGATGACGGAGCCTACACCAACTTGGTCGATTGTGGACTTGTCCCCAAGGCGTACAGCACCTTTGCATGGGGTATAGTCCTTGAAGTCTGACCGATGTGGTGTGATGTGGTGTGTAGCACCACTGTCCATCATCCAACACACACGCGAGGCAGCATACAAGGCAACACCAACTGCATTGTCCGCCCAGTTAATGGCGGGTTCGTCATCGACCTCCTTAATGGAGGCGGTGGTTGGTACTAATACATGACTATTGGCAGCCTTGTTGCTAGTGTCCTTCAATTTCCCTGCAGCTTCATCCTTCTTCCTCTGTCTGCAATCAGGCTTGATGTGCCCCTTTTTGTTACAGTAGTGGCAGGTAAGTTGAGAATGGTCTTTCTTCTTACGTGGGCCACTGCTGGTGGGCCTAATGGGGGCAGCCTTGTTGAGGGAGGAGCCAGAGGGGCCAGTACGACGCGCCTCCTCAGAAACAATGCGTGCAATTATTTCAGTGTGCTTGAGCTTCGAGGGGGCGCCACTGGCGAGGATGGTGGATGCCAGAACCTCATAGGAGGCTGGCAGGGCGTGGAGGAGAATGAGACAGAACTGGGTATCAGTGACACCCATCTGTGCGTTGGTTAGGCCAACCCGCAGCTCATTGAGCTTGGCCAACTGAGAGGCCATGGGTGCGGAGTCGTCAAGGCGGGCTTGGGTTAATTGGATCCACAGATTAAAAATGGTGGTGCTGCCGCTAGCACCAGCATAGACATCCTTCAGCTTGTCCCACTTCGACTTGAAGGTGGGATAGGTGAGGGGGTCGGCAACGAGGGAGTAGACGTCGGGTTTGAGGTAGAGGCGGAGGTACGCCTTTGCCCGACGCTGGACAGAGTCCCACTCATCAGAGGTGACTCCAGTGGGGGGAACCTGGAGGTAGAACACATCCTCTGCTTCGTGCAGCGTGAGGATTGCCTCCAAAGTCCCAGACCACTCGTTCCAGTTTGACCCGTCAAACCTGCTGAGGTGGATACCTGAGGGCATGCCAAAGGAATTGCCATAGGCATTGGCGATGCGTGAAGAGGGTGTGGACCCAGTAGGAAAAGGGGGGAGTGAGCCCCCTGCTGTGGCACCTGCAGCCGCACCGGTGGCACCAGTGGGCGAGGCAGCACGAGATGATTGGCCAGACATAGGGATGATTTATCTATCGCCGAGGAGCAGTCAGCGATAGTGCTTCATAATAGTTGCAAGATAGGGGGGTAGACACTCCTGTCTGTGAATCTGTAAGGCCAGAACGCTAGCGCGTCCTGCCTCCTGAGGTATGCCAGTGATACAAGGGCTAGGCCCAGGTTGGAAGATCCCTTTGCCATACTAGGAGCCAGCTGCCAGCCAGGATGTGTCTAAGACACGGCTCACTAGTTTGCGTCAGGGGGAATATGGTATGGTGTCTTTCAGAGCCCAAGGCTGTCTACCTCAGCCTTCTCGGCCTGTTGGTTGCCTCATCGCCACAAGTGGCTTCACTGAATCCTTTCCCATTGCCGCTACAAGGCAGGAGTCTGGTTGCAGAACACCATAAGGTGAACACCCCCCAGAGTCTGAACCAGGTTTTACACTCCCATGGTGAGGAGATCCTGCGCCCAGTGTGGAGCACCAGAGACAGCTGGCGCTAAGCTCCACAATACACAGCCCAGTGGGCCATGCACACCTGGATATGGATTAAGGGGCTACCAGATCCAATCTCCTTGCGCATAGCGCAGGGGCTAGGTAAACAGTGGGGGTGAAAGTAGGACTACTGGGCAGTACATGTGCAGGAGGTTCCTCAGCAGTGACAACTGACGCCTCAGTGTCCACTGCCTTGGGCAAGGCTGGTTAGGCCCCAGACAGACCTTGACCTGGTGTGTGATCCTAGGAACACAGTGACCAGCCAAGTGGAGTGGCTTGGGCACCAGGGCCCATAACCTGATGAACAGTGCACATAAGGGACTATACTCACAGTGACAAAGGAGACTGTGGTGAGATATAGAGGTGACTGGAAGCAGCAACAGAGTAAGTCTTGCAAGTGAAGCAGATGTGAAGTCTGGCACACAACAGATGAGAACTGGTGTTTATATAACAACAGAGGGAGACATACCTGGCACACAACAGATGAGAACTGGTGTGGTGCCAGAGCGTACATGGTACTCTACTTATACTACTACAGGGAGTGACGGTAGTAACACAGGTCACAGTAAATACAAGGCGCATTGTTCTACAAGGAGACAAAAGGAATGTACTGTTCTGGAGAACAAGGTGTATAGAACAATAAGAGTCCAGACTATGATATCATAGTGACATCACAATAAAGATAAGGAAACAAAGGGAAGTACAAAGACAATAGTACAAGGACGGTCTAGAGAAGTCCATGATGTCATGTACATGTGATGTCATAGATAAGAGAATACAATAAGTCCGAGATTGTAATGATCATAATGATCTAATCTACATGTCCTGTATATCTAATCTAAAGCAGTCCGTTATCTGCGTGTCCATACGAGCCGCTAAGTGCGTGCGGGTCACTTATCAACAATATCACCTTGTCATTGTCGTTGCTTTTGCTGTTGTCTTTGTGGTTGTCGTCGTTGACAGTGTCTTGCCGTTGTCAATGGCAAGGCCCTGGCGGCGGTGGTGGCAGTTGGTAGTGCGTGGGGCCACAGGAGAAGTACAATCGATAAGGTGACTAAGCAAGGCGGAAAACAAAACCGGCATCTGGCGTTCCCAAATTCAACGGCAAACTCCGCCTGCACCGCATATGCTTGACAACCCACAACGCCTACAACAACAATCACTTCGCCAGCCCCGAGCCGAACGTACCAACCCACCAGCGCCATACCAACACAAGTCCCAAGTGCAACGCCTGCGGCACCTTAACAGCAACAACAGCCTTGCGGCAGGACTCGGAGCGACAGCAAGGCAGCGCTCGGCTGCAATCCGAGCGACTCAACAACGACGACGACGGCGACGACGGCACGATAGCCATCCTCAAGTTGATGGCGACATGGCAACAACTGTGGCAGCGATGATGACCACGACGACCACGAGGCCATGATGATGAGGCCACGACAACAAGGCCACGACCACTCCAGATGCGACCATGACAGACGGCGGTGGTGACGCAACGACAGCGGGGGGCGATGGCGACGCCGCAGCAGGATTCGTAGTTATCTTACAGTAGTACTTTTTATAGTAGTGAAGCATTCATTATTCTGTCCTGCAGTGCCAACTCGCCAACCACAAGTACTCATACCCAGTACCCATACCCGTGAGCCCGGCTAGTCCCATATAAGTTGGTTGCAACCAGTTGCAACCGACTGCAACTGGTTGGAGGTCAGCTGCCATTTCGGGCAACTGCAACTGATAGATTCTAGGATTAGGTACAACTGCAACCAAAAGTCCGGTTGTTTCCAGTTGCAGTTCAGTTGAGTTGCAGTCTTTTTCAGTTGCTGCAACTGAACTTTCAAAGACTAATCGTGAGTCAATAGTCCTAAATCGCAAACAAAGGAGATACTCGTATCGTACATCAGAATTCCATGGAACCGTACAGTCACCAGATCAGCTCGGAAAGACAAGGTTGTTTTTGATGGCGCAAACTCCCGACTATAACGAGTCGTACACAAGTGGAATCGAAGCAAATGGACAGGCGCGTGAGAAATGAGGAGCCCGTGGAAACTGCGTATCATACAGAGGAGAAGAGAAATCATAACATTACCCCCCCCATCAGACTCAAAGTCGCCACGACTTCGACTAGTTGCTGGTGTATGCGTAATCCTCCTCAGCCGGTACATTAGAAGGCACAGGGGAAGGAGTACGAGGGCACGTGTGACGATGAAGGAACATGAAGTGTCCGCGCTCACCGCAATCCCAGCACTGCTCGTACATGGGGCACTTGATCTCCTCATGCCTCGCATCGTGACGCAGACACTTGCCGCACCACCTGGGGCAGCTGTCTGGGTCAACATAAGAGGGGGTCATGGGGGAGAGTCGGCGAATCAGGCAGACGTCAGTCCTGTGAATGCGACTGCCACACCATGTGCACGGCTCTTGCTCTCACCATTGCGGGCACTGAGCCACTAAGTGGGTGGTAGCTTTGCACTGAAAGCACTTGCGTTGCCACTGACGGCCTTCCCCTTGAAGGTGCAGCATCTTGCAAGGCCCTCCAGGCCATGGGGAGAGGGGAGTGGATTCAGGCGTCCCCCGTGGGCGTACGGGTTTTGCATGAAGTTCCGCATATTTGTCGGTGATGAGGGGAATGGCTCGGGCATACTGGAGCCGCTTGCGGACCCCCAAGAGGTCCATATCAAGTGAAAACTCGTCCCGAGTGAGCTCTGACTGCAGCCTAAGGATATCTGAATGTCACACTTTGATAGTGTCGCGACGTGTAAGGCACTCTCGTAGTCACAAGACTTCAGCGTGGAGATGAGGGTCGCGAAGCTCAATTAGAACTTCGTTAAGGACTATAGCGTGAGGGTCGTGAGGGTGGAACATGTTGAGCTGGTTGTCAGTGATGTACTGCGCCAGCTGACCAGTGTACACCGAGTTCAGAAAGACTTGAGAGGTGTAGCATGGGTGGCCCTTGCCCATGGTACCCACGACCTCCTGATAGCTGCGTCGGTAGTAGATGAAGCGTGCCATCTGCTGCGGGTAGCCAGCTTCTCCAATTAGGAGTGGGAAGAATGTGGGGGAATCAGGGTCGTTGGCGAAGAAGGGGAGTCCTGGGTCGAGCACACCCTTTTCTTCATCCTCGTCATCAAGAAGGGCGAGGGTGGGGTCTGGCTCTATGACTTGTGCCTTAGGAATGGGCGTGAATGTGTGGTCAAGCCCAGCAGGGAATGGGGGAATAGGGATATGCGCAGCATTGATGACTGGGGACATGAGTGGGGGTGGCGGAGTCAGAGAGTATGGGGCGACTATATCATGTATAGTGATGGGTGTATCAACAGGCGGGGGTGACGTAGGCGTAGGTTGGATGACTGGGATGGCAATAACAGTGGGCGTAGGAAGACCGGGTGGTAGTATAGGAGTAGGCAGTTCCTTGAGCTTAGAGAGGGCCGCTGTGGCTAGAGCGAGGACGGGGAGTTGGGGCGAGCTAGGGATCACCGAGTACGACATACTACCATCCACTTCAGATGGGACACCAAGGTCCTGCAATGGTACAGTTAGATTTTCGAGGATAACCTCAACAGGGCAACAAGCGGGGATAGTAGAGATGACAGGAGTGGAAGACATGTGAGCAATGGGGACGAAGGGGAATGGGCATTGACAGGGCATTATTTATATCTTTTGTCCAGCCCCTTCGGCAGTGGGATTTAGGTGATAGAAGTCGGCGATAAGTTCTGACGCATGTCGTACGTTCTTGAGCGGTTCCCACAAGCTATCGCTTATGGGGAATCCCTTCCATTGGATCAGGAACTGAAGTCTGCGCCCTCTGCCGTGCAGTCACAACTGCAAGATGCGCTCCACTTCGAACTCCTCTTCTCCATCAATAAGGTCAGGTGGGGGTCATGTGAAGTTTGTGCCGTGCAGTTCCGTCTCCTTATACAGGGTAAGGAGGTTGGCGTGGAACACGGGGTGGATCTTCCATGTGGCGGGGAGTTCCAACTCGTAGGAGATGTCTGATAAAACCTTCTTGATGCAGAAGGGTCCGTGGCGCTTCGGGCTGAGTTTGGCAGTTGGGTAGAAGGTCCGTAGATTTGTACCTTCTAGCCAGACCTGGGCTCCTTCCTGATATGGAACGAAGCGCGTCTTCCCTCGTTTCATCATCAGTTCTTGCGCGTGCTTGATGCAATCTTGCGCGTGTTGCCATCTGATGACCATTTCTTCAAGGCGCTGTTCGATGGACGGGGATGTCATAGGCTTCGGCGTCCACATGGTACGTGGTTCCCAGCCCATGATGAGGGAAAAGGGGGACTCTTTTGTCGTTGCGTTTGGCCAGGCGTTGTGCACGAATTGCGCAACTGGTAGCGCCTCTGCCCAATTGTCTTGTTGTACGTTACTCCAGTGTCGCAGATACTGTTCCAGCCATTGATTTGTGCGTTCAGACTGTCCATCCGTCTGGGGATGATAGGCGGAGGAGATGTTCTGGCGAATACCAAGGACTTTGCAGAGGTTCTTCATGAATGTGGAGGTAAATCGGGGGTCTCAGTCAGTAATGATCTTTTGGGGAATGCCGTAGTGTGGATACACGTGACGAAGGTAGAGTCGCGCTACTCCTTCCGCGGTTATGAACTCTTGACAGGGGATGAAAATGGCTGCTTTCGAACAGTCGTGGTCCATGATTGTCAAGATGGAGTCGTATCCGTCAGATATTGGGAGTTTTGTGATGAAATCCATAGCTACAACTTTGAATGGTTCGGTGTCTGGGTCTGTGGTGATGGGAAAGAGGTGTGGTTTTTGTCGGTGCGTGTTGATCTTGTTGGCTTGGCATGTCGCGCAACCCTTGACTAAGTCTTCCACATCTTTGCACATATTGGGCCACCAGTAGTCATGGCGAAGAAGTTCGTAGGTGTTTGCAATTCCGGGGTGTCCCATGACAGGAGTGTCGTGGAAAAAGGTGATTACCCCCCATTTAAGATCGTTGTCGCCCACGACAACCAGGGCGTCGCCTTTCCACCAAAGCCCCCCCACCTTCTTTAGGTTATGGGGCTCAACCCAATGCAACACGTCCTTCTCATCAAGGTTCTGCGAAATTTGGGTCCAGATGTCCATGTCGTGCATTGACATCTCTGTAGCTCAGATGAAGCGTTCGGCAGGGAGGACAATAATATCATTGTTGTCCTCTTCATCGACTACGTAGTCCGCTCGCCTTGACAGGGCATCCGCGCGACCGTTCTTGACTCTGGAGACGTGCTTTAATACAAAGTTGTACTCCGATAGTTCCAGGAACTCGCGCACTACTCGGCGACTGATCTTTCGTGGCTCCTTCCAGTACTGAAGGTTGGCGTGGTCAGTGTGGATAATAATTTTGTGTGGGGAGCCAACGAGGTACGTTCGCCAAGCTCTTAGTGCTTTTATGACCGCTAGCAGTTCTCAGTCGTAGATGTCGTAGTTGCGTTCTGCCGAGTTAAGTGACTCTGAGTGGAATGCGACGGGGTGCAGTTTTTGATCTGGGCCTAGCTGATTCAGCACAGCTCTGATGGCCACGTTTGAGGCATTGACTTCTAGTTCAAATGGCTTTAGGAAATTGGGGAATAGTAACGTAGGCTCACGTCCAATGCACCGTTTGATATTTGTAAAGGCATCTTGTTCGTCTTGCCCTCAGTGCCATGGTGTGTCTTTGCGCGTGAGGTTGTGGAGAGGTCGTGCAAGTGAGGAGAATCCTCAGATGAACTGACGGTAGAAGTTGCAAAATCCAAGGAACGCACGTACTTCTCTCAGGGTTTTCGGGGCTTGCCACTCCTGGATACCCCGAACTTTAATGGGGTCCATACGCAGGTTTCCATGGCCTATGATCAACCCCAAGTATTCCACCTCAAGGACTTCAAACTCGCACTTCTCCGGCTTGATATATAAGTCATGTTCTTCGCATAGGCGAAGGACCTCGTGGAGGACGGCGCGGTGGTGAGGGTAGTCAATGGCAGTCGCGATCAAGATATCGTCCATATAGACGATTACTTCATTGGTGAGGATGAGAGGCCGGAAGATGGTATCCATCATTTCTTGGAACATCGAGGGGGAGTTCATAAGGCCAAAGTACATTACCAGGGGTTTGTAGAGTCCCTGGTTGGTCTTGAACGCCGCCTTCCATTCATCCTGGTCTTTGATTCGTACGTTGTTGTATCCCCATTTAATATCAAGTTTCGAGTAAAGATGCGCTCCATGTATGTGGTCTACTAGCTCGGGGATGAGGGGGAGGGGATAATGGTTTCAGATGGTAATCTCGTTCAACCGTCGATAGTCTTGTACAGGGCACAGCCTACCATCCTTTTTCTTGATAAAGAAGAACGGCGACGTGTAGGGTGATTTAGACGGGTGTATATACCCCTTCTCTAGCTGCTCCGTGAGGAATGTTGTGAGCACTTCTTGCTCATTTTGCACAAGGGGGTAGACTTTGCAGTCAAGCGCAGCAGGGGTGTTTGGGAGTAGATCGATAGCGTGATCCCATATACGTGATGGGGGAAAGCGGTGGGACGCTTCTTCGTCGAATATTTTGTGGTGCCGATGATACTCTTTCGGAACCATTTCTTTGAACATCTGTTGCTCCTTTTTTGCTGCCTCTCACTGATGGCATTTGGGTCGTGTGTTCTGTTGAGGGCTTGGACCCACTGCTCTCAGCTATGTCCACCCTTTCTGTTGTGTGATGGTTTGTTCTTGCCCAGGCGGTCCTTCAAAACAAGGTATTCAGCCTGTTGAAGACGGGCTGCCGCCTTCCACTGCTCCCAATTGACAGGGTGCTGGAAGCAGATAGCGTTAATGACTAACTGGTTAGGCAGTCCGTCTTGGAAGAGGTCGAGGGTGGTGGCTTCGTTGGGGTTATACCCAGCTTTGGTAACAAGATTCTGGAACGTGGTGATGTATGTGTCGATGTCTTCACCCTTCATAGTGAGTGTCTGTAGTGCCTTGCGAGTGTTGGTTCGCTCTGCTGAGTCGGTATAGGCTTGTACGAAGCGGTCCCGGATCGTGGTCCACAGGACCATGTTTCCACAGTCCACTCCATTGACAATCTGCTCATCGAGCCATCTCGCTTGTTCTGCTACCCAGTCCTCAACAAGCAGCCCTCGGATATAGGAGAGGAGGGTCATAGCATGAGAGGAGGGGATTCTGAGCTGGTCGACATCAGGGTTCATTCCTACATAGAGGTTGAACGTGAGTAGGAACATTTTGCTCTTGTCCCTCGTTCCGGTGAATTCCGGGGGTGGGTTTCCTCCTAGTCTTCCATGGCCTCCTGGCGTGATTATTGGAGCGGCTCCTCCTGGCGCAGTGCCACCGCCACCGCCACCACCACCGCCACCGCCACCGCCACCGCCACCCGCTGGGGCTCCTCCACTGGGCGGTACTGGGGCTCCTCCTCCTGAACCAGAGGGTCCCAAGGGTCCTCCTCCTCCTCCAGCTCCTCCACTGGTGAGTGTTGTGCTAGCTGAAGTGTGCTGTTGGGTTTGAGACATTGCATATAGGGATCACAGCGGGTTTACCTCCGGGTTTAGGGTATCTGGCTTGTAGATCTTGAAGCTGTGATCCAGGGGCACTTGTTTTTGTGTCAATCGGTGCAGAAATGGCATAGCTATGGCTTCTGCAAGTTTTGAGCCTCCAGCACTGAAACTGATGTCACAGGGCTAAAAAACCCGTGACATGGAGGGTAAGGGTATTGTCACGGGTTTTTTGCTGACCTGTGGTCATTTGTGACAGCACTGTGACCTCAGTTTCAGTGCTAGAGGCTCAGAACTTGCAGAAGCCATAGCTATGCCATTTCTGCACCGATTGACACAAAGACAAGTGCCCCTGGATCACAGCTTCAAGATCTACAAGCTGGATACAAAAAGACACGAGAAACCCGCGGGTTAACCCGCTGTGATCCCTAATTGCGTAGGATGGGAAAGTGGTTATGGGTAGGTTTGTTGTGGGGACGGGTATGCTTGGGGAGTCTGGGTCCGGATCTGGTTTATCGACGTCGATACCACTAGCAGTGTGGGTTTTAAAGGGTCCTACTCCGAGGGCCGGGGGTACAATGCTGATGGTGTACCACTGCCCATTCTTTGGTGAGTAATTGATGTATGCCCACTGACGGATATCGTCAAGATAGTGGATTTGTCAATACTTCTGTGTGCTGGGGTGAAAGAGAAAGTATCCCTCAGTTCCGTCGTGCTCTGCCCAGACTGCGGCTCCTTTGATTTTGTCAGAGAGTTCGTCGGTGCTGTAGCATTCAATGTATTCGGCCTGAAACTGGGACTGGCTGCGACTAGATGTCGCCACTGTGAGAGACTTGACTTAATGTAACGCCACCACAGGGGCGTTAAGCACGACGTGTGCTTCGTAAGTCAACGGGATCGGAAAGGCGCGAGTCGGTTAGGACTCAGTTCGATGATGAACAAGTACCACTAGGTCTCCCAGGGACACTAGGGTAATAGTGAGAAGTAGGGCTCAAGCGCAAAGGTGAGCGAAAGCGAGGACTCAAGCATAAAGGCGAGTCAGACGAAGGTTGTGAGGCAAAGACAATGTGGTATCACACAAGAAGTCAAGTCTACCATACAAGCTAGGTAGTACATGCCTTATATAGTAGTACAGGGTGTTTGTCGAAGACAAACACAAGGCGCGATCGTGAGTCAATAGTCCTAAATCACAAACAAAGGAGATACTCGTATCGTACATCAGAATTCCGCAGAACCATACAGTCACCAGATCAGCTCGGAAAGACAAGGTTGTTTTTGATGGCGCAAACTCCCGACTATAACGAGTCGTGCACAAGTGGAATCGAAGCAAACGGACAGGCGCGTGAGAAATGAGGAGCCTGCAGAAACTGTGTATTGTACAGAGGAGAAGAGAAATTGTAACAGTCATCATCATCGTCACTGTGGTTGCAGGTGGGGTTGTTGTCGCGTTGTGGCCACCTTCATCCAAGTCTGAAGTTCGTCATCATGGTTTGGGCAGAAAGTATCAACCCTGCATTAGTGGGGCAGCGGTGGTGGTTGACGCCTTGTGAGGTGTGTATAACCCCATGACCTGGGGAGGCAAAGGTGAAGGTGGTGGTGGCAGCAGCAGAGATTCAGGGGCGAATGACAGAAATCTGCAGAACAGCACAATTGTCAGAAAGAAGTTGGTACCAATTGGCACACTGACTTTGTGCTGCAGTGATGGTGTCCGTGACTGTGGGCACAACATTGAGATTGACATTGGGGCAGTAGACTTGGTGGAGCACATGGTGCATGAGCCTGCTGGGGATGAGGGTGATGTGAGCCACTGTCATCATTGTGATCAGTGAGTAGCTTGTAATGGTTCAGAGCTCACATGCGTACCTACCAAAATCTGGCCATGGGGACAGATAGTCCCAAAGCAACCTGGGAAGGTGAAGATGGTGGGAGCAGCGAAGACTCATGGCAGATGGACAGCTTTGTCTCTGTTGGACATTGCCTTGGGGGTGGTCAGCCTATTGGAGTAGGTTGTAGTGAGGTGGAACTTACTGGAAACGCAGACAGTGGTGTCACACGCCTGAGCTTGGAGGTCATACTCAGGTAGGCACTCGACAACAATCGGCACTGAGTATTAACGAATGCCATCAATGGAGTGTTTGTTGGGGACCTTTACGTGTGAGGGTGAGCTGAGGAAACAAAGGTGTGAAGTACTTGCCAAAAGACACTTTCCATCTGGCCCAGAAGTGGTTCAAGGTGGCCAACTGGGATGAAAGGTAAGAAGGTAGGGAGCTAGACTGGGAAATGGCAAGGTGTGCATGCACAAGAAAATGTTGGAAGTCTTGCAACATGCTACTAAAAGCTTGCTGATCAGATTGAAGCAATTGAGTGTGGTGTCCAAGTGATGAACAGTATACATGGAGGGGATACTCACAGTGGCAAAGGTGACTGTGGTGAGATATCAAAGTAAACTGGAAGCAGCAACAGAGTAGTTCTTGCAAGTGAAGCAGAGGTGGTGTCTGGCACACAACAGATGAGAACTGGTGTTTATACAACAGAGGGAGACATACCTGGCACACAACAGATGAGAACTGGTGTGGTGCCAGAGCGTACATGGTACTCTACTTATACTGCTACAGGGGGTGACACTAGTAACACAGATCACAGTAAATACAAGGCGCATTGTTCTACATGGAGACAAAAGGAATGTACTGTTCTGGAGAACAAGGTGTATAGAACAATAAGAGTCCAGACTATGATATCATAGTGACATCACAATAAAGATAAGGGAACAAAGGGAAGTACAAAGACAATAGTACAAGGACGGTCTAGAGAAGTCCATGATGTCATGTACATGTGATGTCATAGATAAGAGAATACAAGAAGTCCGAGATTGTAAAGATCAATATAATCTAATCTACATGTCCTGTATATCTAATCTAAAGCAGTCCATTATCTGCGTGTCCATATGAGCCACTAAGAGCACGCGGGTCACTTATCAACACCAAGGTGATGTGAGCTTTCTTTCTGACAAAGAACTTGCACAACTGGGATGGAAGGTAAAAAGTTAGAGCCTGACTGGGAAACGGTGAGGTGGGTATGCACAAGAAAAGCCCACATGAATGGATCAAAGCAATTGAGCGTGGCGTCCAAGGCAATGTGAGCTTTCTGACAACGGGCTTGTGAAACTGGGATGAAAGGTAAAAAGGTAGAGAGCGGACTGGGTTTAGGCGAGGCAGACATGCATGAGGAAATATTGGAAGTCTTGCAACATGCTGCCAAAATCCCGCATGAGCAGATCGAAGCAATCGAGAGTGGCATCCAAGGCGATGTGTGTTACAATTTCACCCCCTGTGTAACCTCTTTTCATTCTCCTTGTGTCTTCACTGTACTTTTACGATACGATCCAGTTCAATACACTTTTTGGCTTCTAGCTTGCACCCACTGTATGACCATTCCGATGCCCCATGGCACGACCTCCAGAACCTGCTGATGCCTTCTGATGCACATGTCATCCTGCAGGATTCCCTTGTTCCACATACATAGTCTCCCCTTGTTAGCTCTTTAGGGCCTGTACCCTAAGATCGTGCCATGTGTTTGTAGTTCACAAACACCCTGTACTAGTATATAAGTCATGCCCTACCTAGCTTGTATGGTAGACTTGACTTCTTGTGTAATACCACATCGTCTTTGCCTCACAAACACTGTTCGACTTGCCCTTACACTTGAGTCCTCACCTTTGCTTGCCCTTGCACTCGAGCCCTGCCCTCTGCTAATATCCTTGTGTCCCTGGGAGACCAAGTGATACTTGTTCATCACTGAACTGAGTCCTGACCAACTTGCACATGGATCCTGTTGACTTATGAGTACACGTTGTACTTAACACCCCTGTGGTGGCGTTACATTAAGTCAAGTCTCTCACAGTGGCGACATCTAGTTGCAGCCAATCTCAGTTCCAGGCCAAATACATTGAGCACTATAGCACCAACAAGCTCTCTGACATAGTGTTTTAAAGTTCAGTACAGTCCCAGTTTTCTTCCCAAAATATGGAATGCTGGAACTGGAACTGGTTCCATAATTACTAAAATATCTTAGAACTGGAACCAGAACTGCCCTGTACTGGTTTTGTGTGGTACTAGGTCAGTTCTGAACTGGTCAGTACTGGTTCTGCTTCAGACTGGTTGAGACCAGTTTAAACTGATCCTAACTCTGCCAGTTGTGAGTGTTTGCCTCCTTGGTCTGACTTCAGTGTGGCCAGTGGCCACTGGCCCTCAGTTTTCAATTATGTTTAGTGCAACCATCAACCTAAAGCACATTCTGTGTCCTTCAGCATTCTACACTTGTGCACACCCTGAGTATAATTACTAAGCACTATATTGTTTTCATATACTATAGATAGTCTACATCTTTGAATGTGATGTGGACAAGCATTGCTACACTGCATATGGCCTTTACATTTCAAGGAAAATGTATTTACAAATTTGGCAAACACCCATATGAGGTTTTATGGGGTGTGGAAGCCTGTGCAACTAGATGTAATTACTGTATGTCTCTTCTAAGCCCAAGACAGACTTTGGTTGTTGGGCAGTCCTCACTGAATCTCTTAGACTCAACAAAAATATCTCAGGTACATAGTTGACAAGGAATACTGGTTTTGAACCAGTTCAAACCAGTTCTTGATGGTTTTGACACCTAAGGATTCTGAGCAAAACTGGAACTGGCACAGGGGCAAATCTTACAAAACTGGAACTGGTATTTCCAGTTCTGGCCAGTTCTGTTCAGTACTGTCCCAGGTTTTTTTCAGTTTTGTGTACTGAACTTTCAAACACTACTCTGACAGAATCAAAGGAGGCCATCAGCAATCCTTGATCCTCTACATATTGCTACAGTAGTGCTACAGTAGTTCCATAGTCTCTGTAACGATCTGTAGCAGCATAGCAATGTTTATGTGCTATGTAGTACTACTGTATTTCTACTGTAGTTCTACTGTAGTACCAGGCCTACTACCATAGTACTACTGTAGCTCTACTGTAGTACTAGGCCTACTACCACAGTACTACTGTAGCTCTACTGTAATACCAGGCCTACTACCATAGTACTTCCATAGACAGCATAGTAATCCATAGTACCTCAGTTAAAACCTTGTAGTTACTCTGGTTCTTAGTCAGACAACATTCATGCAGAATAAATTTTATTTATTTATTTATGAGTAACACAACTACAACTACAACTATAACACTACAGTATGGGAGCCAGGTGCCGCAGTGGACAGGAATGGCAGTGGTGCCATAGTGGGGCTCATGTGTGGGGAGCTGGTGTGTGGTGGCAGCCATGTCGATGGGGTTGAAGCACATTGCGGCCATGTCGAAGTGGCACTCAGAGGTCCTGCACCAGTTGAGATGAGAAAGTAAATAAGTAAAAAAGAAAGAAAAACATATCTGAGTCAAGTGCCACGAGACAGGGATAACGGGATGGCCTGACTGGCACCAACGTGGCAGTGGCAGCTGAATCAAGAGAGCGCCAGTGCAGTGGTGTCAAAGCGGGCAGTGTTGGTGGGGTCGTAGTGGATCGAGGTGGTGGTGGCAACTGTGTCAATAGGGTCGAAGGGTGTCACAGCGATGTTGACGTGGTGGGGTTGTTGATAAGTGACCCGTGCGCACCTAGCGGCTCGCATGGACATGCAGATAACGGACTGCTTTAGATAAGATATATTGGACTTATGTAGATTAGATTATTATGATCTTTACAATCTCAGACTTTCTTATCTATGACATCACTGTACAATGACATCATGGACTCCTCTGGACTCCTATTGTATTTCATCCTTGTACTGATTCCTTTTGTTCTATCTTTATTGTGATGTCACTATGATATCATAGTCTAGCCTTTCATTGTTCTTTGCGCCTTTGTTCTCCTTCTGTACACTCCTTTGTGTCCCTCTGTAGAACAACGCTCCTTGTATTTGTGTGACTCTGTGTTACTTCTGTTGTACTAGTGTCACTCCCTGTAGCAGTATAAGTAGAGTACCATGTACGCTCTGGCACCACACCAGTTCTCATCTGTTGTGTGCCAGGTATGTCTCTTCTCCTGTATAAACACCAGTTCTCATCTGTTGTGTGCCAGACTTCCATCTGCTTCACTTGCTTGACTATCTCTGTTGCTGCTTCAAGTACCACCCTCATATCTCACCACAGTCTACTTTGCCACTGTGAGTATGTCCTACATGTGTACTGTTCATCAGGGGTAAGGGTCGGGTGTGGGTGTGTTGAGGCTGCAGTGAAGTCGTTCTGCTGCGGGAGGGATCCCGCGAGAGGTCCTGCACCGGTAAAGATGAGAAAGAAAAAAAAGTGAAAGAAATAGAAAACTTATCTGAGTGGGGCCAAGTGCTGCATGGTAACGGGATGGCAACGTGGTGGCCGAGTTGAGATAGCGCCAGTGCAGCAGGGTTGAGGAGGGTTGGTAGCGGATTGAGGTGGCAGTGTGGCAGAGTCGAGGTGGTGGTGAGTAGCCGTGTCGACAGGGTTGAAGGGTGTCATGGCCATGTTGAAGTAGCAGGAGACGAGCAGGCGCAAGGAGGTCCTCGCAATGGCAATGATGTGGTTGCCATGGTCATATCCTGGAGCCTGCACTGGTTAGAGACAAACAGGAGAAAACCAAAAGAAGAAATAAGGAAAGACACTACCTTGTATTTGCATCTTCATATTTGCGTGCAGCGGAAGGGAGAGAGAGGGCAGAGGCGGGGGAATGGGGGTTCAACATTCAACGTTCAAGTCTGAATTCAAACATGTTGGCACACTTCCCCACACCACAAATTAAACTTCCGCCCGGAAGTCACCCATTGTCCACACGGGTTCACGGGTTCATGGGTTTTTGTGGGTACAGGCTGCCAGGCCAGACATTGTCAGCATGTCAACACTGACCATTATCGCGCCAACATGACGACATCCAACACGACGACAGAAGTACTGAACCCTCAAGCTAAGTAGTTCTTTTCCTTTCTTCCTTTTAACTAACTAATTATAATTTCTCTCTTTTTTCCTTTCTAGGTTCTCAGTGCTGCCTCAGTACCGTGCACAAGCCCGTCACTGCCACCACCTCCACCTATCACCTTGGCATACTGTTGCTGTGGCGTGGCAACACTACAACAGCGACAAGGTGTGGCGACACTACAATGGCGACATGGCATGGTGACGCTACAACAGTGATGCAGTGCGGCGACACCTTGACAGAGATGGGGCACAGCAACGCCACGACAGCAGCACGGCGCAGCGATGCAGTGTAGTGATGCTACGACAGCGACACAGCATGGTGATGCTATGACAACGACACAGCGTGGTGACACCTTGACAGAAACAGAGCATGGTGATGCCACGACGGCAACGCGGAGTGGCAGCGCTATGACACTGATGCAGAGCGGCAGTGCTACGACACTGACACAGTGCAGCAACGCGACGACACTGACACAGCACAGCAACACTATGACACTGACGCAGCGCGGCAACACTACGACACGGCATGGTGACACTTCCACACCGCCATGACACCGAGACAGTCCAGCACCGTGTCACTACAACACCCATGGCAGCGAGGCAAGCAGTGAGGTTCAGAGAGGTATACTATTTTGTAGCTTACAAGTAGTACGGTAGCTCTGTAGGTGTATACAAAACATGGGCTAAGTAAAAATGAAAACCCTTCTATGAACCCCTACGGGTTTTCTGTACCTGCTGTACCCTGGGGTACCCATACCCTAACCTGCCAATACCTGTACCCCTATGGCAGGTGGTGGGTTTCGACAGGTACGGTGATACCCTAAACCGTTGCTAAGCGTATAGACGACTGGTTATCGGGACATTTGGGTTTGGGAAGTCGAGGAGTTTAGTGCTGAAGAAGAGCCAAGGTCAACTTTCGTTGGGTGTCGCTTTGCCATGGGGCCGAGCGGACCGAGTCTGGGTAGTGAACGTCACATAATAATCTGCCATCAATTCCATCATTGATGGGCCACCCGACGGGCAGAACCCCTCATGACTCATGGGCCAACCAACGTTGGCCGATGTGTTGCGTTTGTGCCCGAGATGCCCAGGGAGTTCCTCCAAAAGGACGATGCCCACGTGTTCGGTGCGATGACTCAGGAGCATTGGGAGGCTTGGAGGCATATTGAGGCAAGTTTCCCATTGGCTTAGAGGAATGAGAGCTGGCCATCACGTGACCTGCCTAGAGCTGGTCCAGAGGGGTCTGGATGAGCTTGCGCCCAGATCAGATCGTGATACGTGACTGATGTGACTGCTGACTTGTATGGCTTGTGATTGGGTTGTGATATTAGGATTCACGGCTGTGTATTAGGGTTGCTGGGCTTGAAAGCTCCATCCCCTGTAGTATAAGTAGGGGGGCGTTCGCATATGAACCCCTTAGCTTTGATATCTTGAGGAATACCTTCCCTTCCCTGTGCCTTAGCTCCTTGTCCTGTGTGCATACTCTTCATTGTTCGCCAGCGCCCTGTTATAAGTCGCGCACACCGCCAACTTCTCCTTCATCATACTTGACTTCGCCATTATCATCTTCTGTCTTGCCTACACCGGCCACGCCCTGCGTGTTGCCCTAGCCGTTGCCTAAGGGATACTGAAGACTTCCGATGTGTACACTCAGCAAACCGGTCCCAAATCCAAGTCGGATTGATACGTCCAGAAGGAACGTAACACGATGTCCCAGATTTTTCCGGAATTCATGGGCCACCCGACATCAGTTCGGAGTATTTTTAATCCAGAGCAATATCTGTCCATGGAAAACATGTAGAGAGATAAAACACCTGAACAAAGTGCAATATGACAGATGGAAGACATAATCCCAGTCCATCGATGACAGTATGTAAAATGTAAACCCCCAGCTGCAGGGGAATCGCAAATGGATGGAACATAGGATGTAATATATAAGTCCCCAGCTGCAGGGGAACTCCCAGAGGGACGGAACATTGAGTTTCCGTCCGTGGAAGCAACCAGACATGTAAAACATCCGAAACACATTCCAGTGGGACTGGAAAGGGTATGGGACACTGGATCTGAGTCCATGGATCATAGGATGTAATATATAGGTCCCCAGCTGCAGGGGAACTACCAGATGGACGGAACATTGAGTTTCCATCCGTGGAAGCAACCAGACATGTAAAACACCCGATATACATTCCAGTGGGACTGGTAAGGGTATGGGACACTGGATCTGAGTCCATGGATCATAGGATGTATTATATAAGTTTCCAGCTGCAGGGGAACTGCCAGACAGACAAAATATTGAGTGTCCATCTGTGGAAGCAAGCAGACATGTAAAACACCTGAAACTCATTCCAATGGGACTGGTAAGTGCATGGGACACTGGATCTGAGTCCATGGATCATAGGATGTAATATATAAGTCCCCAGCTGCAGGGGAACACCCAGACGACGGAACATTGAGTTTCCGTCCATGGAAGCAACCAGACAGGTAAAACACCCGAAACTCATTCCAGTGGGACTGGTAAGTACATGGGACACTGGGTCTGAGTCCATGGATCATAGGATATAATATATAAGTCCCCAGCTGCAGGGGAACTCCCAGATGGACAGAACATTGAGTGTCCGTCCACTGAAGCAACCAGATATGTAAAACACCCGACACTCATTCCAGTGGGACTGGTAAGTACATGGGACACTGGGTCTGAGTCCATGGATCATAGGATATAATATATAAGTCCCCAGCTGAAGGGGAACTCCCAGATGGACGGAACATTGAGTGTCCATCCATGGAAGCAACCAGATATGTAAAACACCTGAAACTCATTCCAATGGGACTGGTAATGGTATGGGACACTGGATCTGAGTCCATGGATCATAGGATATAATATATAAGTCCCCAGCTGCAGGGGAACTGCCAGATGGACAGAACATTGAGTTTCCGTCAATGGAAGACTTATATATTACATCCTATGTTCCATGTGATGAACAGTAAACATAGAGGACATACTCACAGTGACAAAGTAGACTGTGGTGAGATATGTGGTAAACTGGAAGCAGCAACAGAGTAGTCTTGCAAGTGAAGCAGATGTAGAGTCTGGCACACAACAGATGAGAACTGGTGTTTATACAACAGAGGGAGACATACCTGGCACACAACAGATGAGAACTGGTGTGGTTCCAGAGCGTACATGGTACTCTACTTATACTGCTACAGGGGGTGACACTAGTAACACAGGTCACAGTAAATACAAGGCGCATTATTCTACATAGAGACAAAAGGAATGTACTGTTTTGGAGAACAAGGCGTATAGAACAATAAGAGTCCAGACTATGATATCATAGTGACATCACAATAAAGATAACGAAACAAAGGGATGTACAAAGACAATAGTACAAGGATGGTCTAGAGAAGTCCATGATGTCATGTACATGTGATGTCATAGATAAGAGAATACAAGAAGTCCGAGATTGTAAAGATCAATATAATCTAATCTACATGTCCTGTATATCTAATCTAAAGCAGTCCGTTATCTGCGTGTCCATACGAGCCGCTAAGTGCGTGTGGGTCACTTATCAACACCATGGACAGGGATTTGTTGTTCCATACCCTTGTCAGTCCAATTGGAACATATTTCAGGTGTTTTACCTCTCTCCACATATTTTTTATGGACAGATATTGCTCTGGAACAAGTATACTCCGAACCGACGTTGGGTGGCCCATGAATTCTGGAAAAATCTGGGACATCGGCCGACATCAGTTGGCCCATGAGTCATGAGTGGTTCTGCCCATCGGGTGGCCCATCAATGATGAAATTCATGGCAGAACATTGGCTGTGAACATAATGTTGATAAGTGACCCGCATGCACTTAGCGGCTCAAATGGACACGCAGATAACAGACTGCTTTAGATTAGATATACAGGACATGTAGATTAGATTGATCTTTACAATCTCGGACTTCTTGTATTCTCTTATCTATGACATCACATGTACATGACATCATGGACTTCTCTAGACCGTCCTTGTACTATTGTCTTTGTACTTCCCTTTGTTTCCTTATCTTTATTGTGATGTCACTATGATATCATAGTCTGGACTCTTATTGTTCTATACGCCTTGTTCTCCAGAACAGTACATTCCTTTTGTCTCTATGTAGAACAATGCGCCTTGTATTTACTGTGACCTGTGTTACTAGTGTCACCCCCTGTAGCAGTATAAGTAGAGTACCATGTACGCTCTGGCACCACACCAGTTCTCATCTGTTGTGTGCCAGGTATGTCTCCCTCTGTTGTATAAACACCAGTTCTCATCTGTTGTGTGCCAGACACTCTATCTGCTTCACTTGCAAGAACTACTCTGTTGCTGCTTCCAGTTTACTTTGATATCTCACCACAGTCACCTTTGCCACTGTGAGTATCCCCTCCATGTATACTGTTCATCACGTAACACAAATACGAGGACTTGCGAATAACAACTAAATGCCGAGGGACACACACGGGTGCCAAAAAGAAAGATATATGAACAGTAGGGTGTGCGTACGAGGATATGACTATGTGAGTAGACTCTGGAGTGGATCAGATGAACTGCCTGATACTATGATATCTGCGCCTTTAAATATTGTCGCTCGCCACCTGAATCTGCACCTCACCGGCCGAGCCATCAATCCTTTCTTGGTGTGATCCGCCTTTTGCTTCCAATTTCGGTCGATGCCTTCGTGGGGCGCCACTGTGCCTAATTGCGCTCGTGATTCTGCTGGTTTGCTAAGCTTCAGCCTGAGCGTGTAGCTGGCACATTGCTATTTGTGCCTCAACAACAAGTCGTCTGCACCTTTCGGGGGTGTCACCGAGTGTGCCAAGCCGAGGCACCGTTGTGCCTATTTGCGCTGCCGCCACACCCATGATTTTGGTCTGTGGATGTCGCTGGTGCTTCGCTATTCACACTTTGCCATCTCCTGACCGTGGATTGGCTCCCTGGGTATCACGTGGATTTCGGTTGTTCGGTCGGTTATTCACATGTGCTCGCACAGTTGGCCTGCAGCCCGACAACCGGCTCCAGGTTGATTCGGCCATATCGGGTTCTTTGGGTCCTTCGGGTTTGCTGAGCGGGCCGTTCTCCTGCATCCATAGTATGATGGCTCTAACGGCAGTGTGGGCCGGTCCCGCCGCCATGTAGCTGCAGCCTAGACATTTGCGGGCCTGCGTAAAATGCAAAAAATACTTAATTATGCCTCCAGCTACGAGCTGGGCGTATCATTTCCCCTCCCAACTGAGCTTCTGACTGTCCTCAGTCAGCTGGGGAGGCGCCACGTAGGTAGCCATCGAGGTCTGCAGCTCGTGGGAAACGCCAGTGGCACAATGAAAGTCCACAAGTCCACCACATCTCGGTCTCTGCTCATAGTTGATTTGAGCAGTATCTTTTTCTTTGCTGCCTCCTGTCTTATAATGTCCTCGCAAGTTCCTCGCAAGTTTGCATTTGCAAAGCAAGGCCTCTTGGGTCTTCTCCCTTGGCTTGAAGGAGATGTGGGAGATGCCGCGGTGGCCGACGAGTTGGCCCAAACATTTTCTGTGGCCTTGGTAAGTCCTGATCGACCTCGATCTCGTGCTGATTGTGACTGATCACGCCAGTAGGAAATGGTCCATTCGGCTGCGGCAGATGCCGAGGTGGATGTCACAGTTGACTCAGAGGTGACTGACTGCTTAAACCTCGCGTGCGACCGCCTCCTCCCGCATGCTTCGGCCTCTTGGCTTGAGCACTCTCCGCACCTTGTCACTGGAAAGGAGGAGGAGTTCCGTTCTGCCGCCATGGCCTTGCTGGCCCCGTTGGACGTCGCCAGTGGTTACGCGCAGCTCGCTGAGTACCGGCAGCAGGTGGAGGCCGGCACCATGTCTCACTCAGAGTTCGAGGCTCACCGTTCCGCTATCCTTATGACCGATCCCGGGCTTGGCCTCCTGTCGTCCTTGGCGGTCTCGTCCCCCTTGCTTTGGCTGTCCATGGAGCCCTCACCTGTTGGTGGGGGCGTGTCTCCTGCCATAGCCTTGTCAGAGCTGTTTTCAAATCAGACACTCCATTCTCCTGTAGTGCGCGCAACCACTGCCACCTCGTCGCCGTCTGGGTTCACCACCACGCCATCTGAAGCCGCTGCCGCTTCCATTGCTTCTGGGTCACAGTCCCATCACCACACTGCCGAGCCTGCCCCGGTGGCCGATTCAGTTCCTCCTCGTGGCGTCAAGTGCGGCTGTGATGCTCCTTTGATGGACGTGAGCCAGATTCCGGGCTATGTTCAGGTACGTCGTTTATCACCGTTTTGTCTTTCTGCCTAAAGCCTTTGCCAGTGTTTGGGTTGCATCCAGCACAAGGTCAAGTGCGCGCCCTTTGTCGGTACGGCGCCGCCTTACCCGTGCTCGCATTGCGTTAGCAGGGGTCGTGAGTGCCGGCGTGCCGCTACCGGCTGTGCTCGGGGTCGTCCTGCTGCCGCTGTTCCATCTGGTGCCACCGCTACCAGCAGTCTTCGCCTCCTGGCTTCCGCATTCTTCGTGCCAGAAATGCTGAGCTCGGGTGTCAGTCTCGCTGTGACCATCATGATCTGGCGTGGCAAGATTGTGTGTACCCTCGCCGCTTGCCAGGCTTTGGACGTGCAGCTCTCCTTTGTGGAGTGGCAGTATGCTCACTTTCTTGGTGCTTTGGTCGAGCCGGAGCTGCCTTCTAGCAAACTGCCCTGTAAGCAGGCTCGAACCGGTTCTTTGCACGGCCCTCCTTGTGCCCCCTCTACAAAGGGTAAGGAGAAGGCAATCAACGTCGACACACTTTCAGATGGCGCGGGGGATGCTGAGGTTATGGACGACGCAGAGGACGGGGCTGGTGTTGGTGGTGATGGCGCTGATGATGGTAATGGTGCTGGTGACGCCAAGTCTAGCTGGACCAGCTTCGCCGCTAGCTTTGGCTATGCATAGGCTGGTCTAGGCTGAGTCTGTGCGGTTGTACATAGTCTAGAATCTTTAAATTGCAAAGATTTGTCACCTGTGTTTCGAGTATGTGTTAGTGCAATCACCTGAGTTCAGCTTTTTTGGCCTTCTTCGGCCTTCGTGCCTTTTGCTTGGGCTAAAAAAAATCTTAGCTGTCCCTAGCTACCACGCTGACACGGTTCGCACATAAGCCTCTTGGTCTCGGTTCTTTGGCAATTCTTGTTTCCTCTCTCCCTGTTTGTGATGCCTGTTCCTGCAAACGATGCTGTGGCCGCAGACGCTCCCGATGAAGTGGATCGTCGTGCCTACGTGAGCACCATTACTCAGCTTGCCATTCTTGCAGAGTGGTGGTTCGGCTTGCGGAGTCGTCCTGAAGATGTAGCTGGATTTCTTCGTGATTTCTACCAGGCCTGGGTACGTTGTGTATATTGGGCGTCGTCAGTTGTCTGACTGGTACCAGGATCATGCCGAGCAATTGGCTGTGCGGCTTGGGCTGTCCGGCCTTACCGAGTCAGCTCACAAGTAGTGATGTCAACGAGTTACAGCTAAACAGGTGACTCACAAGTTTGACTTGTCACGTGACGAGTACTCGCGCCTACAAGTACTCATGCCTGCAAGTATGCACGAGTATGAGTTTGTATTTTTTCGAGCACGAGTACTTGTGTACTTGCGACCTGTTTATTGGCCAGCATAGGTGTTCGAGTCGGCCCATCTTTTTTGCACAAGTTGCTACAATAAATTACATGCGGCCACTAACACTACTAGCTACTTGTATTGTACATGAATAAAAAACCCCACCTGCGTTTGCCATCCGAGTTGTCCTCAGTGCCATCCGAGTTGTCAGGTGGTCCAAGTCATTGCCAGTGTCGGCCCATTGCCGTTTTGCGCCTGAGTCCGACTGTCTGATCGTCTTCACCTTGTTGTTGTGGTGTTGACAGACATCGTCCTGTCATCCTGATCAACCTCGTCTTCGTGGTCTGCGGTGGGCATCATTGCCTCGTTGTCATGGTTGACGGGCATTGCCCCGTCATGGTGGTTGCGTCCACCTCCTTGCCATGCCGGTGTCGTAGTCGTGGTTGCATTGGCAGGGTGCGGCGGTTGGAGCTCATGCAGCTCAAAACTGCGTCGGCGAACTTGTAGTGTGTCGTCCTTGGTGTCGTCATCGTATTTGCATTCATAGTTGTCATGACTGAGTTTGTAGGCTGAGTCAGGACCCGGTCCGGACTGCATGACTGGGAATTACTGTGGGGCGTTGCTGGTGGCTTCCCACGCTCAACACTTTGCAACAACCCGCCAACCCACCACGCCTGCCACCGCCCCGCCAACGCAAGTCTGTCCCAAACACAACAACAGCAGCTTGACAACGACAGTGGTTATGACACAGCGGGCCACAGCAGCAACAACGGCATGGCGATAGCAGTGGTTCAACCGTTGGTTCAACCATGACGCCGACGGCAAGGCAAGATCAAACAACAACAACACGACACTGCAGACGACTCGGACTGCAGTGATGCGAGGACACGCACGACATCCGGCGGGGTCATCGACACAATGAGAAGGCAAGCTCAAATGACGACAATGCGATAGACGACAGCAGCAGCGCAGTGATAACAGGACAGGCAACAGCAGTCTACTAAGTGACTCGGATGCAATGGTGGTGGGGCAGCTACGCTGGGGTGGGGATTTTATGTACTGGCACATTAGTTTTTAGCTATTCTTTGTTAGTGTAGTGCCTGTAAAACAAATGATATCTACGAGTACTCATTTGAAATGGGTACTCATGCAGTTCGAATGAATACGAGTACTCGCGCCGCAGACGGGTACTCACACTGCGAGTACGAGTGTCAGTCGGGAAATCTCGATGAGTACTCGCAGCCATGAGTACAAGTCAAGTACGAGTAGCTTGTCGGAGATTTCCGATGAGTACTCATACTCACGAGTGTCACTCGTTGACATCTCTACTCACAAGTTGAGGAGCATTATTGAAGAGGCCGCCGTGCCTCATGCCAAGCTGGAATGGCTTTTGCTTTTCCCGGGCATATTCGAAGAGCACTGTTTGTGGATTATTCGATACACTGCCGTGTTCAGCCAGGCTCAAGCCATCGTCATCGTGAATTTCGTTTCTGGACGAAACATACCCCCTCTTTGGGATCCCTATATATTAGCCATTGCCGAGTTCAGAGACATGCGTGCCGACGGGGTTATCAAATTAGACGAGCTGCAATGGCAGGAGGAGCGACTTGGTTGTGCCAGCCTTCTGGCTGAAATTAGAAGGTGGGAGTCGTTGGGTTAGGCTGCATTAACCAATTCTGGGTAGTGTAGCTTGTATCCGCCCGGTCAAGCGAAGCAAGATTGTGCAATGATTCGCAATTTATTAGTTTGCAATTCTGCGTGGGCTGCAAGGCTCTATTATCGATCTGGTGTAGTCTGAGTTGGTGCAAACTTTGCCATGTGAATGGCTGTTGCAGTGGCTTCCGGGCCTATTTAAGGTGTGCGCAGGGTGTGGTTGTGCCGTAGACAACCCATCTACATGTCTTCCCTGCCTGACACTGCAACAGATGCCGTTTCCTATTTGCCTGATGGGTCTATGCAGGCCGTGTTCGATTCTGCTTTGACTGGCTTCTTCCTTGTTGGCAATACTTGGGTGCACTGCCCACACCAAGCACCGCAGATTGCTTCTTGGCTATGCCTGTTCCAGGGTTCATGGGTGAGTGGCCGTACCCATTCCTTTTCTTCCACGCTGAGGATGGTTCACCTCCAGGATTATCTCTGTCTGATGGCCGACATTGCCAATGATGGCGACGTTGGCTCCGAGGCCTATGCCCTTTGCTCTCTTGTTAGGACCAAAGCTGCTCCCTTTGCGAACGTCGATTGGTTGTTTGAGTTTCCAATGATCACCGAGCATGTTTGAAGCCAGTTGTTGTTGTACACCGGGGTCCTATACTGCACGCAGACCGCTGCTCTCGAACAGTGCCTGGTGGGATTATTGGTTCGCGAGCAAGTCCCCGATATTTATGATCGTGCCGCCCTTGAGTTCAAAGAGCTTTGGTCCGCCAACAAGGTTTCTCGTGAGGAGTATCATTGGTTGATCTCCAAGTTGTGGGCTGAGTGCCTGGTGGTGGTCTCTAACCGGGAACCGCTTGAAAAGAAGCCTAGAGTTGGGGCCGTGCCTCGTCCCGGTACGTTCGTTGCTTCCTCTGTTGTACCATCGTGGCTTGAGCGTGTCCTGTAGTGCAGCGCTCGTGCTCCACCTGCGAAGATAATTATTTTTCTGACACCAAGGATGATATTTGCGAGGCCCAGTGAAAGTTTGTCGCATAGTTCTCCCAGGCAAGTGAGCGGTACTGGCCCATACCTGTGTGAATATACCTGAGATTGGTTGTAGGCGTGTTTGGTTGGTCGTGGCTATACCCAAAGTTTTTGTAGGCCCACATCGACTTTGCTGTGAATGATATGTTTCTTCTCTGGTCGTGTTCGCATTGTGGTCCTCGTGACTTCTGACTTCGCTGTGCGGCCATCGTGACCAACTTGGTTTTGTGGCCATTGTAGCCAGCTTGATTTTGTGGCCATCATAGCTGACTTTGCTGTGTGGCCATCGTGACTGACTTTGCTGTGCGGCCATCATGACTGACTTTGCTGTGCGGCCATCATGACTGACTTTGCTGTGCAGCCATTGTAGCCGACTTCGCTACATATTTGTAAACTTGTGTTGCCCTTGGACTATAATGGTGGTAGTGAATTAGCTGAGTCCTAGAGGAGTGCCAAGTCGCAAGATAAACGGTGCGCTCAGATTATGTGAAAGTCAGCCTAGAGTGTACTATTGCAATGCTTGCACATGCTTAGACGCTAATTCTGCAATGGCTGCTTCACATATCATCACTGCGCTAGAATTTAAAATGTAACAAAAGGAGCGAACGTATAACTAGCAAGCTAAATAGTAGTAAGCTGCCACGTTTGCAATCCGGGGTTTCTCTCCAATATCCATTGTTCACATAGCTTAATTGTCTTCATCTGGTTCGGGTATTTCTTCATTGTTGTCACCGTTTTGTTGTCTCTGTAATGATTCCGGGTCTGTTTCGTTCCCTGCTTCTAGTTTATGCAACCGGCTGACCGATACGTCGAGATGTTGCTCCAAGTCTGATACCTCAATGTGTTCTCGGGCGAAATATGGGACCACCCTGAACGTGGCTATAGGGCTGTGCAATAGTGTGCCATCGAGCTCGCACACAATGTAGGCCCCTCCCTTGTTTCTCAATACTACGACCAGTGGGCCGAAGTAGCGTGGCCGCATCTTGCGATTCAGCGCTTTCTCAATCGTGGTGTTACGGATTAGTACCAAGGCACTGGCTTTAAAGTCGAAGTTGCAGATGGTCACCGCGTGATCTTTTTCGAACTTCAGTGCTGCTCGGTTGCGGTGGTTGTGTACCTTCTCCCTGAGTCGTGCCAAATTGTTTGTCCACTTCTGTAATGCTATTGCCCGGCGTGCAATGAGGTCAGTCGTTGCCAATATGGAGTCTGGTGGTGGTAGCAGATAGTTGGCCTCCACGACGTCAAACAGTAATAGGGGTTGAACGCCCATCGCTGCAAAGAATGGCGAGCAGCCGAGGCGTTTCCGTGGAGTGACCCACTCTGACCAAAAGACCGAGTATACTGTTTGTGACCATTGGCTCTGCTCGCTGTCGGCTGCCTTGAATAACACCTGTCGCACATCGAAGTGTGACTGCTCCACTATGCCGTTGGCGCGTGAGTTATAGCTGCTGATCCTGATGTGCTTGACATGGTATTTGCGTTCCAGGTGGCCAAGCGATGCCACGAAGGGCTTGCCATTGTCTGATACTATCTCTTTCAGGGTTCCCCATTGGCACAGCATGTCTTGAAAGATCCAGTCGCCGAGCGCTTGTGCCGTTTCTTTCTTAAGCATCCAAAATTCTGGGTAGCCAGTTAGAGAGCAGCGACCCTGCACTATAAATGAATAGCCACCTGAGCATGGCAGGTGCATTGTGTCCATGTACATCTTTGCAAATAGGGGTGCAGGGGTAGCGACCATGGGTGATATTAACACTTGCTGGGTTTGCTGGGTTTGACAGATGTGGCAGGTGTGCACGTACCAGGCAATGTCATTGCCCATGAATGGCCACCAGTATCATTCAAATAGCAGCACTCGCATTGCATAGAAGCCACGGTGACCCATGTCGTCGTGTGCGGTGCATATCGCTTTGATGTGTTGATGCCAGTACAACACCCATTGGTGGGCGCCCTTTGAGTTTCGCTTCCAGAGAAATCCTTTGTCGACAAAGAACCTTGCCGCAAATCGTACAAGCATCATGTATTCTTGTTCACTCATGCCACCCGGTTGCTCCAAGGCGGTTAGCCAATTGTGTGTGGCCACTAGCCTTTCATCAGCCTGTGCTGCTGCCGTTGTCCATGGTATTAGGTTGTAGTTTGGTTCGTAAGGGAATGCGTTGGCCATTTCGTAGGGGTGGCGCTCCGGCACTTTCACGTCTGCAATTGCGTACATGAGCTGATCTGTCTTCAGCGCTGTGATTGGGCTATTGTGTTGATAAGTGACCCGCGCTCACTTAGCGGCTCATATGTACACGCAGATAACGGACTGCTTTAGATAAAAAAAAGATATATTGGACTTCTGTAGATTAGATTATGATCTGTACAATCTCGGACTTTCTTATCTATGACATCACTGTACAATGACATAATGGACTCCTCTGGACTCCTATTGTATTTCGTCCTTGTACCCATTCCCTTTGTTCTATCTTTATTGTGATGTCACTATGATATCATAGTCTAGCCCTTCTTTGTTCCTTGCACTTTTGTTCTCCTTCTATACACTCCTTTGTGTCCCTATGTAGAACAACGCTCCTTGTATTCTGTGACCATGTGTTACATGTGTTATATCAGTGTCACTCCTCTGTACAGTATAAGTAGAGTACCATGTACGCTCTGGCATCACACCAGTTCCTCATCTGTTGTGTGCCAGGTATGTCTCCTTCTCTGTAATAACACCAGTTCCTCATCTGTTGTGTGCCAGACTAAAACTCTGCTTCACTTGCTTGATTACACTCTGTTGCTGCTTCCAGCCACTCTTGATATCTCACCACAGTCCTCTTGTCACTGTGAGTATCATCCCTACATGTGCGCTGTTCATCATATTGATCATGTGCACAAAGCCATATAGGTTGTCAATCCGCTAAAGGTGCCGCCACAGTACTTGACCCTCTGTACTACTCAATTGAGGCCTTGGAAGTGTTCCCAGACAAACCGGCGAATGCCAAGATTTTCTGGTATGCGTTCGTTGGTCCTGTCGGCCTGTGTGTATTGTCCTGCGGGTCCGTGAATTGGTACATCGTTGATATAGGGTACAGTGATATTGGGAATCTCTGGCTGCAAGATATAAGTGACGTCGTCATGGAATATCGGGACTGAGTTCGTCCACCCCATAGGTAGGGTCACTAAGCGAAGCGCCCCAAACGGCGATTGGAAGGTGGTTAGGTTGCGCAACTCAGGTGATAGGCCTCGCTCGTCATAGCCAACATAGAGGTCCAACATTCTGCCGCATGCCCTGCCTGCAAAGTGTTCCCCAATTTGATCTGTAAAGGGGGTGACACCGGCATGCTTGATTGTTACTTTGTTGAGTGGCTTGAGGCTGTGGACCAGGCGCAATGATTTTCCATCCTTCTTTACGACGCAAAACCAGCACGAGTGGTATGACAAGTTTGATGGCTCGTAGACTCTGGTGTCAATCTTGCTCTTAATAATTCAACAGACCTCATTGTAGATTCCAGGTGGGATGGGTATGTTTCTTTGCGCCCATGGCTTGTGCGGGATGGTAGGGATTTCTATCGGTGGGAAGAAGTCTTTGCAGAAGTGCCCACATTCTGTGTCTACCCACGCAAACACTTGGTTCTGTATGCACATGAATTGGTGGACCAGCTTGCGTTCCTCTGGTAAGAGGAAATCGCCGCCATGGACGTGGTCAAATTGTTCTTGACGCTTGCTAGTATACCAGCCGTTCGGCCTGAACTCTTTGGGCCTAGTCAGTAGTGTCGGTAGATCTTGTAAGGGATTGCCGGTTATTTCGCGAATAATGCGGAATCGGCTAGGGAGTTCGGTTTCAATCGGCCGTATCTTGAGTGCTACCAGCTTGTATTTCTTGCCCGAAAATATGGTGACTGGCACCTTCGCATCAGCAAAAGCGATGCTCTTGCCACCTTGTTCTATTACTTGGTGGTTGCCATCAGCCGAAGAGAGTTCCAAGTTAAAATAAGTATTAATGTGGGGGGATTCTGAGTCACAAAGAGAAATATACGCGGCCGCTAGGTCGAGTTGTGTGGTATTGGCCAATAATGGCGCACAAGCTTCAACTGTAGCTTCTTGTTTAGCTGAATCAAAAGTTAACAATATCACAAGCTCTCCTTGGCTTGATACCAAATCATCGATGCTCAAAAATCCGGTACTTGCGGTTGGCCTTGGCTGTTTGTCTGCGCCTTGCGCCTTTCGGCAAATCGGTTACTGCCACATGGGACTGTTGGAACTGTGGCCGTCTTGCTGGTGTTAGGGTTGAGGATGGTCATGGTCTGGTCCTCATTCCGATAATTGTGAACCACTGATTGGGTCAGTATGTCGAAGGGTCGCCCTAGCAGTATGTCATAGGCGGGTAAACGTAGAATATGGACCTGCAAGTAGAGCATGATTTCTCTGACATGGAAGGGTACGTTGCGCGCTAGCCCAAGTGATTGGTCTACACCACTGTTTGCTGAAATCATATTGAGGTGAATGCTTGGGTCGTATGGAATTGCTAGCGCGTTGCATACTTCTTCTGACATTGCTACAATCTGGCAGCCGGGATCCAAGATGGCTTCTACTTTCTCGGAACTGTCGACCACTGGTAATATTGCACGAAGAGTGTTTGATTCTGTCGCCACTTTGATTGCCTCCTGTTGATAAGTGACCCACGCGCTGTTAGCGGCTCATATGGACATGCAGATAATGGACTGCTTTAGATTAGATATACAGGACATGTAGATTAGATTATTATGATCTTTACAATCTCGGACTTCTTGTATTCTCTTATCTATGACATCATATGTACATGACATCATGGACTTCTCTAGACCGTCCTTGTACTATTGACTTTGTACATCCCTTTGTTCCCTTATCTTTATTGTGATGTCACTATGATATCATAGTCTGGACCCTTATTGTTCATACACCTTGTTCTCCCAGAACGGCACACTCCTTTGTCTGTATGTAGAACAATGCGCCTTGTATTTACTGTGACCTGTGTTACTAGCGTCACCCTCTGTAGCAGTATAAGTAGAGTACCATGTACGCTCTGGCACCACACCAGTTCTCATCTGTTGTGTGCCAGACTCCACATCTGCTTCACTTGCTAGATCTCTCTGTTGCTGCTTCAAGTACCACCCACATATCTCACCACAGTCTCCCTTGTCACTGTGAGTATGTCCTACATGTGTACTGTTCATCACCTCCTGCGTGCCATCTCCTTCCATTGGGCACGCCTTGAGTAGCACTTCGTACGGGTCGGCTATTATAGTCATGTTGGCCGGAGGGGCACACCTTGCAGCCGAGAATGCTGCTGGCATATGTGACTCTGTCAGTTGGTTCATCTTGAGTTTGGTACTTTCTTCAGCACTTTCGTGGGCGTTAATGCGCACGATCCATTGCTTGGTTGTGACTTCGCTGACTTGTGCTTGGAGCTCTGGTGCTAGCGATAGTAGCTTGTGCTGTGTGATGGTAACTTTGGCATCCATCATTCTTTCATAGACTTTGCCTGTGGTCTTCTCGTCGTATATTGCCGCATTCGATGTGTATGCATGTTCGTTCCTACGTTCACCAATTGCATTGGCCGGATTGCCTGGTTCAGCTTTGTCAGCATTGGTCGCGACTTGAGCTACTTCTTGAATTTTAGTGAAAGGGTGCTCCCTGGAAGTGGTTTCAGCTGCCTGAGTTGTGGCCTTTTCCAAGTGAGGTGGCGGGTCTCGGCAATATGGTGGAGGTTCGTTGTCTTCTTCTTCATTGATTTGTTGGATGCGAGCCGTTGGAGGACCATCGGACCTTGCCCTGGGTCTTCCACTGGTTCTTGGTACAAAACCCCTCTTAAAGGCATAAACTCCCGCCTGTCCTGGCTCAGGGCATTCTTCTGCAAAGCGAACCGTCTTGGCGACCGGTTGCGCGGCAACCATCATCGGCCCAGACATCTCCAGTAGCATTTGCGCTGCTGCTATTTGTCCTGGATTCTGCTGGTGGTACTCATCGATTCAGTTGTGTAACCAAGTGCCGGTTATACTGCGAGCGACGACTGCTCCAGATGGGAGGACGATCTTCCCTTCGGCGCTGCGCTTGCACTTGCCGAGTCGCATGTATTTGGCCACTATTTCACATTCTTGCATGAAGTGGCTGGGGACACCACAGAAGTTGCATTTAGTTGCTGGTTCTGCCGTGTGTGTAATTCCTGTGCTTCTGGTCCTGTCGCCTGAGCTTTGGCTTTCTAGGGCATTTTTGAACATTTCACCTAGGGTTGCGACTGCAGTTGCAAGTGCCGATTGAATTTCCGTTTTAATCTCAATTGCTGGAGAGGCGGCTGCGCTTGATGGGGTAAGGGTAGAGATTGTTGCTGGCGCTCTTCCTTGCAACATGTAGCTTGCAGCATTGTACAGCTCTTCTAGGTCGTAGGGATCTTGTTGGTTATGATCCGAGAATTTGAGCTGTAGCCTTTGTTTCACTTGCTGCTCCATGTCCAGCTGTAATCTGTGCATAAATGCTCAGGTTTGTTCGGCTTGCGACATGCAGTTCTTGCTGATGAGGTGCTTGGAGATTACTTTGAATTGTCGGTAATATTCTCCAGGTTCCAATTCTGAGACAATGCCGATGCGGGCTTGCTGCCCTATGAGCATGTCCAGATGCAGGATTGTATGAATATCATCGGAGGATCCTGGGTACAGCTTGTAGATCTTGGCCTTATATTCATTGTAGGTTTTCGCCACATCGGTTAATGCGTCGCTTGTCTTCCAAACTCTTTCGGTTGCCGCCGTTGCAAGGTATTTGAGTGTGCCAGTTTTCTTGTCTTGGTCAGTTGTGACTGTGTACCTAGCGTATAGGGCTTCGACCTCGGCAAAGTACCAGCCAAGTTCTTCTGGTTGTGTGCCATCAAAACTGGGTATGCCTTGTTCTCCTCTGCAGGGTAGGTCTGCTAGAGGCATTCTTCTAATGTTTACTACTGCAGCGTGTGCTGGTAGGTGTATTTGTGCGGGTGGTGGTCTCAGGGCAGCCGGTGGTGCTGGTGCCAAACATGATGGTACGGGGGGAATGGGAGTGTAGACGTAGGATTATTTTGTTGTGGGGGTGCCAATTGTGTTTGCCGATTATTGGGACCGGGTTGTGGATTTGTGTCCTCTTCCATGGCCATTATGTCGGCTGTGCACGTTTGTGTATTTGGTAGGTCAGTTTGTTGTTCTTCAATCGGTAGCACTTCGGCTTGTTGTGCCAAAAGTCGCGCTCTTGACCTTGTTGTTGCACCTTGGTGCATTGGTTGCAGAGCTGAATTACTTGACAGGATGAGATCGACTTCTTCCTCACTATCTGTTTCTCCTTGTCCCGAATGACTAGGAGAGGGTTCACCTTGTTCGCTATCAAGGCTACTTACTAGGGGGAGTTAAGTCTTCTACACTTGGGAAGCTTCCGGGGATTGGTTGGGTCAGGTCGTATCCGGCCGCGATTAATTCTTCTAATAGGTTTCTTTGCCAACACTGTCTCGGCAGGGTGTCCTAAACTGTTAGCGCAAACCTTCTATATTCCAACTTCCCCACATTGGCCACCAGAAATGATACCCTAAACCATCGCTAAGCATATAGATGACCAGTTATCGGGATGTTTGGGTTCGGGAAGTTGAGGAGTATAGTGCCAAAGAAGAGCCGAGGTCAACTTTCGTTGGGTGTCGCTTTGCCACAGGGCCGAGCAGACCAAGTCTGGGTAGTGAACGTAACACAAATACGAGGACTTGCGAATAACAACTAAATGCTGGGGGACACACACAGGTGCCAAAAAGAAAGATATATGAACGGTAGGGTGTGTGTATGAGGATATGACTATGTGAGTAGACTCTGGAGTGGATCAGATGAACTGCCTGATACTATGATATCTGCACCTTTAAATATTGTCGCTCACCACCCGAATCTGCACCTCACCGGCTGAGCTATCAATCCTTTCTTGGTGTGATCCACCTTTCGCTTCCAATTTCGGTCGACGCCTTTGCAGGGTGCCACTGTGCCTAATTGCGCTCATGATTCTGCTGGTTCGCTAAGCTTCAGCCCAAGCATGTAGCTGGCACATTGCTATTTGTGCCTCAACAACAAGTCGTCCGTGCCTTTCGGGGGTGTCACCGAGCATGCCAAGCTGAGGCACCGTTGTGCCTATTTGCGCTGCCGCTGCACCTGTGATTTTGGTCTGTGGACGTTGCTGGTGCTTTGCTATTCACACTTTGCTGTCTCCTGACCGTGGATTGGCTCCCCAGGTATCACGTGGATTTCAGTTGTTCAGTCGGTTATTCATGTTGATAAGTGACCCGCACGCACTTAGTGGCTTGTATGGACACGCAGATAATGGACTGCTTAGATAAGATATATTAGATTATTATGATCTGTACAATCTTGGACTTTCTTATCTATGACATCGCTGTACAATGACATCATGGACTCCTCTGGACTCCTATTGTATTCTGTCCTTGTACTGATTCCTTTTGTTCTATCTTTATTGTGATGTCACTATGATATCATAGTCTAGCCTTTCCTTGTTCTTTATGCCTTTGTTCTCCATTTACACACTCCTTTGTGTCCCTCTGTAGAACAACTCACCTTGTATTCTGTGGCCCTGTGTTACATATGTTGTATTAGTGTCACTCCTCTGTACAGTATAAGTAGAGTACCATGTACACTCTGGCACCACACCAGTTCCTCATCTGTTGTGTGCCAGGTATGTCTCCTTCTCTGTAATAACACCAGTTCCTCATCTGTTGTGTGCCAGACACCACCTCTGCTTCACTTGCAAGAACTATCTCTGTTGCTGCTTCCAGTCTACCCTGATATCTCACCACAGTCATCTTTGCCACTGTGAGTATCACCTTTATGTATACTGTTCATCAATTCATGTGCACTCACGCGGTCAGCCTGCAGCCCAACAACTGGCTCTGGGTTGATTCAGCCGTATCGGGTTCTTCAGGTTCGCCGAGCAGGCCGTTCTCCCGTGTCCATAGTACGATGGCTCTAACGGCAGCGCGGGCCAGTCCTGCCACCATGTAGCTGCAGCCTAGACGTTTGCAGGCCTGCGTAAAATGCAAAAAATACTTAATTATGCCTCCAGCTGCGAGCTGGGCGTATCAACAGTGATACCCAAAGCTGCCGGTAAGTGCTTCTAGTGCAGCTAGGATCCTTGAGTTCAGGGAGGCTTGAAGCTGCGCTGCCAGTTGTGCAGGCCTTCGCGGGACGCGCAACTTCGAATGGGGCTTTGTTAGGGTCAGGTACACATTGTCGCAAAGTTGCTAAGGGCACGGACGAATGCGAGATTCTTGGGAATGCAAGGAAGGAGGGGAAATAGACCCTACAGAGCTCTGAAGCCCAGAGGGGAGAACTAAGATTTGCTTGCTAGGAGAGGGTAGGTACAGGGAGTATTTATATACCAGAAAGCCAGAATACAGATCTTAAGATGTAATGGAAGCTAGGGAGCAACCAAGCGAGGTTGCAAAGCCAGAGGGAAGGTAGAATAGCAAAAGCCCGAAGAAGTGTGGGAAAGCGCGGGCTGCTGGAGCGGTGCAAGAAAGTAGTCAAAAGCTGTGAAAATGTTGGTTTACCTGGCCAGCTGTGCGCTGGGCGTATTAATGGGTATAGGTTGAACAAATTTTACCCAAGGGTTACCTGTGGAGGCATCAGCAATCCTTGGGCCTCTACATAGTGCTACAGTAGTGCTACAGTAGTAGTAGGCCTAAGTACAGTAGCACTACAGTAGTACGCCTGGTTACAGTAGCACTACAGTAATAGTAGGCCTGGTTACAGTAGCACTACAGTAATAGGCCTGGTTACAGTAGCACTACAGTAGTAGGCCTGGTTACAGTAGCACTACAGTAGCACTATGGTAGAGGCCCAAGGATTGCTGATCTGGTAACTTAAATTCCAGAGTTTGCTACCAAGTCTCTACCAGACTACCATCTACTACCAGCAACTATGGTGTCTACAGGCATCTACAGGTCTCTACCATGTCAACCAGGATTTCCCTGGTATGCTACCCAGTCTCTACCAGCTGACTACAAATAACTACAGTGTCTACAAGCATCTACAGTGTCTACAAGAATTTTTTGCATAACCCAGGGACTGCTGATGGAGCTGCAGTCTGGAAAGAACACGAAGGAACTGAGGGGTACTTCATTTTCCACCCCAGCACACAGAAATACTGACAAATCCATTATCTTGATGACATCCGCCAGTGGGTGTACATTGATTACTCAGCAAAAAATAGACAGTGGTACACCATCAGCCTCATACCTTCAGCACTTGGAGTAGGACCCTTCAGAACTCACACTCCTGCTGGTATCGACATTGACAGCCCAGACCCCAACCCTGACTCTCCGAGTGTACCTGTCCCTGTTGATAAGTGACCCACATGCACTTAGTGGCTCGAATGGACACGCAGATAACAGACTGCTTTAGATTAGATATACAGGACATGTAGATTAGATTATTATGATCTTTACAATCTTGAACTCTTATCTATGACATCACATGTACATGACATCATGGACTTCTCTAGACCATCCTTGTACTATTGTCTTTGTACTTTCCCTTTGTTCCCTTATCTTTATTGTGATGTCACTATGATATCATAGTCTGGACTCTTATTGTTCTTATGCCTTGTTCTCCCAGAAACAGCACACTCCTTTGTCTGTATGTAGAACAAATGCGGCTTGTATTTACTGTGACCTGTGTTACTAGTGTCACCCTCTGTAGCAGTATAAGTAGAGGACCATGTACACTCTGGCACCACACCAGTTCTCATCTGTTGTGTGCCAGGTATGTCTTATCCTCTTGTATAAACACCAGTTCTCATCTGTTGTGTGCCAGACTTCCATCTGCTTCACTTGCTTGACTATCTCTGTTGCTGCTTCAAGTACCACCCACATATCTCACCACAGTCTACCTTGTCACTGTGAGTATGTCCTACATGTGTACTGTTCATCAGCCCCCACAACAAACTTACCTGTATCCGCATTCCCATTGTACGCTATGTCTCAGACCCAACAGCAAGCCTCAGCCAGCATGACCCTCACTAGTGGTGGAGCTAGAGGAGGAGGAGGAGGAGGATGCTCCAGAGCCTCTGGCTCAGGTAGGGATGGCCTGGTCTGGTGTGGTCCGGTTTGGAGACCATTTTTTCCGAACCCTGAACTGGACCTGGGTCTGGTTCAGGCTCTCAGGCTGAACCTAGAACCTCTGAGAGGTCTGGTCTGGTTCAGGTCCGGTTCAAGGCTTGGAAGGGGCTGAACCTGAACTGGACCCAAAACACATGCATGAAAAAAAATCTGTAAAAATCTAAAACAATATTTACAGGAGTCCTACAGCTACTCCACTGGTACCTACACCCATGCAAAACCTTTTCCCATGCTCATGGTCATGGGTAGTTGTTCCATTGTGAGGCTCTCCTTTTGCCCACTTTGCAATCCGAGCCAGTATCCGACATGGTGGTGTGAGGGCAGTTAGCCGCTATGTGGCAGTAGCCTCGATCTGGGGACATGTGTGCACTGTGCACGTGAATGCCATACAAAGGGGGAAAAAAAGATCGCAATGGGTGGCCTGCATTGACAGGCAAGTGAAAGGAGCTGCAATGGCCATCTAGTCTTGCATGTGTAGTTGGCGGCACAGTTCGTCATCCTTGTGGAGTAGTTTGGGGTTTTCTTGAATCTTGATCAAGCCTGCAGATATTGGCAGTGGCGCCGTACTATGCCAGTGGGAGTAAAGAAAGTGTCAGTTGAGGCATGGTTGCTGCACAGATTGCCCGTGCTTTGGCTATGTGGCAGCAAACACTGTGAGGGTAATCTTTCCAACCCAGAGTCTCCACTCAGGGGTTTCGCCAAGGGCATGTTCGCAACAGCCATCTCCTGTGGGGGACCTGCCAGCTTGGCCCATGCATGTTGGAATACTACTTGTCTTGTATGAACTTAGGTGCAAGAATCAGTGACACTAAGAAGCCCAACAGGGACACTTACAATGGGGGTAGAGAGGGTAATCCCCAGGATGCAGGCACACTTCCTTCATCAGGAAAACCTATGTTTTACTTATTCATACTTTCTGTTCTTTTATCTCTTTCAGCAAGGGAATAAAGGACCCTTTCAGAAAAGTACCAACTACTTGCAAAAAGAAATCCCCTCTTCTTTTTCTGTACTTTTTATACTTTTTGGGAATATTTCTGGGGAAATTCTTGGATTTTGGTCCGATGTTTTGAAATTTTGGTCCGATTTATTACCATATATGGTAATTCCGGACCAAAGCAATAAGGTTTGGTCCGATATTTCCATTTTTGGTCATTTTATTTTGTCCATTTTTGGTCATTTGGTACTCTACTTATCCTGTACTTTTTTTTGGCAGTTCAGCAAGTAAAAAAAAAAGAAAGAGGGATTTCTTTTTCTTACTTTTTGACTTGTTTTCTGCAAAGAATGGAAAAGTACAGAAAAGTATGGATAAGTAAAACATAGGTTTTCCTGATGACTTAGATGCAAGAATCAGTGATGCTAAGAAGGCCTGACGGAGACACTTACAATGGGGGGTAGAGAGGGTAAACCTGCATGAAAGTCTTCAATGGGTTAGCATTGATTTGAGCCTGTTTGGCAGAAGAAAGGTCAGTGTGCGTTGCTGGTGGCCTTGTGTTGTTGGGTTCGCATATTGAGTGGGGAAAAGCTGGAGCGGGTGTTGATACAGATGATGATGACGATGATGAAGAGCATCAGGAGTTATCAAGGGACAGATCTTTTTTAGTGTCAAACTCATCTCACTGGTTTTGAAGGTAACCCTAACAGGCCCCAACAATGGCAATGGGAGTGGGAGAAGTAAGAGAAGGTCGATCATGGGATGTGAGCGCTGCGCTTGTCACTTCAAAGTCGCTGGCTCGGAACTTTGGGAACCATGAAGGTGTTGTTGTCGGCATGCACATGGTTGGTGGTGCATCAACATTGAGGCGGCAAAAGATGTACCAAGGCAGGAGCAGTCAGAGTGGATGGCTGAGAGATTTTTGGGGCCTTCCTGAAGGGAGAGAGTTGCCAAGTCGTTGAGGGACCAAATACAGCAGCTATTGGAGAAAGACACACCGAGGCAGGACCATGAGTTGTAGTGGTGGTGGGCAGCCAAGAGATTTTCTGGGTATGGTAACAGCAGTGTAGGGTTGCAAACCTGAGCCTGTGGCTGGCGTGCCCAAATTGCGCCGAACTTGAAACCACACAAGACTTATGATATTATACTGTAGTATCTGGCCTAAAAGTGCACACAACTAGCAACATTTACAAAATAGATATCTAAATAGGACCCAAGGAATCTTCTATGTCAATGACACCACCAAAGTCCCACTCTGCTGCCACATGAGCCACTGCTTCACCACTGGCATTGAGAATGCCATTGCAAAAAGCACTCTTGACAATCTGGAGCGCCTCAAACGTGTCTGTATTGAGTCAATTGTGTAAGTAGGTCCCAGTGAGCTGACCGCTTGAAAAAGCACACTCTGAGGTGACGGATGACCCTTGAATGGCGAGATAATCTTGTGTGATGAGGGAGAGGGTAGGATAACAGACAGAATTGTGCTAACGGAGACATGATTTGTTACTAGTTAGATGTCTAATAACATAAACAATACACTTATGCCCCACCATTCAATGAGCCCTTCTGTCAGCTGCTCACATTTAGAATCTAAATACCTGTTTAGTTCACCGTGAGGGTCAGCAATACCACTGTTGTCGTCATCCTTAATTGACAGCTGTATCCAATTTGATCCATAGCCTACATTGACATTGTTTACTAGATCTATGTCAATGTGAGATAATTGGATTGGGTATTGTAGCACGAACCTGGCTGTGAAGACAGGGCTACAACGTTGTATGTGCTCGAAAGCGCGTGAGTGAGTAAGGTGAAGCCGAGTTAGGGACTAGGCAAAGAAGAGGAAAAGAGGGGAGTTGTCGCCGAGTCTTGGTGGGAACGAGTGCCCAAATTGTGGACGTTGGACGAGTGAGTAGTCCCGAGACTTTAGAAGGCAGGCGAGAATGTCGATAGTGTTTTAAGGTCCAGTCCATAAGGACCAGAAAAAGACCGGGACCTAACCGGACTGGACTGGTATGCAACCGGACCATTGGTTGCAGTTGCACCCTTTCGGGACTTGGTCTGGTTGTGGTTGCCTATTTTGAACGAATAATCTGCAACTGACAAAAGACTGGTTGAAACTGGTCTTTACAGCAACCGAATTCACATGTTCAGGCAGTGTTTTTTTGCAAGATATATTAGTTATTATTGTACTACTTGTACTCTAAGAACTGTCAAAGTGTCATGGGTGAAGCCAAGGGTGGAGCTTGCATGCCGTGTCAGTGTCGCAGTGCTGCGTCAGGGTCATGTCATGGGTGCTGCGTTGATGCCGTGGTGTCGTGGTGCCGAGTCGGTGCCATGGTGTCACGGTGCTGCGTTGACGCCATGGTGTTGAGGCGCCATGTCAATGTTGTGGTGTTGCCACATCACGTCGACGCTGTGGTGTTGAGGCACCGCATCGATACCATGGTGTCGCGGCGCTGCGTCGATGTCGTGATGTTGAGGCACCATGTCGCTGCACTGCATCAACATCGTGGTGTCGCGGCGCTGTGTTGAAGCTGTGGTCTCGCAGCGCCATGGCCATTCTTGTGCGAGATGGCAGTAAAACCTAGAGACAAAAAGTGAAAAATGCTGTAACGCTGTATTTAGTTACAAGTCTAGCTAGAAGAATAAGGAAATACTTAGCTTCTTGAGAGTTCCCTGGGCCAAAGCAAAGCAATCGATGAATGCTGACTTGGAGCGTTGATGTGTCAATGACTTGATGTTGATGCATTGACCATAGTTGAGGTGGCTGACTTCTGGTCTGGCGAAACCCAGCCCATGATGACAAATCATATCCGGTTGCAACAAAGACCGGTTGCAACCGGGTTTTTAATGGCAACTGGACTGAGTAGGACCAGTCCATAGTGGTCCCAGTCTGGTCTTTTGATATTTCTAACAAATTAGGACCGGTTGCAGTCTGGTTGCCTTATCAGGAAGGCAAAAAACCGGACCGGACCGGACCTTAAATCACTAAACATCGAGCAAGGCTCGGAACATGCGTATCGACAACACGGAAGATAACTAAAGAAGGGGGCAAAAGGGGCGGTGAGTTAACGTAGTTGATCGGGTGTCTTCAATTTAGACCTGCCCCGTCGAACCGATACTTAGTTCATGCAAGAGAAAGAGAAGAGGATTGAATGAGACGCAGGGAAAGGAGATGGTATTATTGAGCGCAATTCCGAGGCCTTATATACGTTGTGTACCTGTAAGTAAGGGAAATCGTTGTTGCAAATGCTAAGTCGAATGTTGTGAGGGAGAGTAGGTAGAAGTGGGGAAAAGTAAAGTAAAGGAGACCAATGGATAGCGAGAGACTACGAGAGACAGATGGACAATCATAAGGCTAAGGTGAAGTTTTTGCTGTCCCTGGCGCTAGTGGCGTCATCGGGCGGCGTGTACCATACTCAGGCAAGTGTCGAGATGAAACAGGGGAGAAACGAAGAAGGAGAATGGAGACAAGGAGTCAGGAGAGGTCTAACCGGTCGAGGATGAGAGGTTGGAGAGGCGACGCGGGTGGCGTCGACAAGGCGTACTAAGTCGAGAAAACAAGGGTAAGAGTAGGGCAAGAAAGTAAAATAAATGTCAGGCGCGCCTCTGTCCGAGACTGAGAACGCCACTCTAGACCGATCAACGGTTGTGGGTGTAAGCATGGACCAAGTTCCAGGGTTTTGAGGATAGCAAACGAATGACGGCATGCAGTGTGAGGGATGATGGGGAAGTCTTTCCGAGGCGGGACCCTTGATGACGTCGCAGCCGAGAGGTTGATTTGGAAGGGTTTGGCGATCGAGGGTGTTGACCGGTGTCGGAACTGTTAATCATGTTTGGCCATAGAAAGGAACGACGAGGGGTGAGATGAGATGGTGGGGAGATGGAAGAGTGGGGGAAACAAGGCGACGAGGAAAATCGATGGCCACAAGTTGGTGGCGGTTGATGATCATCTGCGATAGGCAGTGAGGTCATGTGCCGAGCTGATGAGTCCGAAATGGTCAATAGTAGGTGGTCTCATGCTCAAGGGCTGCGACACCCTTACAATGTCTCCTCTAACGTCTTGAGCTATTTGATTGTATTTATCAAACTGGGTTGAACAATCAGTATCTGAACCACATATTGAAACAATGGAAGACTTACAATCCTGGCAAGGATCATCTGGGTATGCTCAATGAACTTGGGACTCCAGCACCCCTTGATGTATCCTAGTTTGATTGAGGGATTGAGAACTGTCAAGTAGATTAGTCAATCACACTATGAACCATACCCAAGTCGTTTGATGCACCAGTGCACACTACATACACATGGCAGGTATCGAGTGTTCAATACCACTTCAAGCGATTCAAAATGCCAGCGGCTATGGCTTCTCAGATTGGCCCAAAGTCAGGGGCTCTCTCAGCGGCTTCCATCAACAAAAGTAAACACTTGATTATTGGAAAGACATGGGAAACAGTGGGAATGTGTTTGGAAGAGAATTGTTGTTGAGCCAGAGCAGGGTGCTGCATTACAGTTTAGCAAATGGCCGTGTGAGAGACTTGGATTACTGCAGTACCCTGAGTATTTGACGAAGGAGATTGAGCTTACTCCATTCATCTGGGGTAAGCTTGAAGTCCGCGTAACTCTTCTTCTGTAGGTTGGGGACATGGGTGCTATCGTCAGTGAGCTGAATAAACTTGGTAATGCCCTGATGATTAATGAGATAGAGTAAAACGATACAACAATAGCGGGACAGGAAATACCTTTCTCAACAAGAATGTGCACTCGAGTAAGTCATACATAGAGGACCAGCGTGTCTGAATGTATTTGACAAGTTCGAGACAGGGCAGCTCTTCCTTAGCACAACACTTGAAGAAAAACAAGGGCGCCTGTGGGGAAAGTTGGACCTGAAGCCTATCAGCTTTTGCTCATAAGAATCAGAAAGATCATGCACCTGATTGATGAATGCCCATAACTTTCCGAGGGAGTCCCCAGATGCATACAAAGTTTCATCGTCTTTCACATCGCCCATTGCCAGGTCATCCATTGCCATTTCTGACTCCATGGTCCGGCAATTTTGAGTGAACATCTCAACAATATGCTTGGCTGCAAGATGTACAATGTGTGCAATGCACCTATGGGGTGTTGGAAGCTATTCCGAATGTCAGACTACCCACATACCTCACATGTCGATCTGAAGCTTTCCATTCACACTCAAATGTGTCCAGCTCAACTTCGAGGTGTCTCATCATCTTGTCGTTGGAGGTAACGTTGTCTGAAGTGATCCATCTGACCTAAGTGACTTCCATTCAATCAAATCAAAGCTTCATTAGTACGCGACACATACCTTGGATGTCAACCCCGCTTCCTTGAAGATCTCCATCACCAACTTCGCAAGGTTTTCGCCACTGTGATTACCTTTAACTTCTCGGAATGTGAGAAGTAATGTGCGAAGACTCCATTCAGTGGGAGATCCCCGGGTGCTATGGACCCAGTGTACAGTAATTCCAAGGTACAGGTCACGGGCTAGTGATGACCAGCCATCCAATGTCACTGACACTTCTCCAGGTATGCTCTAGTGTCAACATGTGAGCTTGAGTGCTAGGGAAAATCGTAAACGACACTCACCAAAAAGAGGTCATCCAAGATATCCTTGACCTTGAGGGCTTTTGCACGGATAGCCCTGGCAATGCTTGTGCAGTGGGGGATATCACTGTCTTTAGTACCTGGACATTGAAATATAAGGAGTCGATGGAATGCTGCACAGTCCACAAGGGAAAAGGCCTATTTGTCACAAGCTGAGTATTGTCACATAAATGATGGCCTTCGCACTTCTCACCTGGTCATCAACCACTACCAATTCAACGATGTGCTCCATCAGCCCCTCCTTTGACCACTGTGGTACCTTGACTGCAGTCCATCCTTCCAGCGTTCCTTGCTCCTGTGATTTACTTCCCATCATTCCCTCTCTCACGGCACTTATGACTCACTCATTTGGCTTGATGTCTTCACATTGGCATCTGGCCAAGTATGGTTCTCTGTGAGTGTTCCATTGTCTAGCATCCATAATTAGCTATTGATTATACTTCTTCGGTCTACGACCTTACCTGATGATATGTGTACAACATGTCGAAACATTTCCTGTCAGCCATATCTTGCACAACCAACACCACCGCACATCCACATTGCTCTGAGGATGTGTGCCATCCTTGAATATCCCTATCAAGTCAGCAATTTTGATATTCCCCCCAGTACTCGAGTGCAGTTTGGGTTTCTTAAAACCCTGTATGCGTTCTGAGGTGAGTTGAAGCGTTCTAGGGAGAAAGTTCACTTACCTTTGTGCCTTTTTTAGCCATTTCATCCAGCTGCAAGAACTGCCATTCATCATCTGACGACTCTCCTTTTGCATCTGATGCATTGTTCTCCCCAATCAACACGTTACTCAAACCATCTGAATTTGAGGCTTTATTTCCACAACCACTCTGAGAATCCTCGGATGCGCATGCAAATACACAACTTTTCAGTGTTTTGAGGGGATCCTCAATGAGGCTGACATCTTCAGCGTCTGTTTGACTGTCAGCCAGGACCTTTGGGTTCTTTCTTTTTTTGGGCAGTTGCATCTGGTTGTCTTCAGTCTCTGAGGTAAGTGCGACTGCACTTCTCTTCTTCTTCGATGTCTGTGCACCATCACCAGCCAGCATTTCCTTGGCTTTTGCCATAGGTATTCGGAGGCAAGTGCCAGTGGGTTGTTGGTTGTTCGACTTGGTGGGACCACCCACACGTTCTTCATCTACAGAGCACTGACTCGTTGCAGTGACACCAAACACACTCAAAGTGGTTTGGGTAGGGGGCCACTAGGTCGCTGAGATAGGGCGTTCTGGCCTTATGAAGGTGAGAATGAGAAGTGCCAGCGACCAAGTAATGTGCGCTTACGATCAGACCTAGGAATGTTGTCTGGGTCATTGGGCCAGTCCATTTCATGTGCCTCCTTGAGGCTGCCGTTTGGGGTACATGCTTCCCCAAATGGTTTTGTTGGATCCATTTGGAAGTTCGACTGAAGTTCGTTTTTACTGAGGTTGTATCGTCCTTGTACTTTGAACTCTGTCATCCCACGTCGGTATTTCCCATTGCTGCTACCACTCTGCCCCAGCTGAGTTGCCACATTTCATCATGCAGAAGATCATAAGTCCAAATCTGTCTGTTCCTTGTGTCCTCCCCACTAATGAGTGGCTGTTTCTCTTATACAAACCAGCAGGTGTTCACAAGACACCAACAACAGTACCTCACAAACCCAAAATAGATGAGTACAGTAGTGGTTCATTCACGCTACAACGTGCTGACATTTATTGCAGGTCTACACAGCTTCCCTGGAGAAATGCCCGCCATCATCAACATCACCACTGAAATCGGTGCCCCACGTGGACCCCCAGCCCACTCCACTGCACCTCCATGCCCTGCAGCCCTGTAACAATGACAGTAACAAAGTTGACAGCAACTGGCAACAGCAACTACGGTGATGGAGGTGCAGTGACAACAACTCTGGTGACAATGACGGTGCAGCGACAATGACAACAACAACAGTACAACAACAGCGACGACAACGATGGTGCAGCATGGCAATAGACAACAACAAAGGGGTGGGGCAAGCAGTCCTGTAGTAGCTACATGCAGATATTCCATCTTATGCAATAAACACGTTTTTCCTGTATTTTTAAGACTGCGAGTACTGTGCATTATGGAAAGCAAGAGTGAGCAGGTCAATTTTCAAAAATGCGCGACTCGGCTCCATTAGCTGAAATCTCGGCTAAGCTCATTGAGATCCTGAGCCACATTTCCAGAATCACAATCACACTACTCATTTTCAAATTATGTAATTTCACAACTGGCCTTTGTCCTCACTGTTGCCAACAGCAAGCACACTGCCTCTGCCCTTTCTTCCACCAGCACTAAAATTTGTACCTATCACTTGGATTCTAGTCAAATATATAATATAGCACTGTCCTGCCACATCTCTGCTCAGTGCACCTCAATATACAGTAGCCATGACCAGATTGTCTTTTCATCAGACTTGTCCAGCTGTGCGGGATCACCAGGTGGCCCCTCTGTCACTGTGCTGTCAGCATCTGCATCTGCCCTCACTCTCCACACTTGTCAAAGTCAGCCAACTTGGAGGGTATGTAAGACAGCACACGCTGTGACGCTGCAGTTGGAAAAATCCTACAAGACACAAAATGTGCCGCTGATGAAAGGGAATGGTGTTGTCAACCCCCTGGAACTGAGATATGAGAATGTTCAGGCCATCACAACACGCAACACAGTTGAAATAGTTGACCCTGTTGTCGTGTGTGGCGCAGAGAGGGAAAGGTGTGTTGGGCTTTGACAGTGGAGTGGATAAGTCGTCCGGGTGTGGGAGGAAAGCGTCGATGCAAAGAGGTAGCAGTTTGGCACCTGAGCACACAAAGTGGGTGTGCCAAGTTGGAAGTGGTGGTCATGGGTCCAGGCATGCGATGAGAGGGAGAGGTGATGCCACAGAGGACGGTACTGGGTATGCAAGAAAAAAGAATGTATGAATCAGAACTCAAAGGAAAAGAGGCTACTCACCAGACAATGCGCTGCAATGAAGAATGGATGCAATTGATCAGATCAATCAGGACCGACACAGGCAGGATGGAAGGCTGTAAAGTGGGAAGCACAGAAGACAGACCAAGGCCAAACATTATAATGATGCTCGAAATGAGTGGTGGGACACCCAGTAGTGTTACAATCCTAGCGGATCATTCGTGCTTAAAGCTAAATCGGGTTGGGCTCAAGCTCGAAGACTGTTAGACAACTCTGATAGAATTATCCTGGAGTTTCCGAGTTGGAGAGGACTGGGACTCTGCTGCAAAGCAAAGGAGGGGAAAACAAGACAAGTTGCTAGGAATTTATCAAAGACTAGCTAAAGATTACAAGCTAGTCTACAGTGCTCTATATAGTTGCATGGGCTAAGGGTTTTTGTACTATTTTCTATGAGACATGCATGTGCCAGCGAGCATGCAAGGTGCTGGCTTGCTGAGCTGGCAGCCAACATGGAGTCATTCCGGGTCAGTAGTCCTAAAATGGAAACACTTATGCGTCATGTCACATGATCGTGACATACGCCCCCTTCTTGCTTCATTCATCCCGAATGCTTGTGCCTTGGTGACGTGGTTGTAGTTGGTGTTGAAACTGTGTGTCAGTGTCTGGGCATGGTGGTTGGAAACATTGATACGTTGCATACTGCCAAAGGATGGGGTGTCTTTGTTCGCAATCGACATTGCAGTCATCCAGGTTGTCAGACCGCGTGATGACATTGGGATCAGAGTTGAGTCGAGCGGACGTGTTGTGATTGATAGATTTGTGATCACTGTAGAGTCAAACGTTGCAGTCGTGCCTGGGGTGGCCAATGCAGGGTCGTAGGTGAAGCGGTAGTCGATGTTGGGGTCGTGCGGGAGGGATGTGTTGCGTATTGTGGGAGGATGGAACCACTGAGCATCCTGCATCTATGGCGACGAGGTGTGCTGTACTAGTACGCTCAGTGGTCCGGGGAATCGTGGGCGATGTCAATGGTGCTTCAATGCAACCTGCGAGACTCAAGGTCTGGCTCCGTGTGCTGAGCGGAATCAAGGGTAGTGTTGCTGTGCGACTTAGCTTGGGTAGGGCCTTCAAGGATGCTCTTGTCATTGCTTTTGTGGGCACAGACAAGGTCTGCTAGCAGGCCACGCAATGATATCGGGTGGTGAAAGGCAAGGTCATGCGGGTGATGGTTGGTACGAAGTCAGAAGCGAAATGTTTGCTAATGCGTAACATCATGGTGGCGGTTGGAGACTTTGCAGCCACTGAGGCTGTGGATGTGGGTGAGGTTGCTGTGCCTGTTGGTATGTCGTCTTCCTGCATGGGAGCGGATACATTTGCAGTGATTGCTATTGTAACGCCACCAGTGGTGTTAGTCCAACTTGGACTGCGAGAGGGCATTCACGACTTAGCGAATATTCTGAATACAAGTCACGTGACTTGAACACGTGTACATGGCGCTTGCAAGGGCACGTGACCGTTGATGAGGGGGCACTAGGACGTCCAAGTCACTAGGCAATTGACAAAGACAACTTGCTCGAAAGAGAGACAAGCAAACATGCATGAAAGAGAGGAGAAGAGTGTGGTGATTGAAGAAGACCAAGATGGTGTATCTTGGTCTTATCGAGCCACTATTTATACATGTATGAGGACACTTTAAAGCTCCTCCTGAATCCATACGACTAGTAGTGTAAGTAGCTTGAACCCTACTACGGCTGTCCTAGGAATGAGTCATGCCACACCGGCATGTGATACTGTACTACTGCTGACTGAGCGACTAAGTCCATGACACATTACATCTTACTAAGGGGTCATCACCGTGTAGTAAGCATTCACTTCATGTACTGTGACAGCTATTGTGCTGGTCGATTCAGATCCAGGTACAATTTTGTTCCAAGCGTTGTGTTGCGTTGCTCGGCGCTGTCACGAACCTAGAAACTTGGGTCGTGACTCAGGCGTCTAAAACCAGTCCGCGCCGGCCCGGTTTTATGTAATCACCTTCCTAAAGGGGAAATCCGAGGTCGGAGTTTGAATTCCATACTCTGACGATCACGTGATTGGTCACGTGATCTCCCATGGTTTATCAAGTCACCTGACGACTCCAAGTCGTACCATTCCCTGGATTTATCTGATTGGACTGCGGAGCAGTCTAATCGTTATGACACATCGACTGCAGGACAGTCGTACCACTTCTATGATTATTGTGATTGGACTGCGGAGCAGTCACACCACAATCGCGTCATCGACTGCGGAGCAGTTGTACGATACGTTCTCATTTTCTCATTGGACACTATTATTAGATGTCTCCGGAATGTTCCATTCCGCAGTATTCCGCAGCACCCGTCAGACGGCCCTAAGCCTGCCCTAAACCTACGCACAGACCATCCCTATAGGTATATAAGCTAGCGCAATAGAACGGACAGTCCCTCAGACTGTCCACTTGTGACATCCTCCCTTTGCCTCTCCCAGCCACCCGAACCTGTGCCCCTTCAGCTGCAAGTCGAGTAGCTTGCACTTAGCGACACTTCCCTGAGCCGACGCGCCAGTTCTGTTGGCTGAGCCAAAGCGCCTCCATCACAGTAGTCCCTGTGCCCCGCCCCGAGTTCTCCACCACCCCCGGTCTTCTGACCCCGTCGTGCCTCCCTGTCGAGTGACAGTGAGTCATCACAGGCGCAGGCGTAGGCCGAGTTTACGCTGGTGTTAAGTGTGTGGTCATTCGTGGGGCTCCTGAGGCGATCCCTGGCCATGGGCATCCGTCGTTGTCGTGGGCATGTGCATGTTTTGTCCTGACATGGCATGGTTGTGCGGGATGACAGTTACTGTGGGGAAAGAGACATTCAAAGGGGGCATGCCCCGGGCTGTTGCAGAGCATGCATTGTTTATTTTGAGGGCAATGTCGTTTCTCATGTACGTGGTCCTTGTGGGGACACGGTTGTGCTCCTGCACAACTGGTGTGTGTAGAGGCTCATATAGCTGCCGTGTCGTAGGGGCGGAACTGTTGCAGGATCTGTGGACAGTCCTTTTGTGTGGGTTTGGTCTGGTGAAGTTGCAGGGCGTCGCCGTGGGGGGTTGGGCTAGCTTCTGCACTACTTCGGGGAATGGCTGGTGGTGGTTGGTCTCGCGTTGCAAGTTCATCGGGGTCATGGGGTTGTTCCAGGGCATAACGCGGGAATAGATAATGTCGTGGGTTGTCTGGCTGGTCAGTCGTTTGCATGGCGATATCTGTTACCAGTCCAGCATTGAACTGGGGGTCCGCCGTTGCGGCACCTACCTCCGTGCTGATACTGTTGGTGAGCGTATGCCTTGGTCTGCCACCCTTCTCCTTGTCTGCAAGCATACTCGGTGGTGCAACAAAGTGTACCCCTCCGAGGCATGCAAGGCTGGTCAGTGCGAGCAGGCAGGCAAATGCCTCATGCCCTTTTGTCAAGCGGTGTCTGGCCTGCACATGGTCGGACATTGCATACCCAATCAGGACAGTACTATGCTCCTTTGTGAGGGTGGTGCTGGTGTATAGCAGGTTGTTGTCGTGCCTGACTTTCGAATCGTATCTTGCCTGCTCATGTGATACCACCAGCACATAGAATTCGAGCATTGGGCATTCGAATGCTTTCACAAAAATGTGTTTCCACGAGACTCGGACCTTGGGTGGCTGTTGTTGGTTGAGACGGCTGCTGTCATTGCTTTATTGCAAATCATCTTGTCTGGTGGTGTTAGTCCTCCTCGTATGACGGGATATCATGAAGCCGTTGCCAACCAGGATGATGTATGTTTCTCGTTGCTCCTGTCGACTGTGGCACTGGTAATCTGATTCTGGGTATAGGGCATTAGTACGGTCTGCATTGCGGTGTCCATGTCCTGGAAGCTGTGTTCCTTGAGCAAGATTTGGCATGCCCTGTGCCCTGTCCAGTCGACGTGCGTTTTCTCGGTGAAGGCATAGTCTCTCAAGCATTCTGTGTCCTCCCCATTGCGCACGACCTTGGGCTCCATTGGTTGTGTCACTCATGGGTAGCTCTGTACCGTCGTTGTCTTGCATAGAGGCAAGTATGTGGGCTGTATTGTTTGTACAGGTGTCCACGTTCACCTCTCATAATACCAGTCTTCATTGTGCATGGTTTGTACCATTGTGCACATGCTTTTGTTCTGGATCAGTGTTGGACGTCATAGGATTTCATGCCCGTTATGCTTGTCACGATGCTGCGTGCTGGGCAGGATGAGCATGGCTACGTCTTTGATTCGGTATCTGGCTGAATTTGCGTGGGTGTTGTTGTCTCTACCAGAGAACTCCAGGCCGTGTTTGTCTTGTCTGTGTGTCACGTTGTCCAGCTCTTGAGGATTGAGTGTGTTATGTGCTGGGTTGTCTCGCAGTGAAAACAGTGGAAATGGTGAAAATACCCCCCCACTTAAGTTGTCAGCTTCCATGATGACTACACAAGGTAGAACGTGGGTGAATCGCTGCAAGGTAGGCACATACAGCATTGTAAGACCAAGACCAGCGAGGGTGGTGGCGGACAATGTCAAAAGAGGCAAGTTAACTGGGAGTATGATGGGAAGTCCATCACTGTTCTCGCCCAGTCCCCATGAGGCGGCTAGGCTGAGGGCAGAGGCTATCAAAGGTCGTAGGCGAAGGACAAGATCGTTGCTCTTGTACTCCTTCGTGGAGGTTAGTGTCGGTGAGTATACCGATGCAGAGGTTTCCGGCATCAGTGTCGGTGGACCTTGCATGCATGCGGGTATGGTAGTGGTAAGACTTAAGGGTGGCGATGCCATAGTCTTCAATGACAAGGCATCATCAGGAAATGAGTGGTGGCGTCGCCCTGTGCTAGTGACTGTAGAGAAAGCATCAACTGAGACACGGTTGCTGTACAGATTGCCCACACTTTGACTACGTGGCAGGAAACACTGTGAGGGTATATTCCCAACCCAGAGTCTCCACGCAAGGGCTTCGCCGAGGGTACGTTTGCAACGGTTGATCTCTCATGTCAGGAGACCTGCCAGCTTGGCCCATGCGTGGTTGGAGTACTGTTTGCTCTGCATGAACCTAGATGCCAGGTGATGCCAAGGAGGCCCAACAGGGACACAACAATGGCGGTGGGATTGCGTTTCCTCCTGCAAGTCTGTCTACGCCGGGTTTCTTCTCTGTGAGTGTGGATGTGCCTTCCGTGTTGGGACGTTTACCCCTTCTCCCGTCTGGTGTTGCGATGTCATCCAATGAGGGTAGTCTCGCCTCGGTGTCTGTGATCGGATGGAGTGATAGACGTTGTTCTCAAACTACCTCGGAGTCGCTCGATGTCAAGTCAGACCGGTTCGAGGACATAATCGTCATGAGGTCGTGCGCCGGGAATGGTGGTACTGTTGCGGGTGTAGCTGTGAGATAGTGAGCACGTCCTGGATCGCACAACTCCAGCTTGATCTCTTTTCTGTTGTCATTCTCATTGTGCCCTTCATCGATGAAGGGCTGGACGTCGTACCAGGCTTCCTGTAGAAGGACTTGTTGTCCTTATGTTGCAGATAGGCATCATGGTTGCGCTGCAGTGAGGTCCCGTACTCGTCGTCTGAGTCTTCGGTTCCATACGTCCAACCTGTGAGTCCGTTAGACAGGTCAAAGAGGGTATCTCCATCGCCGTCTGGGCTTTTGTCATCCTTGTGCTGTGGATCGATGGCAGGGTTGACTGGGCATGTGTGTTGTAGCGGGGTCCTATACCTGCTGTGTTCTTCATCTCTGCGGGGTTGAGTGTCATCCCTTTCTCCCTCACCAAAGTCCAATGCTTCATTGTCATCCTCTCCCAATGGGGGTACGCTGTACTTGTCTTTGTTGTCATAGTACTCTTTGTCATAGAAGGGTTCATTGTCCTCGTCTTCAGACTTGTGTGTCCAGTATGCGAGTTCACTATACAAGTCAGAGAGGGTGTCCTCCATGTCGTCTGGGTCTTCGAGTTTCCGCGTCTCATACGCAGATCCGTACTGCGTGTTGCTTTCTTCTGGCGAGTTCTCATCAACATCGCTGTCCCCTAGGAGTCGACTTAGCATCACTTCCCAGTTGTCTCGTGTAAAGGCATCCCACAGCTCCTTGTTGTCGAGAGTGTCACCTGGCGTGAGTTGTCCATCATCGGTGGGAGTTTCTGTCATGACATGACTATTCTCCCCCGACATGTCTGTCAGGGATCGTATCTGATCAGTTCTGGATGTAAGTGGGATGGTTGTGGGGTTTGTCCTTTCCCCACGCAATTCTGGTTTGCCAGTGTCGTCGTATTGGTGACCTCTGACTCGTGTCAGTATGTCCCATAAGTCTGTTTTGGTTAGGGGGATGTCGCTGTCCGAGAGGACTTCTCATAGTTTCCCTTGCTGTTCGTCTGTCAGTGCGTTGATAGCAGCAATGGGGTTATTATCCCCCGAGTCGTCCAGTGGTGCGGGTTGTCCCTCATTCGGACGTTTGCAGTTTGCATCTGTGGTCTTTGTCATCTGGTCGATTGGATTCTCTGACGGGGTTGTCGTCTCGTCCCTGCCATTGGATGATTTCTCTGGGTTGTGAGAAACATTGTCCTCTGTCGCCCTTCCGATGGCGATGAGTAAGTTCCTCCTATGCTTGGTTTGGTGTTCCAACAGCGCATCGTGAGGTTTTAAGTCAGCGTCCCCTTGTCTGAGAGGTTCCAACTTTTCTGTTTGTCTGGAGTATCCTGCGCTGGTCCCTGCGACTGTCAGCGTCCGAGGTGCGGGTTTGACCAGGATGTCCTCCTTGTTGTCGCTGGTCCATCGTCCCTCCATGAGGTAGCAGGAGATGGCGTCATGTTTCTCTTCATCTGTGAGAGGTCCGAGGGTTTCACAGTAACGTTCGGCTCTGCGCATGGGATCTCTCATGCGTTGTGAGTTTTCCTGTCTCGACGTCTCTGCTGGTAAGGCTTCTCCACCTGTCAATGTGGCTGCGTGTACTTGTCTGTGCCTCTCCAGTATCTTGGATGATTGCATGCACAAGTTAGTTACACCTTTGTCAAACTTGGCCTGTTCCTGTGCGTTTTCGTTCCTGTCGTCGGTGGTCATCTTGGCTGTGTCGGACATCAGTGGACGAGCTTCCTCAGCTTGCGAGGTCTCGGCAGTCGTTGACGTGGCCGCTTGTACCCTCCTACGCATCTCCAGTATTCTGGACGATCATGCCTGTAGCTCCGTTGTGTGCTTGTTGAGCTCGTCATGGTTGCTTCTGTTGTCATGGTCATGGGTCCGCTCACCGATCGTCCCAGCATGGTGCGAGGGAGGTATCCCCTCATCGTCCGATCCCTTGTCGTCTTCAAGCAGTGTCACCCCGATGTTGCATACTGAGGATGATGGGCATGCGTCTCCTCCTGTAGGTCCGTCTGCGGGGACTTTGACTTCGGCGGTCCATGGTCACGACTGTTGCTCATCCAATAAGATGTCATGCCTTGAGGGTTCATGTGGGGTCAGCTCGGTGTTCATTGCCTCCCGTACCCTCCTAAGCAGCTGTAGCATCCGAGGCAATTGCACGTGAGCCACCCCAGGAATGTCAGACTGTGCATCAAGACATTTTGTGAGTGGTGTCACCCAGTGATTGGGTGACGGGATGGGGGATGGATGTGCGTCTCCATGCGCAGGTACCCCTGCGTGGGCTTCAACTTCGGTATGTGCATCTCCACATGTAGACTCATCTATGTGGGCTTCGACTTTGGCTGTCCCAAGTCGTGACTGTGGGCCATCCTTCGATGGGTCGGGCCTTGACAGGGTTGGCATCGTGTCTTTGCCTGTCGTCCGTTTTCGTTTGTGGGTTACTACTGTCCAAGTGTCAGGTGTCCTGGTTGTATGGGCGTCATCACACGTTGCATCTGAGTTGAGTGCTGCGTATTGGTTTTGTTGAGTGTTGTTTGGCTGTGTCGTGGACTGGGAGGTACTCCTCTGGTAGTCTCTGTTGCCCGTATGTGTGGTGTCCTGGCGCCGGTCGGTACTGTGCTGCCAGATCGTGGCTTCGTGTCTGTCATATCTGCCAGGGGTGTCCATTCGCCACAATTGTATCTGGTTGTGAACGGGTTGTGTCAAGTGTCGCGTCAATAGTGCCACTATGAGCCGTAGCTCACACCTGCGATCTGCGTTGTTGTTGTTATTCATGGGTTCCCACGCCATATGTTCCACAGGAATTCATGTGTCATTGGTTTGTGCACCATACATTTTGCATGAGGTCGAGTAGGGGAGCTAGTCTTGTGTTACAATCCTAGCAGATTGTTCATGCTTAAAGCTAAATCAGGTTGGGCACAAGCTTGAAGACTGTTAGACAACTCTGATAGAGTTATCCTGGAGTTTCCGAGTTGGAGAGGACTGGGACTCTGCTGCAAAGCAAAGGAGGGGAAAACAAGACAAGTTGCTAGGAATTTATCAAAGACTAGCTAAAGATTATAAGCTAGTCTACAGTGCTCTATATAGTTGCATGGGCTAAGGGTTTTCGTACTATTTTTTATGAGACATGCATGTGCCAGCAAGCATGCAAGGTGCTGGCTTGCTTGTTGATAAGTGACCCGCGCGCACTTAGCGGCTCACATGGACACGCAGATAATGGACTGCTTTAGATAAGATATATTGGACATATGTAGATTAGATTATTATGATCTGTACAATCTTGGACTTTCTTATCTATGACATCACTGTACAATGACATCATGGACTCCTCTGGACTCCTATTGTATTTTGTCCTTGTACTCATTCCCTTTGTTCTATCTTTATTGTGATGTCACTATGATATCATAGTCTAGCCCTTTCTTTGTTCTTTACGCCTTTGTTCTCCATTCACACACTCCTTTGTGTCCCTCTGTAGAACAATGCTCCTTGTATTCTGTGACCCTGTGTTACATGTGTGGTATTAGTGTCACTCCTCTGTACAGTATAAGTAGAGTACCATGTACACTCTGGCACCACACCAGTTCCTCATCTGTTGTGTGCCAGGTATGTCTCCTTCTCTGTAATAACACCAGTTCCTCATCTGTTGTGTGCCAGACACTCTATCTGCTTCACTTGCAAGAACTACTCTGTTGCTGCTTCCAGTCACATGGCCTCTGCCTGCTAGGGCAAAGGGCAATGACTTTGTGCAGAGGGGCGCTCGGGCTGTCAGAACCGACATGGTACATCCATCTGCCACCCGTCTCCGAGGATAAGGGTCAGTACAGTATGCCCAGAGGTGGGCAAGGCCAGGCAGTCAGTAGCGGTTTCAAACCTGCAAAAGTTCTTGTCAGGGGGCTACCGCTACCCTGACCGCTGTGCCTTCCGAGACCATTTAGGAGCCTACCAGTCTTATGACCTACCAGGGGAGTTGGCTGGCATAGCACGGCACGGCGCGACCCCTGGTAGACTGGTTGCAAGTGGGGTGAGTGTGAGTTGGGAGGAGGGAGGGCTTCCTGCTCGGCTTATATCGCCAGCCAGCCAGCACGGCATTGGCACTGCGCTCCCACATGCACTCTGGGCAGCCAAAACGGGTAACCCCTTTCGAGGCCCTGGCTGCTCTTTCTCGACCCCATGTGGTCCCCATCAGTGAGGTCATATCACTGTGGGACCCCTCTGCCATCCGAAGATCCAATAGCGGCAAAGTCTATTCTGATATCTCACCACAGTCACCTTTGCCACTGTGAGTATCCCCTCCATGTATACTGTTCATCATTGCTGAGCTGGCAGCCAACGTGGAGTCATTCCAAGTCAGTAGTCCTAAAATGGAAAAGCTTACGCGTCATGTCACGTGATCGTGACAAGTAGGACGCCCCAACATGCCAGTGGGAGTAAACTCAGACTGCCCAAAAGACCCTGACCGTGCACAGACCCTGGTTACTATGCACATCGCTGGTGACCATGACAGATGTGGTCGGGTCTAGAGAGATTGGACCATTTACGCTTGCGTTTATGGGCTCAGAATGTGGACTTATGTATGATAGGACAGGACCCCAGAGAAAGAAGGGAGCGTAGTCTCTCTAATCCCCACAATGGTCCTCAGGGCCATTGCCTGCCGGATGCAAGCTAGGAAGGAAACATCAACAACTCCAAACTGGGACTATGAAATCGAGGATGTTCTAAGTTCAACCTGCTCTTGCACATCGTGCTCTGTTGGAGCGCACCAGGCTAGGCCTTTTCGAGCCAACCATAATGACATTCGCTCTCTGCAACACACCAGCAACATTAATACACCTAGCACATGGCTGGGCAGGTAAATTGCCCTTTTCACATCTTTTGTTTCTTTCCCGCACCACTCTGGCAGACTGGACTTTCCCACACTTCAGCCAGTTTCGGGCATTTGCCTTTCACCTCTTCTTTGTCTTGCGGCCTCGTATGGTTACTGCCTGGACTCTATTCTATCTTTGGATTGGTATCTCTGCTTACCTGTATAAATATCTCCTGTATCTACTCCCTTTTAGAAGTCAATTCTAGTTCTCCCCCCTGGGCTTCAAGAGCTCTTTAGGGTCTATTTCCCCTCCTTCCTTGCATTCCTGAGAGTCTCACATTTGCTTGTGCCCTTAGCAACTTTGCAGCAATGCGTCCCCAACACTAGCGAAGCCCTGTACGAAGTTATGAGACCCACGAAGGCCTGCACAACCGGCAACACGGCTTCAAGCCTCCCTGAACCCAAGGATCTCAAGCTGCACTAGAAGCACTCACCAGCAGCTTTGGGTATCATTTCTGGTGGCCAACATGGGGAGGTAGAAGCAACTTGCACCTGTAGGCCTCAAGGAGCGATTGTAATCGCATTTTTGGCCCACAGCGACCACCATCCCTATAGTGGATTACAACCGACCCAGAGCGTCTCTGATATTCCCCCCCATCCTTCCCCTTTGTTCTCTCACTTGTGCTCTTGTGTACTATTCGACCCTCTAGTTCGACCCTATTGGCCAGTCTTCTGTTATGCTTAGCAACACCTGACGACACCTTGTGAGTCGCGACCTCAGCTGAAACAGCGCAGCAGTCGTCACTGCCAGTGCTAGGTGATACTAGCGAGCTCGTTGCTTTGTCTCAACAGAGTTACAACCATTCTCTGGAGAGCCTTTCCGACACAATCACTGCACTTAGCTGATCTTGCGGCAGTCTTAGCGAGAATAAGCGATGTCACCCTGAGGCGTAGCTCAGCCAACCATATCCATGCTTTCCTTTGCTCTGCATCAGTCTTCTCAGCCCACGGACTCACTTGCCAAGGTGTACAAGCTCATACAGGAACATGCCACGTCACTAGCATTGGCGTCACGTCGCCCTGTGCCCTTCGTGGAACAGTTGCTGTCCCATTCCACAGAGTTCGACACTGTGCAAAGCCGAGTGATGCGTTGTAGGTTCTGCAAGAGTGCCGATCACCTTGAAGAGGACTGTGAAGTGGCGGACAAGTACATCCACACAGGAATGTGCAGGTGCGATGTGGTAGGGAAGGTTGTCCTACCCTCAGGAGCTCAGGTACCTCACAACATTAAAGGCGGAAGCCTTTGGGACCGGCTAGATGAGTACTACAGGCCGAAGGCAGCACAGGTCTCAGTATCAGACATTGCAACACATCGCCAGGTGACAGCACCAGTTACAGAAGACTGCAGGCCCGTGTTGCCCTCGCACACGAAAATTGCACAGGAGGCAATCAAGCCACCAGACGATTACCAAACCCTCCAAACCACCATTCTCAGCGACCTCGAGTCTCATGCAGTTCACGTAAGCGTCATTGATACCATCAGCAACCCCTCAGAGTCTGAGTCAAGCACTAGCAACTCAACCAATGCCCCGTGCGGCATCCTCCCTCTCGTTGGTGACTCATGCATTATCGCCATCTCCTCCGGACCCTCTTGTGTCTCCCCTCATGTCCCCTTTCCTTCCAGCGCCTCTCTCAGCATCCCACTCGGTCTTCCCCCCAGCGTCTCCCCTAGCATCTCCATTCTACCCAGCATCCCAGGCCCCAAGCAGCCCCATTTACGAGTCACTCAGGTGATTGAAAGCCAGCCACGATGGCCGCAAAATCATTTCATTATTCCCACATCACTCCACATAGTACGCCAACTTGAACGAGTTTGGCATACATTTCCAATATACTTCTGGTTTCCCCTCCCCTGCATCCCCAAGGTGGATAGCACTTGGGATAGCACCTTGCCCCATGCTCCTCTGGTCAAGACCGATGCCTGTGAAGCAACTTGCATCCCCTCTAGCGTCTCGGTTGCCTCCAGTACCCCCAGCGTCCTCGTCTCCATCTCACCCAGCATCTCCCTCTCGAGCGGCCCTGAGTGGCCCCAGCAAATTTCCCAATGCAACCATAAGTCAGCCACAGTGGCCGCAATGCATCCCAAAGTCGGCCCTGAGCGGCCCCAATGAGTTTCTATGCGATCATAAGTCAGCCACGATGGCCGCAATGCGTCTCAAAGTCAGCCATGATGGCCACAAAGTAGCTTCAGTGTCCCTGAGTGGTGCCCCCCCAGTGAGTTTCTTATGCGATCTACAGCAACTTGAATGAGTTTGGTGCACATTCCCAGCACATTTCCGGTTCCCCCTCCCTTCCAGTGTCGCCAATTGCACCCCATTCACATCTCCAGTACCCCCTGCATCTCTCATAGTGTCCCACCCTGCATTCCCTCCTGTACCCCCATTCCTCATAGTGTTTCCCCTGGCGCCCTCTGCAGCGTCCCTGATTCGTTCAGTGTTAATGATTCAATTAGTGTCATTCCCCCCAGCATGCATCTTAGCAGCCCTGACCGGCCCCATCCCATGTTCTGAGTTCCCCATGCGTTCAGAAGTCGGCCACAATGGCCACAAAGTCATTTAAATTCCCCCTTCACCCCCCCTGTGAGGATTATGAACTCAAGCAATGGGTTACATGATGAAGAATGCGGCTGTGGGACGCCTGCGAACCCACGCCAACTGGCTACGCTCCGTTTGCGTTTCTGCCCACGCAAGCCCCTGGATGTCAGGCAATGAGAATGTGTAGTGATACTGGCGCGATTGTAACTCAGTGAGCTGTTTTGCGCACAGACAAACTTGCATTCATGCGTACTGAATTCAAGCCATACCAGCCATGCCGCCCATTGACCCTTCGACTTATGTTTTATTTTATTTAGTTGCGACCCAACGTGAAATCTGTCTTTTATTTGTTTTGTTTTGGTTTACATTCGACAGGTTTTCGCCCGAGCAGCATTGCATAACCCCTGCGATCAAGCCAGCAACATTCCAACCATCCCTGCCCCAGCCCTCGTCTTTCCTCGTGTCCACATTCCCGCTGGTGCTGGCTTAGCATACTCAGGCATCTCTGGTCAATGTTACGGGTCCCTGCAAGTCACGCATTGGTCTGCGTCCGTCAGCATAATCAGTGTCCACTGCTAGCACCCTTTTGTGCCCCATCTCCACGTTCCTTGCAGTTCATAAGCCCCAGCGATGAGTCATCCAGCAAAGACCTTGCTAGCAAGAAGTCAATGAACCTGAGCAGAGCGACTACACACCAGCTGCTCCCTGGTCTGCGCAATGCCTGGACATTGTGTGTCAAACGAATGACGAGCTATGCAGCGAGGAGTGTGGTGGCAAGGAATATGCAAGCCAGCTACATGCTGATTAAATTACCCTTTCACTCAGCCACGAGGGTTCCAAGACATGCAGGCAAGGCGCATGGACAATTCCCACCTTTCCCAGTCATGCATCCTCTGAGGACTGGGGACAGTCAGATTTTCAGTGGGGAGGAGAACTGGGCCCCAGCTCTGGAACCATTTTCGCATTGGATGACGTCAGCGTCACTGTTTTCCTGCTCTCTCGCACAGTCACTTCACCCAGGCTCAGGGCCCCTCAAGTACATCCAGACTGTGTCGTTCTCACGCATGGCGAACCCAGTAGACACTTTTCTGGTCCATCGCCGTCACGCAGCCTCCATCCAACATGACAGTACCTGATGCAATGGTGAACCAGCCACATTTGTGCAGGCTCCCACACCACGCAGGCAGAATCGCAAAGAAGTTTCAGGCTGCAGATAGTGTTTGCAGGTCCCGTGGCAACACGCACAGCATCAGCAATCGGTTCACAGCAGCTAGCACCAGCACACGCACTACCAGCTACCCACCACCATCGTGCACATTCCCACAGGTCTTCCATTGACACACATTTCCTGTCAAAGCCATTGCAAGCATCTACAAGTCCGCGACGACACGCACAACACCAGTGCCTTAAATTCATGAAGAGTAGCACATCAAGGTCCTCCAAGTTCAGGCCCTTCTGTCATCACAGCACGGTCGCGTTGTATGGAGCCAAGTCTGTGTGAGTTCGTAGGCGGAGGGGATGTTGAGCGCAGAACTAACGAGCGAGGAAAGAGCAAAGAGCTAGTAGACAAGTTAACTTCAGAGGGGAAGTAAACTCTATATATATACACACCTAGTAGACAAGTTACTACAAACTGTCTGTGAGTAAAGGTAGTGTAAAGAGAGGTAAAGAAGGGACTTACACTTCAGAGGGGAAGTAAACTCTGAAGTGTGAAGGCGTAAACAGCAGTCCTTATATATAGGACGCTTAGCTAAGAATGGTCTGTGCGCACTGGTGACCCAAACACAATACATGTGGTCTGTGCGCCAGAGGGAGAAATGCCATTGGAGGGCAGAGAACAATAGCTGCCTAAAGCAGACAATACCGGTATCTTAACAATAGAGAACAATAAGAGCCATGTATGACTCTGACAATAAAGATAAACAAAAGCGGTCCGTACAAGTCCGGAGTGTCCAAAAGAGTCCGTAAGGGACAGATACCGAATATAGTATATGGGCTGACACAATCAGATCCCACGAGACATGTGACTTATTCAGTCGCGTCTCAACAGGGGATCCCACAGGGGTTACAGAGGGAGAGAGGAAGGCCCGAGTCCGAAGCGTTCGCGACGGCGACAGCTGGTGCAAATGCGAACGGATGAAGGCGAGAGCAAGAGCAACATGAGAACAGGAGCAGAAACGGGAGTGGAAATGAGCGATGCGAGACAATGTCGACGAGACGAGGCAATGACCAGAGTAAGAGTGCCCGAGCGGCAGGCCTGACTCAAACCGGGATCACGCTGATACAAGAGGGGGAAAAGCACAATAGATTTGACTGCTATTTCCGAGACCAGAGAGCAGGCTTATATACAAGTGGAACTGTAGCTACGAGCGAGCCATGGGCAGTAAGAAGTAAGTAGAGGGAGGTAGAGGGAAGGTAGTGAAGGGTGGCATAGGGGAACGAACAATGAGACAGAACATGGAGTCGATCGAGACAGAGACAAGGGATATGGGAGATGAGTGCGGAAACGAGAAACGGAAACGGATTATGACAATACAACCCTGCTCCAAATCCAGTGGTGAGCGCTCTGTGCGGCTTCTAACGGTGTCTTGAGGGTGGCTTCAGGGGGAGTGAGAACGGGTGCTGGCGACCTTGACATCTTGAAAGGAATAAAGGGGATATGGGCGGAGCAATGGGAGTGGGATGTCGATGGACAAAGGGGACACGAGGTGTGGGGATGCGCAGCCTGTCTTCAAGTGTCTATGAGCCAATTGTGAGGCGATCAGCATTGGTGTCCATGGGTACATGGTGGCGGATGATGGCGAGGAAGCAACGAGCGGGAGGAGAGAGTGAGAGTGAGTGAATGCGATCGATGGGGGAGCAATAGTGTCGACGCCGTGAGAATGTGAATCCGAAATGGTAGCTGAGCCATGTGATGCTGGACTGAGACCGAAAAGACTGAAAACAGACGATTTTGGGGCCAGAGCCTGAGCCAACCTTACAGCATGGACATCCCCAGTTTGTTAGAAGACTTGGTGCAATGTTCCACATTGGCAGCGGCATCCATTTGTTATGTGGCAACATGCAAAGAAGAATGGAGTACAATGTGGACAAACTGTGTCAACATGGACAGGAATGCAAATACGAGAACTCTGCAATGTGCCACATCCGGATGTCTGTGGGAAGTACCCCCAGTGCAAGTGTATCGGTGACTGCGCCGTGATCGTGTGACCTTTGGTGACTCGGCTAGGTGACCTGGATGACCCTATGTGCCAGCTGCATCAATCACAGCACCCACAACAGCGTGTGCAACAGTAGCACATTGGCTCAAGACAGTGAAAGTACCAGTATGGTGGCGACGACGACAGCGCTCCACAGACATTGCGACAGTGTGTACTGCATAGCCAATGCAACTCAACTCATTGTGCAGCCACACAGGAGGGTCGCAAGTACGCAAGTCATGGCAATGGTAGGTACCAGCATTGCGTCAACATTGGCAGCTCGTGCAAGGCATCGGATCAGCCCCAGGTGCCAACAATAGCACCAAGGTTGTGCGGCCCTTGGCAACCAGTCTAGGCGAGTAGGACGACTCCAGGTGTGCACTCTGGCTCGGTTAGGAGCGGCAAGTCGAGGACCAAGACAAGTACAAGGGTAGTAGTGACAACAGCAGCACCATGTGGATACCTACGAGTATGCACACAACAAGAGCGAAGCCACTTTAGCAGGAGAACACTGCCCAGCATCGTTGCGATCGTACCAGCAGTCGCACCAGAATCGCACAATCTTTGGTAGTTCAGCAAGGTGACGAACTCACCCAGGCGTGCAAGAGAATGAGTTACCGGCTGCTGTGACAGAGTGTGCATTGGACCCGACTCAGTGCAAGGATGTAGCAGAAGACGCAAGTGCACAAGCTGTACTGACAACCGTGCCAGCGTGGCACAAGCATTGGTGAATCGTGCAAGGCAGCGACTCAGTCCTGAGGGTGGATGGCAGCATCTTTAAGACTCGTGAAGACTCACATAGCGAGAGCGGCTGCTTTACTAGAGCAACATTGGAGAAGGTTACCACCACATGTGAGAGAGTGCGACTCTGATCTCCACGGTAGCGTGCACGAAGGCCGCAAGTGCGCAAGATGTATCGACCAAACGACATTCACACAGACACTGATGATCTTTTGCAAGGGTTGTAAGTACTCAGGAACATGACCTGCATGTGCAGGAACACACACGAAGGTCACACCGGACTCGCGTCTTGCGCCTCGAAGACAACTGCGACAGACCGCTATTGACTTATGTAACACATGGCAGCAAGGAGCATGCATACTCTGGCGACTGCGCCATCACTGTTCCATGGAACTGTGCGCAAAGGAACACAATGCAGTCCGTTTAAGAGTGACGCCCAGCACTGCAACAAGTGCAAGTCTAGCAGCAGTGGTAGCCCCGCACAGGTCTTCGCAGCATTTGCAAGGGTTCAGGACAGTTCCCAGCATCAGTAGCAGCGTTCCAAAGCTCTCCGAACATGTGCAAGAGCACCGGCAACTGTGCCACAATCGTGCTGCGTTTGGCGGCTCGTCCAGGCAAAGAGGACATCTCTGTGTTTCTGCTAACACAACTCCAGCAGCATTGTGTATAGACACTCAAGGCATTGGCTCCCTGTGCAAGAGAGCTCCCCAGTGAGCAAGTCACAGCAACAGTTCCTGCATGGCGCAAGCATCGGCAGATCGTACAAGGCGGTCCCAAGCGTCGACAGCAGCATCTTCAATGCCCACGCATAGTACATGCACAGCAAGAGTGAAGTCGCCTTACCAGGAGAAAACCGCCCCGCAAACTGTTTAAGTGCAAGTGGACCAGCAGCTGCGCTTCAATTGCACAGATGTCAACAGCTCGACCAGACAACGAGATTCAGCTCACGAAGTCGACAACCATGACTGGCATACAAGCAAGCTGTGAGCACAAGAGGTACTGACAGCATGACGTTCACGCGGCCTCCAACAGTTGTTTGTGAGGACTGTGAGTACCCGAGGAGCACTTTAGGTAGGCTGCCCACGTGCACAGTAATACATGTGATGGTTGCGCTGGACCCGCACCCCGTGCCCGCCTTGAAGATGACCAATGAAGATGACTGCAACTCACCGCTACTGACTTATGCAACACAAACAGCAAAGTTCTGCACACACCAATGACTGAGGACAGTCAGGATCTCAGTGGGGAGGGGATAATATGCCTAGCACACAGCTGGGCAGGTAAATCGCCCTTTTCACATCTTTTGTTACTTTCCTGCACCGCTCTGGCAGACCGGACTTTCCCACACTTCGGCCAGTTTCGGGCATTTGCCTTTCACCTCTTCTTTGTCTTGCGGCCTCGCATGGTTACTGCCTGGACTCTATTCTATCTTTGGATTGGTATCTCTGCTTACCTGTATAAATATCTCCTGTATCTACTCCCTTTCAGAAGTCAATTCTAGTTCTCCCCCCTGGGCTTCAAGAGCTCTTTAGGGTCTATTTCCCCTCCTTCCTCACATTCCCGAGAGTTTCACATTTGCTCGCACCCTTGACAACTTTGCAGCAACACATCCCTGACACTAGCGAAGCCCTGTACAAAGTTATGAGACCCACGAAGGCCTGCACAACCAGCAACATGGCTTCAAGCCTCCCTGAACCCAAGGATCTCAAGCTGCACTAGAAGCGCTCACCAGCAGTTTTGGGTATCAATGTTCCAATCATTCATGAATCAAGTTTTTGAGTTCCAAATTGATGGTGGACATGTGGTGGTCTACCTCGATGACATCCTCATCTTCACAGAAGATATCGACTCCCTGACTGTGTTGACCCATGAGGTGCTCCAGTGTTTGGAGCAGCATAACCTCTATCTGAAACCTGAAAAGTGCACGTTTGCACAAACCTCCATCAAATACCTTGGAATCATGATTTCCAACGGCCAAGTTTCCATGGATCCAGCCAAGGTGGCTGGTATTACCAAGTGGCCCGTCCCGCGTACAGTCAAGCAAGTTCAAGTGTTTTTGGGCTTCTGTAATTTCTATTGACGGTTCATCAAAGACTATTCCACTGTCGCCTGGCCACTCTTCGACCTGACCAAGAAAGATGTGCTCTTTTCTTGGGATACCATGGCAGAAAGCGCTTTCCACATACTGATCAAAGCCTTCACACAGGCCCCTGTCTTAGCCCTCCCTGACCATTCCAAGCCATTCCAATGAAGAACAGTATACATGGAGGGGATACTCACAGTGGCAAATAAGACTGTGGTGAGATATCAGAGTAGACTGGAAGCAGCAACAGAGTAGTTCTTGCAAGTGAAGCAGATAAAGTGTCTGGCACACAACAGATGAGAACTGGTGTTTATACAAGAGGATAAGACATACCTGGCACACAACAGATGAGAACTGGTGTGGTGCCAGAGTGTACATGGTACTCTACTTATACTGCTACAGAGGGTGACGCTAGTAACACAGGTCACAGTAAATACAAGGCACATTGTTCTACATACAGACAAAGGAGTGTGCTGTTCTGGGAGAACAAAGCGTAAGAACAATAAGAGTCCAGACTATGATATCATAGTGACATCACAATAAAGATAAGGAAGCATAGGGAAGTACAAAGACAATACTACAAGACGGTCTAGAGAAGTCCATGATGTCATGTACATGTGATGTCATAGATAAGAGAATACAAGAAGTCTGAGATTGTAAAGATCATAATAATCTAATCTACATGTCCTGTATATCTAATCTAAAGCAGTCCATTATCTGCGTGTCCATTCAAGCCGCTAAGTGCGTGTGGGTCACTTATCAACATCCAACTCATCACTGACACCAGTGACTTTGCAACTGGGGCTATTCTGGAACAACCCGATGCCTTGGACTGTTGGCATCCAGTTGCCTTTCTGTCAAAATCTCTTCTCCCGGCGGAGCACAACTACGAGATTTGTGACAAGGAACTCCTTGCAATCATCCATGCTTTCCATGCATTCCAACACTACCTTGAGGGATGTAGTGATACCACAGAGGTGTGGTCCGACCATGGCAACCTGGCTTACTTTATGAAGAAGGAAAAACTTTCCCATTGACAAGCCTGATGGGCGCTGTTTCTGTTCCAGTTCCAGTTCATCATCATCCACAAACCAGGCAGTCAGAACAAGTCTGATGCACTCTCCAGGCATCCAGATCATAAAAAGGGGATAGCAGATGAAGATGAAAAGCGAGTGCTCCTGGATACAAGATATTTTCAAGTCAACATGGTGCAGAGAGCAGCCATTATGGTGTTAGGAGACACCACCCTGCGACAATGAATCTGAGACACGCAGACATACAACAGAGAAGTCAGTATGGCATTGGAAACCCTCTTGAAGAGCGGCCCCTGTTCACTCACCAAAGGATTGGAAGAGTGGAATCTGGAAGATGGAGTCATCTTATTCCGAGGACAAGTCTACATTTCCAAGAACGATGATCTTTGAAGAGACATCATTAAGCAATACCATGACCACATCACTATAGGACATCCAGGACATCACCTAATCCTCTGGAAAGTTATAACTAGATATAATAGCTTACAGATGTTACAAATATCCCAAGGCTGCTACAATCTTTGTGATATTGTCATAATCTCCCTTACCACTTTGTATCTACAATGCAGCACTTTATACAAATTATAATACTGTTATAATTTCCTTGAAAACTCAGTATCACTACGACATGATTGTATACAAATTATAATACTGTTGTAATTTTCCTGACAACTCAGTATCACTATGACATGATTATATACTGATTATAATACCCACTCAAAATAAGGTTTTGTTGTAATATAGTTGTGGTTCTCTAAGACTGGTTGTTGTCATATTGTGATATCACTGCCACCTTCATATTGAATTTCTGTCTTGCTATATAAATAAAACATAGTAGGTAGATTATACAAGACTTATTGGTGTAGTGGTTGATGTTCAATCCTGGAAAATAAGTCAACATGTCACATGATGTGGTCATGGGTTCAAATCCCAAGCAAGGCAGTTTATAATGTATAATGTATAATAATTAATAATTAATAATAATAGATAAGATAGATAATATAGGTAACAAATAATTAAAGGTGCAGATAAATGGTGAAATTATGTCATCTGACAAGTACTAACCAAATTGTATTTTTTTATGACCCCAAATATTAGCACAGTATAAATTAGTTACTACAGCCATGGCAGCTTGTCATAACCCAAGCATGGCACAATTGTAACCAGATTGCAACTTTACATTGCAACTTTACAATACCAGCATTACAATTAAGTCACCACAAACCCTATGGCTTGTTGTAGCATGATTGTATATTATTTGTAACCCTATTATCAGCACATTGTGGCTGTTATAACATAGGAGCCGCATAAGTTGCTGGTATATATATATTATAACACATTTTAGTGATTACAACTAGTTATAATAGCATTACAATTTCCTGGAAGTTTAGGTGATGACTTTCTCCAGCCATGTGGGATTCATCTTGCCAACTTCAACTGCTCCAATGGGCAGCCAGCAGGGGGGAATCGGGAGATCTTTGGGGTTCTCAGCATGTTCTGGGACACAAAGACAGCGAACGCGGATGTCCGTAGTACCTATTCCCTTGTCCTGGTTCTTTTTCTGCGTTCTTGAACTGAGTATGGGATCACTTAGAAAAACAAGCCAACATATAACTTTGTGGTGCCACATCATGACCCTCTCCACTGTGCAGTCAGTTCCCTCATGATCATGTTCCACTACATGTTCGACCAGGGAGATCTTGTTGGCAAGATCCCTGATTGGGATTGGGTGAACGCATCATCGTGGTGTGAGGTATGTGAGGACCCAGTTGGCCAAAGTTATCAGGTTGGTGGCAGGTACTCATAAATGTACCCCCAGGTACACCTCATGTTTGGCCGGGCAATCAACAAGCCCATGTCAGGCAACGGCCTGTGCAAGATGTACAAGGCGTTTCTAGACGCCACCTCCATAAGCAGCAACAAGAAGGCCCATCTGGCCAGGTGGGCCGTGCCAACTATCATGGAGGATATGGGGTTGATGTCTGTGTGTCTCCTCTTTATGTTGTTTTTCTCAGTGCCAATGACTCAGAGCAGGGTGTCTGCTGACCACATTGATGTGGTTGGCCATTGGGTGGGAAATGTTCACCACAAAGTGTATGGCAGCAAGATCCCGAAACAGGTGCATCCTGTGTCGGGGTACCGCTGGGTTCTTTATGTCACTTACACCTCTTTTGTGTTCAGGCTGTCACCGCATTGGCTGGGTTCTATATCGGCGAGACATACAGGGTGCCATGGGCCAGGGTCCCAGTTCCTGACTCTTTGACAAAACAGGTCTTTCCCTTCGTGGAGGAGGCACTTGCCAGTCTCAGAGCCAGAGGCTGTCAAAACCAAGGGACAATTAACTTCTTGGAACTCCTCTGAGAGTTGCGGCCCTTCTTCTGGCAGGTTGGTTTGATGTTGGCTTTCTGCGTGTGATCCTTTCTTAACTCATCCTCCTCTAGGTGATGGCCGTGATCCATGCTCAATTTCCCAATTTGGGTGTTGTCAAGCGCATCCAGATTGTCCACCACCTTGGGGCTCAGCAGTTTTTCAGTTGGTGGCCAGATGTGGTTTGTGCAGCAGATGGTGTGTGTGATGCTGACATTCAACTTAGCACCAAATTCTGTGAGGATGATACTCGAAAAGCCTTCCTCAGGTTTTTGGCATGCCTTAATAATATAGAAGTGGCGGCAAAGTCTACCCAGGATGGGGTGTCAGTGATCTGTTGACACACTGATTGGTTTTCACTGTCAAAATTTCAAGCGACGGTTCAGCACCTTCCAGACCCTCAACCTTTGATGTGTTTCATTCCACATGACACATTCTCTATGGTGACACCCTCAGAGTATCCCATGCAGTTTCCTTTGCCGCCCCAGTTCCTCGTTCCAACCAGCCAGCCAATGGCTGTTGTTGGGGGGCATGCAGCCGCTGCACAGCACTCAGCCTCAACCACCTCAGCACCGCTGGTACCCAAGACACTGCCACCACCGCCGACATCAGCTTGGAACTCATTGGCAATGGTATGTGCCCTACTTGTGTGCCCATTTCTACATCATCTCCTGACACTTTGCCACCCCATTGCAGCACTCAGTCTCAGCCACTTCAGCACCACTGGTACCCAAGATGCCGCTGCCACTGCTGACATCAGCTTGGAACTTGTTGGTGATGGTATGTGCCCTACTTGTGTGCCCATTTCTGCATCATCTCCTGATACTTTGCCACCCCACTGCAGCACTCGGTCTCAGCCACGTCAGCATCACTGGTACCCAGGACACCGCTGCCACTGCTTGGGACATCAGCTCAGAACTCATTGGCGACGGTATGTGCCCAACTTCTGTGCATTTCCACGTCATCTCCTGACACTTTGCCAACCCATTGCAGCGCTTGGTCTCAACTGCCTCAGCATCGCTAGTACCCAGGACACTGCCACTGCCACCGCCACTGCTGACATTGGCTCAGGACTCATTGGCAATGGTATGTGCCCAACTTCTGTGCATTTCCACGTCACTCCTGACACTTTGCCACCCCATTGCAGTGCTCAATCTCGACTGCCTCAACATCGCTAGTACCCAGGACGCCACCACCTCCACCACTGGCATTAGCTCAGGACTCATTGGCGACGGTATGTGCCCAACTTCTTTGCATTTCTGTGTCATCTCCTGACACTTTGCCACCCCATTGCAGTGCTTGGTCTCAACTGCCTCAACATTGCTAGTACCCAGGACACCACCACCACCACCACCACCACCACCACCACTTGGGACATTGGCTCAGAGCTCATTGGCAATGGTGCACCTGCTCATATGCCTGTTCTTGCATCTCTCCTAATACTTTGCCATTGCCACTGGCACCCCAGTTTTCAGTGTCAACCAACCAAATGCCTATCATTGGAGGGTGTGCCAGTGCAGCTGCTACAACCTCATTGCCACCACCTGGGACATTGGCTCAGAGCTCATTGGTGATGGTATGCCATACTTGCATGCATATTTCTGTGTTGTCTCCTAACACTTTTCCCCTTATCACTGGCTCACAGGACCCTGCACAAACCACTCCATTGTCATCTCCAACTGCATTTACTTCAACTGCCAGTGTTGTTTCCCCTTCTACCCCAAGCCAATCTTTTCACAGTGTTAAGCACCCCACTGGTTCACAGTTTATGATCAGCCGAGCTCCAGAGCCTCTGGTACCTTATGTTGTTGCCCAAGCTGAGAAACAGATCTTCTGTGTTCTCCCTCTGATACCTCAGGTTCCTGGTCAAGATTATGCCAGGACCAGCCAGGATCTTATCTTGCCTCCACCAGAGGCCTTTCTGGCCCTCAACACGCCCCTTCCACCTGCTTTCCCTCCATTTCTGTTATTTGCAGCTGAAGCGTACTATAATGTGCTGTTGTGTGACTGTACAAGGCTCCAAGCGGAGTTACCTTATTTAGATATGCTTAGTCAGGTTGGTATATCCTGCAGAGGACGGAAAATATCCCCTTAGTCTTATATCCTCCTCTGCAGGTGAGTACTTAGTTTTACATTCATCAATATAGTCTTATATCCTCCTCTGCAGTCCCCTTGTGTCCTCTGTGACTCAAGGGCCATCTATAGGTCGCATTCTGACAGGTTATGGGCCCTGCCCTGCGCCTTAATTGATCCTTGCTGCTCTCCTTGCTGCTGTCATCGTCTTGGCTTGCTCTTAGCGCCTTCACACTCATTCCAACCATTCCAATCACTTCCATCCAATTCCCACTCTTCCATTCATCATAATCACACCATTCCTTGCCACTCTATCGCATCCACCGTCTTTACCATGTCCACATCAAGAGATTCCTCCATCTCGTCCATTTCCACTCTCACCAGTGAAAATTATCGTCTTTGGGCTGATGATATGAAGTCCTGGCTACAGCTCAATGGCCTTTGGCGACTGGTGTCTGGCTCAGAGAAGAAGCCAGTGGGAAAACCCGAAGTCTTGGACTCTAAGGGCACTGTGCTGACTGCTGCTACGCCTCCAGACGAGGAGAAGCTGGAGAGATGGGAGGTCAAGGCTGAGAAGGCTGCTGGAGCTCTCAAGACTGCTATGTCTCATGAGCTCAGGGTGCTCATTAGGGACTGTGAAGACGATCCTATTGCCATCTGGGACACCCTTAAGGCCTCCTTTGTCCAACAGCGAACTGCCCCTCGCTTCAATGCCTACCACACACTCCTATCCATCCAGAAGGACGACTCAGAGTCTCTGGAATCGCTCATTAACAAGGTAGATGAGCAGATTAGGGTCATACAATCGCTTTCTCCCACTTCCTTCACTCTGAACAACCTCTATGACGAGCTGGCAGTCATGGCCATCATTAGGGCGCTCCCACAGTCGTTTGACGAAGTTATACGCACCATCTCGGTCCTGGACAAGTTTGACAAGCAATCAGTCATCCAATCACTCAGGATCACTCAGGAACATGGATCAGACGCGTTCCAACCTCTCTGGGACATCATCTGCCTTTTCAGCAACTTCTACACCTTCCAGATCGCGTCCCAAGGCACCCCCATCATATCACACACCATCCAGTCAGTCTCCCCACAGTGGCTCGTCTACTCGTCCCAAATGCGACTTCTGCTCTCGCTTGGGCCATATTGAGGCCAAGTGCTTCCTCAAAGAGCGCTTGATCCGTCAGATCAACCCCCCTTCGTCTTCCTCAGCTTCCCCTGCCTCCATCTCGTCTCATTCGCCTCCAGAAGCACCACAGTCCGCCTCAGCTGCATCAGCAAGTGCTTCATTTTCTGCACTTCAGAGCAACTCTCACACTTCCTGGAATGCAGACACTGGCGCCTCAGCTCATATGACATTCAATCGTCATTGGATGCGCAATTTGAGGCCGCATCGCGTCGAAATTCGGCTTGCTGACGGGTCTGTGGTCTATTCTGAAGGGGTGGGGTCGGTCCGGTTCAATCCTGTGGTGAATGGCGAGGAAATGGCGCCTCTAGAGCTCTCTAATGTCCTATATGTCCCTGCTCTCTGCAGTAATCTATTGTCTGTCCTATATCTCACTCTCCATCGCCGCTTCATCGTCTCCATTGAGAGGGACACCATACACTTCATCAGGGACAACAGGATTACCTTCCAAGCGAAGACTGGAGCCTCAAATGCAGCATACCTTGTTGGGGACACTGTTCCAGTGGAGGAATTCGCCTCACTATCATCTGCCACCACTCTCCCATTAGACTGGGACCTCTGGCATCGTCGCCTCTGCCACCATCACTTGGCAGGCATCAAGAGGCTGCTCTCAGGCAACCTGGTGACGGGTTTCAAGCTAGACTCACAAGCTAACCCTGACCCAGTATGCGAAGCCTGTAAGGCTGGCAAGATGCATGCAGATCCCTTCCCATCTTCGACCTCCAGAGCCTCAAAACCGCTTCAGCTGGTCCACAGCGACGTCCATGGCCCTGTGAAGGTGCCCACACATCAAGGGTATCGCTACTGGGTCACATTCATCGATGACTTCTCTCGCTTCAAGGCTGTTTACCTCCTGAAGCGAAAGTCTGAGACCTTTGCTGCCTTCAAACAGTTCAAGGCTTGGGCTGAGAATCTCACTGGAGCGAAACTAGGCACTCTGAGAGATGATAAGGGTGGGGAGTACATGTCTGGCGAGTTTGAGGCATTCTGCATTGATCATGGCATCCAGAGGCAGCACACTGTCAGGAATCGCCCTCAGCAGAATGGGGTGGCCGAGAGGGCGAACAGAACGATAGAGGAAGGTATCATCTCGATGCTGCATGAATCTGGGATGCCCACAGTCTTCTGGGGCGAAGCACTGGCTACTTTCATTCACACTAGCAACAGACTCGACACCTCAGTGCTCCCAGACAGCACACCCTATCAGGCATTCAATGGGAGCAAGCCAGATCTGTCTAGGCTTCGTGTCTGGGGCTGTACTGCATATGTGCTCATCCAGAGGGACAAGCGTCCACTTGGGAGCCTTGGATCGCACATGGAGAAGTGTGTATTCATTGGATACCCTCAGGGATACAAGGGATGGAAGTTCTACAACCCTGTGACCAAGAAGGTGTTCATTTCAGAGAGGGCTGACTTTGATGAACGCTTCTTCATGCTCCAGGCTAATTCTGTACCCCACCTACTGTCAGAATGCGACCTATAGATGGGTCTTGCACATCTTGTGTGGCAAATACTAAATTGTGACCATATTGCTACAGGCTCAAACCATATGGGCAAAATTCAATTTCTTTATCACAAGGATCAATGCACACATGGCCACAGGACATACAATTGATCAGACACTCACTTTCAAAGAAAGTGAGAGGGGTGAGAAGTCAGTAAATCAGTTTCATAAGGCATTGCAGGGAAAGAAGTCACAGAAGAGGCAAGCAACTGATGCCATTCAACATACTTAGTCTACACTTCCTTAGTTTATTTTGTCCTTGATGTGGGCATTTGTCATGGTCACGTTTAAGTGGATGCTTACTATATGGTGATGACTCCTTTAGTAAGTTGTAATTGGTCATGGACCTCTTGTATCAATCAGCACAGTATTACAATCACATGCCAATATGGCATGACTCATTCCTAGGACAGCTGTAGTAGGGTTTGAGCTACTTATGCTAATTGTAGATCATATCCAGGAGTAAGGAGTGACACAGGTGCACCCATTGTCTGTAGACACAACTAGGTGTTCAGTGTCACAAGTACGGACACAGACGGAGGAATTGAAAGGGATTGGAGTATCATGTGAGTTGGATCTATCACATGGTTATGATCTATTAGGTCTGGACTATTATGGACGTCATTATGACATCAGATCAGATAGCAGTTGTGGATGTGGATGCGCATGTGGACACTTACTTTATGGATGTGGCGTTGGGGATGACTGATGCTAGGATGGCTATGATGTCATTAGCAATGTCATCTATGATGTCATGACTGAGCCTAGCCACTATGTATTGGGGTTGTGGACTTAGTCTCCTCATGTATAAATACTGGGCAGTAGTAGAATGAGGACCTTAGGTTTGAGTTCTTGTAAATCACTACAACTTACCCCCCTTGTCTCTGAATCAGCATGGTTGTATCCTTTGAGGACTTTGCATTAGAACCTCCACTGTAGAACATCTTGTGGTTGGCACTGGCCCCAAAGACACTCCAAATACTCAAGAACATCTCTGGCCATTGGGTTGCCCTGGCAGAGCAGAACAATCAACCTCCCACTGCTGCAGAAGTCTGGGAGAGGCTGTGCTTACCTCAAGTTGTAGCACGAAACCTTCACCGCACGATCTCTGAACACCAACAAAGTCAACACCACGAAACCCAGCCTCAAGTTGAGGAACACGTGCCATTGTCACATGACATTCAGAGCTGTTCAGAGCTGTTCAGAGTGTCCTTGAACAGCTCCAAACAGCTCCAAACACCCATCATCATCATCACTGCTGCTGTAGTTTTGTTGTCATCATTGTCATAGTCTTGCAGTTGACTTTGCCTTGTTGTTGCTGTTGTAGCCTTGTGGTTGACTTCACTCCACCATGGTTGCCTTGCATTTGACTTCGCCTTGCCATTGTCATGGCCCTCCTGTTGCATCGTCATCACCTGAGTCATGTTGAGGCAGCCGGAATCACCCCTGCATCAGTGAGGTGGCAGCATCAGTTGATTACTTGTGCAGCTCAGGGCTGCACCAGCGAAGCACACTGTCTTGTTGTCAGTCATCATTGCCAATGCAAGATGTGGCATGGGACTTGGTTAACAGGTGCCTGCTGTTGTTATCACAGCCACCACCGCTGCCGCCTCACCATGCCTCCATCATTCTTGTCATTGTCCATGGCTGCATCATCATCGCTGTTGTCATCATTTGCACAGGGCCCCCTGGCAGGTGGTGGTGGTGTGGTGTGCAGGGTAGCTGTGTGGGCCTGCAACCAGTATCAGAACATTGCAGGCCCAAACAAACTGACACTTGCCATTTTGATCTGGTAGCATCATTAGGGATTGCCAGGGGTAACCCTGGGGTTTTCCAGGGCTACCCATACCTGCTACAGGGGTACAGGTTTCAACGGGTCAGGGTATGGGTTCACACAATTTTGGTGGGTTCAAAAACCTGCAGTGGGTTGTTGAACCTGTCATAAACTTTCAAACCCATCATGAGCTTTCGAGCCCATGCTGGCACTACTATTACATCAAAACTCTAATACTATATTGCCACTGCCATGATACTCAGCCATCTGTGTGTAGAAGTGGGTGCTTGCTGAATGGGACAAGGGGCTGGCAGGCCAAGCCACCAACTAGGTGGTGGTGGAACTGCATATGCACTTGAGGTGCACATGTTGATAAGTGACCCATGCGCACTTAGCAGCTCGTATGGACACGCAGATAACAGACTGCTTTAGATGTAGATTAGATTATTATGATCATTACAATCTCGGCCTTTCTTATCTATGACAACACTGCGCAAGCTCGTGTTTGCCCTCAAGAACTCGACTACTAAATTCCTTCTGGCCTGGTACAATACCCTCACCTCCCTCGGACTACCTCATTGTATGATGCCATGTGATGTGACAACCCGCTGGAACTCTACGTTTGATATGCTCGAGTTCGCGATCCAGTATCACCTGGCAATCGACTCGATGACCGCCACTCAAGACCTTGGTCTTCAAAAACACGAATTGGTCCCAGCAGAGTGGGTCGTTGCAATGGAGCTTTGAGACATATTGAAGGTAAGTCTTTTCTCTCTCTCTCTCGTCTCTCGATCTAACTCTTTTCGACTAGACTTTTAAGGACGCGACTCTCTTCTTTTCTTGAGGCACCCCCAACCTTGCCACTGTCATCCCAGCTATGGATCACATCGACAAGGTCCTTGCCATGTCTTCTGCCGATACCTCTCATCAAATTTTTTTAATTTCTCCTGCTATCCGTGCGGCCCTTGCTGTTGGGAAGAGTGCAATGAATAAGTACTACAACAAAACAGACCACTCCGAGGTGTACTGCATGGCCATGGGTGACATTGTTTTTCTTTTATGCTTGTCTATACTAATTTCCATACCTCTCAGTTCTCCATCCCCACCACAAACTCAAATATTTCAAGAGGCACAACTGGGAAGAAGCCTGGATTGACACAGCTCGTGATATCGTCTGCAAAGAGTTCAATCAACAGTACACCTCAATGGATGAACCGGATGGCATGCAGTCGAGCAGTAACATGGTGCGAAGTCTTGTTTCAATTTGTTTCATTTCTAACTAGCAACTGATTTCCAGACCTTGGCTTCATCAAAATCAGCAAACATTTTCGACGACCTCCTGGACCTCGCACCCACATCCTCCGACACTCAAGACGAACTTGACCACTACCTTATGGCGGACGTAGAAAATGTCAAGGATGGTCCCCTGTGGTGGTACGAGAGATCTGTGGCCTTTCCACATCTCTCCCGTATGGCTCACGATTACCTTTCAATGCCGGGTAAGCATCCTGATTTATCATCACATGTTCTAGTACTAATACACCTTTTTAAAGCTACTACTGTTGCCGTCAAACGCGAGTTCAGCCAGGGCCGCCTTGTCCTTCCCCACGTTCACAGCCGTCTCTCTGTCCAGTCTACCCGTGCTCTTATGTGTACCAGCTCTTGGAGCCTCCTCAGGTTGGTTAAGGATGGCGATATCAGTGGGGCATTGGGTGAGGAGGTTGAAGGAGAGGAACCTGAACTCCCTGTAGGCTGGGATTCCATCTTGTAAATTCTTCACATACTAGTATCTACCAAATCCATGTTTGTTGAGTTTGAATTCGAATTCCACGCCGCTCTCAAAGGATTCGTGAATCGTCACGCCGGGTGAAGGGCAACTCATCTTTCTGTGCCTGTTGGATGAGATTGCGGACATTCTCCTTTTCGGAGATCTTCTGATTGATGAAGTTCATGGTATCGCACTTGTATTCCTCATTCTGGTGCTGAAATCGCGGAAAATCAGGTGAACCCGTGTGGGTTTGCATACCCACAGCACCCGTCTAAACCCATGCTCAATACCTGGAAAAACCTGTACCTGCGTGTCACGGGTACGGGTTTTTCCGGGTACAGGTATGGGTAGCTCTGGTCGACCCCAGGGTTACCCCTGACAATCCCTAGAAACTGCAGCCAACTGGTCTATGATGGTCTGGTCACAGCAAAATACCCAGTTTCAACCAGTCTCAACTGGTGTTTTCATGGTTGCAACCAGTTCTGACTAACTATTATAGGGACTCGAGTACTGTCACAGGTGATGAACAGCATACATAGAGGTGATACTCACAGTGACAAAGGAGACTGGTGAGATATCAAAGTAAGCTTGAAGCAGCAACAGAGTAGATCTTGCAAGTGAAGCAGATGGGGTGTCTGGCACACAACAAATGAGAACTGGTGAGGTGCCAGAGCATACAGGGTACACTACTTATACTCACTCCTACAGAGAGTGACACTGGCAACAGCTGGTCACAGTAAATATAACAAGATGCATTGTTCTACACTCAGACAAAGGAGTGGACTAACTAAGAGAACAAGTCATAAAGTACAAGGAAAGTCCAGACTATGATATCATAGTGACATCACAATAATGTTATTTGCAGGTGAAGCATACTATACTGTGCTGTTGTGTGACTGTACAACGCTCCAAGCGGAGTTACCTTATTTAGATATGCTTAGTCAGGTTGATATATCCTGCAGAGGGCGGAAAATATGCCTTTAGTCTTATATCCTCCTCTGCAGTCCCCTTGTGTCCTCTGTGACTCAAGGGCCCTCTATAGGTCACACTTTGACATGTAAACCCCTTGTTCACAGACAATCCTTAAATTGGCTAGATGCCTCTATATCCACTCTAACTGAGTCACACATTGCAAACCAGTCTGTGTTATTAAATGTAGACTATGACCTTATGCATCATCGCCTTGGTCACCCATCTAAAGAGGTTTTAAGATGAGCTAAGGAACACACTAAGGGCTTTCCAGAAGGGATTATAATTCCCTCCTGTGATGTAATATGTCCTGGGTGTGCGCAAGGCAAAATGCCTGCTGCCTTACATCCTCCATCCGATACAAGGGCTAAAGCCTCTTTCCATCAGATTCATTCCAATTTGAAAAGCTTTCCTATACAATACCGTCATACCATAAATACAAGTATTTTATCGTCTTCTTTGATGATTATATTCATTTGCATGGATCATTCTTTTACCGGATAATAAAGCCTCTGCTATCATAGAATTGAAACAATGGCTTGTGTTAATTAAAAATCAATTTAACACAACCATAAAAGAATGGATGCCAGATGCTGGCAGTGAATATAAATCAGATGCTTTCTTAAAGTAGCTAAAGGATGCTGGCATAACAGTGCTACAGTCTGTGCCTCATATACCACAGAAAAATGGGCATGCTGACCGCTTTATGTGTACCATAATGGACAAAGCTCAGGCTATGCACCTTGATGCTTGTTTACCACAGAGTTGGTGGGAATTTGCAGTTATTCATGCTGCACATTGTTATAATAGAACCCCATAAGTTGCCTTCAATGGCAGACTCCTTAGAAACTATTACACAATGAAGTCCCTGATATATTGCATCTTAGAATCTTAGAGTGTTTGGATGTGGTGCATATGTACACATTCCAGAAGCTTGCCAGGTGAATAAACATTCTCCCAAAAGTGAGCTAATGATCTACCTTGGTAGAGGAGATGGAATGAAGGCTGATGTCTTCATGCACACACCAAATACTGTCATGGACGCGTATTATTTCCCTATTTTTCTGTATTTATTACAGATTTATAACGAGAGATATAAGGGCTGAAGTACAGAGAGACTTCGAGTTAGTCACAAGGGTTTGCCACCCATGTGCACGTGATCGTGGGACTTAGGTCCCTTATACGAATAGAGGTTCTGATTGGTAGATAAGGATGGAAGGTTATGGAAGGTTCTGGAAGGATCTAGAACACGCTTAGTAGTGTACGCTTACTCGCTGTATTAGGTTTTACTCAGCAAAGTGAAGCCGCTCGTAAGCGCTATGACAAGTGCATCAGTCAGCACAATAGATAGCGCTATTATTAGACACGACACGTCAGCTCCTGAGTCAAGGAGTCTTACTGTACACTTAGTAATAGTGTTCAGACTCAGTTCGTACTCAGCTGCAGTAGTGTATATAAGCCTCCCTGTAACGTCCTGAGTGGAACCAACTTGTCCTCTTGGTTCTCCACTCAGGTGCGTATTCCCTTGTACTTCCTTACTCTATCTCAATCTGAACTTGTCCTCTTGGTTCTCCACTCAGCGTGCCACAGCGTGATACCTTGCAGTTAGAGTCTTGTAAAAGACCCATAAGTTCTGCATTCTCCGCTGTGACTGTACGTATAGCGCGTGACTTGTCTCCGCGCTAAGTTGAGTGTGTTCACCTTACAGTTCACCTCTATTCTACACTTGACTTGGCGTAGCGCAGCAGTCACACCGCTACAAATACCTTGTTCTACTCAGACAAGGCACTCTTCGATGAAGCATTATTTCCTAGATGTCCTAAGGATAATAATATGAGCCTCCTATTGTAAAAGGGAGAAGTGCTCCCCAGCTGGCTGCTGGACTTCCTCCTAGTGCTTCTACTGGAGGATCTGGATTGCAGCTACCTCTTGTTATTTGTGGCTTAAGCGTACTATACTGTGCTGTTGTGTGACTGTACAACGCTCCAAGCGGAGTTACCTTATTTAGATATGCTTAGTCAGGTTGGTATATCCTGCAGAGGACGGAAAATATCCCCTTAGTCTTATATCCTCCTCTGCAGGTGAGTACTTAGTTTTACATTCATCAATATAGTCTTATATCCTCCTCTGCAGTCCCCTTGTGTCCTCTGTGACTCAAGGGCCATCTATAGGTCGCATTTTGACACCTCTGCCTTTACCCCCTGTTCCAGTACCTGGTCCTAGTGAACCTAGGAGTCGGGGTGTATAAGGAAACCAGTTACTCGTCCTGATAATGTCTATGGAGATAGGCCTCCTACCGCAATTATTTGTGACATTGCATGAACTCACTCACACATGGCAACAATTGACAGAACTGCAGCCAGGTAGCTCCCAGCAGCATTCTAGTCAAGATCAGATGGCCTCAGGTGATGTTCCTGACCAAGCTGATCTTCCAGTGCTCAGAGTGATAATCCGCAGGATTCAGAAAAAGTAGATCAGCAATTGCTGATCTGCCTAGCTCAGGATGTCAGAATGCGACCTATAGATGGCCCTTGAGTCACAGAGGACACAAGGGGACTGCAGAGGAGGATATAAGACTATATTGATGAATGTACAACTAAGTACTCACCTGCAGAGGAGGATATAAGACTAAGGGGATATTTTCCGTCCTCTGCAGGATATACCAACCTGACTAAGCATATATAAATAAGGTAACTCCGCTTGGAGTGTTGTACAGTCACACAACAGCACAGTATAGTACGCTTAAGCCACAAATAACACAGGAAGGGGGAGTCAAATTTATAGATCTTCTGCTCACCAAAGCAGTTTCACCAATAGATCTAGAGTCACCTGATATCTCTAATATTTGTGAATGGACCTATAAGGACATTCAAAAAATGCCAAGTGAACTCCAGGGGGAGTGGTGTAATGTGTGCAAAGAAGAGCTTGTCTCTCTTTGCAAATGCAGAGTCTATGATCTTGTTAACCCACTGCAAGGCAGAAGGGTGATCAAGAATAGATGGGTATTTGACTTAAAGTCAGATGGCCATAAAATGGCCAGGCTAGTCACCAAAGGCTTTTCTCAGGTTGAAGGCATAGATTATGATGAAATATTCTCACCAGTGGTACGGTTTGAGACTGTCTGGATGATGCTTGTGCTTACAGTGCTGAAAGATTGGCACATCTCTGGACTTGATGTCAAAACTGCCTTCCTCTATGGAGACCTTGATGAGGAATTCTATATGGAGCAACCTGAAGGGTTCAAAGACCCTAGCCAACAAAATAATATCATGCACTCGAGGAAAGCTATATATGGACTTAAACAAGCAGCACTCACTTGGTGGAGAGCACTGGATAAGTCTATGAGTTCCCTGAGCTGCACATGACTTCAATCAGACTCAGGTCTGTTTGTAAATGACAACAAAACAATCATAGTCATTGTTTATGTCAATGACATCCTCTTCCTAGGAAGAAACACAAAAGACATAGCATCCCTGAAGAAGCGCTTCATGGAGATATGGGAATGCAGAGACTTAGGTGATACCAAAGAGTTCTACACATGCACATACTATGTTCTAAAGGTAGAATCCTGATAGATCAGCAGGATTACCTACAGAAAGTGCTGCAGTGTTTTAACCTGATTAACACCAAATCAGTACCTCCCACTACTGGAAGGGTATCACCCATCCCCTAATAAGGGAACTGCAACCCCAGAGCTCCACACATTGTACCAACAAGTGATAGGATCACTTCTATACATTATGATTGGTACACAACCAGATATTGCTTATGCTGTCACCAAAATGGCACAGTTTGCAGCTAATCCATCTGAGGACCATATGAAGCATGCACTTTATATTTGCTGCTACTTACTTGGTACCTCTAACTATGCCTTAGTCTTTGATGGCAAAAGTGATGGTGGTATAATAGCATATGCAGACTCTGATTGGGCTTCAGACCCAATTATGAGAAAGTCCACTACGGGCTACTTAGTAAAGATGGCTAATGGAGTGTTCTGTTGGAATTCAAGAGCACAGAAATCTATTGGGCTCTCATCCACTGAAGCAGAATACATGTCACTGTGTGATACAAACAGACAGTTGGTCTGGATTCACTTGCTTTTTAGTGAGCTTGGAATTAATCTTGGACTGATTCCATTATGTGGAGATAATCATGGCCCCATATTCTTATCTTCTACTCCTGTTCAGGAGAAACAGATCAAACATATTGACCTACATCACCATTACATATGTGATGTGATCCATGAAAAGAAGATAGAGTTATTCTTCATTGAAGGAGCTGAGAACCCCGCAGATCTCTTTACTAAGAATCTGGGTTGCATTAAGTTCCTTAAATTCAGGGAACAGCGAGGGCTAGAGTTTAGTGTGCTACCATGCACACATACCATGTCTAATGATGGAGATTTGTGATGGAGAACATGAAGGAGCTTTTGTACTCTTGTGTAGACTGCTTCTTCTTGATGAACATACATTTCTCTATGTTCATCTGCATTACAAGCAAGTGTCTCCTCACAGGACAGAGTTACCTTATTCTCTCAGAGACATGGTATGATGTCACTTTAATCAGCAGACAAATGACTCTAAGCCTTTCATTGAACTACCAGAGGGAAGTTTGCATGTCCTGTCCCTGATAGGGACATAATAATGAGATGTCTAAGTCTAAGTTGGAAAATGTCATTGACATCCACAACTTGATGAGACATGTTAGAGTTGGGTTGGACACAACTCTTACACAACCTCACTCGATGCTCTAACCCAGAGCTTGTGAAGACACTGCTATTTGCTTAGATGTGCTTGTATTAGCTGCACTAAGCAAGGGGGAGTGTTGGAATGTGATAAGTATGTAAGGACCTTATCTATAGCAGTTACAACATTACAGTAGTATGTTTACCTATTATGGTAGTTGGGATACATACTACAATGGGCACAATACACCCTCTATGCAAGAGAAGCCCTATGCCTATCTTGAAGTGGTAGTTTACATCAGGTGTGTGTAAAAACGCGATATTGTGGACGCCTGTACTCATCACATTTATGTAAATGGTCAGGGTAGGACCATAGAGTATAAAAACCCTCCCATGGGGAGGGAGGCAAATAGGATATTCGCTCCCTTCTTCACTTGTGCACCCTCTCCATGCTCTAGTCTCTCAACTTACTCAAAGGTGAGAACACCATTCCTGTTAGCTGTGTGCATTGCTGCGCAACATCTCATTTCTTTGACAAACAGGTAAAGAAGTGGGAGACACGCCCCTTGTGCATCTCAACCTTCACATCAGGTTTGAAGAAAGAATATACTGAGGACCTCCAGGTTTCCTTGGCTGCTGCTATGAATGAAAGGAATGAGATCACAAGTGAAGAATAAAAAGTTGATCCTACCAAGGTCCTTTTCAAGGTTATCCAGCTCCCTATCATCTGACCCAATCCTGATTACCTCCTGGTTGGTCTTGACACTGGCTTGTTCTTCAATAGTTGAGTCATCCTCCTCTTCACTAGCAACTGGAGACAAAACACTAGAGAGTATGCATATGGCCTGCTTGGGAGGTTGAGCAACTGTGCTGGTGCCTTTCTCGATGTGCTTGGTGCCCCTTTCACAATGTTTTTCTGAGGGTGATGTAGATTTGAATGATGAACATGTTGACTTTGCTACCTTTATTCCACAGGCCATGGGAATGGCTTATCAAATTCAAAGCCAAGGCCATGAGTTGCTTTGGGCCACTCCTTGGCTCAAGCTTGGCCTGGCCTCTGATGCATGGCTTAGGCTGACTTCTGGCCTAAAAGCCAGGGCCAGGAAATCACTAGCTGAGTCCCACCAGTAGTGTTTTAAGGTCCAGTCCTATGGACCAGAAAAAGACCAGGACTGGACCAGACCAGACCAATGTGCAACTGGACCACTGGTTGTGGTTGCACAACTTTGGGACCCAGACCGGTTGTGGTTGCTTGTTTTTGTGAGCATTCCTGCAACCAAGTCATTATCTATGTATCTAATACAATGTACTCTGTAAAACTACTAGCTACAATGCCTACAGTCACAGTTGCTATTGTGTTTTTGTTGTCACCATTGACCTTGCCTAAGGCTGCTGCCATGAAGGACCCACAACCTTTATGTAAGCCAAAACATGTCCATTTTGTATTGCTATCTCCTTCCCCATATGTAACTTAGGACAAAATATAAAACCATAGAGTGGAAGAGATTGAGACTGCCTTTGAATTGTTGGTTTTTTTGTTTTTTTAATTTTAATTTGGTTGAGCCTTTCATGATTACTTTTTTCTGTTAAAACTTATTTCCATGTATTTCGTGTTCATCTAAAGCAACATGACAAAACTTGACAAAAGTTTTGGACACAATCATGTGATGCAAAAGTCATGTGTTTGGCTTACTAATACTTACAAAGATGGGATTTTAATATGGCAAATTATCCATGAATATCCCAACAAGATGCCCAAGAGAAGGAGAACATGTACCCAGAACCTCCCAAAAACCAGAAGGGCCCAAGATCATGGCAGGACCAGGCCAGATGGTTGGTATTTCCTCTTATGAGTGATAACATGATTGACCTGACTGGCAGCAGATCCATCTCAGAACCCTGAAGGCGGTCATGAAGTGGGCCTTGACAGTGGTGGGCATGCCAGTGAAAGTCCCGAAATCACTGAGTTGATTGCACTGGAACACTTCAGCTCAGTCCTCCAAAAGGCACAAAGGAACATGGCAGAAGGTGGAAAATGTGCACAGGTGTTTGTTGCATTACACTAGCAAGTCTGAGAGGACCCAAAGAAGACAAAAGAAGGCACTGAAGGATCTGCAAGCCAAAGGGTTCCAGACACTACCAGACTTTTCAGGAAGAAGGCCAAGGAAACAGAAGCAAAGACAAAGTTTGAAGCCATGGTTGCTGCAGCAGCGCAGCCAAAGCCAAGATCAAGGCTTTACAAAATAGAGAAGAGGAAGAAGACTCTGAAGCTGAGACCAAGACTGCAGACAAGCGCAATTCCTGTCAAAATGCGACCTTTAGATGGCACTTGAGTCACAGAGGACACAAGGGGACTGCAGAGGAGGATATAAGACTATATTGATGAATGTAAAACTAAGTACTCACCTGCAGAGGAGGATATAAGACTAAGGGGATATTTTCCGTCCTCTGCAGGATATGCCAACCTGACTAAGCATATCTAAATAAGGTAACTCTGCTTGGAGCCTTGTACAGTCACACAACAGCACAGTATAGTACGCTTAAGCCACAAATAACAATTCCAAGCTTGTGTCAGAGTCAGACACGTCCTGGGGAAGTGCCCCAAGAGACACACCCGAAGGTCCCGAATGCAGAATCCCCAACAGTGTAGCAATGCAACACTCCAAGGAAGCCACATCCGTGCCCAGGCATGCCGAAGAAACTGCCAGGGACCCCAGTTTAGGGCATCCCTGGGTGGCTGAGTCCAGTGGCACCACAGATGGCATTGAGGGAGGGTGCACTGCCAAGATAACTGACCCCAGGGATCCAGACACTTGCTCAGACTCGGAGTCACCCCAATACACTGTTGAAGAAGTTGAAGAAGATTCTGACAATTCTGATGAGACTGGGAGGTTACCCTCTGAGGGGGAGCAAGACAGCTGTGAAGATGCCCAAGCCATTGTCATGCAGATGCTTGAAGACCTTCGCCATGGGAATGTCCCCAATGTTGGTGGTCACCTGCACTCCATGGGCAGTGTCCTGGATGTCCTTCAGGATCATGTTGTGTTGCATAAAGCAAAAGTCAAGCTTGTGGCCATACTCAAAAAATGGAAGTCTGATGACTTTGTTCACAGTCACATCCTGGCCATGGAAGCCCTCTTGAACGTTTACCTAGACACTGACCTGGACTGTACATGGACAGATGCCTCAATCCTTGTGGCGAAGTCTCAAGGGCGTGGCACAACATGTGCATGCGCAATCCAAGAATGGGTGCTGAAGTTTGTTTGCACCCAGGACTTGCCTCTTCACCAAATGGGCTGGAAGCGAACAACAGTGCTGAAAGACAAAGAGATATCACAGGCAGTCCAGTCTGCACTGGTGGAGAAGGCAAAGATCAGCCCCCTTGATGCAACTGTGATGACCAATGTTGTTTCAAGCCCAGAGATTCAGGCCCTATTTGCATGTTTGGGCATTGACAAACCCTCATTCTCAGAGCGCATGGCACACCATTGGTTGGCAAAGCTGGGGTGGCAATATGGAAAGCAATGGAATGGGATGTATATCGATGGCCATGAGCATGAGGACGTCATGGAGTACCGACATGGATTTGTCAGACGATTCCAATAATATGAAAGGTGTTTCCATATTTGGGATGATGACAATAATGAACACCACCCCTCTGGTTTCTCCATGCCAGAGGCTCATTTCCACCTCATTCTTGTAATGCATGATGAATCAACTTTTTTCAAAATGACCAGTGTGAATATTCATGGCATTGTCCAAAAAATGCAGCTCCAAAACCAAAGGGAGAAGGCCAGTCGCTCATGATTTCTGATTTCTTGATGGCAGATTGGGGCTGTCTGTGCAATGACAACAGGTGCATCCTCACCCCCTCCTTTGACACCTTTCCTCTGATTCTCTTAAAGGGAAGCACATGTCGTATTCAAGCCAGGGAAGCAGCATGACAGCTGGTTTACAGCCAGCGACCTGCTTGAGCAGGTAGACTGTGCAATAGACATTTTTGAAGGCATCACAGGGGGATGGGCCCAGGGCCTGTTCATCTTTGACAATGCCCCCAGTCATCAAAAGCATGTGGAGAATGTGCTCTCAGCTCGGCTGATGGTTGAAGGTGCATATTCTACATTTTCTTGACCACTTATGTTCTCAGGTCTTTCAGCCCCAAAGAATGGCTGGGTACACCACCAAGGTGGTGCATGCATGCACGATGGAACACTTCCTACTGGTGATGTCACAATTACGAACATGGACGGAGGAATCAAAAGGAACTGGAGTATCATGTGAGTTGGATCTATCACATGGTTGTGGTCTATTAGGTCTGGAATATTACGGATGTCATTATGACATCAGATCAGATAGCAGTTGTAGATGTGGATGCGCATGTGGACGCTTACCTTACAGATGTGGTGTTGTGGATGACTGATGCTAGTATGGCTATGATGTCATTAGCGATGTCATCTATGATGTCATGACTGAGCCTAGCCACTATGTACTGTGGTTGTGGACTTAGTCTCCTACCTGTATAAATATTGGGCAGTAGTAGAACGAGGACCTTAGGTTTGAGTTCTTGTAACCACCACAACTTCCCCTCTTGTCTCTAAGTCAATATGGTTGTATCCTTCAGAGGACTTTGTGTTAGAACCTCCACTGTAGAATGTCTTGTGGTTGGCACTGGCCCCAAAGACACTCCAAAGACTCGAGAACATCTCTGGCCATTGGGTTGCCCTGGCAGAGTAGAATGATCAACCTCCCACTGCTGCAGAAGTCTGGGAGAGGCTGCACTCACATTGAGTTGTAGCACAAAACCTTCACCAAACAATCTCCAAACACCGACTTAGTTGATGCCATGAAACCCTGCCTCAAGTCAAGGAACATGTGCCATTGTCATGTGACAGGCAAACCACAGCCACTTTACTTCCCTGACGATCACCCCTCCATGCCTGGATGGTTTAAGGGCATGGAGGTCATTATTTGCAAATGTGGGCTGTGGCTGGAGAAGGGACTGCTCACTCAGTGCATGCAGTTTCATTGCCCCCCTGGTTGCACTGATTGCTGCTGCAGGCGGCTCCTTTTCACACAGCCTGACTTCGAAAATCAAAAGTCACAGCTGGAGGAACTCATTGAGGAGTGTGGCCACTTGTGTGACTTCTACCTGAAGTATCACTGCGAATTAAATTTTATCAAGCAATATTGGGGCATGGCCAAGTTTTGATACTGCGCAGCACCCCGATCAACCATGATCAAGGAGATGGAGAAGATGGTACAGGAATCCCTTGACAATGTCCCCCCTCCTTCAAATCCAAAGGTAGGTTTCTTTTTTTTTCTCAATTATCTCTCCCAGGCTCACCCCATTCTCTAGGTTTGCAAATTGCTCAGCTCATTTCATCACCACTTACAGGGAGGGTCTGTTGGGTGCACAAATGGCTTGGGCTAATAAGAAGTACCATAGCCATTGTACACTACCCCACCAATGTATATTAGAGGCTAGAAATGCCATGGACACATAGACAGTTTTTCCCAGCTTTTCAACACTTGAGACCTGTGAATTCAGCCAGGTCACGTGACCCTAAACCTAGGGTTGGGGCTTCAGTAAGGGTTGCAGGTCCTTCATGGTGGCAGCCTTAGCTGCCTTGTGGTCAGCACCATGTCAGTGTTGTAGTGCCACAGCACTGTTGTTGTTTTGGTGCTGTGTTGGTGTCATAGGGTTCTGGCACAGAGTTGCCATTGTAGCATTGGGTTGCTGTTGCAGAGCAACAGTGCCATGTTGCCATCATAGCCCAACAGTGCTGAGTCACTGTTGCAGCACAATGGCACTGTGTTGCTGTTGTGTGCCATGGCACTGTGTCACTGTTGTAGTGCAAAGGGGCCAAGTTGCTGTCATAGTGCAACGTGTTGAGTGTCATGGACACGTATTATTTTCCCTATTTTTCTGTATTCATATGGATTTATACAGAGAAGATATAAAGGGCTAAAGTACAGAGATTTTTGTTAGTCACAAGGGTTTGCCACCCATGTGCACGTGATTGTGAGACTTAGGTCCCTTATATGAATGCACAGTTATGATTGGTAGATAAGGATAGAAGGCTCTGGAAGAATCTAGAATGTGCTTAGTAGTTTATGCTTATTCACTGTATTAGGTTTTACTCAGCAAAGTGGAGCCACTTGTAAGCGCTATGACAGAGTGCATCAGTCAGCACAATAGATAGCACTATTAATAGATATGACGCATCAGCTCCTGAGTCAAGGAGTCTTAGTAATAGTGTTCAGACTCAATTCAAGCTCAGCCGCAGTAGCGTATATAAGCTTCCCTGTAGTGTCCTGAGTGGAACCAACTTGTTGTCTTGGTTCTCCACTCAGGTGCACATTCCTTTGTATTACCTTACTCCCTCAATCTACCTTGTCCTCCTGGTTCTCCACTCAGCATGCTACAGTGTGATCACTGACAGTTTGAGTCCTTGTATAAAGGCTCCACGTTCTAGTGTTGGGGAAGTTTGGTCTCAGACCGATCCAAACTCGGTTTGAACCCAAACCCAAACCGTTTAAATGGTTTGGGTTTGAAAATTCTAAAAAAAAACCGAACCGCTTGGTTTGCGGTTTGGGACCCCCAAACTGATACCAAACCGTTCCAAACTGATTAGGAAAAATTATTAAAAATTATTTAAATTTGTTAAATAATCACTCAATAAATGGTTTCAAACTTGGTTTGAACCAAGTTTGAACTGAGTTTGAACCAAAACAGACAGTTAAATTTATTATTATAAGAAAATATCTATGATTTTGGTCTATTAACTGGTTTGAACTCGGTTTGAACTCGGTTTGAACCAAACCAAACCGATTAAGAAGCAATTTAAAATGTCTTTTTTTAATCGGTTTGAAACAGTTTGGAATGGTTTGGAGCGGTTTAAACCGGTTTGGTCTGGTTTGGTTTCGGTTTGGCAAAAATTAAATGGTTCAGTTTCTGGTTTGGCCCAAACTGGCCCAAACCAAACTGAACTGAACTTCCCCAACACTACCACATTCCTGTCCCCTCCACTGTGACTGTATGTTTGGTGCATGACTTGTCTCCATGCTAGGTTGAATGTGATCCCTTACAGTTCACCTTTACTTTGCACTTGACTTGGTGTAGCACAGCAGTTGCACCACTACATTAGGACAAGTTCCTTCCTCACTCCTGAGCTCCATGCTCACTAGTTTTATCATCATCCCTATAGGTGGTTGATGACCATCAGTCCCTTGTGTTATCCACCTCACTCTTTGCCTGTGGACCCCTGTAAGCAGAGTCTGTGCATTCATGGTACAACTCTAGTGTCCATAAAATCGGCATAGATTATTCTTGCCTCTATTTGTCATATCTAGTCACAGTTTGACATCTGGGTACTGGCTGCAGAACTGGTCACCACGCCAGATAAGCTGCAGTTAGACGTTGAGCCAGCCAGGCCAGGCCTGCAACAGCTGTATGCATAGTAAACAGAAAAGTTTGAGAGCACCTCGGCGTGAGAGGCAGCCAACAGGTTGAGAAGACTGAGGCAGACAGCCTTGTGGCTCTACACATATCCATACCCCCATTCCTGAGTGTCCCTTTATCACTGCAGCCTCGCACAGTGTGAAACAATCACTGTGTATAGGTCTTGCTTGATAGGGCTTTCCATTCATCTTTGAGTTAGCATTTCGTGCTCATCGTAACATGTCATCTAAAGTTCCACCTTCCCATTTCCAACTACCTGGCATATTTGCAAACATCCGTACATGTCTTCATCACCTCTGCTTCGGCATCACTTCACATACATGGGAACCAGTCCATTGATAGGATCCCCTCACCAATTTACACATCTCCTTCTCCTACAATCTCAGCAGAAACTTTCCACTCCGCTCACTCCTCCTTCCAAGAGACACTCGCCCAGTCCAGCGAAAGCTTTCTTGATGAAGACAACAACAATATCCATATCCCTGTCTTCCAGCTAGAAGAGAGGCCCTGTAACCTTGCCAAATAATATGTTCAGGCAATCTATTATGACCCTGCATATAGATATGCACTCCTAGAACTCTGTGGCCTTTATGGCATAATTTATGACACAGGATACACCTGTTGATAAGTGACCCATGCGCACTTAGCAGCTCAAATGGACACACAGATAACAGACTGCTTTAGATAAGAGATATTGGACTTATGTAGATTAGATTATGATCTTTACAATCTCAGACTTTCTTATCTATGACATCACTGTACAATGACATCATGGACTCCTCTGGACTCCTATTGTATTTTGTCCTTGTACTTATTCCTTTTGTTCTATCTTTATTGTGATGTCACTATGATATCATAGTCTAGACTTCCCTTATTCTTTGCACATTGTTCTCCTTCTGTACACTCCCTTGTGTCCCTCTGTAGAACAATGCTCCTTGTATTCTGTGACTCTGTGTTACTCATGTTGTACTAGTGTCACACCTCTGTATAGTATAAGTAGAGTACCCTGTACACTCTGGCACCACACCAGTTCCTCATCTGTTGTGTGCCAGACACCCCATCTGCTTCACCTGCAAGATCTCTCTGTTGCTGCTTCAAGTCACCCTTCATATCTCACCACAGTCTCCCTTGTCACTGTGAGTATGATCTCTATGTGTACTGTTCATCAACACTGTCCCCCAATTGGTAGAATTCACTGCCAACCTAGTCCCTCATCTCCCTCCCCCTCCATTTGAACATGGCTCCTCAGAAGGGGAAGCAAGCGGCTCAGCTAGCTCAGGCTCAGTATCCACAAGGAGCTTGCTTGAAATTCGCCCTCCCTCCCCCCACTAAAGCAGAAAAAGAGTTCATCTCTCATATCCAAGACTGGGATGAGATCTTGCCTGACGAATAGTTAATTCTCCTAGAGAATTTTCGAAAGGCACAAGAGGAGGCAGAAAGAAAAGAGAGACAAGCACAGCTAGATGCCATGTCACAACCATCTGGCAGTTCCACATTACCCCTCACCGTACCTCTAGTCCCCATCCCACCACCAACAGTTGATGACTGTCTTCATCTCATAAACCAATTAGGCCTCGCAATGGCAACCCTGTCACAACAGGTCACAGACCTAACACAACAAGTTTCCATTAGTGTGAGTTGCCCATCATCAGGTGGAAAGAACAAGGAAGTAGTGGCCCATCCAAAACCCTGGACTGGGAAAGGCAACTCTACAGATGCCCGTCACTTCCTTGCCACCTTTCGTAACTGGGCTGGAGCAGCTGGGGACTCTATGAACACATGGCACACCACCAATAATAGATGTTACATCAACAAGCACTGATGGATTTCAGCAGTGCTCAACCTGATGGAAGAGGACGCAAATACCTGGGCACTCCCATTTCTGAAGCAAGCCAATGCAGGTGGAACTCCATTTGGAGGAACCTTCAACAGGTTCACCAAGGAGTTTAACTGCAGGTTCAGCCCCCTTGACGTCAAAGAGACAGCTTGTGAAGAGCTAAAGAAAGTCAAACAAGGAAAGAAGCCAGTCTCCGATTACACCTTGGTGTTCAAGCAGTATTCAGGACAAACAGGGTGGTCTCAGGAAGACCTACACACCCGGTTCTACAATGGACTCAGGGATGTCAACAAGTTATACTCATGTAACTCATCAATACTTGTTTAGCTATATCTCCTGAACCAGTGATTGTACAGGTCTGACATTTGGAATACAAGTAGACATATAGTATGCCTGACTGTATGCCAGATTTCATATCTGTACGATCACTGGTTCAGGAGATATAGCTAAACGAGTATAGACAAGTATAACTTGTTGACATCCCTGGATGGACTCAATGAGGACATCAAGGATGTCCTTTCCTGGTCAAATCTGCCCCAAAATACCTATGACAAATTAAAGAAGTCAGTACTGACTATCAATCAACGAATTCATCAACGCAAAAACGAGAAAAGTGGGAAACCCTCTTCATCTCACAACATATCAACCCCTGATCCTAATGCCATGCAAGTAGACGTGACACGCCAGCAAGGCATTCAAAAGACAGGGGAAACTTTCAAAACACAGGCAGAATACCAGAATTGGATGAAGGGCAAGTGCTATGGGTGCAGATCACCCAACCATGTTAAAAAGGATGGAAATCACAAGAGAGATGTGTGAAACCACTGCCAAAGAGTTGGGCACAGAAGCACCGTCTGCAAGACAAAGAAAATGGGGAAACCAGCTAAAGCAAAAGCTGCAGCAACCATGGAATCCCCTAGCCCACCATCCTCGTCCTCAAAAACTGCAGCAGCAGCTGCTTCATCAAGTACAACTCCCGCTAAGACACCACAGGTAGATGTAGTGAAGTTAATGGAGTTGATGAAAAGCCAACAAGAACAGCTGGATGCTATTCAGGTGGCTTTTTGATTAAGGGGTTGTGTTGCGTATAGCTGCAACTGGCCCCTATACAGTAGATGACTCAGCCTCATGTAGTTGTAAAATATGTCTACATTCTTCTTGCCTCGTTTCGGACTCCTCGTCTCCTGTAATTCATACAACTTCCTCTACCTGTAAGTTAGATACTAGTGATGTTTCTCTTTCTGGACTTTCTGAAACCACATCTACATCTGCCTTGGAGATGAACAATACTAGTAGTGTTCCTGTTGCTCCACTTTCTTTCGAAGCAGTGCCGCACTTGATGATTTCTGATGCAGCACTGTCTTCTACTATTATTCCTGAAACAAAAAACAAAAAATCACATTTTCATATCTCCATATATTTAAAGGGATGTCATCGTACTATAAAAGTAGCAGCAATGGTAGACTCCAGGGCAACTTCATTGTTCTTGGACAAAAAGTACGGTGACCGCCACAAGATGTTGCAGGTTCCTCTCAAGCATCCCATCACCCTATACAACATAGACAGGACACTTAACAAAGCCAGTAGTATCACCCATAAAGTCAGACTTACTCTACAAGTCGGCCCCAGTGAAGATAGCCATGACTTCTTAGTCACTTCATTGGGCCCAGAGAACATCATTTTGGGACTACCTTGGCTCAGACTACGGAACCCGAACATAGATTGGCAGGAAGGCACTATGATGAACAGTACACATAGAGATCATACTCACAGTGACGAAGGAGACTGTGGTGAGATATGAAGGGTGACTTGAAGCAGCAACAGAGTAAACTTGCAGTGAAGCAGATGAGAGTGTCTGGCACACAACAGATGAGAACTGGTGTTTATACAAGAGGATAAGACATACCTGGCACACAACAGATGAGAACTGGTGTGGTGCCAGAGCGTACATGGTACTCTACTTATACTGCTACAGAGGGTGACGCTAGTAACACAGGTCACAGTAAATACAAGCCGCATTGTTCTACATACAGACAAAGGAGTGTGCTGTTCTGGGAAAACAAGGCGTAAGAACAATAAGAGTCCAGACTATGATATCATAGTGACATCACAATAAAGATAAGGGAACAAAGGGAAGTACAAAGACAATAGTACAAGGATGGTCTAGACACCCCCCTTGACCTCGTACCACCACCTTCCCTTCTGGGAAGTGGGCGGTTTTCGCGGTAGTGCCCCCCTTAGGGCTACAGCTTGCTGCTGTGGGGCTTTGCTCAACATAACACTCGCCATAGGCCACACTCACCCCTGATTTCTCCCCAACACCCTCACCTTTCCCCTACCAAACCCCGACCTAACCCATCTGACACCCCTGACATGAACGTGGAGGTGGCGGAACCGCCCCGTACTGGAGTACATCCTCAAGCATCATCCCTTTGGGTATATCCCCCTTGTGGCACGTCCTCCTAGGCAGCCTGGCACCGGCCTCGTCACCTGGTCACAAGTGGCGCTTATAATGGAGCTACGACCACCTGGGGTAAGCCCCATCTGTAACAAAAAATTGGTGATTGCTGCAGGATCCGTGAGGAGTCGTAAGTACATTGTGTTCGCTATTAGTGGGAGGGGCCGAAGTTGGGGGCGGAGAGGGTGAGGGACAGGCGAGGTGGCAGGGCAGAGGGTTGATTGACACACACAGGGCGATGCAGGCACTCACTTACATGTTTTTCCTTCGGTTCTAGGCCTTCCTCTGGGAGGTGGCCCTAGCCCAGGTTTATAATTTCCCGGACTATTTACACTCGTTTAGTGCACTACCCCACTAGTTACCTAAATCTCACTCTGTAGGGAGTCAAGGACCAGCTTTGTACTCCAATACTGCCCCGGAATAAACACGATTCAAAAAAAAAAAAAAAAGGACGGTCTAGAGAAGTCCATGATGGCATGTACATGTGATGTCATAGATAGGAGAATACAAGAAGTCCGAGATTTGTAAAGATCATAATAATCTAATCTACATGTCCTGTATATCTAATCTAAAGAAGTCCATTATCTGCATGTCCATTCGAGCCACTAAGTGCACGTGGGTCACTTATCAACACACTATGCATCTCAATTCCACCGCTGAAATAGTGCAACCAGAACTTGAGATAGAGGTGATGCGTATTATGGCAAATTGTATGGAATGCCACCGTCTCCTTGCAGAGAAAGTGTTAGACACAGCCCAAGACGAAGTTTTCTGTTTGGCAGGATTCACATACTCTCAGCAGATCGCAGAGAAAGCAACAGCAGCCAAACCTAAGAAAACCTTCGAAGAAATGGTGCCAAAACACTATAGAGACTTTGCAAAAGTATTCTCTGAAGAGGAATCCCAAAGGCTCCCTGAGCACCAACTGTGGGATCATGCTATCAACTTAGAACCAGATGCAGTCAAGCACTGGAAAGTCAAGTCATATCCCATGTCACCAAATGAGCAAATGGAACTAGACAAGTTCCTGGAAGAGCACATTTCTAAAGGATATCTGGTACCATCAAAATCACCGATGGCCTCACCAGGATTCTTTATAAAGAAAAAAGATGGAAAGTTACATCTAGTGCAGGATTATAGGCGGCTCAATAAAATTACCATTAAAAACTGCTACCCACTTCTGCTTGCAGCTGACATTATCAATCAGTTGAAAGGAGCCGAATACTTCACCAAGTTCGACATTTGATGGGGTTATCACAACATTTGTATCTGAGCTGGAGACAAGTGGAAAGGTGCTATAGTCACAAACTGGGGACTGTTTGAGCCAAAAGTAATGTACTTTGGTATGACCAACAGCCCTGCCACCTTCCAAGCCCTCATGAACGCTGTATTCACCGATCTCATCGCACAAGGAGAAGTCACAGTATACATGGATGACATCCTCATCTATAGTGAAGACTTAGAGCACCACCATTGCATAGTTCATGAAGTGCTCAAATGTCTCCAAGACTACGACTTGTATCTCAAACCAGAGAAATGTGATTTTGAGAAATGTGAAATGGAGTATTTAGGGATGATTATCTGTCCCAGAGAAGTGCAGATGGACCCTGGCAAGGTCACTGCAGTAAGGGAGTGGCCTACGCCCACGATGCTCAAAGAGGTTAGAGCTTTCATTGGGTTTGCCAACTTCTATCGTAGGTTCATAAAGGACTTCATGGCCATCACCTGACCCTTACATGACATCTTGAAGAAGGATACTTCATGGCATTGGCATTCTGAACAGCAGAAAGCCTTTGACAAGTTGAAGGAGTGTTTCGTACAAGAACCTATACTAAAGGTGTACAACCCAAACCTTCCTATGCAAGTTGAGACTGATGCTTCAGGATTTGCTACTGGCAGGATACTTACTCAAAAGTACCCAGATGGTCTCTGGCACTCACTTGCATTCTGCTCAGAGTCAATGAGCAAAGAAGAACGCAACTATGAGATTTACAACAGAGAAATGCTCAGCCTAATCTGTGCCTTAGAGGACTGGAGACACTTCCTTGAAGGCATCTCCTTTGAAGCGATCACTGACCATAAGAATATGGAATGGTGGGCAAGCATGAAAGACTTAAACTGCCGGCAAGCACGCTGGGCGCTGTATTTAAGTCACTTCACCTTTAAGATCACTTACAAGAAAGGAGACTCTATGCAAGCCGACACACTCAGTCAATTCTCTAGAGACCATGTCAGGGACAATGAGGATAACTGCCAGGTACAGGTTCTACAACCTAAGCATTTCCTCAATGCCACCCAAGCACACTTCCACCCAGAAGTGGATTTCCTAGGCAGCTGCATCAAATTCGCATCCATTAAAGAAGCCAAAGTTATAGAGGGTCTTAAAAGTTTGCAAAAGACCGCTCCTAAGGCTCTTACAGATGGAGTAGTGCTGTGGGAAGAAGATGGTTTTGTTTGTCATAGAGGGAAGCTCTATGTACCCAACGACCATGCCCTATGTAGAGATGTGGTGAAGTCATGCCATGACAGCACTACTACAGGGCACCCAGGTAAAAATGGAACCATCTACCACAAAGATCTGCACCCCAAAGCTATCATTCAGCTGCAAGAAGTACCTGAGGGTCCATGGCAGTTAGTTGGAGTTGATCTAATCAGCCCACTGCCAATGTCACAAGGAAAGGATATGATCCTTAACATAGTGGATCACTACACAAAACAGATCCATCTATTTCCAGTGACCCCTCAAATCATGGCTGATGGGGTAGCATCCATCTACTTTGAACAAGTCTTCCCCTTGCATGGGATTCCTTGAAAGATCATCAGTAATCGAGGACCCCAGTTTGCTGCAAGAAGTATGCAGGCACTTTATAAGCAACTTGGAATAGATGCAAGTCTCACCACTGCCTATCACCCTCAGGCTAATGGACAGGTAGAGCACAAAAATCAAGAAGTAGAAACCTACCTGTGCTTGTTCATTAGTAAAAGGCAGGATGATTGGGCAGACCTACTCCCTACAGCAGAATTTGTAGTTAACAGTAGACTTAACTCAGCCATGGGTCACACACCCTTTGAGCTACTATATGGCTATACACCTGACTTCACAATTCCTGCTGGTAGACCTACCAGTATTCCAACACTCGATAAATGTCTTCAACACTTAGTTTCCTCTCAAAAAGATGCAGAAGCTGCTCTATGCCTAAGTAAATGGCAAATGCAGAAGGACGTTGAACAAAGACATCAGCCATACATCTTCAACGTTGGGGATAAAGTCTGGTTGCAAGCTAAACAAATAAAGATACACCAACAGTTGTCCAAACTGGGTCCTAAGCAACTAGGCCCATTTGAAGTCACTAAAGTCTTAAGTGACATCGACTACAAGCTTGCACTCCCCCCTGCATTACAGATCCATGATGTATTTCATGTAGATTGCCTCTCCCCTTACAAAGGAAACAAAGTTAATGGGCTTTTGCCACCTCCACCCAAACCTGTCACAGTTGAAGGGGAAGAAGAGTATGAAGCTGACCACATAAGAGATAGTAAACTCTTTGGTCATACTCTTAAGTACCTTGTTTGCTGGAAAGGATATGGTGAAGGCAAGGATATGTGTGAGCCAGCCAAAAATCTAGCGCACGCCCCAGATAAAGTACAGGAGTTCCACTCCTCTAATCCAGGTGCACCAAGAAAAATAGCTGCTCTCATCTACGCATCCTTGCCTTGGCAAGCTTCTCACATGTACACAGAGGCCAACACGGACGTTGACCCTTAAAGAAGGGGGGTGATGTCATGGACACATATTATTTTCCCTATTTTTCTGTATTCATATGGATTTATACAGAGAAGATATAAAGGGCTAAAGTACAGAGACTTTCGTTAGTCACAAGGGTTTGCCACCCATGTGCACATGATCGTGAGACTTAGGTCCCTTATATGAATGTACAGTTATGATTGGTAGATAAGGATAGAAGGCTCTGGAAGAATCTAGAATGTGCTTAGTAGTTTACGCTTGGTTTTACTCAGCAAAGTGGAGCTGCTCATAAGTGACAGAGTGCATCAGTCAGCACAATAGATAGCACTATTAATAGATACAACATGTCAGCTCCTCAGTGCACCATCCCTTCTTGATCTTCTACCACCATGTCCTCTTCAGAGCACATCCCTCCCCCTGCTCCCCAGTGGGTGATCCCTTTGTCCTCTGGCCCCCCACTCACTTCCAGCAGCTCTGACCGACCTGCTGTGAAGGGGAGGGCTAAAAGCAATCAGTCTCATCCTGTCGATGTCGACTTATCAGTCTTTGACATCCTCAACATCTTCCGTCGACGCTGGTTCCTCTCCAGGGCCAACCTCTTGGCTAATGCCATCTCTGCCCAAAAGGCAGAGGATGGAAACATTTCCTGGGTGGAGTTTTCTCCCCCATTCCATTCTCACCTGGTCAAGTGTGCTGTTGCGCTTGTGCCTCACCCCCTCCATGTGGTGAAAAAGGTGATGTTTGTGTATATTTTGGAGCTGCTGAATCGGGAGGGTCACCTGGCCTTCTTCAAACTCCAGAAGGGTGGCCGTAAGGCCAACAATGCCCAAAAGGAGAAGTGGTGTCTTGCACGGAAGCGTAGCCGTGCTTCTAAGCAGGAACGGGATAGGGAGGCTGCCAAGGCGGCTCAACTTCCCCCCCGTGAGCGGGAATGCCTGACATGTGGATGCAAGTTCAAGTCTCGCAAGACCGCGAAGAAGCACAAATGTGCTAGGCATTCCAAAGTGGTTCGTGAGAAGGAGGCAGGAGCATCCGGGTCCAGTTCACACCCAGCACCCCTTGCCCAGCTGAATAGGCCAGCCCCCCCACTCACTCCCCTTGCGCCCACTGCCCCAACACACAGTAGCGCTGCCCCCCCAGTAACCAGAGACTTGGAGGTCCCCCCCTTCTCATCCTACCCCTACCTCATCCCTGCTATGACTGACCTCCTCAATATGACACCGATGCCCCCTACCTTTGCTACAGCAGAGGACTGGATGTATTTTCGCATGTCGAGGAAGTATGTGCCTATAGGGGCAATGGGTAGAGGGGATTTTATTAGGATGTTTCGGGAGTGGAGGTGGCGGTCAGAGGCCTGATGATTTTTCCTACTGATACAACCCTGTCTCATACATACAACGGTTTGTTATGATAACGTGTTTTGGGGGTCTTCAGACCCTGAACAGACCCCCCAGAATCACGGTGATGCCCGTGCGGGGAAGCACTACGCTCCAGCGCCCACACACTGTACCACTGCCAGTGTTATTACTTTGAGTGGCACGCATTCGGGGTGGTCAAATATGGCCACATCATCCCCTACGACAAACTCCTATCCTCCCACAAGAAAAATGCCCTCCATTTTCTGACTTTCCTACAGGAAACCCGTGCACTCTCCAGACCTGAAACCGGTCCATACAACTATGTGCCACCCGAACCTGACTGAAGGCAACACGCAACATATCATGAAACTCTAGGCGTCTGATGCCAGGTGTCAACCACTCTGCATCATTGCCAACGAATAGGCACAACCGGTTAGGATGCCTGATGGACGCGAGCTTAACAGCTTGCAAACTTCTACTATTACCACTTAGTACATGCTCCCCAAATGTAGTCTCGGCTATGACTGGTCTGTACCCATGGTATGCATCCTGGGATAAATATGGTTCAAAAAAAAAAAAAAAAAAAAAAAACATGTCAGCTCCTGAGTCAAGGAGTCTTACTGTACACTTAGTAATAGTGTTCAGACTCAATTCAAGCTCAGCCACAGTAGCATATATAAGCTTCCCTGTAGTGTCCTGAGTGGAACCAACTTGTCCTCTTGGTTCTCCACTCAGTGTGCCACAGTGTGATCACTGACAGTTTGAGTCCTTGTATAAAGGCTCCATGTTCCTGTCCCCTCCACTGTGACTGTACATTTGGCATGTGACTTGTCTCCACACTAGATTGAGTGTGCTCCCTTACAGTTCACCTTTACTTTGCACTTGACTTGGTGTAGCATGGCAGTCGCACCACTACATTGAGCACAGAACTAACAAGCAAGACAAAAGATAGCAGAATGCTAGTAGACAAGTTAACTTCAGAGGGGAAGTAAACTCTATATATATACACACCTAGTAGACAAGTTACTATAGACTGTCTGTGAGTAAAGGTTGTGTAAAGAAGAATATAAAAGGGACTTACACTTCAGAGGGGAAGTAAACTCTGAAGTGTGAAGGTGTAAACAGCAGTCCTTATATACAGGATACTTAGGTAAGATAAGAATGGTCTGTGTGCACTGGTGATCCAAACACAATACATGTAGTCTGTGCACCAGAGGGGGAAATGCCATTGGAGGGCAGAGAACAATAGCTGCCTAAAGCAAACAATACTGGTATCTTAAGAATAGAGAACAATAAGAGCTATTTAGCTCTGTCAATAAAGATAAACAAAAGTGGTCCATACAAGTCCAGAGTGTCCAAATCAGTCCATAAGGGACAGATACCATATTTGGTATATGGGCTGACACAATCAGATCCCACGAGACATGTGACTTATGCAGTCGTGTCTCAACACAATGGGGCCAAGTCGCCATATAGTGCAACAGGGCCATGTCACTGTCATAGGCAATGGGGCTGTGTTGCTGTCACAGTGCAACAGGGCCAGTCATTGTCGTAGCACAACAGGGCCATGTCACTGTCACAGCACATGTTGCTGTCCTAGTTCAATGGTATTGTGTTGTTGTTGCAGCACCATGGTGCCATGTCACTGTTGTAGTGTAGCAGCACTGTGTTGCTGTCAGTATCGTGGTGCCATACTTGCACACCAAACAGCTTTGGTGAGGCAAAAACCAAGCCACCATTGCTGATTCATCATTGGACAACAACTTCTGCTGTGCAGCCTCAACATTTCTGCAAGAATCTAGCTATGTACTTTTTTCTTCATCCTTTTACTGAATGTTTTTTCTTCTCTAGATTGTTTTCAACACTGCCTCAACCTCACCATGTGCAAGCCAATGAGTTGGACAATCTAGCTGCCACACCCAATGACCCTGGAGTGGGTGACAATGATGAAAACAATGTCAAGAAACCTGTTGAGACTGCAGAGGAGCAACACAATGTGTCATGATCACACAGCATGATGTCATATTTAGGACTTGTATTTCAGACTTGGGACACATGTGACTCGTGACTGTGATTCGTGATTCATGACTGTGACTTGGGCTTCTCGGTTATGTGATGTGGCACCCTTGATCCAGGGTTATGGACTTATGATGTGACCAACTTGTGTTCTAGTGTTGGGGGAGTTTGGTTTGGTTCAGTTTGGGGCCATTTCAGCCAAACCGGAAACCGAACTGATTAGAATTTGCCCTCACCGAACCCAAACTGAACCAAACCACTCCAAACTGTTCCAAACCAGTTCAAACCAATTAAAATTAACCAGTTCAGTTTGGTTCAGTTTGGTTCAAACTCAGTTTAAACCACTTAAGGAACCACCTAAGACCTTGGTTTGAGGCAAAAACAATTGGTTTTGTTCAAATTCATCAATTGAGACTTTGTTTCAAATTATTTGAGACCAAAAACCATTGATTTTGATTCAAATTTGGTTTAAACTCAGTTTGGTTTGGTTCAAACTCAGTTTGAAACAAACCAAACCATTTATTGAGCACTTATAAAATATTTTTTAATATTTTTTCTTAATTGGTTCAGTTTGGTTTGAACCAGGTTTGGGACCCCCAAACTGGAAACCAAACCATTTGGTTTGAGCCAGGATTCTCCAAACCCAAACCATTTAAAACGATTTGGGTTTGGTTCAAACCCAGTTTGGGTCAGTCCGAGACCAAACTTCCCCAACACTATTGTGTTCAGGATCTAGACTGTTCTAGACTGAACTATATATAGAACATACGTGCTGGCACTTACTGCCAGCAAGACAGACACACTGGCAAGAGCCAGTTGAACTTGTATAAAAGACTCAAGGAATAGCTTGTAGATTCCTCATTTTAGTCATTGAATAACTCAGCCACCCCTACTTGTCTCTTGTCTTGCTTGCTGGTTGTCATGCCAGTTCTACTTCAAGTTCTACGCCTTGCACTTTGTCAGGAGTCCAGCCCATAGTGCCAGTGCTGAGAGCGGATACGCAGGAGAAGCTGTGAAGACAGAAGGTTTGACTTTGACTTCACGAAGATCTTGACTATGTTGCAGAATGGCCCAGCTGACCATAACACAGCACGTTGCAATGTCACGTGGCATCATCTGAATGGCAAGGGGGTCTGAAAGGTTGCCATCTTCTGCAAGGTCTTTGAGGAGCTGGATCCAATGAGGGAGCAGGAGTGTGGTGGAGTTTTTGATCATGTATGCCAGTTTGTGTAGCTATCATGTACAATGAGCCACCAGTCCATTGCAAACTGAGTTTGAACTTACCTTTACCAGTACCAACCACACTGAATGCACTGTTGCATCAAGCTCATATTGGTCTTTCTGTGACATCCCTGCATGTGGATCGACCCATCCCTCCTCTCTGTCATTGTCATTGTCATTGCCGTCACCTCTGTTATCCATGGCTACTTCCTCTGTCTCAATGTCCCCTGCAAGGTCCACCAGCACCTGCAATTGTGCATTGGGTGCTTCACCTGCCTTGGCTTTTGGCAAGTCAAATTGGCAAAGGATAACCTTTACAACTAGGTTCAAGATATGTGTGAAGCAACGTGTTCAATTCACAGCCCCTGGAACTGCAGCAACTAGGTCAGCAAGTACATCAATCATCACATCATTTGGCAATGCATTATTGCATGTAACCCTGAGAATCTGATGCACACAGTAAGTTTCTTTTTCATGCAGACAATCTAGCAATCTCACCTTGTGTGCTATCCCAAAATCAGCCAGTATTTTGGTGAACACCAATGCAAGATTTGTGCCAGAGTGGGACCTTGCAACCTCAACAAGGTCAAGTAGATAACACATTAGCTTCCTGTTTTCCTCAAAGTGGACAGTTGCAGCAACATAGGCCTTGTGGTTAGGTGAAGTCCATGCGTCCATCCCAAAGCTCAGGGCACTGTCATGTTCCTGGAAGATAAGTTATCTATTTGTCCTATGACACTGTGTAGCTGACAAAACCTCACCTTAAGCATCTTGCAATCCTACCCTGAACCTTCATAAAAACATCCTTGATGTTGCATGAGACAGTGACAACAGATGGTATGTAATATTCTGGTCTCCCAGTTTTCATAATGGTATGGAATCCTTGATTGTTGACAATCGAAAAAGGTTGCATACTTTCCAATACCCAATGAATGATTTCAACCCTGAGCCACCCATCAGATAGGTAGATAGTTTTTTTTATTGCTACAAACCTGATTTGAACTTTAGTGTGTTGGTGATGGGAGTATATGACTTGTCCTTTTCCCTTCCACTTGAAGGCTGTGGTAAGAGATCTGTCCTTTTGTTTCTTGACATTCTCTAACACTTTCCAAGCACTTTTTATGTCACCACAAGCATCCACAGCATGCAATATTTCGTTGCCCTAACACAGTTGTGTGTGCTTGCAAAGGTTTCCTGTCAAGTTCCAATTGGATGTATCAAGGTAACATTGGACAGTTCTTCAATTTTGGCTGTGTCCCCTGCAATTTGATGCAGTGCACTGAAATTCATGAATATGCCAACTGTCAATGGCCACAATGGAAGGGGCTGCCTCGAAGAAAGCATAGATTGGAGATACCCAATCATTAGATAGTTGTTCTGATTTGGGAATTTAGGTGACTTGTTTAGTTTTCTGACAGTGTTTGTTTGACTCACTGTGTTACAATCACCCAGATTGTTTTGGGCCAGCTGGTCATGTTGCTTAGCTAAGTGAAAAAGTGTTGAACTTGAGGGAGACAAGAGGAGGAAACAGTGGGGTATATTATTAGAAGACCAAGATGAGGACCACAAAGTAAACTACAGGCTGCTTTTATATCATACAAGACTAGTTATTTTCATGCTATTTTCTAGATGCCAGCAAGGTCATATGTGCTGGCACTGCTGAGCTAGCAGTGCATGAATCATGATCTAAATATAGTAATTGAGTCATCAGTCCCAGAACGGAAACACTTATGTGGTGTCATGTCATGTGACCATGACATGCTGGAATTCAACATACAAGATGCTTGTATTTGCTCTCAAATCTCATGCGGCAATTGATAAAATTTCTAGTGACAGGGACATGAGGAAGTATGAACTCAATGGGGAGGAATGGGGGCTTGTACAGCAGCTGTGTGACATATTGGAAGTATGTCCACTGATTGTTACCTTTGTTTCCCCATTTCTGCCGCTCACCCTTTCTCAGTTATTCAAGGATTCAACACTATTCTTTTCATGTTCAACACCAAGCCTTTCCACTGTGATACCTGCAATGGATCACATCAACACACATCTCACCACTGCAAGCCAAGACCTGAAGTATGTGCCTGCCATTTGTGCTTTGCTGACACTTGGAAAGGCCCACCTCAACAAGTATTATGAACTGACAGATAATTCAGAAGTCTACTGAATTGTCATGAGTGAGTGCATCTCACTTGATTATTCCATTCTATTATAATCCTGTTGGACAGTCCTACACCCATGGCACAAGCTCCAGTACTTCCAAAATGCCAACTGGGATGATGTGATGATGTGTGGATCATCACTGCGACTGAAATCATCTGCAATGAGTTTTCACAGGCATATACAACCCTCCCCATTGATGGGGGCATTATTCACATTGAGAGTGTATGTATTTTACACATTTGATTCTTTTCTCTTCAAAACTTACAAACTTGTTTAGACTGCCAAGCCCTCCAAAAAACAGAACATCTTTGACAATCTGCCATCAATCTCTGCCCTCCTCACCACCCAGGTCAAGGACAAGCTCAAGCAATACCTTGAGCTCCCTGTTGAGGATGTCAAGGACATGTCTGCATGGTGGGTCAAGAACCAAGGGATGTATGCCCATCTTTCTTGGATGGCACTTGACTACTTGTTGATACTAGGTAAGCTACATCTTTGTGTCTCCCATACTTGATCTAATTACCTGTACAGCTACATCAGTCGACATCAAATGAGTCTTCAGCAAGGGAAGACTCATTCTGTCTCACATTCAAAATGGACTCTTGGTTCAGTCCATGCATGTGTTGATGTGTCTTGGTGCATGGAGTAGGATGGGTTTGGTGAAGGACAAGGACTTACTGGATGCAGCAAAACTGCCTAATATTGAAGGGTCTGAGGATGAGCTAGATAGTGACTGGGATGATGTATTCAAGTAGTACTATAGTACAAATGAACAACATTGATAATTTGTGCAAGGACGTCAAGAGCCGCTTGAATGGCACCAGTCACGCTCAGTAAAAAAGCAAAGTTGGTCAGAAGTCAGAAAAAGGTCAGAACAAAGTCAGATGGTGGTCAATTGACTACAAAATGACTAAATGTTGTTTTTAGTGACTACAAGATGACTTCTAGATGACTATTTATAGTCAATTTGTAGTCAATTTTCTTGAGAATGGGATTAGTCATTTCTTAGTCATAGTCGAATTCTGTAGTCATTTCATAGTCATTTCATAGTCATTCCATAGTCATCCCATAGTCATTCCATAGTCACACAGATTTCCAAATTAATTTGTTTTTCACACAGTAATTAATGGCCAAACAAATCAAATTGACATTGACAACTAAACTAAACAAAGCTGAGTTGACTCAGCCTTCCAACGAGGCTTCCAGTGAAGTCGACTCGTCTTGATCCATCAGGGCACCACGGTGTGCCTTGGCTGTGCGTGAGAGTGTTGCCCGTTTGGGGGCAGGCTTGGTGGGCGACAACTTGGTGGCAGCAGGCTCAGTGTGCCTGGCCAACTTGGAGGGGCCAGCCTTAGTGCCTGACAACTTGGATGGGCCAGCCTTGGTGCCTGATGGTTTGGTGGGCACGGCGGGTGCAGTACCCGATGAGTTGGAGGGAGTGGCCTTGGGCTTGGAGGGCATGGTCTTGGGCTTGGAGGGCGCAGGCTTGGGCATGGGGGCAGGCTTGGACTTGGGGGCGGGCTTGGACTTGGAGGGGGCAGGCTCAGCGTCTGACAATCCAGAGGTGGCAGCAGCAAGGGCGAGGAGCAAGGCAGATGATGACTAGGTTGAAGGAGGAGCATGGGGCAGGGCAGTTGTTCAATAGTTAGCAAATATAAGTGACAATGTTTTAGACTTACCTGTGCATCCTTCCAGCAGCATTGGAGCTGCTCGAACAATAGTTCAAGATAGTTGTCAGCCAGGTATGTAGTAGAGGACCACCCTCTCGCAGTACACAATGCCCTGGCCACCTTGCAGGTCCTAACCATGGCCGCAATCAGCTTGAATGCAGTCAAAGTACTACCCACCGACTCCCAATCCACAAGAGCCGACCAAATTGTAAGACCACCTGCAGTGAATTGCCCATGGCCCCAATGCTCATTCAAGTCGTCGTTGTCAACATCCGGTGCATCGGGATCCACAGAGTCGAGTTGATCAAGTAGTGCTGTGACGTCATTGGACGGTTTATGAGTTTCACAGTCAGTGGCATCGTGCATGGCTTGGAGGAGGTCTGTGGCATCAGGGATTGTTGAAAAGTCGTTGGTAATAACATCTATTCAAAAATGAGTAGTTTTTTTTATGGCCTGATGGAGCGTACCTATTAAGTTGGAAGCTGGGTAGAGAATTAATCAGTGAGGTGACAGAAAAAACAATAAAACAAAACATACCAGAGGGGCACACAATAATGTCCTTGAAGTTAGCCCTAGGTCGAGTGTGGGGTTGTGAAGGTGCTGCAGCTCAAGCCAAGGTGAGGAAAGCAGGGGGCAAAGGCAGGGATGGGGGCAGACTGCCCAAAACACCTGCGGCATAGTTAGTGTTTTTGAAATGTGATAAAATGTGTGTGCATACCTGTCCCTGTCCCAGATGTCTCCTTGCCCTTCTGCCCGCTGGGCTTTGCCTTCTTGTTGGGCCGTTGCGTCGGGGATCAACCACGGGGACACTTGGCCTTGCCGCCTTCAGTTGTCTTCTGGGTCTGTGTGCCTGACAAAGCTGGCGCCAATGACAGTTCAGACGAGAGACGGGATTGTTGGGGAGGAAGCGAGTGGGGAGAGGAAGGCTGTGAAGGAAAAGGCTTGTCCCTCAATACAGCGCCGAGAGTCGCACTGGCTTTCCAATGGTCTGCACACAAAGTGAGAAGAGGGGTGGCAGCTTCAAGCTCAGCGATAGCGGCATTCCACTCATTGGGGAAGAATGACTTGAAATACCTCTTTTTGCAGGGTTGGTTGATAGAGTGCAGGTTGGTACTGTGAAGTCTTTCAAGATTTGAATGCAAGATGGCCCAGGCGGAAGCATGGATCGACACCCATTGGGATTTTGAGATGCCAGTTCCATTTGGGAGATGAATGGCCTGTTCCATCAGTGGTCACGATTCGTTGCTCTCTTTGATTCCGACCAGGGTCATTCTTGGTGTCCTTGGAAGTCCAGAGGACTGACTGTGAGAGGTGCTGGGGGTGGATAAGAGGTTGCGGGCCGGCTGAGGGAGGTGGAAGCGGAGGGTTGACGGTGCCAGAGAGAACATGGGAAAATGAGTCGCTCAGGGTGAGAGATGTATCGTTCATGACAGGGGTGGTAGAGAAAGCTGGGGTAACAGTGTATTAGCTAAAGAAGAAAAAAAAACAAAGGAAGGCGATGACTTACCAATTCCCTTACAAGTGCGTTGCAGCTTGATGATCTCACATACCATCTCAGACACCGTGTGCTCAAGTTTGGCAACCTTTTGGTGTGTCTTCTGATACTGTTGGTTGTGATAAAGCTTGTCGTGTGTGAGAGCTGCGATGAGGTCTGGCGAAAGACTGGAGTGTTTGGGATGTGCACATTGCTGCGAAAACTTAGAGTAAACCCCCATGCTGCCAGAGAGGGAGCTGTGGGGGGGCCGTCGATTCGAGTGACTCGAAGAGGGAGGGCGCATAGTATCATAATTATCATCACCATCAGACCCAGCCCCAAAGAGGTCGTCATCTTCATCTTCAGAATGGTCGTAGCGGGGAGGAGACATTGTAAAAAAAAAAAAAAGGCAAGAGAAAAAATGTGACAAGTGTGAATGAGAGTAAACCAACAAGCAAGTCACGCAAAAGCAATGCTTACTACACATTGTTGCTCCTCATTCGAAAGGACACGACTAGCAGATTGTTGCGATTGGACTCATTGGTATGGACTGCAGTCTTGTGGGGTTCTGACTACCCTAGTATTAGTCAGGGACAGTTGTCTCAGTCAGCTTGTTGTGGTTATCACATGTTACATAGTATGGACTTGACTCATACCTAGGACAGTCATAGTAGGGTTTGAGCTACTATCGCTACTGGGTACCTTATGTTCAGGAGGAGCTTCAAAGCTCCTCGTCAATTGTATATCTAGTAGGCAGTGCGAAGACCAAGCTCCTTAGCTTGGTCTTCTTGAATCCTTAAGTCCTTGTTCCAATTCTCACCTCCTTCCCTCTCGTCTGCCTTCTTTCTCTCCCTCTCTGCCTGCTATTGCGTCTGGCCTTCGTAAGGCAGATCGCCCAGCGACACATATGCCTGGTGGACTTCGCCCCAGTGCCTGCAACAATCGTGTTCCTTCTGAGGTCGTGTATCTATATTCACTAAGTCGCCCTTTGAGTGTTCAGCCACTCTGTCACCACTCAAGTCGAGCATCGTTAGGATGGGCCTAACGCAACATTAAGACCAAGCTCCCCCCAAAGAACAACACAGTGGCGTCGGGGGTGGATGGTGCAGTGGTTCCTGCCCTCCCCCCCCACCCTGTTCGGGGGAGCTTGGGTTGGACCCGTGGGTTCGATTCTCGCTTCGGCAATATTCCTGACAGGGGCACTCATTACTACCCCGGGGCTCCCGGTCCGTCATACCGGCCCCCCAACCCCAACGCTTCCTATCCCGGGAGCTTACCGACCCATGTGCCCACTTTCACTCCCGATTTCACTCTCCACACTCCGCACCACTCCCTACCAACCCCTAACTGAAACTCCGACGCCGATTCAGACGTGGCAGAACCGCCCCATATTGGATCACACCCTCAAGCTTGGCCGTCACAGAGAAGGTCCGCCTTACTACATGGCTCTCGGGCCGGGCCTAGTCACCCCGGACCCTTGAGTAGCCTAGGTACTGCCGGACTCAAGTACTGCGCTCAAAAACAAAAGTCGCCTTGTAGCGGGGTCCATGAGGGACCGCAAGTATGTTGTGTTTGTTAAAAAGCCGATGAATGTAGGACTGGGTGAGGGACCGGCGTGGGGGACTGTTGAGGTGTTTGACGCATACAGAGTGACGTGGACCGTTACCCCTCTTCCATTACGGTACTTGGCCTTCCTCTGGTGAGGTGGCTCTGTGACGGGGTTTCAACCCCTCGGACACATTCAACACTCGTTTAGCGCAGGTCTTCGGACCTTACCAGTTACGTAAATCTAGCTCTGTAGGGAGTCTAGGACCGGCTTTGTATTCCCATACTGCCCCGGAATATAAATGGATTCAAAAAAAAAAAAAAAAAAAAAACACAGTGGCGTCCACAACAAAAGATCGGTGGGACTGGAACCAAGTCCAATCATACACCATCCCCAGTAGAGGAGAACAGAACGTCCCAACGTGCTATCTAAAAGCTGCTAGGTGGAGGATGCACAGAGGAGAAACCGGGTACTTCGTCAACTTCCCTAACCAACCAAGTTGGTTCTACCCAGTTGAGTTCAGCTTTGAACATACTTGCTGGTGTATACTCGCAACAAACAATGCAGGAGTACGAACAGTGATCAGACCAACAACACGCGAATATCGGTGCGACATCCTCAAAAGCGAAGTAGTTCCCCCAGCAAGGGTGGGACCCATCGACAGTGCAGTCACCACAAGCACCACAGAAGAAGGAGACTCCGAGTTGGAGCAAAGCAACGAAGAGTCCGAAGAAGACCACCTCTCACAAGTGAACGCAGAAGAAGAGGAAGAACTAGCAAACCTAGCAGGAGGAATTACGCTCAACGAAGTGTCACAAGCTGAGCAGATCATCATCCACCCACCAGACAAGATGACAACCACACAGTTAGAACCAATGTACACACTCCAGGTGGACCCCATACAAGTGCCACAGGATGGAGTCCCAGAAGACCTACTCCCCATCAACCCCAACACTGGACATTGAATAACCGCAGACGATGCGGCCCTCATGAGAGCTATCGGGCCCAACAAGCCAGACCCTCCCAAAGGAGGAGGACTGCCTGGAAGGGGCCCAGGAAAAGGCCACCCACATGGAGGGGGAGGCGGAGGACACGGAGGTGGCAGAGGACCACCCGGAGGAGGCAGATTCCCAGGGATAGGCCCCATAAGTAACCCACCCCAATCATCAGACAGACTCCAAGGCAATCCGCCCATGGTTTTCAATGGCGATCGCACCAAGGCCCTGCAGTTCAGGGCGCAGTGGAACCTATATCAAGGGGCCAACAGCACAAGCGACATCATGCACAACTACTACCACCGATCACTCCTCTTCCTTGGCTATATCCAGGGGGAGACGGTCAACGAATGGGTGATGTATATGACCGACTGGCTGATGTGCCAGACAGAGGCCGGATTCCCCAAACACACTTGACGCCTCTGGGAGGAGACCCTCCATGCCTTCACCAGATGGTTCGCCAACACCATGGAGAAGGAACAAGCGCAGGCAGAGCTGCGCAAAGGCATCCACATGAAGGAGGGAGACATTGACAGCTTCGTGGCCACTTTTGAACGTCTAGCTCGACAAGCTGACTACAATCTCGACACCCCTCAAACGCTAGACCTATTCACAGCAGGGCTGCCAAAAGCGCTGTTCACCAAGGTCTATGAGCAGTATGAGCCTGCCATGTTCGAAGCATGGAAGCAAGCGGCGATGAAGAAGCAACAGCAGTATATGCACCTACAGGCATGTCTTAACTCGCTAAAAACACCCACTCCGAGGACTACTCCACGCTCTAGCCCATGGGGAACCCCCCTGAGCGGATGGGCACCGAGAAACCTCCCCCATCACCAAAACCCCAACGCAATGGATACCTCCGCGGATAGAACACGGGTGTGAGGTGCGGAAGCAGAAGACACCCAAGGAAGGCTCGCCGGAGCAGAGTTTATACTCAACCGACAAAGGCCGCCCTATCCGCCCAGAGGAGGACCACGAGGGCGAGGCAGAGGAAGGGGGCCACCCCAAGACACCAGGGAAGTAATCTGCTACACCTGTAACCAGAAGGGACACTTCAGTCACAACTGCCCACAGCATCGCAACAACGTGCAGAGCAGCAACAGTAGGAGGTCAGAAACAGACTACTACACCCAAGAACCAAGGGTACAAGCACACACAGTGGTAACTCCACAACAACAAGCCCAAGAATGGCTCCAGGGAGTGGCCAGAGCGCCAGATGAAGTAAAAGACCTGGTCCTCCAAGAACTGTGGGGGAAAGAGGGTTTTCCAAATGCCTGAACCCGTTGGCCTGGGTGAGGGCGCTCCATTGTAACTCTGTAATAATCACATGCTACCGATCGTTGAGAATTCCAGTTTCTGTTCGAACAAGTTACAACATGGCCGAAGTAAAAGCACTGGTGGACTCTGGAGCAACAGACAGCTTCATCAAACCCACGTTCGCAAAGCAAATGGGGATTGGTCTCAAAGAGCTAGAGACTCCCAAAAAGATATGGAACATCAATAACTCAGAAAACAAAGCAGGACTAATCACACACTGCACAGATCTCGACGTACAAACTAAAGGAACCCACAAAACGATGAGGTTCCTGCTCACAGATACAGGGAACAAGGACATCATCCTTGGCTACCCATGGCTGGCCGCCTATGAACCACAGATCAGCTGGCAGCACGCCATCATCAAAGAGGACGCATACCCAGTGGTCCTTCGGACCACACACCCTGAGGATCGAGGGATAACCATTGCATTTGCCCCCACCAAGTTTACCAAGGATGAAAAGCGCCACGCCGTGCAACAACTCTATGAAGAATGGGAAGCAGTCAGAACACGCACCACCGCCACAGAATTGGCCATTGAAGCACGGCAATTCACCAGCACGATGGAGATCCCAGAAGAATACGTGGACTTTGCCAAGGTGTTTAGCGAAGAAGAGTCACACCGCTTCCCACCTTCATGACCCTGGGACCATGCCATCAAGTTCAAGAAGGACGCCCCAACCGCCATCGACTGCAAGATCTACCCCATGTCACACGACGAAGACATCACCCTCCAAAAATTTCTCGACAAGCAACTAGAGAAGGGGTATATCCGACCATCAAAATCCCCTTACGCATCATCCTTCTTCTTCGTCAAGAAGAAGGACAGGAAGCTGCGGCCGGTCCAGGACTATCGAAAGATCAACTCGTTCACCGTGCGTAACCAGTACCCCCTACCACTCATACAGAAGCTCATCATGGACTTGGGTAACACGGACATCTACACTAAACTCAACATCCACTGGGGGTACAACAATGTCCGCATCAAGGAAGGTGACAAAGAAAAGGCCGCCTTTAAAACGTGCCACGGATTCTTCAAACCGCTAGTCATGTACTTCGGCCTCACCAACTCGCCCGCCACCTTCCAGGCAATGATGGACTACCTCTGCGGTCCCATCATCCTTAAACACAAGTTGCTGGGCACTACCATTCGCATGTACATGGACAACATCAGCATCGCCTCCCGGAACAGCCGGGCAGGCCACATTGCAGCTGTACATGACATACTCCAGATCACGAAGGACAATGACTTGTACTTCAAGCCAGAGAAGTGCGTCTTCGGCACACCAGCAATCAATTACCTGGGGGTAATCCTTGAAAAGGGGGTGACACGCATGGACCCTGTCAAAGTCGCTGGCATCTGCAACTGGCCGACGCTGACCACGGTCAAACAGGTCCGATCTTTTCTCGGCTTCTGCAACTTCTATTGCCTCTTCATCAAGGGATTCACCACGCACACACGTCCACTGAACAGACTGACGCGAAAAGACATGGAGTGGCAGTGGGGACAAGCAGAAGAAAACACCTTTATGAAGCTCAAGACCCTGGTTACAAGCGAACCAGTGCTGGCACACCCAGACCTCAAAGAACAATTCAAGATGGAGGTGGACGCATCTGGCTTTGCGGTGGGTGCCGTACTCCTACAATGCAAGGAGGATGGCAAACGACACCCTATAGGCTATTACTCAGCAACGCTTAACAAAGCAGAGTGCAACTACAACATCTACGACCTGGAGCTGCTGGCCATCGTCAAAGCCTTCCACCACTGGAGACCCCTACTTGCAGGCTCCCCACACAAAACCAAGGTATTCTCTGACCACCTCAACCTGCAATACTGGAGATCGCTGCAGAGAATAAGCAAACACATCACAAGGGAAGTACTAGAACTGTCCAAATATGACTTTGAGATTCACCACATCAAAGGCACAGCCAATGGGAGAGCAGATGCACTCTCCCAAAGACTGGACTACAACCAAGGGGACAATGACAACAAGGACATAGTGGTCCTCCCTGACGCGCTCTTCGTACGAGCCACACAAGTCGAGGTGATCGTACCGAACACCCTGACAATAGAACCCGGAGAGATGGAGCGACCAGACACGATATACCATCAAGATGAGGATTACCTTCGCCCATGGATAGATGCACACCGGCTGAAGAAGATTGAAGGCACTTGGTACAAAGACGGAAGATGAGTGGTGACAGGCGGACTATATGACAAGAGAAGTATCATCTCCGCTCACCATGCACCACCAGTTTATGGACACCCAGGCATTAACAAAACCTCGCAATTAGTAGGACACTCCTACTGGTGGCCGAACCTCGCCCAAGACGTACTAGACTACGTCAAGGGGTGCGCTGAGTGTCAGAGGCACAAGGCCAACAACAGACCAACCTGAGCACCACTGTCCCCAATCTATCCGAACCCTGAAGCACTTCCATTCGAAACTATCACCCTTGACTTCATCACCAAATTACCCAGTCACAAGGGTTTGATTCAATCCTCACCATCACAGACCACGACTGTACCAAGGCAGCCGTCTTCATTAGTGATGTCAGGTCCAGTTGCCAAAACCGGAAAAAAAACCGCAACCCAACTGGACTGCAACCGGAAACAACCGGACTTTCGGTTGCGGTTGGGGCCCAGCACGGTGAAGTGTGGTTGCAGTTGCTGAGATCACATCATGTTTTCCAACCGGTCGCAACCGACTGCAACCGGTTGCAACCCAACTATGGGTTCTGGTTGGCAGGTCTGCGCACAACAGTCACAATGACGGACACATCACCCTCCTCTTCATCACTGCTGCCTCAAACAGCGATGGCACCGACGCCATCATCTGACCCAGCGCTGTGCAAACTTGTGGACGACATATCTACTCTGATGCTGCTCCAGGCTGCGGACCTCATCACGCTCCTCAAGGTTCCTACCCATGACGACACACCACAAACCATGCACATGACGGATGACAACTCCCTCACGGTTTCGAGTTCGCAATCTGGAAGTGACATGGAGAAGAAAGCATCCCGAGGATCTACTACTAGTACCTTCTCTTCCCCTTCTCTCATCACCATTGTAAGTGTCCTCATTGGGCCATCTTAGCTGATTCTTGCGTCCAGGTGCCTTTCCAGCATTGCTCGTTCGTATTTAGACCCAACTGTACACTCACGCACATACACCCACAAATTGCCATGTGCAGAATATGCTATTAATGTAGCTGCGCTGCACACACACATGGTCAATATATAATCGACCTGAGAACGTACAGAAACACCGCCTCATTGGCTTGCACGATGTCCACCATGCATGGATGGCGCTTGAACTGAGACATGAAAAATCATCCCGATAAGCAAGGACACTACCTGAGATGAACACCATGATGCATAACACAGCCCGAACGCTGAACACGTTTGATTAATGAACTATGGTGAGATAAAAGCAAGTTTACAGCAACGTGAATTACCGCTTCCTCCACCTCGTCCTCCCTTTTCTACACCCATATTCGACCAAGAATGCCTTCAAAATCTAGTTCATCGCGCATCAATAGGTCTCCAAAGGGAAAGAAACGGCGTGCAGAAAGTACAGACTTGAAGGACCAAGACGAGGGCGATGATGAGGAACAGGCACCCCCAAGCACTCGAAAAAGTCAGAGAAAGGAGAAAACACAAAAAGTGGAGAGTGCAGGAAAGGAAGGAGTAAGGCAGTTGAAGAGGAAGGGTAAGAGAAAGCAGAAAGAAGTGGTTGTTGACGAAGATGAGGGAGCAGAGACAGAGCCCGAGGTTGTCAACGATTCTGAAGAAGATGGTGATGAAGTGGAGGTAAGTTTCGGCCCCCCGATGGTAGAATCTCAGCTCACCCATGTCATCTTGCTAGGACCTTGATGCATACCAAGGCCGGGGTATACCCAAGATAGTCATAGCCAAAAAAGACTCGACATGGGATCTTCTCACAGTCTTCAGCGATAAGATTAAGGTCGTATTTAAGAAGTCGATGGGGATTACTGAGACACTGGAAGGCCGATGGTGCATGATTTGCAGGTCAGTAATCGGAATCATATGGGTTGGTTACTTACATGGCATTCTAGAGCTGAAGCCAAAAAGGCGCTAAAGGAGAAGAGACGGACAAGCAGAACATTGAGACAATGTTTTCTACTCTGGTCAAATTTGACATGTCGTGGCCACATTGCTAGCCATCACTTCAAAGAATATGAGATGCGGTGTGGGGCAGCAATTCCGAAGATCATACCAAATTTCCGTTGTGTTCCTCCTGAAGCAAAGAAGGAGAAAAGGGACATAAAGGAGCAGAGCATGCTGACATTTCCAAAGGAGTCCACCAGAGCAACAGAATTTTCGAGGGTGGGGCTCTTAGAGGCGGTAACAAAGCACCTTGTCTGTGATGACCAAGTCAGTTTGGGAGTCCAATTCGATCGAACAACACCCTAACAAATGTCCCTAGGCCTTAACGCTTCCGAGGAAATCAACATTCCGAAATTGCCTGGTCGTTATGTGACCAAAAACCAGATCTGCTGACCTACCAAGCTGCCACAATGTAAGGGTCTACTTGAAGAACACCTTTATTCAGCACGTCAAACTGCTGTGCAGCGATATCAAGGTCAGTAAAGCCGGATCGAACTCACCTGGTGACATTTTTGATGATAGGTCATATCTGATTAGAATGCCCCAGGAAAGGTGTCGACAACTGCTGATGGGTGGACTGCAGACACCACAAAACTGGGATACCTTGGCATGACTGCACATTGGATCGATGTCGATGCTGCCAACGGAACATGGACTCTTCGAGGTGAGGTAGTTGGGTTCTGCCTGATCCATGGGACACATACGGGTAATAACCTGGGCCGTTACTTCGTTGGCCTCTGTGATCGTGTGGGTATCATGTCACGTTCGTATTCAAAGGTGCGTCGTTGTGTCATCTCACACTGATCTGAATTGGTACTTACGCTGTGATGCAGCTCTATACCATAATGCTTGACAACACATCATCGAACAACACCTTTTGTGATACCATCAAGTCTCAGCATCGACACTGCCAGCTCCCTCTCTGGTCAGCTGCTGAACAGCAACTGCCGTGAGTACTGCTCATCGCTATGATCTGAGTTCTCACATTGACCACCTCGGATCTAGGTGTCTTGAGGATGTCATCAACCTTGCAAATGTAGATATCATGTCACACATCACAAAACTCGCAGTCATTGAAACTACGAATGCCATTTGGGAATATGACCCATCCAATCTCGATAACCGTGTGCTTGGTGGTGGCTTGGACGTGATTGCAACAATCTGCACACTAGCAGTCAAGGTACGTTCCATTTCCCTTACTTTATTTGGTTCTAACTCTATGCCATCGGGGTGTATAGATCCAGGCTTCGGGTCAACGAATTCAGAAGTTCGAATCACTCCAGATTGAGTGCGGCACCACAACACCCCTCAAGATCACACTCCATAGCAACACACGCTGGGGTTCCGCATTTTCTATGCTGGATCATGCGTACAAACTTTGTGCGGTAAGTTCCGTCCCATTTCTGTTGTATTATACTCATCAAACTCCCAAGGCGATCAATCTTTTCGTCTCGTCTGCGGATCAACTCTATGGTCCCATCACAACATTGCGACGTGATGGCCGTGTCATCAAAAAGGTCCCCTGGTCTGTTTTTGCCTTGTCAGACATGGTTTGGGCCTAGAGATGTCAGGTCTGGTTGGGTCTGGTCTTTTACCCCTTTTGGCCGCAACCGGAACCGCGACTGGTTGGTCTTTTCCTGGCTGTGGCACAACCGACAACTGGACCACAACCGACTGGTATCGTCGGTTGTGCGACCAGTTGTCGTCGGTTGGAACCGGTTCCAACCGCCCAACGGGCCAACATGGCCCGCCGCTGGTAGGGAACGACAGGGCGGTGACAACACCACGGTATAGGGACATTGCCCTATACCGTGGGTCATTTATTACCATAGACTAAATAAACTAGTACTGAACATAACTACTAGTACTGAACAATGTATCATAAACGAGTCAAAAGAACTAATATATGCCGCAGAGTCACTGCCCCTCACTGTCGTCGTGTGTTGCGTCGTGTGTCGTGTGACTTGTGTCGTTGTCGTCATTGTCGTCATTGTTGTTGTAGTCATCGGCACCATCGTAGTCGTTGTAGTCGTCGGCGCCATCGTAGTTGTTGTCGTTCGGTGTTGCCTTGGTCTTCACCTCGCTGTCGCCGTTGTCGAGTTGGAGACGATGCGGTGCGCCTTGCACCTCGCCCATCATTGTGGTTGAGATGTGGGGCAGTGGCAGTGCTGGTTGGTAGCTTGATGGGCTTGGGGGTGCATTGGCGAAGTCGATGCTTGTCGTCGCTGTGGGTGAATACTGGCGCTTGGCCGTCACAGCTAAGTCACAGTTCCCTAAAGCGTGAGTACGCGTGTATGTATGGCCCGGGTACTGCTGGTTTGTTCGCTGCATGTGCACTATCAATACACAACTTGCTATCAACCAACCACAACCACAACTCAACACGCATCGTGCACCTCCCCGACGCAGCCCCAAGCTGCACGCGCGACTGCCACCAGGGCCCTGCCAATGCAGTGGCCCCAACCACGACAACGGCGGCAACGGCGACCACGACAGCCACAATGCTCAGGCGATAGCGGTGTCAACGGCAACGGCAACAACAACAACAACAAGACTGACAACAACTACGACGGCAACGGCGACTACAACGACTTACGACAGCGACAGCGACTACAACAACTACAACGGTGACTACGACAACTACAACGGCAATGGCGACAACTATGACTATGACATGACGATGATGACGGCATTTTCATGGTTATTAATAGTAGTAGTAATAGTAGTAGTATTTGTTTTGTACATTAAGTTACAAGCCTTTATAAAGTTCTGTTTAGATCTGTAATACTGCACCCATAGTTGGGTTGCAACCGGTCGCAGTCGGTTGCAACCGGTCGGAGAAGGCGACGCAATTGCAGTGACCGCAACCGCACCTTTCTGTGCCAGGCCCCAACTGCAACTGGAAGTCCGGTTGTTTGTGGTTGCAGTCCGGCTGGGTTGCGGTTTTTTTTCCGGTTTGGGCAACTGGACCTGACATCACTAATTGGGCCCGAGTTGTGGACGCGAAAGCAATCTTGGCTGTGAGTTTTGGTCCTCTCAATCACTAGTGATTCACCACAACGTTGCTATCAGGATTCCAACTGCATTCTTCACCACTTCTCAGCTGACAAACACCCAAGTTTATATTGCGCGCTTCCTGCACTCGAGAATCTCCAAAGTGCTTGGGAAGCAAAACTCGACAATTCCCAGTTTGAGCTCTATCACAATGCAATCAGGGATGGCCTAGCGAAACTAATGAAGTACTATTGCAGGTTTGACGAAAAGCCCATGTACATCCTCGTGCTTGGTAGGTTTTCCGTTGTAATATTGTATTTAATATCGAGTTTAAGTATTACAGTGCTTCACCTGTACTTCAAACTTCATTACATCAAACTTGCATGGGGGGGAGTAGAGGAACAGGTGAAGGAACAAGCAAAGGGAAATTGGTATGCTAAAAACTGGCAAGAGGAAGTGTTGAACATTGTTGAGCGAGCTGTATGTCTTCTGTGGTTTTTTGGTCACACGTCGCATAACTGGTACGTTAGATGGAAGAATACTTGACCACGTTCCCACAACCCCAACCAGCCTCTCCTGCTTCACCGACTTCATCAACCAGTCTACCAGAGCCATTCCTGTCGGAATTCAATCAGCATCGGCTACAGCTCCTCTCCCAAGGTTCCAATGAAGAATGGCGGCTGGAATTGCGGCGATATCTGCAGGATGTACCTGCAGATGTGACACGGGACACAGACATCGTCCATTGGTGGTCGGTAAGCACACATCGAAGGCTTTCTTGCCGCTTTCTTGATAAATTGTTACAGAACTATTCTAAGGTATATCCTATGCTAGCCTGCATTGCCCTTGATGTTCTCCCCAGCCAAGCATCGTCTGTGTCATGTGAACGAGCCTTCTCAAGCAGCAAACTGACAGCCACAGACCAATGTGCACGACTCAAGGTGGAAGTCTTCGAGGAGCTGCAAGTGTTGAAGGCGACATGGCGTCGCCAAACTGTCGACCTTGCACAACAGAACTCAGAGGACACTGAGGAAGTGTTGGACGAGTTTGAGGACCTTTGTCTGGAAGATGAGGAGATGAGGCAGTGGGATGAGTCAGATTCGGATTCAGAAGGTCTTGGACAGTAATCTACGTGCTGTTGTACATCTGCTGTATGTTTACTGCAAATGCAGGCATGGCGCTGTGCCAATCGATCACAGTTGTCAGTTGAAACTGGTCCCAACCAACCCCGACCGGTTGCACAACCGATGACCACCGGTTGGTCGTGGTCCAGTTGTCGGTTGTGTGATGGGTGTAAAATGACCAACCGGTTGCAGTTGCGGTTGGGGCCTAAAGGGGCTAAAAACCAGACTCAACCGGACCTGACATCTCTAGTCTTCATCCCCTGTCAAGAGGAAATCACTGCAGAGGGAACTGCCGCTCTATACGCTAAGCACATCTTCCTACGATTCAGGCTCCCCTCCAAAGTGATCAGTGACAGAGACCCACGCTTCGCATCCAAATTCACGCGAGAACTGTGCAAGATCCTGGGGATTTCACAGAACGTCTCCACTGCCTACCACCCCCGGACGGACAGGCAGTCCGAACGGACTAACCAGTGGCTCGAGCAATACCTCTGCTTCTGGACTAATGAGAGGCAAGATAACTGGGCAGTGTATCTCCCTATAGCGGAATTCACGCACAACAACTGGCCCCATGAGACCACAAGGAAGTCCCCTTTCTACCTCTTAATGGGGTACAATCCACCTGCTGATTGGATCGATAGGCCATCACCCATACCCCAGGTGGCACTGAGAATCGATCAGTTCCAGGAAGCCAGAGCGCAGGCCAAGGTGCTCCTTATCAAGGCACAGAAGTCATGGGTCAAACACAAAGATACGCCCAAGTACAAAGAAGGCGACCTTGTGTGGCTAGAAGGGCGCCACCTGTGGACCAACCAGCCAACTGCCAAGCTTGTGCCCAAGAGACACGGCCCCTTTAGGGTTGCACAGGTGATGTCCCCTGTCAACTATTGCCTCGAACTTCCCACACAGTGGAGTATCCACCCGGTGTTCCACACCGATCTTCTCACCAGATACCACAAGACCACAACACATGGGCCTAATTACCAGCGCCCACCTCCAGATCTAGTAGAAGGCAAAGAGGAATATGAAGTCGAGAAGATTCTAGACTCGCAAAGGTTCGGAAGAACGTGGAAACTGCAGTACCTTGTGAAATGGAAGGGATATCCCAACTCAGGGAATCAGTGGGTCGACTGGAGCGAAGTATTCACCGACCAGGCCATTCGGGACTTCAAAATGTTGAACCCCATGAGAGAAGTGCATATAAAAAGGGTTCACTACAAGCTAAGTCCCTCAGCAACTCCTGCTACATTCTCCCATCCTGTCTACCTTTGCACCATGTCCTCTTGCTTGCTCCCATCACAGTCCACCATCGACACCATCACCCAAGCCCTGGTCACCACCCATGGGCCTGCCACCTGCAAGGACGCCATCGCCGTCCTCCGAGCCTTCCCAGACCCCACCATCAGAGGGGACGCCGACTCCCCTGGTGCGCAGCCTCCTACCTGCGAGGCGGTCCCAGAAGAAGAAGAGTGTGCCCTACTCGAGGGCGAGGCCACAGATAGCCTCGTTCCACACCCTGACGGACACGGTGACAGTGAACCTGTCCAAGTACCACACCAAATTTGGGCCCATGCGGCCATGGAAGGAGGTGGTGAAGGAGTGGAGGGACGAGCAGCTGCGGAGGGCGCAGCTGAGGCATTGACGTCTGATACGCCAGACTGGGGTCTGGCCAAGGATGCCCCCAACGACTACCCAGCTATGCACCCCCTCATTCACTCCACCACAGACACTGACGACCCATGCAAGACCCCCTACTCACTCAACACTGACAGAACCCCCATGTACAAGCAGGATCTCGAGGTGATGGGCCCTCGCACCCACCAACCCCTCGTCACTATCAACACACGAGTCCCCAGCGGCTTTAAAGCCAATGCTGGTGCGGACTACGTCCCATTTCGCATCATCTCCCCCGACAGGGTTGAGCGCGAGGCCCACTACCACCAAGTGATCATGGGGCCAGACCCCATGGTGGTAGGCATCATCAACGAGTCAGACAAGGTCTACGCTCGCCCCCTCTACACCGCCCCCCATTACACTTATGGCGGCAAACCCATGTACCCTGCAGCAGACATGGTCCTCTTCACAGAGGCCTTCAAAGATCGGGCACACGTCAACCGCTGCCTCAACTCCATCCACGACCTCTCCCTCACAGCGGAGGTCCACCGCTACCACATCACCGACAGGGAGTACGAGCGCATTAACCAGCGCATTGACAACCTCATTGCCGCCCTGGGGAAGGCCCAAGGTAAGGTGGCAGGCAGTCGACGTCGGCTGGAGATGGCCAATGCGATGGAGTGCATCGAGGACAAGGTGGGCACCATGGTGGACTATGAGCTGACAAAGAAGAAGACCTGCAGGGGTCAGAAGACCGCCCAGCAGCCGAAGCGTACACGGATTCATTACAAGGAGGAGGGCTTTGGAGCATCAGGGCATCGCACCTGAAGAGGGGGTGATGTTGCGATCGGACTCATTGGTACGGACTGCAGTCTTGTGGGGTTCTGACTACCCTAGTATTAGTCAGGGACAGTCGTCTCAGTCAGCTCATTGCGGTTATCACATGTTACATAGTACAGACTTGACTCATACCTAGGACAGTCATAGTAGGGTTCAAGCTACTATCGCTACTGGGTACCTTACATTCAGGAGGAGCTTCAAAGCTCCTCATCAATTGTATATCTAGTAGGCAGTGCGAAGACCGAGCTCCTTAGCTTGGTCTTCTTGAATCCTTAAGTCCTTGTTCCAATTCTCATCTCCTTCCCTCTCATCTGCCTTCTTTCTCTCCCTCTCTGCCTGCTATTGTGTCTGGCCTTCGTAAGGCAGATCACCCAGCGACACATATGCCTGGTGGACTTTGCCCCAGTGCCTGCAACAATTGTGTTCCTTCTGAGGTTGTGTATCTATATTCGCTAAGTCGCCCTTCGAGTGTTCAGCCACTCTGTCACTGCTCAAGTCAAGCATCGTTAGGACGGGCCTAACGCAACACAGACACAGTGATAGTACTGATGGAGGGAGCTGGTACATTCGTAACCGAGGGAGAGGGGAGCATTGATCACAAGGAGAAGGGGGTTGGTGCCATGGCGGTACTGGTCGTAGCCATGCACATGCCTTTTTGTGGGCAGTTGTGCGAGATGTGCCCTTGAGCACAACATCTAAAACATCGTCCCTCCTTCTGAAGCTGGGCTTTGTTGGTATCAGTGAGGGCCACGGAGGCTTGGGTGCGTCCAACATCCATGGCATTGGGGTTGCACATTCTGTTGAGGGCCTGGACCCACTGCTCTCTGCTGTGTCCACCCTTTTTGCTGTGCGATTGCTTGCCCTTGCCCAGGTGGTCCTTTAAAATAAGGTATTCAGCCTGCTGAAGATGGGCTGCCACCTTCCACTGCTCCCAATTGACAGGGTGCTGGAAGCAGATGGCATTAATGACTAACTGGTTGGGATGCCCATCTTGGAATAGTTCAAGGGTCGTGGCTTCATCAGGGTTATACCCTGCTTTGGTGACAAGGTTCTGGAATGTGGCGATATACATGTTGATGTCTTTGCCCTTCATGGTGAGGGTCTGTAATGCTTTGCAGGCATTGGTTCATTCTGCTGAGTCAGTATAGGCTTGTACAAATCAGTTGCGGATTGTCGTCCACAAGACCATGTTTCCATGGTCTACTCCCATGGCTATTTGTTCGTTAAGCCACCAGGCCTGTTCTGCTACCCAATCTTTGACAAGGGGTCCCCTAACATAAGAGAGGAAGGTCATGGCGCAGGAAGAGGGGATCTGTAACTGGTCTATGTCCAGGTTCATTCCTTCATAGAGATCAAATGCGAGCAGGAATGCTTTGCTTTTGTCTTGCACCCCAGTGAACTCTTGGGGGGGGTTTCCTCCTAGTCTTCCATGGCCTCCAGGTGTGATTATTGGTGCAGCTCCTCCTGGTGCAGCACCACTGCCTCCTGCTGGTGGAACTGGGGCGCTGCCACTAGGCAGGATCAGTGCTCCTCCTCCACTTGAGCCCAAGGCTCCAGAGGGTCCTCCTCCTCCACCTGCTCCTCCACTGGTGAGAGTGGTGCTGGCCAAAGCTTGCTGCTGGTCTGGGCTGTCAACGTCAATACCAGTGGGGGTGTGAGTTCTGAAGGGTCCTATGCCAAGTGCTGAAGGTACAAGGCTGATGGTGTACCACTGTCCGTTCTTTGCTGAGTAATCAATGTATGCCCACTGGCAGATGTCATCAGGATAATGGATCTGTCAGTATTTTTGTGTATTGGGGTGAAAAATGAAGTATCCTTCAGTCCCTTCGTGTTCTTTCCAGACCGCAGCTCCTTTGATTTTGTCAGAGAGCTCGTCAGTGCTATAGCGCTCAATGTCTTCGGCCTGGAACTGAGATCAGCTGTGACTGGGTGTCGCCACTGTGAGAGACTTGACTTAATGTAACACCACCACAGGGGTGTTAAGTACAATGTGTACTCATAAGTCAACAGGATCGGAAGCATGCGAGTCAGTTAGGACTCAGTTTGGTGGTGAACAAGTATCACTTGGTCTCCCAGGGACACAAGGATAATAGCAGAGGATAGGGCTCAAGCATAAGGGCGAGCGAAGACGGAGACTCAAGTGTAGAGGCAAGTCAAACAGTGATCATGAGGCAAAGATGATGTGGTATTACACAAGAAGTCAAGTCTACCATACAAGCTAGGTAATACTGGACTTATATACAAATTCAGGGTGTTTGTCATCGACAAACATAAGGTGCAATCCTAGGGTATGGGCCCTAGAGAGCTAACAAAGAAAGAGACTGAAGAGTTAGGGATCACACTGGGTTGACCCTCGTGTTTCTTGTGTATTTTTGTATGTAGCTTGTAGATCTTGAAGGTGTGATCCAGGTGCATTTGTTTTGGTGTCAAATGGTGCAGAAATGGCATAGCTATGACCTCTGCAAATTTCAAGTCTCTAGCACTGAAATTGATGCTACAGTGCTGTCATGAATGACCACATGTTGGCAAAAAACCCGTGACATGGGGGGTAGGGGTATTGTCACATTTGTGACAGCATTGTGAGATCAGTTTTGGTGCTAGAGACTCAAAATTTGCAGAGGTCATAGCTATGCCAGTTCTGCACCAATTGACACCAAAACAAATGCCCCTGGATCACACTTTCAAGATCTACAAGCCACATACAAAAATACACACTAAACCCAAGGGTCAACCCAGTGTGATCCCTAGGAAGAGTACATATGTGGCACACAACAGATGAGGAACTGGTGTTTATACAAGAGAGGAGACAAACCTGGCACACAACAGATGAGAAACTGGTGTGGTGCCAGAGTGTACAGGGTACTCTACTTATACTATACAGAGGTGTGACACTAGTACAACACAAGTAACATAGAGTCACAGAATACAAGGAGCATTGTTCTACAGAGGGACACAAAGGAGTGTGTAAATGGAGAACAAGGTGCAAAGTGTTGATAAGTGACCCGCACACACTTAGCAGCTCATATGGACATGCAGATAACGGACTGCTTTAGATTAGATATACAGGACATGTAGATTAGATTAGTGTGATCTTTACAATCTCAGACTTCTTGTGTATTCTTATCTATGACATCACATGTACATGACATCATGGACTTCTCTAGACCGTCCTTGTACTATTGTCTTTGTACTTCCCTTTGTTCCCTTATCTTTATTGTGATGTCACTATGATATCATAGTCTGGACTCTTATTGTTCTATATGCCTTGTTCTCCAGAACAGTACATTCCTTTTGTCTCTGTGCAGAACAATGCGCCTTGTATTTACTGTGACCTGTGTTACTAGCATCACCCCCTGTAGCAGTATAAGTAGAGTACCATGTACGCTCTGGCACCACACCAGTTCTCATCTGTTGTGTGCCAGGTATGTCTTATCCTCTTGTATAAACACCAGTTCTTATCTGTTGTGTGCCAGACTTCCATCTGCTTCACTTGCTTGACTATCTCTGTTGCTGCTTCAAGTACCACCCTCATATCTCACCACAGTCTACTTTGCCACTGTGAGTATGTCCTACATGTGTACTGTTCATCACAAAGAACAAGGGAAGTCTAGACTATGATATCATAGTGACATCACAATAAAGATAGAACAAAGGGAATGAGTACAAGGACAAAATACAATAGGAGTCCAGAGGAGTCCATGATGTCATTGTACAGAGATAAGCATCAGGAAAACCTATGTTTTACTTATCCATACTTTTCTGTACTTTTCCATTCTTTGCAGAAAACAAGTCAAAAAAGTAAGAAAAAGAAATCCCTCTTTCTTTTTTTTTTACTTGCTGAACTGCCAAAAAAAAGTACAGGATAAGTAAAGTACCAAATGACCAAAAATGGACAAAATAAAATGACCAAAAAAGGAAATATCAGACCAAACCTTATTTCTTTGGTCCGGAATTACCATATATGGTAATAAATCAGACCAAATTTTCAAAAAATCGGACCAAAATCCAAAATATTTTATGCCCAAAAAGTATAAAAAGTACAGAAAAAGAAGAGGGGATTTCTTTTTGCAAGTAGTTGGTACTTTTCTGAAAGTGTGATGACTCACTGTCACTCGACAGGGAGGCACGACAGGGGTCAGAAAACCGGGGGTGGTGGAGAACTTGGGGCGGGGCACAGAGACTACTGTGATGGGGGCGCTTTGGCTCAACCGACAGAACTGGCGTGTCGGCTCAGGGAAGTGTCGCTAAGTGCAAGCTACTCGACTTGCAGCTGAAGGGGCACAGGCTCAAGTGGCTGGGAGAGGCAAAGGGAGGATGTCACAAGTGGACAGTCTGAGGGACTGTCCGTTCTATTGCGCTGGCTTATATACCTATAGGGATGGTCTGTGCGTAGGTTTAGGGCAGGCTTAGGGCCACCTGATGGGTGCTGCAGAATACTGCGGCATGGAACATTCCGGAGACATCTAAGAATAGTGTCCAATGAGAAAATGAGAACGTATCGTACGACTGCTCTGCAGTCGATGACGCGATTGTGGTGTGACTGCTCCACAGTCCAATCATAATAATCATAGAAGTGGTACGACTGTCCCGCAGTCAATGTGTCATAACGATTTGACTGCTCCGCAGTCCAATCAGATAAATCCAGGGAATGGTACGACTTGGAGTCGTCAGGTGACTTGATAAACCATGGGAGATCACGTGACCGATCACGTGATCGTCGGAGTATGGAATTCAAACTCCGACTTCGGATTTCCCCTTTAGGAAGGAGATTACATAAGACTGGGCCGGTGTGGACCAGTCTTAGACACCTGAGTCATGACCCAAATTTCTAGGTTTGTGACAGTATCCCCTTTTTAACACCGTGCTGCACCAACAGCACTGGTTGACTTTGGTTTAGGGGCGCAGGGGTGGTCCTTGTGGAACTTCAGGACTAGGTCTTGGGAGTGGCTCATCTGGGATGCGGGGAGCCAGGAATTCTCGGAATCGGGGTATCCCTTCCACTTGATCAGGTAAAGTATTCCCTTCTTGTTGGGTGATACTTTGGAATGCAGGACCGCTTCAACTTCGTAGTGTTCATCTTCTCCATGAACAATCTCGGGAGGGGGTCGGGTGAAGTTCGGTCCGTGGGTGTCATTCTCGACGTATGGAGAGATCAGGGAATTGTGGAAGACTGGATGGATATGCCATGTCTTTGGGAGTTGGAGTTTACAATTAACTCCCCAGGTGATTAAGACTTTGAATGGACCATGGCGTCAGGGGGCAAGCTTGGGCTTGGGATGTGTGGTGTGGATATTGGTTCCTTCCAACCAGACTAACTCTCCAGGCTTGAATACTTGGGACAGGACTTGTGACTTGGAATTTCGCATAATTTCCACCACTACTTTTAGCGCTGTGGTAACCTCGGAGCGGATTTGATTCAGGGTGTTCAGCCGTTCTTCGGCTGCGGGGATTCGGGTCGTGAAGTGGATGGGAGGAATGAACTCGGGTTTGAACCCATACCACACTTCGAAAGGTGATTTCTTCGTCGCACTGTGTTGCCGAACGTTGTGCGCAAACTCCATGAATGGGATCAACTCTGCCCAATTATCTGCTTGGAAGTTGCAGAAAATGTGAAGGTATTGCTCGAGCTCTTGATTGACTCACTCGGTCTCTCCATCTGTCTGTGGATGGAACACGGTTGACATGGTGGACTTGACTCCCAGTTTGCTCCAAACTTCCTGCATCACCTTAGATGCGAATTGGGGTCCTCTGTCCGAAATGACTTGTCGGGGAAGTCCGGTACGTCTCCAGACTTGTTCCAGGTATAACTTGGCAGTTTCATCAGCCGTGATAGTCTTGTTACAGGGAGCGATGACCGTCGCTTTACTGAGGCGATCTACGACCACAAACAATGTGTCGTAACCGAGGGACACGGGGAGGTCGGTGATGAAATCCATAGTGATGGTTCCCCACACCTCTGTGGGAACCGGATTGGGTTGCAGGGGCACTTGAGTTCGGGGTTTGATCTTTGTCAATTGACAGATAGCGCATCCATCAACGTAACTCTTGACGAAGGTGGACATCCCTGGCCACCAGAAGTCTCAGGATACCAGCTCATAGGTTTTCCATCTTCCTGGATGTCCTATAGCGATGTGATCGTGGTATTGCTTAATGATGTCTCTTCGAAGATCATCGTTCTTGGGAACGTAGACTTGTCCTTGGAATAAGATGACTCCATCTTCCAGATTCCACTCTTCCAATCCTTTGGTGAGTGAATGGGGGCCGCTCTTCAAGAGGGTTTCCAACACCATACTGACTTCTTTGTCATATGTCTGCGTGTCTCGGATTCGTTGTCGCAGGGTGGTGTCTCCTAACACCATAACGGCTGCTCTCTGCACCGCGTTGACTTGAAAATATCTTGTATCCAGGAGCACTCGCTTTTCATCTTCATCTGCTATCCCCTTTTTATGATCTGGACACCTGGACAGTGCATCAGACTTGTTCTGACTGCCTGGTTTGTGGATGATGATGAACTGGAATTGGGACAGAAACAGCACCCACCAGGCCTGTCAACAGGAAAGTATTTGCTTCTTCATAAAGTAAGCCAGGTTGCCATGGTCGGACCACACCTCTGTGGTATCACTACGTCTCTCGAGGTAGTGTCGGAATGCATGGAAAGCATGGATGATTGCAAGGAGTTCCTTGTCACAAATCTCGTAGTTGCGCTCTGCCGGGAGAAGAGATTTTGACAGAAAGGCAACCAGATGCCAATGGTTCAAGGCATCGGGTTGTTCCAGAATAGCCCCAGTCGCAAAATCACTGGTGTCAGTGATGAGTCGGAATGGCTTGGAATGGTCAGGAAGGGCTAAGACAGGGGCCTGCGTGAAGGCTTTGATCAGGATGTGGAAAGCGCTTTCCGCCGCGGTATCCCAAGAAAAGAGCACATCTTTCTTGGTCAGGTCAAAGAGTGGTCTGGCGACAGTGGAATAGTCTCGGATGAACCGTCGATAGAAGTTACAAAAGCCCAAAAACGCTTGGACTTGTTTGACTGTACGCGGGACGGGCCACTTGGTAATACCAGCCACCTTGGCTGGATCCAAGGAAACTTGGCCGTTGGAAATCACGATTCCAAGGTATTCGACAGAGGTTTGTGCAAACGAGCACTTTTCAGGTTTCAGAAAGAGGTCATGCTGCTCCAAACGCTGGAGCACCTCATGGGTCAACGCAGTCAGGGAGTTGATATCTTCCGTGAAGATGAGGATGTCGTCAAGGTAGACCACAATGTGTCCACCATCAATTTGAGACTCGAAAACTTGATTCATGAACGATTGGAACGTTGCTGGTGCATTGCAGAGACCGAATGGCATTACGGTCGGTTCGAAAAGGCCTAGAGAGGTCTTGAAAGCTGCCTTGTATTTGTCACCCTGACGAATCCGGATATTGTTGTACCCCCAATGAATATCCAACTTGGTGAAATAACGCGCGCCGTGAAGCTTGTCAATTAACTCGGGAATGAGGGGTAGAGGCGCCGTGTTTTTGACGGTGATGTTGTTCAGAGCCCGGTAATCTTGAACCAGGCACAGCTTTCCGTCCTTCTTGTCGACGAAAAAGAAGGGGCTGGCCATGGGGGACTTGGAAGGGTGGATGTATCCTTTCCGCAGGTGTTCAGAGATGTACTCCTTGAGTGCATCCGCCTCTTTAGGCGTCAGACGGTAGACTGAGCAATTCTTCATGCTCCCTCCTGGTTTCAGATCAATCACATGATCCCAGGGTTGATGCACAGGCAAGTGGTGGGACGCTTCCTCGCTGAAGACTCGGGAATATCGTTGGAAGTGACTCGGAATTGATGAACAGTACACATGTAGGACATACTCACAGTGACAAAGGGGACTGTGGTGAGATATGTGGATGGTACTTGAAGCAGCAACAGAGATAGTCAAGCAAGTGAAGCAGATGGAAGTCTGGCACACAACAGATGAGGAACTGGTGTTTATACAAGAGAAGAGACATACCTGGCACACAACAGATGAGGAACTGGTGTGGTGCCAGAGCGTACAGAGTACTCTACTTATACTATACAGAGGGGTGACACTAGTACAACAGAAGTAACACAGAGTCACAGAATACAAGGAGCGTTGTTCTACAGAGGGACACAAAGGAGTGTGCAGAAGGAGAACAAAAGCGCAAAGAACAATAGAAAGGCTAGACTATGATATCATAGTGACATCACAATAAAGATAGAACAAAAGGAATCAGTACAAGGATGAAATACAATAGGAGTCCAGAGGAGTCCATGATGTCATTGTACAGTGATGTCATAGATAAGAAAGTCCGAGATTGTAAAGATCATAATTATCTAATCTACATAAGTCCAGTATATCTTATCTAGAGCAGTCCGTTATCTGCGTGTCCATGCGAGCCGCTAAGTGTGCGCGGGTCACTTATCAACAGGAATGTGATCCTTGGAAGGAATAGGGGCGTTCTTCGCCGCTATCTTGGTACTCGTGGTGATCTTTGCTTGGATGGCCAAGTGGTCGTACTTGGGGAAACTGTGCCTCCACAGGAAAGGCTCGATAGCCTCTTGAATGAATGCGCGTTCAACAGGTTCTACTGCTTCAGTAGTCGGGTTTAAAGCATCTTCTGCTTGTTTAGATTCGGGGCCTAACTCTAGGTTGGTGTCTCGGAAAGGAACTCGGGATGGAACTTCATCACTCGCAGGGACTCGGGACGGAACTGCTGTCGTAGCAGGGACTCGGGAAGGAATTCAGGATGGAACTGCATCTCTTGCAGGGACTCGGGATGGAACTGCTGTCGTAGCAGGGACTCAGGAAGGAACTTGGGATGGAACTGCATGCTTTGCAGTCAGGTTTGAAGCTTCTTCGGCTTTTCCAGGTTCTAACTCTAGAATGTTGATTGTCGTGTCTCGGGTTTGGGGTACTCGGGAGGAAAGGACTACGTTCTTCGTAGACAAGGTGCAATTGCTTGAGCACCGCGTGAAGGTGACTCGGGGCCTTGCCCAGTCGATCTCGGGATTATGGGCCTGGAGCCAATCCGTTCCTAGGATTATGTCGTGCTCCCCCAAGGTGGTGACATACAATTCGACCACCTCCTCGTGATAGGTGTTCTCTGCCGTACTGATCCTTAACTTCTGGATCATGGTAAACTTGACTACACCCGTCTTGTTAGGTGACCCATCCACGTTTCTAACTGGTAAGGGTTTGATTAGCGTCCTGAGAGTCAAGCCGTTCGCACGCGCGAACCCATCATCCACGATGATGCCCTCCGTGCCACTGTCCAACAGGGCGCGGGCACTGATTTCTCTGCCAGATCTCTTCCCTACTAGTGTCACCCTGAGAACGAAAGAAGGTGCTCTCTTGTTTCGTATCGTCTCATGTGGTACAGGCTCGGCTCCAAGCGTCTCTAGTAGGAAACTGCCGCTAACAGCGCAACTGGCTAGCAATCTTCCATTCGACAGTGCTGCGATGGAAGGACCTAAAAATCCTGCGTAATAGGTGCGGAACTCGGACGCGTGTCCGGGGAATAGGGAAGTATCTCTCAATACATGGCTCCAACGAGAGCCGGATGATCACTAGGTGCTTCCTCTTGATCATCGCCTTCATCAATAAATGCGCCTCACGCTCTAGCGTTATTGTTTGAAGGTCGGCCACCTCTGGCCCTCATGCTTTGCGTCTTTAGCTTGCATTCTCTAAGGATGTGGCCTGGGCTACCACAGTAAAGGCAAAGCTTGTTCTGGAACCGGCGGTCTCGTTCTGCCTTGGTAAGCTTTCCTTTGGAGGTCTCGGGGCAGGATGAAGAAGCGTTGACGTTAACGCTATCGTCTTCGGTCAGGACAGCTCGTCTGAAAGCAGATCTTCCTGCTTGATTGTGTGAAGGGGGATTTCTCGGGATGGAATCGGCGTACAACTTCCATACGTGGTCGAACTCTCTGGCTTTGTCTACCAGGTCTTCAAGGGTCGTCGGGAGCAGGGAAATGCCCATAAGTTTCATATGTAGGGCCGTCGGGATCGCCTTCCTAAAGGCGTGCATCTGGGTTTGCTCATTTGCGCCGCTTCGCTTCACATGAGTGGACCAGTCTTGATACCATTCGTTAAATGGTTGGGATCCCATCTTTAGGGAATACATCAGGTTGGTGGCTTCCAAAGCCGTATGCGCCGGAGTGAAATGTTTCTTGAAATCAGATTTGAATGTAGCCCACGTTCCGAAGGAGACAGCTGCACCCGCAGCTGTTGGGTTCAAGGCCTTGTGTTGCCTATCCTGGGCCCACTCGCCTGCAGAAGTGCCCGCTTTGAAGTAAGTCAGGGCCACAGATATTTTCTTGTCGTCGGTGTCGAAAATTGACGCATTGAGATGGAAATAATTCTCCAAATTATTCCAGAACACTTCCGCTTTGTTGGGTCTTCCATCAAAGGGTTCAGGTGCCGCACCAGGTATCTTTGCTGGTGGATTCGCCGCCATGCCTAGCGGTACGATTGGGATCGTAGGGGGTAAAACTTGGGATGAAGGCGATCGGGATTGCGGGGGAACCGTTGCTCTAGTGAGAGGTGGGGACGGTAGTCTCCAAGGGGAAGGACTTGGGGAGGAGAGGATCGAAGTAGTCGCTATTCGATGAAGTCAACTGGGACCAGGTGCACTAGGAAGTGGACCAGGGGAAACGTGCGGGGAAGACGGCTGGGACGTCACTCGAGATACGAGACCAGTAAGTCATTTAGTGGTGTTGTCTAGGATTCGCAAAACTTCGCCTTGTTCGCTATCGGAATCCAGGGCGTTATCGGGACTGTAGGGGTCGATGGATTGTTCGCTTTCTGATTGCTCTTCAGAATCGGAGAACCGAACCGCTCGGTTGTTGCCATAAACCCAACCACGTTGGGTAAAGGACCAGGAAATGTTCTTCTTCTTGAAAGAACCAGTGAGGGTGATCCAATTAAGTTTCCTAACTTTTCGGATCTGGGGAAAGACCTCCTCGAAGTCTTTGACGCTGAGGTGTTTCTGGGTAGTTACGTTAACCCACGGGAACCGTCTGTCTTCACTGGTGACTCTGTGAGGACCGAACTGGGCGTAGAAGGAATTGTCGATGAGAGAGACAAAGGGCTCTTTGAGGTACACAGGGAGCTGAAGGATTTCGTCTTCAGTAAGATCTCTTCGATCAGTCATTCACTGGGGGTGTCGATGTAACAGGGAGATGTTCCACCTGGTCTCGTTCCACGGGTAAAAGATCTGGTATGCGGGGCGGAGGATCGCTCAATCGGGTTGATTCGTCCTTTGCTGGCGACGAATCCAATGGTATTCCTTGAAAATACCGAAATGGGTCAGGGTAGTTTTACTTCTCCACAAGAAGTTCTGGAAGTTTAACGGGCTAGTCGTAATATCCCGTGCTCGGGTCAGGGGCGATGCAAGGACGAGTGTCTCTTGCGTAAACTGATCGTACTGGAGATGACAGTGATGCTTGAAAACGTCAAGCTCTCGGGGGGTTTGGGTCGGCAGCTGCTTGGAAACGAAGATGGCTTCGGGGAGGTGACAATGAAGGTCTCGGGGTTGGGTCTCTAGGAATTGAGCCTCGTCGCTGCTGGTCGAATGTTGCCTCGCAACTGGGTTACTTGGGAGAGTCGGATTCCTCGGTCCGGCTGGGTAGATGCTCAGGTAGACCAGTTCGTTTGGTCTTGCTTGATTGGTCCTTGGGATGCTCGGGTCAGGAACTATTGGAATAGTTTTGCGCAGGAGGTGTCGGGGCCTGTAGGTCTTCTTGGGACTCTAGGGATTACAGGGGATTCCTCGGGAGGGGAAGAAATTTGGGAATTTCTTGCTTGGAAATGGCGGTGGGGCGGTCTTTGTACCGTGAGGGAAGAAGCCAGGTTGATAGCCCAATTCGTAATGGGTTCCAGGGTGTCCAACTTTACACTCGTAAAGTGCTTGGAAATTTCCTTAACTTTGCACTTGGTACTTTTTCTCAAAAAGTACATGGCGACAAAATTAATTGAATAATTTCCTACTCTTCACTAAAGGGTAGGTAGTTAACTCCAGGGGACCAAAGTACTACTCCTTCAGGGGTAGGCGGGGTCTCTGGTCTATAGCCACAGATGCACACTTCTTGATTGCACCAACAGGGTCCAGGAATGGTTGAGCTTTCTCCCCAACCGTTGTTGTTTGAAGTGCTGCTTGTCTCTTCTGTTTCCGGGCTACTCGGGGGAAGGGAAAGGCGGGCTAGTAGGCTGATCGGGTTTGGAAACCATCCTACTAGGAGCTCTACAAGCTCGGGGTTGTTGGGGTCCGTGGGAGGGTCGTGGAAGACGCGGGGGTTGACCAAACTATGGTCCAGATTTGTCAGAGTTGTTTCCCATGTAGCTCTGCTCCAGAGGTACGTTAACTCGGTGCCTTCGGTAATAACCAAGCACGGGGGTCCTTCTCTGTCCACTACACGGACTTCGCAGAAGGATAACTGGATCTCCTCATAGGAGAGACGGAATCGGTCAATGTACCGATAGGAATTTCCGACTTGGAGCTGTCGGATTGTAACGCCACCACTGGCGTTAGTCCGACTTGGACTGCGAAAGGACGTTCACGACTTAGCGAATATCTCGAGCGTAAGTCACGTGACTTGAACACGTGTACACGGCGCTTATTGGGGTATGTGACGCAGGTAACTTCCGGCACTAGGACGTCCAAGTCACTAGGCGATCGATGAAGACGACTTGCTCAAAGGAGACAAGCGAAGGCACGCGAGGAAGAGAAGAGGAGGAAGTGGTGATTGAAGAAGACCAAGATGGCGTATCTTGGTCTTATCGAGCCACTATTTATACATTTATGAGGCAGCTTTGAAGCTCCTCCCGAATCTGTACGACTAATAGCGTAAGTAGCTCGAACCCTACTACCGCTGTACTTGGAATGAGTCATGCCACATCGGCATGTGATACTACGAGTCCGCTGACTGATACAACTAGTCCATGACACATTACAACTTACTAACGAGGTCATCACCGTAAGTAAGCGTCCACTTCGCGTACCGTGACACGGATGATGTTGTCGCAACGAGGGGGAATGTAATTGAACCAAAGATAGTTGCTCTTTGTCCAAAGGAGGAGTTGGTCGGTGGTGATGTCGGAAAGGTGCCAAAACAGGAGTTGGTCATTACAGGCGTCGACCACAGCAGAAAGGTCGTCTACAAAGTCGTTGAAAGACTCGTGACCTATGAGCTCTCCAAACTCAAAGAGGTTGACTAGATTTTTGAGCACCAAGGGAGGGTCCGTCCAGCAATCGATGCGGGATGACTCAGAAAGGTCGTAATAGGAAGAGGAGGGGTAATACCGACGGACTTGTCGGTCTCTGTGGGTGTCGAAGAAGGCGCAAGCTCTCGCATGGTGTTGCTCTTCCATTAGCGTATAAACTCGGGATGGTGGAGGCACTTAAACCGCTCGGTTTACAGTCCAAACAACCAGAGACAAAAGGAAAACTTACTAGTTGCATTGGTTCGAATCACTTGATTCAAAGTTCAAGGCAACAAATCTATACCACGACTTTACAGTGGCACGGAGTCAGGAATCACGGGAATGTATGAAAAGGGGTCAGCGGGGACACGAGGGGTGAGGCAACGAGACAAGAGGGAAGGGTTAGATCGAATAATGTCCTCAAAGAAATAACCCTGATGGAAAGCAAACACCTGTCCGTTTAAGGAAAAACATAGATGTCCGTAAGTAGTAATAATGCGTCCATCCAAAAAGTCCTGGATTTCTAACGTTACCAGAGAGTCCAGATATCCCGCCTTGATGATGTTGGGAAGGGGGCCAAAAACTTCGCGCAACCCTTCACGGAAATCGTACCTCACGCTACCGAGCGGGAGGTCAACACTAGGGAGGTCGACGACTGCCTTTGAGCAGACGTAGAGTGGGGGGAAGTCGGGATGGACGGCGGGATCGATGAGACAAGGGAGGATGGTGTACGTGTGGGGGGGTGGAATACGGAAGGGTGTGACCGACGGGAAGGTGTATGAAGCCCCAAAGAGGGCAGGCGCGCGGGGAATGCGGTAGAAGTACTCTCAGATACTCTCTGAGGCTAACCGCCAAGACTCTCCTTCCGGAGTGTAGACCGTGGTGTATACGTGGGGGTGCTCGGGGCAGTCTAAGCACGAGGGGGGACGGAAGAGAGGAAGGGCCGGACGAATGTTCTCTTGTTCGTCACGGAGGTCAATGTGGGGGACAGGAGGGGACTGCTTGGCTACACGTTCGTAGTTGATGGGAGAGTCGGGGGTCGGGACGCGAGGGGGAAGGGAGGCTTGGGATGGGATACGGGAGGGGGCAGAAGAAGGGCGCTCAGGGGCAGCCTCAACGGGAGTGGACTCGGAGGGGGGATCAGGATACACCAACTCTGGTGTAAGGACGTGAGGGGGGGAATGCGGGGTGGAACGGACGGCTACTTGCGTCCGGATGTCAAACTCGGGGTTGAACTCCTCCTCGTACTCAAGAGGAGTGGCAGGGCGGGGGGTACCGGGATGTGTGATGGGCGATTCAAGCCCGGAGACAGGTTCACCGTAGATGTCGGTGATGATGTACTCGTACTGTACACCAGAGGTAGACGAGCCTTCAACAAACTCTTGTGTGAAGGGGGAAGGGGAGACAATGGGAGTGAGGGGCGACGGGAGACGAAGGGGCTCAGGAGAGGGGGCGCGAGGGGGAGTGAGAGTGGAACGTGTGGCAGAGTGACAGAAGGGGCGGGGGTAATAGTTGTCGTCCTCTTGATAGTAAGAGGCAGAATCTCCATCCCACTGGCCAAACTGCGAGAAATCGTAGTCGGACACTTAAGGGAACACCTGGGGTCAGGTCTAATTGGGTTAGACTGTCCAAGTGTGATGACTCACTGTCACTCGACAGGGAGGCACGATGGGGGTCAGAAAACCGGGGGTGGTGGAGAACTTGGGGCGGGGCACAGAGACTACTGTGATGGGGGCGCTTTGGCTCAACTGACAGAACTGGCGCGTCGGCTCAGGGAAGTGTCGCTAAGTGCAAGCTACTCGACTTGCAGCTGAAGGGGCACAGGCTCAAGTGGCTGGGAGAGGCAAAGGGAGGATGTCACAAGTGGACAGTCTGAGGGACTGTCCGTTCTATTGTGCTGGCTTATATACCTATAGGGATGGTCTGTGTGTAGGTTTAGGGCAGGCTTAGGGCCACCTGATGGGTGCTGCGGAATACTGCGGAATGGAACATTCCGGAGACATCTAAGAATAGTGTCCAATGAGAAAACGAGAACGTATCGTACGACTGCTCCGCAGTCGATGACACGATTGTGGTGTGACTGCTCCATAGTCCAATCATAATAATCATAGAAGTGGTACGACTGTCCCGCAGTCAATGTGTCATAACGATTTGACTGCTCCGCAGTCCAATCAGATAAATCCAGGGAATGGTACGACTTGGAGTCGTCAGGTGACTTGATAAACCATGGGAGATCACGTGACCGATCACGTGATCGTCGGAGTATGGAATTCAAACTCCGACTTCGGATTTCCCCTTTAGGAAGGAGATTACATAAGACCGGGCCAGTGCGGACCGGTCTTAGACGCCTGAGTCACGACCCAAGTTTCTAGGTTCGTGACAGAAAGGGTCCTTTTTTTTTATATTCCCTTGCTGAAAGAGATAAAAGAACAGAAAGTATGAATAAGTAAAACATAGGTTTTCCTGATGAAGAAAGTCCGAGATTGTAAAGATCATATAATCTAATCTACATAAGTCCAATTAATCTTATCTAAAACAGTCCATTATCTGTGTGTCCAATTCAAGCCGCTAAGTGTGTGCAGGTCACTTATCAACACTTACTTCATCAAGGAGGCTTGAGTGACCCAACAGAGCCAGACTTCAAGGCTAATGGTGATGTTGACATCTCAGATTTTGTTCTCTTGGTCCATGGTGATCTTCTGACAAAGGATCATCTCCAAGAGCATCTCGATATTGTGCAGGATTCCCAGTGCATAGAAGACACCCCTAAAAATCATTTTCAGTTTGTCATTTTTGTTCTGGGGCTCTTTCATTACAAGATGGCATGCATTGATGCACTCTGAAGGACCTAACTTCAAGTCAAAGAAGGACACAAGGATGTGAACAGCACTTACCAGCATGTTGGCATCTTGTGACTGCGGGAGACAGGACTGATGATGACAAAGCCCAGGTTCTGTCAGATGCATGATGTAGTGCATCACAAACTGTGTGCCATCATCCTCGAGTGCTGGTGCAAGGAGTTGTCTTGATTGGTCTCGGCAGACCCCAAGTCAGTGTCCCTCAAAGTAGAGATGTCAACAAGTTATACTCGTGAGTATGAGTACTCATGGGAAATTCCCAAAGAGCCACTTGTACTTGACTCATACTCATCAGCGCGAGTACTCACCATTTTTTTCCCATTGAAACTTGTACTCACACCATGAGTACCCATTTCAAGCACACGAGTATGAGTACTAGTGATGTCAGGTCCAGTTGCCCAAACCAGAAAAAAACTGCAACCCAGCTGGACCGCAACCGCAAACAACTGGACTTCCAGTTGCGGTTGGGGCCCGGCACAGAAAGGTGCGGTTGCGGTCGCTGCAATTGTGTCACCTTCTCCAACCGGTTGCAACCCAACTATGGGTGCGGTATTACAGATCTAAACAGAACTTTATAAAGGCTTGTAACTTAATGTACAAAACAAATACTACTACTATTACTACTACTATTAATAACCATGAAAATGCCGTCATCATCGTCGTGTTGTAGTTGTAGTCGTCGCCATCGATGTCGTTGCCATCGCCGTTGTAGTTGTCGTAGTCACCGTTGTAGTTGTCATAGTCGCCGTTGCCGTTGTAAGTCGTTGTAGTCACCATCGCCGTTGTAGTCGTCGTCAGTCTTGTTGTTGTTGTTGTTGCCGTTGCCGTTGACACCGCTATCGCCCGAGCGTTGTGGCTGTCGATGTCGCCTTGTCGTGGTCGCCGTTGCCGCCGTTGTTGTGGTTGGGGCCACTGCATTGGCAGGGCCCTGGTGGCAGTCGTGCATGCAGCTTGGGGCTGCGTCGGGGAGGTGCACGATGCGTGTCGAGTCGTGGTTGTGGTCGGTCAATAGCAAGTTGTGTATTGATAGTGCACATGCAGCGAACAAACCAGCAGTACCCGGGCCATACATACACGCATACTCACGCTTTAGGGAACTGTGACTTAGCTGTGACGGCCAAGCGCCAGTATTTACCCACAGCGACAACAAGCATCGACTTCGCTGATGCACCCCCAAGCCCATCAAGCTACCAACCGGCGCCGCCACTGCCCCACATCTCAACCACGATGGTGGGTGAGGTGCAAGGCGCACTGCATTGTCTCCAACTCAACAATGGTGACAGCAAGGTGAAGACCAAGGCAACACCGAACGACAACAACTACGATGGCGCTGACGACTACAACGACTATGATGGTGCTGACAACTACAACAACAATGACAACAATGACAACAACGACACAAGTCACACGACACACGACGCAACACACAACGGGACGAGGACACAACGACAGTGAGGGGCAGTGACTTTGCGGCATATATTAGTTCTTTTGACTCGTTTACGATACATTGTTCAGTACTAGTAGTTATGTTCAGTACTAGTTTATTTAGTCTATGGTAATGAATAACCCACGGTATAGGGCAATGTCCCTATACCGTGGTGTTGTCACCACCCTGTCGTTCCCTACCAGCGGCGGGCCATGTTGGCCCGTTGGGCGGTTGGAACCGGTTCCAACCGACGACAACCGGTCACACAACTGACAATACCGGTCGGTCGTGGTCCGGTTGTCGGTTGTGCCACAGCCAGGAAAAGACCAACCAGTCGTGGTTCCGGTTGCGGTCAAAAGGGGTAAAAGACCAGACCCAACCGGACCTGACATCTCTAATGAGTACTTGTGTACTCATACTCATTTGATTTGTACAAGTACTCTTTTTGAATGAGTACTCGTAATATTTCCATGTTTCCATGTGCAAAGTAAAAAAAGTAATCTAAAGTACTGTATAATGTACCCTATAGAAGCCCAAGCCCGTTGCCTTTGCATCGTTGCACTGCCTTCAGTTCATCTGTTGCATCGTCCCTAGGTACTGGGTACCCAGTGTTGTCTGTTGGCATGTTGCGTTGTTGTCATTGTCATTGTTGTCTGGCTTGCCATTAGGCTGCTGTTGTCATCATATTTGCCTCGCTGTCATTGTGGCCAAAAGTTGTCACCAGTGGACGTCATTGTCGTGGGTGCAGCAAGGGCCATGTTGCCCTGTTTTGTCGTGACTGATGAGTCGTCACCAGCGTGGCTGTGTTGGTGCCACTGGTGGGGAGTTTGTTGCCGCCATAGTTGTTGTTATGGGTATACACTAACATGGGTGGCAAACCACACTGTCATCGCCATTGTCGTTGTGGCTGCAGTAGGGGCATAAGCAACTGTGAGTCCATGACATGTGGCTGAGTCAAAAACAAGCAGCATGTGAAGTAATGTTTCCCACACCCTTGCATGTGGTCTGGCACAGGGCTGATGTGTTTGCAACTACTTACACACCAAGACAATTTTGAGCACATGACACCAACTGCTGGCAGCTTCCTGAACTACGATACCACCACCAGTAATGACAGCAAGATGGTGGCAACACCTTGGATGACATGACGACAACGATGCAAGCAACAACAGGCGATTCTGAGTTGCCGATTCCGTTGACCACGACAACGGGTGACACAGCAAAGGGTCAACAACGACCAAAGACAACAATAGCAAGACGACGACCACGACAACGACACGGCACGACAACAGGCAACCCCAACAACAGCACACTGGCACACAACGACTCAGAGTCTCAGACAGCAAGCTCTTATACCAGTAGTACATACAGATCCTTTGTAATGTAGTACATAATAAAAACCCTTGTGCCAAACTGTAAAACCACTAAAACCACCTGGTATTACCACGAGTACTCGCACTCAGAAAATGGTTGACTCGTACTCACGTGAGTATTCAGGCATGAGTACTCGCGACCATGAGTACTCGTCACATGACAAGTCACACTTGCGAGTGACTCATTTGGTGACAACTCGTTGACATCTCTGCCATAAAGTGTTTGCAGAGACAAAGCCTGACTGGGAGTTGATTGTGAAGATATCAGAAGACATCATTCACAAATATGTTGTGACAGTGGGGGGGCCTGCAACAGTTGTGGACAAAACCTGAAAGTGAAAGAGATCAGCAGTTCAAGAGTCAGGCTCTCCAGAACTGTGACATGCTGCACTTGTAAGCCTTTCTAGTGCATGGCTTAGGGTTGGATGCATCTGGTGTGAGGGTGATAGCACTTGATTGTATACCTGGTGGTTGACAGCTAGTAGATGGCCCAGGGATATTTCCTGTGTCAGTGGGTTGGAGCATGTCAATCGACACTGTCAGTGCTAGAAATGTGCTTCTTGTTGATAAGTGGCCTGAGCACACTTAGTGGCTCAATGAACATGCAGATAACAGACTGCTTTAGATTAGATATACAGGACTTGTAGATTAGATTATTTTGATCTTTACAATCTCAGACTTCTTGTATTTCCTTATCTATGACATCACACATGTACTCATATGACATCATGGACTCCTCTGGATTGTCCTTGTACTACATCTTTATACTTTCCTTTGTTCTATCTTTATTGTGATGTCACTATGATATCATAGTCTGGACTCTTCTCGTTCTTTACACCTTGTTCTCTTAGTTAGTCCACTCCTTTGTCCAAGTGTAGAACAATGCATCTTGTTGTATTTACTGTGACTTGCTGATGAACAGTATACATAAAGGTGATACTCACAGTGGCAAAGATGACTGTGGTGAGATATCAGGGTAGACTGGAAGCAGCAACAGAGATAGTTCTTGCAAGTGAAGCAGAGGTGGTGTCTGGCACACAACAGATGAGAACTGGTGTTATTACAGAGGAGGAGACATACCCACATAATGATCAGTGGTGGCTTATATAATTGATACCCCCAGCCGACGGTGAGAATCTTCTATCGTTCATACTCAGCCGACGTCGGCCGACGTCGGAGACTCCCACATGGTTGATACTCCAGCCGGCGCCGGCTGGGGGCGGGGGGTCCGCTTTTCGATCATGAGTCTACATGAGTGAAACTAGCACCTATTGTAGCAAATATATGTCATTGGGAACACAGGAAATAGGGTATACCGAAGGGTATCACTAAATGAATGTGAGGGGGGATCAGGGATGCATCAATCATGGCATCAACAGCATAACAGGTCCATGGGGAGTCCAGGAAGTTTGGATGAATTTGAAGTGAGTACTTAGTGTGCCAGGAGTGGGTATTTCTATCTTTCTGAAGAGATCGACATAAGAATGTGGCTAAGTGCGGACCTCCCGACCATCTTTCATAGATGACATGTCCAACCAGTTATAGACACCTTGTATTGATGGGTATCCATATGAGTTCAGGGACCGAACATTGACAGGCACTCCATCAGTCTAGCCATGTATATATTTTTATCTGTCAGAAGAGATCAAAAGATCGCATCTATACACGGACCTCCCGACCATTTTCTATGGGTGACATGTCCAACCAATGAAAGACACATTGTATTGATGGGTATCCATATGGGTTTAGGGAACCTGACATTGACAGGCTCTCTATCTGACTCTATGAGTGTAGCTATGTATATATTTTTATCTGTCTGAAGAGATCAAAGATTGCATCTAAGTGTGGACCTCCTGACCATCTTGAAGGGGTGACATATCTAACTAGTTAAGACACCTCATATGTTCTGGTATTCGGTTCAGGGACCTGATTTTAAACTCCCAGCTGGATGCTCTGTCGATTTAGCCATGCATATATTTTTATCTTTCTGAAGAGATCAACATAAGAATGTGGCTAAGTGCGGACCTCCCGACCATTTTCTATGGGTGACATGTCCAACCAGTTAAAGTCACCTTGTATTGATGGGTATCCATAATGCGTTCAGGGGACTTAACATTGACAGGCACTCCATCAGTGTAGCCATGTATATATTTCTATCTGTCAGAAGAGATCAAAAGATTGCATCTAAGCGCGGACCTCCCGACCATCTTGAATGGGTGATATATCCAACTAGCATTGATGGGAATCCACAACGGTTCAGAGGCCCTATGCTTCTCACACAGACGGACACCCCATCAGTGCTGCCATGTACACACTTTTATCTATCTGAATATGCATAAGAATGTACCCAAGTGTGGACATCCTGTCCCTCATGAAGGGGACGAATGTCCAACCTGCTATTACACCTCAAGAAAGCCATTTTATTTGATTCATCATTAAACTGTTAAAGTGAACTGATATTCATGTATATGTACAATAAGGGGAATATGCTAAGACAAGTGGATCGACTTGATTTTACAATGCTTTAATGGAGCATCTGTAATCAGAGTAAGGGCCTTCCTTGAGCTTCTGGAAAGTTCCTCCCATGCATGCATCTGGTATGACGCATATGCTTGGTGCCCTTTGAGTGACCCCTGTGTAGCAATGGTCATGAGTTTCTTCCATATCTCTGCCTTGGCATGGAAGTATGCAGGGACCCATTCAGCTTCGTTATGGATGCTGTGCTGCTCTTCTAACCATCGTTCAAACTGTGCCTTTGCACGCAGCCAGTGAACCCTTTCAACTGTTACATATGTGAGCACATCAATGGATGCACTGAAGAATATGAGAACCTACAATCATCCATCCATGTTCCATCGTCTTCAACAGTGTGACCAAACCCCCATATCCAGGACTTTTGCTTGTTACGTTGTCCTACTGGCTCTGATCCAAGGACCAAGGTGGCTACACGGAGGTCCTCTGCACGTAGTTTCGGGAGGGCCGGTAGATTCACTGATGCCTGTTGGATCTTGCAGTATGCGTCCCGTGCCATGCTGTATACGCGCGCATGCTCATGGACATTAGTATCAACACTGTGTATGGCGTTCCAAGCACGGGTCTTTGTCTGCTGTGTATGGGCAGGTCGGACATGAGTGCGGAACAGAGCTGATTTGAATCCAAGGGCAAGGCGGATCCTATGAATGGATTCACTAGCTTGAGCATGGCGTAGCTGTACCTCCTTTCCAGCGAGAGATTGAACACCATGCCTAACACACCATTCCCATCCAAGGGATGAGGGGAGAAGGATTGGAACATCCTCGGGATTGAGCCCGTCCATCCCAGATCCATCCAATGCTTGAGGAGTACGACGACTGGAAGCATAGCCCGAATGATTGTCATCTGTCTCACCGGGGACCCCGAGATCATCCACATGGTCATACTCATCATAATCACCCAATGGTGATATCGGGGAATCATCTGTGGGTTGCTGGTGGAGGAGGAAGGAATCGCCCTGATGCTCAAACATATCAATGAGCTTCTGGAGGCGACTCCGCTTATTTTCAATGATTTGAGCCTCCTCTGTGGTGACCCTCAGACCATGTGCTCGAAGTTGATATCTGATGGCCAGTCTTTACAGGACGTTAGTGAACAATGATATGGGTCATTGATTGGACTCACTGCAACTCCTGAATTTTAATCCCACATGCGATCCATGATGTTTGCCCATGGGTAGTAATATCTCTACTTTCATCTGAAATGAGCCGTTGCTGGATTTCTGCACGAGAAGGAGCTAAAGATAGTCATTAGCATAAAATAGATCAGATATATCAGATCACAATACCTTTGGATATTACTGTATCATAGATGTCCATCAGAGTAGGGTCTTCATGCCTCTTTGACTGGGCATGTTTCTCTGCTGCAAGCCACCGTTTGGTTTTCGTCCTGAGGCGTGTATTGAGAGCATTCAATGTCTCCGCACTGAGATCTATGCCAGTTTCCATACGCTTCCACCGCTTCAGAAGTGATGGAACTGGGACATGGAGAATCATATGAGAATCAAGAGAACCATAGACATGAATGTGACAGACCAATGCGGACCATCTTCTTCCAATTAGAATGGTTCATATGTGCATCCAATACCTCCTGGCGATGGGCGAGGGACATCCCGCGGATACTCCGTGAGATGTTATTGAGTGGTGCCCACAATGTCTCAATGATCTCCCCATCCACCTGTTTTGCCCCAGGGATATAGCTTGGGGAAAAACGGGGTAAGCATGAATCTTGATGACCATGGATATGAAAGAGGCCAATGCCAGTCCGAAGTTGCAAAGAGCTAGACAGAGATAACTCTGGGCTCCTTTCCACCCGCTCTTGAAAGTGAACCCCATACTGACACATGATGTCATACATGACCAAGGCCACCGGGATGTCCTCCATGTTGTATGAGAGGGCCTTGCAAAGGCTATAGTCCATATTGATTTGCCTAGCATGATAGCAGTGTTATATCCACACCTAGAGTGTTTAAAACACTGGACATACCTCTCTCCTTTCTGGAAGTCAACTACAGATGTAGGGACGAAGAATCCATGACAGCAGGCAGTTGCTCCAATGCCTGTAACATCAAGATGGGGGCGACTCGAATTGGCCTGTTCAATGGCTCTGTATGTGTTGCATGTGCTGGGCTATGGGAATATAAGTTACTAGGACCTAGTAATGGTATCCCAAATACCTGGACAATCTCTTGCCCACTATGGAGGTGAGCCTTGTATGAATTTGGATTCGCCATGAAGGCCATCCCTGCAGATAGCGGGAGGTCCGCATCCCCAGTTCTACACCTCATGTGCTCTGCTGAGAAGTTGCCATCCATTATAAATGTTCGAATTAGTTGATTCCTTTGAGAACGTCAGTAATGAGATATCTGACTTGTTAAACGAATGCATACGGGTCATCATGATATCTGTCCTTCCAATTTTCGGGTAGATTGATACCTGGCTGTGGACAAGCAGGACAGAATATGGCCATGGATCCATCAATGGCGGAGTCCCCGTCTAGCTGATGTCCCAGACCACTTTGAATCCGGTTCTTTAAATCACGCCATTGACGAGATGCCCTCAGGAGTTGCTTGTAGAGATTCTGTATATCTCTTTCAGCAACATCATTCACCATGAAGGGATAGCATTGTAACATACTGGTACATTGTCAGGGAACATCCGATTTGTAATGCTTTGCAGCTTAGAATAGTACTGTTGTGCAGTTGTCTTGCACTCCAGGTTATCGGCCAAGAAGTCATCCAGGACTGAGAAGGTAAATGTAGTCTCAATATGCCTAAAGGTCGAAGGGAACATTCCAGCTTGGAGCAGTTGCTCATCATTGGTGCCAGCATTGGGGCATACACAGAAGAGAACTTCCATCTCAAAGACACCTGTTTGATTGACCATTGTGATCAGCGGATTCCCCGACTGTGCAGTCCGAGTACGTCGTGTGTGTCCTTCAGATGGATCCAACACATCGCCAGTAGAGTCGAACAATGTGTCAGAGATGCCATGCATACCCTCAAACTCCTGTGACAGACGTGGGTGCAGATCTTCTGATAAAGGGGCATTCTCTTCAACAGATATCAGTGATGCAGACTGATTGCGTCGGGGTCTCCGCCTGATTGACTGTAGCTCTTGTGCTGCTTGGACACCCTAACTATAGATTAGTACATGTGGCAATGCATATATATGATACATTTGTACCTCAACTGTAAGTTGACATGGCTGTCCATCATGCCCAAGACAGAGCTTAAATCCGAGTGACCTTAATGATATTGGTGCAAAGTGTGCACCAGTCCAGCGGGACATCCGATGGAATGGGGACCGCATGTGGGTTTGAAGACAACAGCCCTTGCAAAAGTAATTGCCTCCAATACAATCAGAGCACTTGATTTGCATCGAACTGGTGCACATGGAGCACTTCGGAGCCCTCGTCAGACCCTCCATCTCTAATAACAAGTAGAGATATCTATTCCGGATGTCTATCCATTGGCCCATAGGTGTCTACAAATGATCTGAGCTTTGAGGATGAAAGGCAGTTCTGTCACATACATGTAATTGGGGTTGTGTGTCCTCGGTTTGAATGTCATGCACATCGGTTTCATATGGTTCTATGAGTTGAAGGGTGTCTGATTCATGCATCACCTGGGTTGGATGGCTAGACTGTGCTTCAACCACCTTGGCTTGGCGTGAAGCCTGGCCTGACTGTTTCTGCTTGGAAGAATGGAATGGGACCTCCTCTATGGTGGTTCGGAGTCCCCGCTTAGACTTTTTTGTTTTAGAGACGACCTCAGTAACGTCTCCCATAGGAATGGAAAAGTTGTTCTTGCGAGGCATTATAACAGATGTGTATGAAGTGAGGAGGATGTGGACAAAAGTGGTTGGAGTGATATGAATCCTCTCCCTTATAGTCACTTGGACCACCTTAGAAATTCTATGCATTGGGATATGTGGCGCACAGCAATTATAATCTGAAACCTTGTCTGAAACATTGAACGGATTACAACGATGTGCTCTATGCCATGGAGGATTCCCCTACATCACTATTTCCATCGTCACATTTTGATCCTAATGACATCTCTGATGTGTGAGGGGAATGTCCTTGATACTGGCCATCTTGTGTTTCACTTGTCACTTGACTGATGTCTGATACATCGATTCCCTCTGTTTCACATAGTGCCCTGACCATCAGGAGGACCTCCCTAAGATCTGTGCACAACTCCTCCGTCTCAGATACGAGACCTGCCTCCTCCTTGAGACATCAGATAAATTGAATGGTTTAATGTGGTCAGGTACATACCACACCCTCATTGGTTGAGCTTGTGTTATCGGAAAATGGTTCCACAGAGTCTGGTTGCAGACTGATGGTTTCAACATTGGAATCTGACCCATACATATCGTCTTCATCAAAGGACTGTGCATCAGAGCTGTCTATGGGATCGGAAAACATGGTGGGTGGATGTTTGGAGTAAGGACGGGGAGTCCGCTTATGCTTCCGATGGGAGCCCCTATTCCTTGTATGGGTGCCCGGTTCTGTAGGGATAGGTGCATGGCTTGAGCAAGGGCTTGAGGGAGTGATTGAGGTAGAGGGTACACGTTTACCCTTTGATGTAGATGACTTCATGTTGTACGGTGCAGTGTGCACCTGTTGCATGGTATAAGTAGCCTTTCATCAATCTACAAGATGCAGAACATGGATATTATGCGTTGTGCATGGCATTTAGATCTGATGCACCGGACTGCCCGACAGGTCACGTGGCCATCTCCCACCACATCGAAACGGAAGCACTGAACGATTGCACCACATGTGTCAAAGACATGTAACGTGTAACATGTAGCACTGAGCATATCAGGTGTGTATCAACCTTAGAATATCCATGGATAGACCCATGGGCGATTGGAACAGTGCAGATATCTGGTGTGTCTCATACACCGGACCTCCCGACATATCACATGACCATATCCAATTGAAACAGGGACCCTGAACCGTTGTGTCACACATGTGTCTCAATTAAGATATCTGAAGTCTGTGGCTGGATCATACGGTGACGCAATGGAGGTCTAGAGCATCATCAAGTGCGTCGAATTCATCGGACTGCCCCTTGGACTGCCCAATATATCAACTAACATCTCCAACATGTCGGGCGGTCCCAAATGGATTCATCCCGTTTCATGCCTCAGTTACATATCGATTGCAAACCTTAGACTATCTGATGTCTGTGGCCGGACCACATGGTGATTGTAACTTAGATATGTTTCTAGAGCACGTCATCAAGTACATCTGATCCACCGGATGGCCCGATATATTAATACACATATAGATATTGATGGTCCCTGTGTCATCACGTTTCATGCATAATCACATATCGATTCAATAGATTATCCATTATTGGATCGCAGTGTGTCTAGACAACATCCCACAGCGCTACAACATTAGAAGTATGAAACTGTATTGACCCTCATTTATTCGGAGGGCCCCACAACGTAGTTACAGTGTGCATATCAAGCGGAGAATGTTCAGACCACATACAACGTTTCAAGTACATGTTAGGCCACAGCACCAGCCGAGGACGATCTGCCCGACACTCCAGACGGGGTCAGACGTCCCCCTGAGGCCACACGTCCCACTGAGCCACCACGTCCTCCCGAGGCAACGCTTCCTCCTGTGTGTGAATCAGAGTGAGACTCGAATTGAGATCATATGATAACTCACCAGATGGTTCGCGACGGCGATCCGAAGGCACACTAGAGAAGGAGGAAGTGGAACGAGCATCAGAAATACCAAGGCCAGACATCTGGGCTCCAACAGAGGATGCTGAGTTCATGGGGGATGCGGAGCGCCGATTGTATGGGGGTGCCCCAACACCAGGGATCGACAGCACATCGATGCCCTGGTTGGCCAGCAGTCTACCAGTCATAAGGCGCGTGTCGTGTGAGTCCTGGCGCGAGTTCTGGAGCTCCAACAGAACGCGAACGATCTTCTCATTGGTGTCCCGGTTCACTGCCTCCATCGCCTCCATTCTCTGCTCAAGTGTGTCGAACCGGGCGTCCCACATGGCTAGCGAAGTCAGGTGGGCAGTTAGCAGTGTGTGAGTGTGATCTGGAAGGGTAAAACATACCAGGGGACCCCGCGCCACTCGACCTTCCTTCCATTGCACGGCGAAGAGGGACGGCCCATGATGGAGCTGGGTTGTCACATACCTTGTGCTTCATTGCACAGCGCACACACGAAAATGAGCGCGAATTAGACTGAGCCCGGCACTCCTCTACATTGGCCAGTGCACAAGGGCCACACCGGTCCTATAATTGATATAATAGTGTACATCAATGCACAACAATAAACTGAGAACACTCACCTGTCCAGATGCGATGGTTTCAGAAGCTTCGATGCGCTGCCAGTTGAGTGGGTCGAGGGGGGGACGCCTGCTCCACTTCGACCCGTGGGAGATCGGATTTCTGAGGGGTTGTGCTATCGGACTCCCCCTCGGGATTGTCCGGATCAGCACGGCGCTTAGTGCCTCTCAGTGAGTACGGGGGTATGGATGGGGCAAAGGGGAGGTCCGCCACTGGTGCCTTTACGGCACGCTTCCCCTTGCCGCGTGTATTGTGTGAGTGAGTCGGTGGTGAAGGAGGAGGGGGAGGAGGAGGGCCCGGAATGGCAACTGAAGGCAGGTGGATCTTGTTGCATATCACTGCTAGTAGCTGCAAACAATGATGTGATTGAGTATAAGTCGACGCAATAATTGAGACACACCTTCTGGGGTATTCTGCGCTGCGGAGTGCCCCTTGAGCCACCACAGCTTCGTGGGATGAAGACCATCCAGATATGAGTCGAGCGAAAGTGCTGAAAGTGACGCATGCCACTCTGGGTGTTCCTTCTGAACGGTGTCACACAGCTGGGTAATGTATTGAGTTGTTAGCACAGTCCAGTCGAAGCTGCGCTTCGTATCACTGGCAGTCTTCCACTCTGCTCCAACAGCCTGGATGATTGGATGGACACGCGGCATCTTGGAGCCGCTCTTAAAGGTGTCAAATATCTTCTGTATAGCCATCTGAATAGCATACCATTACACATATTACATAGGAATATAGAGTATTAAATTAACTCACAATCTCTTCGTCGATCCTCGCATCCATATATTCCAGTTCTTCGGGGGTTGTCGGGGTGTCCGTTACACGTTTGGCGGCAGACATAAGCCTGGCTGCTATGTTGAGCAGCGACGTCTCATTGGCCGTCAACTCAGATGCAGATTTCCTGACCATGGAGTTTTGGGGTGATGAATGTCACAGAACCGACTCTGAAACGTGTTGGGAGCCCCACTGCTGATTGCCGGTTCTATGGATGTGGGAATAAGGCATGTGATTCACTCAGATCGAACATATTCGAATTCGGAAAGCAATCGATTTTAATGGTGGCCAGGATCTATTAGAGCTGTAGAGCTGAATGGACTCGATTGGGATGTGTGGACTGTCTCTCCTTATATATAGTTACACTGGAAACGACTTGAACATCCACACAGACCCTCATCATATATGTCCGATATCTCTCGTCACTCTCGTTCACAGTCCCGCGCAGCTGCGGGCACCCCGCCATCGCAGCAGCCATCGCCCCAGCCACAGCTTATGGGCCCACCACTGCAACAACACACGACATCTATGGGGGGGTCCGATGCTATCAACTTCCTGTCCAGGATGCCCTCACCGGTTGTGCCCATTCCATCTGTGGCTCGTCCTGCAGATATCCCACGCGTGAGTATTTAAATGTGCCACTGGAATGATATTCCGACATATTTTTGCACACGGTAGGAGGATGCTAAGCGCCGGAAGAAGCGCTCTCCATCCCCACTTGGCAGCTTTATGGACCGTATCCCAGCTTCGCAGAGGATCGCCCACAACCCCTCTGAGGTCTCGGAGGCCCCCACGCATCATCCAGAGATAATATCCGTAGATGACCAGACCACTGAGACGCCCTCCGCGGGTGCCCCGACCTCATCTCTCGCTTTGAGTGTACGTCACTTCAACTCTTATTAATGCCTCGATTGACACATATTATCACGCTTCTAGATACATGACACCATGGACGTTGATGACAGGAGGTAGTGGCATAGGCCCTGTCCCCATTCCCTCTGAGGGGGGAACTCCGAAACGCCAGGTACGCATCTGTTATGCTTCTGCAACTATTCAATTAATCTCTACGATATGTTAAGAAGCTCGGGCATTCCGCCCCTCGTGCACGGCCTTCTCGTTCAGCTCCCTCACGCACTGTCATCCACCCTATAGGCGTCACCCTCCCTGCGTCCCCCATGGCTGACGATCTAGGCAGCATCGAGTCCCGACTTGAACGATGCAAGCTGATCCTCACAGATGCATGGGATGACCTGAGAGATCTGCGGGGTCGGCTCCAACTTTTCGATGATGGCATCTACAGGGCACTGCTTGATCTGGAGAGCATGGGTAAGTATTTGGAAGGGAAAGACTTATTTGCAAAGGGATCTCAGACTCCGTAGCACACACATGTATTGTACTCTGCTTGCCTGAATGTGTTCCAAACGTTATAACAAGTTGTAGCCTCATTTGTCTGCGATATCGGAGTGCCCCACATCACCAAAGACATTGATACTCATCTGCCCTTATAAAGGAGACGTCCCACATCCCCCCTAAGTCTATATGTCATACCAGTCACGTCCATATCCTTCATCCATTGTATGCAGTGTTTGCATCATAGCTATATATATGGTGTGCTTCGTATAGATATCAATGACATATTCCACCATGATCGGGAGGTCCGCACCCGATGCACAATCATATGTAGCAATGCATGAGACATGTGGTATTCTGTACATCATATTCGTATTAGCCATCACTTGTGTAGTGTATGTTTCTCTGTTTCAATATATATGACATAATCCACCATGATCGGGAGGTCCGCACTTGATGCACAATCATATGTGGCAACGCATGAGACATGTGGTATTCTGTACATCATATTCATATCGGCCATCCATTGTGCAGTGTATCATCATGTATGTTTCATGACAGTATATTTGCTGTACTCTTTATATATTACATCATCTATCACGATCGGGAGGTCCGCAGTCGATGCACAATCATATGTAGCAGAGCATGAAACATGTGGTATTCATCATATCCGTATCAGCCATCCATTGTGCAATGTATGTATCATGTCAGTATATATGTTGTACTCTGTGTAGACATCTATGACATGATCTATCATGATCGGGAGGTCCGCACTCGATGCACAATCACATGTAGCCAAGCATGAAACGTTTGGTGTTCTGTACATCATATCCATACTGGCAATTTATGTTTCATGACGGTATGAACATTGTGTTCTGTCTAGATATCTACGACATGATTCATCAAGATCAGGAGGTCCATTCTCGAAGCACGATCCAAGTATGAGACATATATCTCCCATCTGTGTTGCATCTGTTTTGCATCTACTAGTATCAATCGGATACACACTGTACACCCATCTTGGCTTGTCACATCATCTTTCCACACGTATCTACCTGTGTATACCTGTTCTATCCTCGGGGTATCCCGAGACATGGCGTGTATGGGCATGCTTTCTGACAATACTACTGGAATGTATTTAGGTACCTGCGCACTCAGCATAATTGTCCACACATTTCCAGTCTTCCCACCACCCTTGTGTATGTCCCTATACCATGCAGACTGATGAGACCAGCTCCTCTGACAATGGCGGAGAGTCCGAGGTATCACAGAATCAGAGAGAGCAGTCTACTGACCCAGGCTTTTCTATTACTCCTCGAGACGCAGATATATTACAGGAGTATCTTCAAGAATTCCAGGTTGCCGATACAAGTCTTCGCACTAGGATAATTGAGAAAGCCATGGCTCAGCTGTATCTGCTCCGCCCTGCAAGTGCACCATTTGATAAGAAGGTCGCCACTAAGGTAGGCTCCATTTAGATTTAGACAGCAAAGAATATATTGCTTCTTTTACATTTCAGAGAATTCAGAAATGGTTTTATAACCACTATGTCCTGCCCCAGGCGTGAATACATCAAGTTCACTCACAAATGGTCTGCCAGGAATGCTTTCTATCACCTGCACCGTGATGAGGTCTTGGAGCTTGCAAAAGAGGAGTCTGGGACAGAACCAGGACACTCTGCTTTCTTGGGGGCCCTCCAAGACGCAACCACTACTTTATGGAATGAACTATCTGTTGAGGATCAAGAGGAGTATGTGAATGCTGCCAAGGAATGGTCGGAGAAGACACCACCAAAGCACATTCAGTCCAGGTATGGGAACATGCATCACCTCTGATCAATTTCCCTCATGCTCCTATACAGAATGGCATCCTCTATGCGAGAGCGGATCATCCAAGACTTTCAAAGTCAACTCTATAGGACATGTGGTATTCGTTCCATCGTTCTCACAGCATATGAGGGTGAAGACAACAACCTCAAGGTTGGCTTGTAAGCCATCCAATGATGCATTAATATTACTTGCTGACTGTGGATTGATGTAATCTGATTTCAGTAATGATGTCAGCAGTGTGTTGCAGGATGGAATGGACTTTAGGACATTCTGCACAGACTGGAAGAGTGCCGCCCTCTGGGAGCAGTGGGCTCAATTTGGAAAGAAGTGCTTTGCAAAAGGTTTGGCAAGCTTCTTGTCAAATTGATTGAATACCATTCATATAAATTCCAGAGACTGTTGATACTCCAAAAAAGGACCTCTCAAGGACAATCAAAACCCCAATCCCTATTATATGCAATACAGACGGATGCCCCGAACTTCCCACAGTTGCCATGTCTGATGGATATAAAGCCAAGGTAGTTCAGTCATTGCTCAGGGATTATTGCACTGCACATATCCGTAAGCCGTTCTCTCAATCACTGTGCAGCAATATATGATACATGTGACTTAGGATATGTTACCAGAAAGCCCAAGCTGATCATTCCATGGGGAGCCTTGGTAAAGGACCCATCGTCCTGGATCATTGATGAATGCACTCCAGATCGCTTTGAGTGGAAGGACCCATCCAAGATCCAGATTGGAGAGGTCTTCCGTATTCTGGACCACTGGAGGCACAGACAAGATCGGGGAATTGGTCCCCTGATGTGGGTGCCAACCTCCCCACTCTTTGACAATATAGAGGATCCCCCGAGGCATCAGCGGAGTGTCCGAAATGCTAGAACGCTGCAATCACAAGGATCTGATGAAGAGTATTTTGTTCTTCCAAATAGTCAGGACTCTGATCAGGAGGACAACAAGACTGGTTCTGTTGAGCCTTCAGAAGACTCCAGCAATGATGATTCATCTGACAAGACTGATCCCACCAAGTCTGATGACTCTGATGATGATCCACCTGAGAATGAAATGGCTATGGGCTCTCCACCCCTGCATATGTCTCATGTGTATGATGAAGCCTGTTCTGGTATGTGTGATTGTTATTATGTCCCCCTCAACTGATCCAAGTGTTAACATTGTATGTAGATGATGACAGAGGCTCTGCCTCTACTGGAAGCGAAGGTCTGGGTATGGATAGATCGTCACCAGGTCTGCATCTCATCCACATCACACCCTACACTTCCACTCATTCATCACCATCCAGCCATGGCTGGTCCATCACGACCTCAGGTGCAATGGCAAGGGATGCAAGGTGGCCATCCGCTTCGTATAGGGAAAGGGAAGGAAGTTCTTGAGGAAGCGAAACGAGCTGTCAAGGTGTCAGAGAAGGTCAGGTAAGTGGTTTTTAATACACCCATTCTCAGGATTCTAACCATTCTATAGGAATATGGACACTGGTAGGGGTGCTGCTAAAATTCATCCAGACATCTGGACCCAGAACAGATAGATAGAAATGTGTCCATGGCTATGCTGATGGAGTGTCCGTCTATGTCTACAATAATAGGCCATGCATATGGATACCAACTGATGCGAGATGTATTTTCCAGTTGGATATCCTATCCAGTTATGAGCAATAGGGTATCTGTGCTGGCCCACAATGTGTTCATATACTATTCTTTTTGAATGTGGCTATGTAGAGAGAGTATTGATATATGTCCCCTGAATGCATCTGGATGCCCAGTCAATCTGAGGAAGTGTATTGACTGGCTGGACATGTCACCCATTCAAGATGGTCGGGAGGTCCGCACTTGGATGCATCTTTGATCTCTTCAGATAGATAGAAATATATACATGGCTACACTGATGCAGCACCTGTCCATGTTAGGTCCCATGAACTCATATGGATACTCAGTCAATCCGAGGTGTATTTAATTGGTTGGACATGTCACCCATAGAAGATGGTCGGGAGGTCCGCGCTTGGATTCATCTGTGATCTCTTCAGATAGATAGAAATATATACATGGCTACACTAATGCAGCGCCTGTCCGTGTTAGGTCCCTTGAACTCATAAATATTCCCATCAATACCAGGCGTATTTAATTGGTTGGACATGTCACCCATTCAAGATGGTCGGGAGGTCCGCACTTGGATGCATCTTTGATCTCTTCAGATAGATAGAAATATATACATGGCTACACTGATGCAGCACCTGTCCATGTTAGGTCCCATGAACTCATATGGATACTCAGTCAATCCGAGGTGTATTTAATTGGTTGGACATGTCACCCATAGAAGATGGTCGGGAGGTCCGCACTCAGATTCATCTGTGATCTCTTCAGATAGATAGAAATATATACATGGCTACACTAATGCAGCGCCTGTCCGTGTTAGGTCCCTTGAACTCATAAATATTCCCATCAATACCAGGCGTATTTAATTGGTTGGACATGTCACCCATAGAAGATGGTCGGGAGGTCCGTGCTCGGATTCATCTGTGATCTCTTCAGATAGATAGAAATATATACATGGCTACACTAATGCAGCGCCTGTCCGTGTTAGGTCCCTTGAACTCATAAATATTCCCATCAATACCAGGCGTATTTAATTGGTTGGACGTGTCACACATAGAAGATGGTCGGGAGGTCCGCGCTTGGATGCATCTTTGATCTCTTCAGATAGATAGATACATGGCTACGTCAATGTAATGTCCCCTGAACTCACAAAGATATCCATCAATACAAGGTGTATTTAATTGGTTGGACATGTCGCACATAGAAGATGGTCGGGAGGTCTGTGCTTCAATGCATTCTGATGTTGATCTCTTCAGACAGATCGAAATATATACATGACTACATTGACAGAGTGTCCATCCATGTTATCAATAATGTGCTCCCTGAACCCATATGAATACCTGTACATATTAGGTATATTGACTGTTTGGACAGTCACACTCCTGACACACTAAGTACTCACCACAAAGTTATCCAATCTCCTCAGACACCCTATGCACTTGTTGCACTATTGATGAATCCCTCTCACATCCATCCAGCAATCCCCTTTGGTATATCTCTATTTTCTTTGTTTCCTGTCACTTCACTCAGGTGTACTACCTAGCATTATATATTCACTGTCCTAGACTTATAATCGCAAAGCGGACCCCCCGCTCCCAGCCGGCGCCGGCTGGAGTATCAATCATGTGGGAGTCTCCGATGTCGGCCGACGTCGGCTGAGTATGAATGATAGAAGATTCTCACCGTCGGCTGGGGGTATCAATTATATAAGCCACCACTATCCATTGGCTGACATACCTGGCACACAACAGATGAGAACTGGTGTGGTGCCAGAGTGTACAGAGTACTCTACTTATACTGCTACAGAGGGTGACGCTGGTAACAACGAGTCACAGTAAATACATGATGCATTGTTCTACAAAGGGACAAAGGAGTGTACTGTTCTGGAGAACAAGGTGTAAGAACAAGAAGAGTCCAGACTATGATATCATAGTGACATCACAATAAAGATAAGGGAACAAAGGGAAGTACAAAGACAATAGTACAAGGACGGTCTAGAGAAGTCCATGATGTCATGTACAAGTGATGTCATAGATAGGAGAATACAAGAAGTCCGAGATTGTAAAGATCATAGTAATCTAATCTACATGTCCTGTATATCTAATCTAAAGCAGTCCGTTATCTGCGTGTCCATACGAGCCGCTAAGTGCACGCGGGTCACTTATCAACACTTGCTGTTACCGGTGTCACTCTCTGTAGGAGTATAAGTAGTGTACCCTGTACACTCTGGCACCACACCAGTTCTCATCTGTTGTGTTCCAGACTACCATCTGCTTCACTTGCCTGATTATCTCTGCTGCTGCACTTCAAGCCTACTCTGATATCTCACTACAGTCTCCTTTGTGTAACACCACCACAGGGGTGTTAAGTATGACGTGTACTTTGTAAGTCAACGGGATCAGAAGTGCGTGAGTCTGTTAAGACTCAGTTCAGTGATGAACAAGTACCACTCGGTCTCCCAGGGACACAAGGGTAATAGCAGAGGGCAGGGCTCAAGCATAAAGGCGAGCGAAGACAGGGACTCAAGCGCAAGGGCGAGTCAAACAGGGGTCGCGAGGCAAAGATGATGTGGTATTACACAAGAAGTCAAGTCTACCGTACAAGCTAGGTAGGGCGTGACTTATATACTAGTACAGGGAGTTTGTAAGCTACAAACACATGGCACGATCCTGAGGTACAGGCGTCAGAGAGCTAACAAGGGGAGTATACATATGTAGAACAAGGGAATTCTGCAGGACGACGCGTGCATCAGAAGGCATCAGTGGGTTCTGGAAGTCACGCCATGGGGCGTCGGAACGGTCATATGGTGGGTGCAAGCTAAGAGTCAGAAAGTGTATCAAACTGGATCGTAACGTAAAAGTACAATCAAGGTGTAAAGGAAGTAGGAAGGGACAAGGAGAAGGGCGAAATTGTAACATTACCCCCCCACCAGACTTGAAGTCGCCACAACTTCAACTAGTCGCTAGTATAGGTGTAATCCTCCCCCACAGGTATGTTAGAGGGTACAGGGGAAGGGGTGCGAGGGCATGTGTGACAACGAAGGAACATGAAGTATCTGCACTCACCGCAGTCCCAACACTGCTTGTACATGGGACACTTGATCTCCTTGTGCTTTGCATTGTGTCGCAGACACTTGCCACACCACCTAGGGTGGCTGTCTGGATTGACATACAAAGCGGACATGGGAGAGAGCCTGCGAATCAGGCAGACCTGAGAGCGGTGGACACGACTGCCACACCATCTGCATGGCTCTCACTCTTGTCGGTCCGGGCACTGAGCTACCAGGTGGTCTGTGGACTTACACTGGAAACACTTGCATGTCTGCTGATGGCCCTCCCCTTGAAGGCGCAGCATCTTGCAAGGTCCAGCTTCACGTGGGGGGAGAGGGGTAGGCTCAAGCATTGTCCAAGGGTGCACAGGCTTTGCATGAAGCTCGGCATATTTGTCGGATATGAGGGGGATGGCATGTTGTAAGGTTGGCTCAGGCTCTGGCCCCGAAATTGTCTATTTTCGGACATTTCGGCCTCGGTCCGATATTGCGTGGCCATGCTGCCATTTTGGATTCGCATTCTCACGGTGTTGCGCCTCACTATCAACCATCATGTCTTCCCCTTCCCTCTTGCCTTGTGTGTGTACACACACACACACACTCTCTCTCTCTCTCTCTCCTCCCGCTCATTACCTCTATCACCCATGGTCCACCATCACCCATACTTGCCCTGCAAGATGTTGATAAGTGACCTGCGTGCACTTAGCAGCTCGAATGGACACGCAGATAATGGACTTCTTTAGATTAGATATACAGGACATGTAGATTAGATTATTATGATCTTTACAAATCTCGGACTTCTTGTATTCTCCTATCTATGACATCACATGTACATGACATCATGGACTTCTCTAGACTGTCCTTGTACTATTGTCTTTGTACTTCCCTATGTTCCCTTATCTTTATTTGTGATGTCACTATGATATCATAGTCTGGACTTTTATTGTTCTTACGCCTTGTTCTCCCAGAACAGCACATTCCTTTGTCTGTATGTAGAACAACGCATCTTGTATTTACTGTGACCTGTGTTACTAGCGTCACCCTCTGTAGCAGTATAAGTAGAGTACCATGTACGCTCTGGCACCACACCAGTTCTCATCTGTTGTGTGCCAGGTATGTCTTATCCTCTTGTATAAACACCAGTTCTCATCTGTTGTGTGCCAGACTCCACATCTGCTTCACTTGCTAGATCTCTCTGTTGCTGCTTCAAGTACCACCCACATATCTCACCACAGTCTCCTTTGTCACTGTGAGTATGTCCTACATGTGTACTGTTCATCACAAGAGGCTTCCCAGCCCCTCGTACACAGGCCGCACATCCCAGTGCCTCGTGTTCCCTTTGTCCATTGACATCCCATTCCCATTGCTTTGCTGATCTCCCCTACTCCTTTGAAGGTGTCAACTTCACTCTCAGCTGCCTTTGGCCACCCACAAGACGCCATTGGATCCTGTGCGTCACCGCTAGATTTGGAGGAGAATTTGTATTGTTGTGTGTCATAAAGTCTTGGCCGGCTTTGTCTGTTATTCCTGTCACCTAGATAATGGTTTCTGTTTCTCGTGTCCACACCCACACATCCCTTTGTCTCTGTCTTGATCGTCTTGTGTCCCATTGTTTGCCACCTTGTACCATTCTCTTACCTTACCCCTCTGTTCCCCCTGTCTCCGAGACTTGGTTTTGGAATGCATTGTATATGGCTCAAATGTATATAAGCTTGCGTTCTTGGCTTGTTAATATCAGTCTAGTTGTGTTACTCCCCCTTTCTCGTGCTGCGCGTTTGTCTCAGAAAGTTAGGCCCTACTGCGGGCACTCGAAGGACATTGCTGCTCGTCACCTCTCATCTGTCGTCACTTGTTTTCACCCTCACCCCCACTTTCGCATTCTCACTATCGCTGTTCGTTCCCACTCCCGCCCTTGTCTGTTCGCATTCGCACCAGCTGTTGCCGTCACGAATGCTTTGGACTCAGCCCTTCCTCCTCTCACCCTTGTAACCTCTGCGGGATCCCCTCTGCCTTTGAACTCACACGGACTTGGCTCTGTACAGCATGTGTTTTGAAGTTGCTTGCACACGCTGGAGAGGTCCATGTCCAGCCCAAACTCGTCCTTGGACAGCTCAGACTGAAGTCGCTAAATGTCCAAGGCGCATGTCTTTATCGCATCTTGGCGCACTAAGCACTTGCGAAGATGTGATACCTCAGTGTGGAGTCGAGGGTCTTGCAGCTCAATAAGCACCTCATTGAGTATAATGGCGCAGGGGTCATGGGGATGGAACATGTTAAGTTGATTGTCGGTGATGTGCTGGGGAAGCTGTCTGGCATACGCCAAGTTTAGGAATACTTGCGAGATGTAGGTGGGGTTGCCTTTCCCCATGGTTCTGATGACCTCCTGGTAGTTTTGTTGATAATAGATGAAGTGTGCAGTTTGTAGTGGGATGTCACCCCCGCCAATCAGAAGTGGGAAGAAGGTGGGCGAGTGGGTGTCATTGGGGAAGAAGGGGAGACCAGGGCTGACAGCATCTTCCTCCTCATCTTCGTCGTCGAGAAGGGTGAGTGCTGGATCTGGCTCAATGATGCGAGTTTGGGGAATGGGTGTGAAGGTGTGGTCCAGCCCCGCAGGGAATGGTGGGATAGGAATGTGCGCTGCATTGACTACTGGTGGTTCAAGGGGGGGTGGTGGTGTAAGGGAGTACGGGACTGGGACGTCATGCACTACGACTGGTGTATCAATAGGTGGGGGTGAGGTTGGTGACATTTGGACGATCGGGACAGCAACTACAGTGGGCGTGGGGAGTCCGGGTGGTAGGACGAGGGTGGGCGGTTCCTCCAGCTTAGAGAAGGCCGCTGTAGCAAGGGCAAGGACGGGGAGTGGAGGTGAGCTAGGGATGACTGAGTGTGGCATACTACCATCTACTTCCAATGGGACACCAAAGTCCTGTGAGGGTATAGTCAGATTTTCGAGGATGACCTCAATGGGACGACGAGCGGGGATGGTAGAGACAACAGGAGTGGAAGACATGATGAGGATAGGGACAGGGAGCAGTGAGTGTTGACGGGGCATCATTTATATCTTTCATCCAGCCCCATCGGTGGTAGGATTTAGATGGTAAAAGTCAGCGATAAGTTCTGAAGTGTGTTGTACATTTTCAAGCGGTTCCCACGAGCTGTCGCTTATGGGGAACCCTTTCCACTGAACTAGGAATTGAAGTTTGTGCCCTCATCTGTGCAGTTGTGACTGCAGGATGCACTCCACTTCGAATTCTTCTTCTCTGTCAATGAGGTCAGGTGGGGGTTGCGTGAAGTTTGTGCCATGTAATTCTGTCTCCTTGTATGGGGTTAGGAGGTTGGCGTGGAACACAGGGTGGATCTTCCATGTAGCAGGAAGTTCCAGTTCATAGGAGACATCTGATAAGACCTTCTTGATACGGAAGGGTCCGTGACACTTTGGACTGAGTTTGGCGGTGGGGTAGAAGGTCCGGAGGTTCATACCTTCGAGCCAGACCTGGGCCCCTTCTTGATATGGAACGAAGTGCGTCTTACCCCATTTCATCATCAATTCTTGCACATGCTTGATACAGTCTTGTGCATGTTGTCGTCTGATGACCATCTCTTCTAGGCATTGGTCAACTGATGGGGATGGTGTGGGTTTTGGCGTCCACATGGTGCGTGGTTCCCATCCCATAATGAGCGAGAAGGGAGACTCCTTTGTTGTCACATTTGGCCAAGCATTGTGTGCAAACTGTGCCACTGGTAGCGCTTCAGCCCAGTTGTCCTGCTGCACGTTGCTCCAGTGTCGTAGATACTGTTCCAGCCATTGATTCATGCGTTCGGACTGTCCGTCTGTTTGAGGGTGGTAGGCTGAGGAGATGTTCTGACGAATGTCAAGGACCTTACAGAGGCCTTTCATGAATGTGGAGGTAAATTGGGGATCACGGTCGGTGATAATTTTTCAGGGAATGCCGTAGTGTGGGTACACATGATGAAGATAAAGTCGCGCAACTCCTTCTGCGGTTATTGACTCGTGACAGGGGATAAAGATGGCCACTTTCGAGCAGTTGTCGGTTATGGTCAGGATGGAGTCATACCCATCAGATACTGGGAGTTTAGTGATAAAATCCATGGCAATGACTTCAAATGGTTCAGCGTCTGGGTCTGTGGCGATAGGGAATAGGTGTGGCTTTTGTCGATGGGTGTTAATCTTGTTGGCTTGGCATGTTGCACAGCCCTTGATGTAGTCTTCCATGTCCTTGTGCATGTTGGGCCACCAGTAGTCGTGGCGTAAGAGTTCGTAGGTGTTCATGATTCTGGGGTGTCCCATGGTGGGAGTATCGTGGAAAAAGGTAATTACCCCCCGCTTAAGATCGTTGTCGCCCACGACAACTAGCACATCTCCCTTCCACCAGAGCCCTCTCAGCTTTTTCAAATTATGGGGTTCAACCCACCACAGCACTTCCTTCTCATCAAGGTTCTGCGAGATCTGAGTCCAAATGTCCATGTTGTGCATTGACATTTCTGTAGCTTGAATGAAGCATTCGGCGGGGAGGACGATAATATCATTGTTGTCCTCCTCATTGACTATGTAGTCCGCTTGTCTCAACAGGGCATCTGCACGACTGTTCTTGACTCCGGAGACGTGCTTCAATACAAAGTCATACTCCGACAGTTCCAGGAACTCGTGTGCCACTCGGCAACTAATTTTGCGTGGCTCCTTCCAATACTGAAGGTTGGCGTGGTTGGTATGGATGATGATTTTATGTGGGGATCCGACAAGGTACGTTCGCCAAGCTCGTAGTGCTTTTACGACTGCTAGTAGTTCTCAGTCGTAAATATCGTAGTTGCACTTGGCTTGACTGAGTGATTCAGAATGGAATGCGATGGGGTGCAACTTTTGATCTGGGCCTAGCTGATTCAGCACGGCTCCAATGGCAACGTTTGAGGCATCGACTTCTAGCTTGAATGATTTTAGGAAGTCAGGGAATAATAATGTGGGCTCTCGCCCAATACACCGCTTGATGCTTGTGAAGGCCTCCTGTTCATCTCGCCCCCAGCGCCATGGCGTGTCTTTGCGTGTGAGGTTGTGAAGGGGTTGTGTGAGTGAGGAGAATCCTTGGATAAATTGGCGGTAGAAGTTGCAAAATCCGAGGAACACACGTACCTCCCGAAGGGTTTTCGGGGCTTGCCACTCCTGGATGCCCTGAACTTTAATGGGGTCCATACGCAGGTTCCCATGGCCTATGATCAGCCCCAAGTACTCCACTTTGAGGACTTCAAACTCGCACTTTGCCAGCTTGATATACAAATCATGTTCTTTGCACAGACGGAGGACTTCATGGAGTACAGCGCAGTGGTGGGGGTAGTCAATGGCGGTTGCGATCAGGATGTCGTCCATGTAGATGATCACTTTGTTGGTGAGGACGAGGGGTCAGAAAATGGTGTCCATCATTTCCTGGAACGTCGAGGGGGAGTTTGTGAGGCCGAAGTACATGACCAAGGGTTTGAAGAGTCCTTGGTTAGTTTTGAACACGGCTTTCCACTCGTCCTTGTCTTTGATTCGCACGTTGTTGTAACCCCACTTAATGTCAAGCTTTGAGTAGAGGCGTACTCCACATATGTGGTCTACTAGTTCGGGGATGAGGGGGAGGGGGTAATGGTTTCGAACAGTGATCTTGTTCAGCCGTCAATAATCCTGTACAGGGCGTAGTCTGCCATCTGTTACGTTCCTTCCGGACATCTGCCAATCACGTGGCCTCGTTGTCTGTTCGCTGCGTCCAAGGGAATTCGCCGTCTAAGGACCAAGTCAATTGTCGAGAATAACAGAAGTCGGCGGGGATGAAGCACAACTTATAGTGGAGCGTGTAGTGGCGATAACTCCAGCCAACTAGCAAATATGACAAAGGAAGGGATGAGACAGTGAGGAATCAAGCTGTTATACGCTCTGTGCCCTAGAACCAACTCTGGCGAAGGGGAAGGTATTACACAAGATATCAAAGCTAAGGACTCTAAGGCGTCCAAAGCCCTCTACTTATACTACTTCAGGGGAGCTTTCAAGCTCAGCCTGAATACCGAATCCTAATACCCAGCTGCAGACCCTAATATGAGAAGCCAATGGTGTAAGGCCCTCATGGCATGAGTCAGAGATAAGAGATAAGAGATAAGAGCCTAGAGGCACCCCACAGTAAAATCCATAGCCAGATTACATCCGGACTCACAATCACAAGCCAAATCCAGGCACAAGCTCATCTGGACTCTTCCGGGACTTTCTACAATCTTCCAAGGCAGGTCACGTGCCGGGATCACGTGATGGCCGATGTATCGTCCCTATTCCCAGGGCTCCTGGTAGCGCGTGGACGGGTGAGGGGTGTATGAGCTCACCAAGCGTGCTGTCTGCACGTGATCCATCTTATATTCCCACGACTCCAGCAGGCGTTCGAGCACTGCCGTCGCCACATGTACTTCGTTTTCGCGTTGCGGGTCGTAATCGTCATCTTCCAGGCCACGTCCCGGCTGCGCCGTGACACATCCTTTTTCTTGATAAAGAAGAATGGTGATGCATATGGTGACTTCGACGGTCGTATGTACCCCTTCTCAAGTTGTTTCGTAAGGAATGTTGTGAGCGCCTCTTGTTCGTTCTGTGTGAGGGGGTAGACTTTACAGTCAAGAGCGGCAGGAGCATTAGGGAGCAAGTCGATGGCACGGTCCCAAATTTGTGACGGAGGGAAGTGGTGAGATGCCTCTTCATCGAATATCTTGCAGTGGCGGTGATACTCCTTTGGGACCATCTCCTCAAACATCCGCTGCTCCTTCGTCGCTTCTCGTTGTGCTAGTTCTGACGCTGTTGTTGTCTTTCGTAGAAACACAATCTGGGGCTCGCACTCATTGTCCATGAGCTGCTCCCATGCTTCCTCGTCAAGCTCATACATTTCCAACACCCGAATTGTAACACCACCAGCGGGGCGATGTCCACGGTTCGAAGTACCTGCGGCAGGCTTAGCAGAAGATGACATGGTCATTGTCAATGACGGTGACAAAGGAGACTGAGATCGGTCAAAGGCACACGCTCAAAGAGGCAAGGCAAGAATGATGATGCATACGTAAAGCAGAAGGAGCTTAGGACAGAGGCAGAGCAGGGTTCCCAAGATACAAAGCTGGTATTGCTAAGTAACTCAAGTCTGGGGACTTGAGGACGAAACAAGCCTGGTATATATACATGCAGGTACATAAGGTTTGTACTCAGCTAAGTCCGGTCTCTTGGGTTCTGTGGTCTGTGCGCAGACATGGAACCTTCTGGAAAGGTCACATGGTCGATTGTGCCATCTATCGTCATCGGTCTAGGTCAGCCTGGCCCTTAGTCACGTGAACCATGATGTCATGGCTCCAAGGCTTTCCAGAACCGGTCCCTAGCTGCACCGAGTGTCATGGCACAGCCGGGACGTGACCTGGAAGACAAAGAATACAACCTGCAGCGGGAGAACGAAGTATGCGCGGCGATGGCAGTGCTCAAAACACCTGCTGAAGTTGTGGGATTATGAGATGGATCACGTGCAGATGGCACACGCGGTGAGCTCATACACCCCTTATCCGTCACAGCGCTACCAGGAACCCTGGGAATAGGGACGATACATCAGCCATCACGTGATCCTGGCATGTGACCTGCTTTGGAAGATCATAGAAGGATCCGGAAGAGTCCAGATGAGCTTGTGCCTGGACTTGGCTTGTGATTGTGAGTCCAGATGTGATCCGGCCATGGACTTTACTGTGGGGCACCTCTAGGCCCTTATCTCTTATCTCTTATCTCTGACTCATGCCATGCGCCTTATTGCCATTGGCTTCTCGTATTAGGATTCATGGCTGTGTATTAGGGTTTTGGATTCGGACTGAGCTTGAAAGCTCCTCCCCAGTAGTATAAGTAGAGGGCTTTGGACGCCTTAGAGTCCTTAGCTTTGATATCTTGTGTAATACCTTCCCCTTCACCAGGGTTGGTTCTAGGGCACAGAGTGTATAACAGCTTGATTCCTCACTGTCTCATCCCTTCCTTTGTCATCTTTGCTGGTGTGCTGGAGTTATCGCCACTACACATTCTGCTACAAGTCATGCTTAGTCATTGCCAACTTCTTACTTTCCTCATCATTATTGATGATTATCTTGGTCCTTGGACGCGGGAATTCCCTTGGACGCAGTGAACAGGCAACAAGGCCAGAAGCTTGGCAGATTTCCAGAAGGAACGTAACACCAAGTCTACTACCACTGGCCTTCAGGCTCTGGGGAGTCACGCCCCTTCTGATGGCAATGTCTCCGGGCCATACTCTGGGCACTCGGCAGCTTCAGTGGTCGGGGATCGTAACATGAATGGATGCTTCCATGGGTGTGGCTTTGTCTGACAAGTGAAGACTCAAGACCACTACTGGTTGAAACTCCTCGTTCAACGTTGCATCTCCCCACTTGATACTTGGCTCGAAAGCCGTAAACCAAGGGTATCCAAGGATGACTTTGTCCCTTCCTAGGTTCGTAACCAGGAAGCGAAGCATCCTCTCCTCTTTTCCTGTTTTTACAGTGAGGTCCATATACTGGGTGATGGTGCCGTCCTGATTATGTGTGCTGTCTACATTCCAAATGCGGATAGGGTGGGTGATGTCCCTAGTCCCAATTTGGAGGCATTTAAGAAGTGTGGAGCATATGAAGTTGTCTGTTGCTCCTGAGTCAACAAGGACTTGTCATTCAGCCATTGCGTGTGCAGATTTGAATAGAACTGGAATTTGCATGGATCAATATCTGCTAGTGTACACGTTTAAATTTAAAGCTCTAGCCCAGGCCACCGGGTTCAAGCATCGAGAAAATCCTCTCTTCCAAATAGCTTTTCGACCATGAGGTTGCGCACCTCCTGGGACTGCGCCTTCATCGCTGCAATCTGTACATCTGCCTGCTCCTCATTCGAAAGGATGTGACTAGAAGATACGGCGATAGTACTGATGGAGGGAGTTGGTACGTTTGTAGTCGCGGCAGGGGGGAGCGTAGGTCACGAGCGACTGGGGGGTAGCACCATGGTAGTGCCAGCTGCAGCCACGTGCACACCTTTTTGTGGGCAGTTGCGCAAGATGTGCCCTTGAGCACAACATCTAAAACATTGTCCCTCCTTCTGAAGCTGGGCTTTGTCAGTGTCGGTGAGGGCCACAGAGGCTTGGGCATGTCCAACATCCATGGCATTGGGGTTGCGCGTCCTGTTGAAGGCCTGGACCCACTGCTCTCGGCTGTGTCTGCCCTTTCTGTTGCGCAACTGTTTGTTTTTGCCCAGGCGATCCTTTAAAACGAGGTATTCAGCCTGCTGGAGATGAGCTGCCACCTTCCACTGCTCCCAGTTGACTGGGTGCTGGAAGCAGATAGTGTTGATGACTAACTGGTTAGGAAGTCCATCTTGGAAGAGGTTGAGGGTGGTGGCTTTGTCTGGGTTGTACCCAGCTTTTGTGATGAGGTTCTGGAAGGTGGCGATGTATGTGTCGATATCTTCGCCCTTCATGGTGAGGTTCTGGAGTTCTTTGCGGGCATTAGTTCACTCTGCTGAGTTGGTGTACGCTTGTACAAATCTGTCTTGGACAGTGGTCCACAAGACCATGTTACCGCGGTCCACTCCTGCAACGATCTGTTCATTGAGCCACCGGGCTTGCTCTGCTACCCAGTCTTTGACGAGTGGTCCCCGAATGTAGGAGAGGAAGGTCATGGCGCGAGACGAGGGGATTCGGAGCTGGTCTATGTCTGGGTTCATTCCTTCATAGAGATTGAACATGAGTAGGAATGCCTTGCTCTTGTCCCTTAGTCCTGTGAACTTGGGAGGGGGGTTGCCTCCTAATCATCCGTGGCCTCCAGGTGCGATTATGGGTGCGGCTCCTCCTGGCGCAGCAGCACCACCACCACCACCGCCACTGCCACCAGGTCCAGGTGGGACTGGGGTTCCTCCTGAGCCAGAGGCTCCCAAGGGTCCTCCTCCTCCTCCTCCTCCAGCTCCTCTGCTGGTGAGGGTCATGCTAGCCGAAGCCTGTTGTTGGGTTTGGGACATAGTGTAGGATGGGAATGCAGTTATGGGTAGGTTGGTTGTGGGAATGGGTACACTTGGCGAGTCAGGATCAGGATCTGGGCTGTCAATGTTGATTCTGGCAGTGGTGTGATTTCAAAAAGATCCTATGCCAAGTGCTGAGGGTACGAGGCTGATAGTGTACCACTGTCCATTCTTTGCTGAGTAATCAATGTACACCCACTGGCAGATGTCATCAATATAATGGATCTGTTGATATTTTTGTGTGTTGGGGTGAAAGATGAAGTATCCTTCAGTCCCTTCATGTTCTTTCCAGACTGTGGCTCCTTAGATTTTGTCAGAGAGTTCGTCGGTACTATAGCACTCAATGTATTTGGCCTGGAACTGAGATCGGCTGTGACTAGACACTACCACTGTGAGAGACTTGACTTAATGTAACACCACCACAGGGGCATTAAGTACGACGTGTACTTTGTAAGTCAATGGGATCAGAAGTGCATGAGTCCGTTAAGACTCAGTTTGGTGATGAGCAAGTACCACTCGGTCTCCCAGGGACACAAGGGTAATAGCGGAGGGCAGGGCTCAAGTGTAAAGGCAAGTGAAGACAGGGACTCAAGTGCAAGGGCGAGTCAAACAGGGGTCATGAGGCAAAGATGATGTGGTATTACATCAGAAGTCAAGTCTACCGTACAAGCTAGGTAGGGCGTGACTTATATACTAGTACAGGGTGTTTGTAAGCTACAAACACATGGCGCGATCCTGAGGTACAGGCATCAGAGAGCTAACAAGGGGAGTATACATATGTAGAACAAGGGAATCCTGCGGGATGACGCATGCATCAGAAGGCATCAGCGGGTTCTGGAAGTCGTGCCATGGGGCATCAGAACGGTCATACGGTGGGTGCAAGCTAAGAGCCAGAAAGTGTATCGAACTGGATCGTAACGTAAAAGTACAATCAAGGTGTAAAGGAAGTAGGAAGGGACAAGGAGAAGGGTGAAATTGTAACACTTTGTCACTGTGAGTATCACTTCTATGTATGCTGTTCATCACTTCTTCTCAGCAAACCTTGGGTCATGCCACAGTGACCCACAGTGACCTGTAGCACACCACAGTGGCCCACAGTGACCCAAGGTTTGCTGATGTTGACAAGCTTGAGGATTTGCATGCCCCACATGTTGCATCTGTAGATGCAACTAGGTGTTCAGAGCTGTTCAGAGCTGTTCAGAGTGTCCTTGAACAGCTCCGAACAGCTCCGAACACCTACTGCATTTACAGATGTGTTATAATGCCAGTTCACTTGGGCCCTAATTGACAAAAGATCAACAAGTTGGTTGAAGTGAGCCAAGTCCACAAAGTGTTCAAGAACATCATCTGTCATGATAAGTTGGGAGCCATACATATTGTCACCCAGAATCCCAATGTGCCCTAGCTGGGCATCTCACCAATCTTCCAAGGCAGACTTGAGGCTCAGGTCTGCATCAGTCAATCTGTACCAACCTGCCTTGAATTTATTTGGAGCATGAGTTTGCTTTGGGGCAGATATTGTAGGGAGTGGTAGAATAAATGACCTGGGGTTGCAGGTATCACAACACAACCAAGAGGCCTTGACAACATAGTGAGAGTAACCCTCAGAACATGCCATCAATGGAGATGCTGGCCATGGGTTAAACAGGGTCACATGTGGAATGGATTACATACATGTACCAGGTTGATTACCAAAGAACTCATTCAATATCCCACAACAACAGATCCCTTGTGAATGTGCATTGATGTACGTGTCTATGACTCCATGGCAGCCACTTCATAGTCCTGATGTTGCTGTTCCTGAACTATCAACTTGCCCATTGCCCATACCCTGGCACTGGACTGATCATATTGGTGGTGAGGCCTCTTCTGTGTTTTTGGACCACCCTTTTTGACAGCCATGTGCACTTGTTTTGGTGACATTACATTCACCATGTCTGGAGCATCCTGCAGTTGCCTTCACTCTTTCTCAGCTTGGGATGCCACCTTCTCTTCAGCTTGTACACAACAGTGGTCCATGTACTGCAGTTCAACAATATAAATCCCTGTGGCTTCCTTTGAGGTGTCTTGCACAGCACAACCAAGACACTGCCAGAACATACATAGTGATTTTGTATGTTTCCACTGGACAACAAGTTCAATATCACATAGGTCAAGCCCCTGACACATATTCAGCAGTGGTGGTGGCAATAACTGAATCCTACAGACCATCCCAGCTGCATTGGTGCAGAATATCCCCCAGATTTCATGTGAGTGGAGTTTCCAAATTGTTTCTGTCCGAAATGTCATACTCATAAGAGAATGGAACCAGAGCAACTTGTCAACAAGTCCTGAGGGTGCCAGTGAACAAGCAAACAGACAGTGGCAAAGCCACTCTGTTTCTTTTTGATCATTGCAAAAGGCCATGAATGGTGGAGGCAGTGAATTTCCATCGAATCTCAGCACCTGGAGGATATCATGATACAAGTGCACAGGGTTCAACATCTCCAAGGTAAGCAAGTGAATATTCAGGCAATCATTGCTAAGCTGTATCTCCCTACTGGTCACATCTGAAGAATTGATTTCACATGGTCAAGAACATGGCACAGCATCATTGCTGATGCAGCATAGAAGATGATGCCGCCTGGGAGCAGCCAACACAGTCTGTGTCACAGTTTTGCCACTCTTGGCATGTGACTTGCCTGCCGCTGATATCCCTGTGGTGGAGTCCATGTGCACACCCACAGACCCTTGGTGGGACTGGCAGTGTGAGGCATGGCCAGAAGACAATGCAAGAGTAGATGCAGCAGTGGCACAGCTGCAGGAGTATGTGTATTCAAGATGTGTGGTGAGCAACCACTCCCCATCCCCACTTGAGAACTGCTACCAGGAGCCTTGGGAATTAGTGTTGGGGAAGTTTGGTCTCAGACTGACCCAAACTGGGTTTGAACCAAACCCAAACCATTTTAAGGTTTGGAGAATCCTGGCTCAAACTGAATGGTTTGGTTTGGTTTCCAGTTTGGGGGTCCCAAACCCAGTTCAAACCAAACCAAACCAATTAAGAAAAAATATTAAAAAATATTTTATAAGTGCTCAATAAATGGTTTGGTTTGGTTCAAACTAACTGAGTTTAAACCAAATTTGAACCAAAATCAATGGTTTTTGGTCTCAAATAATTTGAAACAAAGTCTCAATTGATGAATTTGAACAAAACCAATTGTTTTTGCCTCAAACCAAGGTCTTAAGTGGTTCCTTAAGTGGTTTAAACCAAGTTTGAACCAAACCAAACCAAACCAAACTGGTTATTTTTAATTGGTTTGAACTGGTTTGGAACAGTTTGAAACGGTTTGCTCTGACTCATGCCATGCACCTTAATGCCATTGGCTTCTCATGTGTGGATTTGCAGCTGTGTATTAGGATTTGGTATTCAGGCTGAGCTTCAATGCCACCCCAGGATGTGTATAAGTAGTGGTAGCTATGCATCTTAGTATGGTAGCTTTGATATCTTGTGTAATACCTTCCCCTTCTTGGAGTTTGGCCAAGGGCTGTTATACACATCAATTCCCCACTCTGCTCCCTTGGTGTGACCTTGGAGACCCACCCCTCCACCACTGCTCTCCACTACAAGTCATGCTGTCTGCCGACTTCTTATTGAACTTCACATTCACCTTTGCCTTGCTAAGCCACATCCTATGGATTGCCCTAGCCATTGCCTATGGGATCCTGAAGACTTACAACCATGCACAGCAGTAAACAAGCAGATACCCAAGTTGGGTCAATACATCCAGAAGGAATGTTACAGTCTGCCCACCTTGGCATATTCAGGTCAGAAATCCCCTGACCATTGGCTAACACAGTGAGTCTCGTTGAATATCATACTTCATAGTTTGTTGACAAATCTCTTTGACTTCCATAGATCAAGAAAACAGCAGTCAGTGAGGATGCACTCCAGGCTCGGGATCTTGCTTGGGATGATAATGTGGAATTTAAGGGATTTGATTTCCTATTCATGATAATTTCTATGCTTAACAAACAGGCTATATTCTGTACTAATAGAGTACCTTAAATGTCCTATTGGATGCTAAAGTTGTTGTGAGGTTTACAGCCAGTATAGATAAGGCAGAAGAAATCAGGAACCCACACCCCTTATATAAGCAATCTGACCCCCACCACTGCATGGCCTACTCCTCCTACACAACACCAAATTCATGGATTCTGTTCTGATGGGAATTTAGGGGACCCTGCTAGCTCTCATCTGGTCAAAGGATTTTTTTAATTTCTCAAAATGGGGGGTACAGTAGGGTCTAGAACTTTTATTTTGAAAAATCATTTTTTTCGTGTTTCTGAGTTGAAAGAAACAAAGTTCAAAATTCTGACTGTTGAATTTGTCAAATCACATGATCAGATATGTAATCGAAAGTATGACATAATCCTAGAACTTCACTGCAACCACACATTAAAGCAGGTGTTGAGGGGCTTGTACATTTCGATCTCCTTGCACAACTTTTATTCCCTCTCTTTCATGTTGATTGTAGTTTTAGTTTGGCCCAAATGTGAGGGTACTTGCAATATTAGCTATACCTGTGTTTTTTCAGCACCCTCCTAAGACCCTCACCTGGAATTTGTCAAAACCTAACCCTAAGTCATGCTTACATAAGGGGTGTGGGTTCCTGATTTCTTCTGCCTCACAAGCAAAAGCTTGTTGACATTCTTCTCCCCCAGCATGTTCAGAGGTGTGATAACGATAGAAACCCCATCCCCATTGAAGAGGAGGGGTATCCAGAAAGTCAGTATCTTTCCAGACCCAGTTGGTGCCGAAGCAGTGCCAAAGTCAATAAGTTGTTCCCTTCCAGTTGTGTCAGAGCAGCCTTAAGCTGCCAAGTGCACAGGGAGAAACCAAAGCAATCCTTGACAGCTTCTCACATATCATCCAGAGAGGGAATATTAACAGCAGAATCCAGTGTAGCCATTAGACAGAGAAGAGTTGCCAATGCAGTGCTGAAGGTGGGATTCGCCCATTCATACATTCACGCATACACACCAATGTCAAGTACCAATAAATTAATTACTTTTTCCTAATACAGATGCACACGTCTACAATTAAAAATACAGAAACCAAAACGAAAGAGCACAACGTGTCACGCCCTGGGAAAAGCCAACACAAGTGTCCCCAGTCAATGCATAGCATAATGAGTGTCACAGTACGCGAAGTGGATGCTTACTTACGGTGATGACCTTGTTAGTAAGTCATAATGTGTCATGGACAATCATATCAGTCAGCACAGTAGTACAGTATCACATGCCAATGTGGCATGACTCATTCCTAGGATAGCTGTAGTAGGGTTCAAGCTACTTACGCTACTAGTTGTACAGATTCGAGAGGAGCTTTAAAGTGTCCTCATACATGTATAAATAGTGGCTCAATAAGACCAAGATACGCCATCTTGGTCTTCTTCAATCACCACTCACTTCTCATCTCTTTCACGCATGTTTTTGCTTGTCTCTTTCAAGCAAGTCGTCTTCATTGATCGCCTAGTGACTCGAACATCCTAGTGCTTTGTTATATGGTCACGTGCCCTATTGAAGTGCCATGTACACGTGTCAAGTCACGTGACTTGTGTCCAGGATAATTCACTAAGTCGTGAACGCCCTTTCATAGTCCAAGTCGGACTAACACCAGTGGTGGCGTTACATTAAGACCAAGATCCATTCATCATGGTGTTCACAACTCAAGACCAGTGGACCATGTTTCAAACTTACTCCCTTGAACGAAGGGGAGACTGCAACGTACCAACACAATTCCTAGGAGCCGCCCGGTGGAGAGTGATGAACAGCGCACATGAAGGGATGATACTCACAGTGACAAGAGGACTGTGGTGAGATATCAAGAGTGGCTGGAAGCAGCAACAGAGTGTAATCAGGCAAGTGAAGCAGAGTTTGAGTCTGGCACACAACAGATGAGAACTGGTGTTTTATACAAGAGGATAAGACATACCTGGCACACAACAATGAGAACTGGTGTGGTGCCAGAGCGTACAGAGTACTCTACTTATACTGCTACAGGGAGTGACGCTAGTAACACAGGTCACAGTAAATACAAGGCGCATTTGTTCTACATACAGACAAAGGAGTGTGCTGTTCTGGGAGAACAAGGCGTAAGAACAATAAAGGTCTAGACTGATGATATCATAGTGACATCACAATAAAGATAAGGGAACAAAGGGAAGTACAAAGACAATAGTACAAGGACGGTCTAGAGAAGTCCATGATGTCATGTACATGTGATGTCATAGATAAGAATACACAAGAAGTCCGAGATTGTAAAGATCACACTAATCTAATCTACATGTCCTGTATATCTAATCTAAAGCAGTCCATTATCTGCGTGTCCATATGAGCCGCTAAGTGCGCGCGGGTCACTTATCAACAGAGAGAGTATCAAGGAGAAACAGGCTATTTTGTAGACTTCACATCAGGACCAACCCGATACCGCCCAGTTGAGTTTAACTTCGACAACTTGTGCTGGGTAGAGATTATGTGGAACCCCATAGACAACAGATTTGATGCAGTAAGACCAGCAGGAAGAAACTACAACTGCAATATCGACGCCCGGGGACTACCTACACGCGAACAGTGGGGCTGCATCGACGGACAACCAGAGCAAGAACCCAGCACATCAGAACCTAGAACCCCCGCCCCGTCTGAAACTAGTGAAGGCGGAGACAAGAGCTCCAGTGCGGAAGCAGAATCCGAAGTAGAAGAGGTTATTCAGACAGCTGAGTCACTCCACATTGCCGAACCAGAAACAATTCACATACGATCCCTGCAAGTAATGGCAACAGTCACCATCACTCAAGAAGACATGGCCGTAGAAGAAGTGCGACGTATCACTGAAGAAGCAGAAGCCTACCTAAGACCCATCAACCCCGCCACAGGACATCGTATGATGGCAGATGACGCCACCATATTCCGAGCAGTAGGACCAGACATGCCAGACCCACCACTGGGAGCAGGAGGACCAGCACCACCCAGAAGGCCCGGGGGGAACTTTGGTCAAGGACCACCAGACCCACCACAAGGAGGAGGTGGAGGAAGACACCCACAATTTGGAGGCAGAGGTGGAAGGAACCCATTCAGAGGAGGACTGCCACCTCCACCTGGAGGACCACCTCTTGGACTACCCCATGGAGCAGAAAGGCTTGCAGGAGAAACCCCCAACATGTTCGACAGAAACAGGGATGAGTATGAGTCATTCCTTACCCAGTGGCATATTTAATGGGGGCAGAACACAGAGGCACCAATAATGCTCAATGTGTACCGAAGATGCCTACTCATTCTTGGCTTCATCAAAGGACTGCGAGTAGCCAACTGGACCCTGGGATTCCTGCAATGGCTCAACAATGAACTCCGCCTAGGCAGAGACCGATATGACCCATTCCTATGGGACATGCTCACAGCAGGATTTTCAGATTGATTCTCAAACATCCTGGAGCAGGAACAAGCTCAAGCTACACTAGCTAAAGGCCTTAAAATGATCGGAGATGACATTGATACATACGTCACCAACTTCAAGCAACTAGTGTGGAAGGCTGATTACCACCTCAACGACCGCCAAACCTTGGCCTGCTTCACGGTGGGACTACCCAAGGCACTCTTCACCAAAATCTATGAGTTGGATGACCCGCAAAACTTCAACAAATGGAAGGAGGCAGCCATGTGTAGACAAAAGCAATACATTCACCTGCGCGCACAACTCAATCTCACAACAACTACTCCCCGCAACCTACCCCCATCACGTGCTAATCAACAACAAGGGTACGCACCCCAATGGACACCACCTTGTTACCCCCCACTGCACTATGACCCAAATGCGATGGACACATCAGCGGACCGAACCTGCGCTAGACTCACAGAAGTGGGAGACCCCAATCGAGGACCCTATGTCTTACTCCCACCATTCCCACTGAGGGGAGGACCAGGACAGGGAAGAGGAAACAGACAGTGTCGTGATATAAGGGAAGTGATCTGCTACAATTGCAACAATCCAGGTCACTTCTCATGCGACTGCACACACCCTAGAAAGCAACAACAGCTGTACCAGCCGCATGCAAGCACGAGTCGTAGTGCAGATACAGACTATTACAGTCAAGAACCCACGACAACACAACACACTGAAGTCACACCTGCCGAGCAGGCCAGAAGCTGGATAGACAACATACGGGGAGCCAGTGACAAGGTTAAAGACCTCATATTCAAGGACCTGTGGGACCAGGAGGGTTTTCAGGACACCTAAACCAATTGGCCTGGGTGAGGGCAATTAATTGTAACTCTGTAATCATGACTTGCTTCCATTCGCTTCGAATTTCAGTCTCGATTCGTACCAGTTACTCCATGGCCAACATTAAAGGGCTCGTTGACTCAGGAGCCACCGACAATTTCATAAGACCTGTGTTCACTAAATGCATGGGCCTCGGGCTGCAAGCCTTAGAGTGACCTAAGAAAATATGGAATATAGATAACACCGAAAACAAAGCTGGGTCCATCACTCATTTCGTTGACCTAGACATCCAAACCAATGGAGCTAATAAAACCATGAGGTTCCTTGTCACAGACATCGGAAATGAAGAATTAGTTCTTGGATACCCCTGGCTAGCCACCTACAAACCTACAATCAGCTGGTCCTGTTGATAAGTGACCCGCGTGCACTTAGCGGCTCATATGGACACGCAGATAACGGACTGCTTTAGATAAGATATATTGGACTTCTGTAGATTAGATTATGATCTTTACAATCTCGGACTTTCTTATCTATGACATCAATGTACAATGACATCATGGACTCCTCTGGACTCCTATTGTATTTCGTCCTTGTACTCATTCTTTTGTTCTATCTTTATTGTGATGTCACTATGATATCATAGTCTAGCCTTCTCTTTGTTCTTTGCGCTTTTGTTCTCCTTCTGTACACTCCCTTGTGTCCCTCTGTAGAACAACGCTCCTTGTATTGTGTGACTCTGTGTTACTTCTGTTGTACTAGTGTCACCCCTCTGTATAGTATAAGTAGAGTACTCTGTACACTCTGGCACCACACCAGTTCCTCATCTGTTGTGTGCCAGACTCTACATCTGCTCCACTTGCAAGACTACTCTGTTGCTGCTTCCAGTACACCCTCATATCTCACCACAGTCTACTTTGTCACTGTGAGTATGTCCTCCATGTTTACTGTTCATCAGGTCCCACACAACAATACACAAAAACGCACTTCCAGTAGTGCTTCGATCAATCAACCCGTCCGAAGTACAAACAACTATAGCCGGCGCCATCACACAAGAAGAAGCACAGAACATTGTATGCGAACTCAAGGAGGAATGTCAGATACGTACCACAGCCACAGAACTCAGCCAATGGATAGTGGTGGCTTATATAATTGATACCCCCAGCCGACGGTGAGAATCTTTTATTGTTCATACTCAGCCGACGTTGGCCGACATTGGAGACTCCTACATAGTTGATAGTCCAACCGGCGCCGGCTGGAAGCGGGGGGTCCGATGCACTCCCTGCTTTGGAATTAGAGTCCTAAGCAAGTGAATATACCATATACAACTGTTCTACAGTTCATTTAATCATTTAATCGCATACAGGAATCAGGTGTGGTGTGTAGTAAGAATGGTGATATGGCCTGAATCATCGACTCAGATACTATGTGTATTGGGGTGCAAGAATATCAGAACACTTTGAGGTGATAGAAATAATAATAAGGAGTGTCCGATAAAATGGATAGAGCATCATCCATGCATGTAATAGATGAGTGATTCATAGGGATGCTAGTACGACACAATGGCATTGAATACATTACTTGAATGGATACAGGAGAGTCCCAGTCACATTTGCCATGGCATGGGACATCTCATCAGATAGTAAAACACTATTTAAACTATCGGGAGGTCCGACAGAATACATGAGTGATTCATAGGGATGCTACTAGGAGTACAATGCAATGGTATTGAATACATTACTTGAATGGATACAGGAGAGTCCTGGTCACATTTGCCATGACATGGGACATCTCATCAGATAGTACAATACTATTTAAACTATCGGGAGGTCCGACAGAATACATGGGTGGTTCATAGGAGGGATGCAAGGACCATGTACTACTAGTTATGACGTTGTACATACAGTTGAAATAGATATAGGAGAGTCCTGGTGGTTCATAGGGATGCTAGGACCTTGTACTATTGGAATGGATATAGGAGAGTCCTGGTTGCATTTGCCATGGCATAGGACATCTCATCAGATAGTACAATACTATTTAAACTGTCGGGAGGTCCGACAGAATAGATTGTTGGTTCATAGGGATGCTAGGACCATGTACTACTAGTTATGATATTATGATGTTGTACATATGGTTGCAATGGGTACAGAAGAGTCCTTGATGCATTAGAGTAATTTGGGCATTACCAGTGCCAGTGGACATCCCATCAGATAGTACAACACCATTCAAACTATCAGGAGGTCTGACAGAATAGATGGGTGTTTCATAGGGATGCTAGTGTTACACAATGGTAGTGGATATATACTTTAAATGGATATAGGAGAGTCCTAGATGCATTTGGATCATTGCCATGATGTGGAACATGTAACGATGTTGAGCATATGATTGGAATGGACACAGGAGAGTCCTCAATGAATTAGAGTTGTTCATACTCAGCTGACATTGGAGACTCTGGCATGGGACATCACTGCAATGACGTAGGACATCTGCACAGATGGTGTCAAACACCCCACAATGGTGTAGGAACATCCATAAAATGATGTGGGACACCTCTACAATGATGTGGGACATCATCACAGATGGCATGGGATACCCCTAGAATGATGCAGGACATCCCTAGAATGATGTAGGACATTGCCACAGATGGTGTTGGACACCCCTACAATGACATGGGACACCCTGACAATGATGTGGGACATCGCTACAATGATGTAGGACATCACCACAGATGGTGTCGGGCACCCTGACAATGATATGGGACATCGCTACAATGATGTAGGACATCACCACAGATGGTGTTGGACACCCCTACAATAATGTGGGACACCCTGACAATGATATAGGACACCCCTACAATGATGTAGGACATCACCATAGATGGTGTCGGACACCCCTACAATAATGTGGGAAACCCTGACAATGATATAGGACACCCCTACAATGATGTAGGACATCACCATAGATGGTGTCGGACACCCCTACAATGACATGGGACACCCTGACAATGATGTGGGACATCCCTACAATGATGTAGGACATCACCACGGATGGTGTCGGGCACCCCGACAATGATATGGGACATCCCTACAATGATGTAGGACATCACCACAGATGGTGTCAGACACCCATACAATGATGTGGGACACCCTGACAATGATGTGAGACATCCCTACAATGATGTAGGACATCACCACAGATGGTGTTGGACACCCCTACAATAATGTGGGACACCCTGACAATGATATAGGACATCCCTACAATGATGTAGGACATCACCATAGATGGTGTCGGACACCCCTACAATAATGTGGGAAACCCTGACAATGATATAGGACACCCCTACAATGATGTAGGACATCACCATAGATGGTGTCGGACACCCCTACAATGACATGGGACACCCTGACAATGATGTGGGACATCCCTACAATGATGTAGGACATCACCACGGATGGTGTCGGGCACCCCGACAATGATATGGGACATCCCTACAATGATGTAGGACATCACCACAGATGGTGTCAGACACCCATACAATGATGTGGGACACCCTGACAATGATGTGGGACATCCCTACAATGATGTAGGACTTCACCACAGATGGTGTTGGACACCCCTACAATAATGTGGGACACCCTGACAATGATATAGGACATCCCTACAATGATGTAAGACATCACCATAGATGGTGTCGGACACCCCTACAATGATGTAGGACATCACCACAGATGGTGTTGGACACCCTTACAATGATGTGGGACACCTCTACAATGATGTTGGACATCATCACAGATGGCATTGGATACCCCTAGAATGATGCAGGACATCCCTACAATGATGTAGGACATTGCCACAGATGGTGTTGGACACCCCTACAATGACATGGGACACCCTGACAATGATGTGGGACATCCCTACAATGATGTAGGACATCACCACAGATGGTGTCAGGCACCCCAACAATGATATGGGACATCCCTACAATGATGTAGGACATCCCTACAATGATGTAGGACTTCACCACAGATGGTGTTGGACACCCCTACAATAATGTGGGACACCATGACAATGATATAGGACATCCCTACAATGATGTAGGACATCACCATAGATGGTGTCAGACCACCCTACAACAATGTAGGACATCACCACAGATGGTGTCGGACACCCCTACAATGATGTGGGACACCTCTACAATGATGTGGGACATCATCACAGATGGCATTGGATACCCCTGGAATGATGCAGGACATCCCTACAATGATGTAGGACATTGCCACAGATGGTATTGGACACCCCTACAATGACATGGGACACCCTGACAATGATGTGGGACATCCCTACAATGATGTAGGACATCACCACAGATGGTGTTGAACACCCCTACAATAATGTGGGACACCCTGACAATGATGTGGGACATCCCTATAATGATGTAGGACTTCACCACAGATGGTGTCGGACACCCCTACAATAATATGGGACACCCTGACAATGATATAGGACATCCCTACAATGATGTAGGACATCACCAAAGATGGTGTCGGACACCCCTACAATGACGTAGGACATCACCATAGATGGTGTCGGACACCCCTACAATGACATGGGACACCCTGACAATGATGTGGGACATCCCTACAATGATGTAGGACATCCCTACAGTGATGTAGGACATCCCAACAATGATATAGGACACCATAATAATGATGTGGGACATGCCCACAAATGGTGTCGGACACCCCGACAATAATTTGGGACATCCCCATTGTGATGTAGGACACCCCTACAATGATGTAGAACATCACCACAGATGGTATCAGATACCCCTACAATGATGTGGGACACCCTGACATTGATGTGGGACGTCCCTACAATGATGTGGGACGTCCCTACAATGATGTAGGACATCACCACAGATGGTGTCAGACACCCCTACAATGATGTAGGTCATCACTGCAGATGGCATCAGATACCCCTACAATGATATTGGACATCCCTACAATGATGTAGGACATCACCACCATATGTGGGGACATCTGATATCATTTTGGGGTTTCCAACACCATCTGTGGTGATATCTGTCCCATATCATTGTGAGAGTGTCTGACACCATCTGTGGGTATGTTCCACATCATTATTGGGCCATCCCAAATCATTGTAGGGTATCTGATGCCATCTGTGGTGATGTCCTACATCATTGTAGGGGTGTCCTACATCACAATGGGGATGTCCCAAATTATTGTCGGGGTGTCCGACACCATTTGTGGGCATGTCCCACATCATTATTATGGTGTCCTATATCATTTTTGGGATGTCCTACATCACTGTAGGGATGTCCTACATTGCTGTGGGGATGTCCCACATCATTGTCAGGGTGTCCCACATCATTGTAGGGGTGTCCAACACCATCTGTGGTGATGTCCTACATCATTGTAGGGGTGTCCTACATCACAATGGGGATGTCCCAAATTATTGTCAGGGTGTCCGACACCATTTGTGGGCATGTCCCACATCATTATTATGGTGTCCTATATCATTGTTGGGATGTCCTACATCACTGTAGGGATGTCCTACATCGCTGTAGGGATGTCCCAGATCATTGTCAGGGTGTCCCATATCATTGTAGGGGTGTCTGACACCATCTGTGGTGATGCCCTACATCATTGTAGGGATGTCCTATATCATTGTCAGGGTGTCCCACATTATTTTAGGGGTGTTCAACACCATCTGTGGTGATGTCCTACATCATTATAGGGATGTCCCACATCATTGTCAGGGTGTCCCACATCATTGTAGGGGTGCCCAACACCATCTGTGGTGATGTCCTACATCATTGTCAGGGTGTCCCATGTCATTGTAGGGGTGTCCAATACCATCTGTGGCAATGTCCTACATCATTCTAGGGATGTCCTGCATCATTCTAGGGGTATTCAATGCCATCTGGGATCATGTCCGACATCATTGTAGAGGTGTCCCACATCATTGTACGGGTGTCTGACACCATCTGTGGTGATGTCCTACATCATTGTAGGGATGTCCCATATCATTGTCGGGGTGCCCGACACCATCCGTGGTGATGTCCTACATCATTGTAGGGATGTCCCACATCATTGTCAGGGTGTCCCATGTCATTGTAGGGGTGTCCGACACCATCTATGGTGATGTCCTACATCATTGTAGGGATGTCCCACATCATTGTCAGGGTGTCCCATGTCATTGTAGGGGTGTCCAACACCATCTGTGGCAATGTCCTACATCATTCTAGGGATGTCCTGCATCATTCTTGGGGTATCCAATGCCATCTGTGATGATGTCCGACATCATTGTAGAGGTGTCCGACATCATTGTAAGGGTGTCCGACACCATCTGTGGTGATGTCCTACATCATTGTAGGGGTGTCCGACACCATCTGTGGTGATGTCCTACATTGTTGTAGGGGTTTACGACACCATCTGTGGTGATGTCCTACATCATTGTAGGGGTGTCCAACACCATCTATGGTGATGTCCTACATCATTGTAGGGGTGTCCAACACCATCTATGGTGATGTCCTACATCATTGTAGGGGTGTCCGACACCATCTATGGTGATGTCCTACATCATTGTAGGGATGTCCTATATCATTGTCAGGGTGTCCCACATTATTGTAGGGGTGTCCAATACCATCTGTTGTGAAGTCCTACATCATTGTTGGGATGTCCCACATCATTGTCAGGGTGTCCCACATCATTGTACAGGTATCTGACACCATCTGTGGTGATGTCCTACATCATTGTAGGGATGTCCCATATCATTGTCGGGGTGCCCAAAACCATCCGTGGTGATGTCCTACATCATTGTAGGGATGTCCCACATCATTGTCAGGGTGTCCCATGTCATTGTAGGGGTGTCCGACACCATCTATGGTGATGTCCTACATCATTGTAGGGGTGTCCTATATCATTGTCAGGGTGTCCCACATTATTGTAGGGGTGTCCAACACCATCTGTGGTGATGTCCTACATCATTGTAGCGATGTCCCATATCATTGTCAGGGTGCCCGACACCATCTGTGGTGATGTCCTACATCATTGTAGCGATGTCCCACATCATTGTCAGGGTGTCCCATGTCATTGTAGGGGTGTCCAACACCATCTGTGGCAATGTCCTACATCATTCTAGGGATGTCCTGCATCATTCTAGGGGTATCCCATGCCATCTGTGATGATGTCCCACATCATTGTAGAGGTGTCCCACATCATTTTATGGATGTTCCTACACCATTGTGGGGTGTTTGACACCATCTGTGCAGATGTCCTACGTCATTGCAGTGATGTCCCATGCCAGAGTCTCCAATGTCAGCTGAGTATGAACAACTCTAATTCATTGAGGACTCTCCTGTGTCCATTCCAATCATATGCTCAACATCGTTACATGTTCCACATCATGGCAATGATCCAAATGCATCTAGGACTCTCCTATATCCATTTAAAGTATATATCCACTACCATTGTGTAACACTAGCATCCCTATGAAACACCCATCTATTCTGTCAGACCTCCTGATAGTTTGAATGGTGTTGTACTATCTGATGGGATGTCCACTGGCACTGGTAATGCCCAAATTACTCTAATGCATCAAGGACTCTTCTGTACCCATTGCAACCATATGTACAACATCATAATATCATAACTAGTAGTACATGGTCCTAGCATCCCTATGAACCAACAATCTATTCTGTCGGACCTCCCGACAGTTTAAATAGTATTGTACTATCTGATGAGATGTCCTATGCCATGGCAAATGCAACCAGGACTCTCCTATATCCATTCCAATAGTACAAGGTCCTAGCATCCCTATGAACCACCAGGACTCTCCTATATCTATTTCAACTGTATGTACAACGTCATAACTAGTAGTACATGGTCCTTGCATCCCTCCTATGAACCACCCATGTATTCTGTCGGACCTCCCGATAGTTTAAATAGTATTGTACTATCTGATGAGATGTCCCATGTCATGGCAAATGTGACCAGGACTCTCCTGTATCCATTCAAGTAATGTATTCAATGCCATTGTGTTGTACTAGCATCCCTATGAATCACTCATGTATTCTGTCGGACCTCCCAATAGTTTAAATCGTGTTGTACTATTTGATGAGATGTCCCATGTCATGGCAAATGTGACCAGGACTCTCCTGTATCCATTCCAACTGTATGTACAACGTCATTACTAGTAGAACATGGTCCTAGCATCCCTATGAACCACCCATCTATTCTGTCGGACCTCCTGATAGTTTAATAAGTATTGTACTATCTGATGAGATGTCCCATGTCATGGCAAATGTGACCAGGACTCTCCTGTATCCATTCAAGTAATGTATTCAACACCATTGTGTCGTACTAGCATCCCTATACATCACTCATCTATTACATGCATGGATGATGCTCTATCCATTTTATCGGACACTCCTTATTATTATTTCTATCACATCAAAGTGTTCTGATATTCTTGCACCCCAATACACATATCTGAGTTGATGATCCATGTCATATCACCATTCTTACTACACACTTGATCGTTCCTGTATGCGATTAAATGAACTGTAGAATGGTCATATATGGTATATTCATTTGCTTAGGACTCTAATTCCAAAGCAGGGAGTGCGTCGGACCCCCCGCTTCCAGCTGGCGCCGGTTGGACTATCAACTATGTAGGAGTCTCCGACGTCGGCCGACGTCGGCTGAGTATGAACGATAAAAGATTCTCACCGTCGGCTGGGGGTATCAATTATATAAGCCACCACTGATCATTATGTGCAGAACTAGCCATAGCCACTAACCAGCACATGGTTGCGACCACCATACCCAAACCATACCGACACTTCGCCAAAATCTTCAGCGAAGAAGCGTCCCATCGATTCCCACCATCTCGACCCTGGGACCACACCATCGACTTTAAACCAGGCATGCCAGCCAGCATCAATTGCAAGGTATACCCCATGTCACAAGACGAAGATGAACAACTGCGTAGATGGCTGGGTGAGCAGCTCAAAATGGGATACATATGACCGTCTAAATCACCATACGCATCGTCCTTCTTCTTTATCAAAAAAAAGGATGGAAAATTACGACTGGTGCAAGACTACTGAAAAATCAATGCTTGCACTGTACGTAACCAGTACCCGCTACCACTTATGGCAGAACTCATCAATGACCTCGTGTTGCGATTAGACTCATTGGTACGGACTGCAGTCTCACGGGGTTCTGACTACCCTAGTATTAGTCAGGGACAGTCGTCTCAGTCAGCTTGTTATGGTTATCACATGTCGTGTGGTACGGACTTGACTCATACCTAGGACAGTCATAGTAGGGTTCGAGCTATTATGGCTACTGGGTACCTTACATTCCGGAGGAGCTTCAAAGCTCCTCGTCAACTGTATATCTAGTGGGTAGTGCGAAGACCGAGCTCCTTAGCTTGGTCTTCTTGAACCCTTATCCGATCCTGATTCCCTCTCTCCTTGTCTGCCTTCTTCTCGCTCTCTGCCTACTATCGCGTCTGGCCTTGATCCGGCAGATCGCCCAGCAACACGTACACCTGGTGGACTTCGCCCCAGTGCTAGTAGCGGTCACGTTCCTCTGAAGGTCGTGTACTCGTATTCGCTAAGTCGCCCATCGTATACCTTGCCACTCTGTCCTCGCTCAAGTCGAGCATCGTTAGGACGGGCCTAACGCAACATTAAGACAAAGCTACCCTCACCAACGACACAGTGGCGTCCACAACAAGAGATCGGTGGGACCGAAACCAAGCCCAATCATACACTATCCCCAGCAGAGGAGAACGGAACGTCCCCACGCGCTATCTAAGAGCTGCTAGGTGGAGGACACATAGAGAAGAAACCGGGTACTTCGTTGATTTCCCTACCCGACCAAGTCGGTTCTACCCAGTTGAGTTCAACTTCGAACATACCTGTTGGTGTATACTCGCAACAAACGACGCAGGAGTATGAACAGTGGTCAGACCAACCACACGAGATTATCGGTGCGACATCCTAGAAAGTGAAGTAGTTCCCCAAGCAAGAGTGGGACCCATCGACGGAGCAGCAACCACAAGTACCACAGAGGAAGGCTCTGGATCAGACCGAAGCAGCGAGGAGTCAGAAGAGGACCACCTCTCCCAGGTAAACGCAGAAGAAGAAGAGGAACTAGCAAACCTAGCAGGAGGGATTACGCTTAACGAGACGTCCCAAGCTGAGCAGATCATCGTTCACCCACCAGACGAGATGACAACCACACAGTTAGAACCAATGTACGCACCCCAAGTGGACCCTGTACAACTACCACAAGATGGAGTACCAGAAGACCTACTCCCCATCGACTCTAGCACCGGACATCGAATGACCGCAGACGACGCAGCTCTCATGAGGGCCATCGGACCTGACGAACCAGACCCTCCCGAAGGAGGAGGACCACACGGAGGAGGTCCAGGCGGAGGCCACCCACACGGAGGAGGCGGAGGACATGGAGGCGGAGGAGGACCACCCGGAGGAGGCGGATTCCCAGGGATGGCTCCCATAGGTAACCCACCTCGATCGTCGGATAGACTCCAAGGCAACCCGCCTATGGTCTTCAACGGAGACCGCACCAAAGCCCTGCAATTCAGAGCACAGTGGAACCTCTATCAAGGAGTCAACAGCACGAGTGACATCATGTGCAACTACTACTGCCGATCACTCCTCTTCCTCGGCTACATTCAGGGGGAGATGGTCAACGAATGGGTGATGTATATGACTGACTGGCTGATGCACCAGACAGAGGCCGGATTCCCCGAACACACTCGGCGTCTCTGGGAAGAGACTCTTCGTGCCTTCACCAGACGATTCGCCAACACCATGGAGAAAGAACAAGCGCAAGCGGAGCTGCACAAAGGCGTCCACATGAAGGAAGGGGACATTGATTGCTATGTGGCTACCTTTGAACGATTAGCCCGACAAGCTGACTACAACCTCGACGCCCCTCAAACGCTGGACCTATTCACGGCAGGACTGCCGAAGGCATTGTTCACCAAGGTCTACAAACAGTACGAATCCGCAATGTTCGAGGCATGGAAACAAGCCGCGATGAAGAAGCAACAGCAGTACATGCATCTACAGGCACGTCTCAACTCACTAAAAACACCCACTCCGAGAACTACCTAGTGCCCTAGCCCCTGGGGGAACCCCCAGAGCGGATGGGCACCAAGGAACCTCCCCCATCACCAGAACCCCAACGCGATGGACACCTCCGCGGATAGGACGCGGGCACAAGGTGCAGAAGCAGAAGACATCCAGGGAAGACTCGCCGGAGCAGAGTTTATACTCGATCGACAACGACCACCCTACCCGCCCAGAGGAGGACCAAGGGGGTGAGGCAGAGGAAGGGGGCCACCCCGAGACGCAAGGGAAGTAATCTGCTACACCTGTAACCAGAAGGGACACTTCAGTCGTGACTGCCCACAGCATCGAAACAACGCGCAGGGCAGCAACAGTAGGAGGTCAGAAACAGACTACTACACTCAAGAACCAAGAGTGCAGGCCCGCGCAGCGGTAACCCCGCAGCAACAAGCCCAGGAGTGGCTCCAGGGAGTAGCCGGAGCGCCAGATGAAGTAAAAGACCTGGTCCTCCAAGAACTATGGGGAAAAGAGGGTTTTCCAAACGCCTGAACCCATCGGCCTGGGTGAGGGCGCTCCATTGTAATTCTGTAATAATCACACGCTACCGATCGTTGAGAATTCCAGTTTCCGTTCGAACGAATTACAACATGGCCGAAGTAAAAGCACTGGTGGACTCAGGAGCCACAGATAGCTTCATTAAACCCGCATTCGCGAAACGAATGGGGATTGGTCTCAAAGAGCTAGAGACCCCCAAAAAGATATGGAACATCGACAACTCCGAGAACAAAGCAGGACTAATCACACACTGCGCAGATCTCGACGTACAGACCAAAGGAACCCACAAAACAATGAGGTTCCTACTCACAGACACAGGGAATGAGGACATCGTCCTTGGCTACCCATGGCTAGCCGCCTACAAACCACAGATCAGCTGGCAACATGCCGTCATCAAAGAAGACGCCTACCCAGTGGTCCTTCGAACCACACACCCAGAGGAGTGGGGGGTAACCATCGCATTCGCCCCCACCGAGTTCACCGAAGAGGAGAAGCGCCATACCGTGCAACAACTCTACGACGAATGGGAGACAGTCAGGGCATGCACCACTGCCACGGAGCTGGCCATCGAAGCGCAGCAATTCACCGGCACAACAGAGATCCCAGAAGAGTATGCGGACTTTGCTAAGGTGTTCAGCGAAGAGGAATCACATCGCTTCCCACCCTCGTGACCTTGGGATCATGCCATTGAATTCAAGAAGGACGCTCCGACCGCCATCGACTGCAAGATCTACCCCATGTCACGCGACGAAGACATCGCCCTCCGCAAATTCCTTGACGAGCAACTAGAGAAGGGGTACATCCAACCATCGAAGTCCCCTTACGCATTGTCCTTCTTCTTTGTCAAGAAGAAGGATGGGAAACTGCGACCAGTCCAGGACTATCGAAAGATCAACTCGTTCACCATGCGTAATCAGTACCCCCTGCCGCTCATACAGGAGCTCATCACGGACTTGGGTAATGCGGACATCTACACCAAGCTTGACGTCCGCTGGGGATACAACAACGTCCGCATCAAGCAGGGCAACGAAGAAAAAGCTGCCTTCAAAACGCGCCACGGGTTCTTCGAACCACTCGTCATGTACTTCAGCCTCACCAACTCGCCTGCCACCTTTCAGGAGATGATGGACTCCCTTTGCGGCCCTACCATCAACAAACACGAGTTGCTGGGCACCACCATTCACGTCTACATGGATGACATCGGCATCGCCTCCCGAAATGGCCAGGCAGGCCACATTGCAGCCATATGTGACATACTTCAGATCACAAAGGACAATGACTTGTACTTCAAACCAGAGAAATGCATCTTCGGCGCGCCGGCAATCAATTACCTGGGGGTAATCCTTGAAAAGGGGGTGACACGCATGGACCCCGTCAAAGTCGCCAGCATCCGCAACTGGCCAACGCCGACCACAGTCAAACAAGTCCGATCTTTTCTCGGCTTCTGCAACTTTTACCGCCTCTTCATCAATGGGTTCGCCACGCACGCACGACCACTGAACAGATTAACACGAAAAGACACAGAGTGGCAGTGGGGACAAGCAGAAGAAGACGCCTTCACGAAGCTCAAAACCCTGGTCACAAGCGAACCAGTGTTGGCACACCCGGACCTCAGAGAACAATTCGAGATGGAGGTGGACGCATCAGGCTTCGCGGTGGGTGCCGTACTCCTACAACGCAAAGAGGACGGTAAACGACACCCCATAGGCTACTACTCCGCCACACTCAATGAAGCGGAACGCAACTACGACATCTACGACCTGGAACTACTAGCCATCGTCAAAGCCTTCCGCCACTGGAGACCCCTACTCGCAGGCTCTCCACACAAAACCAAGGTATTCTCCGACCACCTCAACCTGCAATACTGGAGGTCACCACAAAGGATAAGCAGACGCATCGCTAGGGAAGTACTAGAACTATCTGAATATGACTTTGAGATTCACCACATCAAAGGCACCGCCAACGGAAGGGCAGATGCACTCTCCCGAAGACCAGACTATGACCAGGGGGATAACGACAACAAGGACGTAGTGGTCCTCCCCGATGCGCTCTTCGTGCGAGCCACACAAGTGGAAACCGTCATGCCGAACACCCTGACAATAGAACCTGGAGAGATGGAGCGACCGGACGCAGCATACCATCAAGACGAGGACTACCTTCGCCCATGGATAGACGCACACCGGCTAAAGAAGATCGAAGGCACTTGGTACAAAGACAGAAGACGGGTGGTGACTGGCAGACTATATGACAAGAGAAGTATTATCTCCGCTCACCATACACCACCGGTTTATGGACATCCAGGTATTAACAAAACCTCGCAACTGGTGGGACGCTCCTACTGGTGGCCAAACCTCGCCCAAGACGTATTAGACTACGTCAAGGGGTGCGCCGAGTGTCAGAGGCACAAGGCCAACAACCGACCAACCCGAGCACCACTGTCCCCGATCTATCCGAACCCTGAGGCACTCCCCTTCGAAACTATCGCCCTTGACTTCATCACCGAGTTACCCCAGTTGCAGGGGTTTGATTCAATGCTCACCATCACAGATCACGACTGTACCAAGGCAGCGGTCTTCATCCCTTGTCAAGAGGAAATCACCGCAGAGGGAACCGCTGCTCTATACGCTCAGCACGTCTTCCTACAATTCGGGCTCCCCTCCAAGGTTATTAGTGATAGAGACCCACGCTTCGCATCCAAGTTCACGCGAGAACTGTGCAAGATCCTAGGGATTTCACAGAACGTCTCCACCGCCTATCACCCCCGAACAGACGGACAGTCAGAACGGACTAACCAGTGGCTCAAACAGTATCTCCGCTTCTGGACCAATGAAAGGCAAGACAACTGGGCGATGTATCTCCCTATAGCGGAATTCACGCACAACAACTGGCCCCACGAGACCACCAGGAAGTCCCCTTTCTACCTCCTAATGGGGTACAATCTGCGCGCTGATTGGATTGATAGGCCATCACCTATACCCCAAGTGGCGCTGAGAATCGACCAATTCCAGGAGGCCAGAGCGCAGGCCAAGGCCCTCCTTATCAAGGCACAGAAGTCATGGGTCAAACACAAAGATACGCCCAAGTACAAGGAAGGAGACCTCGTGTGGCTAGAAGGACACCACCTGCGCACCAACCAGCCAACCACCAAGCTTGCGCCCAAAAGACATGGCCCCTTTAGGGTCGCACAGGTGATGTCCTCTGTCAACTATCGCCTCGAACTTCCCACACAGTGGAGTATCCACCCGGTGTTCCACATCGATCTTCTCACCAGATACCACGAGACCACAACACATGGGCCTAACTACCAGCGCCCACCACCGGATCTGGTAGAAGGCGAAGAGGAATATGAAGTCGAGAAGATTCTAGACTCGTGAAGGTTCGGAAGAACACGGAAACTGCAGTACCTCGTGAAATGGAAGGGGTATCCCGACTCGGAGAATCAGTGGGTCGACCGGAGCGAAGTATTCGCCGACCAGGCCATCCGGGACTTCAAGGCATTAAACCCCACCAGGGAAACGCATATAAGAAAAGCCCACTACGAGCTAAGTCCCCTAGCAACTTCTGCTACCTCTACCCATCCTGTCTACCTTCGCACCATGTCCTCCTGCTCTCTCCCGTCGCAGTCCACCATCGACACCGTCACCAAGGCCCTGTCCACCACCCATGGGCCCGCCACCCGCGAGGATGCCCTCACCGTCCTCTGAGCCTTCCCAGACCCCACCATTGGAGGAGACACCGACTCCCCCGGTGCGCAGCCTCTTGCTTACGAGGCGGTCCCAGAAAAAGAAGAGTGTGCCCTACTCAAGGGCCAGGCCGCAGATAGCCTCGTTCCACACCTTGACAGACACGGTGACTGTGAACCTGTCCAAGTACCACACCGAGTTCGGGCCCGTGCGACCCTGGAGGGAAGTGGTGAAGGAGTGGAGGGACGAGCAATTGCGGAGGGCGCAGCTGAAGCATCGGCGCCTGATACTCCAGACTGGGGTCTGGCCGAGGATGCTCCCAACGACTACCCAGTTGCGCACCCCCTCATTTCCTCCACCACAGACACTGACAACCCACACGAAACCCCCTACTCGCTCAACACCGACGGATCCCCCATGTACAAGCGGGACCTCGGGGTGTTGGGTGGCCCCACCCATCAGCCCCTCGCCATCATCAACACACGAGTCCCCAGTGGCTTCAAGGCCAACACTGGCGCGGACTATCTCCCCTTTCACATCATCTCCCCCGACGGGGTTGAGCGCGAGGCCCGCTACCACCAAGTGATCATGGGGCCGGACCCTCTGGTGGTGGGCATCATCAATGAGTCGGACAAGGTATATGCTTGCCCCCTCTACGCCGCCCCCCACTACGTGTATGGCGGCAAGCCCATGTACCCCGCCGCGAACATGGTCCTCTTCACAGAAGCCTTCGAAGACCGGGCGCGCGTCAACCGCTGCCTCGACTCCATTCACGACCTCTCCCTCACAGCGGAGGTCCATCGCTACCGCCTCGCCGACCGGGAGCAGCAGCGCCTTAACCAGCGCATCGACGACCTCATCGCCGCCCTGGGGGAGGTTCAAGGTAAAGTGGCGGGTAGTCGACGTCGGCTGGAGATGGCCAATGCATTGGAGCGCATCAAGGATGAGGTGGGCACTATGGTGGACTACGAGTTGACGAAGAAGAAGACCCGCAGGGGCAAGAGGAGCGCCCAGCAGTCGCAGCGCACGCGAGTCCGCCACGAGGAGGAGGGCTTTGGAGCGTCGGGGCGTCGCACCTGAAAAGGGGGTGATGTTGCAATTAGACTCATTGGTACGGACTGCAGTCTCACGGGGTTCTGACTACCCTAGTATTAGTCAGGGACAGTCGTCTCAGTCAGCTTGTTATGGTTATCACATGTCGCGTGGTACGGACTTGACTCATACCTAGGACAGTCATAGTAGGGTTCGAGCTATTATGGCTACTGGGTACCTTACATTCCGGAGGAGCTTCAAAGCTCCTCATCAACTGTATATCTAGTGGGTAGTGCGAAGACCGAGCTCCTTAGCTTGGTCTTCTTGAACCCTTATCCGATCCTGATTCCCTCTCTCCTTGTCTGCCTTCTTCTCGCTCTCTGCCTACTATCGCGTCTGGCCTTGATCCGGCAGATCGCCCAGCAACACGTATGCCTGGTGGACTTCGCCCCAGTGCTAGTAGCGGTCATGTTCCTCTTAAGGTCGTGTACTCGTATTCGCTAAGTCGCCCATTGTATACCTCGCCACTCTGTCCTCGCTCAAGTCGAGCATCGTTAGGACAGGCCTAACGCAACACCTCGGCAACGGACATTTATACACCAAACTCAATGTGCAATGGGGCTACAACAACATACAAGTCAGGAAGGCGATGAACTTAAAGCCGCCTTCAAAATCAAATACGGACTCTTCGAACCCCTTGTTATGTACTTCGGGCTCACCAACTCACCGGCAACATTCCAGAACATGATGAACGACATTCTCGGTGACACCATCCTCTACTATGAGTCACGCAGAACAATTATATGAGTTTACATGGACAACATCGGCATCGCTACCAGCAAAGGCGTAGGACTACAAGCCCACATTGAAGCAGTCAGTGCCGTACTTCAAGTAGCTCTCGACCACGACCTCTACTTCAAACCTGAGAAATGCCTCTTCCACCAACCGCGAATGGATTACCTGGGGGTAATCCTTGAAAAGGGGGTAACTTGCATGGACCCCGTAAAAATTTTAGGCATACACAATTGGCCCCACCCAATGAAGGTATGCAATGTACGCTCCTTCCTTGGCTTCTGCAATTTTTACCGTCTCTTCATTCACGGCTTTGCAACTTACGCACGAGCACTCAACAAACTCACACGCAAAGACACTGAATGGACATGGGGCATGGACGAAGAAAAAGCCTTCCAAACCCTCAAAGACCTCATAATGTCGGAACCAGTACTCACACATCCCAGCTTAACAGATCAATTTGAGCTAGAAGTGGACATGTCTGGATATGCAGTAGGAGCAGTACTAAGGTAGCAATCACTAGGAACACGCTACGTTTCTGTAAGCAAAATGTCGTCTCCATTGTCATGTCCTCTCCTCCCTCGCTCGTCACAAGGAGCAAAAAGTAAAACAGGAGGCTGAAAGGGAAGAAGAAGTTCTTCATGCCTCATGTTTTATTTTTTTGAAATACTTTGATTTGAAGGAACTAAGGACACATATTACTTTTTTCACTGAAACACAATATCTCGTTGTTTGGAGTTGATCTAAGCAAATTTGTAAAAGTTGGTGAAGAGTTGTGTCCAGGTAAAGGTCATGTGCATGTATTAGTCATGCTGACAAAGACGGGCTTTACTCCACTTACGAATATTTTGTTGCCACTTACAAGGGAGGGTTGTTGGGCATACAAGCAGCGGGGCATCACACATTACACACCAAAGAGTTCTAAATGCTGTGGATAATACCATAGACACATACAAGGACACATAGCCCAAGAAATTTCAGAATAACCATGTTTACTAGACCCTAAAACATACAATCTGGACGAGTCGTGACCGCTTACATAACCCAACCCTAGGGTTTATGGCTTACATAATGGGTAGTGGGTTCCTAGTGACTGCTACCTTACTACAGAAGAAGAAAGATGGCAAATGACACCCCATTGGCTACTTCTCCGCCATGCTTAATGAAGCAGAACACAACTATGACATCTACAACTTGGAACTACTTGCCATAGTTAAAGCCTTACGTCACTGGAGACCATTCTTAGCGGGATCCCCACACAAAATCAAGATCTTCTCCGACCACCTCAACCTCACGCACTGGAAATCACCCCAAAAGATAAGTCGTTGCGTAGCCCGAGAAGTCCTAGAACTTATGGAATACAACTTCGAGATCCACCACATCAAAGGAACCAACAATGGCCGCACAGATGCCCTATCCAGGAGACCCAACTATGACCGAGGGGAGAATGTTGAGATGCAACTGCATAAGTCACATGTCTCATGGGATCCGATTGTGTCAGCCCATATACTATATTCGGTATCTGTCCCTTACGGACTCTTATGGACACTCCGGACTTATACGGACTGCTTTTGTTTATCTTTATTGTCAGAGTCATACATGGCTCTTATTGTTCTCTATTGTTAAGATACCGGTATTGTCTGCTTTAGGCAGCTATTGTTCTCTGCCCTCCAATGGCATTTCTCCCTCTGGTGCACAGACCACATGCATTATGTTTGGGTTACCAGTGCGCACAGACCATTCTTAGCTAAGTGTCCTGTATATAAGGACTGCTGTTTATGCCTTCACACTTCAGAGTTTACTTCCCCTCTGAAGTGTAAGTCCCTTTTACCTTTCTTTACACTACCTTTACTCACAGACAGTTTGTAGTAACTTGTCTACTAGGTGTGTATATATAAAGAGTTTACTTCCCCTCTGAAGTTAACTTGTCTACTAGCTTCTTGCTATCCTTTGTCTTGCTTGTTAGTTCTGCGCTCAACAGAGAACGACAACAAAGGAGTCACAGTGTTACCTGAAAAGGTATTCATTTGAAACTTAACCACTCAAACCCCGGAAGTACACAACCAAGATGAAGACACCCTACGCCCGTGGGTAGATGCATACAAACTCAAGAAGGCTGACGGAGTCTGGTATTGACAAAGTGCACAAGTAGTCACAGGAGGACAAGACAATATCCGCACCATCATAGCCAACCACCACAACCCCCCAGTATACGGTCACCCTGGAATCAAACGAACAGCCCAAATCATTGAACGAAGCCACTGGTGGCCACAAATGCTGAAGCATGTAACTGAATACGTACGAGGATGTGCGAAGTGTCAATGCCACAAAGTCAACAACTGACCTATGAAGGCGCCACTAGTCCCCATTACGCCCATGGCAGACGCTAAGCCATTCGAAGTCATAGCCCTCAACTTCATCACTAAGCTACCCATGTCCCAGGGATATGACCCGATTCTCACCGTAACCAACCACAACTGCACAAAGGCATCTGTCTTCATCCCCTGCATTGAAGAGATATCAGTGGAGGAAACCACCACCCTGTACGTCACCCACATATTTCAAAGGTTTGGATTACCGGCAAAAATCATTAGCGACCGCGACCTGCGCTTCACGTCAAAGTTCACCTGAGAATTATGCTGGATCTTAGGAATCTATCAAAACATCTCCACGGCATACCACCCCTGAACGGACGGACAATCAGAGCACACCAATCAATGGTTAGAGCAATATCTTAGGTTCTGGACCAACAAGTGTCAAGATAACTGGGCACGATTCCTACCTATGGCGGAATTCGCTCACAATAGCTGGCCACATGAGGCAGCAAGGAAGTCCCCATTTTCGCTCATGATGGGATATGACCCACGTGCTGATTGGGTCAATAAGCCATCCCCTATTCCCCAGGTACTCATGCGACTCCAACAATTCCGAGAAGCACGGAAGGAAGCACAGGACCTTATCTAAAAAGCCCAATCACTGTGGATCAAACACCGAGATACGCCCAAGTATCAAATGGGAGACCAGGTATGGCTAGAAGGATGCCATCTTCAAACCAACCAACCAACGAAAAGCTCGCGGCACACTGACATGGACCCTTCAAGATAACGAGGGTGTTATCACTGGTCAACTATCAACTTGAGCTTCCCACGCAGTGGAGTATTCACCCTGTGTTTCACATCAATTTACTCACACCTTATCGCAAAACGCCTCTACATGGGGAAAACTTTCAGCACCCACCACCGGATCTAGTGGACGGAGAGGAGGAGTACAAGATTGAACGTGTTCTAGACTCCCAGTGATTCAGCAGAAGCAAGAAACTGCAATACCTTGTGAAATGGAAAGGCTACCCAGACTCGGAGAATCAGTGGGTCAACAAAGATGACGTCTTCACTGATGAAGCGATAGCGGAGTTCGAGCAAAGTTCAACCTTGAGGAGAACACATATAAGCAAGGGTTACAACACTGAGTCCATCCCATCTCCTCACACTGGACACTCCTCTCCAACAACGATGTCTCTTCCCACTACCACCGATGCCTCCTCTCAGATTTCCCCACACACTGACAACCTCACCTACGAAGAGCTCAACACCACTCTCACCAACATTGCTGCCGTCATCGACCTCGATGCCAACGCCTCCGACGACCCCACCTACTGGCTGCTTGGTGCCAACGGACAACGCCTTAACAGGCAGGTGTACACCGCGGCCCAAGTGCGTGGGGTTCGTACAGCTCTCCGAAGCAGTGAGAGTTCCCCATCTCGACCTCTCCCGGTTCGAGTCAAATACCAGGTCAAGGAAGAAGAAGACTGCAGCGACGTGACGATGGGAAGAGTGGAAGGAAGTGGCAGCACAGTGGCGACGAGAGCAACTAGCACAGGCAGCAACAAGGAGAACATACCTCCTAGCGAGGAGGAAGTCCTTCGATGCGATGATGCACGAGCCATCCAGGAACAACCGGAGCGGGAGTTGAAGGAATGGTACCCAGCTGAGCACCCATCCATTATTCAGACGACTGACTCTGACAACCCAAACGAAACCCCCTATACGTGCGACACTGTGGGTCGCCCCCTGTATCGAGGCAATGTCACCCACAACAACTCACCTAGCCACCACCTCGCGGTCCTGCACCACCGCCTCACGGACTCACGCTTCGCCCCCCACAGTTATGTCCACAACCGAGGGGAGAAGTTTGTCCACTTCCCCATCACAACGACCCAGGGGGTCACCACACAAGCTCCATACATCCAAGTCATCATGAACTCAGACCCCATCATCCTCACTCTCACCGCCGACAGCGACAAGACATTTTCAAAACCCCTCTACGCTGAACCTCAAGTTCGAGAGGTCAGGAAGCCCCACTACACCCTGGAGGAGATGCATTCCCTTGTCCAGGGTCACGCCCAGCAACACCGCCTGGACATGGCAGTCAATGCCCTGCATGACATAGGGCTTAAAGCTGAGTTGCACCGCTATCTAGTGTTCGAAAGTCCAGTCCCATGGACCGGAAAAAAACCGGGACCGGACCGGACCGCAACCGATGGCAACTGGACCTTCGGTTGCGGTTCATCCGGCCTGGGAATTTTACCGGTTGCGGTTCACCCAAATCTGGAAAGTGGGTGAACCACTACAGGGCCAGTTGGGACCGGTCCTAACCGGTCTTTATCTCTACGACCATGTCCACGCTAGCATCGGTGATGACACCTACGAGTCTACCTCATGAGTTCGACGCCCGGGCCGACTGCAGCAACACCAACGACTTGCGGCATCAACAACAACAACCGGGCCAACACGGATGACCACAACCACAACCACAACCACGGCTACAGCCGCCACTCCGACATCGACGACGACACACGACAACTCGCAACAACAACATGTCGACAACCACAACCACAACAACACTCGACACAGCATGTCGACGCTGCACTATCATCACATCGACAACCACCCAAGTACCACCACGACGGCCGCAACGACAATGTGTCAACAACCACCACCACGACCAAGACGACGACGCATCGACGGCCGCAGGAACGACACCAACAACCGCAAGAACGACACACCGATGGGCGCAAGAACAACACACCGACAGCCGCAAGAACAACACACCAACAATATCGACACATCAAACCACGACGACAGCCTCAAGATCAACATATCGACATCCACAACGACAACGTGTCAACAGCCGCAACATCGACACGTCGACAACCACGACGACTCCAATTCGAGTCGATGGTCGATTATTGCGACGCGTTCACAGCGTCCTCTTCGCGATGAAGAGGACGCAGACCATAGTATATTCAATAGAGTAGTAGACTAGTTACAAGCTCATGTAACTTCCAGTAGTACAGTTCAATGCTATATAACTGCGGTTGCAGTCGGTCTTTGGCCGGTTGCAACTGACCCAGGATGAGCCGGTTTAGACCGCGAGAACCGGTCTTTTGAGAATCCGGCAACCGGGTGGAACCGACTCCTGTCGGCTCGGTCCGGTTTTAGGCTTGGGGGATGAACCGATGGATCGGTCCCGGTCCCGGTCCTTCCAAATTAGGGAAAAAAACCGGACCGGACTGGACTTTCAATCACTACTGCTATCGAACCTACAAGCACAAGGCTGAGCAAATCGAACAGTGCCTCCATGCCCTCGCCCAAGCACTGGGCGGCATCCAAGGCAAGGTCACACGCAGCAAGTTTAGACTGGAGATGGCGGACTTACATAACTGAGTTGAGTCGGTTCAAGAGGGTTGGATGGGAGGCGTTGAACCCATTTGGCGCCAGGGTCGTCGCAGCTGAAAAGGGGGTGATGTCACGGTATGCGAAGTGGACACTTACTTACAGTGATGACCTCGTTAGTAAGTTGTAATGTGTCATGGACAATCATATCAGTCAGCACAGTAGTACAGTATCACATGCCAATGTGGCATGACTCATTCCTAGGATAGCTGTAGTAGGGTTTGAGCTACTTACGCTACTAGTCATACAGATTCGAGAGGAGCTTTAAAGTGTCCTCATACATGTATAAATAGTGGCTCAATAAGACCAAGATACGCCATCTTGGTCTTCTTCAATCACCACTCACTTCTCATCTCTTTCATGTGTGTTTTTGCTTGTCTCTTTCAAGCAAGTCATCTTCATCGATTGCCTAGTGACTCGAACGTCCTAGTGCTTTGTTATACAGTCACATGCCCTATCGAAGCGCTGTGTACACGTGTCAAGTCACGTGACTTGTGTCCAGGATAATTCGCTAAGTTGTGAACGCCCTTTCGTAGTCCAAGTCGGACTAACGCCAGTGGTGGTGTTACAATGAGGTACTGAAGTTCAGATATAAAAGGAAGGTGTGTGTGGGAAATTGCACGTGATTTGTTATGATTTTGCCCCTTCCTGTTGATAAGTGACCTGCACGCACTTAGTGGCTTGCATGGACATGCAGATAACAGACTGCTTTAGATTAAATATACAGGACATGTAGATTAGATTATGTTGATCTTTACAATCTCGGACTTCTTGTATTCTCTTATCTATGACATCACATGTACATGACATCATGGACTTCTCTAGACCGTCCTTGTACAATTGTCTTTGTACTTCCCTTTGTTTCCCTATCTTTATTGTGATGTCACTATGATATCATAGTCTGGACTCTTATTGTTCTATACATCTTGTTCTCCAGAACAGTACATTCCTTTTGTCTCTATGTATGTAGCGTTTACCATGAACGCTTGCCTGACTTAGGCTTCGGAGTGGGTGGCGATCCTCTTGATGATGTAATTGCGATTGACTCTGGCTTGCGGGAAGTCGACTGGATGTACTTGTAATGCTCCAGCACGATCTTCGTAACCATGTAGGTCGTCTCCCAAAGGTAGTGAGGGAGGTGGTGTGGCAACTATGTGCAGATCGTCCCAGGTATCGTGATCAACGACGTACAGGAAAGTATAAGGAGAAGCGACGCGAGGGTTGAGGTACAGATAGACGCGATGACAAATACTGCCGAGGGGATAGCTGTCCACTTATGCACAAAGGGACTAAGTCACGAGGGATCCCTTGGTCTAGAGGGATATGTCGGACGACTCACTTCAAGGGGGAGATCCCTGTAGAGCGAAGGATTGGTAGTGGTATTGGAAGAAGACCAAGATGCCGTCCTTGGTCTTCGCAGTACTCTACTTATACAGATACACGCGGGCTTTCAAGCGCCGCTCCAAGAAGTACTAGCCAATAGCGTAAGTAGAGCAAACCCTAGTACAGCTATCCTAGTATGAGTCACCTCGAGTCATGATCCGATCCGTTATCGTACACAATCACATGTGCCAGAGCTTACCCGGCTGACTGATCCTAACAAGTCCATGACGATATACTGCTGACGTGGTGTCATACCCTTGACGTCAGTGTCCACTTCCGGGCCGAACGTAACATCACCCCCTTTTCAGGATCGGGCCCCAGACCGACCGCGCACGATCTCCTCTCTGAGCATGGCGATGCGTTGTCCCTCCTCCACTCCTGGGCGGTAAGAGTCGCGCTCGTCCTCGATGCGCTTGATGGCGTTGGCGCGCTGTAGGCGGAGCACGCACTGGCGGCGCATGCTTCCGAGCTTGTCCAGCTCGGCGATCTTCTTCTTCAGCTCCTCCTCCTTGGCCTCGTACCCTGCATGTAAGCACCGGTACCGATGCACCTCGGCTGTGACCGTCAGGTCGCTCATAGCCATGCAGGCTAGATCAACCGACTCGCGATATGCGCTGTTCAGGTCCAGAAAGACCAGATCGTCGTTGGTGTAGGTGGGTGTGGGCTCGTCGTATTGGGGCTCGGCATGCACTGACTTGCCGTACTGCTGGTCGCTGCCTCGTCGATACGCTAGGACGAAGGGGTCCGCCGTAAAGATGAGCTGCGTATACCGAGCTGAGTGCAACCGGCCCTGAGCGTCGCGTATCTGGAATGGGATGAAGTGCACTCCCCTGTTGTGTTTGAACCCGACCGGTGGCGGTGTTTCCACCCGCTGTCGGGAAATTGGACTGTGTTCCTCCGCACGGTAGAGGCGCCGCATCGGGGATCGTTGACCCGCTGGCAGGACCATCGGCTCTCCGTCTGTGGAGCATAGTGGCGGTGTTTCGTCGTGAGTAGTGGTGAGGTGAGTCCCATACGTGAGGTGGTCGTTGAGAGGACAATGCTCCTCCGACAGGTACCGGTCGTATGCTCGATCTTCTTGTACTTGAGTCTGGTTTTGACGGGACGGAGGTCGTGTCGGAACATAGCCTTGCGGAGACGAGCTGCGTGAGCCGACTGCAGTAGGTGTTGGTGAAGGAAGAAGGGATGGAATGGGGGTGATTGGACGACTGGGGCTTGGTTGAAGGGGCTCGGGAATCGACAGGGGTGATGGTGGCGCGTTTTGAATGATAACGGTAGGCTGGACTGAGATGGGGAGCAGGTCGTCGAGGACATAGTGCACTTGGACTGGGGATTGGGACATGAGTAGATGGGAGTGTATGAGTGGGAGATGGGGATGTCTCTTGGGAATGTCCTGTGCTTATATGCACTTCTCTGGCAGGGTTTGAACGTTTGAACTCCCGAACGGCTTCGTCAGCGAATACGTCATCCTTCGAGACCCACTGGTTATCGGAATCAGGGTATCTGCGCCACTTGACCAAATACTGCAGTTTCTTTGTTCTGCCGAATCGCCGAGAGTCTAGAATCTTCTCGACTTCGTATTCTTCTTTGCCATCAATCAGATCTGGCGGTGGGCGCTGATAGTTTGGTCCATGTGTGGGAGTTTCGCGATAAGGAGTCAGGAGGTCCGTATGGAACACTGGGTGGATGCTCCACTGCGTGGGAAGTTCTAGGCGATAGTTGACTGCGGACATCACCTGAGTAACCTTAAACGGGCCGTGTCTTCTGGGCGCAAGCTTTGTGGTTGGTTGGTTGGTGCGTAGGTGGTGCCCTTCGAGCCATACAAGGTCCCCTATTTGGTATTTGGGCGTATCTTTGTGTTTGATCCACCCCTGCTGCGCTTTGATCATCAGTTCCTGGGCGCGTGTTCTGGCCTCTTGGAATTGTTTGATGCGGAGCGCTACCTGTGGTATAGGGGAAGGGCGATCGGTCCAATCAGCGTGGGGGTTATAGCCCATGAGGATGTTAAAGGGGGACTCCCTAGTGGACTCGTTGGGCCAGTTGTTGTGCATGAATTCTGCCATGGGTAGGTAGCGTGTCCAGTCGTCCTGTCTCTCATTGACCCAAAACCGTAGGTATTGTTCCAGCCACTGGTTGGTACGTTCTGATTGTCCGTCTGTCCGTGGGTGGTAGGCCGTGGATATGTTCTGTTCGATGCCTAGGATTTTGCACAGTTCGCGGGTGAACTTTGATGCGAATCTGGGGTCCCGATCGCTAATGATGCGTGCTGGTAATCCGAATCGGGTGAAGACGTGTTTCACGTACAGGGCCGCAGTTCCTTCTGCGCTTATCTCTTCCAGGCACGGGATGAATATTGCCGCTTTGGAACAGTCGTGGTCCGTTACTGTCAGTATGGAGTCATGACCGTCTGCTTGTGGTAGTTTGGTGATGAAATCCAGAGCTATGGTCTCAAATGGCATCGCTTCCTTTCTGGGAAAGATGGGCTGTAGTGGTGCGCGTGTGGGTCGGTTGTTGACTTTGATCCGTTGACAGTCGGCGCATCCTTTGACATAGTCTTGTGTTTCCTGCCGAAGGCCTGGCCACCAGTAATATTGTTCTATCATTTTGATTGTCCAATTGATTCCGGGATGACCATGGACTGGTGGGTCGTGGTGTGCTTGTATGATGCGCTGTCGTTCGAGTGCATCTCCTGTGACTACGCGTCGTCCGTCTTTGTACCATGTGCCTCTGATTTTCTTTAGCTTGTGGGGGTCTACCCATCACCTTACCATGGCTTCGTTTTGGGTGTATACTGGGTTAGTGGGTTCCATTTCCATGACGTTGATAGTGTTTTGTGTGCGTGTTGGGTCATCCGTTGTGTCGATTTCGGTGGCTCTGACGAACACGTGATCTGGGAGTACCGTGACTTGTTCGTTGTCATGTTCTCCTTGGTCGTAGTCTGGTCGCCTTGATAGTGCATCCGCGCGTCCGTTGGCTGTTCCTTTGATGTGGTGAATTTCTATGTCGTATTCTGCCAGTTCTAGTACTTCCCTTGCTACCCGGCGACTAATCTTCTGGGGGTGTCTCCAGTATTGTAGGTTCATGTGGTCGGAGAAGACTTTGATTTTGTGTGGTGATCCGGCAAGGTATTGTCTCCAGTTTCGTAATGCTTTTACGATGGCTAAGAGTTCCAAGTCATAGATGTCGTAGTTCCTTTCTGCTGCATTGAGGGTGTTTGAGTAGAACGCGATTGGGTGTCGTTTGTTGTCCGTTCCCTTTTGGAGGAGTACTGCTCCTACCGTGTATCCAGATGCGTCGACTTCCAGCTCGAACTGCTTGTCTAATTCCGGGTGTTTGAGTACGGGTTCTTCGGTTACCAGTGCTTTGAGTTTGTCAAATGCCTGCTGTTGTTCCGTTCCCCATTGCCAGTCGGTGTCTTTGCGCGTGAGTTTGTTGAGCGGTCGTGCATGTGTGGCGAAGTTTCGGATGAAAGCACGGTAAAAGTTGCAGAAACCTAGGAAGGATCGCACCTGTTTGACGGTTTTTGGTACAGGCCAGTCTGTTATGCCGGAAATTTTGACGGGGTCCATGTGAATCACCCCCTTTTCAATGATTACCCCCAGGTAATCGAGGGAGGAAGAGTGAAAGGTGCATTTTTTGAGTTTGAGGTAAAGGTCGTGCTGTTCCAGTAGGTCCAATATGTTGTGCACTGCTTCGGTGTGCGCTTGTTCCGTGGTTGATGTTGCGATGCCGATGTCGTCCATGTAGACTCGGATGATGGTCCCCTTTTTCTCGTGATAGTCGATAAGGGGTTGGCATATGGCGTTCATCATCTCCTGGAAGGTGGATGGGGAGTTGGTCATGCCGAAATACATTACCACTGGCTCAAAGAAACCGTATTTGGTTTTGAATGCTGCCTTGTACTGGTCGCCGTCTTTGACTAAGATGTTGTTGTATCCCTGCCGAACGTCAAACTTGGAGAATATCCATCCCGAACTCAGGCTTGCGATGAGTTCCGGTATGAGGGGGAGTGGGTACTGGTTGCGTATGGTCCATTTGTTGAGTGTCCTGTAGTCCTGTACCGGGCGTAGTTTTCCGTCCTTCTTTTTCACGAAGAAGAATGGGGATGCGTACGGGGATTTAGAGTGGCGTATATATCCTTTTGCCAGTTGTTCATCCAGGAATTCCCGTAGTGCCTTGTCTTCTGCTTGGTTTACAGGGTATACCTTGCAGTCGAATGAGTCGGGTGCCTCTGGTTTGAGTTCGATAGCATGGTCCCATGGTCTGGAAGGTGGAAGGCGTTGGGATTCTTCCTCGCTGAATACTTTGGCATGCCTTTTGTATTCTTCGGGTATTTCCTTCTTCTCCGTGTATTGTTGTGCTGCTATTGCCATGTCTGTTGCCGTTGTTCGTAGATGTACTGGTAGGGATTGCTCTTCTAGTTCGTGGAAGGCTCGCAGTTTGTTTTCCTCCTCGATTTCCACTATGAGTCGTCGGAGTTCTGTGAGTCCAAACGGCTTGAGTGGGTTGGTAGTGCGGATGACAATGGGGTATTGTTTGGTGTCGAGGGTGGCTGTTGCCCATTGGATTCTGGGCTGGAAGGTTGCAAGCCATGGGTATCCCAATATGAGATCTTCTCCTCCTACGTTGGTGACTAAGAAGCGGATATCCTTGAGCTTTCCGTCAGTTTGTACGTTAAGGTCAACGCAGTGGGTGATCTTCCCTCCTTTGTTGTGTGTTCCATCTATATTCCAGATGTTGCGAGGGCGTTCTAGTATTTTGGTTCCTAGATGCATCCGTTTGACGAAGTCGGGGTGTATGAAGTTGTCGGTGGCTCCGGAGTCCACCAGTGCTTTTCTTTCGGCCATGAAGTTACTCGTGTGAATCGAAACTGGAACATGCATAGATCGATAGCGCGTTATGAACGACGAGTTACAATTGACTGCCCTCACCCAGGCTGTTGGGTTCAGGCGCTTGGAAAATCCTGGCTTCCTGCCATGTTTCTGGTGAACATCTCTCTTCCCTCTTCCGGAAGTTCCACAATCCTCCCCATGATGTCCTCCACCTGTTGTGCGGACGTGGTACCGTGGTTAGCTTGTACCGGTTCGTCGAGATCGATGAGGGGTTCCCCTACGACGCTTTGTGGAGCGGTGGGTACTTCCTCGATGTATGTGCTTCTCCCTTGGGGAGGTCCTTGACATGCTTGGCGTGGTTGCTGGCATTCTCGTGAGAAGTGGCCTTTCTTTCCGCAGTTATAACAGGTTACGTCCCTTGTGTTAAAGACGCCTCGTCCTCCCCTTCCTCTTGTGAGGAATCCTCCGCGAGGGGGGAAGGGTGGTCTCCCTTGTGTGTAGTTCCTCCATTCCTGAGGGTTGTTAGGGTTTGCTTCTTCGGACCCTGCGACTCTGGCGCAGATTCTTCCTGGTGTAGTGTCCATAGCGTCGGGGTGGTTGCGGTATTGCTGCCACCCTTGGTTCTGCCTTTGAGGTGGTTGGAACCTCGCGGGTTGTTGTTGTTGTTGTTTGGGGTGTTGTGTTAGTTGCCTTCCGAATCCGTCCACTCGCGCCTTCATGTGAAGGTATTGTTTCTGCTGCTCGATTAGAGCATTCTTCCACTGGTGGTACGTTACTGGGCTGTGGAATTGGTATGCATTGCGGTATAGGTCGAGGGGTACGCCTCTGGTGAATTTGTCGAGTACCAGGGGGTCGTCCAGGTGGTAGTCAGCCTGTCGAACGAGCTTTTCGAATGCGGTTACGTAGCTGTCAATGTCTCCCCCCGTCATTTTGAATCCTTTGTCCAGTTCCAATCTGGCGCGTTCTTGTTCCATGTTGTCTCGGAACTGTCGCTTGAAGGTGAGCTCTACTGCACTCCATACCCAAGGGTCGCTTCTGTCTGGCCTAGTTTCGATCCATTTCTGGGTTTCTGAGGTCCATTCGTCGACCAGGGGTCCTTGGATGTAGGTGAGGAACATCATTGCTTTGATATACGGGCTTTGCAGGCTTCGGTTGGCTATGTTTACTTGCGCAAACCGATTCCATTGAGATAGGAATGCTTGTGCCTTGTCTCGGTCCCCCGTGAAGATGGGTGGTTCCTTGCCAATGAATCTGTCGGTGAGGTGGGGAATTGATGAACAGTATACATGTAGGACATACTCACAGTGGCAAAGGTGACTGTGGTGAGATATGAGGGTGATACTGGAAGCAGCAACAGAGTAGTCTTGCAAGTGAAGCAGAGGTGGTGTCTGGCACACAACAGATGAGAACTGGTGTTTATACAACAGAGGGAGACATACCTGGCACACAACAGATGAGAACTGGTGTGGTGCCAGAGCGTACATGGTACTCTACTTATACTGCTACAGGGAGTGACGGTAGTAACACAGGTCACAGTAAATACAAGGAGCGTTGTTCTACAGAGGGACACAAAGGAGTGTGCAGAAGGAGAACAAAAGCGCAAAGAACAATAGAAGTCTAGACTGACGATATCATAGTGACATCATAATAAGGATAGAACAAAAGGAATGAGTACAAGGACGAAATACAATAGGAGTCCAGAGGAGTCCATGATGTCATTGTACAGTGATGTCATAGATAAGAAAGTACAATAAGTCCGAGATTGTAATGATCATAATGATCTAATCTACATGTCCTGTATATCTAATCTAGAGCAGTCCGTTATCTGCGTGTCCATACGAGCCGCTAAGTGCGCGCGGGTCACTTATCAACATCTCCCCGTGATCAGCAATCTAGGATTTAGCACAAGCCCATGTCTATATTGTGTTGTTGGAGCAGGGTGCGCGCGAGCGACTTGGTGAAGCCGTCTGCAACCATTTCCAGAGTAGGGGTTCTAATAAGAGTGATGGTCCTCTTTTCGATGTATTCCCTAATGACATGATGCCTAATGGCAATGTGCTTTGATCGCCTCCCAGTGACAGGGTTCAAGGCCAAGTCAATGGCACCCTTGTTGTCACCATGTAGTGGGATGGGGTCGTCGACCTCGTACCCGAGTTCCAAAAGGAAGCTCTGATACCAAGCGGCTTGATTGGCCGCATCGGTCATGGCCATGTATTCCGCCTCTGTAGTGTTTTGGGCCACTGTCTTTTGCTTTCGCGAGGACCAGCTTATTGCACCATTGGCTAAGAGGAACACATAACCCGAAGTGGAGTGTCTGTCGTCAACCTGGTCACCCAGGGAAGAGTCAGAGTAGCCAACAAGGCCGTCTCCACTGGCGCCATCATAGACTATCCGCATATCCACAGTGCCCACTAAGTAAGCCAGGACATATTGCGCAAGTCGCAGATGTTGGGGGGAAGGATTCGCTGCATACTGCGCCAGACGTGACACAGCGAAGGAAATGTCCGGTCTAGTACCAATCTGAACGTACAGCAGACTACCAATGAGTGACTGGTAGTGTGTAATGTCAGAGGCAGTAGCCTGACCCGTATATTTATGAAGGTGCTCGTCAGCACCAGCGGGCAAGGGTGTGGAGTGTGGTGTGGCATCAGTCATGCCAAAGCGTTCAAGGACATCCTTGACATAGCCAGACTGGTCTATTTCGATGCGTCTAAGGGAGCGGTCGCGCACAATGCGCATACCAAGATATGATTCTATCTCCCCGAGATCTGTCATCTCATAGCGCTCAGAAAGATCTGACTTAAGACGCTTGATTCTCTCTAGAGAAGCACCCAGAATAGTGATGTCGTCAACGTAAACGATAACGAAGAGTGGTCCATTCCCCTCTCGTTGAGGCAACACATATACGCCGGCATCGGCAAACGTCCGCTTAAAGCCGAGTGCAAGTAGCACTCCATGGAATTGCAAGTTCCATGCACGGGAGGCTTGTTTGAGACCATATATCGCCTTGACTAGGCGACATACCTTCGTCTCTGCACCAGTGGTGATGAACCCTTGTGGTTGCTCCATGTAAATCTCCTCGTCGAGCACGCCATTGAGGAACGCAGACTTGACATCCATCTGATGGATGTGCCAGTCCTCCAGCGCGGCCAACGCCAGAAGTAATCTCAGCGACTCGAATCGTGCGACGGGAGAGAAGGTTTCATCAAAATCTATGCCAGGGATTTGCGTAAACCCCTTAGCCACCAAGCGAGCTCTATAGCGGCCATCCGCCTTGAGCTTGAAGACCCATTTGGATTTTACTGCCTTGCGATTAGGCGGGAGATCTACTAACTCCCATGTGCCATTCTTGGCGAGCGCATCCATCTCATATTGACACGCCGTTGTCCACTCACCTGCATCCACAGACCGCATGGCCTCTGCATAGGATGCAGGATCTCTTCCCACATAAGCTGCAGCTAACAGCTCTGCAAACCCCAGCCGTCTACCTCGTGTGGCCACATTATCCGCTGTGAAGTAGCGGGGATTGGGCACTGGTGCACGGGCAGAGCGTCTTGGTGCATTGTCCATCTCACGCAACAGCTGACTGCGCTGTGCGCGGTCCTCAAAACCACCAGGCATATCTGGTGAGGGAGGAGGGACATTGCGCATAATGCGCGTTGCACTTTGACGCGGTGGTGGAGAAGTCAGAGGGGGCTGTTCACGTTTAGGTGTGACAGGAAGAGTGGGTGGGGCAGGTGGTGGTGGCGTGTGTGGGCGCTCTTGTTTGGGGTCTAAAATGTCTTCCACATCCTCCTCACTGCTATCAGAGTGTGCAGGGGAGGGTGCTCGCTGTGGTGGTAACGCCGACGTGCTAGGTACGGCAATTACTGGTGTAGGTAGTGGTGGTGAGGCCACTTGAGAGGGTGGTGGGTGTGTCTCAGCACCCTGGAGGGACGGGAAGCTACTCTCGTCGAATGTCACATCCCTGGACAAACGGACAGAGCGGGTTTGGCGGTCCCAGAGCTTATAGCCCTTAGATTCGGGCTCAAACCCAATAAGCGTGACCTCAATGGCCTTCGCATCCAATTTGCGACGCTTATCAGCGGGTACGTGCATGTACCCCTTGCATCCGAAGATGCGCAAGTGTGAGACATCTGGTACTTTGCCAGAGTACCAGAGCTCATAAGGTGTGCGCCACTTGAGCGTACGGGTGGGAGAGCGGTTATAGATGTGTACCGCAGTGCTCATAGCATGCTCCCAGAAGCCTTTAGACATGCCTGCTGTGTGTAGCATGGCCATTGCCTTATCCGTAATGGTGCGGTTAAACCGCTCGGCTTTCCCATTCGACTGTGGTGAACCTGGCATCGTAAGGTGATGCTCTATCCCTCTCTGCTTGAGAATGTCCTGTACTTGGCTCGCCATGTACTCGCCTCCGCGGTCAGAGTGGAGTGCGCGCAGTTTATGGGACGTCTGGGTTTCACCCCAGGCCAAATACATCTGCAGCGCCTTTACAAACTGATCCTTCGACTTAATGAAGTACACCACTGCATGCTTGGAGTGGTCGTCTATGAAGGTGGCGGTGTATGCGGAGCCTTGTAGGGACTGAGTTTGCATTGGACCGGCGAGGTCACTGTGTACAATCTCAAAGATACGTGTTGTCCTTTTGGTGGAGGACGCAGAGAAAGGTTGACGAGTGGATTTTCCCAACTCGCACCCACGACACACGGCAGTATGCGTGGTAGAGCTGTCAATGTCCATGCCAGTAGTGGCAGAGGGACCGTATGACTTGAGAGCAGCAGAGGAGATGTGTCCCATGCGCTGATGCCAGATATCAAGAGTGGTGGCAGCACTTCTAACGTGAGCATTGAGGCCAATGCTTGAAGCGTCCAACCAGTAGAGGTTGTCCTCCAAGTAGCCAACAGCTACACATTGCTTTTTGACAGATATTTTAAAGGAGCCACTGTCAAAGGCCACTTCCGCACCCTTTTGTGCTAGGGCACGCGTCGACAAGAAGCGTGTCTTCACCTGTGGAAGGTGTAGCACATTACTGAGGGTGATTGGAAGGCCCTGGCTCGTAGTGAAGACGACGGAGCCTACACCAATTTGGTCGATTGTGGACTTGTCCCCAAGGCGCACAGCACCTTTGCATGGGGTGTAGTCCTTGAAGTCGGACCGATGTGGTGTGATGTGGTGTGTGGCACCACTGTCCATCATCCAACGCACACGCGAGGCAGCATACAAGGCAACTCCAACTGCATTGTCCGCCCAGTTAATGGCGGGCTCATCATCGACCTCCTTAATGGAGGCGGTGGTAGGTACTAATACATGAGAGTTGGCAGCCTTGTTGCCAGTGTCCTTCAGTTTCCCCGCAGCTTCATCCTTCTTCCTCTGCCTGCAGTCAGGTTTGATATGCCCCTTTTTGTTGCAGTAGTGGCAGGTAAGTTGAGAATGGTCTCTTTTCTTACGTGGGCCACTGCTGGTGGGCCTAATGGGGGCAGCCTTGTTGAGGGAGGAGCCAGAGGGGCCAGTACGACGCGCCTCCTCAGAAACAATGCGCGCAATTATTTCAGCGTGCTTCAGTTTGGAGGGGGCGCCACTGGCGAGGATGGTGGATGCCAGAACCTCATAGGAGGCTGGCAGGGCGTGGAGGAGAATGAGACAGAATTGGGTGTCTGTGACACCCATCTGTGCGTTGGAAAGGCCGACTCGCAGCTCATTGAGCTTGGCCAACTGAGAGGCCATAGGTGCGGAGTCGTCTAGGCGGGCTTGGGTTAATTGGATCCACAAATTAAATATGGTGGTGCTGCCGCTAGCACCAGCATAAACGTCCTTCAGCTTGTCCCACTTTGACTTGAAAGTGGGGTAGACGAGTGGGTCGGCAACAAGGGAGTAGACGTCGGGTTTAAGGTAGAGGCGGAGGTACGCCTTTGCCCGACGCTGGACAGAGTCCCACTCATCGGCAGTGACTCCTGAGGGAGGGACTTGGAGGGTGAACACATCCTCAGCTTCATGCAGCGTGAGGATGGCCTCCAGGGTCCCAGACCACTCGTTCCAGTTGGACCCGTCAAATCGGCTGAGGTGGATGCCAGAAGGCATACCAAATGAGTTGCCATACGCGGCACCCAGACGTGTGGAGGGTGAGGACCCAGTGGGGAAAGGGGGGAGTGAGCCCCCTGCTGTGCCTGCAGCCGCACCAGTGGCGCCAGTGGGCGAGGCAGCACGGGAAGAGTGTGTAGACGACATGGGGATGATTTATCTATCGCCGAGGAGCAGTCAGCGACAGTGCTTCATAACAGTTGCAAGATATGGGGTAGACACTCCAGTCTGTGAATCTGTAAGGCCAGAACGCTAACGCGTCCTGCCTCCTGAGGTATGCCAGTGATACAAGGGCTAGGCCCAGGTTGGAAGATCCCTTTGCCATACTAGGAGCCAGCTGCCAGCCAGGGTGTGTCTAAGACACGGCTCACTAATTTGCGTCAGGGGGATATGGAATGGTATCTTTCAGAGCCCAAGGCTGTCTACCTCAGCCTTCTCGGCCTGTTGGTTGCCTCATCGCCACAAGTGGCTTTACTGAATCCTTTCCCATTGCCGCTACAAGGCAGGAGTCTGGTTGCAGAACACCATAAGGTGAACACCCCCCAGAGTCTGAACCAGGTTTTACACTCCCATGGTGAGGAGATCCTGCGCCCAGTGTGGAGCACCAGAGACAGCTGGCGCTAAGCTCCACAATACACAGCCCAGTGGGCCATGCACACCTGGATATGGATTAAGGGGCTACCAGATCCAATCTCCTTGCGCATAGCGCAGGGGCTAGGAAAACAGTAGGGGATGAAAGTAGGACTACTGGGCAGTTCATGTACAGGAGGTTCCTTAGCAGTGACAACTGACGCCTCAGTGTCCACTGCCTTGGGCAAGGCTGGTGAGGCCCCAGACAGACCTTGACCTGGTGTGTGATCCTAGGAACACAGTGACCAGCCAAGTGGAGTGGCTTGGGCAGCAGGGCCCATAACCTGATGAACAGTATACATGTAGGACATACTCACAGTGGCAAAGGTGACTGTGGTGAGATATGAGGGTGATACTGGAAGCAGCAACAGAGTAGTCTTGCAAGTGAAGCAGAGGTGGTGTCTGGCACACAACAGATGAGAACTGGTGTTTATACAACAGAGGGAGACATACCTGGCACACAACAGATGAGAACTGGTGTGGTGCCAGAGCGTACATGGTACTCTACTTATACTGCTACAGGGAGTGACGGTAGTAACACAGGTCACAGTAAATACAAGGAGCGTTGTTCTACAGAGGGACACAAAGGAGTGTGCAGAAGGAGAACAAAAGCGCAAAGAACAATAGAAGTCTAGACTGACGATATCATAGTGACATCATAATAAGGATAGAACAAAAGGAATGAGTACAAGGACGAAATACAATAGGAGTCCAGAGGAGTCCATGATGTCATTGTACAGTGATGTCATAGATAAGAAAGTACAATAAGTCCGAGATTGTAATGATCATAATGATCTAATCTACATGTCCTGTATATCTAATCTAGAGCAGTCCGTTATCTGCGTGTCCATACGAGCCGCTAAGTGCGCGCGGGTCACTTATCAACAGGAATGTCTGCGAATCCGGGGTGTGGGAGACCCGCTGCGTCGTCCCCTCCTCCATTGCCTCCATTGCCTCCTTCTCTGGGGTTACCATCTCCTGGGTCTCCTCCCGGTGGGTTTCCTTCTGGCTGTCGGGGTTGATCTTGCGGGGTGAACAGGGCCGTCCTGATCTGCGTAGGTACTTGGGTGGTGGTTGTGGAGGTCATGACTGGGATAGACTTAGCGATGTTTTCCAGTGCTAGTTCTTCTGCTTCGTCTTGGTGAATGTAGATGTCTTCGGGATTGCTTGCGAGTGATGGGGATGGTGCTGGGGTCTTTGGTGTAGGGGATCGTGCTGGTTCTTCGTATTGTCCGTCGATAAGGCCCCACTGGTCTCTGGTGACTACGTTGCTGGCTAGGATGTCTAGGCGGAGTCCTCCTCCTGCGGGTCGGAGTACTTTGTATTTGTTGTGGAGGTCGTCCCAACGGATTTCCGTCCAACAGGTGTTTTCAAAGTTGAATTCTACGGGGATGATGTGTCGGTTGCCTGATCGATCAAAATAATCGGTGACGTAGCCTGGTATCTCTGCGTCATCTTTCCAAAATGCAGCCTCTAGATATCTCTTTGGTACGTTGCGTTCTCCTCGTCTGTCGATGTGGTATGGTCTGAATGGGACCCAGTAGTCCTTGGTTGTCTTGGTAGGATTGGCCACGGTTGGGATCTTGGTCTTAATGTAGCGTTTACCACAAACGCTTGCCTGACTTAGGCTTCGGAGTGGGTGGCGATCCTCTTGATGATGTAATTGCGATTGACTCTGGCTTGCGGGAAGTCGACTGGATGTACTTGTAATGCTCCGGCACGATCTTCGTAACCGTGTAGGTCGTCTCCCAAAGGTAGTGAGGGAGGTGGTGTGGCAACTATGCGCAGATCGTCCCAGGTATCGTGATCGACGACGTACAGGAAAGTATAAGGAGAAGCGACACGAGGGTTGAGGTACAGATAGACGCGATGACAAATACTGCCGAGGGGATAGCTGTCCACTTATGCACAAAGGGACTAAGTCATGAGGGATCCCTTGGTCTAGAGGGATATGTCGGATGACTCACTTCAAGGGGGAGATCCCTGTAGAGCGAAGGATTGGTAGTGGTATTGGAAGAAGACCAAGATGCCGTCCTTGGTCTTCGCAGTACTCTACTTATACAGATACACGCGGGCTTTCAAGCGCCGCTCCAAGAAGTACTAGCCAATAGCGTAAGTAGAGCAAACCCTAGTACAGCTATCCTAGTATGAGTCACCTCGAGTCATGATCCGATCCGTTATCGTACACAATCACATGTGCCAGAGCTTACCCGGCTGACTGATCCTAACAAGTCCATGACGATATACTGCTGACGCAGTGTCATACCCTTGACGTCAGTGTCCACTTCCGGGCCGAACGTAACAATGTAGAACAATGCGCCTTGTACTTACTGTGACCTGTGTTACTAGCGTCACCCACTGTAGCAGTATAAGTAGAGTACCATGTACGCTCTGGCACCTGTTGGAACGTGATAAGTACGTAAGGACCTTATCTATAGCAGTTACGACATTATGGTAGTATGTTTGCCTATTACGGTAGTTGGGATATGTACTACAATGGGCGCAATACGCCCTCTATGCGAGAGAAGTCCTATGACTATCTCGAAGTGGTAGTTTACATCAGGCGTGTGTAAAAACGCGATATTGTGGACGCCTGTACTCATCACTTTTACGCAAATGGTCAGGGTAGGACCATAGAGTATAAAAACCCTCCTATGGGGAGGGAGGCAAATAGACATTCACTCTCTTTCTCACTTGTGCACCCTCTCCACGCTATAGTCTCTCAACCTACTCTAAGGTGAGAACGTGCATTCCTGTTTGCTGCGTGCATTGCTGCGCAACAGGTTATGGGCCCTGCTACAGGGTTAGCCGTCGCACTCTTTGATAGAGTTGCGCCCGTGGTCACTGCCCACCACGTTGTTACCTTTGAAAAGAGGAACGCGTGCGGTTGTAGGCTCTAGACTCAGGGAGGCTCCCTGGTTATTAGCAACCCGGTATTGTGCTCTTGAGGAGCACACAGACTTGGCCAATCGCCTATCTAAACAAGGCTCTATTGCGCGTCCAATTAATTTTGGAAAGGCGAATAGCTTAACCTTGGGGTGACGTCGAGCAGGATCGTCCAGCTTATTGGCATTGATGCTCTCAATGTCAAGATGGGTTTTTCGACCCATTCTGTTGGAAACAGCCTAATACTGGGCTATTGTCGTGCTTAGTATTGCCAAAGGCGATGCTGGCATTGACAATCTTTTGTTTCACACAGTATTGTTATTATAGTAACGCAATACTGACATTCGCAAAAGCCAACAGATCTATACAACCATGTCCTCTCAACTCACTCAGCTTGTCCCCGTCTTCGATGGCTCTAACTGGGCCACTTGGTCTCAACAGATGACCACCTTCTTCATGTCCCAAGGGCTTTGGGGCTACGTTGCTGGCACCATTGCCCAACCTCCTGTTGCCGAAGTCGCTGACAGAGCAGCTTGGAACAAGAGCGATGAGATGGCTAGGGGTAATCTCACCCTTCGCCTCACCCCTGCTATTCAGCAGGCAGTCACTGGGGCTACTTCCCAGGCGCTCTGGACTTCCGTAAAAGACCAGTACGGTACAGTGTCTATGCCCCGCATCTACAAAGACTTCAAAGAAGCGATTTCTATTTGCTTCAATACGAATCAGCACCCTGCTCCCCAGTTCGAGAAGATGGCTGCCGCCTTCTCTCGTCTAGGGAATGTTACTGTTGGTACTGGCCCTGCTGCCCCTACCCTTGCCATAAAGCCTCAGCTGCAGGCCCTTATTGCGATGTCCGCCTTGCCCCAGAAATGGGAGCACCTTATCCCTATAATGTGCAACAATCTCCCTGTTGCCGATCTCAAGCTCGAAACTGTATCGGCTTGTGTCGAAAGTCAGTACGAGACGGAGACTAACTGCGGACAGCATAAGGCCGCCCATACAGCGCAGAAGCTTTCTGCCATTAAGCGGAAGCGCGCTGACCCTCGCTTTACCAAGCAGGGTTTGCAGCAGCAGTCTAGCGCTCCCGGTCCATCCAATCAGCAGCAGCCCTTTAGGCAGCACAGAGGACGTGGATCCGGAAGAGGCAAAGGCAAAGGGAAAGGCAAGGCACCTGCCCGTGCTCCACAGCACTCGCATATTGCCTCCGTCGCCACACTAGCCCCTCCTACTTCCCACAAGGTGACTCATATTGGGTCATCTGGTGTCTCTACCAGGACAGAAGTCGAATCATCCTCGCCTCAGAGGACTCCCGGCTTCTTCCCTTCCGTAAATAAGGCGCTTTCGCTCGCTGAACGACTGGATGTACCCTGCTACAGTCCAGACCGTAAAGACGCTCGAGCAGCGCTTCGCAGACGTTGACGCTATCATGCGTCCTTGTATTGAACGGTTCATGGACGAGGAGTATGACTCCGAAGTCGACATCGACATGTCGCAGCAGCCTTCGGGCAGCGCACAGTCGATAATGAACATAGATGGATTAGATGACATGGAGATATTTGGTGAGCAGTCAAATGCTCTCCAACTTGACTTATCGGACCTGACATTAAGCGATATGACTTCTGATACAGAAAGTCGCGCTCCCACACCTCCTTACGTCAGTCCTGCTTCAATAGTTGAAGCAACAGTCAGGTTACCGGCGAAAGCCGTTTCCCTCCTCGATCTCGTTCTAATGAGCGAATCGAATCTATTTGGCGCAATAATCAACAGTGGCTGCGAGATCACGAGATGCCAACGGACCCCCGTTTTGGCACTCTCATTTCTCTGGCCGCCACAGGCCGTTCGCTGACACCGGAGTCTTTTTTAACCAGACCAGATGAGAACACCCTTGATTGGGGTTCTTGTGATGAAGAACAGTACATCTTTTCTTCACTTCGCACATCACATGCTGATGACGTTACAGAATTAGCCCTGCCCCCAAAAAGTCTAGGGGATGGCAAACATAACGGATACGTATATCTACGGGAATCGCATGTACTAGTACCGAAGTCGCTTGATATGTACAATATTAGCAGCGCTCTCCTCGATTTACTTGAGTGTGAGCACAATGAGTACTTCAGTCAATGTGCAGAGTGTATAAAGTGTACACAAAATATGTGGCTCCTTGACTCAGGAGCCTCAGCACACTTCACTAATAATATTAGTGATTTTATCGAGTACAAGCCAATTGCTAAGTCTGAAAGGATGCCTGTTAAGACTGCAGCACAAATGCTATATGTCAAAGGAACCAGTTCTGTCTTGCTTGAGCATTACATCGCAGACAAACCCATAATTACTCAGGTATATCCGGTCCTATATATTCCACGCATAAGCATACGTCTTCTGTCTATGGGTGTCTTCTTACAGCAAGGTTTGCGTGTTTTGGGGAATTCGCAGCATATAAACTTGCTACGTAAAAACAAAAAGATTGTCCAATGTAAACCCCTTCTTCACGGACAATCCTTATATTGGCTAGATGCCTCTATATCCACTCTAACTGAGTCGCATATTGCAAACCAGTCTGCGTTACTAAATGTAGACTATGACCTTATGCATCGTCGCCTCGGTCACCCATCCAAAGAGGTTCTAAGACGAGCTAAGGAACACACTAAGGGCTTTCCAGAAGGGATAATAATTCCCTCCTCTGATGTAATATGTCCTGGGTGCGCGCAAGGCAAAATGCCTGCTGCCTCACATCCTTCGTCCGATACAGGGCCAAAGCCTCTTTCTCTCGGATTCATTCCGATTTGAAAAGCTTCCCTATACCGTCATACCATAAATACAAGTATTTTATCGTCTTTTTTGATGATTATACTTCGTTTGCATGGATTATTCTTTTACAGGATAAAGCCTCTGCTATTACAGCACTAAAGCAGTGGCTAGCATTAATTAAAAATCAGTTTAATGCAACCATTAAAGAATGGATGTCAGATGCTGGCGGTGAATATAAATCGGATGCCTTCCTAAAGCAGCTTAAGGATGCTGGCATAACAGTGCTACAGTCTGCGCCACATACGCCACAGCAAAATGGGCGCGCTGAGCGCTTTATGCGTACCGTAATGGACAAAGCTCAGGCTATGCGCCTTGATGCTTGCTTACCACAGAGTTGGTGGGAATTTGCAGTACTTCACGCTGCACATTGTTATAATAGAACCCCCATAAGTCGCCTTCAATGGCAGACTCCTTACAAACTATTACACAATGAAGTCCCTGACATATCGCATCTCAGAGTATTCGGATGTGGCGCATATGTACATATTCCAGAAGCTCGCCGGGTGAATAAACTTTCTCCCAAAAGCGAACTGATGATCTACCTTGGTAGAGGAGCTGGAATGAAGGCTAATGTCTTCATGCGCACACCAAATACCTTGTTCTATTCAGACAAGGCACTCTTTGATGAAGTGTTATTCCCTAGGTGTCCTAAGGACAATACTAGGAGTGTACCCCGAGGTGTAACTCAGTTAGATGAGACAGTTCCTAGTGAGCAGTCTAAAGACAACGCCGCTCCCGGTGATGATGACAACCTACCACCTGAGCCTCCTATTGTAAAAGGGAGAAGCGCTCCCCAGCCGGTTGCTGGACCTCCTCCTAGCACTTCTGCTGGAGGATCTGGATCGCAGCTACCTCCGCCTTTACCCCCTGTTCCAGTACCTGGTCCTAGTGAACCTAGGAGATCGGGGCATATAAGGAGACCAGTTACTCGTCCTGATAATGTCTATGGAGATAGGCCTCCTACAGCGATTATCGTGACATTGTGCGGACTCGCACATGGCGACAATTGACTGAAACACAGCCGGGTAGCTCCCAGCAGCGTTCTAGTCAAGATCAGACGGTCTCAGGCGATGTTCCTGAACAAGCCGAATCTGATTCTTCCAGTGCTCAGAGTGATAATCCGCAGGATTCAGATGAAGTAGATCAGCAATTGCTGATCTGCCTAGCTCAGGAAGGGGGAGTCAAATTTCTAGATCTTCTGCTCGCCAAAGCAGTTTCACCAACAGATCTAGAGTCACCTGATACCTCTAATATTTGTGAATGGACCTATAAGGACATTCAAAAAATGCCAAGTGAACTCCAGGGGGAGTGGCGTAATGCGTGCAAAGAAGAGCTTGACTCTCTTCGCAAACGCAGAGTCTATGATCTTGTTAACCCGCCGCAAGGCAGAAGGGTGATCAAGAATAGATGGGTGTTTGACTTAAAGTCAGACGGCCATAAAAAGGCCAGGCTAGTTGCCAAAGGCTTTTCTCAGGTTGAAGGCATAGATTATGATGAAATATTCTCGCCAGTGGTATGGTTTGAGACTGTCCGGATGATGCTCACGCTTACAGCGCTGAAGGATTGGCACATCTCTGGACTTGACGTCAAAACTGCCTTCCTTTATGGAGACCTCGATGAGGAACTCTATATGGAACAACCTGAAGGGTTTAAAGACCCTAGCCAACAAAACAAAGTCATGCGCTTAAGGAAAGCTATATACGGACTTAAACAAGCTGCACTCGCTTGGTGGAGAGCACTGGATAAGTCTATGAGTTCCCTGAGCTGCACACGACTTCAATCAGACTCAGGTCTGTTTGTTAACGACAACAAAACAATCATAGTTATTGTTTATGTCGATGACGTCCTCTTCTTAGGAAAAAACAAAAAGGACATAGCATCCCTGAAGAAGCGCTTCATGGAAATATGGGAATGCAGAGACTTAGGTGATACCAAAGAGTTTCTACGCATGCGCATACTATGTTCTAAAGGTAGAATCCTGATAGATCAGCAGGATTACCTTCAGAAAGTGCTGCAGCGTTTCAAACTGATTAACACCAAATCAGTACCTACCCCACTACCAGAAGGGTATCATCCATCCCCTAATAAGGGAACTGCAACCCCAGAGCTCCGCGCGTCATACCAACAAGTGATAGGATCTCTCCTATACATTATGATTGGTACACGACCAGATATTGCTTATGCTGTTACCAAAATGGCGCAGTTTGCAGCCAATCCGTCTGAGGACCATATGAAGCGTTGTAACGGTAGCTCGGCCCTTGAGCCCGAAACCGGCCATTTCCACCCACTTCAGTTCCCGCTGAGTCGTCACCCGTCACGCCTTATCTCAGCCATCGCCACCAACTCACCTACTCGTCCTTATTCTCTTCGTCTCGCCTCGCTCCATCTCTCTTTCTCTCCACCATCTCGCCGTCGTTCCTTGCCTCATCGTATTCCAGTCTCTCCTGCCTCCGTCGGACGTCTTTCGATCACCACGCCTTACCAGTGTTGGTTTAATCCCATCTCGAACTGCGACGCCGACTGCCTCAAGCTCGCCATGCGTCCTTCACCTCTCATTCCTTCATTATTCTCTCTGCCTCTATCGCTTCAACCACGTCTTCACCCTCGGCCGATCGACTTCGCGTCGTCGTGCCTCAAGCCTCGTTCTCTTCCCGGATCGAATTAGTTCGCGCTCTCTGTCTCGGGCACAGGCGCGCCCCAGTTTTCTCTTGATATTACTTACTTCTTTCTGACCATCCTTTGTACTCGTAGTGCGCGTCGTCAATATCTCCGGCGCTGTCGTTCGGCCATGCGCCCTTGCCCACCAAACACCCTACTTTACTCGTGACTCGTGTTTCTTGCCTCGCGTTTGCCTCGTGTTTTCACCCCTCGGACTCCCTCCTACCTACGACTCCTCGTTCACCTTCCCCCCTCCTTACATTTCGTCTCTCACAAGTTTCGACTTCAACGATTTCGGATTGCGTTTGCCTTAGGTACTGATCGTCTGTATAAAGGTTGTCGTGTTCGCGTTGTCAATGCATTGTCGATTCCCCCGTCTATCTCTCGTTTTCTCTTCTTCCCGTGTGATTCAACGACTCTCGAGGTTCGGCCTAAGTATAAAGGCACCCGATCCGTCGTTCTCCTCGCACTCTCTCTTTCTCTGCCTCAAGATCGACTCTCATCTTTTATTCGCGACTTTATCTACTGACTCTTAGCTGTTCCTTTGTAGGTTCTCTTTCCCTCGCGATCGTCTTAACGACTTTCGCGGAGAGCTCTGGTGCCTTGTTTTCCCGCCCTATCAATCTCGTCGACTTTGCGCTATCGCCTTCGCGCGTTCTCAGAATCCCCCCCCTTCCTTCACCACTCTCGACTTCGCCCTTCTCTCCTCCCTTCTCGTTCGACTTCGCGCAACCATCTTGCGCGCGCTCCCGGAATCCTTCGTCCTCGTCACTTCCGACTTTCCACTTCCTCTCTCCCTCGCTTTCGACTTTCGCTTTCCTCTCCCCTCCTCAGTCTCGACCGAATCCACGCGTGTAACGATCGCTTTGTACACGTTTCGGTTTCACTTTGCTCCCGTGGTCTGGGAAAGCAGTCTTGGTCTATCTCACTCGAACTCGCGTTTCGTCTTCGTCTCGGACTTGGGCTTTCCTTCCTAACCCCCCTTTCCTCTAAAGCCACCCTCTGCCCACGTTTACTCACGCACGCGCTTTCGAGCACGTTCACCTGGCTGCCCCAGTGAGGCTGAGTCTAGTGGTTTTATCCCTCCATTCCAATCCCCGACTTCTTCCACCTCTCGGTCGCCATCGGTGACCAACCTTATGCCCAAGCAGTCCAAACTTCCTCCAAGAGATCCGTTAACCGGGAAGTTTCTAAAGAATACTTCATCAGCTTCGTCCTCCTCCGATCCCCCGCTAGACCCGTCTATTCGCGAACGCGAACCTTCCCCCAGCTCCTCGACACTTTCCGACTCTACGGAAAGCATCTCCTCCGACACAACTTCCACACCTCGTCCTTCCCTCACCTTTCCTAATCCTATTCGCCACTCGATTCCCGGTTCCTTTTCTCCTCTCGCGGACTCCCCTTCTGAAACCTCAGCTCCAATCTCGACTCTTGTATCTAAACGTTTCGCTTCCCCTTCCTTGATTCCTATCCCTTCCACTAGAACTCCCTCCCCTGTTTCCTTGTCTCGTGCGGCTTCCGAATCGTCCAGTGTCTCTTCCGACTCGTCTTCATCTTCGGTTTCCTCTTCTTCGACTGTTACTCTCGCGCCTCGGTCCTCGTCTGCCATTCTTCCTGTAAACTTCAGAGCTTCTCAATTCCTTTCGTCTCGTCTCGATCCTCCTTCTACACAGACTCAGATCAACCTCGATCTGACACCATCGTCCCAAGCGTCTTCATCATCATCAGCTCCTTCCTCCTCTTCACTATCTGCCGCTCCAACCACGTCCCAGCCTTCCAACACAACCGCTACAACCGCCGCATCTGCACCTTTGGCCCCACTAGCAAATCCACCGCCCGCTCCACCTATCGTACCACTCGCACCTCCCGCACCTCCTGTTCTACCCGCACTTCCCGCACCACTACCCGTATTACTCGCACCACCCGCACTAATCGCTATGGCCGCCAATCCACCTACCGGCCCTGCCGCTATGCCTTCCGCTCGCGAGCGCAAAGCACCGTTCTTTTCTGGACGAGTTGGAGACCCGCTTGACGAATTCCTTTGGGAATACGAGGAACTGGCTACCACATTCGCTCTCACGCCCCAACAGAAAGTAGAGACCGTGCTCCGCTACATCCCGCACGATCTTCGAGACTTGTGGAAGATCCTCGACGGTTACACTGGGCATGACTGGGCACTCTTTCGGCAATCGCTCGAATGCATCTACGAGGGAACTTCGGCGCAATCTAGGCACTCTAAACAGAAGCTCTATGACTTCGCTCATTACAACAGTCGGACTCGTATGCGCGACGAAGAAGACATCATACATTATTATCGACAATTCCTAGTCTTCTGCCAACCCCTCATCGAAGACCACCGGATCACTACCGACGAACGCGATTACGCGTTTTGGTACAGATTCCATCCCGATGACCGAGACAAGCTATCCCCGAGACTCTTAGCTAAGTTCCCGGACCAGCCCATTGGCCAGCCGTACAACTTCAACGAGGTCTTTAAGATCGCTCGCGCTGCATTCTCGAGCTCCCCCTTCTTCCCCATCCAACTACAAGAGCGCTGGGACCAACTCAATAACTACGAAAGGTCACACGGTAGAGGTTTCAGCCTATCTGATCGCGACCCCCGAGGACTAAGTCATGAGGAACGCGAATGGAACCGCGAGCCCTTCTTCAGCTTCAACTCTAGGGATGCCTATGCTCGGCCAGAATACGCCCGCCCAGACCTCACTCGTCCAGACTGGGACCTCGGAAGACTTCCCCCCACTCAACCTCATGCACGCGTGCCCGATCCCGCCTACGCTCGTATTTCCGAGCCTCCCTATGCTCGTGCCCCTGATCCCTACGCTCGCGCTCCTGATCCTTATGTCTGCGCTCCCGACCCTCCTCATGCCCGCACCCAAGCTCCTGCACCCACCGTCGAGACGAAAACTGTTCACTTTATGGAGCCTACTCGAGAGGAAGAGGATCGCGAGCTAGACGATCTTATGGACAAGATGCACGGCCTGTCTATGCGAGAGCGAAGTTACGCGGTATTCTACGCTCGACTCGCGCATCGTTTTCCCGACGTCGCGAAAAACCTTCCTAAGCCTGAGTTGAGTCAGCCCGTGAGCCAGCCGTCTTATGCCTTCCAAAATCCTCCTCCCGCTTCGGCCCCGATCTCTGTGCCTCGTCAGCCTTGGACTGAACGCGTCGCTCCCATCCCTCCCGTTGTCGCTCCCGACCTCTCATTCTTCCGAACTCGCTCTATGAACTGCGCCTTCTGTTCTCAGTCAAACCATCGTATCCGGGAGTGTCCCATCGCGCAAGAGTATGTCCGCTTGGGACGAGCCGTCGTCATCAACGATCGCGTCCACTTACCCAACGGCCAGCCAGTCCCTAACAATGTCCCCGGAGCCAACTTGCAGACGAAGATCAACACTTGGATGGCCGGCAACATGGCAGATACCGCCGATCCCTCCCCCTTCATTCGCGACCCTCCTCCTCACGCTGCTGCTGCGAACTGCTTTGAGATCGTTTTGGAAGGCACTTACGGGCGGCCCGTTGAACAAGCCCACATCGTCGAGGTTCCAACTGTTGAGGAAGAGCACGATAACGATGGAGTTGAAGAAGATGTCCCCGATCTATTCGAGATCTACGCGGCTCAGAAGAAGAAAAGGGACGCGAAAACGTCAAAGCTTTCGGAGCTCGCCCAACCAAGTGAAACTATCTCCCCAGCTACCGCCTCCTCGAGCAAGGCCTCCGCAGCCAAGTCTTCTCAAAGCGCGACTACCGCCAGCAAGGTCGCCGCCAGTACTCCCGCTCCCACTCCTGCCAGCGTGCCGCTTCCCTCCTCAAAAGTTTTCGCACCTCCTTCCTCCACCGTACCCATCCCTTCCCCATCCGCATCTCCTCGCGCTGCGCCACAGTACCGCTACCAGTCTAACATGGAAGATCAGCAACTCACATCCGAACTCTATCAGTGGCTCCTCGACGGCAAACTCTCCCTCGTCACACCCGCTCACGTCCTCGCTGCTAGCCCTTCCATTCGCAAGGAGCTGATCGAACGCCTTCGGACTTGTAGAGTTGACACTGCCAGCTTTGAACAGCCTCCATCTTCCTCGCCCACTTCCCCGTTCTCTGTCCTCGAGCTTTCCGCCCCTCGCGTCGCCGAATACTCGCTCCCCCTACGCGAAATCGACGTCTTAATCAACGGTATCGTTCCCGAGGCCGGAGTACTAGACCAAGGCTCGCAGATCGTCGTGATCCGGAACGACTTAGCTCTGGAAGCCGGCGCGAGTGTGAACTACGAGCATCGGCTCGAGATGGAAGGTGCTAACGGACTGGTCAGCAATACTGTAGGCTGCGCTGAGAATCTATTGATGCAAGTCGGCGATGTCTCGTTCGAGGTCCATGCTCACGTCGTCGACCGCGCCCCATTCCGCCTTCTCCTCGGTCGTCCTTTCCATCATCTCTTGCTCTGCAGACTCGAAGACCACCCCGACGGACGCGTTGACGTATCTGTCCGCGATCCCGCTGATCCCGCTCGCTCCGTCTCCATCCCGTCTCGTGCTCGTAAGACTCACGTCGGCTTCGTCAAAACACTCTCTCTCGTCTCCAGTCCGGCACCTCCTCGCTTTGACGGCCTTCCTTCCCATCCCCTCACGGCTTACGAGTTCTTCTCTGAGACGACACCCGAGCCTGTCCTAGCCTACAAGAAAGTCGCCAAGAAAATACGGCCTGTTCCCGCATCACTCCCCGAGGATTATCGCATCATTCGCCGCATCCCAGTCGACCCTCTCCTCTCACTCCCCGCCTTGCCGACGCATCCTCCCGACTTCACGCCCGGCTCTCGACTGACTCAGGAACGCCTCGACGACCTAGATCTCAATCACTACGGTTTTCTCCTGCCCGAAGAACTGAAGCTGCTCCACCACATTCTTCGTGTCAACGAGCTCGGGCTAGCTTGGACCGAGGCCGAGAAGGGTAGATTTCACGATGACTATGTCTCGCCCATCAAGATTCCGGTGATCGAACACGTTCCTTGGGTGCAGAAGAACATTCCCATTCCCACCGGCATTCTCGATCAAGTCATCCAGATCTTTCGGGACAAGTACGCTGCTGGGGTCTATGAGCACTCGGACGCTTCCTATCGGTCTCGCTGGTTCTGCGTGAAGAAGAAGACCAGCGCGCTACGCCTCGTCCACGACCTCCAACCTCTGAATGCTGTGACCGTCCGGAACTCTGGAGTCCCTCCCCTCGCCGATCAACTTATCGAGGCGATGGCTGGTCGTGCGTGCTATAGCATGCTAGATCTGTTCGTCGGCTACGATCACCGCACTCTCGACGTCGCCTCTCGTGATCTTACCACCATCCAATCTCCTATCGGCGCTCTTCGTCTCACGTGCTTACCTCAGGGTTGGACTAACGCTGTCGCTATTTTTCATGAAGATGTCACCTTCATTCTGGAAGCCGAAATCCCCCATGTCGCTTGGCCCTTTGTCGACGACTGCAGCATCAAGGGTCCGGCCTCGCGCTTCGAAACGGAAGACGGCGGCTTCGAAGTCATTCCCGAAAACCCCGGCATTCGCAAATTTATCTGGCAGCATCTCATCGACGTCCACCGTATTCTTCATCGCCTCAAGTGCGCCAGCGCCACTGTCTCGGCCAAGAAGCTCTTCGTCGCCGTGCCTGAAGTCGTTATCCTCGGGCACAAGTGCAATTACGACGGACGTGTGCCTGACGACTCCAAGATCGCGAAGATCCGGGACTGGCCCTCGTGCAAGGACATTACCGACGTCCGAGCTTTTCTAGGCTTAGCTGGCTACATGCAGATCTGGATTCGAAACTACTCCGCCATCGCTCGCCCTCTCGTAAACCTCACCCGAAAAGGAGAATCCTTTATCTGGGACGATCAACACGAAGACGCCATGCAAACCCTCAAGGACACCATCATCAACTCCTCAGCTCTCATCTCTATCGACTACTCTACCGATCGACCCGTTATCTTAGCTGTGGATTCATCTTGGCGCGGAGTGGGCTGGATCTTGTCTCAAGAATGTGCTGATGGAAAATGACGCCCTTCTCGCTTCGGCTCGATATCTTGGAACGAGCGCGAATCTAACTATTCTCAGCCAAAGGTCGAACTCTACGGTCTTTTCCGAGCTCTTCGCGCCCTCCGTCTTCACATTGTTGGCGTCCACAACCTCATCGTCGAAATGGACGCGGTCTTTGTTCGAGGCATGCTCAATAACCCCGACATCCAGCCCAACGCCGTCATCAACCGCTGGATCGCCGCTATTCTTCTCTTCGACTTCAAGCTCGTTCACGTTCCCGCTGAAAAGCATCAAGGCCCGGATGGACTCTCAAGACGCGAACCTGTGGAGGGGGAGGATGACGATGAAGACGATCCCGAGGAATGGATCGATCACACGCTCGGACTTGGTATCTGGGCGACCTCTATGCTTATGTGTCTCACAGACCCCTTCATCGACAGAGTTTCAGGACTGTGTCTTTACAGGTCGCTTCGAAAGAAGACTTAGCCAAAGATCCTTCCGTCGAGCTCCCCAGCCTCCGCAACTGGAAATACATCTACTTGGACGCCGAGCTAGACAACATCCGGTTCTATCTGGAGAACCTCAAGAAACCTCCTCATCTCAAAGACGACGCTTGGGCGAAGATATCCCACAAGACGAAGCGTTACTTCTTGCAAGACGAACAGCTTTGGCGACGCAACCCCACTGGCCGCGACCAGCTAATCATCCCCCGTCCCCAGCGTTACTACCTCCTCCGCGACGCTCACGACCATCTCGGGCACAAGGGTGTGTATTCCACGAGGCGTACTCTTATCGATCGCTTCTGGTGGCCTGCTCTCGATCGCGACGTCAAGTGGTATATCAAGACCTGTCATCAGTGCCAACTCCGACAAACCACTAAGGTCCGCATTCCGCCCATCGTTCCCACTCCTGCTCCCCTCTTCCGCAAAGTCTACATCGACACCATGCATATGACCTCGTCCGGTGGCTGCACTTACATCGTTCAAGCTCGCTGTTCCCTCACCGCCTGGCCCGAGTGGCGCGCCCTTCGCACGGAGACTGGACAGACTATAGGCAGGTTCATTTTCGAAGAGATTCTCTGTCGCTGGGGTGCTGTAGAGGAGATTGTCACCGATAACGGCTTCGGCTTACATCGCGGCTCTGGACTGGCTGGCTAGCAAATTCGGCATTCATCACATTCGCATTTCACCATACAACTCTCGGGCAAACGGCATCGTCGAACGGCAACACAGGACTATTCGGGACTCCCTGCTTAAGGCTTGCGAAGGCGAGGCTTCGAAATGGTTAGACGTGGCACCGTACGTTTTCTGGGCGGACAGAGTCACCACCCGTCGCTCGACCGGACATTCACCCTTCTTCATGGTTCACGGCGTCAAACCCATCCTCCCCTTCGATCTCACTCAGGCGACCTTCCTCGTTCCCAACCTCACCACTCCACTCTCCACCACCGACCTCATCGCCATCCGATCGCGTCAGCTCCAGATGCGTGAAGACGACCTCGCTCGTATTCGAGACGACATCGTAAAGAGTCGACTCTCGGCTGCTCATAGTTTCGGGCGACATACTGCCCAGAAGGAAGGAACCACCCCCACGTTCACCCTCGGGGACCTGGTCCTGATCCGAAACTCTGTAGCCGAGAACACTCATTTGCGTAAGATGAAGCCTCGTTACTTCAGTCCTATGGTTGTAGTGAAGAAGACTCGCAACGGAGCCTACCGCCTCGCTGAGCTCGACGGCGCTGTGTCGAAGCTTCGCTTTGCCGCCTTTCGTCTTGTCCCTTACCACGCTCGCTCACCCTCAGTCATTTCCGTCACGCGTTTGCTGGATTCCGAGGCCCTAGCCGCCCTCGACAACCCCGATGGACTCGATTTCTTTTTCGAAGAATGCTTGACCGGGGACGGTCAAGATTTTGACCCCCCAGGAGGTGTAATGGTAGCTCGGCCCTTGAGCCTGAAACCGGCCATTTCCACCCACTTCAGTTCCCGCTGAGTCGTCACCCGTCACGCCTTATCTCAGCCATCGCCACCAACTCACCTACTCGTCCTTATTCTCTTCGTCTCGCCTCACTCCATCTCTCTTTCTCTCCACCATCTCGCCGTCGTTCCTTGCCTCATCGTATTCCAGTCTCTCCTGCCTCCGTCGGACGTCTTTCGATCACCACGCCTTACCAGTGTTGGTTTAATCCCATCTCGAACTGCGACGCCGACTGCCTCAAGCTCGCCATGCGTCCTTCACCTCTCATTCCTTCATTATTCTCTCTGCCTCTATCGCTTCAACCACGTCTTCACCCTCAGCCGATCGACTTCACGTCGTCGTGCCTCAAGCCTCGTTCTCTTCCTGGATCGAATTAGTTCGCGCTCTCTGTCTCGGGCACAGGCGCGCCCCAGTTTTCTCTTGATATTACTTACTTCTTTCTGACCATCCTTTGTACTCGTAGTGCGCGTCGTCAATATCTCCGGCGCTGTCGTTCAGCCATGCACCCTTGCCCACCGAACACCCTACTTTACTCGTGACTCGTGTTTCTTGCCTCGCGTTTGCCTCGTGTTTTCACCCCTCGGACTCCCTCCTACCTACGACTCCTCGTTCACCTTCCCCCCTCCTTACATTTCGTCTCTCACAAGTTTCGACTTCAACAATTTCGGATTGTGTTTGCCTTAGGTACTGATCGTCTGTATAAAGGTTGTCGTGTTCGCGTTGTCAATGCATTGTCGATTCCCCCGTCTATCTCTCATTTTCTCTTCTTCCCGTGTGATTCAACGACTCTCGAGGTTCGGCCTAAGTATAAAGGCACCCGATCCGTCGTTCTCCTCGCACTCTCTCTTTCTCTGCCTCAAGATCGACTCTCATCTTTTATTCGCGACTTTATCTACTGACTCTTAGCTGTTCCTTTGTAGGTTCTCTTTCCCTCGCGATCGTCTTAACGACTTTCGCGGAGAGCTCTGGTGCCTTGTTTTCCCGCCCTATCAATCTCGTCGACTTTGCGCTATCGCCTTCGCGCGTTCTCGGAATCCTCCCCCTTCCTTCACCACTCTCGACTTCGCCCTTCTCTCCTCCCTTCTCGTTCGACTTCGCGCAACCGTCTTGCGCGCGCTCCCGGAATCCTTCGTCCTCGTCACTTCCGACTTTCCACTTCCTCTCTCCCTCGCTTTCGACTTTCGCTTTCCTCTCCCCTCCTCAGTCTCGACCGAATCCGCGCGTGTAACGATCGCTTCGTACACGTTTCGGTTTCACTTTGCTCCCGTGGTCTGGGAAAGCAGTCTTGGTCTATCTCACTCGAACTCGCGTTTCGTCTTCGTCTCGGACTTGGGCTTTCCTTCCTAACCCCCCTTTCCTCTAAAGCCACCCTCTGCCCACGTTTACTCACGCACGCGCTTTCGAGCACGTTCAGCGTGCACTCTACATTTGCCACTACTTACTTGGTACCTGGTACCTCTAATTATGCTTTAGTCTTTGATGGCAAAAGTGACGGTGGTATAATAGCATATGCAGACTCTGATTGGGCTTCAGACCCAATTACGAGAAAGTCCACTACGGGCTACTTAGTAAAGATGGCTAATGGAGTGTTCTGCTGGAACTCTAGAGCGCAGAAATCTATTGCGCTCTCATCAACTGAAGCAGAATACATGTCGCTGTGTGATACTAGCAGACAGTTGGTCTGGATCCGTTCGCTCTTTAGTGAGCTTGGAATAAACCTCGGACCGATTCCATTATGCGGAGATAATCAAGGCTCCATATTCTTATCTTCTAATCCTGTTCAGGAGAAACGGATCAAACATATTGATCTACATCACCATTACATACGTGATGTGATCCGTGAAAAGAAGATAGAGTTATTCTTCATTGAAGGAGCTGAGAACCCTGCAGATCTCTTTACTAAGAATCTGGGTCGTATTAAGTTCCTTAAATTCAGGGAACAGCTAGGGCTAGAGTTTGGTGCGCTGCCGCGCACGCACACCATGTCTAATGATGGAGATCTGTGATGGAGAGCGTGAAGGAGCTATTGTACTCTCGCGTACACCGCTTCTTCTTGAGGAACATACATTTCTCTATGTTCATCTATGCTACGAGCAATCGTCTCCTCACAGGACAGAGTCACCTTATTCTCTCAAAGACATGGTACGATGTCGCTTTAATTAGCAGACAAATGACTCTAAGCCTTTCATTGAACTACCAGAGGGAAGTTCGCATGTCCTGTCCCTAATGGGGACATAATAATGGGACGTCTGAGTTGGAAAATGTCGTTGACATTCACAACTTGATGAGACGTGTTAGAGTCGGGTTGGACACCACTCTACTAATCGACTCTGAGGCAACTTTCACTCGATGCTCTTACCCAGAGCTCGTGAGGACGCTGCTATTTGCTTAGACGCACTTTTATTAGCTGCACTAAGCAAGGGGGAGTGTTGGAACGTGATAAGTATGTAAGGACCTTATCTATAGCAGTTACGACATTACAGTAGTATGTTTGCCTATTACGGTAGTTGGGATACGTACTACAATGGGCGCAATACGCCCTCTATGCGAGAGAAGTCCTATGACTATCTTGAAGTGGTAGTTTACATCAGGCGTGTGTAAAAACGCGATATTGTGGACGCCTGTACTCATCACTTTTACGCAAATGGTCAGGGTAGGACCATAGAGTATAAAAACCCTCCTATGGGGAGGGAGGTGAATAGACATTCACTCTCTTTCTCACTTGTGCACCCTCTCCACGCTATAGTCTCTCAACCTACTCTAAGGTGAGAACGTGCATTCCTGTTTGCTGCGTGCATTGCTGCGCAACAGCACCACACCAGTTCTCATCTGTTGTGTGCCAGACTCAACCTCTGCTTCACTTGCAAGACTTACTCTGTTGCTGCTTCCAGTCACCCTCTATATCTCACCACAGTCTCCTCTTGTCACTGTGAGTATAGTCCCTATGTGTACTGTTCATCACTTCCCTCTATCTCCCCATTCCCATTTGCGCTTCGATTGTACTTTTACGATACAATCCGGTTCAATACGCTTCTTGGCTTCCAGCTTGCACTTACTGCATGACTGTTCTGACGCCCCATGGTGCGACTTCCAGAACCCACTGACACCTTCTGATGCACGCGTCATCCCACAGGATTCCCTTGTTCCACATATGTAGTCATCCTTTGTTAGCTCTTTAGGGCCTGTACCCTAAGATCACACCATGTGTTTGTAGCTTGCAAACACCCTTAGTGCTCATCATGGGTAACCCATGGGTAACTCGGGCCTTACCCGCACCCACACCCGCGTGAAACCCGTACCTGTGCTCACAGGTATGGGTACCAACTGATTTGGGTATGGGTACTGGCGGGTCGCACGGGTTTGCGGGTTGGCACTGCAGGTCTATGATTCTGCACTAAGCTAGTATACAAAAAAGTACTACAGTTAAGAAAACTACTACGAAGTCTGCTGCGTCGTCATCGCCCCGCCATCGTTGCATCACCACCCATCTGTCGTGTCGTCGTTGTCGTTGTCTTTGCTGCCGTCCTCGTCGCTGCCCATTGTCGCCGTTGTCGCTGCTGTCGTTGCAGTCGTCGCTGCTGTCATTACCGTCGTCGTTGTTGTCGTTACCATTGTCGCTGCCGTTGTTATCGCCAATATCGCCGCTGTGGTCATCGTCGAGTCACGGAGTTGCAGCGCCCCCTCGCCATCGCTCCTGTCGCAGGTTTGTTGTTGGTGGTGCTGCTGCCGTTGCACTTGGGACTTGCGTTGGATGGTGCTGGTGTTCGGTATAGTGATGGTAAGGTTCGGTTCGGTTCGGTTCTTTGACCTTTTTTCCCAAACCCCAAACTGGACCATTGGTTCGGTTCAGGGGTCTAGGCCGAACCCTGAACTGAACCATTGGTTCAGGTTCACAATGGTTTGGTTCAGGTTCGGGGAGGGGTTGAACCTGAACCGAACCTGAACAAAAGCCTAGTGTGTGGCCCAGGTAACCCTCGGGTTTTTTTCGTACCCGTACCCATACCCGTCGAAACCCTTACCCGCAGCGAGGGGTAAGGGTCAGTCAAGCGTCACAAGGGTTCTACACCCTTGCGACCCGTGCACCCAAAATACCCAAATATATTATATTAACTCATGTATACTACTAGTACAGTGACTATAGACTTGTAAACTAAGGGCCACGGCGCCGTGTCGCCGTATTCGCCATGCCGCGGCACAGTGTTGCTGTCTTCGCCATACTGCGGTGCTGTGTCGTTGTCTTCGCCATGCCGTGGCGCCGTGTTGCTGTCTTTGTCACGCCACGGTGTTGTGTTGCTGTCATAGCACCGCGCGCTGTGTCGCTGTCGTAGCGCCACACACCGTGTCGATGTCTTTGTCACACCATGCGCTGTGTCGCTGTCTTCGTCACACCACGGCGTCGTGTCGCTGTCGTAGCACCGCGTGCTGTGTCACTGTCGTAGCACCGCACGCTGTGTCGCTGTCGTAGTGCCACGCGCCGTGTTGATGTCTTTGTCACGCCACGTGCCGTGTCGCTGTCTTCGTCACGCCGCAGCATCGTGTCGCTGTCGTAGTACCGCATGCTATGTCGCTGTCGTAGCGCCACGCGCCATGTCGCAGTCTTCATCACGCCACGGCGTTGTGTCGCTGTCGTAGCATCATGGCGGTGTCGCTGTCGTCGTAGCGAGGCTTGCACGCCATGCCGGTGTCATAGTGTCGCGGTGGGGCATGGCAGCTCTTGTGTGCTGCAAGAAGGTGGAATTGGCACTTGCAAGCCAAAGGTGGTGGTGGCAATACAGGCCTGCGCGGGGCAAGGTGGGGGCAGCGCCGAGAACGTGGTTGGAACCTAGAAAGAAATAAAAATATTGTAGTTAGCTAAAAGGATCAGACAAAGGAAAAACACTTAGCTATAAATTGAGGGTTCCCTGGACCAAGGAACGCAGTTGATGAGCGCGTCAGATGACAATGGCAGGCAAGGTGGAGGCAGCACCGAGAACATGTTTGAAACCTAGAAAACATTGTAGTTAGTTAGCTAAAAGGGTCAGACAAAGGAAAAACACTTAGCTTCTTTAAATTGAGGGTTCCCTGGGCCAAGGAATGCAGTCAACGAGCGCTGCCAGTGAGCATCGGAAAACAATGGCAGTCTGTTGACACGTTGCAGCAGTGTCCGGTCTGGTGACCTGCGTGCCCGGCGAAACCCATGACCGGTGACCACTGGGGACGGGTTTCGCGAGGGTCACAAATTCGGTACTCCGAGTCGTACCCGTACCTGCCCAAACTCCCGGGCTGAACCTGCACGGGTACATAAATCCATGCCATTCACTAAATAGAACACTTTTGATTTTGGTTTGAGTGCCTAAATTTTTTGCATATTTTCAATGGTTCATTGGTTCAGAACCGGTTCAGAACTGGTTCTCCAGTTTCAGGAATTTGCTGAACCCTGAACCGAACCATTGGTTCGGTTCAGGTCAACAGCTGAACCCGAACCCGAAATTGGGGTTCAGACCGGTCCGGTTCAGGTTCGAACCGAGGTTCAGAACCGAACCTTACCATCACTAGTTCGGTAGCTCGTTTGGCTGGGGCTGGCGATGTTGTCTTTGTGGTTGTCGTCAGCGTATGTAGCAGGCAGGGTTTGCCGTTGCACAGAGTGTGCGTTCCCGATTCCCAGCCCGGGTGATGCCGGATTTGCCTTGCTTAGTCACCGTATCACCCTCGATGCTCAGCGCTCAGCGCTCAGCCCCGAACTGCACGCGCTACCAACTGCCACCGCCACCGCCGCCCTGCCATCAACAACAGCAAGACAATGTCGACAACAACAACAACAAAGACAACAAGGATAGCGACAACAACAACAACAACGGGGCAACGCGACGAGTTGGACAGCCACCGCCACTGCCACCACCGCAGCCAGCCTGACCTTGCCATCGATAACAGCAAGACAATGTCAACAACAAATACAACGACAATGACAATGACAACGACAACGATGACAATGGCGACACTGACACCAACACCAACACCAACACTGACACCAACACCAACACCGACACTGACACCAACACCAACACCAACACCAACACCAACACCAACACCAACACCAACACCAACACCAACACCGACGATAACGACGACGACAATGGGCACACGAAAACAACGGCACACAACAACTCTTGCGACAACTCGGACAGCGAGCCCTGGCCCCTGCGACAGGTATCAGTAGTATTAGTAGCTAGTTATAATACTTTATGTACAAGTGTAGTAGTGTCTAAGGCCAAAATAGAACTTGTAGTGTACTCAAAAAAACCCGCCGAACCCGTCATACGGGTGCGGGTTCTGAACGGGTACCCGACATCGTACCCGTACCCGTACCCGTCAAACCCATACCTGGGTACCCATGCGGGTTTACAAACCCATGATGGGCACTAAACACCCTGTACTAGTATATAAGTCACACCCTACCTAGCTTGTATGGTAGACTTGACTTCTTGTGTAATACCACAACGTCTTTGCCTCACAATCCTTGCTCGACTCGCCACTGCGCTTGAGTCCCCATCTTCGCTCACCTTTACGCTTGAGCTCTGCCTTCCACTATTATCCTTGTGTCCCTGGGAGACCAAGTGATACTTGTTCACCACCAAACTGAGTCCTAATCAACTCACACACTTCCAATCCTGTTGACTTACGAGTACACATCATACTTAACACCCCTGTGGTGGTGTTACATGATTGATTACAGTCATTCATGGGTCAATGGACCAAACTGTTGATAAGTGACCTGCACGCGCTCAGCGGCTCGCATGGACACGCAGATAACAGACTGCTTTAGATAAAATATATTGGACATATGTAGATTAGATTATTATGATCTGTACAATCTCGGACTTTCTTATCTATGACATCACTGTACATGACATCATGGACTTCTCTAGACCGTCCTTATACTATTGTCTTTGTACTCCCCTTTGTTTCCCTATCTTTATTGTGATGTCACTATGATATCATAGTCTGGACTCTTATTGTTCTTACACCTTGTTCTCCCAGAACAGCACACTCCTTTGTCTGTATGTAGAACAATGCGTCTTGTATTTACTGTGACCTGTGTTACTAGCGTCACCCTCTGTAGCAGTATAAGTAGAGTACCATGTACGCTCTGGCACCACACCAGTTCTCATCTGTTGTGTGCCAGGTATGTCTCATCCTCTTGTATAAACACCAGTTCTCATCTGTTGTGTGTCAGACACTCTCATCTGCTTCACTGCAAGTTTACTCTGTTGCTGCTTCAAGTACCACCCACATATCTCACCACAGTCTCCTTTGTCACTGTGAGTATGTCCCATATGTGTACTGTTCATCACAAACAACTCTGACAACTGCATTTTTGATCAAATTGCTTCAGAATGTTTGTAATATCCAGTCTATAGCTCCTGTGGTTGTCTCTTCAAATTTTATGGAGGTACAATGAGTAAATGTTGCAGTAGATGTGTTTTTCAAAAAAATCATGCAAACACCAAGGCAAAAACTGAAATTTGATGAGCAAAGACAGATGGGAAATGCTCATATTTTGGCCTAATTTTTGTGGCCATATACAAATTACATGGTATATAGTGGATTCCAGATAGTTATTTCAGAGGTAGGACTGTGGGGTTGCATGATATCTGCTGAAGAATGCTGAACAGGTCAAGATTTCATGCTCCATGAGTCACATCATGCCTGCCAGATTGGGAATTCAGTGTGTGGTGGGCCAATGACAGCAATCAATGCCTCTCCCAATTGGGAAACTGCCCATTGCCGTGACTGGCCCATAGACCCAGTTACAGTTGATAAGGACCCTTTTCACTGATCCCTCCATTGCACTCTTTAGTGCCACCTGATAACAGTTCTGAAGTAAAACTTTGGTAGCTTACTGTAGGAGGGAGCCTCTTACGCGGAGCATCGAATCGGGAAGGAGTCTGGGGTTTGGCCAATCACCCCAGACTGAACCCTTAGTTCAAGAACCTCCATGTGCATGCAAACAGTTCACAACAAGGAGACTCTGCATCATGTACATGTGCAGACTCTAAAACACTTACTAGGATCACATTATGATCACGATAACATCAATCAAATCCTTCTTCTAGACTTCCCGACCAACCACCCTTATCTCTTATTCCCGTTATTCCCCCTAGTTTGCCTTTAGTTTTCGATTTACGCCCATTAAGTTCCTTGTACATCTCTCGCATCTCAGCCTTACCCGGCCTCTCGACGGCTGCGGCTTCAAGACGCCAACGCTCCTCCCGTATCTCCCGAGGGGTCTGGTATCCAGATCCTGGCGGTGACGTATGTGCAGAGCGCGACTGAATGGGCCCGAAAGGTGGCGAGCGATTACACATCGCCTGTGCATACATCGACAACTGTTAAATCTACTCAGCCCAGAAGAGTCGGGTCAGGTATGTGCTTCATACCCAATTTTGCTTTGATTCACGCTTGGTCCATTTACCCTGAGGCAGACTCGTGTCATGAAAATTCTCCTTTCTATAGTGTTGAAACCACACTGGTACAAGCGACAACGTCAGGGCTAAGACGTAGATCGCACAACGACAGAACATACCATAATTTAAGGTCTGGCTTTTACGCCATTTCCGAGACACGCGCACGCACCGAGCGAGGTCGCGGATACCCAGTAGGCCGAATATCCGCTGCGATATCTCGGTGGGAAATGCCCTGAGTGGATCAGTAGATTGTTTGGCAGATGTTGTCAATAGATGGCCACGAGGAAAGCGTGCGAGACCGCCGCGAGAAGGTGACGGGGGGCGAGTAGATGGACGAGAGCGTGGGGGAGTTCCTGGGAGTGAAAACTGGGCTTGTTAGGAAATGCGACAGATAGTGAGTAGACAAGATGGAACGTACGACATTGACTAGCTCGTCGTCTGAATCCTCCTTGTCGTGAGAGTAGGCATCAATATGCCCATGAGCCGTGTGCCGCAAGACATCTTGGAGGAGATTTGAAGCCATAGGATTCTAGAAGGTGAAGGGGGATGCTAGCAGGGGGCGACAGTGCTTCATTAAGTAAGGAGAGCCAGACTTGGCCCTTACGAATGACATCAGTTGGAAATGCTTACGTACGCGATGGAACTGCACAAGCAACCCAAGTCAGACTGCACACAGACCGTCAAGCAGCCCCAACCAGAACCCAGCATCTCAGATCAGATATGGCCGGCTTACCACGGCGAGATCACATTTATATGGATACAGCCAAAAGCTCGGCTGTTGGCCTTCCCGATGTTCGGATGCCACTGGCAACTGCCAGAGGAACCCTCTCCAACGACATCAACATGAACACAGCGCGCTCTGGCACCACTCTCAAGAATGGCAATCTTCAGTTGTGGGAACGCGAGCTCCTTGAATCGTCCGAGGTCCGCCGCAAGTCCACCGTCGCCCAATTATGTACGTCACGCTATACTCCCTCGTACTCAATCCGTCCTGATCTTCGCCCTCAGATTTCCTCGATTACTATTTCCAACTATTAGGTTACATCAATAACCGAAAAGACCGTCGCACAAAGTTCGACGAAGATACCGCCTCGCGCGACCTCTCACCAGCAGACTATCACAAAGAGTTTAAATCCTATTGTGGTCGTGAGCGTGTGCTCCTCAGGAGAAGGCGAGCGAAGTTGCGTGTGGAGCAGTTCCACATCATAGCTCAGGTCGGCCAGGGTGGATATGGTGAGGTCTACCTGGCACGCAAGCAGGAGACCGGCGAAGTATGCGCCCTAAAGAAGATGCGTAAACGGACACTCTTCAAAATGGATGAGGTACGTCCCCATCTTTACTACACATCGTCTTTTATCGATGAGAAATCACCCGTTTAGGTTAGACACGTTCTTGTGGAGCGCGACATCCTCACCGCGACGAAAACACCCTGGCTTGTTCGCCTTCTGTACGCGTTTCAAGATGCCGATCATGTTTACCTCGCAATGGAGTATGTTCCTGGAGGCGACTTTCGGACGTTGTTGAACAATTCAGGCGTTCTCAAGGAAGAACATGCACGCTTCTACATCTGCCAGATGTTCGCCGCAGTCAGCGAGCTGCACAAGCTCGGCTATATACATCGTGATCTCAAGCCCGAGGTGTGTCCCGACAAATTCGATTACTTCTGGACTCTCTTGAGCGACGCATCCGAAACAGAACTTCCTTGTCGATTCTACTGGCCACGTGAAACTTACAGATTTTGGTCTTGCTACTGGGGCACTCAGCCCCAAACGTATCGAGTCACTCAAGATCAAAGTGCGCCTCTACTCCAGCATCTCTGTTACCGTGTCTGCTGCCAAACTGACGATGATTCGTGTAGCTCGACAAGGTAAAAGACAATCAGATCGTCCACCGTTCTACAATGGAACGGCGATCGCTATACCGTTCCATTCGGAGCGAGGATCTACGCTACGCAGATTCGATCGTCGGCTCGCCAGACTACATGGCACCCGAGGTGTTGCGCGGGAAGCCCTACTCATATGCGGTAGATTACTGGTCGTTGGGGTGTATTCTGTTCGAGTTCCTCGCAGGCTTTCCCCCCTTTAGCGGCGGCACACCGGAAGAGACGTGGACTAACCTCAAGAATTGGACCAAAGTCCTGCGGCGGCCCGAGTACGACAAACCCGAGGACTTAATATTTAATCTAACGGATGTCGCATGGGACGCCATTACTAGGTGCAGATCACCCCCACCCGAGACGTCAAAGTGTCCTTCGCCTGACATTTTGTTCCAACAGACTGATCGCGCACACAAGTGTGCGATATTGCACTCTCGACGCAGTGCGCGCTCATCCCTTCTTCAAAGGAGCACCATGGGATAATCTTCGCGGTTCACTGGCACCATTTGTACCTGCCCTCGACTCCGACGAGGACACCGGATATTACGACGATTTTACCTCGCCAGACGATATGGCCAAGTACGCCGAGGTACGCGAGAAGCAACGCAACGTAGACCGAGTCCGCGAGAAGGACGAGCCGTTTGCACGTGGTGTCTGGGTTGGATTCACATTTGGAAAAAATGGGCCTGGCGTTAAAGCGCTCAATTCCATGGTTGACGGTGGCAACGACAGGAGCGCCCTGGCTACAATATTTTGAGCACTCGAGCTTCTTCGGGCATTTCTGGGATCGATCTTTGATGCAATCTTGTCAGCGCTGATCAGGTCAGACCTGAGACCACGACACTTCGCCCGTGAGAATCTTGTCTCCAGTCTCGTATACACCACTACCTACAACAAATGGTACTCATTCTTTGCTCGCCATGTCCACTTGTCCTATATCGCAACATATCCAGTCATGAGAAATCGCAAACGTCCCATTACCACTATTAGCAGAATAAATACTCGCCCGATAACCCGATATTTAAGTACATACAAAGTCCTCGTCAAAAACGTAAAAAAAAAAATGACTGCAATTCAAGATCCGAATCATCAGCGCCGCCCGTCCGAATCTGGTGGAAGGACTCGATGAAATTCGTCCATGTGTGCACTTCGAGGGATTAAAGCGCTTTCTTTGAAGGGGGACGACAAGAACTTACAGGACTTCATCCTCGACGTCGGTGTGGTCTTTCACACGTAGATGGATCATGGGCAACGAGAAGATCAACCCCGCGATAAGAAGTACCCATGTTGACAGGAAGAGATTCATGTACCTGAGAATCCGAATCAGTATGTGATCCAAGGTAAGTTAGATGCGTGCTTTACGTACGGCACCTTCATGGCATCAGCACGCCACACGCCCGCGGCGCCGGCTGACTGTATTGACTTGTCTAAATGAGGGAAACGGTTGGTCCGTGTACCAGTTAGGATAAAGCTGCCACCCAGAACAACTCACAGAAGCCGGCGAAGTATGCGAGTTTTGCCGGGTCATTTGACATAGCGCCCATCATCCAATATGCGGTTGTCTGCCACATCGAGTCCAGAAGGCCACAAAATATGTAGAGAAACAGATGGGCAGTGTAACCCTTGTCGTAGATGTCCATCTTGGACGCATCAGGTGGCATGGACTGTCGTGTGTACGTCCTTCATGAAAACTTGGTTTAGTGAGGAGCCGCGTGGCGAACCGAACACGTACCGCTGATAGAAGAAGGCCCAAGTGTGGACAATCAGAACAAAGGTCAGAAGTATCGACCAACCGGCGAAGGCGCGAGCCCGACGCGGAAATTGGTGCTGGTCCAGGAGCAAGCCGATGGACACCGAGCCCAGAATTTGTGAGACCCAATAGACTAAGTTGTTCAGCGAACGCGCACGAATATTGAATAGTGCAGCGTTGTAATCGTTAAATTCTAAGTTACGAAAACAATTGAGCTTCGATAGAAGTAACACGAAAACTAGGGTGACTTGCGCCATGTATAAAACCAATTACTGGCGAAAAACATGGGGAAGAGGAACACGATCATTGGATCAGTGCGCAGGGCGACGTAAAGGCCATATATTTCGGTCCTCCAGGATGGCTGACGAGGAGTGGTCACTTTGGAGCCGTCAGTTCGGATCATTTTATCGGGGTCCGCCATGAGAAGGGGAATGATGGAGCCCATTCCCGTAAGAATCATAAAGCCGATCTATCATAGCGCAACACGGTGAGCAATGTCCGCAAGTAGAGGGGTGGTTTACGCACATAAGTACCATTGGAAACTAAAGTAGATGATTGTGAGATAGTCACGAGGACACAGACGGGAATTAGTGCGCACCTCGGTTAGTCTGACAGATGAAGAGAAATTATGTGAGCACGGAGTAAACGGAAGGATACAAAGACAAAAGACCTCTGAATGGAAATTCTGGCCCAAGGAGACAGAAGCGCCAACCACTCCACCGAGGTTGAAGATGGACCAAAAAATACCGATAAATGTTCCCTTTTGATTTTCGGTTGGGTATGCCAACATAAGGGACCCCTGAGCCGTCCAAAGTAAACCAGCGCACAAGCCAAGCACAGCACCGGCTGCAATCATGAACCCCCCGGCGTTATTGTGAATATTGACGACCCTGGGAGCGGCGATGGGTGGGAACTCAATCAAGATAGTGCTAGAGATACTTACAGGTACGACCCTATGTAAATGGCATAGCCGGAACTTCCAAGAAAAAGTGTTAGCCGAGGGCCAAGGATGTTGTTGATGGAACTAGTGGGCGTCAAACCTCGAAAGAACGAGAGGGGATGAAAGGAAACGGACCCAGCGAAAAAAGCCGCTACAGCGAAGGTGGCATACAACGTCGAATTTGCATTGGCGCTGGTTGCGCTATCAACCTGCCCCCCGGCACCAAGGCCGTTGAGGGCATTGAAGAGACCGGGGCACATGAAGCAGACAAAGCCGAGGAGAACGACTTGCGTGCGGGGGTGATAGAAGAGGCCCTTGAGACCTTTGGGGGGAGCATAGTCATCTGGATAGGGATACTGCGATGTCGTGTCCTCGACAAAGCTAGATCCATTGGTATAGCCCACTAGTGCGGGACTGGGTGAAGAGTACTCATCGCCCTGGATATATGCATTAGAGCCAGGTGGGTTCTTTTCAGTGGATTTGCCCGACATGGGACGAGGCCCCAGGAGAGATTGGGAGGAGGGTGAAGGTTGGGCGCCAATAGCGAAGCATGGCCATGAGATTTAAAGAGGAACTAATAAAGGCCGAGGCAGTGTGTGGTGTGCGCGTCAAGACTGCGTTACTCAAACGAGATTATCAAACGTACGTATCGTATCAGCGGCGCTGTCAACACTTATTGAACCAAAAATAAGCGGTAATGAACAGGAAATGATGGCCAGGCTCCTCATAGGGCGAAGACCACGGACAGTTATCGGTTCTTCCGGTCCAATCAGGCTCGTCGTGACGTAGTCGTGCCCAAGTGCGTATCATTACTCCACGAACCATGTTCAATAACTATGACAATACTAGGTACGAGATATGATAGACACAACGGTTGAGCAAGTTTAGATCAGGATCAACGATCGGTCATCGAAAGAGTAAGGGAAAAAAGAAGAAAAGGTCTATTCCAAGCGAGAACGTGGCTTCGATCGGTGGGTCACAGCAGGAAATCATTCTGACGTGGCCGTAGCCACGCGATCGCGCAGGCCTTCAGCCGTAACTGTGTCGTTGGAAAACGTGCGACCCGTGTTGGCGCGGTGGCTGAGGTTCACGAGAACAGGCTTTAGGACACTGTAATAAGCAGTTTGTGCACCCTGAAAAATACTTCAGTAAACCAGAAACCTCGTGGGATGACAGATTAACTACACTCACGCGGAAAGCGGGAAGTTGCAGCCAAAGGATGAACAGCGTCTTGAACGAGAAGTACCACGGGAAGTAGTACAGTAAGGCACGAAGGGCAAAGCCTTCGGCAAAATTGAAGAAGCCGAAAATGATCCAATAGGTGAGCCACTGTGCGTCATCATCGTGGCCAGGTGACTCAAGGGCCTTGAACGAGAGGTAGGCAGGAAGACCCCATCCAATCAGGTTGGAGGCAGGAGCAGCGAGTGCGTTGACGAAGTGAAGGAGGGTGAGGAGGGTGACCGCACCAATGAAGGCGTATGCCTTCGGTACCTGAGTACGCTGCTCCAGGTTTACGAGGACAGGATACCGGGAGAGCTGGAAATGTCACACAGTCGTAAGAAATTAAAATCCATAGGAAGATAAATCAGGGTACAAATGCGCACTTCTTTATCCAATTGAGCGAGGTAATAGTTGGCCTTTGCTTGGGCCTGCTGAAAGGCGGGATGCTGCTGAACTTTTTGTTGGGCAGACGACATCTAATAGGTGGCACCACAAGTCAAAAGAAAATTGAGAAACAGGGGCCACCACAAGTGGGAGAAAGGCGCTAGCATGCACCGACGTACGACGAGAATTAGATATACGAGTAAGGTTGTCGAGGATCGTGGACGTTGAAAGCAAGAGAGAAGGGGCGAGAACCGGGTTGATATGGTGTTGATGACACGTGTTTGCCATCCCTACCCGTCTGTAGCATGCCATGGTGGCATTCAGTTACGTCAGCTCCTCATCTCTCTCCCTAACTTGACCCTTGTGGATTTATTGTTCAAGCACTTCGGGGCAAACGACCATGTCAGATAACCCCGTGTCAACGGCGACATACGCCACTGTGAGGGTGTGTGAGCTCCCCATTTTCCTTGGTTTCGGTTTATCTTACTAGCACCAGCACCTACACAGTGTCGCACCAGCTTTCTCTCCTTATGTGCCAGTTGGGTTCCTCTCTTACCTCGCATTCGTTCTTCTCGCTGCAACCTTTGGACTCGCTTTTTACTTCACTACGTATGTGATATTCATACTACCGCCACGTGCCATTCTTACTCGACATGTCTACAGCCTACCAAAATCGACAATTCCGACACGCGAGGCAGTAGTGGCGATCGCGGCTAGTACACTGGGTAGTTTTGGTGTTGTGGCGCTCTTCTGCTCCGTGGGCGTGTATGTGTAGCACCGCTCCCAAAATGAGGGGCAGCTCCAGGGTTAGTTGTTTACACGCCACCCATATTTGCATTGGACACACTGGCAAGCGAACAAATTGAGGAACCTGAGCAAAGAAAGCTCGGATATACATACAGTGTACAAGATGGTGGACCCCTCATCAGCACTGCGCATCTAAGGAACCGAATTGAGTACATTCGATTTCGAAAAACGACGAGTATGAACCTGAATCTCCTTGGAGTATGCCTCTGTGTGACCGCATTCGGGACACGTTTCGGCAACCTAGAGTACGTAGGATGCTTGCAGCTTCTCGAAGAGCAATATACGATTACCTTTAATAGCGACTCAGAGGCCTCATGAATTTTCGTCTTGGTCTTACGCTTTTGCCTCAGCGAAGACGGGAAAGCATCAGGATGTGAGTGAGTCGTGATCTCGCTATTTTCATAGGCTGCACAGAAGGGTTGCACAAACAAGGAGGAGCAGGGACGAGAAAGTAGGGACAAACAACTCGCTGGTTCGACGTGACCACATTGTTCGCACACTACATTTGGTTCGTTACCAAGTGGGAGGTCAAGGAGTGTGCCGCAACGTGGGCAGAAGAGAAGCGACCCTTCATGGATGTGAGGGTCCAGATCACCCAAAGGGTGGCACGGATCACGCACCGATCTTATGAGCGAGCGTGGACATAGAGGACTGTACTACCTTGTACGAACAATAGAACGTCAAATGGACAATAGACCATCCCGCGGGCCGTTTGCCGGGCGCGATCACTCCCCCTCTTCCTTGTTCTCCCTCGAGTTTATATTCCCTTGGCCTTGGCTTCAAATGACCACGCTATTCCCCTCCATTCTTTCTCCCCCGCGCGCTGGCGTGCTAAAAACTCCGACTCGAAGTCCCGGACGTTCAACTTTCTTCGAAAATGACTTCTTACTATATTGATCCTGAAAGATGCTTCGAGGTCCCCTTCTACATCCCTCTACCCGACAAGGGTACCATGGCCGCTCGCCTCGCAAGCATCCAACTAATCACGAGAGATGCGAGGGAGAGGCAATCGCAGTTCTGTGCCGAACACCGACGAACACTTTCCTCCCAGCCAAGTCGATATCGCTACAAAGCTGAGGCTATGATGGATGGTGGCCGACTCAAGCGTTTTGTGGGCAACCTCGCTCGGCGCTATATCGACTACCTGGATTTTCACCAGGAGAGCCCTAAAAAACTCTCCCCGCTCGCGATCCAAATACCTTCCTTATGTCCTTCGTTGAGCCCACCACTCTCTTATTTATTGTGTGTACATTATTCCTGGTGTCCTTGACGGCACTAACCAGTTCCTTCCAGCGGTCCCCCTAGAAAAGATGACTTCAATTCAATTATCAAAAACAATCTCTCATGGTCCCAATTTGCTGCACCAGCGCCTGCAGGGTGGAGAGAGCAATTCCTCTATGAGCGTCGGTGGGAACGTGAAGTGGAACACCGTATTCTGAATGAATACTCAGATAGCGAGCGAGAGGCCGAGTATACCGCCTTGGAGTCCCTGCGACGTCAACTTCGGACTTGCCTTCGAACAGGGGCAGAAACACCGCCGCAACTCGAGCGAAAGCGCCCCATTCCCCTGCCTTTGAGCACACCGCCCCTTTCGTCATCGAATGCTCCACCCTGTAACGAGGGCGCTCAAATCAAATCTGAGGCCGTTGCGGATTCTGGGCTCTCAACCGTTGACGGTAAACGATCAGTTTTCCTTGCATCGGAAGCCCAAATTAACAAAGGAGCAGTGCGACAACAGCTACCCACAGAACACACGGAGCAGGGATCGTCACTCTCATTTCCCCCGTTACATCGACGCCCAGCGCTGCAAATCGCCATACCTGGCTCAGACCATCACGAACCTTGGCTTAACGGACCGATTTGCAGTTCCCCGCTTGTATGTTTCCCAGATATGTGCCCACTCGCTACTAACGCCTCGCTCAGTCAGGGGTTGACGTATCTTCCCCATCTGTTCTTCTCGATGCACATGCTGTCCGGGAATATCTTGATCTCATTCATGGTCCGCATCCACTCCTACCTGGACCTGCGTCCCCACGACTGTGCTATCCATCTCCACCTTTACCGCCATCTCCGTCCAAATTGGCGACAGACAACCCAGCTGAGCAAATGCCACTGAAGTATCTGACCCACCACGGGGCTAGGACGATTCTACCAACGTCCTTTCTCTCCGTCTCAACGAAACAGAATTCCGAGCCAAGATCTGGAGCTCTGAGACCTCTCCCTTCCACATGGCCTGGTTCTCATATCTATCAGCCCCAGCCGATTCACGCCTCGAAGCGTCGAGCAAGTCTTGGCATTGCTTCGTTCGGTGGAACCTCGAAGGTATTTCTTCCCTACATCTAAATGTGTGCACCATACCCGATCAATTGACACGGCCCCTACAGAGACCACGCCTGATGGCCCGGGCCTGATACCTCGACACTATCTCTGTTACGATTCTTACGCCAGTTGTATCCCAATGTTCATTCAGAGTTTAATCGCCACAACCCAAAACCTACCAAGTAGTTGTATATTTAGTTTTGACGTATGTTGCCATGACGGACAAATTTTACGGACATATGTACGCTTCCATTTCCTCTCTGTATACAGTAGTATATTATACCCCGTAACGTGCGTGAGATCAGAGTGCGAACTTGCACTGGCATGTCTGATCGATCTCTGCATCGATGCCATCCTTTCCTTCTTGGGTGCAAGTCCGAATGACCCGCGGTCTGATTCGGCATTCTTCCGTGTGAGGCTCGTCCCAGTAAGCGCTCATGCGCTCATGATGCACGAGCGTGATCCGTGGGCCACACATTTCAGGACAGATTGCGCCGGCTTCTTCTGACACAACCCACCTTGTCTGCAGCTTCAAGATATGCCGGATCCGACCACCCAAGCCAACTACCTCCAAATTTTCACTAAACATGTCGACTTTGATTGGACCCTAGACTTTGCAAATCAGATCGTAGAAGGAACTGCAACACACACGCTCCTGGCTCAGGAAAGTGGGGTTGAAGAAGTCATGTATGTTATTTCAATGCGCCACAATCATGGGGTCATATTGACCATGGTCATCTAAAGCTTCGACACCGCCGACCTGGAAATCAGCGAGGTGCTGGTGGAAGGACGTGCTGTCCAAGTAGGTCGTCTGGTTGGCTGTTCGAGTGTCGATTCATGTCGGAACACCGAAGTTCGCTCTTGGTGAAAGACATAAAGTAATGGGCTCGGCGTTGCACGTTCCCCTTACACCAATAATCGAGGCAGATTCTACCGTGAAGGTCACCATATCTTATCGAACAACGAAAGGCAGCACAGCGCTTCAATGGCTGTCCAAGGAGTACATTTTGGTCAATCCTCTCATCCGTCAGTATATTCATGCGGAACACCCTCAGACAGACGCAAGGAAAACAGTTCTCGTATTTGTTTAGCCAATGTCAACCGATATATGCGCGTGCCCTGGCGCCGTTACAGGGTGAGGGTTATTCTTTGATGCAGTTATATCCCACGAATTCAAAGCACTTGCAGATACACCTTCACTTAAAATCGTGGGTCAGATTGTAGCTGAGCAGTTTCCCTGATCTTGATTTGCTCTTAGACGTATGCGGCAAAAGTCGCGTCAGTACTCCCAGTCCTGCTCTCGGCCATCCGTGTTTCGCCTCCCTCTGAGGGTCCTGCACATGACGGAAAAACTATCGGGAATGATGTTGTCACTTACGTATACACGCAGGTACGGGCGAAATGTTTCGAGTCGGGAATCTTACATCAATGTCATGGTGTAGCCGGTCGGAATACCTTCCTATCTGATTGCCATCGCCAGTGGGAATGTGCGTTATAAGCCCTTCCCAACAATCGAAGGAAGAAGTTGGAAGAGTGGGGTCTGGGCTGAGCCGGAGTTATTGGATGCCAGCTACTGGGAATTCAGTGAGGACACGGGAAGGTCACCACATGGTCATTTTTCTAATGCGCGATTGGGGATCTAACTGCGATTAGATTCCTTGCAAAAGAGGAAGATATTATAGGTCCTTACAAATTCGGGGTCTACGATGTCTTGGTTCTTCCTCCATCGTTCCCGTATGGAGGCATGGTGAGCCGTGTACCATTTAGCCCGGCAACCTTCATTGACAAAGATAAAAGGAAAACGCCTGTCTTTCCTTCCTGACGCCCAGTGCGTTCCACTTTGACAAATAGCTCATCTATTCTTGCTTAACCTGTTCAGCACTTCTTGCCGGGGACCGCACGCTGGTTGATGTTGTTGTGCACGAGCTCACTCACTCTTGGTTCGGAAATGGCGTTACGTGAGTCCCTGAACGAAGCACATGAGTGCCATACATCCGCTAGGTTAACAATTAGCGCTTACACAGCCATGCTGAGGCGACGCACTTTTGGCTCAATGAAGGGTGGACAACATACATCGAACGCCTGTTGCAACAATTTCTACACTCCCCCGCAGAGCGAGGATTCCAATATATCATCGGGTCTGCGGCCCTTTACGAGGCTTTGGGCAATTACGTAGAAAAGCCAAAGTATCAACGTTTGGTGATCGATTTTGAGCCAGGCGAAGACCCCGACGATGCGTACAGCAGTATCCCATACGAGAAAGGCGCCAACTTCCTGTTTTACTTGGGTGTGTTCTGTCTTTTTTTACAAAAGCTTTTGAATCTGACAGATTCCCAGAAAAAACGCTAGGGGGATTAGACGTTTTCCTTCCCTACATCCGAGACTATGTTTCAACGTTTCAAGGAAAAAGCATTACTACATGGGACTGGAAAGCCCATCTTTATGCGTATTTCGAGAGGCATGGTGGTCAAGAAAAGCTCGACGCCCTCAACAGCGTGGACTGGGATGCGAGTCCACCTTCACTCGGATGCACTATTTGCAGCTAGTCGACTGACCTGTTCTTCAGAAATGGTTTTACGGCGAAGGCCTGAAGCTTCCGGTGGAGCCCTCGTATGACACGACCCTTGCAGAGTCTGCCTATAGTCTTGCCGCGCGATGGGACGCCTCGCGGACCATCTCTGACGTAAACAAGTTAGATTTTGCGGCATCAGACGTGGAAGGCTACAACTCGAACCAAAAGAGTGAGACTTTGACAGTATTATCCACATCTCAATCCCTTACCTATTTGTAGTCGTGTTCTTCGAACGCCTTGCAACCTACGCACCTTTACCATCAGCCCATATAGAACACCTCGGCGCGCTTTACGATGTGGCTACTTCACCAAATGCTGAGATTCGCCTGCGCTTTTACAATGTCGCGCTGAAGGAACCCCAATCGTCGGTAGCGCTCAACTTTGCCAGTCACGCACTCAAATGGGTAACCGGTCGTGATGGCACGGGTGTGGTCAAGGGCCGCATGAAATTCTGCCGCCCCACGTTTCGAGCGGCTGGTCGAGTCGATTCGACTCTAGCGAAGGAGTATTTTCTGCGGTCAAAAGAGGAATTCCACCCGATTGCAAGGAAATTTATTGAGAAGGTGCGTTGTAAATCCAAAATCCGGCTCAGCATCAGCCAATAACCGACGTCTTAAAGGATCTTGCGTCTGTGTAGAGAGCGACTGAGCAGATCTACAGTAACTGATTGTATTTCCTTTCGTCCGAAAATTCACGGAGCCCTGTAACGAGTATAAGATTAACATGAACGCGAACCAGCATAAAAGGTCGACTCCGCCACCTCAGTCGCCTCAATCCCTTTTACTCTTCTACTCTTGCGTCGTTACACTAAAAGGAATCACTCTCATGCCCGAAGTTCATGTACGTTCGGTTTGATTGAGTGGCGCTTACATTTACATCCACTGGCATTAGCATATCGGATCCATTTGTATGGCATACAAATGGGTTCGATATGCTTTGACGGCCTTTGAGAGAGCCGGAGTGTGTTGAACCCTTCGAATAGGAGGGCAGGACAAGAACCCAACGCCAATTAATACGTACGATGAAGGGAAGGCCAGAACCAAGTACGTCGTTCCACATGTCTGCAAATGCCAGTGTGTTTATACATGTGCCAATTTCAAAAGATCTCACTAGATTGGCACTTTCCCAGCGTCTTGTCTTCCCAAAGAAAATAAATATGGATATAATCACGCGATAAAATGAGGGCCGGAAGGAAATTATTATCTCAAAAAATTGACAAAGATGATGATGGGGTGGTCCAGAAGACATGCCCGCAGATCCCAGCGGTCTTGACATTCCTACTAGACCTTGTCTTAATGTAATGTTTAGGACATAGATGTATTACTAGAGCTCAGCAAGTTTGGAATAGATGAACAGAGGTGATCGAGTTTGAAGACAAGAAACTCACCAAGGACGACGAAGAGGTGCGAATTGGACTCCACTTTGGATCTTCAGATCTTCAGACGCGAGACAAACGTTTGGATTGCCAACTGTATGGTATTATCAAAGGCGCAAACAGAGGAAACGCGGTATCTACTTGAAACTACCCCAGATGTCCCCGAACACGTCCTCCTTCTTATCAGTGTGTGTCGCAGTTGACGACCCAAAGGGACCAACACTGGGACTCGCAGAATTATGAACGGTCCCTCCCCAAATATCACTTCCGGAGCCAAGTAGTGACGGTTGTTGGGCAGGAGCAGCAGAGCCCCAGACATTCTGTTGCACGGATGGGACAGGATTGTTCCAATTGTGGCCGACATTCCAAGTCGCAGTAGACGAGGGGGCGGCAGTGGTATTGCTAAACGGCGGAAGTGCCTGGGACTGCGGTTGAGTGACTGGTGCTTGTGCCCAAGGAGAGTGCGCAGCGGGCGCCGAGAAGAGCGAGAGAATATCTTGCTTAGTATCTTTCTTTTGTGCGGATGCCGTAGGTGTGGGGTCTACAGGAGGCGCGTGAAAATCGAGCGAGAAGAGGTCATTTTCTGGCGCAGAGGATGTGGGTGCGGACGCCGGTGGTGGTGCAGGGGACGGAGCAGGGGAGGTGGCTTGAGGCGTGGCATTGCCACGCGCATATTGAGCAGAAAGGAGCTGACGTGGCTGCGATTGCCGCGCCGTAACGGCAGATGTGACCGCGGGTGCAGAGAGCTGGCGATGAGGGGGATCGGTATGGGCCGAATTTGGACCGGAAAGAGAGGACGATTGAGGTTTTGAGTCAACATCGACGGTAGTCGAGCTGCCTTCAAGAGCTGCCGGATCTGAAGGAGGAGGCCCCTCCAATGCCCACCGGCGGGACTCATATTTCGATCGAATGAAAGATTCTACCTTACTGAGGTTATGGTGATATCAGATAATGTTACCTGTTACCAGCAATACAATGGACTCACTGATCCGGTGGAATATGCCCGGGTTTGAGATGAGCTTCCCAGTATAGATTGGCAAGGCGGTTTCCCCATTTTTGGATGTTCTGATTCGTACATTCGTCATGAGGGTGGATGCTGTGAGTAGATACTAGTTATATACCTCCATCTGTTCAGGTGTCCAAGCATCGAGATCAATTGACTTGACTTTGCTGATATGAGTGCCCATTCCACGGTGAATACCAGAACAGCGGATGCACAGAAAGACACCGCTAGAGAAAGGCATGAGGTGCATTGAAAAAAGAATGGTCACGGGAAACGCACAGATTCCATGAGGCCCAGCGAGGATCTATGTGTCCGGGAAAAAGAGGATAGGTCAGAAAATGAGCAAATCGGAGAGGCCGGACTTACCGTTGTGCTTGCAGTCTGCGCAAACTCTATTCTCTGGGCGTTTAACAAGTTCTCTAAGGATGCGCGCATGTCTTTCGGTCGTAGCTTTATCCTGAGGTGACATGGCGAGGCAGATGAGTGTCTGAGCGTAACGCGCGTAACCCGTGACCCCACGCGTGAGTGGTTCTGCAAAACCTGCCGTTTTGTCACTCAACCACCACGAACAACGAACATGTCTGCCGCAGCGAAAGCAGAAGCTCGACGAAGAGCAATCCTCAGTAGGGGCACCGACCGTCTCTCGAAGTTAACCTCGTCTGCGAGGGGAGACGATGCTCCACAATTCGTACAACCTGGTAGGTTTAGTGCTTCGTCGACAGTTTAACGGTGTTCTCATACATCGTCCCAGTAGAAACAGTAACACCACCTTCTCCACCCCCAGCCCAATCAGCAAATCTTGCTAATTTCATTGGCGACGTTCCCCTCCCCACTCCACCAGCTGCTCCTCAACCTCCACGTCGTGCACCTGATCCACTTGGATCTCGCTATGGCTCCTCAGGGTTGGGTAGCTCACCACCAGACCCATCTACCTGGTCAGATGAACAGCAACAACAATTTTTGCGGACTCTTTTTAGTGGCACGCCTCCTGTTGGGTCGGGGTCAATTGGTCCTGATGTCCTTGGCCCAAACGGAGCCATGGCCGATGACCCACTTCTGGCTTTAATGTCTAACTTCGCCGCAGGAGCTGGCGCGGGAAAGGGCGCGGGAAGTATACCTCTGTCCCAAACAGAGGCGAGGCCGAAAACCCTAACTCGGAAGCTACTCCCGATCCTCCACGTCTTCTCTGTGTGGGCGCTCGTGGCGTTCTTCATCTTTTGGATGGAGCCTGAAGCGTTTCGGGTTCAGAATTCCGCTGTCGTTTCTTCAAGCAATATGTGGAATCGATGGGCCCGGCTGGCGACAGGCTCGGTGGAGGGGGATTTATGGAGTGTCGAGACCATTGTGAGTTTTCGTGTTGGTCACTGCTACTCGAATCATCTCGGTCTGACATATACTCTAGCCGTTTTTCTGGGCTTTCGTGTCCCTGGAGCTAGGCCTCCACTCGATGCGAATCTTTTCGGGTTTTGTGAGTGTTCACACCATGCAGCACTTTCTTCTCGTTGAACGTGGTTTCCAGGACCCAGCACAGCCCCCGATGCTTCTATCACTGGCCCTCCCCCATCTCCCAAAACCGCTTTCTTTTATCATCACGTATGGCTTCGGGTATATGCAGCTGGCTGGAGCGATATTGGACGATCTCGCTGCTGCCGTGGTGGCTATTGGCTTATTCATCGCCGCATCTTATTTGCACCAAAACTGGTCACTTCATTAAACGATATAGACCAACGTAGTACCCTCATGAATAGTAATTCTAGGGCTTGGGATAGTGAGCAGTAAAGACAGACACTTTAAACCGAGGCAAGAAAGCATAAAACTATGGTAGCACAGCCGCGGCACCCGTTGCAGGTCTGGGTGTTGGGGGAACATAGGTCTGCGGCGGTCCATCGACGATGGGGAGTCCGTTTTCAATGCGCTCGGTCTTCCAGCGTGTCCAGCTGTTACCTCCGGCCAAGTCCATGATTTCTTCAAATATTCTTGAAGACCATTTGTTGTGGATGTCAAAATCTTGTTTTCGGCCATCGGCTACATTGGAGTTGTAAGACTTGTTGTAAGACTTCGGGTAGAGCAAAACGAAGGGTAGTAAACGAGGACGAACAAAATTCCAGCACAAGCTCCGGCTTCCATGCTTCCTCCTTTGCTTTCGGGAGTTTGTTGACCTGAATGTCAATTTTTGGGTTGGCATACCGTATCCTAGGCATCTCTTCTTTCAGGAAGTGGCTATGGGATGCGTTCGGTAAATCTGTCCGCGTTTGAGATCGAGGGTCGTACCGTGCACCGAAGTGGTCATTTCGCTGTGCCAGTGTGAGGGTGATGCTCTTGACACCGGCCAATGTAGGTCGAGGTGCCCTGTTGAGACTTTGTAGAATCTTCGAAAGGCGTGAAGGCCCCGGAAGTGGTTTGGACATGGAGGTGGAAGCGGCGCGTAAACAAAGGGCGCGAGTTTGCTATTTGGTAATACTGTATTTCGCCGTCAACGCGCCAACACTCTCACTCAAGCATGTCCTTGCATTCAACGAACATGGATGTAGATAACACTCTGGTTCAACGTCGCTCTCGTCGTAGCACTGCGGGTAACCGGTGCGAAACAATTTTGTCCTCCTGAACTGCGTATATATGGATGCGTTAAAACAGTATGGAAGCGGCTCTTGCAGAGCTCAGCGTTGAAGACGCCAAAGACGAAGCAGACGACAAGGACTTCGTTATCGTCAAAGGTCAGAAATTCATCTTCGTTCGTAATCTCTTTAACACACCTCCGCAGACGAGGAAGACGTATTCGGATCTGATTTCGAGAGCACGGACGAAGAGGCCGAGGCAGTGCAGCAGACCGCCGACGCAGGAGAAGGACTAGTAAGGGCCGAAGAACGAAGGGAAAAGAAGGTGACGCATCATTTCGTATCCTCCCAGGTCGCTAACTCTCTTCCGATTATACTGTAGGTTGCACAAAGCCGCGTCGAAAAAGCTGCCGCTGCCGCTCATGCCCGTCAGAAAGTGACTTTCAATCCAGAGATATATGAAGATGCCGCAGAGGACACTTCTTCTATGGCGGCGAAGAAAAAGCGGCGCGTGTCGCTCGGACTCGCAATCGATGCAGAGACTGGAGAAGTCATCAATAATGCACAACGTCAAAGCCGGCGCTCGCACACCATCCTAAATACAAGTGCCACTGCACAACGGATGAAGAAAGATGCAGCCGACAAGAAGGTGCGTTTGCCTCTACACTTGTGATTGAAAGATTCGTCTAATTGTGCATCAAGTCCATACCAAAGAAGTCGAAGATCAAGGTCCGCGCACAAACGCAAGACGAACTTATCGCGCGTGCTTTGGACATGGAAGAGGGAAACATCTTTGAGCACAGGAATTACCTTTTCGTAGAGGAAGAAAAGAGGAAGCGGGCGCTCGCAGTACGGACAGCCATTTCCGGCCCTCTGTTGAGATGGGTCAGTCGCTGTGAGACACTCTCAGTACCGGCAGAGGCCCAACTTCCTGGTATGTTTGACTACAAAACTTCCGAGACCCGATGTGTACTTAGTTTGGAAGACGGCAAGAATGGTGCTTCAAGTTCAACAGCAGGCGATTCAAAAACGAAACTAGAGATCCAACAGCCCACGAACGGTGTAGATGCGTCGCTCCTGGCCCCTGCAGTCAAGCTTCATACGGAGAATGTGGCGAAGAACTACGTTATCCATGAGACCTCCCAGGACGAGTCAGCAACACGGCCCCCTTGGAAGGATACCATGGCAGCGATGTTTGGATCTCATGTGAAGTGGGAGGATGTCAGAGCATACGTGAGCAGAGGGCGACCACTTTGTGAGTGATGGCTTCCTTCCCCGCGATTCTGCCATATGACGAATTGTATAAATCAGCCAGACCAACGCAGCTATGTCCGATAACGGGACGCCCTGCGCGCTATCTTGATCCCCGTACCAAAGTACCATATGCGACACCAGCCGCTTATCAAACACTTACCATGATTCTCAACCACGAGTACGTGTGGAGCCATACCCTAGGATGCTACGTTACTCGACCGGACATGTTTGCACTTCCCTCAACTACGCCGCCGGATAGAACAGCCAACAGAGATTAGGCGGCTAACGATACATTCCGTTTCTCAGCGTCCGGTCGATATCCGCCGGCGCGACTCGCGATCTTGCAACTGACAGCGTGACACCACTTGTCGAGTTCGACGGGCCCGCAAAAGATGCGAGAACTCCAGTGCCTATAAATGAGCGGTCACTACAAGCAAGAAAGGAAGTCCTCCTGTAGTCCTCCTGTATAAGCAGCACGTCTTGTTCTGATACTAATACTTACACTGTACTGTACCAAGTTACCGATGGCCCGAGTGCAGCGTTGACAAACACGTACACAGGTGTCAACAGCGCGGTGACTTAAAATATAATCGACACCCAACCAACCGCTGGGCATGCAGTCTTATTCAGACAATACCACTCGCCCTTGGACTGGGCAGTCGCGGTCGGCGTCTATCGCCCGTCGCACGGCCCAATCCCGCCCAGGCACAGCACAAGCGACCACGGCCGCAACTTCTCGCCATGAGGCTAGTTTCATTATCTCTCTACTAGAAGGCCGCGGTATCGCCCGAGAAGTTGGCATTGCAGCGCTTGACCGTGACACTGGTCGTGTCATGTTGATTCAGGTATCGTGCACATGTACTGTACATCTTGCGGCGCACGGGCTTGACGATCGAAACGCACTGTAGCTCGCTGACTGCCAAACATACGTGAAAACGCTCCATCAGATGCACCTTCATTATCCAGCGCTCATTCTCGTCCCGGATACGTTTCTGAACCCAAAGGACGGTTCAGGACCATCGTCTAGAAATAAGCCAAATTCCACGTCTCTGCTTGTGCAACGTCTTTGTGATGAATTCCCTGGAGTACCTGTTGAACCCGTATTACGCAAATTCTGGAACGAAGATGCTGGTACGGGCCGTCGCTATCTCTACCAACTCTGTTCTCACAGCTCGAACAACAAGGCCTAGAATTTCTGTCTCAACTTTGTGTCCAGGACGAAGAACGCGCAGCCATGATACTGGCCGTTTCAAGAAAGTGCGCATATATGCGCGTCTCTGGCTAATTTTTTAGGCCTTAGTACCTCTTGTCAGATACTATGCATTGTCCGCTGCCTCGGCATTATTCAAATACACAGAGATCAAGTTAAACACGCAGTTTGCTAACGGGTCACTGCGCATTCGTTACATTCCAGTTGACGGGACCATGATGATTGATCCGGAAACAGTACGCAACCTGGAGATTGTTGGCAATATGGGGAACGCGAAGTCACCTCATTCTCTCTTTGGGTGTGGATTGCTTCAACACCTCACTCGCCGACGAGTACTTACGTTTCCTCAGCGTCCTGAATCATTGCTCTACTGCTATGGCAAGGCGACTCTTGCGCGCAAGCTTGCTAGCCCCAGTCACAGGCATATTTTAGCCTTGAATGCGGACTTCCACTACTTGACACAACCTCTCCCTAGTTCGAACGGCCTTAGAAGCGCGGCTAGATGCCGTCGAGGGTAGTTTCTAAGCAGTGCTTCATCTAGCAGCGTCGTTCATTTATTGTCAGAGCTAGTCCGATGCGAGGATAGATTTACAGAAGTCAAAGACGCTTTGAAGCATCTCTGTAAAGTAGACCTTGACAAGCTCATCAGTGCTGTGCGTGCCGTTACCCGCTCGCCTTCTCTTTGTTTCCCATTCTAAAGACGTACAGCTGGCTTCGAACGAGGCGCGTGAGGCCTGCTCGGCGCGAACAGCCTCTTCGCGGGTGACGCATATGCTCAATCTGCGGGGCGTCGTTCGACACGTCCCCGCATTGCAGAAGGCCCTCGTTGGGTCGAAGAGCGAGCTGTTGTGCATCATATGCGACGTGCGTTACTGGACTTTTTGTTTATATTTACATTCTCCGACGCCTCCCAAGATGCTCTCCGACCAACGATTGGCGGAGATCGAACGACTCGTTTCTGAGAGTTTAAACGAGGGCGCATCGCTCCAGAAAGTGAGTCCCTCAGTTTTGGTCAGTGCCAAGGCGAGCCAATGAATTTTTGTCCCAGACAGGAATTGCTGCCGTCAATGCACGTGTGTATGCTGTGAAGGTTACCATTTAATTTTCCTGCGCGAAATCGAACTTAGTCATTTCAGGCGAATTGCAATCCCCTTCTTGACGTTGCTCGCGAGACATACAAGGAAAACGTTGGGGACATCCATGCGTTGCATGCAAGTATCCAAAAGGAGGACGATTTGCCTGTACAGCTTATATACCAGGAGTCTGGCTTTCTATTCTCCGTCAAGAAAGCGGACTTTGACGAGAGAAAGCTACCCCAAGGCTTCATTAATACGTCAATGCAAAAGGGCAAATGGCTGTTTACAACCATGGAGTTAGTGAGTTGCAAATGTGCCCCCACCCTCGGCAAATTCACGCTGGCCGCATTATAGAAGAAACGTAACGCCAGGATGAAAGACGCCCTTGAAGAGGCCCTTATTCTAAGTCATTCGTAGGCGAACACTCCTTGATATTTGATGTCTCATCGCCCCTCTTCAGAACAATCAAGGATCTTGTCACTCAGATATTATTGAATATTGGCGCCCTCTACAAAGCCTCAGAGGCGGTAAGTCCTTCACTTGAGATTATAATCTTAGCCTCCCTCATTTCGAATTTAGGTGGCCATGTTGGATATGTTGTGGTCATTTGCTCATGTCTCCATCAGTATGTCCAAATTTTCACCTCGCTGTAGCATGCTGATCGGGTTCTCAGTGAAAAGCTATGGTAATAGCCCACCTCCAATGCCATCCCTCGATCTTTAACTATCCCTTAGTCCGACCAGAGTTTACGAGTACACTCGCGATCAAATCCGGTCGTCATCCCATTTTAGAAAATGTGCAATCAGTGGGGATGCTCGTCCCTAACGATGTGTATTGCTCCGACTGTACCGCGTTCCAAATACTACAGGGTCCAAAGTGAGTTTCCAGATGCGCAGTATTTCCAGTACACTCCTGCTGATACCCGACTAATAGCATGTCCGGTAGGTTACTAGTCGCTCCAATCATCTTATTCCTTTCTATTCACTGTACACAGGGAAAAGCACGTACCTTAGGCAAATCGGGTTGTTGACTGTCATGGCCCAGTGTGGCTGTTTTGTCCCGACAGAGTACGCGAGTTTTCGGTGAGCCCATTGCCAAACTTATACTACAACTGCTCAACCGACGATCACTTCTTAGAATCCATACCCATCTCCTGACGCGTCTCTCAAACGACGATGACATCGAGAAGAGTCTGAGCACATTTGCCAACGAAATGGCGTCTTCTGCGATGATTCTAGGTCTCGCCTCTTCAGAATCGTTGGTTCTAATTGATGAGTTGGGGAGAGCCACGTCCCCAAAGGAGGGCGTAGGTATTTCCCATGCGATAGCCGAAGAACTCATTAAACTCAAAGTGAGCCGCTTACATCCGGGCTTTAGAGCTCACTGACCTCCTTCTAGTGCTTCACTTTCTTTGCTACGTAAGATATAGCACCCATCATAGGCTTGTTTATGGCAGTGGACTGAGGCCAATGGTACAGCCACTTCCACGAACTGTCAGTGACGCTATCCCGCCAGCCGACGGTTGTCCAGTAGCTACATCAGTCTCAGTGTTCGTGTTAAAGTACTGATCTCTCGCAAGGTTGCATTTACCAGTTCAGGTATGTGACCCGCATTGTCATTACTGCCTCCGGCCCAAACGCTTTCCAGAGGTCATGCCGATCAAGTTCTAATATCGGCATGACTTTTACATATAAGTACTTAGTATTGATCATTCGTCCCGCAATGGCGCCCTTAACCTCTTGTAGGATAGTGAACGGCCCGGCGAACGAGGTGGAACACTACGGTCCTGGTTATCACGGCCCAATCCGGATTGGTAGCTAACTTTTCGTTTCGAACTTAGGCCTTCAGCTAGCGCGCTTGGCGGACTTTCCGAAGGACGTACTTACCGAGGCTGAGCAAGTCGCACAACGCCTTGACGAAAGGTCAACGCAGGGGAATGAAAACAGCGAATCCAGCAAGGTCGCGAGAAGGCGAAAGGCTGTCCTCAAGGTTGTTGTGCTTCTCCGTTCGCTCTCACTCAGATGGGGATTATTAACTCACTTGCACCAGCTACGAACAACGTTGACGCAGGCCTTTGAGCACTCGAGGCTCCCTGACCGAGACTTCCTTGCTTATTTGACTCATTTGCAGAAAAAGCTCACCAAAGAGCTCGCCAGTACCCTCACCTGACGGGTTAGATGTGTTGCTGTGCAGGTGGCTTCGGCTTGCTATGTCTGTGCTCGTGGCCCCATGATATTCTCTGCTATAATCGACCGAAGAGCTACTTTCCCCCTCTGAGCTGGATAGAGTACATAGGCTTCGTTCAAATTCGAGTATCACAATACACGTTGTGAGTGTCACCCGGGAGAAGTTCCGCCAGTCGGATTTGAAAGAGCAAATGAAAAGCCGTAGAACCGCCACGGTCCAAGGTACGATGGGTCTCGACGAGAAACGCTCGGTTGGCTGTACATGTTACAGAATTCATATTTAGAGCCCCACTGGCAGCTAACAAAAAGTAAAGTATGGTCTAGTCCGTCAGAATACCCAAGTAATTTACGGGCAGCACAAGACAAGCCACACATCTAATTACATTACAACCTGAGTAAGTGCATAATAAAGTGACTGACTACGAAGGGATCTAGATAATAATCTGTAAACACCATTCGCTACCTTCAAGTTGTTCGCCACTGCCCCCCGTAGCTCCCGGTCGCCATCTCGTGGCATTGGGCTACAGGTGCAATGCCCGCCGCATAGCGTTTTTGAAGGTCTGAATACAAGGTTTACACTGGCAGCAGTCGTCGTGTTCGTGCGCCATAGTCACTTCGTCGCCGTCGTGTACCGTGGTCGCAGCCGTCTTCATCGCTGCGGTTGTTGGTGGTCATGGCCATGCCATCGTGGTCACTTCATCGCCGTCGCCGCTGCCTTAACTTGTCAGTTAGCCAAAGTGTGAAATACAGTTCTTGATCCGACTTCGTTACCCAAGTCGTTACCTACAATTCACTTAGTTTCCAAATTCAAGCAACCAATGTAAAATCCAGGAACATGATTAATCATTATTGATGTGAAAGTCGCCGAGCCATTGGTAGGATCACAAAAATGCATGTTTTAGCAATGCTGAAAGTATAGGCTGTATAGCCCACCTACGCAAGCCGCAAGCGGATGTCGATACTAGTACATCTGACTCGGCGATGGTTTTGCCAGTGATATATCTACTATACCCGTTATACCATCAAGACCCCGGGTACAGGGGATACAGGGTACTTTTCTCTGTCGAAAGTCATGACACCGTCTGAGAACGTGTTGGAGGAAACTGAAACTGGTGTGACTGGAAGACTCTCCGAGACATCCTTGTTGGTGGTTGCTTCAGTCGTATCTTGTACGTTGCACGGGATTGCGGTACCCGTGTGTGCCTTACGGAGCGTGATAACAATTCCTTCCTGTCTGTCGAGCGTCTCGCGGAGGTTATCTCGTGAATTCAGGCTGGGATATAATATCAGGAATCAGGAATCCCGCAAAAGGGACAAAGAAAGGAATAAAGACGCACATGGACATGAACGCGCAGAAATAGAGACGAATCATGATGAAGAACGACGGTGTGTATATGAGCGCATCTGGATATTTGACGAGCTTCGTTCAAGGATAGGGAGTCAATATTTGACAAGAGGACACAGGAAGTGAAAGTAAACAGTACCGATATGCCGCAGGAGATAGCAAACACCCTGCAGAATAGCACAATTATCAGAAAAGAAGTCGGCGCCAATCAGCACGCTGGCTCACAAAGTGAGTGTGCCGCAATTGATAGCATATATGGCGAGAAGGTTCAATACTTCATTTGTTCTAGCGAGAGACCCGGTGTAAATAGTGTAATGGCATTTTTGCAATATTTGATATGAACGTACCTCCGAACTTGAGTGCGGTTACTCAGGAGATTGTAAACCATTCCAAAAGTAATAAGAACGTCGCAGACGACATCACAAAACAATGTAGCAATGCAAAGATTCTGGTATGAATGGCAATTAGACATTGCAGCCCCATCAGCATACGAGAAGTAAACGTGCCCGAAAGGGATTTTCCAGGTCGTGCAGGTGCTCCAGGCTACGTGTCAAACTTGTGAGTAACAGCATGAAAAAGAACATGTGCAACTACGGCTGACATTTTTGCACCAAACACTGGAGACAAGGATAACGCCTTAGCAACCCACAATCAAAGGATCAGAAGGGGCTAACATACCAATCCCAATACCTTACAAACGTCGGTCGAAAATAAGGGGCACGCCACCGCGAAGGTAAGTTACGGTACTCACCGAATGCCGTCAGCGAGATGGCGGACTGGTTATGTGCAGTGAGTAGGTGCCTACTCCGAACAATCGCGTATACGTACGATCGCCGCTGGCAGGTACGGAGAACGTTTGTTCACTGAACCAAAATAAGTCCCACACAGATGAAAAATACTAGTGAACTCACGAAGATAGATCCTATATGCGTAGAAGCTACGTCCTTTTCAGTAAGAGTTGCTTCATGAACTCTTCATGAAAACATACTGCTGGACAGACACTTCAAGAACAACTGGTAACAGGTGCGTGAGCATTGAGGACAAAATTTGACCATAAGATACTAGCGCACCGGCAGACAAAGCTACCGCCTTCAGAGAAATGTTTGCTCTTGTAAGTATCAGGGCAAGCCATGCGTCACAACACAGACGTACCGGAAGACTCCTGGGAACACCATAAAAACCTCAAATACATACAACAGTACTTTTGAGCGGCTTACCATGACACGAGTGGGAGGGACTGGTAATCTCCAAAATTTGTGATGCCAATGTGATAATTTGTATGAATGACGAAAACCACGTTGGCCGAGTCAACGAGCCTAGTCAAAGGTGATGTCACCATTATGTGTTGGATAGCGAAGCTTAAATGTGTACATCAAAAAAGCGACCTGCGAAGGCTCTGTCAAGATCCCGAGCAAGTGAGCATCGCACGTGGGGTCCTCACAAATGACTTGAACTGCCACCGATCCCTTGAGCTGTGACTGCTATAGTAGGAATAGACTTGCAACCAGGTAACACCATAGATGCTAGATGATCGATCATGCTCGATCAGGTCCGAGTCCTGCAACAGCGTATCACAGACAGTGAGACGCACATAGACGAGAGGACCGTGCCGATGAACAACGCCCCAAGGGTGTTGTGCACAGGGATTAATGCGGGCATGGCAAATACTGAGCCAGAAGTCAAGAGAGAGAGAGTAAGAGTCAAGATAAGAGTCGACAGCAACGAAAGGGGAGAAGGCCAGGCGACTCGAATAAGAACCACCAATTATCCAACTCCCAGCGCTGTTGATAGTCTTCTGTCATGGCGTCTGCACAAAGAGGAAGGCGGCGCAATAGATGATCAAAAAATTTCGAATTCTATCAAGAGAGTGCGTGGGAACACTTCGGTTTCTAGAGAAGAAGCTTGAACGTCACACCAGGATCATGATGAAAAGACTCGTCTGAGATGCACTTGATTGGACCCTTATTCTAGGTGAACACCCCTTGAATCCTCACCGCCCCTCTTCAGATTATTTTCACCGAGACAACTTACTATTGAACTTTGGTGCTCTCTAGAAAGCCCGCTAGAAAGCGGTTAGTCAAACTTACTGTAGTCCACCTCAAGGTCCACCTTGAGCGGTATATTATAACCTTAGCCTCATTTCGAATTTAGGTGACCATGTTGGACATGTTGTGACCTTTGCTTACGTCTCCGAGTCCATCAGTATGTCCTTTTCACTTCGCCATAGCATCACGTTGACCGGGTTCTCAGGGAATCAATATGGCAACAACTCATCTCTATGTAAAGCTATCCCTCAACCTTTAAGTATCCCTTCCTAGTCCGACCAAGAGTCCGACCCGAGTTTCCGAGTACACTCGTGATGCAAGTCCGGTCGTTATCCCAAAAAGTCATGGTACAGTCAATGCCAAGGCCCTAACGACGTGAATTGCTCCGACTCGGACTGTACCGCATCACAATCCCACAGGGCCCAAAGTATATTACCAGTTGGGCCGTATCCACCATTACGCCCCTACTGGTACCAGAGTATGTCAGGTCATTGCTGGTCTCTGCAATTATATTATCATTCTTTGTTCACCTACTGTAACGCATGGAAAACCCAGAACTCAGGACCTCAGACAAGTCAGGTTGCTGGCTGTCGTGGCCCAATGTGGTTGTTTTGTCCTGGCAGAGTACTATGCCGATTTATTTGCCCAGTTTATCTGAGCACATTTGTCAACGAAATGACGTCTTCTGCGATGATTCCAGGTCTCGCTTCGTCAGAATCGTTAGTTCTAATCGATGAGTTGGGGAGGGCCACGTCCTCCCATGTATTATAATCAAGAACTCAAGTGAGCTTCTCACATCCGGGCTCCCGAGCTCACCCACGTCCTTTTTTTGTTGCATTGATTTATACTCGGGGTACGGGCCGTAGGCTCAGACTGGACAAGCGCAACGCAAGTTACATGATATCCTAAGACGTATCTAAGGTGCCTCCGTGACTTCCAGCCAAGCTTCCAGCGGCAGGAGAATGAATAAGTTGCTAGAGATAGCTTTGGGCTTCCTAGATGGTTGTGCCCGGGTTCACGCCAAGCGCCGTAAGGTCGGCTCTTGCCGTCTCACCCACGTCCTTCTAGCCTTCTTTGCTACATATGATATTGCGCACATCATAGGCTTGTTTGTGGCAGTGGACCGAAGCGATGGCACAGCCACTTTTCACGAACTGTTCGTGTTGATGTCCTGATCCAAGTCCTGATCTTTCGCAAGGTCGCATTTATCAGTTTACGTATGTGACCGAAACACTTCGCTCGAGCTCCAATATCGGAATGGCTTTTACATATTAGTACTTCTCAGCCCCTGGAAGATAGTGAACAGCTCAGGGGAAGTGGAGTACTACGGTCCTACTCATCATGGTCCAATCCGGATTGGTAGCTAACCTTTCGTTTCAAACTTATGCCTTCAGCTAGTGCGCTTGGCCGACGTGCCGAAGGACGTGTTCATCGAGGCTGAGAAAGTCGCACAACGCCTTAACGAAGGGTCAACGAAAACAGTGGCCGGGATCCAGCGAGGTCGAAGGCGAAAGGTAATTCTCAAGGTTGTTGTGGCGCATCGTTCGCGTTCCATTCGATGGGAATCATCAACTCACTTGCACCGAACCACAAACAAATCGACCCAGGCCCTTGAGAGCACTCGATACTTCCTTGCTTATCTGGCTCATTTGCAGGAAGAGCTCACCGAAGAGCTCCCTAGCCCCTTCCAGATGGGTTTGATGTGCTGCTGTGCAGGTGGCTTCTGCTCCCTGTGTTTGCGCTCGTGGAGAGCTGACTTGCCCCTTGAGAAAGACTTACTAAACTCAGAAAGAAGGAAAAAGTAGATAGACTTCGAATCCGCGCATCACGATACACGTTGTGAGGGCCGTCACCCGAGAGAAGTTCCATCAGTCTCTGATTTGAGACGGCAAATGAAAAGCAGCAGAACCGCCCAAAGCGCGCATACCCGTCGGCTTTTGGGTTATCCACTGCTTTGGGGCCATGACCAAAAAAGTATGATCCGGAAATAACTGGTGTTATGTTATTCCCGGCGACAAAAAAAAGTGACAACAACAATATAACAAGATTCTAAACAAGATTCTAAGACAAGCAAAAAAATCACAATTCCTGATACAGTCGATGGCTCAGTTTTTGCGCTCTCCGCGCGCCATTCGAAACTTCCCGGTGCAGGTCTCGACGGAGCTCCATCGCGCGCTTGGACTGCTCGCTCTGCATCTGCTCGTTCGTCGCGACGAGGAGCTGGTCGATGAGCGTGTACGGCAGCCATGTCGACATGGCCGTTCTGGGCGGGTCCTGTGCAAGACGCGACTCCGCCTGTCGTCGACCATATGAGGTGAGGCACGTATAATTGGCGGCGGGAAGGGAAAAAAAAAAACACACCTTGTGAATGGCGGACAGCGCCAGTTCTAGCGCCAGCTCGAGCATCTCGAAGCGCATACATGTGCGAATCAGCCACTCTGGATGGTGCTCCTTTTTCGTACGTAGTTTAGTTAATGAGGTCACCGGAGACCACAAAACACTCACTTCCAGCTTATGGACCAACCATGGCGGGGGAGTCGACGCACGCTCCAATCCGGTGATTGTCTCAAAGACGATCTTCGAATAGCGCAGGTCCGTGTCCGGCCCATCGTGCCGTTCGAGGGACTGGCGCAAGTACCGCCACGCACGGTCCGATGACGTGCCCGCCCAGGATGTTATTTTATCCGTGAGTAACCAGTCAGTCGTGTCCTCCAATCTGTGCAGCAGCAATAGCGTCTCAGCAACAAGTTCGGTCTGTAGGCAAGGGAACCAATGGGTTACGCACGAAACGGTATCTGGGTTGCGACTCAGCCGCAAGCACTGCCGGGTCAGTTGGGAGAAGAGATCGGTTAAATCCACCTCAAGTGTGCGCGCGGTGGTCATGGCTAAATTGAACCGGTTGCTTTGCACCAGTCGCAAGACGACGGATTCCGGCGAGCGTAGCGTTGCTGTTTGCGCACCACCACAATAGCAGATTAGTTGTCTCATAGAAAAAAAGCGAGTGCGTTGCTCACCACTCGCGCGCAATAGCTCCGGGTCCTTTCTCACGAGATCCAGCTGGGCGTTCAGCAGAGTATATTCCGCGATCACGTCCGAGCGTTTGACCATTTCAAAGTCGCGTTTCCCGCCAGCAAACTTGTCTTCGGGAATGTGCTTGGTGAGTCTTCGGCGCTTCCGCTCGGTTGGCCGTGCCGCTCCTGGCCCTTCCGGCACGAGCGGGAGGACGATCCACGCGTCCCTCTGGTCCAGCAGCGCTAGCGCGTTCGACGAGATGATCAGGGCCTCGAGCTGCTGTTCGCCCAGCGCGAAGTATTGCGCCGGATCGACGGCGTTGGTTAGAGCCGTGAGTTTTCGGGAACGCTGGTACATGGCAAGGGCCGCTGAAGATCCGTGTCAACATGAGGAGCGGTTTGCCGTACAAGGGCGAGCTCACCGTTTCTGTAGTCGCCGTGGGTCACGTACCACGTATACAAGATCCGCGAGTAGAACGGCTGCACGCGGGGGTCCGCGTTCCGTGCTTTGAACGACAGCGCCGATTCTACCTCGTCTGCAACGCCGACAAAGTTGAACGACATGAGACGCTCGACCGCATGCTCCTCGCACATTCGATGGACCAGGTGCTGAGCACAGTCTCGCCGCCTATGAAGATCGTCAGTCTGCGGGAGAAAAAAACGAAGGTGGACGACTGACAGCAGTTCGTGCGGCGTCGACATCAGCGCCGCGTAAGCGTCATCCCAGTATCCCAAGTCCGTGGCACCTTTGATGACCGTGTTCCATAAGTCGGTGGTGTTCCAGTCAGGTGGCGCGTTCGACAACGCCAGCTGCGCAAAGCGAATTTCGTGATCGGTGAGGGATGTGGCCTTGAATAGCGTTGATACGTGGAGGTAGAACCCAAACGTCGAGTCAAAGATCCGTCCACCGGGCAGGACGGCTGCCAGGGCGTCGGCATCTTCGAATGACAGAGCGCTGTGCGGACCTGGCAATGTCTATCGTCAGACGAGAGTAAGAGGGGAGCGAACATAAACATACCAAAGCTCCCCGCCAAGTTGTCCATCGCGTCTGCTGCATCTGCGCCCCTCCCAACATCCAACCAGAGCCTGGCCCAAACGTACATGACGGCCGGTGCCCGCGGTAACCATTCCAACGTCTCCCTTGCAGCATCCAAGAATTTCAAGGAGCGCAGACGCTCGCACCACTGCACCTCCAGGCGCGCCGCATGCGCCGTCGAAGTGGCTTGGAGTAGCCCACTCATGTCGAGGAACGCGTGCGCGGCCACGGCAAGTGGTGCATCGACCGCAGTGCCCCCGATCTGCTCCAGCAAGCAAGGGAACAGATCCGGCGTCGGCGCCGACGTCGCAGGCCCACTGCGCGACATGCCGAGCGTACGGAGCCGAGCGGCGACCTCGTCTGCATCGTCCACGACGGTTAAGGGGGCGGCATCGAACGCGGGCTGTTCAGAGGCGTAGCGCAGCATAGCGACGCCGCGGAAGACGGCGAATATCTCGGAGAGCAAGCTGGGGTCCCAGCCTTCCAGGTCGTCCGCAAGGAAGAACAGGAGCGCGACGAGCGCGAGGATAAAGTCGTATCGAGCCCGCACGGAATGCGTGGCGTATGCGGCGGTGAGCATGCGCGTGTGCACTGGTGCGTGCTGGGGAAGCAAGAGCTCGACCTCGTCTTCCTCCATCTTCACGGCGCGGTCAAAGCCGCCGACGAGGTCCAAAATGAGACGGGTGGCGGCTTCGAGGTCGGGCACGCTCTGCAGACGTCCCACGAGCCAGCTCTCCGCGCCGTCGTCGAGCGCTTCGCGGAACGCGCCGCGGGCGGCCGTATCCGCGATGATATCCGCAAAGGGAAACGCGATTTCCTGCTGCGTGAGGTCTACGACGCGGCCTTCGAGGGCTCGGAGAGCGCGGGGTCCCATGCGCGTGCGAAGACTCCACGCGATTTCACAAACAGCGAACTGGGACTCGGCACCGAGATCATCACGGAGGTGGCGGTGCAAGCGTAGGGGTAGATCTTCGACGGCAAGCGCACCTGTGCGTTCGCGCTCGGCTATGATGACCTCTCCACGAGGACCAGAGCCGAGAGCGAGGGGCCAGCGGGCGGAGCGCTCTATGGCACGACAGCGGGCAATAAAACCTTCCCAGTCGCGCTTGAGCGAGATCCAATACTTGTCGTGCTGCAAGGCCCCCGTTTGTGAGTCGCGAGATAATTTGACGGTGCAACCGACCACAGCGGCTATTTGCTCGCCGAGGGAGACATAAGACGTGGTGAGTGGCACAGGCAGTGGGCCAGGAATTGAACGGCACGCGTCAGTGTATTGATCAATGGCGGTGCGGAGTGTGTAGTTGGAAAATACGCCTGGACGCATGATGGCAGAGAAGAACTTGTCGGTGAGCGAGCCTGGGGATAGCAAGAGCTCGTCGAGATAAGCAGGGGTGAGGTCTGGTTCGTAGGGATAGAGTACGACCCGCCAGCCGATGTTGTCAGGCTCGTTGGAAACCTCGGACATGGGTATGTCGAGAATTTCAACTGTGGCCTGGCCCTGACGGTCCCAGAGAGTGTAGAGGTAACCACCGATGACGGCAAAGTCCTGTAAATGGGTATGCGCGGTGTCGTGAGAGGCCTCGAAGGTTTCGACAAGCTGTAGTCTGTCGCCGGACGCGCTAAACAGCTGAAAAAACCCTCCGGAGGATGAAGACGAGGGTGTGGGGATGAAGACGAGGACGTGCGGGCCTTCGTAGACGGTGATGAGCTTTTGGGGTGCTGTGTCAAGAAGGATGCTAGGCTTGCTCGTGGAAGTGCCCGAGATGGGGGACGGTTCTCGACCAGATGAGGCCAAGGAGGGGAGGGACTTGGCCGAAGTGCAGCCACTGCGAGCGGACCATAAACGAAGCGTCCGATCACGAGAGAGCGTCCAGACGTGACCGATGTCGGTTGGCTGAGGATGACTCGCGGCGGCAATGATGTGCGAGCCATCTGCAGAGCCTTGGTGGAGGAACGAGGTGAGTGAACCAAGGAAGGTGTTGTGATGAAAGAGGTTCTCTGTCCAATGGTCTTGTGACGGAACGGTGAGACTCTGAAAAGAGGATGAGCAAAAAAAAAAGACGCGCACCAGCTGTGACTTTGTCCCCGATCGTCTCTGCGTCTAGGCGGATGAGGGAGCCGTTTGTGAGAGCGAGGACGAGCGAGTGTGCGTCGTGAACATGAACGAGGGCCTGAAGAGAGTCTTGGACGTTCTTGAGGTGGTATTCGCGACACCAATTGTTGACCATGGGGGTAGACCAAAGCTGCTGCGGTGATTGTATAGGTATCACCAGGCGATAGAGAGAGCCAGTGGCCGTGACGGCAAGAACGTGGAGCTCGCGAGACTGCCATAAGACCAGGGCGGGGTTCGACAGGACGGTGTAGGGAAAGACAAAGCGAATGGGCGGGGTCTCCGTGGAGAGCGAGACGAGCTCGACGATGAGACCATTGTGGATGAGACGAAGGAGGACGGCTCCCGTCTGGACGGAGTGGAAGAATGACGCGTGTTGGGCGTGTTCGATTGGTGGTTCGTCGTCGGCTGGAGTCGGGGGAAAGGGGACGTGCGACTTTGAGGTCTGAACCGAGACAGCGTCTGTCTGGAAAGGCGAGTAAATGTCAGACAAATGCGTCGAAATGACGACCTTGTTGTTCGCCATGATTGTGCCGTGCGTTGTCCAGTTGCGCCTTTCTTTCCCTCCGGTATCCCGGCTGAGCGGTCCGGGGCTTGATGTTCTCCCGCATCAAGCTCGTCTTTGGCCTCATTCGTCAACTCGATTCAGAGTACCGCGTCGTCAAGGAAAGAGTAGACAGCTCGCCAGAGTTGCCTGTCGACGCGCCTACGGTACCATTCTGGACAGTTCCACCTGCAGAACTTCCTATCGATAACGATGCACCTTTGCCCTCGCACGTGGACGTCCTAGTCATCGGCTCTGGAATCACAGGTGTGTCCTGCACACGCACCCTGCTAAAACATGGTCCACCAGGACTCCGTGTTTTGGTTCTGGAAGCGCGAGATGTTTGTTCAGGCGCTACCGGCCGGTAAGTGTCTCAATCGCCCTTCGCCCAGTCGTTGACACCGTCCAGGAACGGCGGCCACATCAACGCGCCGCTGTTCCACGACTATCCCCAGCTCAAGTCGGAATTTGGACTCGACTCCGCAAAACGTATCATTCGCTTCCGTCTTTCCCACCTTGCGGCCGTGCGAGAAGCTGTCGAGGACATCGGCGTGCTCGACTACTCGCAGGTACGCGACGTAGAAAAGCTCGATGTCTATTTCGAACGAGCCACGTTCGAAGAAAATATAAAGGCGCTTGAGGAGTGGAAAGCAGATATGCCAGAAGAGGCGGCAGGTTGCTGCGTCGTCGAAGGAAAGGAGGCTGCAAAGGTCCTTTATCTATCGCGCGTTGCAAGTCCACGCTGACGACCAGAAAACAGAGGTTCCAACTCTCCGAATCGGTAGTAGGCGTCATCGTTTCCCCTGGGGGCGCGGCTCACCCATACCGCACCGTAACGTCCATCTTTAAGAATCTTCTACAGCGATACCCAAACCAGTAAGCGGCTTCCTCACCTCTGGTATCACACGCGTGCCAGCCACTAACACGCGCAGGCTCGACCTCTTCACCCAGACACCGTGCACAGCGATCACTCCCCCTTCCACCGTCACGCCCCAATACACAATTCAAACGCCGCGCGGCGCCGTAACTGCTCATCACATTGTCCACGCGACGAACGGCTGGACGTCGCACCTCCTCCCAGGCCTGCGGGGAAAAATCGTCCCCGTCCGCGGTCTGATGACCGCGCAGCGCCCTGGAATGGGGCTGTCAACGTCGGCTTCCCCACCTGGCGCCCGCGCGCACGTTTTCTACTACACATCGCCGGGGTACGACTATCTGACCCAGCTACCGAAGCACTCAGGAGAGGCCGAGTTGCTATTCGGAGGCGGAGCGGCGCAACTTGGGCAAATCATCATGTCGGAGGTCGGAGTCTCCGACGATAGCGGGTACAACATGACCATTGCGTCGCACGTCCAAGGCGCACTTCCCGAGTACTTCGGACGCGCAAACTGGGGCGCAGAGGGCGTGCCTCCTGCTACGGCCGAGGTGGATTCTCCCTCTCCATGGGCCAGTGGACGCGTCAAGGCGCTCTGGACGGGTATCTTGGGCATTTCCACCGACTTACAGCCGTGGGTGGGGCGTGTTCCGTCCGCTGTGTCAGGTCGCGCGGTGCCGGTGCTCGAGAAGGCTGACGCCGTGCGTCCATTGGCTGCGCCTGGGGAATGGGTCTCCGCGGGCTACAGCGGAGAAGGCATGGTCCACGCTTGGTTATGTGCACACGCGCTTGCGCTGATGCTTCTCGGGCTCGAGGAGGAACAAAGTATACCCGCGTGGTTCCCGGATGAGTACCGGCTGACCGAGAAACGATTAAAGCGTGCGACGCTCGAGGGACTCATGGACAGACTCTGATTTTTAATCTATGGAAATGCGCTTCTCTGTACGAGTGGGCAGAACATAAGAATGAAAGACGACCAAGCGAGCGAATGTCATTCGCGGGGTTTACGGCCACACCACGCGTGGAGGCCGTTGTCAAACAGACACGAGATGATGAGAGATCTCTGGTGCCTGAAACGCGATAACGACGCCAGCTTTGGGAAGCGACGTTGGGTTAGACTGAACAATGGCTTACAGCGTGAAGGCGATAATAGACCCGCGCAAATTTGCGGCGCCACATCTGCGCTCTTTCCACGAAAAACACATTCCGAACGGGCAATATTCCATCAATCGATACAGTGAGCCTTCACTGTTTCAGCCCCAGGGTCGAGATAAAGCCAACATTCGTAGGAACAAGACTTGTCAAAAGGCGAGAAGCACAGTGGAATCGGGACGTAATGGCATGCATTGTTTCAGGTATAAAAGTGACGGCAATCAGGAAAGATGGTACGTGAAGGTGGCGCAGAGTAACCTATCAGCTTCCTCGGCCATCCTCGCGCCTGAAGCATGGTGAGAAGAGAAGGAATAAAAAAAAACAGATGGCATAGAACTAAGTGATGTCCGTGGGTAGACAAGCAGGAAGCGAGCCTATCCCGCTATGAGAAGCAAGCGATGTGGGTCCCTAGCGCCATAAGCGCCTTCTGCACCGCTTTTTCTCTCGAGAACGGGTAAAGGCCCCCCCCCCTTCCCCCCGGCGGGTTAAAAGCCCCTGGCATTTACGCAAATACTGTAGGCCATTGAAACTGAGTTGTTTGCTGCCGACGTCGTGTGTAAATCAATGGCCTGTAAAGGAAGCCGTCTGTGTACCACACGTCCCGTGGTAATGTGGCCAACTCAACTCCTGGTATCCGTTTTACAACCCAGGTTTATCTATGGCAAGCGATATGTAAATACATGGGCATCCGAGAGGGGAGTGGTGTCTGCGGCAGGGATAAGGACTATTCGGACGCGGGGGTCGAAAGAGGCTTGTGATTGTGGGGAACTTCACAGGCCTGCCAACGAAAAGTGGGATGACTGATATTAATATGAGATGCAACTGCGTGGTGACCGTCGTCGATCGGAGTTGCCGAAAACAAAAATAAAAACGAACATGGCGGGTGGTAGATAGGTTGAGAGATAGCCAGCCAGTCGAGCATCCCGTCGCGTTCTGCTCTGCTCTGCTGCCCCTCCCATCATCAAAACAGGTTTCCTTGTTTCTTGGCTCTTTACTCTTTATCTTTTCTCCATTCTCTCTTTCTTTTCCCTTTTCCTCCAGTCCATGGCAGTTCTCGTCCCCCAAGACTGGCACCCTCCCAAAGATCACCCAATGGACTCGCCCTCTTCCAACACACCAAACCCCTCCGTACCCCGCCAGCGCGTGTCCCCCCCCAACGATCCCTCTCCTGCGCCCTCTCCAATTTCCCCTCCGCAAACCCACCACTATCCCTACCCTGTACAGCAGCAACAGGCCGGATGGAACGCCCACGCCCAGCCTTTCTATCCCGCCGCCTTTTACCAAAACCCCCACCCGCAGCAGTACCCAATTCATCCTTCCCAGCAGGGCCAAATCCCCCCTCACGGCGCATATTTTGACCCCAATGCTCAGTTCGCACAATGGGCTTATCAGCACATGATGTTCAACGCCCAGCAACAGGCACACCAGCTCTCCCAACATGGCCCGCCCGCTTCCTCTCAACGCGGGCGCTCTGGCAGTGCCAGCTCGCCTGCAGAATATTTCGCCCAAAATCAACTCCATAATTTCAACTCATTCCCCTCTGGGACACCTCCGCCACACCCCTCCCAAGTCCCCAACGGCTACCGTACTGGCTCTACGGCGAACGGCACTGGCACTGGCACCGGCACCGGCACTTCTGCTCCGTACGACGGTTTCCATCCATATCGTCGCCCGAACCATCGTCAGCCCTCGCAATCTCCTTCTGACCAGCCCCCAGCTGGTGATTGGCGCCAGCAGGCAATTCAGCCTCCGTACGCGCGCGCCGATGCCGCTGGTTCGACCACGTCAGTCAACTCGACCGGCAGTGCATCCAGACAACGCACTTCTAGCTTACAAGGTTCCGCCAACGGCGGCACCGGCTCACCGCACCACCATTCTGCCAATGGCACCCCTGCTGGCAGCGTGCGCAGTCGAAACGGTCCGCCATCTCAGCAACAGCCGCATTCCCCCGCGGCCTCCATTGGGCGCAACGGTGGCAATAACACCTCTCCAGTCCCGTCTTCCAATTCAACGTCGGCGCGTCCGCATCATCGCAATCCCTCTTCCTCTTCTTCGGCTTCTTCCGTCGCTCGTGCTCCAGCTCCCTCCCCAAACTCCCTCCCGTCCGGTAATCCCGTCCTTCACGCATCGACCCCACGTCCGACGCGTCCTTCGCCGCTGTCGCAAGGCATGTCAACAGCTGAGAAGCGCATGTCACGTGATGATAGCGAGCTTCCCGAGCCTCTTCCGAATGCTGCCGCCATCCGCAGCGTCGGGCTCAAAGACCGACTGCGTCGCGTTCTTTCCATTAGCGCTTCGCAAGCCATCGACGAAGAGTCTGTATCCCCTGACTCGCCCGCGACTTCTTCAGGACTTCCTACTGCAGCCCCAGGACTCCAAAGCAACGCCGCCGACGCTGGCGACGCTGCTTCGACAGCTACGAAGCAAGCAAAGAAAAAGCGCACCGCTCTATTCAATTCCCGGCTCAACGCATCGACGGACAATATATCCCTCTCCTCTACCATGTCCTCCGCTTCGGTCGTTATTCGCAAACTCGGCTCCATCGGGAAGCTTGCTCGGCGCAACTCGCTCGCAGGCATCACATCCCTCTTCAAGGACAAAAAGGAGAGGGAGGGCAGCGACGAGAGCGCCGGAAAGAAGGGCAAAAAGAAGAAAGGCGAGAAGGGCGAGACTGTCGAGGCTAGCGTATCACACGTTACCGCTGAGCTCGACCGCCCAAGTAGCGAGTGGAGCGCGGAGCTCAACGGGCTTTCCCCTGCGGCTAAGCTTGCAAGACAGCATACCCTCAAAAGCAACGCAGAGGCAGCTGCCAGGGCGAAAGCCCAGGAAGAAGCGGTGGCGGCAGTTGCTACCACGGCTACTTCTACGACTTCTGACGCTGTTACCGCCACCACCGCAGGCTCCACTTCTACCCAAGCCGCAGAGCCCGTACCTACGACTTGGGAGAAGAACACCACCACCACCCGCGGTGCTCCCGGTACGGCGCGCGTGACTGAGGACGGCACGCGCGTAGTCGTTGAGGACGATGACTCTGCCAGTGAGGGTGACAGTGAGCACCCACACGATTACTCTGCCCACATCGAGGGTTGGGAGGATGAGGACTGGAGTCACATCGAGGAGGAGGAGGATGTCACCATCCGTCAAGGTCTTGAGCGAACGAGCCTCGGCGATGTCGAAGACGACCATGAACCATGGGCAATTGGCTTACGCCGGAGCGTCGAACGTGCACGGCAGCCTTCCAAGGGAATTCTTAAAAGTACGTGCACCGCTCGACTGTTTGCGTCCCCATTTCTCTAACCCGAGGCGTGCTTTCTCTCGTAGATGCCGACAATTACGACCAACGGACTTTCGTGGACACACCGGCCAACTACAGCCGTCATCGTTCCAACTCTTACAACTCGCATCCTGCCAAGGCTCACGAACTCGGTCCTCTCGCGCGCATCCCGTCACCAAATCCAGATCACATCGATGGTCTACGGCATCCGGCCGCTTCGCTCGGCTCCCCATCCTTCCTCCCGGCGCTTTCTTTTGAAGACGACGAAGGAGCACGGCCCGCGGCAGAACGGACGCTCTTCAACCACCCGAACTTCAACTCGAGCGCACCGGTGCTGAGTTCGGTGCTCTCCTCGCCCCCCACTCTCGCCCACCGCTCCGCGACGACGCCAGTGAAGCGACTGGCGTTTGCGAGCAACCTGAGTGTTTATGACACGTTCCCGTCGAGCGTGTACGACCGCCGCAGCGAGCCAGCGACGTGGAGCAGGCTTACACCCGCACTCGCTCAGAGGATCAAGGAGGAGCTGAATTCGTTCAAGATGGAGGAAATGGAGGTACACGCCTCGAGCCGGATCCAGTACGTCGCAATATTTTTTCATTTCATTTCCTCGAGTTGACGCTTTCGTAGTACCCAGTTCTTTGTTTAACGTCGCTGTGCCGTGCTATACGTTCTCGGTCGCGTTAATTAATATTACACGCCCCCAAAGGCACCACTGTTTCGTGCACGATCTGTCCCGACGCCACTCTCACGCCTGTTACCCCAACCCGGCATATAACTCAAGCACCTCCTCCCACGCAGCGCACGTTACACATTTCACTATGAACCTGTCTAGTCCATCCCTTTTTGTCCGCTTTCTCTCTTTAACACCGCTTTACCCTTGACTATACCCCGTCCATTGTAATGCATAACGACGCACACGGTGCCTGCCGCCACTCCATTCCCTGCCTTTCCTCCAAGTACGTTGTGTAAGTACCGTAACTCACCCACTCGTTTACACTCTCATGAATCGCTTTTGGATGGACCTTCTTTTCTCACCCTCTTTCAACTCTCATCGTCATCCCCCGTTCGAGACCACCTTTCTCCCCACTTTTTTTTTTTCACGTGCTTGCTAACCCTATATACTCCCATCACACCCCACCCCCGCCCTTGCGACCAATGTCACCGCGTCTGTCGATATCTGTTCCGGTGCTCTCTTGTTTTTTATTTGTCTGCATGCCACAATTATCCATAGCGGGTCCCCCTGTGCATAGTGCAATAACATTAAACAAGGGAAGTGTTGAGCTAGCTGCATAATCTATTCTTTTTTTCAGTCTCGTTTACTTCTGATACATTATCTGAGTGTCTTTGTCTTCGTTACCGGAGTTGCCGTCGCGTGAGTGGAAAACTTATTTGATAGGATATCACGCGCGGCTGTCGCACGACAAATTCACCTCACAACCCAAATGGCAACATTATCGCAAGTTGGACTATGGAAGCCCCCAATGTATTGTATATTCTGACGGTCTATATTACTCAATGGGCGTGGTTCTTGTGATGCTTCTGTGCAAGCGCAGAAAATGTCAGCAACGGTTTTCAAAGCCAAAAAAAACAAACGATACGTACTCAGGTGCACTGCAAGACGAGAAGCAAACGCGTGTGTCAAAAAACTCCGGCTTCAACAGAAAAGAGAAGCAAACGCACTCTGGTAGTCAATGGTGTACCCAAGTCCGAAGATGGCCATCACGGTGACAACGATGGGCGACGCCGAGGCGTTCTTGCCGTTGAAAGAAGCGTCCCTTGATGCCGCGTGCGGCCGCCTCTGGTGCGGGGCCCTTTGGGAGCTTGGAGTAGAACGCGACGAGGGGGCTCAAGTCGGCACCCTTGCCTGCAGACTTGGAAGACAGTTAATGATCGGGGAAGAAAGGCGAGGAACGAAAAAGAAAGCTCACGAGAATTGAAGGAGAGGCGATTTTGGGGGGGACGAGGCCCGAGAGTTGTCGGCGGACGAGGGATGCGTGCATCGAGTCTGTCGTTCGTTGTTCTGTGTGTGCTGTCTTGGTTGCCCGGACTTTTTGCTGGAGGCAACCTCGGGTAGGTGGATTATGTCAGCGGGTCCCACACTCTGTCCAAAGTCACTTCCATTGCAGGTTACCTCCGTACTATTCGACAAACGACAAACAATAACCTGTGGCAGCTATCAAAGATTGTGCTCGGATGACACGTCCATTCTGATGAGGGCATGCCATTCGCAACAAATATTATAGTAGGGGATGTCCTACGGGTTCCCCATATATCCATCACCGTGCTTGCGGGGTCGCACACCACATGATACGCGATGATTGCATGCCAGGTAACGTCATCCTCGTGTGCTTACCGTAGTCAAGATATGTCTCCTCGGTACAGCCCCCAGGTTCTCTCCCTTGTTCAAGACGATGATAGGCACCATAGTACGTCGTAGGAGACAGCATATGAAATTCGTACTTTCCTTCGCACTTCCGGGATAATGATTCCGCCTCGTTCGTGCCAATCCACGGCGCACAATAATTCCCCATCAGGCTCCCCTTGGGATCCCTGTGAGACTGGCAATCGAAACTAACGATAAGGGGTCTTTTTTCCCGCCGCGAATCACTGACTGGCACGCGGCCGTGTGCGCCTCCACACTGGCACCACCAGGGAATCTGAGCCCGAGCGTGCATCGTGCATCCACGGGCACACTGCGGCCATACTACGTAGTACCGCTAAATCTCATGACAGCTGCGCGCCCGTACCGCCCCCGCCCAGCCCCCGTGGCGTGAGCAAGACAACGCTGTGGCGGATCCAGGGCATGGCGCGGGACTCGGAGAGAAAGAGATGTAACATCATACACTTCGATCGGACCAACGAGGTGCGTTCTCTCTGCTCTTGTCTTTGAGCGCCGGCGCCCAGTCTTCAATGACAGTTTGACACATTCGCTCGTCCGTCGTTCTCGTCATTGATGGGCGGCCGTTCTCCTATAATCGGCTCGGTCAGTTTTCGTTTTAGGAAAAGTGTGAGACCTCTTCTTTTCTGTCGGGGGCTCCCCCTATTCGCGGTGCAACGCGAGGCAAAGGTCCTCAGAGAATCGCATCGTGACCTACCCTATAATTAATCTTTGCGGTCTGTTCCGTTTATGACATACGGCGTACGACGTGGGACGTCCCTATTTGCCAAGCCTGCGGCTACTTTACACGAGAATAAACACTCCAAGTGCGATGATTATGTCCTTGAGATATTACTGGGGTCACCATCCATAACAAGTGGGAGAATGCTCTTATTCTACATGACGGTGATTACAAGACAAGACTAGATACGGACCTCGCAAGGCAGCACCAACGAAACGATCCCAGCAGCGGGGTTCACTGTATGTACTCCAAGAGAACCGACGACCACACGGCCACACTTAATCCCACGATGGCGATGTGGTATATGCGTGACTCCGACTGGAAGATCCATTCTGCTGTGTTTGCGAAGGGCTTGATGGTGACCATTGAGGCGAAGTGGGGCTATACGCAGGAGATGCGGGGGCTACACAAATAAGTTTCTCAGGACCCATGAATCACGAAGCTCAACTCACAATATGCAGGCGACGCTGGGGAATAAGCTGGGGATGTGGGTGCTTGACCAAAGTGTGAGCATTAAGAAGAACCGAACTATTTAGCACGTACAATACTTGGGGGACGATGGTGAGGTGGGCGATGTGGGTGAATATTTTGGCGAAGCTGGAGTCATTAACGCCGGCGCTACAAGTCGGCGTACTGGTCAGTCGCATAAAAGTAATATAATATACTTTACTCACATGCTACGGGTTGAAAGGAAGGAAGAGCGACGGTCATTAGTCGGGGACGAGTATACGCAGAGACAGTACTTACTGGGTGAATCTGGAAGTATCGTGTATCAGGGAGTGTAGCAATGTTTGAAACAAACTGTACTTACAACGCGGAGAAGCTGGACTAAACGAGGGACTCGTCGGGGAGTATCGTGGAGAGGAGGGACTGAATGAAGGTGATTGTGGAGAATAGCGTGGGGATGTTGGAGAGAATGATGGCGACGTTGGCGAGTACCGCGGACTAGTTGGTGAATATCCAGGCGACGATAAGTTGAGGGCTGGGGAGGTCGGGGAGTATGTTGGAGAGGTAGGAGCGCGGCCGCGATCGTAGAATGGTGACGTGACGTATGGAGAAGTACTGAACGGCGATGTTGCACCTGCAAACGGTGACTGGGGAACATACGGCGACGTCGGCGAGTACACGTTCGGGGAACTGGGACTATAGCCGGGAGCTGCGGGAGACATCGCGCCCGCGTGTCGCGGACTCTGCCCGAAGCCACGGTAAGCAAAGTTGGCGGACTCTTCGCCGCCGTTCGATGCCAACGGAGAGAACGCAGCTGCCTCCCCTTTGTAGCTCTCTTGGTTCCACATAGGTGAGTTACTGTCGTATGGCGTCATGGCGACCTGCCCAGGGGTCATACCCGCGTCTACTTGCGCCGAGAGCATGCTTTGCATCGGTAACCTGTGGTCGACGATGACATCCTTCAGCATGTCCATATCGAGCGCGACGTCGAAGGATCCTGTGCCCATCGGAGCCATCTGACCGAACATGACGTTTTCTGCGATACCGTGGCAGTCGTCCCTCTCTCCTACAGCGGCGGCTTCCATGAGAATCTCGACCGTCTCCTCGAAAGATGATCGCATTAGGGCTCCAGTGTCGGCGCGGTTTATACCGTGTCGAGTGATGGCCATTAACGAACCGGGGTGAGTCATCAGGTCGCAAAGGAGTGCTAGATGTCTGTAGTTGACGTATGAGCCATCAAACTCGATGACGTTACGGAGCTCTCTCATGATCGCGGCGCGGGCTGCTTCGATACCAAGGACATTGAAGACCTCCACACAGTTATTCGAGTATGTGCGCGTAAAGTCGACACCGTCCAAGCACATCACCTGCGTGAGGTTCGTGCCGTCCGTTTCGAGCACCCATTCGGTGTGGACCACGTCGCCGGATTTGCCTGTGACAATGGTACCGTCCTTCTCAATGAAGGTCTTGTCGTGCTTCATGAGGAAGACCCGACGAATGCCCTTAACACCACGCAAGCTGATAGAGTTTAGCATGGTATTCTCCAATTGGCGAAGGAAGATGTCCTCCTCGATGGTGCCGATCCCGTCTTCGTCCTTATCTGCACCGCCAAGGACACGGCAACGAATGATAAGCTTCTCGGAGTTGTCCTCGCTCCAGATCACGAACAAGTCAGACTTGAAATTCTCTTTGATCTTGTTGGCGACGGTCTCCATAGTCAACTTGCGATCGATCATCTTGGTGCGGTCCATCTCGAGGCGTAGGAGCCACGGAGACTGTAGGTGCAACTGCTGCTCCATTTCTTCATCAGGAATGGCAAAGAAGGCCTCCACGAAGACTTGATCCTCCTCGATCACCGTTGACTGGGGGTCGGGATCAGTACCAGATTTCGACCGCGGCGGTGACGGTGCGAAGAGAGGTAAACGCGAGTTCCTGTTGCACGTTCTTCGCAAGTTCAGCGGATATGCTCAACTCGGGCTGTAGGTACACCGTAAGCGATGGCGTCTTGATATTCGTCGCGACGTTGATGATCTCCTTTAAACGAGGGACGCCGAGAGTCACGTTCTTGCTGGAGACACCGGCGTAGTGGAACGTGTTCAGGGTCATCTGCGTAGCAGGTTCGCCGATAGATTGCGCAGCGAGGGTACCGCACATCTCCCCTGGGTTAACGATCGACTGATTGAACTTCGTCTCGACCTCGCCAAGAACCCAATCGAATGCCTCCCGGGTGAGGTGATATTTCTCCAAGACGCGACGAGTAGCAAAGGACGCTCGCAAGTGCATGCAAAAGTTGAGTGTCGCATTCGCTTGGCACTCTCTGCTAATCGGGTCTTCACTGCGTACGACGACCAACTTCTTCTGCAGCTCCTTGACCGCATCGATGATATAGACGGGGTCAAGATCGCTTGGCTTGCGCCTGTCGATGTGGAATATTTGCATGGCGTTTTGCACGACGCGTTGCAAATTAACTGGTAGGTAATGGGGAATGTTGGCTGGTGTTCGAGGGAAAATGAACTCGCGGAGGATTCTGCGATCTTCGAGTAATTGTGCATATTCTTCGTCGAGCCGAGCCTGGAGCTCGAGAGAACTGTCGTCGATGCCAACCTGTAATACACCCGGAAGAAATCCGCCGGCTGGATCAGTGACGTCAACGCGATAATTATGCTCGAACTCCCGATCGCTGAGGTGGAACGTTTCAATACGCTGCCGCTCGATAAATGCGCCGTCCATCCCATCCTCCCCGTAAATAAACTGCAGTACGTCTCCGAGGGAATTCCGGACTGTGCCGTCGTAGTTCACCATCACGTCCTCCAGCGCTTTCACCAAGCGACGTTGGATGTAGCCCGTCTCGGCGGTTTTGACAGCGGTGTCGATCAGGCCTTCCCGTCCAGCCATGGCGTGGAAGAAGAACTCTTGCGGAGTGAGGCCCCGAAGGTATGAGTTCTCAACAAAACCCCGTGCCTCGGGGCTGAAATCGTCTTTAGTGAAGTGGGGGAGCGTTCGATGCCTGAAGCCAAACGGGATACGGCGGCCCTCTACCGACTGTTGACCCACGCACACGGACATTTGCGAGATATTGATGAAGGAGCCCTTCGAACCGGCGACCACCATTTGCTTGACGTTATTGTCGTCCTTCAAATGAGTTTGGGCATGTCGGCCGGAATCGTCTCGGGCTTTGTTGAGCTCGAACTCCACACCGCTCTCGAAGGATTCGCGGATTGTCATGCCGGGTGATGGCTTCAACTCATCTTTTTGCGCCTGTTGGATGAGATTGCGGACGTTCTCCTTCTTTTCGGAAATCTTCTGATTGACGAAGTTCATGGTATCTTTGTCCGCGATTGTATCCCCAATTCCGATACTGAAGCCGTTGTGGAAAAGCCAGAAGTTGACGATACACTGCAACCCGGTGAAAAGTGTTCGTGTTGCTTCCGCCCCCTTTTCGCGAAAGACGACGTGGACAAGTCCACCTTGCGATGCGCCGACGGTCTTCTTCTCCACAACGCCGAATATGATTTCACCGTTCTCAATCAGCATGCCATCGTCGAAGACCGGATTCGGGGACGGGCTGTCTGGGGCTCGGAAGATATTGATTCCTCGAGGGATGGCCATACTGAGAATTTGCTTGCCGGTCCACAGCGGCTTCGGCTTGATGATGGCGGGAGTCGGGACAGTCCCATCCCACTCCGGAACCCAAAGTAAGATGTTTTGCACTTGGTTCCAGTCCAAGAAGCAATCTCGAAGGGTGAACTTGCGAATTCCGCAGAGGGTATCTTGGACGATACCCATGACCGGCTTATTGGCTTGCGGAGATATGATCTGTTGCGCGTATTAGATAAGCCCTACCCGGAAGGTGTCGGAACTTACTTGTCTTGGGACCCATGCGATCTGACTCAACTCCGCACGAGTTTCCTCGCTTTGGGGAATGCTTGAGAGACTGTGAGACGATCGTTATGTGGTGTGTAATATGCGCGGACGTACTGCATGTTCATTTCGTCGCCATCAAAGTCCGCGTTATACGGTGGCGTTCTATATCAAGGTCACTAGCGGCGGGGGCTTCTGCTTGCAATTACACTTACACAGACAAATTTAAGCGGAAGGCTAGAGAGAAATCGTAAGGCATTTGTAACGGACATGAATGATAGAAGAAGACTCACTGGAATAGGGCATTAGACGGACTCGATGACTCATCATACTCATTTTGTGTAGGGACGGTTGGCGGTTGAACAAGACAAAACTACGAGCGATGAGAAATCACGATATTGGCAATAATATGGCGACCACTTACTCGCCATCCTTCAAGTGGCGCTCCACGATCCACCCGTATTGTAAAAATGCGTCCGTTTGCTTATTTCGACGGAGGTCGATGCGGTCGCCGGTGTCTCGCACTACGTATCGCGCTCCTGGGTAAGCATTTGGTCCTCTCCGAACAAGTTCCTGGAGATACGAGATATTGTACGGCGTCACTGGATTTACGTCGTCAGGATAGGGATGAAGGATGATTGTGACTAGGGCTCACCCCTCTCAGGAAAAGTCAGGTTCATCGCAATCGACCTTGGCACACCAACTTCATCTAATTCCAAATTCGGATCTCCCGTGATGACGGTTCGAGCAGAAAAGTCGACACGCTTGCCCATCAAATTACCACGAAGACGACCCTCTTTTCCCTTCAGCCGGGCGCGGATAGCCTTTACGGGACGACCCGACTTTTGCAGCGCTTGAGGAATACCCGCAATATCGTTGTCCATGTACGTCGCAACGTGGAACTGGGCTGCGTTCAATGGTGATGGTCAGAGTAGCAAACAAGATCCTGCAAACCTGAAGGAGTTGTTCATATTCTGTCACGATATGGGCAGGAGAACCTTCTTGTTCGCTCTTGCGCACATTGGTGGAGGCCTTTATGATCTCACCAAGCTTGTAAGTGAGATCGTCTTCGCTTCGCATGGTACCACCGTCGACCGCGATACTGGGCCGAACTGGGGGAGGGGGTACGGGAAGAACGGTCAAAATCATCCATTCAGGACGAGCGTATTCGTCGGAAAGTCCAAGTAGATGCAAGTCGGATTCGGAAATTTTCATCAAGGTGGTATAGACCTCCGATGGCGTGAATAATCGCTTGTCTTGGTGGACGCTTTTGATGTCCTAGAAGGCCAGTTAGTACACGATATAGATCGGTAAACCCTATCACAGACCTCGTCTTCGTCCTTGGGTTTCTTATATTGTAAAAACAATTTCAAGCCCTCCTTGCGGATTTGAGGTTGGAGGTGGCCGCATCCACCATGACCTTTCTTTGGTTCGTCACCATCAAGGTCACCCTCGTCCCTCTGCTCGTCGGCCTCACAAACCATCTTACTTTTGCAGTGGCTCCAGACGATGGCCATCCGAGTCTTCAGATCCCGAACATGTCGAATCTTTTCGGCGAAGTTGGGGTCCGACTTACAGCACACATTAAAAAATCGGAGATAAAAATGAGAGGTTAGCCTGAATGCAGACGGGACAATAAAACACCCTAGAACGCCACAAAAGACCAAATACATGACATGAAGAGCGATCAAGTGGCACGCCGGGCTCGCACCACTCAACTGCGTCACAGCGAGGGCCGCCCAGCCGTCCAACACAACAGTGACGCATTCAAGAATGGGCCACTGCATGTGGGCACGTTTGCACTCCTTGCTCAGCCCCCATTTCACCACACAACTGCGTGTCCAACCAGACCGGGCGGTGAAAGGGCCGACGCGGCGATCAAGCGATCGAAAACGCGCGCCAACCGCGCCACGGGTGGAAGAACGCCACGATTATCGAGGAACGAACAGCAGTGTGGGCTTGGGGTTCCCCACCATGGGTGGAGAGAGCCCCCAGAAAATTTGGGTGGTGGGGTGCGAAGCAAGTAGAAGCAAAAAACACGCCACTCACGATATCGGCTTTCAGCTTTCCACAGTTTACACATATACTCTCCAGGATCTTCTTCACTTTAACGATAAACCCTTTCACGAGAATTGGAATGAAAGAAAGCAACATTAAATGTGACACGCACCTGGATGGAAAACCGGCCTAGCCAACTCAATATGACCGAAATGCCCTGGGCACTCGGACATAGACTCTCCACAAGTCTGACACTTGAAGTTCCGGTCGATCGTACCCATACGGGGGTCCATCAGACCGCCGAGTTTCGGTCTGTGGCCGGTCTCATCCATGACTTCTGGATATTCGACCTTGACGACGGAGTAGGCTTTCTAAGAAGAGTCAGAAAATTTTTAGTGGAACGCGAGTAAAAGCAAAAGTGCTCACAATCTCCTCTGGGGAAAGAATCCCGAACTGAACCTCCTTCACTTTACGAATAGGGGCAGATGAGTGGGCAAATTGGTGACCGAGCATGGCTAAGAGACAGGGGGTAGGAACAAATGATTGTGATAAGGCGACGTAAAAGGATGAGGACCAAGAGACACCGGAGGGTCAAAGTCGGGTGATTATTAGTGAGAGTGTGTGTACTGTGAATCTAGAATGACACGAAGCCCAAGTCCAGAAACTTTTTGTGTGGTTTTGAATAAAGGAAAGAGGACACAAAGACGACGGGGCTGTGCACCGTGTCGCTGCGGAACGGTGGGGCAAAGACCAAAGACAATGTCTGGTATGTGCCTTTGTTGCGTTCTACGTCCTGACGGTAAGTGAGAGGAGTAGAGAGGAGGCTGAACCGACAACAGGTGACGGCAAGGTGGTTGTTCAAGGACAACGGGCGGTGACGAGGCCACTTGGGACTCCGCCAGAAATTATTCCGCGCTAGGACCGGCACCGCGACTGACCACAGCATGAGTCAGTTTGACTTGCAAAACTCACTGACTCGCAGCCGTTAATCTACATTTTCCAGTATGACCACGCAGCACAGTACCACAGTGCAGTCTTTAGAAATGTTTCTGTCTGTTATGCTGTTTGGCCTGACAATCGGGACGTAAAATTTATGGGTCCGGTATGTATGCCATAAAGATCTTTTTTCACGCTTGTTTCATGTGGGTTACGCTCATCATGTGATGTGATTACTTTTTGTCGCCTTGATTATGTAATTTATATGGAACTCGGAGTGTGAACGTGTGAACCACGGAAGCCGGTCCCTCGTAGCCGCTTACGCCTACGCTCCTGGCAGAACGTCCGAGCGATTGTATTAGCAACACTCTCTCTTTCTTCTATCATGTCTACGTTGAGCAGTTGGCTATGGGGAACAACTCAATTAGATGAAGCCGTTGGTATGATATGAATTCTGCCTCGTTGTGCACGGAATGTGACAGACACCTACAGACAAGGCCACATCAGAGCTCCTGCCGGCTGGTTCTGAAGATATTGCTCTCAACCTCGAAATATGCGACCAAATAAGATCTAAGAGTGCCCAACCAAAGGACGCGATGCGCGCATTAAAACGTAGATTGAACCACAAGAACCCTAATGTGCAGCTCCTGGCATTGACTGTAAGTACCCTCCATTTGGGCCTCCAAGGCTCTCGGAATCGTTTATTCACAACTATCCCGTTTAGTTGGCCGATGTATGCGTCAAGAACGGTGGAGACCACTTCCTTGTCGAGATAGCTTCCAGAGAATTCATGGACAACCTTGTATCTATCCTCAAGACACCCTCACTGCACCGCGACGTCAAAAACAAGATTATTCGTTACGTTCAAACATGGGCAATTTCATTCAAGGGGAAGCATCATCTCAGTTACGTTGAGCAAGTTTACAAGACATTGAAAGTCGAAGGCAAGTTGTTCACATTATTGGAGACATGTGGGTGCCAACGTAGATTCTAGGTTTTAATTTCCCTCCGGAAGACCTCGCCGTCGCAGGTTCGGCTCTTGTCGACACGCAAACCGCGCCGGAGTGGATAGACTCGGATGTTTGTCTTCGGTGTCGAGACCCTTTCTCGTTTACCAACCGAAAACATCACTGTCGAAACTGTGGGCGCGTATTTGACCAGAAGTGCTCTACGAAGACCCTTCCTCTCCCTCACTTCGGTATCACGCAGGAGGTGAGAGTTTGCGATTCGTGCCACAAGGAACTTACTCGGCACAAAGACAAAGTGTAAGTCCCCCGCCCCTTCGTGTAGTCAATCGCCTTGCTTACACCCCGTGACTTCTAAATAGTAAACATCGTCGATCCTCGCACGGTACAGCCCACCCTGATCATCGTCATGCACGCAATGTTGGAGACGCAGACCTTCAACGTGCGATACAATTGTCATTAGAAGAGGTCAGGCGTGCATGGTCAGCATGAGCGTCCGGGTTACATTCCGTACCAGCCAGACTCTTGGCAACTGTCTGAGCCCCCTTTGGTCGAGCACAGTCCGCGGCGACCGGCCCAGGCCGAAGGGGATGACGACCCCGATCTCAGAGCCGCCATAGAAGCCAGCCTCCGCGAAGCTAGTGCTCCGAAGCCAAGTGCACCAACGGGCCTCGAAACTCCCAGAGGCAATCAATCCTCGTTTTCCTATGCTGGCCAAGAGCACTCACAGTCTTATCTACCTTCCATTGCGCCAGCGGAACCATCTGTGCCGGCCCTTCCGAATTATGATCTCTCGCCGTCAGAGTCCGACACTATCTTGACATTCAGCCAAACGATCGAGCAAGTACAAGCACACGGCGGCGGGAATATGTCGCGGTTTCCGGCAGTGACGCAACTCCTCGATAATGCGAACAATCTGAGACCAAAGCTCGCGAGAAGTCTGGATGACGCTGGTCGTAAAGAAGGCACGTTTATTTGGGTCGTGTTGCGGTTCGTTTACTAACCCCAGTGCCGACACAACAGAGCTACTCACCGATATGAACAACAAACTTGCTCAGGCGGTCAAGTTGTATGACCACATCTTGACACAGCAAGTCTCGCGTCCCACGTGGCGTCAGCAACCCACGTCGCCTACTGGGCAACATTACGGGCAATGGAATCCCGAGCAATCTCCGGTTGCACTTCAACCACCCCATGCTCCTGCAGCTCAACTGTGGCACCAACCAGCTGTCTACACGCCTTCGCAAGCCTACCAGGCCCCCGCTAGTGTCGATACACCTTATTCTCCACCCTCGCACTCACCTCAACAGGCTTGGGCTCAACCCTCTTATATGTCTTCCGATGCCAGTCCTGCTCCTGTAATCACTGCATCTCAAATGAACCCGCACTATCAGTCAGTCCCTGCACCGCAGTCCCCGGTCCAGGTCTCCCAGCAATACCAGTACGCACACCCAAGTCAGCCTGTCTCTATCCAGCCACCTGTCCCACAAGCGCCTGCGCCAACGCACGTGGGACGTGCGCAGCAACAAGGGGCTCCTGCTCCAGTACAGTCCCCGACAGTACAACGACAAATATCTTCGCCTCCGCCCGTGCATCAGCAGCACCCGTCGCGGCACAACACCCTCGCGCATGCAGTATATGTACCACCAGCGATCTCACAACACCAATACGCCCATCCAACCGCTCCTGCGCCTGTTCTTCCGAGTTTCCCATCCGTTCCAACGGCACCACCGACCATCCCATATGAGTCTTACGAGAGTGCATCGTCTGCGGTGGAACAGCCGAAGAAAGAGGCGCTTTTGATTGAGTTGTGAGACGACGGTGGCGAGCTTGCTCTTCTTACGGTTCTACGAATTTTTTTAATGTACCGCGGTTATTAGCCGCTGTAAGTACAATTATCCGTGTCCCTGTGACTTGAAATGTTTATTTATATGATGATGGGAGAGTAATAACCCGAAGGGGCGACATACTTAAATACCTTCTCGATCTCTGAGTCACTGTCCTTGGTCGGTCCAGAGCGGACCGGGCCATGGAATGATGCGAATTGCCCGTTTGGAGAGCGACCTTGACATCGACCAGACCACGACACTTGAACCAAGGATGACACACGACACCTGACGTACTTGAACCGGAGCCCGCACGACAGGGTGGACTGATGCGGAAGGACTTGGTTGGTTGCCATTTTGTTTTCAAGCAAACTCGTCGTTGATCTTGTGGCAAGCAACACACCTTTCGCCAGCCGGCAAAACCTCTGGACCCCCCTACGCCGCGAGCGTCCACTCTAGGTCTTGATCGCCTGGCCTCTGAAAAACGTGCCGCTGCCGCACAGAATGGAGGTGATGCAAAACGGCTACGCTTCGATAAAGGGGATGCGCAATTCAAAGGTGAGCTCCCGCCTGCTTTCCTTATAGTCGTTATTCCGACCACACACCCCCAGTCCCCTCTCTTCCGGCGTCTCGTATGAGTCATACACGTCAGCGTGCCGAGGAAACCCCTTCCCATCCTGGTGGCCTTTCAGCAGAGGGTCGCAACCGACTCGAGGAATATAGACGAAAGCGGGAGCATCAACGCGGTGAGTTTACTCCATTTTTCTCCCTATTTTTCTTATTCGTTCGTTTCAGAGGGTATCGCTGCACACCAAGACAAAAAGGACGACCGACCGCGTGGCTTGGATGACTTCCAACGCCGTTTAAATCGCGACCGCCAGCGAGATAGAGGTCCAGGGCAGAGTGATCGTCCACGCGGGTGGGAAGCGACTCCACGTTCGGAACGGAGCACATTTCGCGATGATGCGCCAAGTCTCCGCGTTCCAAACGTCAGATGGGACTCCACACCGCGTGACCGGCGTGACGGCGATGGTGGTGGCGGGTGGGGTAGTGCGGGCTCTCGTGGTTGGGATGCGCCTACCCCAAGAGCATCGCGCGGTGGCAGTCCTGACGATGGAAATGTTGAGCTTGATATGCGGGAATGGGAAGAGGAGCAGGTGCGCCTCGACCGGGACTGGTATATGGGCGCGGAGGAAGGTGGTTTGGTGGGCGACGAGGAGCACAATCCGCTCGCACAATATGAAGACCTCACCGTGGTCAAGCAGGCGGAGATAGCGAAGAAACCATCGGTATGTCCACTTTCGATGGTTGCGCTCCATGTACAGCTGACAGTCTCTATAAGAAAATATCCGCTAAACAAGCACAATACGTGCGTACATGTTTTTCTCTCCTTTCTCTCATTTTCATTTTCATGACCCGGTTCATTTACAGAATGCGGACAACGACCTTTGGGAAGCTAATCGCATGGTTACCTCCGGTATCGCAACTCGCAAAGGTGTCGATTTGGACTTCGAAGACGAGTCGCAGTCAGCCGTCCATGTGATGGTGCACAACCTCAAACCGCCATTCCTCGACGGTCGGACTGTGTTCACCAAGCAACTCGACCCGATAAATCCAATCCGTGACCCAACGAGCGATATGGCTATATTTGCTAAGAAGGGCTCTGCACTTGTGAAGGAAAAGCGAGAGCAGGCGGAACGAGCAAAAGCCGCAGCAAAATTGGCTGCATTAGGTGGTACAGCGCTAGGTAACATCATGGGGGTCAAGGACGAGGAAGGAGAAGCAGAAGGTGCGCGATCACAACTCGCTGTAGTTGAACAGGACGCTCACGAAAAAGGGATTGGCATCTATTCACAGCGGCAGCCGAGGCACAAGCGAAAAACGGAACAAAAGAAGACTATAAGGGCGACTCCAAGTTTGCCAGCCATTTGAAAACTTCTGCTGGTGTGAGTTCCTTTGCAAGAAACCGGACGCTCCGTGAACAACGAGAGTATCTTCCGGCTTTTGCTTGTCGTGAAGATATACTCCGAACGATTCGCGACAACCAAGGTGCTATCTGCTCCACCCTATCCTGCATGTTGACTGACGGCCTATTCTCGCGTAGTGGTGATTGTGATTGGCGAAACCGGGTCAGGGAAGACAACGCAGCTCGCCCAATTTCTCTACGAAGACGGGTACTGTAGTCACGGCATTATCGGTTGCACGCAGCCCCGTCGTGTGGCCGCGATGTCCGTCGCGAAGCGCGTCAGCGAGGAGATGGAGTGCAAGCTTGGTGGGCTAGTGGGCTACGCGATCCGGTTTGAGGATTGCACGTCGGCAGAGACCAAGATTAAATGTGAGTTGACGGAATAAGGTGCGGCCAAGCCGAGCTAACATTGTCTGTTCGCTAGACATGACTGATGGCGTATTGTTAAGAGAGTCGCTAAACGAGGGGGATCTGGATCGATATAGCGTCATTATATTGGACGAGGCGCACGAACGGTCCCTCAGTACAGACGTGCTAATGGGTCTCCTACGAAAAAGTGCGTCAATTTGTTGCTCTCTTACGTCGGCCTCCAAATAACCACATCTGTAGTCCTTTTGCGCCGACGTGATTTAAAACTTATCGTCACGTCTGCCACCATGAATGCTGAGAAGGTAGGATCATTGGCTCCTGATGTACACTCGGCGAAAGCTAACACTTTTGTAGTTTTCTAACTTCTATGGAACTGCACCTTGTTTCACAATCCCCGGCCGCACCTTCCCTGTTGAGACGTTCCACTCCAAGTCACCCTGTGAGGACTACGTGGATAGTGCCGTTAAGCAAGTCCTCCAGATCCACCTTTCACTTCCTCCTGGAGATATACTCGTATTCATGACAGGGCAAGAGGATATTGAGATCACTTGTCAGGTCGTACAAGGTGGGAGCCGAAATCACGAATTTTATCAATGCTTACAACCTCTTAGAACGCTTGTCGCAGCTGGACGACCCGGCTCCGCTGGCCATTCTCCCTATTTATTCTCAGATGCCTGCTGATTTGCAAGCAAAAATATTTGAGCCGACAGCAGACGGTCGACGCAAGGTCATTGTCGCCACCAATATTGCTGAAACATCTCTGACGGGTATGGGGTGATATTCACTATATTCTACGACCGTATTAATAAATATTTGCAGTTGATGGCATCCTCTTTGTCGTTGATTCAGGGTACTCTAAGCTCAAAGTATACAACCCGAGGGTCGGCATGGACGCCTTGCAAATCACCCCTATCTCCCAGGCGAATGCGAACCAGCGGACTGGTCGTGCGGGCCGTACAGGCAGTGGCTTCTGCTACCGGTTGTACACAGAGATGGCCTACCGTAATGAATTGTTCGAAAATACGATTCCGGAGATTCAGCGTACCAATCTTGCAAACACCGTACTTCTACTCAAATCACTTGGCGTCAAGAATTTGCTGGAGTTCGACTTCATGGACCCGCCTCCGCAGGTAAGCCATAATCCGGCCCACAACTTCACTCAACGTGGACACTCAACGTCTTGCAGGCGAACATCATCAATTCAATGTACCAGCTATGGGTCCTAGGGGCCCTGGATAATGTCGGTGACCTAACACCAGCTGGGCGCAAGATGTCAGAGTTCCCCATGGAGCCGTCCATGGCTAAAATGCTCATTACATCCGTCGATTACAAGTGCTCGTCCGAGATGCTGACGATCGTTTCGATGTTGTCGGTGCCCAGCGTTTTCTACCGCCCCAAGGAGCGGATGGAGGAGGCAGATGCGGCGAGAGACAAGTTCAATGTTCCCGAGAGCGACCACATGACGTTACTAAACGTTTTTAACCAATGGAAGAGCCATGGGTACGTCACGATGATAGCCGCTACGAAGACGCGATGAGTACTGATGGATCTGCGCTAGGTACCGGGACGAGTGGGCGATGCGCCATTTCTTACACCCAAAATTGCTCCGCAAGGCACGCGAAGTGAGAGTGCAGCTCGAGGATATCATGAAATTTCAAAAAATGGAGATCATTTCTGCGGGAACTGACTTTGATATCATACGGTACGCTATTCTTCTTCTTTTGTGTCCTCTATTTGTTGAGCCGATCTTCAGAAAAGCGATTTGTGCTGGATATTTCCATCAGGCGGCTAGAGTAAAGGGTATTGGCGAGTTTGTAAACATCCGTTCTGGTCTGCCGACGCATCTACACCCTACAAGTGCACTGTCTGGACTTGGATGTATGTCACACAGCCAAGCATTAACATTTGATTTTTAACTGACTGCTTGACCTATTAGATACACCATCATATGTCATCTACCATGAACTTATTCTCACGTCGAAAGAGTACATGACACAGGTGACAGCGGTAGATCCATACTGGCTTGGTACGGTCCCTATACTTCGTTTGTCTGCTGGCAGCTACTGATACGCACACACAGCCGAGCTTGGTTCTGTGTTCTACTCTGTGCGCGAGAAGAACTTTGACGGCCGTGGTGCGCGGCGGCAAGCAGATCGAGAGTTCTCGAAGCGGGCGCAGCTAGAGACGGAGATGGCAAAGCAGCGCGAGGAGTGAGTCGATTCCTGTCCTCCACTAGATATCCTTTAGGTCTGATCACACTTGCATCATCATAGAACCGCAAGGAAAGTCGAGGAGGAAGCTCTTGTTGCCAAAACAGCTGGTGTGTCCTTATCACGGATCGCAGTGCCCGGGACACCACGTCATGTGGGCATCGGATCAGGCTCGAGGGTCACAGCTACGCCGAGGAAACGTCCAGGAGGTATTTAGGAGTGGAGGAGCAGTACTTTATCTGTCTACAGCACACTATTTAGATGTATTACATGTCACGTCGCGCGTATCATATATCATACACCGCACGCGGTTAACACTATGATAGGTGGATTCAGGCTTGACTAAACCGCCTCGAGCTCGAGCTCAAAAGTCTACTACGAGACGAATCGTTGGCGCTCCTGAGGTGAGGGCATGCGAGGTGACTCCAACCTCGAAGGCGATGTGAATGTTACATGATGAATGGCTGTACCGACTTGTTCGGTCAATGTGTGGTAAACGAGATGACAACAATGCCCACCTGCTCAGAGTAGGACACCGCGTCGCCCTCACCAGCGACCTGTAAGCCAATGCTCCGGATGAGTCGCCATGGAATCATAACTTGGCCAACGTATCGCCCAGCAGGATTGGCGTCTGCGCCCATGCGAAACTCCTCCGTGTTCAGGAGGAGGATGTTCAGGCTCTTGTCCGTACCGACGAACGTGCCAATGAAAGCACGGCTGTCGTCTGTGATTATGCGAAGAGTGCCGCGGAAGATGCTCTTGAGGTTCTGAATAGCCTCGGTGTCTCGCATATCAGAGTAGAAATAGGGCCACGCGATGCCATGACAAACCCCGCGCTGATGAACCCGTTCGAGAGCAACGCAGCCTTGGACATGCAAGGTCAATACCCATCCTCGAATACTCACAAGTACTCCGTCATCCTACCTACCTACAACGAGCGCAAGAACCTGCCCATCATCGTATGGCTGCTCTCTAGGGTTTTTACTGAAAAGTGCGCGCCGCCGTGTTTGCGTTACTAGCAGAAGTCTTACTTTTACTTTTTTTTTTTCCCCTTCCTCCTTCACTCCGTTGTTGGTTATAAATGGTTGCTAATACCCGTCGGTGTAAGTATGTAGTGAGCTCGCCTGGGAAGTGATTGTCGTCGACGACAACAGCCCCGATGGCACGCAAGAGGTCGCGAAGGAGTTGATCACCACCTACGGCGAGGACAAGATTGTCTTGAAGCCACGCGCTGGCAAGCTGGGACTCGGGTGAGGAAATAGCGTCCACCACTATTCCACGACGCTCAATGCATGGCGCAGAACCGCATACATCCATGGCCTCAACTTCTGCACGGGGGACTTTGTGATCATCATGGACGCCGACTTTTCTCATCATGTGCGTCTGTCGTCGTCCGCTCACCACATCCTGAACCCAACCTTTTCGACACAAGCCGAAATTTATACCCCAGTTTATCCGGTCTGTTTTGACCCATCTCCCCTCCTTTTTATGGCACGGGACTGAGTAAGATGCCCCTCTCCAGCCTACAACAAGCGCATAACCTCGACATCGTCACGGGCACGCGGTACCGCACGGCCTCCAGCCCGCCCATGTCTGGCACGGCGCCAGGCGGCGTCCACGGTTGGGACCTCAAGCGCAAGTTCGTCTCCCGCGGGGCCAACTTTCTCGCGGACACCGTCCTCAACCCCGGCGTCAGCGACCTCACGGGCTCCTTCCGCTTGTACAAGACCGCCGTGCTGAGGCACATCATCACCCTCACCGTCTCGCGCGGTTACGTTTTCCAGATGGAGATGATGGTGCGCGCGCGTGCGCTCGGATACACGGTCGGCGAGGTGCCCATCACGTTTGTGGATCGTATTTTCGGGGAGAGTAAGTTGGGCGCATCGGAGGTCGTCCAATACGCCAAGGGCGTCTGGACACTTTTCACGACGGTATAGACCGAATACACTAGTTTATCGCACGTAATGGCATGGGGGCAGCGCTTTCCTCTTTTTTTGGTTGTTATCCGATACACCAACGTTGAATTCAGTACCATCGGTCACCATACAGTGTCATGGAGCATAGTCGCCACTCTTTCCAATCAAGCTCGCAGACGTTTTAGCGTCCAAAAACAGCTCGTTCATCTCCCCAATGTCCTCGAGCCCGATCTGATCACGCCCAGACAATCTTGCCAGAATTGATGCGGGTGTTAGTAACTGTATCGCGTATCTGCGTCAACACATAAATTGTCAGCAGCGGTGTCAGCAACCACACGACGAAATTTACCGGAGGGAGGACTTCTCGCCCTCTGCGGCGAGCCTGTCAATTACACCTTCCCCAAGTTTGAGGCCCTCCGTGTTCGCGCGGAGCTGAACAACTTTGGCAACTTGGTCACGCGTGTAACCATCCGTTTTCACGATTAGGCAGCTGTTGGAGACGATGAGAACGACAGTTGTGGGGAAGAGTAGATCGAAGCACACCGATCTAAAAGGTCCGTAGGGATGCCATGTGGGGCAACGATGTCCGTCGTGCCCCGTACAAGTGAGTTGCCGCGATTGGTAGCAAGTATCACCGTAGGCGCCATAGGAGATTCGAGTAGAGCATTGAGGTAAGTGAAGCACTCAATGTCGAGCATGTGGACCTGTCACAATCGGTAGGCATGGGGAGAAGACGGTCGGAAGGCGACATACTTCGTCGATAAAGACAACGCCAGGAACAACTTCTGCTACCCCCTGGTCGACATAGCTCTGGACGACCTTGTTAACTTCTCGTCGCAGTTTTTCTGTCACCTCCGTCCTGCCGCTTTTTACGAGACTGCCCATAACGCTCATGATATCTTGTCCGCCTTGCGGCCGCGCATTCGCTGCATCAAGGTCACCAAGCGTGACGTCTTGAACAAGTTCCTTGCGCTTGTGAACATCACCTTTGGGAAGGGGCACGTACGTCTCTGATTCTAGATCATATGAAGACGCGTAGGCATCCGAGCGGCCAACGCGCTGTAGATCATAGTCGAGGCATGGTCAACGGCAAGCGAAACGAGCAAACGGACAAGCAAATACCTTTACTGCGCCCGTGTTGGCCTCGATATATATCACATCCCCGACGAGGATCTTTTCTTTTAGGATAGCCTCGTATATTGTTGGGTCAAGACGGAGCTGTTTGGTTCCCTTGACCGTTTTCAGGCCCACGATGACATGCGACACGGTCTTGCCGTAGCCACTGAGCGGGTTCTCAGACTCTGACGGTGTAAGCTCCGTCACTTCGCCCTCATAAACTTCCTTCGTCTCCTTTATCCGCAAGCCTAAAAGAGGTAAATTTGAATAACGCGCGAAAAGGGGGGTAAGGCGCGAGGAACCGGGTGAACGTACCAATCGCGCGGCGGAAAGCCTCTGCGAGCACCTCAGTCTTTTTGACTTCTGTGGAGTACACCTCCGAGCCGACCATGGGACAAAATGGCACCTTTGCGCCAAGTTCATGCGAAATGGCCAACGCGAGCGCAGTTTTACCCGTACCTGGCGCACCGACCAGGAGCAGCGCGCGACCGGAGAACTTGCGGGATTTTACGAGTTCGACGGCTACCCCGCATGCCTGAACGTAGCTTACGATGAGAAAGGTGGGGGGATAAGATTTGACGGGAACGCGTACCTCGCGCGCGTTGTTCTGACCAACAAAACCTGCACCATCTGCGGTCGCGAACCCTTCTGGGGTAAGGCCAAGGGCTTTTATGTGTGAATGAGGGGCGATACGCGAGGAGCGCGCTACAGATGCTGTTGAAAGTGGCGGGAAAGCATTGTGTGTGGGAGGCGTGGGGGTCGTGGAAGTCGAAGGCTTCATCGTGGTCAACAATGTCGCGAGGCGCGAGACGCAAGCAGCTAAACTTGGATCCGCAGCGTCAACGAGTCACTCAAAGCTACGCTCATTCGCGACGACGTCGACAATGTCACTGACAACGACCACCGCTGCTATGATTCGCCAATCATCTCGCCTCACCCGCACTGCTCTTCCCTGTCTCTATCGTCGTCAACTCGTTGCTCATTTCGCCATACCAAACTCATATCCAGTTCCGCTATTCGACAAATTGCCTCCACGGAGGACGTTTGTTTCCACATTGCTGCGCAGAGCAGCACCCGCACCGACACCAACCGCAACCCAAGCCGTTCTGCGCCGTTCACCGACAGCGGAGGACATCGAAAACGCGGAGCTGGACTTGGAGCCCCTAGGACAAACTGATGCCCAACTAGCTCTCACTGAGCGTGCGGCAGATGTCCGTCGTTACTTTACTCCTCCGATTAAACACTTAATATAACTTATGAGCAGCAACTTCGTCGAATCTGTTCACAAGATGACCATTCCGGCTCAGCCCTACGAGTCTCTGTGGAGTCGGGTGGTTGTCACGGATATCAGTACAAGATGGAGCTAACTCAGGAGAGCGCTCCAGAGGACTAGTACGCCCAGTCGTTCTCTAATTTTTACCTGAGGCTGAGTAACGTCCTCAAAGCGAGTTTGGACACCCCCTCGTAACTCAGGCGCGTGTCGTTGTAGATGCGGTCTCTCTGAACCTTTTACGCGGTTCTACGATCGACTTTGCTACCGAGCTGATTGGCAGTTCATTTCGTGTAATAGATAATCCGCAAGCCGTCGGTGCCGGCTGTGGATGTGGTGTCAGCTGGGAAGCGAAGGCTTAGATCCCCACAGTAACCAGTAAATTTGTGCTGGTTTTCACGGCGTTCTCAGTCCATCTTATACCGCTCTTCGGAGACGGGAGAGTGCAAGGCACCACTGCAACGCCACCACTAGATCTCATCATCAGTGCACTCAAATTCAGGGAAAAAGATCGCCGTTCATGTACCCTGGGCCGTGCCTCCCCTAAACTAGTCTCTTTGCGTATGTGGCAGGTGACATATACAGAGTCCATGTTACCCTCTAACCTCGATACTACAAATCCCGCCCTCGTGCCGCTCGACGTTCATCCATATTCCAGCTTCCGGGCGCTTATTCTAGTCATGTCAATAGCCTCCGCATGCCACGCCCGCTATGTCACATGGGGCTTCAGGTGGCCAGATGCTTGGACCCAAGTGAATTGGGTCAATTGGTCTCCGATTGTTGTATTATCTGCGAATCATCGGATCAGGTGGAACTTCGAATCTAGCCTAATCTACAATCGGTGCAAGGTGAGCCGCGGGTCTGCACGTTGTGAGCCAACCAAGTGATTGACTTGACCCGGCGTCAATGAGAAGATGGAAAGACTCGGAAACAGGGCGTCCTTGTTGCCACACCACCAGAGTGCGATATTACCAAATTATATCAAGTGACCCACTTTGGCCGGCGCCAATGCCACGGTGATATGGTTCATTGAGCAACTCAAGGGGCAGCCTGAGGCAGTAAGTCCCGGAACCCGCGGCACGTGACAAGTCTGCTTGATCGGTCTTCTGTTAAGTAGGAGCGAGACGGACTACAACATCTGCATTCTGCGTGGCGAGCCATGCCCGCTGAATGTTGAAACGCTACTCGTAAGGCTCCACGAGAATACCCAACGCGTCACCCCTTTGGTTTTACGTCCTCGGCAATATCAATCTTCCCATTTCAGTACGTGATCTGCGACCTCGGTCCTTTTTTTTGGAACCATGTTTATTCCGGGATAGCATGTACAGTAGAGATGACATGCGACATGGTAAGCGGATTACTCACCAGACCATTTAGATAGTCGAACGAGTCGTGGTGGTACTATAAGTAATAATTGAATTGCGAGCCATGCCCGTGCGACCTCGGTCGAACCTTAATCAAGACCTCGATATAGGCCTCAATACAAGAATACAAGACAACCCCATTCCGACTGCAATAGTTTCAGCTACACGATAACCCTTCTACCTCTTCTACATTTGAGTACATCTCGTGTTGGTTTCATTTTGTACGTTGCCTTGCGTACACTTCCACTGCACCCAAGCCTCAATCTAAGCTGCCTTGGGCCAGTCGATCCGCCACACGGGCTGCCTTACCCGATGTTCGGGCCTTTTAGAACAGTACCCCCCTTTGGTTCACACGGCCCCTGGTCCTGTCTAAAACACTGTATTCTTTTTGGTTATATGATCTCCCGGAAAATGAATTCCCTTCGTGAACGCTCGACTCTGTCAACCACGGTCTGATGTTAGTGGTTCTCGCTGAGAATGAACGACAGACGCCGTTGGGGATTTATACGGACCACCATGCGGGATTGACAGCCCACCACCCCTATCCATTGACACTGGAGTGCTTTGAGTCTAGGGAACCCTTCTGCGAACCAACCATATTCATTCATTATGCCTGCTCTGATTCCCGTCGATAATATCCTGGGAGCTTTCTTTCTCGGTGTAATATTCTCATCAATGTAGGTGTCTCTCCCTCTATCTTAACAGAACTGACGTAGGGGGTGTAGATTGTACGGAGTGACATGGCTCCAAGTATACTCGTATTTTTCTAAGCACTGTGAGGGCGACAGGCTCTTTTTGAAGTCTTTTGTGAGTGTTCAACTTCTTCTGTTCCTCCCCCTTCTTAAGGTCTCGCGTCTAGGTCGCATTACTTTTGTATGGTCCTGTTAACCTCATCGTCGGCACATGACTTACTCAGAACAGAATATTGGATACGCTGCAGTTGGCCTTGGTCGTTCACGGATTTTATGTCGCCGGGGTCACCAATTTTGGTGATTACTTGGCAGATCTTAGAGCGCCATGGTGTGTACAATATCCCACATCACCCGAGGCTGATTAAACTCAACGACCGTTCTAGGAGTCTCAAGGTCCAAAGTCTTATTGGAAGTATGTCTGTCCCCCCAACTTCGCACGTGCACCTTTGAACACAACCACTTCCCAGTCATCCTTACCTGTTCTGTCCAGCAGTACGTCTCGCACCCTTCGACTTCGGTCTAAATGCCGTCTTACCATGCGTTAAACTCTCGTGTTAGATTTTACGCCTGGAGAATTTACCACCGTACGCATCTCGTAGAATCAATCGAGGGCATCTAACGTGCCAACACCTTGCGTGACAGTGAGCATGGGTCGGATCCACGTACCTGCATTTATTGTGATCTATTTCCTCGCGGATGCCTTTCCGTTTGCTGATATGCTCATATTCTAGGTGATCCTGTCATTGGCCGAGCTAGGTAGGGGTTGGGGCTGCCTTGATTGTTGGCTCCCGGGGAAGCTTACAGTATCCTCCGATAGGTCTTGGGATTGGTGCGCGATGCATATGTTCTTAATTTAGTTCTCCAACCTTAATCGTCTCTTCTACTCTTCAGTGTACCTCGTTCATTGGCAAGTCACATTACAGCTGCTATTCTTGTCTGTGATGTTGCTTATTCTTCACTCTAGCTTTCAGTACCCATATTTTGACCAAGCAAAAGTTCAGGTCGTACGTCCATCGTTTACATATCTTTTCATTGGGTGCTTGATCGCGAAATTGTAGCCAAACTTGACCGCAGGCCTCTCGATACAAGTGGCTTGCGACTTGACCATCACCGCAAGTATGGTGTACTACTTACTTACGCGACATGAAACAGTAGTGAAGCGGTGAGCAGATCTGTCGTACGTCAGTCCGACTGTCGAAACGACCGACTTGCCCGAGCAGGGCTAATCTTGCGATCACCACGGTGCTTGCTCTTTATTGTGTAAACAGTGGGGCGCTCACTCTGTTCGTACCCTTAATTTTTGACCTGTTGCATTCGGTGGTCTCACTTTCTTTACAGTGTATTTTCAATTACTTGCCTAATCACGGTACGTAAACGACGTAACAATAACCCCAATATGCTATTAACCCTTCCCAGTTTATGCGATTCTCTCATACCCTTATCTACGCTCCCTTTTTCTTCGTACTCGTGCGCCTCTACGCGTGCGCTTTTATGGCCGTGTTAGTCCGCACGCACTTCCCGTGCTTCTCCGTTTCTAACGGCTTTTCTCTCTCTCGAATACAGACTCAACTCGCGTAGCCGCCTCCGCACGTCTCTCAACGCCGAGGTCGTAAAAGGAACGATGATTTCCTTCTCTCACGGTACTTCCACTCTCAGTCACGTCGGGGGCTCAGACGTAACCAGTGCCGGTGCTGGCGCCAGCGCCTCCAATGCGGACGCCATCGGCCCCCGGTTCGCTACACAGAACACCATCAGCGGCATCTCACGGACAAAGGTGAGTATGCTGCGATTTACCGAGAGTGAGTGGCGGGGTCTCGGTGAGGTCGACGGTGCGAAAGCCGATCATGAGCGGACTTCCTTCGAAGTGTGATCGTGCCGTGAATCCCTGACCTCCTTTTGTGCTGGAGAGGGCTGGTCCTTGACAGATAGATACGTAGAGTTTGTCGATAGGCTCTATCATACCACACATCGTTATTTTGGGCATATATTACTGAGTATATCGGGTTTGTAACATATCAAGAGGGATACCCACCGCACTCAGTTTCTATCTGCTACAGTGATATATCCACTGCTGGTACGGTGCAATGCATTTGCTGCAGTAATGCCATAGCATCTACCGCCACCCAGATGAGCTGAATGAGATGGAGGGCCCTATAGCTAACTATGATGAAGCAGGTAGCATCAGGTACATATACCCACGGTGTTGGGGTTCAGCCTGCATAGTACTAATGTATATGGGCAATGAAGTTTAGAACCTTGGATAGAGGCTGTGGGAAACAAGGTGGGAAAGCCAGGAAGACCGCATGTTTATAACTACGACGGGATTTGATGTCGCAATTTTTTGTTTATTATTGGAGGGCCCTGGGAGGTCCAGGAAACGTTGGGAGACCACACCCATCCCACGAAACAATGTTAGTGTGTGTGCGACACCTCTGTTGACTCGGATCAAGGTCCCTGCAACTCCAAATTAGGATTTGGAGAACGAGCCGAGGTTTCAGATTTTTGAGTTTGGTGCAGGTGTCTCGACGTCGAATTACCATGCTTGGCGAGATCAATCGGTACAAAATTTGGATTTGGAGATGATTTGGTGCACAAAATCGTTACGGGAACTTGAAGTCATCCAGTTTCTGCCGCTCGACAACCCCCACTTTTCTACATCTCGTGTTGGTTCCGCTTTTCAGGTTGGCTTGCATACACTTCCACTGCATCCAAGCCTCAATCCAAGTTGCCTTGGACCAATCGATCCGCCACACGAGCCAAGCAGACCGGGCCTTCCTAAATTTGGGTAGGATAAAGTGTGACTGTCCAAATAATGGGCGGCCTTTTGAAACGGTATCTAGAACGGTATCTCCCTTCGGTTCAAGCCCTGTCTGAGACAGGACTGTATTCTTTTGGTTTATGATCTCCGGGATTCCCGTCGTGAACCCTCGACTCTGTCGGCCATGCGGTCTGATGTTAGTGGTGTTCACTTCTCGGTGAACACCTGAACACCAGATTTGATGTCAAAGTATTTGTTAATAAAGGTATCAAATGTACCCGATGATTTTTCAAATTTACAACCGTCAATTTGACAGACGCCTTTGGGGATTTATACGGACCACTGTAAGGGATTGACAGCCCCCCTCCTCTACCCATTGACATTGGCGCGCCTTGAGTCTAGGGAACCCTTTTGCGAACCGACCGGATTCATTCATTATGCCTGCTCTGATTCCCGTCGATAATGACCTAGGAGTTTTCTTTCTCGGCGTAATATTCTCATCGATGTGGGCGACCACTTCTCCCTGTATCTCAGCTAAGAACTGACATAGGGGGGTGCAGCTTGTACGGGGTGATATGGCTCCAAGTATACTCATATTTTTCTCAGCACTGTGAGGGCGATGGGCTCTTTTTGAAATGTTTTGTGAGTGTTCAACTTCTTCTGGTCCTCCCCTTCTTAAGGTATCGCGTCTAGGTCACATTGCTTTTGTAAGGCCGTGCCAACCCCATCGCCGGCACATGACTCACTTAGAGCAGAATATTGGATACGCTGCAGTTGGCCTTGGTCGTTTACGGATTCTATGTCGCCGGGGTCACCAATTTTGGTGATTACTTGGCAAATCTTAGAGCGCCATGGTGTGTACAATATCCCACATCACCAGGCTGATTCAACTCAACGACCGTTCTAGGAGTCTTAGCGTCCAAGGTCTTATTGGAAGTATGTCTGCCCCCCAAACTTCGCACATGCATCGGCCCCTTGAACACACCCACTTCCCAGTCATCCTTACCTGTTCTGTCCAGCAGTACGTCTCGTACGTCTCGGCCTAAATGCCAGTGCCATCTCACCGTGCGTCAAACTCTCGTGTTAGATTTTACGCCTGGAGAATTTACCACCGTAAGCATCTCGTAGAGTCAATTGAGGGCAACTGACGTGCCAATGTCTTACGTAACAGTGAGCATGGGTCGGATCCACGTACCTGCATTTATTGTGATCTATTTCCTCGCGGATCCTTTCCGTTTGCTGATATCCTCCTATTCTAGGTAATCCTGTCATTGGCTGAGCTAGGTAAGGGCTGCCTTGTTTATTGGTGTCCGGGAAGCTTAGAGTGCCCTTCGATAGGTCTTGGGATTGGTGCGTGATGCATATGTTATTAATGTAGTTTTCCAACCTTAATCATCTCTACTCTTCAGTGTACCTCGTTCATGGGCAAGTCACATCACAGCTGCTATTCCCGTTTGTGATGTTCCCTCCAGCTTTCAGTACCCATATTTCGACCAAGCAAAAGTTCAGATCGTACGTCCATCGTTTACATATATTTTCATGGGGTGTTTGATCGCGAAATTGTAGCCAAACTTGACCGCAGGCTTCTCGATACAAGTGGTTTGCGACTTGACCATTACCGCAAGTATGGTATACAACTTACTTATGCGACATGAAACGGTAGTGAAGCGGTGAGCAGTTCTGTCGTACGTTCTGTCCGATTGTCGAAACGACAGACTTGCCCGAGCAGGGCCAATTTTGCGATCACCACGGTGCTTGCTCTTTATTGTATAAGCAGTGGGGCGCTCACTCTGTTCGTACCCTTAATTTTTGACCTGTTGCATTCGGTGGTCTCACTTTTTTGGCAGTGTGTTTGCAATAACTTGTCTCGCTACGGTACGCAAACAACGTAGCAGTATCTCCAATATATTGTTAACCATCCTAGATTGTGCGCTTCACTTATACCCTCATCTACGTACTCCTTTTCTTTGTACTCGTGCGCCTCTACGGGTGCGCTTTTATGGCCGTGTTAGTCCGCACGCACATCTTGTGCTTCTCCGTTTCTAACGACTTTTTTTTCTTCCGAATACAGACTCAATTCACGTAACCGCCTCCGCACGTCTCTCAACGCCGAGGTCGAAAAAGGGACGAATATCTCGTTCTCTCACGGCACTCCCACCCTCAGTCACGTCGGGTGCTCAGACGTAACCAGTGCCAGTGTTGGCGCCAGCGCCTCCAATGTGGACGCCATCGACCCCCGGTTCGCTACACAGAGCACCATCAGCGGCATCTCACAGACAAAGGTGAGTATGCTGCGATTTACTGAGAGTGAGTGGCGGGGTCTCAGCGAGGTCGACGGTACGAAAGCCGAACATGAGCGGACTTCGAAGTGTGATCGTGCCGTGAATCCCTGACCTCCCTTTGTGCTGGAGAGGGCTGGTCCTTGACAGATACGTAGAGTTTGTCGATGGGCTTTATCATACCACATATCGTTATTTTGGGCATACATTACTGAGTATTTCGGGTTTGTAACATATCTTCAGTGCTTACTTGTCCGCAAAGATCACTATGAAAGAAGAAAAGGACGAAATTCATCCTAAAATTCAGAATTAAATTAAGTCTTCTGTCTTGTCTTCTGTAGGATGAATATTAGATGATTATCAGTATCACATAAGATGATAAAAATAGGCTTCAATGAATCTAGTGATGTTCCAGCCCGGCTTGGCCTGAAAGCCCTGGCTTTGGCCCGGCCCAAGGTGGCTCTAGCCAAGCATCACACTCACCCTAAATAGACTACTCACGAACGATGCCGCTCCTGACAAGGCAGCTCACATTGTGGTCTCTTCGCCGGTTGAGGCACCCTGGGCGACGCATACGACGGCCTTCGCATTTCGTATCTCACGCCGGACTTCAATCTTAAGTCCCAATTTCAAGTTCAAGTCTGGCGACTTCAGCCAAGTTCCGAGTCCTCAAACCTACTATCGCGAACTAAATATACTCAGTATCGCTCTTACTATTTCTATAAGTTCATCTCTGGAAGCAATAGGGACTTAGACGCCGCACCTATTAGGGCTATGGGTGGTGAGAAGAGACGTCGTCTATGCCACCCTGCATCGAAGACTATAGCGCTTGACGCATGGTCGACTCGGAGAAAACGACCCACGCCACGACAAAAGTGCGGAAGAGAAGGGGGCCAGCGGAAATGATCTCACATAGCGGGTCTCGGTGTACCCAGAGTACGGCATAGTCACGGTGAAGTGAAAAGCGACCGCGCCAAATGGGCATCTCAGGAGCTATTTGGCGGTTCGCCGGTATGTCCACCCGGACGAATTCGCGTCAACGTTCGTCGCCTGTCCTCGAGACGTGCTACGGGACGCAAGTCACAGGTAAGAGCAACGGACGTACGGGCAAGAACTAAGGTTTTGGCAACTGAACACGCTTTCGCGAATCCCACACCAAATCTAGTATGGAACAGATAAATGGAACGCGGTAGGCGTGTGATGACCAAGACAGTAGGTGTCAACATATTGGCGCAATTAAGCTGTCTGGAGACATAAGAGAATGTTTGTCTTAACGATGTCGAGGTAGGAGTGAAGAAGGGACACCAACTTGAAGATACAGTAGACCAACGAAGCGTCGGCAGGCCTCCTTGTCCAAAATTGAGGGACGAGAGGATAGGACACACGACTCGGACCCGCGCCATCGGAGAGGGATACAGGGTCCTAATTAGAAAAGGAACTTGAAGCCGCAACGGTCAAAACGAGACCCTTGTGAGATCAGATACACGAGGGCAACGTGCAGCCAAGGAACTCGGCGGCGACAGGACGGACTCGGACACTTGAGGCCGCAGTAATTAGGGGAATGAAAGCAGAAAACACTCCGACCGAGGAGTTTGACTCTCAAAGGCCCGAAGGATTACAGCAAGGCTAAAGTGTCCAGCCACCAGCGACGACGTGAGTAGGGACGGCTCGAAGGAAGGTGTCAAGCTGCGACGCTGCCATGGTACTTGTAGAAGTTCCATTCGTTCGGGTACTTATTACTGTATGGTACCTCATGCTCTCGGACCTTTTATTTTTGAATTGAGTTTGGGGGGCTTACAGCACGTAAGTTATATGAAGTCCTCGAATCGAATGTTTGAGATCGAGTCGCGTAGCCTTGATATCATTGATATCTGAGCGCTCTGTGTGAGCGACGTTCGCTGAGCCCTTTGCTGACCCTTGCCACGTAGGTGCCTTTTTCGTCGTTCACAATACGTTCGCAACAATATGCACTGAATTATAGGGTCTGACGGCACAGGGCTATGGACAGAGTCGCTGGATGGATTGACGACTCACTCAGGCTAGCATAGGATCAAGAGGTGATGCCAGGGGTATCTCAGACTGCGTTTCCTCAGGCTTACAACAAAAACGACATGTTGTAGCATGTAACATGTAATTCACTCATCGTCTCCCACGATGATCGGTGCGTCTGAACATCGTACCGGGACCAGGCACGCGCTCAATGTAAATTGACTGCGCGGTGCCCCAATTACTGTAGCGAAGCGACACTGGCAACAGACGGAACCAGACGTGCCTTCTGGCTGTGGTGACGAGTCAGCAAATCACTGCCCAAGGTTCTGCCTTACTGTATTACTATCACGTACGGGCTATTGCAAATGCACAGCCTTGTGTGCAAATCTCAAAGATTATGGTAGATCGCTACTTTCTGAAACTCTTTGTACTCATGAAAATTACCCTATGTAAATTAGGTTATGTAGATATGGGATCCAAAAAAATTGAGAGGATCGATTGAAGTCGACGCCAACAGTGTAGTGAAAAAGATGAGGGGGTGTACTACAAGTCTCCATACAATAAATTTTGAATCCTTCAAGCCAATATGTTAGAGAATACAAACAGGAGCTCCTATGACAATTTTAGAGTCACCAAACTGATGCGATTGACTTGTGGAAGGAAGATACACGAAAAGACGGAATTCAAACTCCTTTTGAAAACTCATCAGTATTCACCAGTTCACCTCCCGTTGCACTCCTCGGATGTGGCAAGGATCCGAAACGCCAAGCACTCCTCTGCTTACCAACGGTGTGACATGTGACAAATATTTGCAGATGTACATGCAAACTCGGATGTCTTCCGCACCCCCAAATAAAATAGAAACAAATACATAAACATCATCAGAGGACTGAAAATGCAGCTAGCTATGAGCATTTACATTTTGTAGTAGCTTCGACGTGTCATTGAGGCTTCAGAAGTCATTTAGTGATTTTTTTGCAATAGCCCGTACGTGATAGTATTATAGGAGAACCTCTGTGCTTCCTCTGTGACAAACTTGATGGATCCAAAAGGGGGCAGACTCACCCGTCGGTACACCCAAGATAACACTACATCTGGGAAGAGACTGACCGACAAATTGGTGGGAACATTCGTGAGCACCTTACTGTAGCACCTGGAGCGCTTCCATGAAAGCCCCCATGGCACACGTTATGTGGGTCCTTGCATGGATCATCGGATCAGGCATCGGACGCTGCAGATCAGGTGTTTTATTTTTTATTGAATGTTTATATACGTTTATAGATCAAGTAGTATTCTCCTGGTGATCTTTTTTTCGCTCCGCAATACAGTAGTCCCGCAGCTCAGTACAGTAACAGAGGACCTCGCACTTGCACAGACTTGCCACTGTTGGCATTCCGATATCCTCCTGGCGGACATCGTTACTGAGTCCGTTCCACTGTACGTCCGATGTCATCACCACATGCTTCCGATTCTTCTGCCCGCATCTTATCCTTCCGGGTTCCCACCCTCCACCATGCATCCCCTTTCCGCCTCCCCCAGAACAGAGGCCAGCCTGGCCAAGCCTCCAATGGTCTCGGCCGAATTAGACTACGTTCTTCATAATGTATTTTCTTTTTACCAAGTACCATTTTAGACTTGGCGAGATTTCGATATATGCCAAACTGCCGCGTTTCCCGATATCCTTCTGAAATAGGATTCAATCTGCGCCACAGAAGAATGCTAACATAATACCTCTCCATTGTAGCACGTCTCTCGGCGTCTCAAATATCCGCACTTCCTGCCTCGATGGGTTAGGTCCTGCTGATGAGTCGATGACGCCCGTGAAGAAGGATCACAACTGGCGCTGCATATATATTGTGGTTCGAAGAAAGCAGAATTGATCTCTTTTGTCCCCCCGCGCCTGGAATGTCGGCACTTTTGAATCGTCTCCTTGGTGCTTTCTTTGTTGGCGTTGTTTTTTCCTCGATGTAAGTGCCAGGTATCTATCTTTTTCTGGGTATCTCATACCCTTCGCTTCAGATTATATGGCGTCACATGGTTACAAGTTTACTTGTATTTCACCGAGCATTCCTCGAAGGATGGTGCCTTTCTAAAGTCGTTTGTAAGTCACGAAGTAACTTGTCCACGATCTCTCATGCAAATCGGTCACAGGTTACAGCACTCATGTATGCCGACGATACGCTATCTAAATTTGCTCACTCTCACGACTTCCCTATTCAGGGTGCTCGACTCGATACACTTGGCACTCCTTTGTCATGGGTTCTACATAGCTGCGGTTACGAACTTCGGGAATTTTCTGGCCGACCTTCATGCCCCATGGTAAGCGCGAAGTATTTCGTTGATAATCTGTCAACCCATTGTCTTCGTAGGAGTTTGGTGGTACGGCGATTCACATCAGCGAAATTTGAACGATAGAGTTTACTCATACGTTCTGGCGGTGGTTTTAGGTTCAAAGTATCATTGGGGGTGCGTGTATCGACATCACTCATTTGTGATACGGGATTGTCATCCCTTTTCCCAGTGGCTGTGACTACGTGCATACAGCAGTGAGTTTCGGTCTCAGGTCGACATTCGGGCTCTCACCACCACGTTCGTTAGATTCTATGCTGTCAGGATTTACCAACGTACGTGGATTGTTCGATATTCCGCACCGTTATCAAGTGTCCGTTGCAGTGAGCCAAAGGAAGAATGTTTACATGCCACTCGTTATTGTCTGTACAGACTTTCGATTTCCGCGACACTACTTGAACCTGACCGCGTTTTGTCTACTAGAGTGTGCTATCTGCAACAGAGTTCGGTGAGTGGATTTCAAAGCCCAAGGAGCGCCGTATCTGAAACTGATCCAGGTTTTGCTATTGGTAAGCTTACCAACAGTGTAACGTGAGACTGACCGCTGATTCGTTTCTTTTGAAGTATTCACCGTGAAAAGGTGAGCGGTTAATTGACATGCGTTTCGAGTATTGTCTAGAAACCATTTCAGTTTTCAAATGGGATCGTATCTGGAAAACGCCCCGTCGGTTGTTAGTCCCACAGACGCATCCGTCTTTTCCTTGTCGTTTTGATGTCTCGCCTCCAGCCGTATGGAGCTAGCGCTTTATCGCTCGAGGTGGCGTGCGGTGTATTCATCACAGCAGGCATGGTGTATTATGTTCTCCAACAGCGCTCGGGTGCCAAAAGGTGCGCCTTGGCATCATAGTTGACAATTCGCGTATTCACCTTTCTTCACTCAATCCCATTTCCTCGTAGGACGAAACGCGTCGTCAACCTGGTGATATTGTACATTGTCAATAGTGGGGCGCTGAATTTGTAAGACAGTCGCTCTTTTTGACGTACAATATCTGATGCGTAGGTCGGATGGAAAGGGTTTTCGCTTCTACCTGTCTCATTACGGTGAGTACCGAAGCAGGCATTGTCCCACGCTAGTATTGACCAACGTTGACTCCCCATGTCCCAGTATGTGAAATTTCCTACGACGCTGATCTACGCACCGTCCTTCTTCGTCCTTGTTCGGTTATATGTGTGTTCATTCATCACGATGTACGTCCCATCCACCGTTATCTAGTCGTCGTATCGCAAGCAGGCACTTATTGTCGGAAACAGACTCAATTCGCGCGTTAATGTGCGCTCGAGATTAAGAGGTGAACGACGCACAGTTGTCACGATCACTCACGAGCAGGTCATCGATGGCCACCCACAATCAACACTCAAGCTAGGTTCCCACTCGAGTAGTGAAATGCTGGCAATGATGAGAATCGGAGAGGGGACAGCAGAGAAAGCAGTAGGAGTAAACGGAGACATTTGTTGAACTTGCAACTAGGTCACGTCTAGAATGTGGTTCCTGGATACCGAGCAGGTTGGACTACTAACAACTGGTCGAATCACTCTCTGTAACTCTAGCGTCTAAACCTGTCCTAATCTCTCTAGGAGATCCGGTCCTTAGACGAGTCGGTTCAGCTCTGTGATCGGGTGCTGAACTGTATTCTTTATCGTCTCTAAATACATTCTATCGGGGGTGGCCTGATGACAGGTGGACATTGAAAATTGCGCGCAAATGAAAGTCTTATAAAATTATTGATTTGCTGAGCCTATGACAAGGTACCACATGGCCCAAATTCCAATAGTGCACACGCACAATTGTAATGGATGCCACTTCGTCAATCACATGCAACTCTCTTTATACACAAAAATACGACGCAAAAAGGTCGGTCCTAGCCTGAATAGACTTCCTGTCCTTCATTTATTGCGCGTCATGGGCATTACATGGTCTTAGTAACATTCGGGCTTCAGGAGCTAGAGGTGTCGCGCGTCAGGGGTAATCAGAGAGATCAGATGGTGCTGGTATTTGACACCGTCTCGTATGACTTACTGGCAGAGGCTCAGTCAGGTTGACAAGATGAAATTAAATGATGTCCTCTACGGTGGAATCGACAGAGAACTGTCAACCTTACTGCGGTGTTGTGACGTTTCCAGGGCCAGGGTGTAACGCCTCCCACACTCGTTCGGCGACGCCCGTCATTGCCTCACGCCATTGGTGGCCAGCCAGTCCGTCGGTCTCGGAACCAGAACGCGAAGTGAGGAGCGCGTAGGGTAGCCCCGCATCACCGCCGGTGCTCACGCCCGGCGTAAGCGGAAGCTCACCAAGGAGCTCAACGCCGAGCCCTTTAGCCGCGTCAGACGAACCAAACAGGCGGTGTGGGGTATTACAAGAGGGACAGAGGAAGTACGACTGATTAAGGACAAGGCCAATTGTCTTTCAAAAAAGGCTTATCATTACAAAGCAAGCAACGGAGGACAAACGGACATACGGGAATAGAGAGTTTGTGGAAGGCCGCAATTCCCTTCCGAACGTCTGCAAGAGCAACGTCTTGCGGCGTGGAAACGATCACTGAGCCTATCAGTTCGTGTGGCAATTTAAGTCCGACATTCAACGCGTAAACACCAAACACAAAAGGATGTGAGAGAAGCGCTCGTACCATCCACGTTGACGAGTTGTCCGAGTGAGAGGGGTACATCCCCAGTACCAGGTGGCATGTCTATCACCAGAAGGTCGAGGCCGGGTCCATGTGCATCTGCCCCGCGCCAGTCAACGTCGAAAAGCAACTGCTGCACGGCTTTTTGTACCATCAGGCCGCGCCAGGTCACGGGGGCATCGGCACCAGGGAGCAGGAACCCCATAGACATTGCAGGGAGGCCGTGATTGGTGAGGGGGACGAGCGCACCAGCTAACGACGCGCGAACGCAAGAGTCATGTAAACGAGGAGTAATGAGGGTGTGAAGACGAACTGGGCGTTAGATGGGGTTCCCCGGCGGTTTCGAGACCGAGGAGCTTGGGCACAGATGGACCGAAGATGTCGAGGTCCAGCACGCCGACTCGAGCACGTTTACGGGAGGCAATGGAGAACGCGAGGTTCACTTTGAGAAGAGGGAGAGTGTCGCCGAACATGTCGGATCGCTACACACGAGACAAGGATGTTGAGAGGACGGACCTGCCACAGTGCTCTTGCCCACGCCGCCCTTTCCGCTGGCAACAGCGACGACCTTTTTGACGTGCGGGATGCCGCGCTTTGGTGGGAGCCCGCGACGCGGCATCATCGGGGGTTCTCCACTCTTCGGGAGACCCTGTAGGAAACGATTCAGCGAGATGTGCGTGGATCAAGTAGGTGTTGAATACGAGAGGGTTCTCATGACGCAGTGTGCGCAAGGTGTCGAAGAATCGCCGCGTTGTTGAGTTCATGGATGTGGTGACTGACTGGAGACGTTGAACTCTTTCAAGACTTTCAACGCAAGCGCGTCGCCCTCACGAAATGTCTGTCGCTTCTCCTCGTTTTGCATATTATTTGACAAAAATAAAAGGCCACCCAAGGGCTCTACGCGCAAAAAGCCTTCGGCTGCACCGAGCACAGAAGGTACCGCGACACCTCAAATTCCTGTGAGCACTACCTAGCTCCTTCTTCCTCCCCAGGCTAATTACTCCTAGACCCTTGCGGAGCAACTATCTATCTTATCTGCCCCGCGGCCGTTCAAGAACCCGGCCTACACGAAGAATGCGAGTCGCCGAACCAAAAACTTGAAGACTGTTCTTGGACAGGAGCGCGAGCGCGAAAGGTTGGAAAGGGAGAAACGGAGGAAAGAGCGCGAGGAAGCTATGGAAGTTGATGGTGCTACTTCGGTTAGCCCAGTCGTGGAGGACGATATGCCGTCGTGTAAGTGGGTTTTCGATAGCCTCAAAGCTCCCTGGCGCATTGTTGAGAATAAGGTCGTCGTTAGATCTATCCATCGAAGCTCCACCATCGGTATTGCCACAGCGACGCTATTGCGATATTACTGGCCTAGAAGTACGTGAATCGTGCGCTTCGTGGTCTCCTCGTGACGATGTACTTCACAGGCACCGTACACCGACCCGATAACAGGGTTGCGCTTCCACGACAAGAGCATCTACGAACTTATCAAAGGCCTGGTGAGCACATGTATCACAGATCGCTCATGCGCCAACTAACCCCTACCTGATCCAGTCTACCAGCGCAGCGAAGGACTACCTCGGTGCACGGGGCGTCAACCCAATTGTGAAATGAGCTCTTGGCCAGTGACTCTGACGGCTGGCTAGCGTAGCAGTTACCACAAATGGAATAATAATAAAAAAAGATTGACAAGAAGGGGATTCGAACCCCTGCCTGCATACGCAGATGAGAAACCTGAATCATCAGGCAAGCTTTCGCTTGAGTCACACGCCTTGGACCACTCGGCCACCTTGCCATAGTTTTTACTAGGGTCGGTTCGTTGAATTATGCAGTATGGGAAGTAGTCACGTGGTGAGGATAGTGTAGTTGTCTGTTCGTTCCGTCGTTTGACGCGTTTTGTCACGGTGATGTTCACACTCGCTCGGCTTCGCGCGCTTCGGGTCCCCCTCGCAAGGGCCAACTCGACGCTCGAAAGCCTCTCGAGTGCGTCGTCTATCACTTCACCTCCAGCTTCTTCTACCCCGTCCCACGCGGCTGCCCCACACGACGCTGATTCAGTCTCGACACCTGCCCCTCGACATAGGACTCAGGGTCGTAGGAACCTAAAATATCCCGCCGTTCGCCCAAGTATCAATGTCGAGAGACCTCGTGAATGGAATCCACCCGTTGCACCTGGCGTCATCCCTGCGTATGACCAAGCCCTCGCCTACATTCGTACAGACGCGGCTGCAGTACAAGTGGAAGCTGACGCGCTTCGGCTGAGCATTGAGAACGGAGTGGTACCCACTGAGGATGTAGAGGACGCAAAAAAGCGGCTGGAGGTACTGGAGGTTATGGCGCAAATAAACCTGCCAGAGGTGAGGTGGAAGGCTGCGAATGGGATGGGTCTGTCTTACTGCTCAGTTTTCAACTGCGGCTTGATTGACGCGATTCTTGGTCACAGCTGATATGAGCCAGAAAGTTTATCGTCACCTCGTTGAACAACGCTGGCGAAATGACGGAGCTTTGGACCTTCTTGTATGTAGCTTTATTCCTCCGTTCTCATGGCAATATCCATTCTAAACAAGCTCTCAGATGGAACGTCTTTACCAGATGCACGTCATTCCAGACGTCCTTCCTGTACTCCAGCCCACAGTTGACTTGCGTGTGGTCTTGCCGGAGGCCCCGCCGAAGGATGTCGTCCTTCGCGCAAGAGCAAAGAGGAAGACCGCACCAGTCGAGGCCGGCGCTTTCTTTGTGAACGAGCAGGTATATGCGTGTGCTGAGACCGTTAATTCATCTGTACTGACTTGACCACGTTTAGACGCGCCGCCCACCCAAGCTTTATGCGACCGTATTCCACCCTGAGCCGAGGTTCTACACTTTACTTATGGTCGATCCAGGTAACCCCATCACTTAGTCTACGTTGGCACAATCTGAATCGCCCGCAGACGTTCCGGATGAGGAGAGTCAATCATTCAGGACGTACCTTCATTGGTTGCAGTGCGTTTGTCCATTTTCGTTCCTATAATGTGAACGTCATGATGATATGGTGTTTTCAACAGGCCGAACATTAGCCTCTCTGCGACATCTGCTGGTTTGCTCCCTTCCATCGCACACACGCCTTATGTGCCCCCGCACCCTGCGCGGGGGACGCCATATCATCGTTATGTCTTGCTACTACTTCCTCACGCGGACCCGACTTCGAAGCTCTCACTCCCGCCCGGTCCACTCGAGCGAGATGCTTTTGACGTACGAAAGTTTGTGCAGGAACACGCACTCGTGACTAATGGCGGAGGCGCATTTATGTGGAGGGCGGTCTGGGATCTGGAGAGTTCGAGGATCTGGAGAGAGGTCATCAGTGAGTTTTCACACCTATTCGTAACTGTGTCCGCGAGCTGATCTGTTGGGCAGAAAAACCTGAGCCACGGTATGGATATCCGCCCAAGCCGGATCCATATGCGGCGTTGAAGGAGGTGAAACGGTACGTATGAGTTAGTAGTTGCTGTGCCTCACGCCTGGTCAGCCTATGTCTCTGCTTAGAAATAGATTTAATTTACTGGCCGTGGGAAGATCCCTTCTTTCTCGTCATCGTTTGCTTCATGCGCTTCACGTTGGCTCTGATCAACGGCTGTGCCAGAAAGGCTTCAGGTCCACTGTTATGTATAAACTCAAGACTTCCAGACATTGTCAACACGATCCTCAGAACCAGCGGAAAGTCACCGGCTGACTTGAATGGACCGTAAGGCTGTGAAGTACCCCACGCCCACTCCTGATGGGATCATTCATTTTTGACGATCTGTCATCTCCTTCCTATTTGCGCCGGCGCCATGACTGAGACCTTCATCAACAGCACTGCGAGTTGGGTAAGCGACCGCTCCCATCGGCCTCCTTTTGACCCTCTTTCGTCGCTGTCCATTCTGATCCAGTCTTTCTTGACTTTTGTCTGCCATGCCCGCACTGATCCCTGTGGACAACACCCTTGGGGCGTTGTTCATCGGCACGATCCTTTCGTCCATGTGCGTCTCACTTTCTGTAATACGCTGTTGCAGTATCCGATCGAACCTGATCGGTCATCTAGAATCTATGGTGTTACCTGGTTGCAAGTATATTCTTACTATAACAGTCACAGCTCAAGGGATCGGTGGCCTCTAAAGTCCTTTGTGAGTCCCCCACTCGCTATGTTCTACGCTCGGCATTGTAATGAAGTCTTTGCAGGTCGCTTTCTTGATGTACGCATTTTCGAGAGCTTCGCCATCCATGGATGATAGTGACACCACCTTCGACTAGGCTCATTGATACGGTCAATGTGGCTTTCATTATTCACACAAATTATCATACTAGCGTCACAAATTTTGGGGATTATCGAGCCCTCCAATTCGTACCATGGTGAGCCACACCAAAATTGCCGTCTATGTCGAAGTTCTTATGGCATTCCTAGGAGTCTTCCCGTACGTCTGTGTTTGACGCTCGGGTCGTCCCGAAACTTACAAAAACAAATGTCTCTCCGAAGGCGATTGCTTTATCCGGCTGTGCGCTCATCTGTTGTGATCAACTTTGTCCACAATGCTTATGCACCCGTAACCAGTTATTCTTGAAGTGTCTGTAGAGCAGTGCGTTTTTACCGGGAGACCATGCAACTCTTACTGAAGGAGACGTAGCTTCTATGCATATAGGATCTATCGTCGTGAGTTTACTGGTGTTTTTCATCTGTAGGAGACTCATATTAGTCTAGTGAGCAGAGGTTCTCCATACCTACCAGCGGCGATCGTACGTATAGTCAATTTTTTCGGTCGAGGGGCTGACACCCACTCACATGAGCAGTCCGCCGTCTCAATCTCATCATTTAGTGAGTGGCATGCCTCGAGGCGTTCGACTTATTTTTAATCGACCTTTGTAAGCCATTGGGATTTGTATGTTTCTCCTCTCTATCCCTTTGATTGTAGGTCGCTGAGGTGTTGTCCTCGTCTTTCAGTGTTCAGTGCAAAAGTGTGAGCCGTAGTTACTCACGTTGTTTTCATTGTTGCTAACTGGGCCGGCATATAGCCTGGAGTACATACACGAGCCGGGAAATCGCTTTCAGGCACGTTTATTCCTCGTATGATGATTCGGAGTCGAGCTGCAATCTCCTATTATCATCCATACCAGGGTCTTTGCATGGCTACATTAGGTTGCAAGGTCCTCTGCGACGTCCTTATCACTTCTGGAATGGTTCACACCCTCTTGTATAACCGCACTCAAGTTCGGAAGTACGTTCGTTCCAAAATGCAGTCAATTCGTTTACAATGGGAATCTCACTAGAACAAACAACGTGTTGAACCTTCTTGCAATTTATGCTATCAATTGCGGCACACTTAACTTGTGAGCCAGCACACTGATGGGCGTCGACTTATTTTCTTACAATTGTGCTATTCTGCAGAATGTTTGCCATCTCTTGCGTCACCTTGGTATTTTCTGCTTTTACCTCCCGTGTCCTCTATTGACTCCCTTTCCCTGAATGAAGCTCGCTACGTATCGAAATGCGTTCCTTTATGCGCCGTCCTTCTTCATCATGATTCGGCTCTATTTCTGCGGGTTCATGTCCATGTTCGTCTTCTTTGTTCGCAGTTCCTTTGCGACTCCTTGATTCCTGACATCCTAACCCAGCCTGAACTCACGAGATAACCTCCGTGAGACGCTTCACGGACAGGAAGGTGCTGTCACCACGTTTAATTTGCGTAATGCACGCAAGGGTACCACAGGCCCATGCGGTGTGCAAGTTACGACCGAAACAAGCACCAACGCGGGTGTCCCAAAGAGTCTTCCACCAGTTTCCTCCGACACGTCGATCTCGGACAGTGTCATAGCCTTTAACCGAGAGAAGTACCCAGTGCCCCCTCTACCTGGGGTCTTGTCTGTATGAGCGGGAAGATATATCGTAATCAGTAGGTAGACCCTTTTCGTGCGTGTGTGCCGTCGTTCGCTTGCCTGGATGGGCTGTAGTCCTTCTAACACTACCAAAAATATGTGTCTCTTAAATTATACCGATGGCGGCTGGCCGTGTACGATCAATCATTCTTCCATTGATTGCTATGATGCCCCTCTGGCGAGCTTGATTACTCAGGGTTATCGAGTCTCAATCGGCGTGGCGACTCGGAAGAGCAGTCGCGGAGGCGGCACGTGCTCGTTCCTCTTCTGCTATTTTCTTTCGGTTCTTTCGGTTCGGTTCAAAGAATTTAGCCCATTTTGCCCACCCGTCGCACCCCTATAGATCGCCAAGGGATCGACGATGAGACTCACACGTCCAACGCTACATCAGCTCGCTCCGGGAGGCACTGCCCGCCCGTCCTCGCCTAGGCCACATAACCTCATTTTCGATCGAGAAGCACTTCGAGCTTCCGCCCACCCATATTACCTTAACGTTCGCTACCTTCGAGGGCACCAAAGGGCCCATAGTAGACTTGATTGTCCACGTCGTGTTTCCGCTATGCGGCGCGCCGTTCCTTCCTTTCCCTCCCAGTGCGGCACCCGTCCTCCCTCCCCTCGGGTAGCAAAGCAGTGACTCGCAAAGATCAGCGCAGGTCGGCGCAAATGAAATCACTCTTTAATGCCCCTCTCCTCACCCCCCTCGACTACTGGCGAGCTTTCCACGTCTGCTGTATACGGCGAGACTTCGCGAATGGAGTTTCCCCGCCGCACCTGGCGTCATCTCTGCGTATGACCAGGCCCTCGCTTAAATTCGTGCAAACTCGGCAGCTGCACAAGTGGAATCTGACGCACTTCGGCTAAGCATAGAAGAATGATTGGCACCTACTGAGGATATAGAAGACGCAAAATAGCGGCTAGAGGTGCTGGCGGTTGTGGCGCATATAAACCTGCCAGAGGTGAGATGGAGGGCCGCGAATGCGATGGGTCTGTTTTCCTGCTCAGCTTCGACCGTGACCGGCTTGACTGACGGCGCGACTCTTAGTCACAGCAGAAATGAGCCAGAAAGGTTGTCGTCACCTCGTTGAACAACGCTGGCGACACGAACGAGTTTTGGACCTTCTCGTATGTGGCTTTACCTCCCCCTCCCCCCCCGTTCTCGTGTTTCTAAACAAGCTCATAGATGGAGCATTTTCACCAGATACGCGTCAGTCCAGACGCCCTTCCTGTACTCCAGCCCACAGTTGACTTGCGTGTGATCCTGCCGAAGGATGTCGCCCTTTGTGCGAGAGCAAAGAGGAAGATCGTGCTAGTCGAGGCCGGCGCCTTCTCTGTGTACGAGCAGGTACATGCGAGTGCTGAGACAGTTAATTCATTTGTACTGACTTGACCACATTTAGACGCGCCGCCTGCCCAAGCTATATGCTACCCCATTCCACCCTGAACCGAGATTCTACACTTTACTTATCCAGGTAATCCCATCACTTAGTGTACGCTGGCACAATCTGAATCTCCTGCAGACGTTCCGGACAATCAGTCATTCAGGATGTACCTTTATTGGTTAGTCCATTTTCACTCCCATCATGTGTACATCGTGATGATATGGTGTTGTCAATCAGCCGAATATTAGCCTCTCTGCGACATTCGCCGGCTTGCTCCCTTCCATCGCGCACACGCCTTATGTGCTCCTGCACCCTGCGTGGGGGATGTCATGCCATCGTTATGTCTTGCCATTACCTCCCCACGTGGACCCGAGTGCGATGGTCTCGCTCCCGCCCGCCCACTCGAGCGAGATGGTTTCGACGTATGAACGTTTGCGCAGGAACATGCGCTTGGGACTGATGGCGGGGATGCATTTATGTGGAGAGCGGACTGTGATCTGGAGAGAAGTCATCAGTGAGTTTACACACCTAATCGTAAGGGTGTTCGCGAGTTGATCTGTTGGGCAGAAAAACCTGAGCCACGGTATGGATATCCGCCCAAGCCGGACCCATATACGGGGTCGAAGGAGGTGAAACGGTACGCATAAGTTAGTGGACAGCCTACTGTACGACTTGCTTGCAAGTCTCTGGCTCTTGGAAATATATTTAATTTACTGGCCGTGGGAAGATGAAGATCTGTTCTTTCTCGTCGTCTTTGCCTCATGCACTTGGCTCAATTCAATGGCTGTGGTGGACAGGCTTCAGTTCCACTGTTATGCATAGACTCAAGACTTCTAGACATGGTCGACACGATCCTCGGGACCAGCGGATAATCACCAGCTAATATGAAAGGACCGTAGGTTGTGGAGTGCCTCCACGCACAGTCTCCTGATGGGATCATTCATTTTAACTATCTGACACTTTCCTATTTGCGCAGGCGCCATGACAGGGACCTTCATCAACAGCGCTGCGAGTTGGGTAATCGACCGTTCCCATCGACCGTAATTTCCCCCTTCACTGCTGTCGATTCTGATTCTGTCTATCTTTACTTTTGTCTGCCATGCCCGCACTGATCCCTGTGAACAACACCCTTGGGGCATTGTTCATCGGCACGATCCTTTCGTCCATGTGCGTCTGTAATACGCTGTTGCAGTATCTGATCGAGCCCGATCGGACATCTAGAACCTATGGTGTTACCTGGTTGCAAGTATATTCTTATTATAATAGTCACAGCTCAAGGGATCGATGGCCTCTAAAGTCCTTTGTGAGCCCCCCACTCGTTATGTTCTACGCTCGGCATCGTAATGAAGTCTTTGCAGGTCGCTTTCTTGATGTACACATTTTCGAGAGCTTCGCTATCCAATTGATGATAGTGACATCACCTTCGACTAGGCTCATTGACTCGATCAATGTGGTTTTCATTATTCAAATAAATTATCAAGCTAGCATCACGAATTTTGGGGATTATCAGTCCTTTCTACTCGTACCGTGGTGAGCCACTCCAAAAGTACTGTTATTTGTGTTTGAAGTTCTTATGGCGTTTCCAGGAGTTTTCCCGTACGTCTGTATTTGACGCACGGGGGTTGTCCCGAAACTTACAAAAACAAACATCTCTCTGAAGGCGATGACTTTATCCAGCTGTGCGCTGATCTGTTTGATCAACGTTGTCCGCAATGCTCATATACGTGACCAGATATCCTTGAAGTTTCTGTAGAGCAGTACGTTTTCATGGGAAGCCCACGAGGCTCTTACTGAAAGAGTCGTAGCTTTTACGCATATAGGATCTATCGTCGTGAGTTTACTGGTGTTTTCATCTGTACGAGACTTATGTTAGTCCAGTGAGCAGAGGTTCTCCATACCTACCAGTGGCGATTGTATGTACACCCAATTTGTTCGGGGCTGGCACCCACTCACATGAGCAGTCCGCCGTCTCACTCTCATCATTTGGTGAGTTCCTCCGCAGTGGCATGCCTCGAGGCGTTCGCCTTATCTTTAACCGACCTTTGTAAGCGATTGGGATCTGTATGTTTCTCCTCTCTGTCCCTTTGATTGTAGGTCGCTGAAGTGTTGTCCTCGTCTTTCAGTGTTCTGTGCAAAAGTGTGAGCCGTATTTGCTCACGTTGTTTTCATTGTTGCTAACTGGGTCGGCATATAGCCTGGAGCACATACACGAGCCGGGAAATCGCTTTCAGGCACGTTTGCTCCTCGTATGATGAGTTGAACTGCAATCTCTTATTATCATCAGTACTAGGGGCTTTCCATGGCTACATTAGGTTGCAAGGTCCTCTGCGACGTCCTTATCACTTTTGGAATGGTCCGCACCCTCTTGGGTAATCGCAGTCAAGTTCGGAAGTACGTTCGTGCCACAAACCTTGCTAAAGTGCCGTTACTTTGTTTACACCGGGTCTCCTGCCAGAACAAACAACGTACTGAACACTCTCGCAATTTATTCTATTAATTGCGGCGCACTTAACTTGTGAGTCAGCACGCTGATGGGCGTTGACTTCTTTTCTGACAATTATGCTATTCTGCAGAATATTTGCCATCTCTTGCGTCACATTGGTATTGTTCATTTACCTCCTGTGTCCCCAGGCTATTGACTCCCTGTCATTAACGAAGCTTGCTAAGTATCGAACCGCGTTCATATATGCCCCGTCCTTCTTAATTACGATGCGACTCTATTTCTGCGGGTTCATGTCCATGTTCGTCCTTTGTTCATTGTCCCTTTGCGATCTCCTCGATTCCTGACGTCATATCTCAGCCTGAACTCACGAGACAACCTCCGTGAGATGCTCGACGGGCCGGAAGGTATTGTCACGTTCAGCCAGCTCAATGTACGCACAGGCTCCACAGTCCCGTGCCGTGTGCAAGTTACGACTGAAACAAACACCAACGCGGGTGTCCCGAAGAGTCTTCCACCAGTATCCTCCAACACGTCGATCTCGGACTTAGCGTTTAACAGAGATAAGTAGTTCCCCCTGTACCCGGGGTCTTGACAGTATAAGTAGGAAGATATGTGAAACTATTAGGCCCCATGGGTAGATTCTTTTCGTGCGTGTGCACCGTCGTTCGCTTGCTTGCTTGGGCTGTACTTCCGTCATTATCAAAACATGTCTTTTTTAGTTATACCGATGGCTTGGTGAGGAGAAAGCTAGCCGTTACGTACGATCACTGGCATTCATTACTAAATGATGCCCTCTGGTGAGCCCGATTGCCAGTGCCGAAGGTTATCACAATCGGCGCGCACCAGATTCCACGTATTCATTCCAGAAGCTGATTGGATGATCTTTGGTACTCAGAATTCGCCTTAGACTTACAGAACAATGACTGCTTCAATCAGATTTTAAGTCTTGGCTATTTGATTGTCATCCAAATAAAACAATTCTATTGCCTACTGAAAGTCAGGAGTCGTTAATTGGCGTCATAGATGACCAAAAACAGAGACTCTACTGTACCGTATATAACTGTACCGTAGAATTGACTTACAGTAGACCGTGACAAAAAAAAATGCAGATGCATTGTCGCCTTCACAGCTTGCTTCACAGGCATGCAAGCTGCTTCACAGGCATGCAAGCTACCACAACTGCATGATCATGGCATCTTCATGCTGCCAGTGGGCTAATTAGATAACCGCCAAGTTAACGTAGAGGATATCAGAAGCATATCCGAGTCTGACCGGGCCCGCCCAGCCCGAAGTTGCGGATAGTGGCATGTGGGAAAACACTTGTTACAGGTCGGAGTCAGAATCAGACCGTGAACTACGTTGGACAGAGCGCAGTTCGGCGCAAATGAATCACTCTTTAACGCCCTCTTTTCACCCTTCCTCGACCACTGGCGAGCTTTCCACCTCTGCTATATGCGATGAGACCGGAATCTGCCCGTCGCATCTGACGTCACAGTCTTGGTCACTGTGCGGGAAAGTGAGAGCGAGGCAAACACCTAGTGTGACCAAACTCTCGCTTACATTCGTGCAGACGCAGCTCCAGTGCAAGTGGGAGCTGACGCGCTTCGGTCGAGTATAGAGCAAGGGGTGGTACCTACCGAGGATGTCGAGGACGACGCAAAAATGCGGCTGGAGGTGCTGGAGGTTATGGCGCAAATAAACCTACTAGAAGCGAGGTGGAAGGCTGCGAATGGGATAGGTCTCGGTTGTCTTCCTGCTCAGCGCTTAGTTTCGACTGCGGCTTGACTGACGCGACTCTTGTTCACCGCGGAATTGAGCCAGAAAGTTTGTCGTCGCATCGTTAAACAACACCGGCGAAACGAAGGCGCTTTGGACCTTCTCATACGTTGATTTACCTCTCTGTTCTCATGGTAATATCCCTTTCTAAACAAGCTCTCAGATGGAGCGTCTTTACCAGATGCACGTCATTCCAGACGTCCTTCCTGGGCTCCAGTCCACAGTTGACTTGGTCCTTCCGGTGGCCCTGCCGAAGGATATCGTTCTTCATGCAAGAGCAAAGAGGAAGACCGTGCCAATTGGGACCAGTGCCTTCTTTGTGAATGAGTATATTGCGTGTGCTGGGACAATTTATGCATCTGTACTGACGTGGCAATTTAGACGCGCCGCACACCCAAGCTATGCGACTGTATTCCCCCCTGAGCCGAGATTTTACACTTTGCTTTGATACGAAAGTTTGTGCAGGAACATCATGATGCATTTGGGACTGATGGTGGAGGTGCATTTATGTGGAGGGCTGTCTGGGTTCTGGAGAGTTCATCAGTGAGGGTCTTCACGAGCAGATCTGTTGGACAGAAAGACTGAGCCGCGGTATGGATATTCGCCCAAGCCGGACCCATACGCGGCATTTGGAGGAGGTGAAACGGTACGCATAAGCTACTAGTAGTGGTTGCTGTGCCGCACGCCTGGTCAGCCTGGTCACTATGCACTGAAAGCATAATTCTGTCTTTCCATGAAAAAATCATGAAAAGGTGCTGACAAATACTTAAACATTTTACAAAATCTGTACCACATGAATGGATTTTATGTCCATTCAAGGATTATCACATGAGATATACTGTGAAAAAACTTAATGTTCATATGTGTTAAAAAAATTAAAAGTTCTGTTTACCTATTGTTCTAATATGAAAACATAGTTTAAACTTAAAGTCTTTTCACAATTTATCCAAAATGGATAATCACTGAATAGACTTAAGGTCAGTTTCTGTCACACCTGTCACACATTTTCTAACAGTCCATTCCATGGCCACATCCAGAAAAGACTTAATGTGTTCTCATTGAAAAAATTTCAAATTTTTTTCAATTGCATGTTTCATGTACAGATTTAAAGTATTTCAAGATAACACAAAAATACAGATTAAAATTTTCCAGATAACACAGATACACAGATTTAAAGTTTTCCAGACAACACAGATATACAGATTTAAAGTTCTTCCAGGTAACACCAAAAAAACAACTATAATTAATTAATTATCCAAAAATGATACTCCCTGTTTATTTAATTAATTAATTTTTTCACATTCCTAAGCTGTCAGACTGACAGACTGTCAGAGCATTGGACTGTCTGAGTGTCAGACTATCTGTGTCCAATTGTCAGAGCATCAGACTGTCAGAGTGACAGAGTGTCAGAGTGTCAGAGTGTTGGAGTGTCAGAGTGTTGGAGTGTCAGAGTGTCAGAGTGTCAGAGTGTCAGAGTGTCAGAGTGACATAAGGAGTGACAGAGTGACAGACTGTTGGAGTATCAGACTATCTGACTGTCTGACTGTCAGACACTTAGACACTCAGACAGTTGGGTGCTCAGACACTCAGACACTCAGACAATTGGATACTCAGACACTCAGATGCTCAGACAATTGGACACTTGGACAGTCTAACAGTTAGATAGTCCAAAGCTTGGACAGTCAAACACTCAGACAGTCCAACAGTCACAGTCCAACAGTCAGATAGTCTGACACTCAGACAGTCCAACAGTCACAGTCCAACAGTCAGATAGTCTGACACTCAGACAGTTGAACACTCAGACACTCAGACAGTTGGACACTCAGATAGTTTGATGCTCCAACACTCTGTCTGTCAGTCTATCTGTCACTCCTTGTGTCACTCTGACAGTCTGACAGTTTAACACTCAGATAGTCCAAAGCTCAGACAGTTCAATGTTCAGATAGTCCAACAGTCCAACACCCAGACAGTTGAACACTCAGATAGTCTGATGCTCAGACAGTTGAACACTCAGACAGTCCAATGCTCTGACAGCCAGACAGTCAGATAGTCTGATACTCCAACAGTCTGTCACTCTGTCACTCCTTATGTCACTCTGACACTCTGACAGTCCAACACTCAGATAGTCCAAAGCTCAGAAAGTCCAATGCTCAAATAGTTCAACAGTCCAACACCCAGTCAGTCCAGGACTCTGATAGTCCGATGCTCAGACAGTTCAACACTCAGACAGCCAGATAGTCAGACACTCAGACAGTTGGACATGTCCAATGCTTAGACAGTCAAACACTCAGACAGTCCAACACTGTTCAATGCTCTGACACTCTGACAGTCCAACATTCAGACAGTCCAACACTCAGACAGTCTGATGCTCAGACAGTTAAACACTCAGACAGTTCAATGCTCTGACAGTTAAACACTCAGACAGTTCAATGCGCTGACACTCTGACACTTCAACATTCTGACACTCCAACTGTAGCGTTTACCACGAACGCTTGCCTGACTTAGGCTTCGGAGTGGGTGGCGATCCTCTTGACGGTGTAGTTACGGTTGACTCTGGCTTGGGGGAAGTCGACTGGGTGTACTTGTAGGGCTCTGTTGCGGTCTTCGTAACCGTGCAGATCGTCTCCTAGGGGTAGCGACGGAGGGGGTGCGGCGACTATGCGAAGGTCGTCCCAGGTGTCGTGGTCGACGATGTAGAGATAGGTGTAAGGGGAGGCTACGCGAGGGTTGATGTAGAGATAGACGCGGTGACAAGTGCTGCCGGCGGGATAGTTGTCCACTGAATAGACTAAGTCACGAGGGATCCCTTGGTCTAGAGGGATATGTCGGACAACTCACTTCAAGGGGGAGGACCCTATAGAGCGAAAGACTGGTAGTGGTATTGGAAGAAGACCAAGATGCTGTTCTTGGTCTTCGCAGTACTCTACTTATACAGATACGCGCGGGCTTTCAAGCGCCGCTCCAAGAAGTACTAGCCAATAGTGTAAGTAGAGCAAACCCTAGTACAGCTATCCTAGCATGAGTCACATCGAGTCATGATCCGATCCGTTATCATACACAATCACATGCGCCGGAGCTTACCCGGCTGACTGATCCAACAAGTCCATGACGATATACTGCTGACGCGGTGTCATACCCTTGACGTCAGTGTCCACTTCCGAGCCAAACGTAACACCAACACTCTGACACTCCAACACTCTGACACTCCAACACCCAGACAGTCCAACACTCAGACAGTCTGATGCTCAGACAGTTGAACACTCAGACAGTTCAATGCTCTGACACTCTGACACTCCAACATTCTGACACTCCAACACTCTGACACTCCAACACTCTAATAGTCTGACAGTTTGTCACTCCAACACTCTGTCACTCTGTCACTCTGTCACTCTGACAGTCTGAGGCTCTGACAATTGGACACAGATAGTCTGACACTCAGACAGTCCAATGCTCTGACAGTCTGTCAGTCTGACAGCTTAGGAATGTGAAAAAATTAATTAATTAAATAAACAGGGAGTATCATTTTTGGATAATTAATTAATTATAGTTGTTTTTTTGGTGTTACCTGGAAGAACTTTAAATCTGTATATCTGTGTTGTCTGGAAAACTTTAAATCTGTGTATCTGTGTTATCTGGAAAATTTTAATCTATATTTTTGTGTTATCTTGAAATACTTTAAATCTGTACATGAAACATGCAATTGAAAAAAATTTGAAATTTTTTCAATGAGAACACATTAAGTCTTTTCTGGATGTGGCCATGGAATGGACTGTTAGAAAATGTGTGACAGGTGTGACAGAAACTGACCTTAAGTCTATTCAGTGATTATCCATTTTGGATAAATTGTGAAAAGACTTTAAGTTTAAACTATGTTTTCATATTAGAACAATAGGTAAACAGAACTTTTAATTTTTTTAACACATATGAACATTAAGTTTTTTCACAGTATATCTCATGTGATAATCCTTGAATGGACATAAAATCCATTCATGTGGTACAGATTTTGTAAAATGTTTAAGTATTTGTCAGCACCTTTTCATGATTTTTTCATGGAAAGACAGAATTATGCTTTCAGTGTATGTCTCTGGCTCTTGGGAATCGATTTAATTTACAGTACCGGCCATAGGAATGTCTGTTCTTTCTCGTCACGGGTTGGCTCTGATAGCTCTAATCAATGGCTATGGCTATGCCGGACAGGCTTCAGTTCCACTGTTATGCATAAACCCAAGACCTCCGGACATTGTCGACACGATCCTCAGAACCAGCGGAACATCACCTGCTAACCTGAAACGACCTTAGGCTGTGGCGTGGTCCCACGCGCTACCTCCTGATGGGATCTTTCATTTAACTATCTGTCACCTTTCCTATTTGCGCAGCCGCCACGAGGGAGGCTTTCATAAACAGCGCCGTGAGTTGGATAATCGACCGCTCTCATCGTCCGCCTTTCCCTTTTACTGCTGTCGATTCTGATTCTGTCTGTCATTACTTTTGTCTGCCATGCCCGCACTGGTCCCTGTGCACAACACCCTTGGGGCATTTTTCATCGGAACGATTCTCTCGTCTACGTACGTTCCGCTGTCTGTAGTACGCTGTTGGATCTGATCGAGCCTGATCGGGTATCTAGCATCTACGGTATTACCTGGTTGCAAGTCTATTCCTACTATAATAATCACAGCTCAAGGGATCGATGGCCTCTAAAGTCCTTTGTGAGCCCCCACTTGCTATGTCCTATGCTTGGGATCTTAATAAAACCTTGCAGGTCGCTTTTTTGATGTATGCGTTTTTGAAAGCTTCGCTATCCAATCGATGATAGTGACATCACCTTCGACTAGGCTCGTTGACTCGGCCAATGTGGCTTTCATTATTCAGACAAATTATCATGTTAACGTTACAAATTTTGGAGATTATCAGTCCCTCCCATTTGTACCATGGTGAGCAACTCCAAAAATACTGTTGTATGTATTTGAAGTGCTTATGGCGTTTCCAGGAGTCTTCCCGTACGTCTGTGTCGTCTGACACGGCTTATCCTGAAACTTACAAAAACAAAAATCTCTGAAGGCAATTACTTTATCCAGCTGTGCGCTAGTCTGTTGTGATCAACTATGTCCGCGATGCTTATATACGTGACCAGATATCCTTGAAGTTTCTGTAGAGCTGTAGGTTTTCATTTGGAGCCCATGAAGCCCTTACTGAAAGAGACTTAGCTTTTACGCATATAGGATCTATCGTCGTGAGTTTACTGGAGTTTTCCATCTATGGGATACTTATTTTAGTCCAGTAAGTAGAGGTTCTCCATACCTACCAGCGGCGATCGTACGTATACCCAATTTTTTTCTGAGCTAGCACCCACTCATATGGGCAGTCCGTCGTCTCACTGACATCATTTGGTGAGTACCTCTGCACTGGCATGTCCCGAGACTTGCGCCTTATTTTAAATCGACTTTGTAAGCTATTGGGATCTGTATGTTTCTCCCCTCTGTTCCTTTCTTTGGTTGTAGGTCGCTAAGGTGTTGTCCTCGACTTAAGTCTACTGTGCAAAAGTGTCAGCCATAGTTGCACACACGTTGTTTTCACCTCCTCACTAACTGTATTGGCATCTAGCCTGGAGCACATACACGGGCTGGGAAATCGCTTTCAGGCACGTTTATTCCTCGTATGATGAGTTGAGCTGCGATCACTTATCAATACCAGGGGCTTTCCATAGCCACATTTGGTTGCAAGGTCCTCTGCGACGTCCTTATCACTTTTGGAATGGTTCACGCCCTCTTGGGTAATCGCACTCAGGTTCGGAGGTACGTTCGTGCCAAACATTGCTAAAATGCGATTACTTTGTTTACGGTGGGTCTCTCACTAGAACAAACAACGTGTTGAACACTCTCGCGATTTATTCTATTAATTGCGGCGCACTTAACTTGTGAGTCAACACGATGATAGACGTCGACTTCTTTTCTTACGATTGTGCTATTCTGCAGAGTGTTTGCCATCTCTTGCGTCGCTTTAGTAATGTTCATTTTTACCTCCTGTATCCCCAGGCTATTGACTCCCTCTCCTGAACGAAGCTTGCTAAGTATCGAACTGTGGGCCTGTACGTGCCGTCCTTCTTCATCACGATGCGACTCTATTTCTGCGGATTCATGTCGATGTTCGTCCTTCTTCGTTTGCTGTTCCTTTGCGATCTCATTGATTCCTGACGTCCTATTTTCAGCCTGAACTCACGAGATAACCTCCGTGAGATGCTCGACGGACCGGAAGGTGTTGTCATGTTCAGCCAGCTCAAGGCACGCACAGGCACCAACGGCGTGCAAGTTACAACTGAAACAAGCACCAATGTGGTTACCCCGAAGAGTCTTCCACCGGTTTCCTCCGGCACGTTGATCTCAGATATTGACATAGCATTTAACAGAGTGAAGTACCCAGTGCCCCTACCCGGGGTATTGACGATATAAGCGGGAAGATATATCAAAACTATTAGGCTCCCTGCATAGATCCTTTTCGTGTATGCCGTCGTTCGCTCGCCTGGTTAGGCTGTACGTCCAACATTACCATAACATATCCTTTTTTAATTATACCAATGACTTGGTGAAGAGGATTGCTGGCCGTCACGTACGATCGATCATTCTTGCGTTAATTGCTAATGGACGCCCTGGCGAGCCTGGATTACCCGGGGTTATCGCAATCGGCGTGCACTTGATTTCACGTATTTCTGCGCAGTTCGGCGCAAATTAAATCACTTTACGCCCCCACTTCACCCCCACTCGACCGCAGGCGAGCTTTCTATGGAGCCTGTATATGGCAGGACGCCCACCGGTAACGGATCTAGCAAGATCATTAGTAACAGGCGGTGCTGGCAGGATGGTATCATCAAGCGGCAGTCACGGTACAGTTGCATGTCGGCCTTCGGCGTAACTTACTGTATACTATCTATCAGTGCTGTACGAGTTCACCCTCGTTTATTGTGAACTTAAGATGCTACTGTCCCACCGGCATTGCGCCCTGGCAAGTTCCGTGTTCAAAATGGCCATCGTGGTGCCCCAAACTGTACTATTGACTGTACCTCCGCCGCTGGCGGATCCTCTGTTCGCCTGCCGATCTGCAGTGGATCCTTCGACGCTTCTGAGTCGTGCCCCGCTAGTAATTTGGATCTAGCTTTCCACCCTACGAAACATGCAAAATTATTGCAGTGGTTCTCACACAGCATTGTCCGACTCGAAAACTCTTTGTCAAAGATTGAGAGGCTCGCTCCTTTGTTTAACTTAGTCTGAGGAGCGCCGTAGTCCCCTCCCGTGGATAATAGCAGCCACAGATTCAGACACTTACTAAATGAAAGGTTGCACTGGCCTTCCACTCGGGGATCGGCGGTTCGTCTGCGTCATTGCTCTACGAGATTATGACGCAAACCAGCGGCTCTACTTCCAACGGACCATCGCGTATTGTTTCACTATTAGCGCCTGAGCCAAATCACATCCAGGGGCCCGGGCGGGCTGTCATCAGGGAACGTACACTGCAACAGAGGCTACCTTAACGGTATTCAACTGGTATTCACCTGCCGGTGTTAGGCACGATGGTTCCGCCGGTCAGTCAATCGCGCATCCATCACGCATCGCGGGCCGAATGTATGTTCGCTTCATCACTGGCCCCACATCCCCACATCTCCGAAATAAGCCACTTCAACGTGGTAATCGGAGCGGTTGGCCCGCGTCGTGTGTGCGGGGCCTGATGTGGGCGCCCAACATTCCGTTGGGGGGTTGCTACACAACGGCTAGACAGAGGGTCGAGCGGGGAGAGTTTGGGTGGAGAGTCACGCAAGAAGGTATTGCAATAGTTAAGTCATAGGGTTATGTACTCGACGATGCTCAATGATGGGTTCAAAAAAAACAATTAAGGTGGGCAGTATAAACATATCTACAAGAATATCTATAACACTAAATGTCGCTCGGGAACGAGACCGTCAGAAGAAGTGGGGGTGCGAGAACCATGGAGGGTTAGCGGGGGGGCCTGGAGCCCTTGCGAGAGACTGCGCCCGTCCACATGCTATGCACCGCACTCCAGTACCGTTCCGGATCCGCTTGCATGTGGGCGGCGTGGCCTGTGCCTTCGAACTCTTCCACTGCAACGTCTAGCCCGAGCTGCGCAGCAGCAGCGACATGCTGCTCGACGCGCGCGGCGAGGACGAGCGAGTCGCTCTGCGAGTACACATACAAGCGCGGGGCGGGGCCAGCAACCACATAGGGCAAAATTTCGGGTTGGAGGAGGGTCGCGTGCAGCTCGGCAAAGAGCGGAGGGCGGCCCATGAGGCGGTTGTAGAGGTAGATAGCGAAGTAGAGACAGACAAGGAAAGGGAAGACGAGCGCCCGTAAGATGGGGTTCGTCGGGGAGACGGCGCGCAGGGAGTTTTGGAGACCCTTATCGTCGGGTACGGAATCAAGAATGAGAGCCGTCGGCGCTCGTTCGGGCGCAGAATTGGAAAGCGGGAATTTGGCGAGTATTTTGCGAAGAGTCATGAATTGCCAGCCACCGCCTAATGGAGATGCATGAATATGAAAGACGCTTCGACAACAAGGTGTAGAAGGCTACGGACCGTTGGACATAACATGGACAAGAACTCCCCGAAAGCGGGAGCCTTGGCTTTTTTCGTTCTGAAGAAGCTCGACGACCGGGATCATTGCCGTATTCTGATAGTGACGGTGAATAAACTAGTCACCCAACGGACTGAACGGCAGTGCACGCACGAGGTGTGTTTGCGAGCGCCAAACGAATTCAGCCCACGAGCCAATGACGACTATGGTTGATGACGGGAATAGCTCGTGAAGGGAGTCTGCGTACTCAAGGACCTGGTAGAATCGTGCACCCACTTTTGGGCTTTAGGTCTAGACTGAGGACTGTAAAAAAGAAGTGTGCTTACTCCAACCGAAGAGCAAGATGATGCTGAGTCATTGAAAGGTTAGGGAATGCGTATGTGTAGCGGCAGTAGAACGCACGAGGGAGAGACATCGTCGTCCTTCACTACGATGCGGCCATTGGGGGTGTTCGGCTGGCAAGACACGGAAACATAGGGGTTGAGCTTGATCCAGGTGAGTTTTTCTGGCATTGGCGGTTGCAAAAGAGGAGGGGACTTGAAGAGAAAAGATCCTGTCAGTGATTAAGAACTGGTTAGATGAAACCACTACCCGTACGGTGAACCACAGCCACTACCCCACAGGCGCTACTTTCCAGCCAAGGTTCCAGGCACGTCCACTAAATCCGTTTGGACAACTGAGTTTTTTGGACCAAGGGCCAAAAAATGTTGAGTGAATGAACCACCAACTTCCAACTACGGGCGGAAGCCCCGGGGTTATACTGAAGTGAGGGAAATCCATCAACAACCGCTGTTTTACAGGCCTGTGCTGCGGGTAAGGTGCTCCCGGGGTCGAATGTTGGTACGGAGGTAAGTGAGAGTCATCCCTGCGCGTGGCTACATTCGGAATTTCTGGTGGTACTTTCCGGCAATCCGGGAACTGTTTCGCCGATCATGAGATTACCACGGATCACACGACTCATCGCTGTCAGCGCACAGCGCGAGACATTGAAGAAAGCCTGTGATTGATAAATTCGTATCATATTGACAGACTCGCAGTTCGGTCCACCAGAGCGGCTCGGCGATGACCATCGATGACCTCGACTCTACTAGACTCACCAAGCATCCAGCGTGTCAAGGTACATCATAACGTAAGGCGATATCTCCGCCCGTCTCTCATGCACCTCATGATTGAGTACATCACCGTTGATCTCCCACCCTCTGGGCTACCAGTGCACTAGACCAAATACTGACCAGTTGAAAGTTCCATGCCGCCTTTCTAGTCATTATTGCATCCCACCAAATCTCCGTGTGCCGTAGATCTGCCAGAGGCTCCAAGAGCTTATAAGTTGAAACTCTCGGAACACGTAGAGACTGTGTTGGAGTATTGTATTCACACAGCTAGGTGCTAGCACAATGACTCTTTCCCTAACGGAAATGTTTAAAAAAAATGTTGCTGCATAAGCTGGGCAAACAAAGCTCACTGGCAGGTCCGAGTCCATCATCGCCTATGGAAATGTGTCCAGCTTTTCCACTTTCGAGATGCCCGCTTCTGTCACGGTTGTCGAGGCCTTGTATCATTACTGTCCCTGTTACTGCCCATGGCAAGTGAAGCCTTCACAATCCGATTCAAGTTAAATTCGCTTTTTTTTTTTTTTTTTCAAAACTTGTACTAGTCTATTCGCCCAACTTCTGCCTCGGCCTTCCTGCTTCGAGTTTATCTCTGTCAGTACCTCAGGTGTCATTCTGGTTTGGAAAAACGCCAGAACATCAAAAGGCCGCTTCAGATCTTCAACGTTCAACCATCATCGACATGGGCTTTTCGACGGCCCCACTTCGTTATCTAGGTCAATAAGCTACTGGCGACATCAGACGAGCCCGCGTAGTAGCAAAATGACCTATGACCCGAGATCTGGAGGCAACACTCTTGTCTTTAGCCCGTGCAGACTAAGCACTCGACGCAGTACTCCCCTGAGTTGGTTTCTTGCCTTGCCTTCAGATATCTGCTGTACAACAGCGGGGCAGTTGATAGCCCTCCAAGTTGACTGAGAGATAAACACAGGGCCAATCAACTTCACAGGGGGGTTGGTTGGTCGTTCTAGCCAATACAGGTGACACGAACCGGGAGCCCCACGTCCATCTGGGGTGGTGAATGGTCACGGTGTACCCTCGAACGAGTGATGTGCTGGCCAGCAGAAAAAGCATAGAATCATGGGCAACCCAACTGTGAAATGTATAAATGCGCAAAAAAACCATACACGGACAAAGATTATTGGGGGGGGGGGTCGGAAACAGGGCTGAACCGTACATAACAAAACCTGAAGCGATTATTGGCTAGAAAACAATGGCGAGGAGATCCGCTTGGGTTTGCGGCGGGCGGGTCGTGGCACTTCGAGGCGGCTCTGCGCGAGTATAGAAACAACAAACTATACAAGGGAGGTGTACTGGGAGATGTGTGGCTCGGACTCTCAATCATCGAAGCCTCTCTTTTGCGCAAATCTCATTGTAACGGGAGAACAGGTAACTGTGAGAATGGGTGATTGAGGAACGACAACACTCTGCTTTTAACTACCTACCAAGAATGAAGAGGACGGAGCGTGTGTACGTATTTTGTGGGTTTTATGTGATGTGTCACATCGGAGAGGAAAACTTGACCGGCGGATTCAAGCCAGCTGCCTACCTTCACTGGAAGGCCGCCGCCTGCAATTTCCACAGGTGGGCGTAGTCGCCTTTAGCTTTCATCAGCTGTTCGTGAGTACCGCTCTCGATGACACTCGTCTCGTTCATATACCTGGAAACAGGGAGTTTAGCCCGTGTTCGCTGACCGGCATTCCTGAAACCGCGTACAGAATTATATCCGCGTATTTTGTCAAGTTTCCAAAGCGGTGAGTTGAAAAGATCATCGTCCTCTTTCCACGGGATTCGTGAAGTCGCGAGAAAAGGTCTGGATTTGGTTTCAGGCTTCATTACCAGTGAGGTCTGAGTGCTGAGCACGGAGTCATACCATGCTCCGCAACTGGGTCAAGTGCGGCGCTCGGCTCGTCAAACAGCAGCAGACTGACGGCGGTATCTTTCCCCAGAGTATGCATAAAAGTGCGTGCGCTGAATGAAGAGTTGTATTCGGCCAGGCCCAGGAGAAAGACTTTCAAGACTTACACAGCAATTCTTTGCTGCTGTCCACCACTAAGTCCTTGCGGTAGTTGTGTTCCTGTCATCCGGCGCAGTTCACGATCAATAGCACCGTCGTCATCCTTGTGTTGGATGCGAATCACGTCGTGGACAGAGTCGGGGCGGCAAATGTATGTGTCCCAGTTGTCGGAAAGACGCCTAATGACAGAGTCCGCACCTCCGAGTCGTGCCGCTTCGTTTATGAGGTCCTGATCGGTCGCATGATTGGGGTTACCAAGTGCAATGTTGTCTTTAATCTGTGCGCAGTCTATTCTGAGGCACTGGTAGGAAAGGTCATTGCCAGTGGGAGACGCACTGATACCGGGAAGAGGGAGTAGTCTTGAAACAGAACTGCCATTGAACGACGCAGGTCATCTAGTTTCAATGTTCGTACATCGCAACCATTTATGCGAATCGTCCCTTCGGTCGCGTCGAATATACGCGCCGTTAGCTTCAGTATCGTACTTTTTCCAGAGCCGTTGAATCCTACAATGACCTAGTTGCTCCAGGTTAAGATATGTTAGTCTAGTGAAGTCAACTCCTTCTCCTTACACAAAGTTGGCCTTGTTGGACTTTGAAGGATACGTGACGCAGTGCATAGCTCTTGCTTCCAGGATACTTGAAGGATACGTCCCTAAAAAGCCATGAGGAAGCGCTCCACAGGTCCGCAGTGATGACCGACTCGAATTCTAAGCTGACACCATCACGATTGGGGTTCAAGTCCTCGGTTCCGTCTACAACCTGGTTCTCTATCTCGCTCACGGCGTATATTGCGCGTAGATTGGACAATTGACTGGAAAAATCGCCGGTTTGCTGGAAGATTGAGTTCAAATTTAGACGAAGGTTTTTAGCGGCTGACTGGGTGAGCGTGAATGCAGCGAGAGCCATAGGAAAGTTGACCAGTTTCTGCGACACTATCAAAATGAATGCGATCTTGAGAAAACTGTCAGAAAAGAAGATACATCCTTGGAGGCTCCTGTTCACCTCGGGCAGTTCACCAGCAAACCATTTCACGAGATGAATCGCATGGTTCGTCTTGCGCTGGTAAATGAGAAAGTGGCTCCAAAATTCTCCCGCGCGATTTCCAAGGCGACAACTAAGTTCAAGAAATTCTAGTAGTATGATGGTGAATGAACCTGTTGCACACGATTGGGAAAACGCACGACGTGAAAGATAGGGACCAAGTCCATTGACAACTATTTCCTGGCGGTGTTCTCGATCGCTGACAAGTTGCTTGAGACCTTCCATCTTGACGTAATCTTCGTTCCGGGTTGTGGCGGCATATGCTACAGCAAATATAAAGATGAGAAGCAAAACTCTAGTGGGGGATCGGCAAACCTAGTCCCTCTAGGCTACTATTCGAGAGCTCCATTTGCGTCAGGGCACATACAACCAGATGGCAAAGGCACGTCAGAAAGCCCAAGGTGGAGCCCATCCCTTGTTCTCGCAAGATCGCGGCAAGAACGCTGACTTGTGTAAATAGCACGATAATGCTACATCCACTGCGCAAGAGGCTGTCCTAGGGTGCGTCCCACTGTGCAGAAGCCGTATCTCAACGGACACGGCATCCAGTCGTTGAGATACCGAAGGGTCCATGAATGTAGGGACGTCGATACGCGCGACGTGTTGGAAAGCATATCGTGAAGTAATGACGTTTCGACGAAGTCATCGAAGGCGAGGTACAACCATCCGTCTACTCTTTCGAGCAGGCACTGCGCAAGGAGAGCATGCCACGCGGCCGCACATAAGTCGGACTAGCGTAGGTCCATCCTAATTCTCCGTCATTGATCGTTGCTTGTACCTATGGCCCCGAGCTCAAGGATATTGAGCGATGTCACAATGTCAGGGCTCACCAATCGCTAAGAAGTTCCCGGTGAACCTGGAATTTATATTAGCACCACCTACCACGATTCTGCCAGAACATTACCAAAGCGAAGCTGCTGGAGAAAGATGCAAGAGCTGCGGATACAGCCAGGCGAGCGAAGTAGCAATGGACCACTGAGATCGTGTATGGCCCTCCATAAATATTGAAGGTCATCGATGAACTGGGTCTTATCTGCGAGGAAGGGACATAATGGAATGTGCCACTTGATTGAAGGGTTTCTCTATGTACAAGTCCCAGATGCCAAGGGTTTGATGGTCAAAAGCTTTGGTAATCCCGAAGCTTTCAGTGCGCCGGGGTAGGTCCCCACTGGAATGAGAGCAATCGCACTTTTCTGAGGGTGAATTCGGGACTAACGTCGCGGTTTTGCATGGTTGAGTGTGGGTACCAGCACCTATCAGGAGCTGCTCTTATAACACTGTCCCCGACCCCGTTTGGACAGGTACCCTCCAGTTATACAAATACCGATCGGCGTTATGAGTAATTTTTCAAGTGCTATTCCAGTTACATGAAACCATTTTGACTGGAAGGGTGTAATGCTCGTGTAAACCGAACGAATGGAACCTCAGCCGCTGAGAATGTCCATCGTGACTGCTTCCAATATGCCGACTATATGCGCGGAGTGCGTGCGGCGCGAAGCCTGTCAAGTCGCAAGGCAGACTATGAAAAGCTATATGGATTACACGGATATAATTTGGCTGATGGAGTGGTTCCCTAGCCTGGAAAACGTCAAGTCGAACGCCGCCACCGGAATGCGGAATGGCCACTTTTACAATAGAGCGCATTCAATTGGCCGTGTCAATAACACGTCCGCACCAGAACTTTCCTGTAACTGGAGCTAAGCCAAGCATGTCCACTCCAAGTCCATGGGGCGGAGGCTAAAATTGACACCAGCCCTACAGCTGCTGTAATAATAACACGCAGGATAGGCGGAGGTGAGGGATCGGGGCGATTATAGCTGAAGGCGGTTCGCTTTCGGCACTCCGAGCCGTAATGCGCAAATTGAGTGTTAACATGCGCTGGCCGGACCAACACAACGTTCACTAGAGTAACCTGAGCAAATCGATAAAGTGATGGCACCATAGGGACTGACGATAACATATCGTATACACTGCCTCGGTGCGAGGCTTGGTTCAGTAAAATCCCGATATCTTTCCTATCTGTTCATCTTGTTTGAAATCTGAGTTCTCAAACGGCTGCCGGGCTGTGGTAGTGTGAGTCGTGGCAGCGGCGTCCAACTAGCCATACCCCCTGATACCCTTTCCAAGCCACCAAGACCTGGCTCGTTGCCCGCAATGATGAACCTTCCCAACGACTTTGGTATTTGCGGAGTGTTTCGCAAGTTCCGGTGCGCTTCGTTCAAGAGAAGTCCCTCTACTGGTAGTAGACGGGGACTTGCACTGGATGGGACCGGTCACGGTGTGTGGTGTGAAGGGAAAGAGACCTTAGGGTTGGCCTCACAAAGCCGCTACTATGACTTTGTTGTTGTATAGGATGTGGTGAGTAGTGCCTTCTCTCTCTGGCGCGAGAAACGAGGGTGTTCAGTGGGGGGGTCGCAGGAGGCACGATGGATAAGCTATTGTAGAGGTAGAGGTCAAAGAAGTCGGTCGATAGAGAGAATTTGTCAACCTCAGGCTGCACCGCTTTATACGTAGCACTTAGCTATAGGCTCCCACCCAGGCCCCCCAGTCGAGAGTCACTGAGGTGATGCGACTTGACATAACCCAATACTCAGTTCTCAGCGGCTGGGCGCCAGGCGCCGTTAAACGTTGAGTGAAAAGCGCTGAAGGTGCGTCTGTTTTTTTTTGTAAAATTTACATTTATGTATTACTGTACCTGCCAGTGGGTAAAGACCTAGAACCATATACACCATACTAAGCTATATATGCTTGTGGCCTGAGGATGAGAGTCAGGGTTTCATTACGACAAGGCACTAGTCGGATGTCACGGTGATGGCCCTGCCTGCCTGTCGCTGTGAAACAGAGTGGGCTCCTCTTCCACCGCCAATACGCCGTGGGGTGGCATTGTGAAGGTACGGAAATGGTATTCCATTTCATGACAAGAAGGTTATGAACAGCAGGACATAATCCACAGGGTTGGGGCTTGACGTCCACAACCTTCCTCCCGTTGGCGTACAATGCGGTAGCTTTACCCTGCTGACATACTCATTCTTTTTTTGCGTTCCGTCATCAAATTTGCGATCATTCGGCCCCCAAGTTTAATTTGTTCGCCACTCTGAAATGAAATTTGACCCCAGTCACAGGCCCAGGCTGTGCAGAATTCCCTGATTCCATTCTAGGTTTTTAGCGCCTAAAGCTCCTCCACCAGCAGAAGTCGTCCTCATATCACTTTCACTTTTGGGTGCAGGTATTAACAGCATGCGCCCATCGGAACTTGGGGAATAACCATCTGGCGCAGTAGCGCCACCAGGCGCGCTACGTTTGCCGATACTCGCGGTACTCAGGCCGTAATCGTTACTGATACAGACACCTGACCCACCTATCGGAAATATTTGCTGTCCGACTTCGCAAGACGGTAGATGTGGCCCACGTGAACGGTTCTATATTACATCTCCGTCACCTCTCGTTAATCTCTGGGGGCACCCTGACAGTAATATCCTCCTTGACGGAGCGCCTCAGCTTTGCCACCGTACTCCTTGAAGCTGATATGATCCCTGAGCGGCAGGTCGTGCGCTACTGTACAGTACTTTCTCATAACCCGCCGACGATGCTTTGGCGAAGAAGTTCCGCCAGTGGGCACTACATCTGTTGGAGGCCTAGTGATCGTCGATGTTTCTTAGATCGGGAGACTATTATATCGCTAAGCGAGGGTTTTAAGGGGACCTATTTCACTATAAACACTTCCTTTGACCCCTACAGCCGTCCACTGGGTGATCGATCTCGTTCCTCTGGCTCACATCGCCGATTAGGTAGTGTTTGAACGACTGGATGCTGCGCAACAACTAACGGGTACTTGTTCTGGAACCTTCCAGTCAGTTCTTGGCCATCAGTCTGGGCGCCGCATCGAGCTATTGCGGGTCTTGATCACCGTGTTATCGATGAACAACGTACTAGGCCGCTCAGAAACACTTGCAAAATAAGCGTCGGATAACCTACGGTTCGCCCGCGGGTCACCCATAACCTTGTGTATGTTGGGCGTTCAACAAGAGTCGCGCATACAGTGGCGTGATCGTTCACGCCACTCCAAGTACCTTGCGGACAGAGTGCTACTGTACGCTCAGCGCTTTAGGGGTGGCTTCGTGGCAATGGAAAACCGAGTCAGAGGTAGTGCACTGGCACGGGATCTTTCACGAGCACCCTGAACCCCAGTATTTTTATTTAGAAGGAAATGGAGACCCAAATACGTTTCCCGGCCGATATCGATAACGAAGAAGATCCAGGAATCTATTTAACTTAGGTCAACCTCGCCCATCTTAGTGCCCCTAGGAAGCAAGCGGGGCCGTCTCCATACTAGACTCTTGGCTTGTCAGAAACCATCAAAATTTAATAGTAACAACCGTTTTTTAGCCCTCCTTTGTCAATGAGGATGACCGACGATCATTGGCGCTGCCTTGACAAAGGAGGATTCACCTAGCTGACAACACGGACACGATGTCGGTTGATTAATTATCGTCCTTGGGCCTTGGCTGTAGTCCGCATTCCGTCCTGTCCACCCTTACGCGGTACCGGTCAGTGCGGCTATTAATTTTGCCTCTTACCTCAATGACACTGATGAGGTGCTAATGGAGGCGAACAATGGACCACCCTCATATGGTATTCGAGAGCGGGTAGTGGAACCCGGAACTGCAACTAGTGTGCACTCTGCATGTGAACGGCACTTCTGAAGAATGTTACAGAAGACGACGGGTAAATATCGTAACGTCAATTTTTTTTTCCCCATCACACGACAGGCACATGTGTCCATCCATGGACAAATCTTCAAGCTTCAAGCTTCGAGTTTCAAGTTTGCACGCCATCACATGCTTCCACCACGCGGTCGGTCGATAGAAAGAGACAGGGGGAAGAAAAACTTGGCCGTTTCCAGTCAAGGTGCAGGAGTCGAGGGCGATGCACCTCGAACAGGGGCACCTTGTGGTCGCCACCGATGGTCAGGGACTCTACCTTTTTTGACTATGACCACATGATCCGTTCGCTGGCATGTATCCGACAACGACGATGTCTGCTGATTTCGTGACGACGCCAGGAGTCGTTGCTTAGTTGCCGTTAACTTGACTTACAGTGACCGCGTTTTGATTAGAAACATTTTCTCCGCAACTGCGTCCGAACGCGAGGTACTCGCGCCGGGTCGTGCAGTCCCAAACGATCACCAAATACTGTTGCTGGCTCCTACTCACCTTCCCTTCTTTCAACCCAGAGGTCGACAAGTCCACACTCGAAGCCTGTTTATGAGATTTCACTCACGCCCCTCCGAGTCCGCGACATGTATGTGGGATACGGTCCCTTCAGTGAGCCATCACACCTTCCCCCCATTCTCCTTTTCCGACTGTCGACAAGAACATCCGGGGCCTGAATTGCCGCACCGTGGCGCATGAAAAAAAATTTCTTGGTAACTTTATATTACACCGAGCACCTGACAACAAATCCGACCTGAACGGGAGTCCTGCCGTCTTTGTGATCATCTCCTTGGTACTGTACGGGAACGGACGAACCTTGGGTGAAAACCCATGTCGGAGGGTACTCCAGCTAGAGAATTGCCACTTCTGCCTTAGGAAAGATTAATCTGAGAAGGCATTAATCGATCGTATCATAGTTGATCGGGTATCAAACATATGCATCCATCGGGGTATAGTGTCGAGTGATCTGAGCGATATTCAGGGGCGACTAACGGCTGTTACTGAAACTTCTCCTTGTAGATCCAAGCAAGGCCGACGTCGCTCGCTCCCTGCGCAACCTGAAAGGTAAATTGTTAGCACTCACAATTATTCGAGGACGCAGTCCAAGTAAATCTTACAGCTGCACGGTACCATTTCGCTGCCTCTTTACGGTCTTTCTTACAGCCGCGGCCATTAGCGTAGCAAAACGCAAGCTCCTGTTGTGCGTCCATATCTCCAAGCTTTGCTGCGACTTGAAAATAGGACTGAGGGGGTTGAGCCCATAGCCCATGACCAAAAAAACAAGCGACTCACCACGGCCATCTTCTGATCTTTCTTCACGCCCCATCCTTGGAAGAAGCATTGTCCAACTTCGTATATCGCAAGAACCAGCTCGCCGCGTACCGCACTTGCGTCAATTCCCGTGCGGGCGTGTTCGAGGTCACCAACAGCGGCCTCTGCCGCGCGACGTAGCCAGGAGAACCCAAGGACCTCGTCTTTCGGGCAGCCCCAACCATGCCGCAATGTAAGCCCCCACATCAACATGCCTACGCCGGTCCCTCCTGGCGTTTTTGCACTTCTCTCAAATGCGGCCGCAGCTTCCTCAAGACGATTGGCTTCGTGGTGCTGTATGCCCTCTTGCAATAATTGATCGGCGAGCACGAGCTGTTCGGGGTTACCTTTAGGCGCTGGGGCTGGGTTCAATGGGGAAGGTGTACGTGGAGGAGGGGTGTGTGGAGGGGGGGCGTAAGGCGACGGCGGAACTTGAAGTGTATCGTTTGTGGGGGAGGGTGAAGGGCTATCCAATTGGTAGTACGAGTATGCGGAGTAGAGACTGCTCAACGAAGATGTTACAGATGGAGGGTTACCCATTAGGTGACTGCCGGCGGTAGCACGAGGATTCGACGGACGGCGCGTAGAAGGCATGGGGGAAGATGAGGGTGAGAGTGAGGGTTTAGAAGGACTGTCGGGTATCTTTGTCGATACAGATTGCGCAGCCTCCAACAATGAAAGCTCTCCTCTTGTGGAGTGTGGCGATGACTGCGGCTGAGGCTGTTCTGATGGCTTCAGACTAGAGTGAGTCAATGTTGACCGAAACGCGTTTCGCGCGAGGACTTGGCGCTTGGCCTCTTCGGAGGCACCACCTGGTTTCACAGGCCGAGAAAAGTTCACATTCATGGGCACGGCAGAAGGCGTACGTCCAGCGAGTAACCGTGAGCCCGGGGTCGGACTAGACAGTGCACTCCCTTGCTCGTGCTCGTAGTCATAGACCGCCTCGTCCATTTCCTCCACCGATACAACTACAGTGGGGACAGCAGACGAATACGAAGACCGTGATTGTTGGTACATAAATGGATCTGTCGCACTATCCATCGAATGACGTTCGTAATGTCCATCTGTCGTGTTCGAAGTGTCACCTTGGCGCCGGGGAGGTGTCCTCTGGAAGAAATTCCGGACTTTACCTCTAATACTCGAGCCAGCGATATCTTCAGGTTTGTCAACAACGATGTTAGATGGAGGACCAGAATTCGGAATGGAAGCCGTGGCGACAGAATAGACACTAATGTCATCGTCATAGGAAATATCCTGACTTCCGTTGGACACATGTGAACGGGTGCGACTATGTGTGTTGGATGATGACTGTGTCGCTATGGAGGCACGAAAGCGGGTATGTAACAGAGGCGACGGGGGTGGAAGACCAGTGTTGTGCTTCGGCGGTGCGTCAAGTACGGGAACGGGGGGATAGCGGTCCATTCCGTCCTGAGATAAGGGTGTTGGGGTGATATTCGGGCGTCGACGAGAGGACGTCTTGCGAACGAGGCTTTCAAGTGGAGAGTGTACCTGTAAACTCTCAAAGGCCGGGACAACATAGTCACTCATGACTAGCACGGAATGGAAGAAGAAGTTGGAAAAGATCAGACACTTCCAGTGTCGGAGGCGAGGCGAGGCGAGACGAGGATAGACGAGGATAGAGACGGAAGAGCGCGAGGCTGTGGCCTCAGAGCGGACACCGTGACGGATGGCGTAAAGTCGTCAGTGACGACGCGAAGTAAATCGGGCGAGCCACCGGGATAAACGGGCCGAGACGTGTCATGTGACAATGAGTACGTGCCAGGTGAATTTGATGAATTTGATGAAATCTGATGAGATCTCGGTGAAATCACCCTGACCTCGCGGCATCCTACATCCCCAGATTACAGGTGCGGAGTGCGTGTTGGGATCCTACTAACAACGCTGTCATGAGGTGCAACGCTCAGACTTCTGACAATCCCCGCATTCGATTTGGCGTTTACCGTTAGACTATGGGCATCACGTGTGATCGGGATGATCGCCAATCGGGCCTCCTACGCGGCGGGGGCATCTGATGTATGGACCTGCAGTCTTGCCTGCAGTCCAAGGCGCTATCGAAGCTAGTGAGTACTTAGGACATCTGGTACGAGGATTCGGTTCAAACGCGGAACTTCGCTTATCTGGATGATATGCCCAGCATGTTTACCTCCGCTGCTGAAGACGGGCATATTACGGAGCAAAATCGAGCACTCCATCCATTATCTTTGCAAGCTGTACATGTCTTCACGATCCTTACAATTTCTCGGTAACGGTGTACTGTATATATGTACGGGGATTCACTTTATTGATTGCGTGTATGCCTCGTTTCCGCCCTTGTTTCCGCCTGCCGTTTTGCGTCCGAGCCGATCTGTACAATTACGTACTAGAGCGAATTCCATTCCTCGTTATCCTCTTGCTTGTTCGCCGACACTGTACGAGTGTCGTGAAAATGGTTGATCCTTTCTTTCTATTGAACGAGATGGGCTCCAGAGTCCGGACACGTGCCCAGACCTTCAGAACTGCAGCGGTTTCCTCCTATTTGAGAAAATACCCACGCCCCCTTTTATGGTTAGTACCCTCGCCTCAGATGATCGGAGTCAGATCAGATCCTCGACAGGAACAACGACAAGAAGGTGAAGAAAGGCTGGAAGAAGGTTTTTGGCTGTGAGCGAAGAGGTTATTTTTCATCTCTCAGGAACTCGGTTACTATGTGCACTGACTGAACTTAGGACGTTTTAAATCTATCCAAGAGTTATTTTCAAGTACGTATCACATTATTACAGTATTTAACTAATTTTTCCAAAGTATCTACGTATCGTATGAGTCTTTAGTTTGTATATCGAGTATAGTATAGTGGAGACTAGGTAGTATGGAACGGTATATGATAAGTGGGTTTTCTTACGTTTTAACGGTAGATGGACTGTAAATAGTTTTTGGTATCATCGACGAGGGTATGGCGCGTAGGGCATATTGGATTTTTCTTTCAATAGGTTTGCGACGTGAGGGAAGAGTTGAGACGCTGAAAGCATAAGCTAGAAAATAGCCTGGAGGTGAAGGTGAGTTCCCACATCGAGGAAAGCCGGGAACGAAGTACCTCTCAACGACGAGCTGCTTTCCCTTTGGGTGGATTGGGCTGAGAGGTGTGCGGTGGTGAGCCTCTCCTCTTCCTCACTCGGCCGACAATCGGCATTGGGCAGTCTTCGGGGCGCGGATAACTAGTCAAGTGACACGGAGACGGGGGGCTGGAGAAAGGAGAACCCGACGAGGACGCAGAAACTGGGGACAAGGTGGGAAGAGCGTCCGGAGGAGTGGAGGCTAGCATGAGCGAGAGTGCCGTTTCGGATGTGACGAGACCGTCGAATCCGCGGCTGACGGTGGGGGGTGTTGCTGACAGCTTGGCGGGAAAAGTCGACCATTTCTTCCGGCCCGGTACTGCTGGGGTGAGCGATCGTAGTCCAGGCTTGGTCGCGGCGACAGGAGGAAATCGCCTAGAATCGAGAAGCGAACGATTGGGGATACTTCCCCAAGACGATACCGACGGAAGGGAGGTATCCAGGAGGTACGAAACCGACTCGGGCACTACCAAGTTTAGACTGCGGCCGCATTTGGAGTCTGTTCCTATCAAACCATCGTGTGAGACCCACGAAGAACGGTATAAATGGTTTGAACAAACCATCAGAGGGCGTGCTGGAAACCCTTGCTGCCCTTTCTTCAAGGTCACGGACTCGCTTCTGAAGTGCGGATGACAGCAGCATTGCCTGGGATAAACGCATGTCGAGGGTATGTCGTCCCTTCTTCAGCCCGTCGCCCTCCTTCTTCAGCTCGTGGGCTTTCTTCCTTAGGCTATTAGCCTCCTTCGTGAGCGTGGACAAGGTCCCATTCACTTTCACGAGTTCGGTGTGCGTGTCGACAGCAACCTTGGTGGCGGCGATCGTCGCCATCTGACTCTCCTCTAGACTTGCCTCGAGACGAGCAACCTGAGCTGTCATGGCACCATGCTCCGTCTTGAGATTGCGTAGTTCGTCGACTTGCTTCTTCAGTCCATCCGCCTCCGTTACGAGCACTGACAGGGTCCCCTTGACTTTCGCGAGTTCGGTGCGCGCATCGCCAGCGGCCTTGGTGGCGGCCATTCTCGCTGTCTGACATCCGGCTAGATTTGCCTCAGATTGAGCGATCTTCGCCGTCATGACACCGTGCTCGACCTTGAGATTGCGTATCTCTCCGCGGAGAGAAACATTCTTCGCAGTTTCCTCCGAAAGTCGGCATTGCTGGTCTGTGAACTGACGGCGCTGGACGACGACGACGGCCTCGGTCGCGAGCACTTTCAACTGCTGCAGAGTGAGCGCGTACTCAGCGTCGACGCGGGCGAGCTGCTCCTGTACGAGTTGCTCTTGGAGGTCGTCGATCACCTCGGTTCGGCCCAAGGGCGATACTGGGCGTAGCGGGAGATCCCGCAAGACCGAAGACGGCGAATGTCGGGTTCGGAGCAGGGCAGGGCTTCAGGAGAGAGTCGACAACGAAGGGGTCATCGAGGGAGGGCGGAGCGGATGATAGGGGTAGTCGAGCATGCCAAGGGCTCGTTCGGAATCGATGCGGCAATCTGAGTGGGTGTGGGACCATCGGAGCAGAATTCCGCGATAGACATGTCCGGGGACCGTGGTCGCGGCTGGGTGGCTGGGGTTGGAATCTTGGGCTCGTTCTTCGTCAGCCACCCGCACCACTCGAGTACAGGTGGCGTCCCGTCATTGAACTGAAGTACGTCCACGTCGTCCAAGGGTTCCCAGGCGTTGACGTGCTCTTGGTCTGACCGCAGACTGTCGATCTCATCCTCGGCGTCCCGCAGCTGGCCCCGGACTTCGACTAGCTCGCGGTTCAAGGAGCGAATGGTAACGTCGCGTTCGCCGATGACCACCGTCTGGCCCTCTAATTGTCCCTTGGCCTCGCGCGCGTTTCTGAGTGCAACGGCGAGCTCCTTGCGCAGCTCAAGAATAGACCGGTCGGCAGCTACTACTTTCATTCTCGGCCTGTTCTGCGATAGTCTTCCAGTGCTCCTGTTTCATCGCGCACGCTTCCAATTCGAGGGTCAGGGCCTGTTTCTGTGCACGACCCGTATCCTCTGCCGTGCGGAGGGCAGCTTGAACCTTTGAGAGGTGCATCTCGTTGGAGCGGAGGGCGTCGCGCAGCCGTGCTTCACGAATGTTGGCGGAGTGAAGAGCGTCGCATAGCTGTCTTTCGCGAATCTCGGCGGATTGGAGACTTTGGACGAACGTCGACTGGGCCATATCTGACTCGGCGGCGAGAGTCATTATTCGCTCCTCGAGCCTTGTCACCTCTTGACGGTTAACGCGTGCACTCCGTTCATGTTGCTCCCCCGATCTGGTGGCCTGCAAGAGAACGCGCTCCTGGTCACGGAGTTGACCTTCGAGTCGAGCGATGACGGCGGACTGCTTCCGTATCTCCGCGCCTTGATCAAGGATGAGACTGCTGAGGGAACCGCTTCTCCGCGGTCAAGGACTGGATGCGGGAATTGCCTCGTTCGATCTGTTGAAGGGCGATATCTAGTGCATGACACTTCTTGGCCAGTTCGGCGTCCGTACGGCCAATCTTCGAAGTTTAGTCAGTACCATAAAATGTTATTTTGAATTACTCTCACCTTCTCGCAACAGTCCGCGTGAACGAAGGCCGAAAACTTAGACGGAAAGGACTGCGCCAATGAGAAAAGTGCAGAGATAAGGCCGCCGAAGTCGCTGCAAAACGGCAGGCATAGAAGAACGAGAAGTGACAACAGGACGAATGGCTTGGCGACCCGGGAAAGTTCGCTGCCGACTACGGTGAATGGACTGCGGTACGACTGAAAGCCTTGAGTGGCGGGAAGCTGGTTCGACGGCTGAGAGGACCACACTTGAGAGGGCTCCAGGAATGTGGCTGGCGTATCGAGCAGAGGAGAGGCCGGGGTGGCTAACGTAGGAGTGAACTTGGGCTGGCGAGTCGGGGTAAAGAGGATGAGCGCGAAGACTCCATGCACCATTCGATACACGGAATCCCCAAGGCCGAAGAGACAAGTTGAGAAAAATAGCAAGATTTGAAGCATTGCGTTGGCAAAGTCGTTGAAATCACTGGATGTTGTTCAATGATAGAGACTCAGAGAGTACGTCGACTGGCGGGTCATTTATATATGTGCAGGATATGGATGGCAACGTACTTCACATTTTCTCATCTAGCCTAGATCTAAACAGGCGGGATCAAAATGAGCACTTCTGGATTTGCGTGTTTTGATCGTGCCCACTTCGATGTCGATATGGGCCGGGCAGACGCGAGGCAAATTTGGCAGCCTCCATGTTCTGCACAATCGAGCAGCAATCGGCCTCTGAATTCTATCCAATTCGCAATTATTTCGCTAGAATTGCGTGCGAAGTTGGTCAGAATTGAGACGGCGGTTCCAGCTTTCCAGTTCGGTTTGAAAGATGGATGGTGGCCACTGCCAGCCGCTCGATTGCGGCCCGTGTTCACCCGACGGCGATTTATATTGTGCCTCGAAGCCGGCCAGTGGTCTCCGGTTCGCAAAATCTTGAAAACGGATCTTACAATGCAAGAAACGATGGGTCTCAGACGTATGGTATGTTGTCAGTTGCGGCCCTGTCATCATTTTTTCTCAGGCCTGGCACCGTCGTCATTGGTGCACAGCCACTAGCCTGACCATTCTGTCTGTTCTTGCTCCGTTGCCGGTAATCTGTTGATATCGATGGCCGGGATAAATTCAGACACCAGCATGTACTCCGAAGGTCCAATGACACTCAGGATAAGTCCGAGGCGAGAAGCTCGACAAGCCTGAAGCAGTATAAGAGGGTCGTCAGCTCAACAACCGCTCCCGTTTTCGACGTAGTATGGGTGCCCTCGTTCCCGAGGACAACAATCTCGGAGCATTGTTCATCGGCGTCATTCTTTCAGCGATGTAGGTTCTCCTGTCCTTACATTGTAATGTCTTTGAGTTGATATTCTCCACTTCTAGAGTATATGGGATTACTTGGCAGCAAGGCTACGCGTACTACACCATCCACGGCAACAAAGACCCCTTTTTTCTCAAGATTCTCGTAAGTTAGTTGGAAGTCATGCGTCGTCTTCGTTAATAGTAACGTGCATGAAGGTCTCACTACTCATGTACGCGCCTAGTTTTTGTTATCGAGGCGACCCACTCACTTCTCCGCCTGTCTCAGGGTAGTAGATTCTGTGAACCTAGCCTTTGCCGCCCACGGATCATATGTCACGAGCATCACGAATTTCGGAGATTACGCCGCCGACACTCATATGCCATGGTTGGTGAGCCCGTAATTTGTCTGTGAGCGTCTGATTGCCTCGGTGACGCACTACAGGAGCATCCCGGTAAGTTTATTCCTGTTTCGGAAGTGCCATATTGACCATCACCTAGTCCATCGGAATCACAGGAAGTATGTAGTCTCAATGTTCTCTGGGATATGACCGCTCAACTTTGACAATAGTGTTTCTGGAAGTCCTCATCCAGCAGTACGTCAATTTTGGCCAATGGGCGCCGCATTATTAATTTCATTAACTTAGTTTCTATGCGTACCGGGTGTACCGATGTACGTACGCCCTATAATCTAGTGGTTTCCTGACTGACCTCCTCCTAGTGAGCAAGGGGTCTCTATATATGCCGGTTGTTATCGTAAGCTTAAATTTCCATTCGTCTCGTGCCGTAGACCAACGATTAAGGGGCCATAGATTGTACTTTCCTTGACCGCGTTCTGTGCGTGTAAATCCAAATTTCTCCTACAATCTGTCTCGATCAACCGCAAAATATACCCGCAGCCTCTGGACAGTGTGCGTCTTGTGGTTCCTATTTTACCAACAGGAACACCGACCGTTACTCCAGTTTTTTGTATTAGCCTGTATGCGCGGGAAATCCCAATCTTTGGGCAGAGTCGCCGAAATCTGACTTCGGTTCCAGGGCGATAACTCCGAACGAGACGGAAGCTCATAGCAAGGTAAGTGAACGGACCCAATCATACTAGCCAGTCTGTTGCCCACTGTTCAAAGTTACGCTTTTTCATCGCTTCGGTAGCAATGCAGGTAGCATGCGATCCTGATCATCACAACAAGTATGGTGTGTTATCTCCTCAATACGCGCACGAACATTCCAAGGTTTGTCCGGGGTGTCAGCTGCTCGACAATCAACTCACTTCACAGAAGGACAGACTCCATCCTCAACACGCTTGCCTTGTACACCATTAGCTGTGGGACCCTTACAGCGTGCGCATATCCTCCACGTCAAATTTCCTGCCAGACTTGACTTTGATGACACCCCCTAGTATTTCTGCCATCGCGTGCCTTATCATGGTCAGTGGTGCCCCTTGGCATGCTCAACCGCGCTGCTCTTCTAGACCCGTGTCCACTGCTCACCCTTTCGCAGGTCTCCATCTACCAACATAACTGGATATACCTGCCTTTCTACATTTTGCAAGTTCGACTTTATTCGTGTTCTTTCATGTCTGTGTAGGTGGCTGCACAGTCTTCGTCCGTCATACAAGGCGCCTTCTGACCCGTGCATGCAGTTTGAATTCCAGAAGCCACATCCGGCGGAAGTTTATGGGGTCCAACGGCGGCGCGATCACCTTGTCGCAGCTCCAAAGTGACACCCATTCCGGGGCTTTAGCACGTCTCCCGCTCCAACACGGCACCCTTCCCACTGTGGGTAGGACCACACCGCCTCCCACACCTGGAGCACGTCGTCATCTCAGCCTGTCATTGTTGGAAAGTAACATACCCGTCGAGCTCGAGAAGCGTAGTTCTTGCTCCTGAATATTTAGACCTCTCTTATCGCTGGTAGTGTCGTGGGACAGTATATTTATCACACACTGTCGTTAGGACGTTTGTGGCTTGTCAACGAAATCACAGCTGGCAGACAAGCTGGCAGATTGTTATTTGTCCGCCGCAAGGGGTATGAGCGTCACTTACTCAGGCCTCAAGTACAGTACAGTAATTTCGGTCATCGCTTGTCCTTGGAGGACCTCACGTGAGTCTCGGGGGTCCTTCCATCAGTCAAAAAATACCCCCTTGCGAATTGGACGGAGAACATCCAAACACCGATAGGGTCCAGCCCTTGCCTATAGTAGACTCTATACTCAGCGTCCTCTTTACCCCCATGGGTGTCGCAGTCCGACAGCACCTACACTTAAATCATTTCGTTGTTAATAAATTTCTATTAAGGAAGAATATTAATTTAAATTTATGGAATTAAACTTAAAAAAACCCAGCCAAAAATTAAATTAAATTACAACTAAATCAAACCAAACGAAAACTTAACCTGAACCAACCTTGAACTTAAAAACTTAACTTAAAAGTTAAATCAAAAATTGAAACTCGAATTGAATTAAATATCAATTATCAACTGAGGAGGAGAAATCCCAAGAGAAATCCCAAAGCTAGGTAATTTCTCCTCTGACTCCGGCGAAGGGCGCTTCAAAGCCAGCCTCCTAGATATTGCTACAGGCGTGCTAGTTAGGCAGTCCAGAGGTATGAGGTATGCGAAGTCGTCATCCAGTCCCCGATCGGCTCGTTCGGTTGTGACGCGTCCAGTGCCGGGAACTATTATGTACCAAGGTCAGAACAAGAGAATAAATCTACCACTCTCAGTCAGAGAAAGCACGCACTAAAATCTTCAGGGAGCCCATAGTCGAGCGTTGGTATGAATCGCGGGCGCCGACGCTGGTTGGGGCGCCGGGTCTTCTTCACATTGCTAAAGGTGCACGGGGAATCATCGACTAGGAATTCCCGTTCGCGAATGACGATTGGATCGAGCAACCCCGGAAGTAGACGCGGTAGCGGTAGCGAGGATTGAGGCGTAGCCCTGGATATTGCATTTGAGGGCGTGCGCATCAACGCCTCTGCCAGGCATCAGCTCGCTGGGGGAGAGACCGCGCCGAGGGCGCGAAGTCGAACTCGATATCATGTGAATGGGCTCGGAGAGAAGGATAGACTGGGCTGTGGGAACTGTTTGACTACTCCGCGAAGTAACCTCGTTCCGAAAGTAGGCAAACGCAGGGGGGTATGAGGGAGGAGATCCCGGCGGGGTGTGACTCGATAGGGCACTGTGATCACTGATCTCAGGCGTCAGCCCTAGCTCCCGACAATCCAGTATTTTTAGCGTACCTTCCATAGACGGCTTCAGGACGGAGGCAGGATGAGGACGGGAGACGGCCACTCTGGGCATAAGCCACTGAGGCCGATTGTGATGAGTGTTGGACCAGACGATCTGGCGTCGTGGTACACTTTGGCACGGTTTAGCCGGAGCGGGGACATACTCGACAAGGGTGGCTCACCAGGGTACCACCAGCGTCATTCGACCCGGATGGGTGGGTGCTCGTCGAGGGGTTCCAATCACTGAGATCTAAGGAGGTCCGGCGTACGTGAGTATCCACATCCTTTCCCTGAAAGGTAGGTACGTCACCTCTTAGAGTTCCAAGATTATCTTCCTTGGATTTGGCGTGGAGAGGATGTAACGGTGAGTCACGAGTATGCAAGGACTGTGACTGCGCAGTGCTATTAGCATCTCCAGAAAAGAACGCAAGACCTACTAGCTGAGCGGGCCCAGAGCTCGGAGGCGATGGGGGTCGGGACGGACTCGACAGAGCCAAGCTTGTGTTTGCAGCCTCACCGTGACCGTGATCTTGCCGTGATCTGGGTGGAATTTCTTCATAACCCGACAGCAAGTAAATAAAATTGCGAATTGGAGACGAAAGGGCTGATAGTTGCGAAGGGGAGGCTGGAGCCGAGATTGGTGCGTCTTCGACTGTCTGTGGCGTTGATTAATTGGGACGAAGTACTGCCGTGCACTCCAAAATGAGGACCCGAATCATCACCGAGTACCAAGGGTCCTGAGGCGAGAGGGTCAATGACTATCTTAAGAGCTATTCTGCAGTCAACTCACGACTACTCTGCGCAAGGAGATTTAACGAATTGCGGGAAGAAGACGATATAGCCGGTGTGTGGTCAGCCTCTTGGGGTGGCGATCGCGGCGTCTTTTGAGTAGCAAGGAAAGGGTTTGTCAACGTAGCCCTTTTGACCTGAAGGCGTTTCACTCACCCTAACACCTGACGCCGTCGTCTTGCTCGGCATTCTTACCTGATAGTCGTAGCGTAGATCCAATGGGTGGCCAGTCCACTGAACCGACACTACTCTCTACAGGCAAGGATGCAACGGAGCACTTCCGGATCCGCGATGGGGATGAGGGAATTCTTGATTGGGAAGGAGGCGGGGTATGGGGTGTTGTGGATAAACCCGGGCGCTCTGGAGGATCAGGAGTCAAAGGACCATTATCTGAACCTAAAATAGTATGCGGTGGGTCGTCACTTGAGCTGGGAGAAAGGTTGCTAGATGGGGATGGTGCCAATGATGAGTTGAGAATAGAACGCAAGGACGTAGAGAGCTTCGTATATAAGGAGTCATGTGTTTGGATATCGGTGCTGCATGCGGCGGGTATAGGATCTGGTAGCCCCAAAACATATCAGCATATAAGACCACAGAAATCGCGAGACGCGCACAAACCTGTATCTGCAGAGGAAAAAGACTTAGATTTAGGCGTGGGCTGGGGGCGTCTTCTGATTGCGGTTTAACGACTCCACTTCGGCTTCTAGGACCATCACGCGCTTCCGTAGCACGGAAGAGAGGGATAGGGCTTGCGAATACTTAGACTTCGACGCTTCCGCCTCGACCCTTAGAGACTCGAGGTCGGCCCTGCGCCGACGCAACAGTTCGACGGCATCGAAAAACTTGACTATGCCGGCGCGCCGCGCGTCTTGAACGCCTTTCAACTTCACCTGGCACGCTTCTAGTTCGCGTTTGACGTCCCCGGCGTGCGCCTTCATGTCCTGGAGCGTTTCCCGCCCTCGATAGAGCTCGCGACGCGTGTTGGAGACCTCTTCTTGCGTCGTGCACAGCTGCTCCTTCGTTATCGCCAGTTCCTCTTGCAACGCGCACAGCTGGTCATTCGTTGTCGCAAGTTCATCTTGCGTCGTGCTGAGCTGCTCCTTCTTTGTCGCTAGTCCCTCTTGCGTCGCGCGCAGCTGCTCCTGCGTTGCCGCCAGTTCTTCTTGCAGACCCCGCTCAGACCGCTCGCGGGATTCCGCCTCCCGAACGCGCTCTGCTTCCAATCGGCAAATAGTCTCGAGTAAGCTCTCCACACCTGCATGCCAGGAGTTGGCGGTGTCGGATATTCGGTCGAGACGTGCAGAGATCTGGCCTGGGAGGTCGGGTGAGTGGCAGGTAGGATCACGGCTATTCCGTTCGGGGGTCAGCCGCGACGATTTGGGCGTGAAAGGAGATCGCGGTTTGGTGATGGGATCGGGGGGACGTGTTAGGACGTAGGGGATAGGTTCCAATGGAGGCGGCGGAGGTTGTCCGGTGTCGTCCGGTGCGATCACAGTTGCGTGGTTTCTGAGGCGAGGTTTGTGAGCCGTCGTCCAGTAGGGACTGCGTGCGGGCACGGGACCGTGATAGTATGTCGTTTAATAGGTCTAGTTGTTCTTGTACGTCCTCCGCTTTCTTAGCGATGTGGCGCATCTCGGCCTCGTGACGACCTTGGGACTTGGCTTGTTCGTCCGATAATTCCTTTGTCCTACGGATCCGGAGGTCGCGCTCGCTTTGAAGTTCGGCATCCAGTCGCGCGATCTTGTCTTCGGCGTCCTGGAGTCCGGCGCGCACAGCGAGTAAATCTTTGGTGGTCGATCGGATGGTATGGTCCTTCTCTGCCGCAAGCTTCGATTGACGGTCGAACATTTTCGCAGCCCCGCGAATCTCACTATCGGCAGCCGTGAGTTCCACGCGAAAAGCGGCGTCCGACGCTTCGAGAGCGGCGATGAGGTCTTTCAGTTCCCGCCGCTCTGTTTCGGCTGTACGCAGGTCGGCCTGCAGTTCCTCTTCGCGGGTGCGTGAAACCTCCAGCTGTCGGCGTAAGGAGTTCTGAGAATCGACAAATTCGGAGTAGATGCGCTGAGTCCTAAGCCTGTGCTGCTTCTCCTCCTCCAGCTCCAGCTTGTGCTGTGCCAGAGAGGCTAGCAGTTCCTGTTCGCGGTATTGGTGCTGGATCTCTACTAGATACGAAGTTGTAGTCCGCGCCTGCTCTTGTTTGGGTTCGGCGGGCGGACTCCTGTACCAGATCAGCTTATTGTATGTAACGGTTCTATTTAATATTTGTTCGTAAATCGCATTCAGGACAAGGGGGGTTTGAGTGTCCCGCTTTGCCAATAACCCGCAGCGCTGCAGGAAACCGACAATCTAAAACGCTAGCGTAAGCTATGGGTACACATGAGTGACGATGCTCACCGTGTTTGAGAATTGATGGTAGGTGGGTAACTTGAATATGATGTAAACTAGTGTGCAGAAAGATGCGATGGCAGGCTAAAGGATTTGGTCAACGTGGAAGAACGGCTGGGAGAGAGAGGGTCGCGTACCGGTCCGGTCCACAAGAGAAGCAAGGAGGCAAGTAACACAAACTGATGGCGAGAAAAGATCTGAGTCGGAAAGAAACAATGCACGAGACGGAAAACGGGCTTGAGACTAAAAGCAGGCACGAGACTGAATACGGGGACGAGACTAGATGTAGGCTTGAAACTATAGGCTTTCGAAATCTTTCTTGATAAATAGGCAAAGGCAGAGGTCCTGTTGGCAATAGTGGAGTAAACGTATACGAGTCCTGGCAGAAGAAGCACAAATACGGAGAAAAAAGCAAGCAATAGAAGAAGAGGCACGAGATCGGGAAGACGGTTCGGAGCGACAGTGACGAGGGAGGATTGATAACCAAGAGTGGGAATGGAAGACGGCAGAACGAGTGGAGGGCTCTCGATGACGATTAACCCTCCAAATGAGCTCGGCGTTCTGAATTCCTCCATAGGCACCAAGGGAGCAATAGGAGCCTCCAGGAGGTGGATAGGCGGCGGAGAACAGAGGGTGGGCATAAGATGAGAGGTGACAGCGCGAAGGTTTCTGAGAGCAAGGACTCCGCGTGCAAGCACTCGCAACATGTCGCCGAGGTACAGAAACCTTGATGTGAAAGCGAAGACTACTTGAAGCATTGTGAACTCGAGATGCTGAGAGTTGAAGACGTATGTTCGATGAGGAAAACCTGGGTGAATGGGCGAGGTTTTATACATCAGCGACAAGTGAACGTCAGTCATGTGGGCTGACCGTCAGCCCCACATGTCAGTTGTCATTCAACGCATTTTCGCGGGGGAGATTATCATGGGCGGGAAAAATAGATGTCAGCCTCCAATAAGCATGTGCTACCTGGGTGGAATGTGTTCAGTGTCCAATGAGATACATTCCACATGCTTCCATTGGCTTATTGGAGGCTGACATCTATTTTTACTGCGCATGATGATCTCCCCCGCGAAAAATTCGTTGAATGACATGGAGGCTCGCAAAGATAGACGAGAAACATTCATTATGTAAGTACTAGTGATCGAGATAGTTATCGATCCCGGGCGCGCCGCGCGCCGACGCAGATCATGCAAATCTTGATATCATAGCAGTCATGATTTGCGTCCTTTGTTTTTTTTATTGCTCATGGTCGAACGGAGTACTAGTGTTCAAGCTTCAAGTGTCGAATGCCCATGTTTTCGAGCGTTATTCTCGAAGGGGAGTGAATGCGTATCGGAGGCGAACGCTTCTACAGTAAACTGCTGCTCTCGCCAGTCTCATCGCCACACCGAAATCGATCTCTAAATACATACACCAAGTGGCCTCGCCAACACGACGCCTGACAAGTGCTGCTCGCTCGGGACCGAGACACAGAAACCCATGGCCTAGACAAGTCATAGATCTTTCTTGGCAATACCCTCAGCCCTCGTCCCGCAGCGAAATGAGAGACAAGGATGGAGCTCTTGCCCCCTCACGACATGCTCGCATTCCAGTTCCCGCCCCACCACCGGCGCACGCGCTCTCCGCCCCACTCCTCGTAATCCGCCTTGCTCATCGCCACGCGCTTCAGCTCTTCCGTCTGCGCGAACGCCGCCATCCCGCGCCACGCGTCCATCGACGGGTCCGCCGCGCGCACGATGCGGAGCGGCATCTCTGGCGGGAGGATCGGCCGCAGCGCCGCGTGCAGCCGGTCCGCGAGGCCGGGCATTTGTGCGGGCGAACCGGTGAGGAAGACGTTCTGCGTCGGTAAGGCGTCGGTAAGGCGTCGCGTAAAGAAAGAGGAGAGAGCGGAGCACACCTGAACGAGACGCCCGCGGTCTGCGAGGGGAAAGGAAGCGAGGACGGTCTGCAAGACTTCGCCGAGCCCGGCGCTGTCGACGCCCGCCATGCTTGGCGCGAACCACGTCTCGCACACGCGCCACCGTTCGATGTTCAGGTGGATCCGCGCGCGACCTGTGATGCAACGCCGTGATTTGTCATATGGTCGGTGTCTCGGGCATTGACAAAAGCGGATGCATACCTTCGACATCGCCATCGACGTACTGCGGCCGGAAGGCTGACATGAATGCCGAACGCTGGGAGGAGAGTGCCGCGTGGGTCTGATCGATTCCGAAGGTGGGGTCGTGGGTGAGAAGCTTGTGCTCGACGACCTGTAGTTGGGTGATATCGTCCTCTTCGTCTGACGACACAGCCGACGTATTCTGAGGAAGAACCTTATCAGGTGAGGGATATGGACGCAAGGAATAATACGCACAATCTTGCGATAGATGGCCCAGTCGTCATCGTCTGCGCCGAACATGTCCTCTGAACCGCGTGTTGTGAACGATGGATGGGGTTTAACAAACTACAAAGGTCATACGCACCACCACCTCCTTTTCGTCGCTTTTTGCTAACGCGCTCGTCGGCTGCAAGACTGGCAATGTTTTTCATTCGGGCCTGCGCCGCCGCGCTCTTACGGTCGCCCAGTGCAGCCTTGCGCCGGTTGCGCTCTTTGATGCGCTCCATGACGGAGGTATGTTCCGCACGAACCCGCGCGACCCACGCTGATGGATCCGCTGCTCGTTCCTCGTCTTCTTTGCGTTCCTCAGCAGCACGCTCTTCCAGGGCCTTTTCTTTCTCGCGCCGTGCACGAGCACGAGCCTCGAATCCGGCCTTGAGAAGCTTTTGTTTCTTTTTCTCCTTGAGACCCTCTTCGTCTAGCTGTGGGATTATTTAAACGATCACGTGATGTAATCACTTTGAAATTGTGTGTTACCTGATCATCTGGCGTATCGACGAGCGGGAAGGAGGGCTCTTCCTACAACAAGGGTCAGTCCGTCTACTTCGGGAGACGGAAAAACACGAATGCTTACTATCACGTCATCGCTGTCGTTGGCAGCTTTTTTCCGCGTCTTCTTCAGGTTGGCTTCGAGTTTCTTGATGGCCTGGTCGAGGGCAGAATCATCGCTGAAGCCTTCCGACTGGAGTAAACTCTGCGACCAGAACGTCGTATGAGAAGGGTGTAACAAAAAATACAAAACAATACACACTTGCCACTCCCGTCTTGTCTCCTCTGCTCGCCGCTCCTTCAGGTTTGTTAGGTATTGCAAGTTACTCTCCTTCTGGACGAGCTGCTCGTCGCTATTAGTATAAGTCAAGTGTACGACTTTTATTTGATCACAGTACTTTTTCGATGCGGGCCTTGGTTGCCATTTCTTGTAGTTTTTTGCCTTGCTCCCGTCGCTTCTCCGCCGCACGGGCGAGTTCCTCCTCCGTGCGCTCGTCTACGACAGGCAGAACGAAGGGGAACTGTACGATACGTTCCACAGCGCGCAATTGCAGTGGGTCGCGCAGGCGCCTGAGGAGCGCGGTGTAGTCTGGTGACATCTCGCAGAATGTATGCAACATCCACTGGTCGCGGGAGTCGGTGAACGAGGACGAGGGTGAAGGAGCAAGTACAGACATTCGTATGAGCGGTTGTTACACGCGTTGAGAATGTCGGGTATTTAAGTTGGATGAGCTTGAGGAGGTATTCAGATGCTTGCTGTGATCCCCACTGTATTCTTCGTAATTTTGAATTAATTCTAGGTCAGGCGATCTCACGAGGCGGGTCGCGCACCGTTTTGCGTGACTCATGATCCCCTTGCCATCTAGGATGGGGATGACGGATGTTGATGCGGTATTGAATGATATGGCGAGCCCGCTAGAGGTAGGTGACGCAGATGAGGACGTGGGGCGGTTGTTGAGATAGAAAGACATGACGGCGTCGACGGCATATGTCAGAGATGGGACAGAGTAGAGCTCGAACATGAGTTCCGACGTTACTAAAAACAATTAATGAACGAGCACGGAATACGAGAGAAATAAGGTACACACGCGCTCGTGAATGAAGCGGTGACGCCAAACGCTCTGTCATGACCACAGGATGGTCGACGGTCGGCGTGTCAACCCCAAGTCGAATGAGGGCGTAATCCAACGCATGTTCCTAGTCATTACGGGGTAGATGAGAAACCCAAGGCTCAGTCGCGGTTCAAGAAGCACTCACTAATGCATCGAAGTTGAGTAGCACGTCCCCCTCCCATGGCGTTTTGGCCTGCGACCGCGCGCCGCTCTCCGCGTCCACGGCATCGCCAAACAAGAGAAGTTGTTTTCCAGCCTTACGTTCCTTATACTTTGAGACTATATTTGGGGCGACCTGCGGTGTCGTAGAGGTGGCGAAGCCGAACCTAAAGCTGTTGGAACCATTGTCGATGACGAGGGGTGTGTGGGCGCTACGATGTGTATCATACGATAAAGACGGTGGAACGGACAGTTGAGAATGTATTGGGAGAGTGAAAACCGCAAGAGGCGAGTCCGGTGTCGTTTCTCCTGTCAACGACATCAAGTTGACAAGATTTCGAGACGCGCCCAACCCTTCCCTGGCGGCATATCCGGCCCGGTTTCAGCGACGTACCACTCCTATATTTGAGCATACCCTGGTTTCCATGATTTCCCGGTGTTTCTGCAACACAGGAAGGCAACCTGAACCGCCGGTCTCCCGACTCGGATGTGATTTCTCGTATCGAATAACACGAGGCTCAGGTTTGGCAGCTACTCTGCGAAATAAATAAAATATTATGTCGTAAGAACCAAGGTAAGAACCTTCACAGTCCTCTCTTACACCAACTCGCTGTCCCAATGATATATTGTATGTCACAGCGCATATAACGATCCTATGCCTCCAAAGTCCTTACTAGTACCACTCTCCGGCAACCAAGGGGCACGATGATGATAATTAACGTAACCGCACTCATTTCTGGGGTCTATGCGCCGTGTCAGGTCGCCGGTCACCATGCCTCCACCCTGAACGTTTTTTCGCTTGACAGCTCGCGCCTTGTTGGATGACGTGTGGTGGTCGTGCATGTGTACGGCTAAGACGGGGTACTTAATCAACACTTTGCTCTGTTCCACTCTGTGTACCCATCAACACTGCTCCAGGTGGTAGACACTTGGTCCCTGTTATTGTTTCGCCTCAATCTGCCACTCACCGATGCCAGGGACGTCCTTCTGTTGTCTCCCCGGAATTAGGCCCCACGCGGTATTAATTGAATGTTTCTATAGGTGCTGACGTCCGCGTTTCTATCGCGTGTTCCCAAATTATACCAATACCTAACGGGTACCGTGAACTGACTGTGCTACCCTGTCCACCCGTGGAAGAAAGCTTTGGTAACGCAAGACTTGACGCTACGATGGTTACGGTCCTCATGAAGCGACGCCACAACTCCGGTTGTGCAGTCACCGCACTCCCTCCCGAGCTACTTTCTTATGTGTTCTCGATGAACCTGCTGTCCGATCGTCCCGGTCTGGCGAACGGAAATTACAGTTTGGGGTGGATCTCGGTCACCCAGGTTTGCCATCGATGGCGCGAGGTGTGTGTGCAGAAACTCACCAACCTGGCTTCATCATGTGTGTACAATTGACTGAGGAGTGTATCAGATTGCGCTCACAACGCCGACCCTCTGGAGATACCTGGACTTTACTTGCATGTCGCGAAGATGGTGTTTGGAAATGTTGCGTCGATCCGGCAATTGTTCCCTCGATGTTGCGCTCAGGATTGCTAGTTCGGGTCTATGCCCTGTTCCATCCTCATTAGACGTTGCGCAGGAGCTCATGAGACCAGAATATTCGGCTCGTCTTGCGGGTCTTCGTCTGGATATAACCTCACGAACTAAATGTGATGTCGAGTCACTCATTCATTCCCTACAACTGTCAGCCCCACGACTGGAATATCTGGCACTACAGCACACGTCATGGGAGTTCGCGACTATCAGCTCCTTTACATCTCGTCTACCTAGTCTCAGGAGACTCAGACTGAGCAATGTCTTCCTCTCCCCTTGGATATCTCCCATTTTCACAAGCCTCCAGGAACTCGACATACGCCTTTCCCCGCATCGTCTATCTCGCTCAAACGACGCTCTCCTCACTTATGGCGAAATGTCCACCATTTTGTCCCGCATGCCGGAGCTACAACGCCTTACTTTACGAAACGTCTTTCTAGTTGGTACACGCGCCGACGAGATGCTGAATGAACGTATTTCTCTCCCCAATCTGCGGCAGCTGTCCTTGATCGACCAACAAGGTTCCGATCTCTCCTCATTTGCCGCTTCACTTTGTCTGCCCCCCGAAACGTGTGTAGAGATCAAGACGAACGGACGGGTGTCGCTGGACACTCTGCTTCCACAGTATGAACTCACTTTCGGCCCTGTCCGGAGGCTGAAGCTGTTGGTGAACGGATACCCGCAAGTCTCCCTCGAGTTTCGCGCATCGGACGCGCTCACGGTAGAGCGCTCTTCGCCCGCACAGCTGCGCCTCGCCTATTCCCTCCTACCCCCGCCGGCGCCTGCTCCTCCACACGCCGCCGAATCACCACTCTTCCCCCTCAACCGAATAGCGCACCACTTCGGTGCGGCACAGCTGCGCCTGGAAGGCCTGTTGTGTCTCGATATTGCGAGCTACGTCCCGTGGCCGGCCGGCTCCTGGCGCACGCTGTTCGCGCACGCGACGCGACTGCGGCAGGTCCGCGCCACGTATCGCGGGGCGGTCGACGGACTCATACTGCAGGTGCTCCACCACGACGAGGAGCTGCGAATGCTGCCGAGCCTTCGCTCCGTGAAGCTCTCCCTCGTCGACTTGGACGAGGCCGTCGACGCGGTGGACCCGCCGCGAGCGCGTGGGGACCTGCTCGTGGACGGCCTCGCGCGACGCTGCGGCCTCCCAGGAAGCGAAATATGGGAACTCGAGGTCCCGGATAACGATGGGTGTTGGATTGCGAAACTGCGACCGATCGTACCGAGCGTGCTGCACGCCTGGTTATGATGGCTTAAGCGAGCGGCGTGACAGATAGGGCCAGAGTACCACCATTGATTGTAAACTTTCCTGAAAGAGCGGAGAATGTCTGGGCGGCATCTGTACGGCTGCAAGAAGTGGACAAAACCCAGCGCACACTAGCTAGAAGCGAACTCGCGCGGACTTTAGCTGATAGTTTGTCTGCGCAGAATTCCCTTCTAAGTGGACTGGTATAGAATATCTTCTTGTCCGTTCAGCTTATCCTCTTGGACACGTTTAGAAAGGGGTTGCCGAAATCTGATCAGGCTACTGGGGTATAGGTATATGGGGCGATAGTGGCGGTTCTACGATTCGACCGGTGACAGTACGTGGTGTTGTGTTATCGGTGGTTGATATAAAATCAAGAAGCAAGCAAGAGCACCAATTGATTCAGCGAATAGCGGCGTGTACGACAATGATGACGACCTCCTGGCATCATTACTGTACCTCTGGGTTGACGTTGACGAACTACGGTATATGCAACTTCACGTTTTTCTGACAACTGGCTTGATTACAGTACTGCCCGGAGGGGAGATAAGTGCAGTTGACGTTTCAGACACCATCACGTTGATGGTGTATGCATACCCTGCTTCTGAACTTCGCATGAAATCACGGTTTCACTGGTTCGTCGATTGAATTGGAAAAGACTGAATCTCCGCGGCGGCCAGCCGATTTTCTGAACGGATCAATCTCTTTCGGAAAAAACGAATTGAATTACGCAACGAGAAATGGTTTACGTCTATCAATTGGGTTTGTGCTCTCGCTCATTCTTTACGTTTACCGTGATGCAAAAGTACGGTATTTGTCTCTTGGTTGAAATGGACGGGGAGCAGACACAAGCCAGGGCGTCAAACTTGGAATCACTATTATGGAAACCAGAGTGCGCACTACAATAACACCCGCTGCGTTGGTGCGTGATTGCTCCTTTGTCCTATCTGTCGCGTCAGGCGACCCTAGCCATGGGGTCCACGGTCATCAAGAAAAGATGCCTATTCGAAACACGATGCATGCGTACCATGTTGCACCCAGGGGTTCTTAATGTCACCGAGCGTCAAGCTCGTCCCCTCGTACCTCAGGTCCGAGTCAGGCGGCCAAGCTCACCAAAAGGAAGCGACAGTGCGTTCCTACTCGCAAAGGTTCAGCTAGTTCACGTTTGGTGCTCGATAGCCCAATGAGTGGGCACAACTGCCAGATGACCAGCGCGAGAGAGACGAAGAATCGTCAAACCGCGCCCGCCGGTCAAGGAGTTCGCTCGGGTTCGGATAAGTACCGTACTTGATAACCTGACACCATTTGACGAACAACGCTTGATTCAAATTGGCGGTGATCGCACCCCCGCACCGATGGGAAATCCGTCTCTGTGTGGCTGGAGAAACCTTAGAAACAACGAGACTTGGCAGATCGAATTAAGCGCACAGATCTTAAAACGTGGGTAGACGAATGTATTGAATAGATGATAGATAAGCAATGGTTATGTCACTCGACGTCCGTTATAGCGTAGTAAAGACGAGTTTCGAGCTGACGTAGTACTCTCGCGTGGAGTTAAGCCCCGCATGATATCGGGAACGATGGTTCCTTATCGGGGGCCACCGGAGAGAAAACGCATTCGACATCACAGAGAACCAACGGCGAAAGAGTACATTGTTCTCTCCGACCCAAGTGATTGATGATCGCAACAAGCAAACCCTTCTCGACAGTTCCCTGATTTCCCATATAGAAGGAAAGACGCCTTCCCCTGAGCAGCCGCCGCAACCGGAATCCACGCTGCATTACCAAGCCGTTCACATAAAGGGAAAACAAAAGTCGGGACCATTTTGCAGTCTACCAGCATTGAACGCGGTGATAGCCGAGACACCAATACCACAAAGGCGAGTAACGACCAAGTAGCACTGCGGGTAGTTGAAACATCGGACGAGAACTAGACGAGCGAGGCATGACGGGCGGCGAGTTCGCTGCTGGACTAAGCAGGGGCAGTGCTCTAACCAGAATACGCAGCATGCAAACGAGACAGCACCCAAGGATCGAAGTTGCCTATTAGGGACTCAGTTCATATTAGAGTTCTCCCCGCCCGCCTGCGCGATGCGCCGTCGTTGAGACGAGAGGCGCTGCTCCTCGCGGACGCTATTGACACAGGATTCGAAACAGGAAGGTGCGAGAAGGTATCCTTTCTGACGAGAATGCCCATATTGCAACTTTGGGCGCGAATGAAATGTATGGGCGCCACAAGCACGTAGGCGAGGCGCTGCCTTCGCTCGGGGGTTTGTACCATTCCGAGGGGGAGGGTGGAGTGGGACTTATGCGGCCATTGACTGAGCGTATCATGCACCATCTATCACGCGCGCGGGACGAGGAGAGGGAGGAACCGGTGCTCGGTGGATGCATGACTCGACTTAGGAGCCACCGTTGAAACCTTGATTTTGTTTCAAGTTATCGCGCTCGCTGCATGCGAACAAGGATCAAAGAGCCTAGAGCGGCCGACCCAGTCAGGCAAAAGAAAACCATCTTTCACGGTTCGGGAAAGTCGTTCCCAAAGCGACGGCGGAAGAGGGCCACGGGAGCTCCTAAGGTGGGGGGCGTCCTTGTATTGAACAAGGTGGACAGAAGGGGGAGAGGAAGCCGCTTACGGGGGAGGAGTTCACGTATGCATACCCTATACATACATCGCAATAAGAGAGACGATCATGATGCTGATCGATTTTTTGGCGCGCAGGGATGCTGTGGGAGAGATGGTGCATGATGGGCCAACTTTGTCTCTTGACACCGCCCCAATTCAAAAACACCACGCAACGTGAAGGACTGCTCAAAAAAACGATGTTAATAGGTTGTGTTTTGCGAATGAAAGACTTTTTGGCACATGAATGAGCAGGTCGTGAAGGATAAGTAAGCATGTCAGATTTTGATGGGCTTGACGACCGCGATAAAGTCGGCTCTGCTCCGCGGAGGATACGGCGGGCACGTGCTCGTAGGCGGCCACGCTAACCGAACACGGTCCGATACTAGGGCTCATTTGCGGACATCCGGGGAACTGGAGCTGAAGGCGGCGGAGCCAAAACCTCGATCAGTGTCAGTGCAGGGATAATTTACAGCCCGAGAGCATAAAGGTTAGATTGGCCGCTATATGGGCGCGCGAAAAATTGAGGGCAATAGCGGGCTAGCTCTGGCGCCACGCCGCATCAAATCTCGGGCCATGCAAGTTATGTCACTGGTGGCGTCGCGATTGTTTTTTTCGCTTTGTTTTTTGTTCTTCCAAGGGTTGACATGCTACGACACGTTGCGTCGGCAAGAAAACCAAGGAAACTAGATGGGGTGAAGCAGAATGCTGCAAGAGGAAATATAAGTAGGCACAACACGGACACGTTGCAGGACCGCAGGCGGTTCTAGTCACCGTCTGTCAGCACGACTCGGAGAGGAAACTCTGGCTGGGAGACGGAAGGGGCTGTGGAACTGGCCGAAGAGGGTTGATGTGGGAACGCTGGAGGGGAAGAGGGGGAGCCACCACAGGGGCGATGTTACTGCAGTGGGATGCTGCGGTTCTGGTGGCCCAGGAGCGTGTATAATCGTACCCGCGGAACGCAACGTGTTGGTGCTACTGAAACAGGAGGAGACTGTTGAGGGATATAGCCGCATCAACACGACGTGATGTGGCAAACTAGGAACAGGGCTTGGACCCACATGCACAGCGAGCGATGTCAAATAAAGTGGAGCCCTGGGTGACTCTGAGCAAGGATACTTGGCTCTTCCAGTAGCATGTCTCGCCAACATGGATAGAAAGACACCTCCACGTCCACGATTATACCGGGCTCAACGCCTCTAAACCATAAACCATAAAACGAATTAGCTATAGGACTAGCCCGCATTAGAGCCCCTTTGATATGGTACCTCCATAAGGAACCACATACAGCACAATGTCGGATAGACGCCTCGTTATCTGCTTACAGGTCGTCAACATGGCTTATCTATAGCTGTCGTACGTTGTACGTTCATATCGAACGTCCATTAAGCCACGTTTTCACGGCAGAACAAGGGAAATAACTGCATGAAGACACGCGCGTCTTAATTGATTTGGGAGGAACTGCACTTCTCGAGCTCATGCTCGCAACCGAAAGCAGCTTCTAAGCTGGTCACTCAGCCTCGTGGCATCAGGATCCGGAGCGGGAATGAAAAGCGCAGAATTGGCGGGAACTGCAACGTGACAACCCGATCCGGACAGGATGTTGAAGTTGAAGACGGATGCGCGTGATTTTGATGCTTGGAAGGAACCGATGCCAGTCTATGCGTGGCAAGAGTCGTTCATCCGTGATTCTGTGCAGTGCAGTCAAGCAGTTGACTGCCAGTATCCACCAAGACACCGCCATCTCCGTATGGTCGCCTTGTCGCAACAAGCTGCTCATCGCCCGCGGACCGGAAATTGCCTCAATCAAAGTAACAAATTAGGCAAGTGTCTCGCTAGATACGAACACGCCCTCGGATAAGCATGCCCATTTCAGGCGAACTCAACTCTGATAGCACGACGGCAATTCGCGAGCAGTCCAGTAATCGTCCATCGAAGGCTCCTTTTTCCCTTGAGCGTCCCGGCGCTCATCACCTCCAGAACCTATCATCAGCGGTCGCGCGCGGTCGCTCCGATATTTGACAGCTCGCTCGTAGCCAACAGTTCCTTGCTGTGATTCCAGCGCCGAGCCTGTGCGTCGCAAAACGGGGAAAAGTGGACGTACTGGCTGTAGAAGCTTCCGCCGACGCGACAGAATGGGAAAAGATAAATCAAATCATGCTCCCAATAGGTTATCCGGGTGCGGTCGCCAGCGTGTCCTGAGTGTATGCATGCGCTCGCGATAGAAGCCGGGAGATAATCATGCGCAGCCTCTGAGAGCCGCTCGTCCAGCAACGTGCGCAATGCACTCGAGCGCGTGTACGAGAGATTGTTGTTCCGAACGCAAGCCGCAGAAGGAAGAACGAGAAATGTGAGTTCTTTGTGAGTCACCGCCGGGAGGCGAGAAAGGTAAGTAAGGAAGATCGGTCATCCCTTCCATTCCGCCGTTGTTTTTTTCCCCTCCCTTTTTGGCATGCGCGTGTAGCATAGAAGAGGGCAGCAACGATGGACACGCAGGACAGTTTCAGAAGAGCTTCCGATCCAACAACAGCTTTAATTCTCTGAAACGTCGCTCCTGCTGTGTCGCCGTTGCAAAGCACGGAGGCGATAATTAGCAAACGGACCGTTCCGGTGACTTCTCCCCTAGGGGGTACCGAGTTCGGCAGCGCAAGACACCGCACATGTTTAAGAGACAAGAATGAGAAGAAGCCGGGCGGGCAATCACTTAATCACAGCGCAACGTCCATCAGTGTGAGCCACGTGGGAACGAGAGAGAACCGGCAGTTACCTTTAGAGTTAACCTCGTCCGAGCCTGGCTGTCGGGCGCCCGTTATCGCGACGCGCGATGCGCACCCCGCTACAGCGGCGCCCCACACTGGCTCCAAGCCTTCAACCTTGTTCGGTTCGAAGAGCTTTTCTCCTCCGCGCGAGCAAAGACTGCAAACTTTCCTCTTGTTATAGCAAAGACTTTTGAAAAACAGCAACTTTGCAGAGCTAGGCCAAGTAAGGCAGGGCGGGCAAGGTTTGTGCGTGAATTCTGAATGGGCTCCGCAGATTCGGTGGCAGGCGCGATCCGCACCCCCTGTACGTCGCGACTCAGCGCCCAGCATGCGAGGATCGAGGCGAGATGTCTCTAGGATTGGCGACCGTCGGGGTTGCCAGCTGGACTCTAGAAAACAAACTGGGGTGGGGTCTTGAGTTTATCGATCGCAGGCAGAAGCTTTCTTCCCCCGACGGGTTGACCTTCCACCACTCTAGAGAGAGAGAGGGCGATGTTTATAAAACAAAAAAGTGTCCGAAGGTGTTTGAGTATACAGTAACATGCTCATCGTTAATCTGGGGGCGTTGCGGCGCCATGTGAGGGGCGCAAAATCCAAAATGCTATCGGACTGCGTCCATTACAAGTCCGAACGCGAAGCCTCTTCATTGGAAGCTGCCAGCTTATTCCCGATTATCTCCAACGTTTCTCCACCAGCTCTGCGCTCTGTGGAATAGAGTGGCGGGCGCAAAAAGAAAAAAGCATCTGAAAAGCCAAGACCGACCCGAGGAGCAAGGATGCGCAAATCTTTGCACAAAGGGAATGGGCTGTCTGAGAAGAAAACAAGCCTTGTAGTAACAGTGCGGCGCAACCGCAAGAGCGGCGGTCGCCACGACGTTGTTCCCGCCAGAAGGTCTTCTCTTGCGCCACGTTCGCAGCACTTCACAGAACCAGCCAGAAGCACAGAGGATAGCACCATGCCACGTACTTTTCCCAGTTAGTCCATCCTTCTTCGCTACCGCAGCACGCACTTCATCCCACGAGCATTCGAGGGGGGGAAAGTAGGTGAGGGGTTGCACGTGGCAAAGCAACGACCCACTTTCGAGGCCACCCCTGTTCTCTGTCTGTTTGCTGGCATTTTTGGTCTGCTGTCAGTGCGTCAGTTGTCGATCGACGGTCCTCCCCTGGCGAGGGCAAGGGCAATCGAATATGCGTTCGGAGGTAAGTTGCAGCTGTCCGATGGCCATTCAATTCAATAGAGTCCCCCTTCTCTCAACTGCTACTGTATGTGGGCCGTGATCCTCACCGCCCTTACTTTACAGGCACTGTGCTGGCAGCCTGCGCGTCTGTTGCCACGCCCACGGGGCCCCAAATACGGACCCCGATGCCTTGCCAAATATAGTATATGTTCATGTTTCAGGCACCAGAACCGGCTGTAACCGTAAACTGATTTGTAACTGTAATGAAATGCACCGTAGCACGAGCGCTGCTCTGCATATACTATAGCCCGTCGTCTGCCGTTTGCATGAGCTTTTTGTGCTGTTGTCATCGTTCGATGGCAAGGCTGCTACGGTACTAACAAGCCCCGAACGCATTTTTCACTGACACGGGCACACACGGACAACGGACGTGGATTTGGTCCGACTCCGGTCATGGCCGCTTTGGTTTCGTTCAGGTTTCTTCCGCCCCGAGATACCCGTTGCATTTTTTGAAGTGAATGAAGAAAGATTTTGAACTACAGCGCCTGCGGCCGCACACGTGCGAGGGGGTGAGTAATCATTATGAAAGGCTCGGGGCACATCCATGAATGATGCCGTCCGTGGGGGCAGAGTATGAAGCTCCGTTCCGGTATCCCAAACACAGGCGCAGTGGAGACTCTCTCTTGCCTGTCATTGTGCGACAGTTGGCACCGAGGGTCGCCGGTCACTTATGCCCTCTGGGATGGTTTTCTCTCGCCCTCACCTACCAATCACGTCGTCCACCCCGAACCGCCCAATCCAGGACTATGCGCACACGCGCTTGTTGGAGTCGGGAGTCCAGGCGTCGGCGCCAAGGGATACTTGTTAAGATGCCGGAGACACCGTCAGCGCACATGACCCCCCCCCCGCGCCTGTTTCTCTTGAAACTCGGTGTGCAGCTAGGCGATGTCATCTTTTTTCTGTCAGAACGCGGAGAGAAGGACTGAAGGGGAGACGCACAGTTCGTCCATGGGGGTGCCAATGCGGTCTTTTGATTTTTCTCGAAATGCCCCTCCACGCCCCAACTCCTCCTGGTCGCCATGTCTTTTCTTTTTGGATTTTTCTGTGTTTTGGTTATGAGCGAGAGTGATCGAAATAAAGTCGCGGCGCGACGACCACGACACGAGCCCACCTCCACCGGGCTAGACCGTGTTTTTTCCCCACTGCGACCGACCGATCAACAAACTGACCATTCGAGAAGAGAAAAGAAGAGCGGGCCCGACCTAGGGCGCGCGTAATTGGTCGGCCAGCGTCATTTTACCCACGCTCAACGCCAGGCGGGGGAAGAAGGGGTGGTCGGCGTACCTGGCCTGGCCATGACGTTGTCGATGATGATGATGATTGGCTTCGAGACCTGCCCCCCCCTCCACATGATGATGGTGACAAAAAGGCGAGAAAAAGAGGGTGTAAAATAAAATGACCTTCCGTTGGTTGGGGAAGATGTCGCGTGGGGGGTCACGCGGTAGGCCGACGCTGACAGCGTTGACACCTTGGGGGTACAGTACATACAGCGCCTTGGTTCTCGAATCTCAAATCTGGTATTTTTGGTGCCAGGTACCCCGTCATGTTCATGTGTTCTTGTCATGCGTGTCGAGGAATATGGACAGTCGGACGTCTGTCTCTTTACCTGTACACAACACGTCAGCGAGGAATGGTCGACCCCATATCCGGTCCGCCCGGCTTCTACATTGGCCTCGGCAAGTAGTTTTGTTTCGCGGACAAAGTTGTAGCAGTTGCAGTAGCCCCGACATGGATCATCGCGGGTGAAGGTGGGGTCAGAGATACAGCGTGCACGTGGCGTCGGCCGGCTCCCGCTACGGACAGTGCGGAAATATACCGTAACAACAAGGTTTCGCATTCGATTCGCCAAGAGAGAGAGGAAAGAAAGTTTTCCCTTTTTCAGTTTTTAGCGATGCTGGTTTGCCCGTGAACCCCGGGCCCCCCGAGCTAATACCGTACCGCAGCGCAGCGCAGCACGCACCGCACGAATACCAGCGCAGCGCAACGCCGAGGGGTCACACGACACACGGACATTCCGCGCGTTGTCCATCCCGCGCCGCACATTGCAAGATCCGATATGATACGGACCCAAGGATCCCCCGATCCTCTCTCTCTCTCTTCCCGGTCGCCCTAGCGCTCGCTATATTACGTGCCAAACTTCCACAAAGCAACGCTTTTTCTTTTTTTAATAATTTTTTACGTCGGGCCCAGCCTCATGCGGGTTGAGGGATGGTCCCGAAGGCAGCCGTGCCGTTCGGTCTGTCCAACCACACACGCACGCAGCACACAGTCCATATTTAGGACTGACCGCCACGACATTTGCGCGTTTCCGCCATTTCGCGCGCGTGCTCGAGGATGTCGAAATTACCTGTAAGCTATTGTCACCGTGGTCATCGATGATCGATCGCGTGGCAGGCAAGATCAGAGCCCCGAACATTCGACAGACGCGGACACGCGGCGCACTGACGCTGCTGCTCACTCGCGCCCTCCTTTTTTGTCATTATTCGATCCCGATCGGTGTGTATGTTCTTTCAGCAGATTCGTAAAACTTGTCAGGCGTTGGTTGGCTGGCTTGCATGCGGCATGGCTATTGTTATCGCGGTAGCTCCCTGCGGCTGCACGTCCAGTTCGGGAGAGGCGGTGGGGCACGACCATTGGCCTCAGTTCGATCCTTCGTTCCACAGATTTTTTCCACAGGACTGTGCCAACAGATGCTTTTCACTGCGTCGGGCCCACACATCCACATACGGACAAGCACCCGCCTCCGCGGCCCGTGTGCCGGATCAACTAGGTCCAACGACATGGTACGTAAGAGCTGTAAACCCGGATGGCTGTCTAGCTGTTCAGGTTAGCCCCCTCCCTCCATCCCCTCGCTTATTCCCCATCTGGGGGGGTACAACGTGCGTCTGCAGGTTTGCCTCGTTCCTGGAGACAAACCAGATACGTTACGTCACCAATATTGGAGATGTCTGTGGGAACGAGTGCACGAGACTGAACGACGGCCGATCAGTAAGTACCTAGCCCAAGACGCTTGAATTTGGTTCCATGCGAAATGTCTGATTGCCTTTTTACTCTGGCATGTCAAGACGCTCACCCCCGCGAGCACCTGTTTTCTCTGGACATATACTGTACGTACACATGAGTAGCGCATGAAAACGACCTTTCCTCTTGTGGGCCGTTTGCCCCGTGCGGGGGGGAGTCGGGCGTTGACGTTGACATTGGGCTGACTTGGCTCACGTTAACCTGCGGAACAATGGGTCAGGGTTGTTCGTGCATGTGATATGCTCTATCAGCGCCGCAGGAAACCAAAATCTGCTTTTGGCCGACGAGAACTATGTTGCGGTAGTGCGCACCGGCGGAAGGTGGGCGCCGCGACGCAGTATAACTTAGCACTGACGATCCCCAAATCTGGATCATCGCGTCCCCCAGGTGGTCTGTTAGACTTCTTAAGCGATGACCGGGTCCGAGGATCGATGAGACACACGGCGTAAGCACACTGGCCAAGCGCGACGGCACGACTTCTTTTCTAAGCCTCACGTGGCGCCGGTGTGGGTCAACTTGAGACGCAACGCCGTTCGCGTCGGTCCTCAATCCGATCATTTTTCATGCCCCTGCGTAAAAAGTGTGAGCGGCGGATGGTACGAAACCAACGAGGTTCGCGAGTCGCAAATTCACAAGTGGGCCGGTTGTCACGGGCCAATCAAGTAGCGAGCGAGCGTTACGTGTACTTTATGGGACGGTTTGTTAATCAAGAACCGAAAGTGCTGCTGGATTGCCGCCTGTTCTCGTTTGTTTTTTGTGACCTGACAACCGACAGCGGCTCCATAAGCGTTGCACCAACTCTTGACGCAGGTACTAAGCTAAATTACAGTGAGGGAAGCAGTCTCCCACAGTCGCCGCAAGGGGATTCAGAGGGAGCGTGATCGGACTTAATAAGCGATATGGGAGGGGGGGGGAAAAGCAAGGAAGAAAAATCCGTGCGGGGGCCTTATTCTTTTTTTTTTCCTTTCCTTTTTTCGGCATGTGGGCGCGGGGTCGAAACGTTCATTTCCGCTAGTAATGCAGCCTTCGTGCGCTTGTGGGAGAGATCCCGGCGAGCGCGGAGGCAGCAAAGCGACGCGAAGCACGAAGACGCGCAGCGGGGGCGGGGAGAGGGGAGAAGTATTAGCGCGGTAACTCGCCTGTAATTGCCACCGAAAAGGCACAAGTAAAAGTAGGATTGGTCGTGATCCGCTCTCGAACGACAAAGACTGCGTAGGGATAAAAAAAAAATAGTAGTAAAGGGAGATGGCCGACAAGCATGAACTTTAGGCCATGGGGTCTAGCATGGGAGTAAACAGGAACGGGTGACGGTAAGGTAACGCTATGTGGCGGTCGCGGATAGGCAAACGGGCGAGGGGGGCGGAGATGGGGGAAAGAGGAGCGGTGCCAGTGTGCCGGCATAGCGTGAAAAGTGGCGCCGAGAACGAGGGGGCGGGCCAATGAGGGCAGGGCGGCAAAAACCAATGAGAGACCGCGGTGATTGCAACGGTTGACGGGCACTAATAAAGTAGAGCGCGAGGAGAGGGCAACGACAAGATTTGGAGCGGGGATTATCCGGACGGGAGAGGGAATTCGATACGCTCAAAGTTGGGGGTGCCATAAAGATCAATGTGAAGCAGGTGCCAGCGTGGTGCAGAAACTGGGCGAACGAAGAGAAACGCACCTCTACGCAGATCGGAATGACAGATACACGACCTAGCTGAGAAGAGGGTCGAGGCGTGTAAAGGAGATCAACTGAATGGGAAGCGATTCGAGGGGGAGGAGCGAGGTCGGAAGGAGGGGAAGGAGAGGAGAGGCAGTGAGCAGTTTGACTGCGATGAAGGAAGGCGTCGTTGATCTGGATCGTTGGATCGATTAGAGGAAAAGACCGAGCGGGTTTACGTGGATGGGATCTCGATCCGATCTTGTATCCGGGAAACTGGCGAGGTAAATGTAAATGCAAACTAAACTAAAATAATAAATACCGCGACATGCTCACCCTCATCAACACTTTCTCGCCCCCAATGCCCAGTCCCACTCAAGCTGTCCTCGGTTCCCTCTCCGCTGCTCTCCGTTCCAGGGAATCTCTTGCTTCCTCCTCTTCCATCCCTCGCTCCCCCGCTTCCACCGCCTCACTCCCGTCCCTCACCGACGCCGGCTCATCCTCCTCGTCCTGCTCTTCCCTCGCCTCCCTCTCCTCCCCAACACCAGCACCCAATGAACACCTCGCCGTTCTCCTTTCCCGCAACCTCTGGAAACAGGACACCGATGCTCCTTACTGCGACACCTTTGTCTGCCGTAAGCCCTTCACCCTCATGGAGCGACGTCATGTACGTGTACCACACGCCGCTTTTCGCTTCCGTCTCTGAACTAAGCCGTCCCTTGTCATTAGCATTGCAGAAAGTGTGGTGGCATTTTTTGCGCGGCCTGCTCTACGCGCACCACCCCCCTCCTTGACACTGCTTCCCTCCCCTTCGTCTATCCCCCACGCGGTACGCCCATCTCCACGTACGCGTCGCCCACCTCGCCCGTTCTACCCGCACGCGTTTGCGACGCGTGCTACGCCCAAATCCACGGCAACCCCTCCCCACGCTCGCCGTCCTCTCCCACATGCTCCTCGAAGTCGGTGCCCGTACCAAGTCGCACAAGACCTGCCCCTCCACGCCGCTCCCGTACTCTCCCCTTAGCACCGCCGCCGCCGGATCCTTCGCTCCCCGATGACCTCCGTAGTTATCCTCTTCGGATACGTTCCGACATCTGCAAAGCCACCGGCGGAGGCAGGTGGATGCCCAAACCTTCGCCGATTCCTGACTACATGAAGTGCGTTCCTGGGCGCAAGGCGCCTTATGAGATCGCACTCGAGGAGGAAGAGGCAGCTGCGCGGAAAGCGCGTGCAAATCCGGTCATCAGGGATGGTGGTACGTATTTTTTCCCCGATTCCTGTCGGTTCGGGCATTAGCTGATTGGTGTGTTCACACAGACTTCCAATATCGACCACCACGCCCGAACGAGCCGAGCCTACCTGAGCGACCGCTCGAGTTCTCTACTTTCTGATTTCGCTCGGGCTGTGCCTCCCTTTTCTATGCCTCGTTCCATTTCATCCGGTTTCTCTGGTCTCTGGTCATCACCTGCTGTTGTTGTTCTTCATACCTGTGGCTTACCTTATCTGCGACACATCGACACTGCCCAACGTACTTATTTATAATTACACCTACACCGCCTATCGCCCCACATTTATCATTGCTGTTTATGCTGTACATACCTGCTGTCGTATACCTACCCCTGTCCCTTGCCCTCCATATACCTCATTCATACTCTGCGCTTGCCCGTCGCTCGTTCAATCGCTCACTCTTGTGCTATATAGTTGTTTATCTCTATGTTAAGTCGCTCAGATTATAATATGCAGATTATACATGATAGATATGGGACCTTCTCATTCTCTTCACATGTTCTGTGAATGCCTTGAGACGGAAGAGCAAGGGAATCGGTGTGTACGTGTGCCCGCGAAGGCACTGATTGGGCGCCAAGGGCATGTTCGATTTTGCCTTTAAGGAGCAACATGGAGCTGGGCATATGTCTTTGCGCCCGATTGTCGAAAGAAGTGGGGGCAGGTGCGTGTGAAAGCAAGAGAAGCGTCATCAAGCGCTCGACAGACCGACGGACGGACGGGCGGGTCTACTACTACCGTATGTCCTTGCAGGGCAGGGGAACTCGGTCAGGAACGGGGGGTGTGGAATGGTTGGGTTCGATGCTGCCGCGTGTTGGCACGGAAACAATTATTGGACATCCCCCTGGTCTGTCCCGTGAGATTATTGATATGATGGCAGCTGCTGCTGATGATGATGCTTCCGCTGATGATATCGTTTGCATTTGGACGGGATCATAATCTCCAGATGGTTTGATACGAGAGGCCATCCACCAACAACCAGCTAACACGGAGATCGAGCCGGGGTTGTGAATCCCGCGTTGCGGTCCCCACTACCGTAAAACCTTGAAGTTGTAGGACCCAAAAATACAAGAAAAATGTGTGTGGCTTTTGCGTTGATATCCACAGCCTCACATCACCAACGCATGAGCGAACGGTTGCGTCGTGGTCGTTTTTGGAAATACGACGCCTGAAAGGGAAAATTCCCCTTCGGGTCAAGCGCAAAGTGCTTTTTTGTTGGTTGTTGTCAACTCTAGGCGCCCGCGGGATCTATGCACAGATGGGCGCAACCGGATACTTTTTTTTTTGTTCGTGCCATTCGTATCGACAAAATTTTGGACTGGAATGGGAGAACTGCGTCTCCGGAGCTGCAACAATTTCCTATTTTCCTGTTCCCTTGCTCTGAGGCACGAAGACAACAAAACCCACGACGAAAAAGTAGCGCAAATTCGGAGTATTGTGCGGGTTACACGAAGTTGCCCGGAGAAATGAATAAAAAAGAAAAATAGAATAGATCTGAAACTGCGTTTGGCCTTATGGTGATCTCTATTCGCCACTCCCCGTGCGCCACTGCACACCCCATTGAGCACCGACTCGGAGACGAGATGCGGTCGCGTACGCAGAGGCACAGTGTACTTGCATCACGACCCTACAACAGCCACTAACGCCGCACTGGGCTGCACAAAAAGCCTTAGCAGATCGGTGAATTTACCATACCTAGTTTAACCGCAAACCAAGTTACAGGTAGTCTTTTGGGTGTCCTTTCTTTACTTGGGTTGGGTCGCTACTAGTGCCGGCGACCGCCGCCACTTGCCGCCGCCACAGCCCGGAGTCATCGCACTGTTATTTGATTCATCGTATGGGGCACCATGTGATTCTAAAAATCCTCAGACCGGCAGCAGAGATCTCTACTCTCGGACCTTGCGCTGTTTACGTGACCCAATCCTCCATGCAATGTGTGCATTACTCGGCGGCTGAAGAGTGTGGCATTTCCCTGTAAGCCACAAATTAAGGTGATGCGATGCACGGTAATCTGCATTTTTGTGCGGGTTGGTGTCTGAGACGCCGGCGGGTGGCGCGGCGGAGCTCGTCCCTGGCTAGCCAATGAATGCGCCCTTATTTGGAAAAGCGGAACAGAAAATGCATGATTGCTTGTATGCGATTGAGGATCGATGATAGCCGGTTTTGGGTGGGCAACATCAGACACTGTTAATTTTTTCCAGCTCTTTACTGTTTCAAGTACGTTGGGCACTGAAAGGAGGTGAGTCAACCAACTTACTGGGCATGTGACCGGTTTGTGGGTGTACTTGGAGCGTGATAACGGTAATAGCACCGGTTCGAATCGAAAGCAGTGCAGTGGGTGTATGTGTGTTTTCTCTTCGGGACACGATGGGGCACACGGGCAAACCACATGATTTCACAGGTGGTGAGGACATGCTTGGCACGACGCACTCTAATGGCAAACTTGGCAACGTCCGTCAAACCAACTAACTAATCAATCGACCACTCGCCGGGTACAGTACTGCTACAGTGTAAGTGTAGTGCCCAGTGCCCAAGTGCCACCCCAATCGGTACTGACGCATCACCCTCTTTTTTCCAATCAAAAAAGAAAAAAAGAGGGGCCCCTTCGAGCTGTCCGTTCATTTCCATTTTCTCGTCGGGGTTGGGATGTGTGGTGTTCCAGACCTCCCGAGGGAGCAATGCAGCAGGCACACCGCGCGCCCCGACACGCGACGCAACAGTGCTCTTACCAAAATAGACCATATATATGACATATATTGCTACTTTGACAGAGCCGCGGCCCGAACCAAGATCTGGCCTCTCAACGAAATGATGGGATGTGCATTTTTGATCGAGGGGCCGTATAGTATATTTCATGGGGCCTAGTTCGCGCCTCTTTGCTCCATGTACTCCATGTAAGGCGTCCGTTTGACAAGTTTTGGAGTGAGGAGTCGGGTTGCACGTGAGAGTTGTCAGAAATACAAAGGGGGAAATCTGATAGAAGAGATCTCCTCTGCAGCGACAGCACACCACTGATGCGATAACGATACCCCGTGGGGTGGTACACAGTAATATCAGCAGGGATCGCGAGCAACTGGCAGGAAGAAAGAAGCGCTGGCAGATGAAAGAAGCAGAAGAATCGGCGGCCAGGCGTAACGACTTTTCTCTCGCTCTTCGGCTCTGCGAACTTGAAATTACACATCTCGTGACCTTTTTTTTTTAAAGCACCTCACACGACTGCTCGTCGCTCATCGATTAGGCCACGAAACGAGATACCGATCCTACGGCACGCGACCATCTCTCAAGATCTTAGGTTCCAGGTCCACCCCGCCCCGCCCCCAACAACGGTAACGAAGCAATCCGAGAACAGGGGAGTCGGCTCTCGTAAAAACAAAACAAACGAAATGTGCACCGTAATCGATGGTCGTCTGCACAGACACCAGAGACACAGATCCGACGCGGCGAGACGCGGCATGGAAGTCCTGGTGACATATTTCGTTGTTTCTTCTTAATAAGTTCGTTGTTTTGTTTCCGCGTGGGGCAAGATCGCGATGATGAGACGGGATAAGGGCAATAACGAGGTTGTCATACGACACGCGTGGAGCGCGCAACGGCGTTCGCGCATTCAAAAAAGGAAAATGTCAGAGGGAAAATCAGTCGTCGAGCGCGAGTCCAAGCTGCTTTTTACGTCCAGAGAAGGAGATACGGTGCTGGACTGTTCTGTGCGCGTTAAGCGAGATAAATATATGATAGCGATGACGACGGTGGCATGCTTCCGCTACTCTTTGCTGTTCTTCACATGGGTAAGCATAGCAGTAAATGAAAAAAATGACGTCTCCCTTGGGTGCGTTATTATTGCTTCATCACAGTCAAAGCAACAATAAGCCAAAGGTACAGGGGACATGTGTTGCACAGAAGTTAACAGATGTGACAAGTTAACGGATAAAGAGACGATGGAGAGTGAGCGGTGCTCGTACCGGATTTTTGGGAAATGAAGGGCTTGCGCCTACATCTGAGCTCTGTTTGCTTTCGGATCTTTGTTTCGTATATAGGAACAAATGACTCTCCGAGGGGCAGCACCGCTAGAACCATCAGTAGAAGGAGGGTGAAAGGGTTGCCCTATTGCCATTTCGAAGCACAGTCTAGAATCCAGACCCGCACCAGGTACTAGGGGTGCACACGTACGCAGCGGCGACTTGGATTCCAGCCGCTTGAGGCAACAGAACAAGAAAGGAAGAGAAGGCCCGGACGAGATCTGGCGTCTGTTGAGAGAGGGTCCCCCGAGTCGCGTGATCACGAGCACACCCGACAACTGGCGGATAGCCGGAACGCGAAGAACACCCGACCCAAACGAAGCGAAATTTCGATGCCACCCCCGCATATTACACGCACACACATGACGCAAGGACAGTGAGTATGACGCAAGAAACTTTTTTGGGCACCCCTCTTTCCTCAGGCGCACGCAATTCGTGCCTCGATCTTGTCGCGGTCACGAGACCCCACGCAAGCGGCGATTTGTTGACAATGCGGTGTGATACTTACCTCCATGCCTTCAGATCGCTGACAGGCCTGGGAATGGCGAGGGCGAAAAGACCACAGCGCGACCCGCAAGTAGCAGTACCCATCCACTTCCAAGAGGAGTGATCCGTATACGGTATGCGCCTGTGTTTGGCTTGTATGCAGGTTAAGGATACCCCCATCGATGAATACTCCTCAGGGCGTTGCGGCGCAAATGATCAAAGCAAGTAGGTGTTTCGCTCACAAGTTGGGGCGCCTAACACTGCTGCCGTCTACATGTCGCAACTGCTCGATCGATTCTGACACGAACAAGACTAGGCCTGCGAGAATGGAGAAAGTGTGGTTGATTGGGGAAAAAAATAAAACGAGGGGGTGCGGAAGCAAAGGATCGCACCGTAGACGCGTTGCGCGTGTATGTGGGTGGTTGTGGGTGTGTGCACGCGCGCTGTATGGGTGAGGAAGTCGCAGAACCGTGTGCACAGGCCGCCGTCTTTGTGGTCCCATCAGCTTCTCGGACCCTCAAAACGTTCGGGGCAATGGGCTTCCGCGAGAAAGATGGACCGAGAAGGCGAATGTACGGCATATTGGCGTGAGGAGTGAGGAGTAGCTTGAGGTTGTAGTGGAGTGTTTGTGAATGCAAAAATGAGAGTGGCGTCGTTTCATGTGGCGGCGAAGTTCAGTTCAAGCCGAACAAGAAACAAAGAACAAGATCCGAAGGACAGAGATAGGGAACTCGGACGCTGACTATGAATACACAGAATGTGAAAAGTGAATCAGGAGGGGTGTCGAGTTGACTGCCGGCATCGGTATGTGTATCTGACTTGTGGCAGGTACTCGGCAAAGCTGACTCGCAGGTCATCATGACACCTTCCCCCATGATCATCGTTTACCAACACCACGCCCCGCAATTCCGTAATGTACATACGTAATGCTCGCCCCGAGGCATAGATTACTTGGTCACGGTCATCGTCGTCAATCAACTCTTTGCGCCCGGGGCCGTCAAAATGACGATGACCTTCGATCACACTCGTTCCTATCTGATCTTCGGTTTCACACGGGGCACAACAGACGCGAGTTATGACGTTTTGGTCACACATCCCCCAGCTCAATCACTCCTCGTGCATGTTACTGCCAGACTGCGCCCTGCAGATCGTCCATGTGTAGCAGCGGATCTCGTCACGCTGCGGTACCCCATGACAGGAGCGTCTCACGCTAGCATCACTGTGCGTAAAGTGCGGGGATCGAACACAGTCTGGCATCCTCATTACCCGTGCTTCGTTCGTATCTATATGGGAATCCTTACAACTGGCTGGGGGGCGCTGTTTTTCATATCTGGGTGCTAAAGAGAAGAAGCTACCCCACATCGTGGATTTTGGGGAGTACGTGGAGGTGGGTGTGATTTCGTCAATCAAATGGGCGGAGCGGACCCACTGCAATACGTCCAAAGAAAGTATGATCCGAGTCTGGGGTGCGAGTGCGTACCGCACCAATGACCAAAGGCACAAAGAAACCCCCGACGGGCGATAAACCCCGATCGTAGAATACTCTCCGGGAACACGAGCATGCCTGCGGTGACGACCACGATGACCTCACGCAACTCCGCACGGCTTTGGGCTTGGCAGATGACATCGCTAGAACCATGTGAGAAGGCAGAAATGTGTCGATCCTACCAAGGCCCGATTCTTCCAACAATCATCACTATACCGACTCATAATGAGGTGCGACGACGAGAAGCGTACCAACTGTACAACTGTGTACGTATATTCTTGATGGGCGACGATGGCTTCTCGTGTGATCAAGAGCCGTCGGCCGCGAGCTCAGTACTACCCCGGCGCTGATCCCGGTCTTCTCCATCGACGTCCGTCATGGTAGCGTCCACACCCTGGCCGTGCACATCACTCTGATCTGCGTCCATACGCCCGTCGCCGCCCGCATCTCCGCCGATATTGCCCACTCGGCGGCCAACGCTCCACGCGCGTTCGAGGACGACCAGCACGCGCTGTTCCTCCACAGTGTCCAACCCGCTCCCGCCCTCCCGCGCTGACAGCGCCAGTGCGAGCTCGCCAAGAGCCGCCTCCAGCGCCGAGCCCAGCATCTCTCCTGCGCTGCCTGGTGGGGCAACGGCCGGGGCAGTTCGGCGCAGGGAGAGGAGCGCGGCGTCACAGAGGAAGTGCAGCGCGTCTTTGCGCGCGAGACGGTGGACGCGATGCGCTTCGCCTTGCTGCTGCGAAGGCTGGTCCACGATGAGCGATGTCAGCGCTCGGACGGCTTCTAGGGCCACGCGGTCGTGCAGGGCGATGTAAGGCTGGCCAGGCAGAGCTTCGAGCGCGGCACTGACGACGCCCAACAGGTCTGCCCCGTCTGCGGGTTCTCCTCCCTTGCTGCTGCGGGCGGATAGGATGTGCTCCGTTTTGGCCAACGTGCAAGGCACAATCGCGCGGATCGCCGGCACGAGGAGGGACGTTGCGGCGTGCCCGAGTACAAGGTCGAGCGCTGAGGTCGTGTCGTTCGCAGGGCGTTGAACCGGATCATGACCTTCTGTTGGCTTGGCGTGCCATCGGAGCCCTGCAGCGCTCAAACGGTCGACATCCGCCCCATCTAGAGTGCTCATCGCGGTGCGAAGGACGTGCGGCAAGGTGCGCTCGATCCCATTGAGCGCCTCACGGGGCGTTGGGTCCAGAGGCGCAACTAATGCTGGAGAAGACGTTGCACGCGCAAGTAGGCCATGCAGGACGTCGATGCATCGGATCGTAGCCGCTGCGACTAGGGCCGCGTCTGGAGGGGAGTTCGCCGTGGTCGTGGTGGCCGCGGAAACAGCAGCATCTAGAGCGTGTAGCGAGGAGAATAAGAGACCGCGGTTTACCCGCCGCGGAGGAGGATTTGATGGCTCTGCCACGGTGCGCATATAGTAAACAACAGCACCGGAATAACACGGAGGACGTACGGCTAGCACAGGGCTCGGGGGTCTTCCTTTTGGACGGGAGGCATACTCCCAGCACATGTGCCTTCTTGGGATCTGACGTCCGGGGCGGCTTCTTTGGCGGCTTGCCTTTCTTCTTCGAGGTGGATGTTGTAGGTTCGGGCACTTGATTCTTCTGTGCAGATGTAGACTTCAGCGCAAGAAGCTCTGAAGAGCGGGGGATATGCGTGTAAGACAGCGGGCGCAGTGGAGAGTGTCGTCAGCGAGCGTGCAAAGTGTGTTTACCGATGTGTTCTGACGATGCAGCGGCTCGCGTTGTCTGAAGCTCTGCTTCGAGCGCGACGACGCGATCACGCCACGCGTCGCATTCGTCGGATGACCCTGACCATGGAGCGGAATGTCGAAAGTGTTGCTTCAGTTCGAGCGTGTATGCTGTTTGGAAAAAATAATAATTTAGACGTGAGGTACGCATGCAAAGACAACTGACACTGGATAGACTGTTCGGGAGGCTTGAATTTGAGAGCTGTCAGTCCCTGCCGGTGTGCGTTGGGTCAGGGACAGAGTGTTGGTTCGGTGGGCTGTCACGTACGATGGCGATGCGTAGTCGTTGAGATGGGTCGACTGTCCTTAATGACATCAGGAATAACTCAGGTACTAGACTGGACAGGCGCGACGTTGACGGAATGTGGACGTGATCTGTCATTCACGTGCACGACATGTCGACAACTGTACCCGCGTATTGTATTTAGGCCGACAGTGAAAGGAGAGACAAGTAAGGCCACGCGGTTACTTCGTGAGTTAACCAACATTCAGAACGGAGCATACTCTAAGTTAGTACATCAATAGCGGGCTATATTCTACGCTAAGCAACCGAAATGAAATGAAAAAAAATGCGATGTATGAACGCGATATACAAAGATCTGTCAGGAAGATGGAGGATACGATCCGCGTAACAAGGGAGATGGTCATCGCCTCCCTGTTCCCTGCCTCTCTTTACCCTTCCTCCCAAGCGGCGCCGGCGAACCCTGCGGGTACGGATACCCGCGCACGACGGCGCCCCGTCCCGTCAACGGCGACTCTTGCATCCGCTTCGACGGGAACGGCGGACGCGGCGCGGACCGATCGACCGGCGTGTCCTCATGGTGCGTCAGAGACGCGCGATACGGGCTCGACAGCAGCGGCAGGGCACTCCCGACCGTGCGATCGTGATGGGGCGAATGCGGCGCGTGCGTCGGTGGTAGTAGTGGCGGTGGCGGTGGTGGTGCGCGGACCTGCCACTTGGGCGTCGCAAAGACGGATCCGACGCTAGCGCCGACGCGCATCCCGCGCGACGGCGTGGACGTCGGGTCGAACGGCGAGATGTTGTCGTCCGAATCGTGATGGTGGTGGTGGAATATACGCTCGTCCGCGCCGGGCGTCGTCGTGTACACGCGCACGCGCTCGGCGCTGGCGCTGCTGTTGCGTGGCGTGTGTGGGCCATTGCGCGAGCCGAACGACGAGCGCGAGGACTCCTCGACGGCGGCGGCTGCCGCCCGCGTGCGGTTGGTCTTTGGCGTCGTTGGGCCACCAGGGCCGTGCAGCGGGATGCGCCAGTCGCTGCCTGCTGGGGAGTCTTGCAGCGCTTCGAAGAAGAGCGGGTCCCGCCGCCGTCGTGGGGGGATTTCTTCCTCGACTGGTGCAAAGGTGGGCTCGGAGACAGGCAAGTTGCTCATCAGGGTGACGCAGTTGTGGCAGTACCACGGGTCTTCCTCGCGCCCCAGCTCCGCAATGTCTCTGATCCCAAGACACTCCAGGTGATACCACGTCCGACAGTCGTCGCACTGCACAAGTTCCCGTCCGTCGTCCCTTCCGCGACAAATACAGAGGATCTCTTCATCGTCGTCAGCAGAGGACTGCACGCGCAGCCTTCGCCGAGCGGCGAGCGCCCGCACCGACTGCTTCGAGAGTAGGGCTGCACGGGCGTCTGCTGGGTCGCTTGGTAATAAAATCCTTTGCGGGCTTGTGCCATCCCGGCTGGGTGAAGGCATCATCCTGCCATGCTCGTGCTGCGCGGACAGAGGCGGATCCGGATGGTCCAAGCGAATCGGCGGCACGTCCTCGTCTTGGGCTGCTTCCGAGCTCTTCGCGTCGCTGTCCTCGTCCAGAAACTTCCCAATCCACCGCATTCGGTCGGCTTCCTCCGCAGCCTCGAGCTCACGTCTCTCATGGGTCCGAACGTTCCAAGGGAACTCTTCGTCTGGCCAATCGAGTGGTGCGCCCTCGCGCACGCTTGGGGGCTTCGTCTCCTCTTTCACCGTACGCATCTTCCCGCCTCGGGATCCAGGCCCCACCCGCCGCCGTTTCTTCGCCCCGCGCTTCTTCCCTGCCGCAGAGGACTGCAGCTCCTCGAGCAGCTCTGACACCTCTTCCGCCCCGACGTCGAGCAACACGCGACCCTTCCCTTCGACCTCAACGGGATGCAGCGATGATTTGACACGTGTAGGCACGCGGCGGAACGCCTCGAGGCGGCGACGTTTCCTCGCCTCACGCTCGTTGATGGGGCCGTCGGGCACCGTATCCTCCTGTGCGGAGGTGGACGATGACCCGCGAGGTCCCGGCGTGAACGTACTAGCCCATTCGAGCGCACGTGACGGTGCTGGCGGCGCCGTGGCTCGTTCGGGTGCTGTGCTACCGTATCCCCCGTAGCCGCCAGCCATGAGCAGTTCCTCAAAGCTCTCTTCGCTCGTCTCTTGAAAGCCCCATAATTCAATGCGCCGACCTTTGACGGGTGTCTCTGCAATGCCCAGTCCAGGCATATCCGCGCTCGGAGCGTCCACGCGCGAAATGCGCCGCATGTAATCTGGTCGCCGAGATTCCATGAGACGTTGTTGTGCAGCACGAGCGGAAGCTTCGTCTTCCTTGATACGCGCGCCTGGCGGACGAGTTGGAGAGGGCGACGAGGGACGAAGCGGCGGCGGCGAGGTGGAGGCCTTTTGAATAAACGGAGACGAGAGGGTCGAGGGCCCTGGTGAATTGGGGGACGAGGATGCGACAAGCGCACCGCTACCCCCCGGAGACTCCATTTTAAACGGCCCTCTGGAAGGGTATCGGCAATGAGAAGGTATGGAGGAGGGGAATTACGCACGGGTGAGGATGTGGTGGTGGAGGCGTCCTGGGTGAAGTTTTACGCCTGGTGCGTGTGAGCTAACCATAAAGGATATAACAGAATAGGAACTCACTGTTTCGTGGGTGTCGTGTCTCCCTCGTGTAGCGCCCACTTGCGTGCCGCCACCGGGCTCGAGTCAGGCGTAAGCATCTGGCGTTGGGCTAGAGCAATGGAGCTGTCTCCCAGCGGACGATGTGGTGAAGCCGCGCTGATGAAGTAAATACTTTGAATAGGCTTCCAACATCGGCCACAGAACCCCACGCACCTATTAAAACTGGGCGACTCGGCGCTTCCGTTCAAGTAAGGGCTAGCATTGCCGGGACTGTCGTGCTGTGGTCAGCATCGGCTTTGAAACAAAAGTCGATCCGAGAAGGCTAGTAAAGGTCATGCGCAAGGCCAACGACGAGCGAGAGAGTGCATCCCGTTGCAAACAGAGAACCTGTGTCGTATCCCCCTCGTCTAGAAGCCACCGCGGATGAAACATGACATACCTTTGAGGGGTCGGCAGATGGGTTGTCAAGCGTCCAAGCGGAGAAATCAGCGGTAAACTGCCCATAAGTATGACAGGGTCAATGTCATCATTCCCCACTGGCGGCAGTCCCAATGGCGCACCTTGGACCCAAGGCAAGGGTGGCTTGCTGGGGTTCTGGAACATGCGATACCGGGGCAGGCATGTCCGGGAAAGATACACCATCCACTTTTTGCGTGGCAGGTCCAGAGAGCGATAGAGTTCGCGCGAGCTTAAGGTTAGTCGGGGTCGGGGGCGGGAGATACATGCCTGGGGGGACCCTTAGATCGGAGACGCAACGGCTATCAATGAGCGGTTCAAATGCTCTCTCGGCTCAGACGCTTGCTATCTCGAAAGTCAGGCTAGAGGAACGGGGGGGATGAACTGACGATGAGGGTTGAAATTAACCTATTGATTTACCGTCCTGGCAAAACAGCGGCGAACTAAGGGATATGCTGATGTCAGCAATCCTCCTTATCACGGTAACTCTCGGCCCGACAACTGACGGCGCCCGCACAAGTGTTTTCGCCTGATCCACGAAAAGTATTATAAGATTACTTACAACAAGAAAAAGACTTAACCTTTACTAATTTACTGAAACCAAGTCTTTTCATTCTTTGAATGGACATAATATTTTGTTACAGTAAGTTAATTATCCTTAAAGTATTAGTCAGCATTCTTACATGAAAAAAAATCATGCAGCTGGTGACCTTGAATTGAGCCATGTCGCGGTTGCCGTCTGTCCGAGCGCTTGAATTTTATTGCGGGATTGGTCCGTGGTTTTATTCGCCCCACTCAGCGCCTCACCTTAATTCAATCGACAAGGCGGGTTGCACACTGCGCTCACCCGGAGCGCCGTTAGCGACAACGCCACCGTTGTTCGCGCCTTTGATTGGGACCAATCCGCTTGTGCTGTCTATGCAGCGAACCATGGTCCTGGCATTGTACGCAGGGTATGTATTCCTGTCATCTGAAAAATTCTCTCCCTTCTGGACTTTCATTTGTTACTTCGATCATTTGCAGGTCGACATCAACTCACTCACGGCGGAAGCGCTCGAGTCACTCAATGCAGACCTCTGGCTTTTGTCCCCTGCGTGCCAGCCCTACACGGTACTCAACCCAAATGCTAAGGGGGCTGCCGACCCTCGCGCACAGTCCTTCCTGCGTCTGATGGAAGAGGTGCTACCTACTCTCACAGAACGTGGGACAGCACCCACGCGTCTGCTCATTGAGAACGTCGCAGGTTTCGAGGTCTGAGGTTGTGTTCTGTGTTCTGCTCTCCCCTCAATGATTCGTGAGAAATAGGCGTCTACAACGCGAACTCGCGTGCTGGACGTTCTCACAAAACTGGGCTTCGCTACCTGCGAGCTTCTCCTGACACCGCTGCAGTTCAGCGTCCCCAATTCGCGATTGCGATATTATCTGTTGGCCTCGTGCGCCTCGGGTGCTTTTAGGTCTTCTGTTTACCCACCGGACCGGATCTTACGCCATATCCCTGGTCGTGCTGCTAATTGGGAAGACACGAGGGCATCGGGCGCCTCCGACACCGTCGGAAACTGGGTGCGGCCCCTGCGGGACTACCTGGACAGAGAGAACGCCGTGACAGTAAACACCGTGCCCGATCGCGTGTTGATCAAGTGGGGGCGGCTGTTTGACATTGTGTCGCCATGTGCGACGCGAACATGTTGCTTCACTAGAGGTCATCTCCTGGTCATCGTGCTATTTTTTCCCACTCCTGACGAGGAAACAGGCTACACGCGATTAGTTGAGCGTGCTGGTTCAATTCTCCAAGAAAATGAAGAACTTGACGTTAGCACAGCTAAAGCGCCTTATAGTCTCCTGCTGACACACGTAAACAGACTACCGAGACATTCAATAAATTTCTGTTAGCTCAAGCTCGCGGGGACGAAAGTGCCGTAGAGATTTTGCACCCGCTTCGACTACGATATTTCTCACCCGGGGAGTTGCTGCGCCTGTTCTGCTTTGAGGATGTGGGGACCGATAGCAGTTTCCGGTGGCCAGATGGCATTTCGACGAAAACAAAGTATAAATTGTTAGGGAATAGTGTCAATGTCCTGGTAGTGGCCACGCTCATTGAATTATTATGTCAGAGCGGTTACGTGTGTGGGAGAGTCGCGGGATATGCCGGCCAAGGGGAAGATGACGAGCAAGCGCGTTTTGTCCCTCTTCCTCGAACCACCACCATCGACCCCTTTTTACTGGTGTTGGCTGTTGTTTCTCGCCCACAATTTCGTCAATTTTCAGCGTCACTCCCGACTTGATCTTCTGTGCGAGCAGAGGATTCATGCTTCGACCCTTTTCCGATTCCAGACAGGTGCTGCGTGTTATTCACCCTAACATATCATATAGTGTATGTGCTCCATCTCGTTCGCCTTCTTCGACCACCTCTGCTTCCCCTGCGGAACTGTTAGCGAGGCATTGGCCCACTCATCTAGGGGGGAAATCCGATGTAACTCTCGAGCCATAGCCCTTACCAGTTCCTGTGGTTTCCACGGTGTAGCTTCCTGTGCTGACACGTTTCTTCATCAGCGCTAAAGCTTGCCCAGCATGGCCGGCTTTGTAAATATTCGTCGCGATGTCGATGACAAGTTCTATCGCTACCGGTATGTACAATCGCACTCAGCTCATCTCCCGCCACGCTCATTCCTTTGCAGTATGCCCGTCCTTCTTACTAAAATCGAAGGGAAGGGTAATGGTATCAAGACTGTGGTTCCCAATATGTCCGATGTCGCGCGTGCCCTTTCGCGTCCCCCAACCTACCCGACCAAGTTTTTCGGTTCTGAACTCGGCGCCCAGACCACTGTGGACGAGAAGAATGACCGTTATATCGTGAATGGCGCACATGATGCAACACGCCTGCGCGAGTTACTCGATGCATTCATTGACAAGTTCGTCCTGTGCGGCTCGTGCAAGAACCCCGAAACCGATCTTATCATCACCAAAAACGAGATGATCGTACGCGATTGTAAGGCTTGTGGCGAGCGCACCAGCGTCGATATGCGCCACCGTCTCTCCACCTACATTCTCAAAAATCCGCCAAAGAAGAAAGGGAAGAAGAACAAGGGTGGCCACGCTGAAGCTCCTAGCCCGTCTTCCGAAGTCAACGGCGTCGTCGCTTCAGGAGAGAATGGCGATGAAGCGGAAGCCGGCAGCGAGGATGAAATGACGAAGCGTATCAAAAGTGAAGCTTCGGAACTGAAGGCCGAGTCGCAGCTTGCAGATGAAGGCTGGTCTGCGGATACATCCCCTGAGGCCGTGAGGGCCCGTGTTGGTGCGGTTGCTGCAGGAATGGGCAACCTTGCGCTTACTGGCGGTGGCGAAGACGAGAGCGATGAAGACGCAGACAGTCCTTATACCCAGCTCGGCAATTGGGTCGTAGAAAACTCAGGTGCAAGTGCCGTAGATGTGTTCAAAAAGGTTCAAGAGCTGGGCATCGAGAAGAAGCACAAGGCCGTACGGGTTCTGGTGCAAACACTTTTCACTGGGGAGATCGTCGCCGAAATCCCCACGTACATCGCCATCTTTCAAAAGGTATATCTCCACTTATTTCATTAGTTCTGCGTCAGGCTGAAATCAGTGGTCACAGATGGTAACTTCGGAGAAACATCAGAAGTCATTGCTCGGTGGCATTGAGCGTTTAGCGGGTCTCGATCACCCCGATCTCATTGCGTCGATCCCAAAGATTTTGATGGAGTTTTATCAGGCGGATGTGCTTGAGGAGGATGTAGTTTTGTCTTGGGGCACGCATGTCAGCAAAAAGTTTGTCGATAAGGAAACGAGCAAGAAAGTGCGCAAGGCTAGTGAGCCGTTCTTGAAGGTGCGCAATTTTTATTTTCCTGGTAACTAGATTTACTCAAGGTGTTATAGTGGCTCGCTGAAGCCGAAGATGATGAGGAGGACGCCGAGTAGACTAGGTAGTTGAACATATGGACATACGTTCTAAAGTGCATCTCCAATGCGAGTTCTTAGTGTCACGGTATATATTTTCGAACAATATAGCAAGTTCCATTTCCGTCTGCTTGTTGGGGCGTTTGCGAGAGAAGGGAGAAGCGAGAGGCACGTGCCGGAGGCCTTCATCATCTCATTCACGGGTCCAATAATACCTTCATCTTGGACAGCCATGGTAGCAGAAAGAGAGCGTGTGTTTATCATCGGTGTTGGTTGCACCGCCTTTACAAAAGTATACTTCTTTCTCGTTACCTCCTGCTATGCTTGACTCTGTTTCTCGGCCATAGCCTGGTCAACGACAGACCAACGACGTACGATGCACTCTCACACGATCTACGTGTCCTGTTTCTGAGTACAGCCGCATAGATGGGCTTGGAGGCCGCAACGAAGGCGCTCCTTGATGCAGGTAATGTCCTGCCGTCCCACCGTCCCAGTCCGACCCGCGTCTACTCACAGCCGTCGCTTGTCGGTCCAGGGATCACATACGATTCCGTCGAGGCTGCGTTCGTCGGCTACGTCTTCGGCGCATCCACGACAGGACAAGCGGCGCTCTACCAGCTCGGCCTGACGGGCATCCCGATCACCAACGTGAACAACAACTGCTCGACGGGGAGCACCGCGCTAGTCCACGCTGCGGCGCTGGTCCGCGCAGGCGACGCGCACTGCGCGCTCGCTCTAGGCTTCGAGCGCATGGCGCGTGGCCCACTCGGCGGCAACTCGTTGCCCGACCGCCCTAGCCCCATTGGCCCGCTTATCGCAGTCGCGGAGCGCGCGTCGCCGGACTCGAAGCGTGGGCCGCCGATGCCGCGCATGTTTGGAGCTGCAGCGGCGGAGTATTTTAGGAAGTATGGCGGCGGGGTGGAACACCTGGCGAAGATAGGTGGGTTTTGTGTTCGGTACTGTCTTCCTTTTGGGGTGTGTTTGATGCGTGGTGCGCTCAGCGGCGAAGAACCATAAGCACTCTGTCAACAACCCATATGCGCAGTTCCGGGCGGGGTACGACGAGGCAGCGGTCCTCGCCTCCCCGCAAATCTCCAACGAGCTTACCAAGTTCATGTGCAGCCCGACCTCCGTTGCGTATCAACATCCCTCTCTCGTTCTTTTATGCTGACTATCCGCTTCTCTTCCCTGCTGAACAGGACGGAGCTGCGTGCTGTATACTCGCGAACGAGGCATTCGTGCACGCCAACAGACTCGAAAACCAGGCTATCGAACTCGTCGCGACGGGGCTCGCAACCGACTATCTTGACGCGTTCGCGGGACGAAGCGCGATGGATACCGTCGGTTATGGAATGACCCGACGTCTGGCAGACAAGATTTTCGCTCAGGCGGGCGCGAGCCGGGATGATGTCGGGGTTGTCGAGCTACACGACTGTTTCGCTGCTAACGAGGTACGCGCCGAGTTCACATTGGTTTCAACTATATGGTTTCTACTATTAAACGGCACGCGGAGATGGAGCTAACATTTTATATGCACAGCTCGTAACTTACCCGGCCCTTGGACTATGCGCCGTCGACGATGCGCATCGGTTCGTCGAGCGTGGGGACAATACGGTATGCATTAGCCTTCTTCTCCGCACGCCTCCGTTTACAAGACTGGCCGGTAGTACGGAGGAAAGTATGTAGTCAACCCGAGCGGTGGACTTGAGGCTAAGGGGCACCCTCTTGGTGCCACGGGCCTGGCAATGCACTTCTCGATCACAAGTACGTCCCTACCTGGCTTTAAGACGCCCCACCCCACCCTGACCATTAACTGACGCCTCACTTTATCAGTGCAACTCCGGAATTGTAAGGTTTTATCCGCTACCTGTGTGTCATCATTTGGGCTGATGTACAGAAGGGGCTGGGCCGATGCAAGCCCCAGGACTATTCGACCTACCCGACGCGCGGGGGAAGTATGGCCTTGTGCACAACATCGGACTCGGCGGCGCAGTCGTCGTCAGCCTCCTCCGTCGCCCAGAGTTTTACCACGCCGACGGCCCAGATGGACGCGACAGGTAAATCTCGACATTTTTTTCCCCATGTTTTGAGACAGACGTCATTTGGTCTTTTTTCAATTATAGATTGGAATATAATCACGCTCATGAACTGCGATCGATTACCAGTGCAGATGTGGACAAGGTCAGATCCAAGTCGCACTCGGAAGGGCTATTGCAACTTGCAAAGTTGTGACGGTGGTCCCATCTATTTTTTGGCACTGCTACGTGCGCTTGATGTACTGTACCATGCTGTATGGTGTATGAGCTACTGTCCGTAGTTTGTCGTGCTGTGTGGGCATGTAATTGCGCTCACATTGTCTGCCCAGGCACTGCGGGACGTATCCTTGGACGTATCTGCGTTGTTTCCTAGAAATAGGGTATATGCCATCGTGGTACTCTTTGCTTGAGTCGATTCTGTTGACTCAGTCAGTCTGACTCAGACTGTAGATGGGGCTACGCCTCGTACAACTGGGGTGGGATGCCACGGATAGCATGCGAGGGGGCGTAGGGCCTCAAGTGCGGTGGTGCATTCTGCAGCAGTTGAACAGGATGATTACGTTTCATAGAGCCGGAACTGGTATAGTATAAGTGTAGCTCCCTCGTCGACAGAGCTTAGTACTACATAGCACTGTAATTCATTATCCGTAGTATTGATGGGCACTCATAGGTTTGTCCAGGCTTTCGTTTTCCACATTCCTAGACTGATTGACCGACTTCTCGCTGCTAACCTCCGACTTGAATCAGCCATTATCAAGTCTTCCTGCCCAGTTTCGGTGAACCGTTCCTATCGATCAGCTTTCCCAGGTGTGTTCAGTGCCTTTTAATTGAGTACTCGTTGCTGATCTTCAATTAGTGATGGTCCGTTCTCCATACCGAGTGATTCGTCCTCTGGTGCCGCCTCACATATCAGAGAGATTACCCAGGGTCGTCGGAAGAAACCGAAGAATGTACGCGTTCAAGGTGTGCCCTTTAGCATCCCGTAGCAATCCCAGCGAATACCGAGTGTTTATGGAACAGGCAAGGATTATAGACCTGACACGACAATCAACATGCTCCCAGAGAATGTCTTGCTTGAAATATTTGACTTATGTCAAGAGGGAGACGCCGTGGACTCGGAATACGTATGGGGATGGCACTTCTTTGTGCACGTATGTCGAAGATGGCGACAAATCATATTTGACTCACCAAACCGTCTCAATCTCCGAATATTCTGCACAAAAGGAACTCCTGTCAGGAAGAATCTTGGTATCTGGCCAGCCCTTCCCATCGTTATGAATTACGCGAACGATTACTGGACAGGCATCCTTCCCAACGATGAAGACAATGTCGTTGCTGCACTCGAACACCCTGATCGTGTATCCTATCTCGGGCTCAGCGCACTAACAGGCGCACAGCTGGACAAGATGGCCGCGGTGATGCAGGAGCCATTTCCAGTGCTGAAGGGTCTCTACATTCATTCTGATGGTAGAAATGCACTGGTCCTTCCCGCCAAATTCTTGGGAGGATCTGCACCGCTTTTGCAGTCCATCGTTTTAGACGGCATCCCCTTTCCGGCACCAACGCTTCTTTTGTCGGCCAGTGACCTCGTCTGTCTCGACCTTTTCAATATACCCCCGACCGGCGGTTACTTTGCACCCAAGGCGATGGCTGCTTGTTTGGCCGCATCGCCCAGGCTCAAAAGCATTGTCATTGAATTCCAGTCGGCTACTCCCCGCCCCAATCGAATCAGCCTGAGCCTGCCTCCCGCAACACGAACGGTCCTTCCTGCTCTCACCTTCTTTAGGTTCAAGGGTGCCAGCGAGTACCTGGAGGACCTCGTTGCCCAAATTGACAGCCCTCAACTTGACCGGATCTGGATAGATTACTTGAATCAGTTGGTTGACTTTCAAGTTGGGCAACTCTCCAAGTTCGTCGATCGTTCAGTAGGCCCCAAGTTCACCCAATTCAGGCATGCGAAAGTTACCTTTTCCAGTGACGATGTCTCCTTCGAAATGAATGGTCACAAAATCCGCCCAACTTATGACCGCTCCGTTCGGACTAGCGTCTTATGCCAAGGAATTGATTGGCAAGTTTCGCACATAGTCCAGGTACTCAGCCATGTTTCCATAGCACTCTCGAATGTCGTCCATCTCAAGCTCGCCGTCGTCGACACCTATTCCGGTCAATTAGAGGATACGGACGACGTTGAGTGGCCGCACCTCCTCCACCTATTCACCGCGGTGCAGACACTGCACGTATCTCAGAAGATTTCCAGCCGCGTTGCTCTTGCACTAGAAGACATAACAGGGGAGATGGTCGCCGAAGTGTTGCCGGCTCTTGACTTGATCTGCTTAGAGGGCCTGCTGGCGTCGTCTGTCGAGAATTTCGTTACCGCGCGCCGGCTCTCTGGTCGCCCTTTAACCGTCGTCGACACAGAAACGGAATTTGATGAACGACTCAAGTCCTATCCCACCAAATAGAAGAATATTCCATTCCAGTTGCGTACTCTATAGCCTTGTGTTCAATGATTCTAATCATTCCTAACGCATTTAGGAGACGTATATTGCTTTCGACTACATTTGTCACGATATGTACTTCTATACGAATTTTATGACGGGCTTGTTGTGATGTGTCTTGGGCTAAAGATCCTACGCGAGGAGCTTGGCTGACCGTCAATCAGCGTGGCGCGCATTACTCGGGGCTCATCGTCGAAATGAAGTATCGTCCCCGCAGAGCAAATCCTGGCATCCATTGTCATTATAGCACTACCATCACTCACTGTCTGCAACCATTAGAACCCATCTCTTGAGTGAATAGGTCTGTAGCGAACGTTGTGACGAACAAAATTTCGGATAAAGGGAACCACACCCTTATATGAGCTATAGTAAAGGTTGTGTGAGGGCGAACCCCATACAATTGTTTACGACACATGTCTCAAGACTGCAACAGACTCGACGTGTACTGTCTGTGGAAAGAAATTCAGTCATCTCGGATTTCCAGGACGTATTTCTCTACCACTGCGCCCGACGACACGATCTCCCCGGCGTCCCCTGAGTGTGTACTTTACAACACGACCATCAGCGCACGGAGCAGGCAGCCGCCGCACGAACGCGTCGCAGCCCTTGCGGGGCGAGCCAACGTCGAGCGCGGTGCGCTGAAGACCTGCGCGGCGTTCGCCGGAGCGGAAGGAAATCTCGTGCGCTAGTGCGTCGAGCTCCACGTCGTGCGTCGCGAAGCGGATCGGGTCGGGGGAGAGTCCGATCCCGGCGGCCTGGGTGAACTGTGGAGCGAAGGTGAGTGAGAAAAGCCCGGCGCCGCAGTAGGCGTCTAGGAGGTGGGTTGACGCTGGCGGTAGGGTGCTCAGCGGATCCGCGGAAGATGGTGTTGCGAACGTATGAGGCGAGGCGACCAGGCACAGTGGTTTTATTAAGAGCCTGCTTGGTGACGCCGATGCACTCCCGGACGGTCGCTTTGTGATCTGCGATACACACGTAACTGTCTTTGACTCCGGTGGCCGTAGGGGAATTGGCGCCTAGAACCCCAAATGAATTGCCAAGAGGGAGACACCTGAATATCGCTGTGTGCTACCAGATTGGGGTAAAAACCAGTGGGCTTGCTCGGGACGCTTATTGTACGATATTATCGCGCATTGTAACAAAAGACTCAATCAAGGCTGGGGTTGCGGATGTAAGATTCTTACGATGAGGGCATACTGTATATGATCTGATCATACTTTTTGAATGTGCCATACCTTGGTATCCATCACGACTCGCTTTCCGGTCTGGATGATACCAATCTTGGGCCAGGACTGTTTCCATCCCTCACTGGTGGAAGAGCTTTGCATCTTGTTCCCCTTCTTCGGCGGAGGTCGTAAATGTGGCGTAATTTTTGGGCGATAGCCATATTGAAGAGGGGAGGGGATTGTCGGTCGTACAGCAGGTATGGCCGACTCGAGTAGATCTAATCAGGCCGTCATTAGATTAGCCAGGAGAAAGTAGAAGGAGGCGAACTAGAGTAGTTCTGGCGAGCTGTGAGGACATTACGTTTAAGATCAAGCAGCGCTCATAGAACAGCATCTACGGTTCAAGGTAAGCGGTGCCCTTCTGGCTACGTGGAAGGAACTGCACCTGATATAGGCCTGATACCGATAACCCTGCACTTGACGCGACTCATGTCCTTCCGTTCGGGATTAATGCCGATGAAGTCTGCGAGTGAGTGCATCTTTGCATTCCAGTTAAATGCGCGTGCGAATGACCTCCCCTGGCAGGACGAATAGAAGGACGACGACCCATGGGTCCTTGGGGGACGGGGAAAGGGCGAGACCCTCACCTGGTCGTACAAGTTAGAGATAGAATATAACGAAAATGTAGTTATATAAGTAGCAAAGGTCGCCGCACTGACCTTGGAGCAAGACATATCGCTAGACGGGATACCTGATACGGCGACATCGTTCGAGCCTTGGGAGGGTTAACGGCCGGGAGCGCGGTCTCTTCACTCTCACTGGCATGATGCGTTTTTGGGCGCAGTCGTTACTTCATCTTGGACAACCATGGTAGCAGAAAGAGAGCGTGTGTTTATCATCGGTGTCGGTTGCACCGCCTTTACAAAGGTATACTTCTTTCTCGTTACCTACTGCTATGCTTGACTCTGTTCCTCGGCCTTAGCCAGGTCAACGACAGACCAACGACGTACCATGCACTCTCGCACGATCCACCTGTCATGTTTCTAAGTACAGCCGCATAGATGGGCTTGGAGGCCGCGACAAAGGCGCTCCTTGATGCAGGTAATGTCCTGCCGTCCCACCGTCCCAGTCCGACCCGCGTCCACTCACGGCCGTCGCTTGTCGGTCCAGGGATCACATACGATTCCGTCGAGGCCGCGTTCGTCGGCTACGTCTTCGGTGCATCCACCACGGGCCAGGCGGCGCTCTACCAGCTCGGCCTGACGGGGATCCCGATCACCAACGTGAACAACAACTGCTCGACGGGGAGCACCGCGCTCGTCCACGCCGCGGCGCTGGTCCGCGCAGGCGACGCGCGCTGCGCGCTCGCTCTCGGCTTCGAACGCATGGCGCCCGGAGCGCTCGGCACCAAACCTGCATTCCCCGACCGACCCAGCCCTATGGGCCCACTTGTCGCAGTAGCGGAGCGCGCTCGCCTGACTCGAAGCGTGGGCCGCCGATGCCGCGCATGTTCGGAGCCGCGGTGACGGAGTATTTCAGGAAATACGGCGGCGGGGTGGAACATCTAGCGAAGATAGGTGGGTTTTGTGTTCCGTACTGTCTTCCTTTTTGGCTGTGTTTGATGCGTGGGTGGTGTACACTTAGCGGCGAAGAACCATAAGCACTCTGTCAACAACCCATATGCGCAGTTTCGGGCGGGGTACGACGAGGCGGCGGTCCTCGCCTCCCCGCAAATCTCGAACGAGCTCACCAAGTTCATGTGCAGCCCGACCTCCGTTGCGCATTAGCATCCCTCGCTCCTTCCGCGTTATGCTGACTATCCGCTTCTCTTCCCTGCGGAACAGGACGGGGCTGCGTGCTGTATTCTCGCAAACGAGGCATTCGTGCACGCCAACAGACTCGAAAACCAGGCCATCGAACTCGTCGCGACGGGGCTCGCAACCGACTATCTTGACGCGTTCGCGGGACGAAGCGCGATGGATACCGTCGGTTATGGGATGACCCGACGTCTGGCAGACAAGATATTCGCTCAAGCAGGCGCGAGCCGGGATGATGTCGGGGTTGTCGAGCTACACGATTGTTTCGCTGCTAACGAGGTACGCGCCGAGTTCACATTGGTTTGAACCGTTGGACTGCACGTGCAGATGGAGCTAACATTTTATATGCCCAGCTCGTAACTTACCCGGCACTTGGACTGTGCGCCGTCGACGATGCGCATCGGTTCGTCGAGCGTGGCGACAATACGGTATGCGTTAGCCTTCTTCTCCACACGCCTCGGTTTACGAGACTGGTCGGTAGTACGGAGGAAAGTATGTGGTCAACCCGAGCGGTGGACTCGGCTAAGGGTCACCCTCTTGGTGCTACGGGCCTGGCAATGCACTTCTCGATCACAAGTACGTCCCTACCTGGCTTTAAGACACCCCGCCCCGCCCTGACGCCTCGCATTGTCAGTGCAACTCCGGAATTGTAAGGTTTTATCTGCAACCTGTCTGGCAACTTTTGGGCTAATGTACAGAAGGGGCTGGGCCTATGCAAGCCCCAGGGCTATTCGACCTACCCGACGCGCGGGGGAAGTATGGCCTTGTGCATAACATCGGGCTCGGCGGCGCAGTTGTCGTCAGCCTCCTCCGTCGTCCAGAATTTTACCACGCCGACGGCTCAGACGGACGCGACAGGTAAATCTTGACATTTTTTCCCCGCGTTTTGAGACAGACGTCCTTTTTTTATTATAGGTTGGGATATAATCACGCTCATGAGCTGCGAACGATTACCCGTGCAGATGTGGACAAGGTCAGATCCAAGTCGCACTCGGAAGGGCTGTTGCAACTTGCAAAGTTGTGACCGTGGTCCCATCTATTTTTTGTCACTGCTACGTGTGCTTGATGTACTGTACCACGCTGTATGGTGTATGAGCTACTGTCCGTAGTTTGTCGTGCTGTGTGGGCATGTGATTGTGCTCACGTCGTCTGTCCAGATACTGAGGGACGTATCCTTGGGCGTATCTGCGTTGTTTCTAGAAATAGGATCTATGTCATCGTGGTACTCTTCGCCTGAGTCGATTCTTTGACTCAGTCAGACTGTCTCAGACTGTAGATGGGGCTACGCCTCGTACAACTGGGGTGGGATGCCACGGATAGCATGCGAGGGGGCGTAGGGCCCCAAGTGCGGTGGTGCATCTGAACAGGATGATTACGTTTCATAGAGCCGGAACTGGTATAGTATGAGAGTAGCTCCCTCGTCGACAGAGCTTAGTACTACATAGCACTGTAGTTCATTATCCGTAGTATTGATGGGCACTCATAGGTTTGTCCAGGCTTCGTTTTCCATATTCCTAGACTGATTGACCGACTTCTCGCTGCTAACCTCCGACTTGAATCAGCCATTATCAAGTCTTCCTGCCCAGTTTCGGTGAACCGTTCCTATCGATCAGCTTTCCCAGGTGTGTTCAGTGCCTTTTAATTGAGTACTCGTTGCTGATCTTCAATTAGTGGTGGTCCGTTCTCCATACCGAGTGATTCGTCCTCTGGTGCCGCCTCACATATCAGAGAGATTACCCAGGGTCGTCGGAAGAAACAGAAGAATGTACGCGTTCAAGGTGTGCCCTTTAGAATCCCGTAGCAATCCCAGCGAATACCGAGTGTTTATGGAACAGGCAAGATTATAGACCTGACACGACAATCAACATGCTCCCAGACAATGTCTTGCTTGAAATATTTGACTTATGTCAAGAGGGAGACGCCATGGGCTCGGAATACGTATGGAGATGGCACTTCCTTGTGCACGTATGTCGAAGATGGCGACAGATCATATTTGACTCACCAAACCGTCTCAATCTCCGAATTATCTGCACAAAAGGAACTCCTGTCAGGAAGAATCTTGGTATCTGGCCAGCCCTTCCCATCGTTATGAATTACGCGAACGATTACTGGACAGGCATCCTTCCTAACGATGAAGACAATGTCGTTGCTGCACTCGAGCACCCCGATCGTGTATCCTATCTCGGGCTCAGCGCACTAACAGGCGCACAGCTGGACAAGATGGCCGCGGTGATGCAGGAGCCATTTCCAGTGCTGAAGGGTCTCTACATTCATTCTGATGGTAGGAATGCACTGGTCCTTCCCGCCAAATTCTTGGGAGGATCTGCACCGCTTTTGCAGTCCATCGTTTTAGACGGCATTCCCTTTCCGGCACCAACGCTTCTTTTGTCGGCCAGTGACCTCGTCTGTCTCGACCTTTTCAATATACCCCCGACCGGCGGTTACTTTGCACCCAAGGCGATGGCTGCTTGTTTGGCCGCATCGCCCAGGCTCAAAAGCATTGTCATTGAATTCCAGTCGGCTACTCCCCGCCCCGATCGAATCAGCCTGCCTCCCGCAACACGAACGGTCCTTCCTGCTCTCACCTTCTTTGGGTTCAAGGGTTCCAGCGAGTACCTGGAGGACCTCGTTGCCCAGATTGACAGCCATCAACTTGACCGGATCTGGATAGATTACTTGAATCAGTTGGTTGACTTTCAAGTTGGGCAACTCTCCAAGTTCGTCGTTCGTTCAGTAGGCCCCAAGTTCACCCAATTCAGGCATGCGAAAGTTACCTTTTCCAGTGACGATGTCTCCTTCGAAATGAATGGTCACAAAATCCGCCCAACTTATGACCGCTCTGTTCGGACTAGCGTCTTATGCCAAGGGATCGATTGGCAAGTTTCGCACATAGCCCAGGTACTCAGCCATGTTTCCACAGCACTCTCGAATGTCGTCCATCTCAAGCTCGCCGTCGTCGACACCTATTCCGGTCAATTAGAGGATACGGACGACGTTGAGTGGCCGCACCTCCTCCACCATTTCACCGCCGTGCAGACATTGCACGTATCTCAGACGATTTCCAGCCGCGTTGCTCTTGCACTAGAAGGCATAACAGGGGAGATGGTCGCCGAAGTGTTGCCAACTCTTGAGTTGATTTGCTTAGAGGGCCTGCCGGCGTCGTCTGTCGAGAATTTCGTTACCGCCCGCCGGCTCTCTGGTCGCCCTTTAACCGTCGTCGACACAGGAACGGAATTTGATGAAAGATTCAAGTCCTATCTCACCAAATAGAAGAATTTTTTATTCCAGTTGCGTACTCTATAGCCTGGTGTTTTACGATCCAATGATTCTAATGATTCCTAACGCATTTAGGAGACACCCGAAACATGCAAACAACATCTTTTACAATATGTACTTTTATACGAATTTTACAACGGGCTTGTTGTGATGTGTCTCGGACTAAAGATCCTACACGAGGAGCTTGGCTGGCCGTCAATGACAGCGCGGTGCGCATTACTCAGGGCTCATCGTCGAAATGGAGTATCGTCACCGCAGAGTAAATCCTGGCCTCATCCTTGTCATTATAGCACTGCCATCACTCACTATCTGCCAACGTTGCGACGAAAATAATTCGGATAAAGGGAACCACACCCTTACATGAGCTGTAGTAAAGGTTGTGTGAGGGCGAACCCCACACAATTGTTTACGACACATGTCTCAAGACTGCAACAGACTCGACGTGTACTGTCTGTGGAAAGAGGTTGAATCATCTCAGATTTCCAGGACGTATTTCTCTACCACTGTGTCCGACGACACGATCTCCCCGATGTCCCCTGCGTGAGTACGTTACAACACGACCGTCTGCGCACGGAGCAGGCAGCCGCCGCACGAACGCGTCGCAGCCCTTGCGGGGCGAGTCAACGTCGAGCGCGGTGCGCTGAAGATCTGCGCGACATTCGCCGGAGCGGAAGGAAACCTCGTGCGCTAGTGCGTCGAGCTCCGCGTTGTGCGTGGCGAAGCGGATCGCGTTGGGGGAGAGACCGATGCCGGCGACCTGGGTGAAGTGCGGAGCGAAGGTGAGTGAGAAAAGCCCGGCGCCGCAGTAGGCGTCTATCTAGGAGGTGGGTTGGTGCTAGCGGCAGAATGCTCAGTGGATTCGCGGAAGGTGGTGTAACTGGTGTTGCGAACGTACATGCAGGGGACCAGGCACAGAGGCTTTAAAAGAGCCTGCCTGGTAACCGAAGAGCAGGTCGCCGATGCACTCCCAGACGGTCGCTTTGTGATCTGCGATACACACGTAGCTATCTTTCACTCCAAGTTGCGTGGTGGTCGTAGGGGAATTGGCATCTAGAACCCCGAACGAATCGCCAAGAGGGAGAAAATCGTTGTGTGCTACCAGATTGGGGCAAAAATCCGTGGGCTAGCTCGGGACGCTTATTGTGCGATATTATCGCGCATTGTAACATAAGACTCAATCAAGGCTGGGGTTGCGATGTTGGATTCTTTCGATGAGAGCATATACGATCTGATCATACTTTTGAATGTGCCATACCTCGGTATCCCTCACCACTCGCTTTCCGGTCTGGATGAAGCCAATCTTCAGCAAGACGGTGTCCATCCCTCACTGGTGGAAGGGCGCATATCTGGTTAGCAGGGTGGCCTTTCTCACTGGCATGATGCATTCTTGGGAGCGGTCGTTACTTTATCTTGGACAGCCATGGTGGCAGAAAGAGAGCATGCATTTATCATTGGTGCCGGTTTACAAAGGTACACTACTTTCTCGTTGCCCATTGCAGTCATACCTGACTCTATTTCTCTGCCCTAGCCCGGTCAATGACACATGTACTCTCGCACGATTTGCATGCCATGGTTCTGTACAGCCGCATAGATGGGCTTGGAGGCCGCGACGAAGGCGCTCCTTGATGCAGGTAATGTCCTGCCGTCCCACCGTCCCAGTCCGACCCGCGTCCACTCACGGCCGTCGCTTGTCGGTCCAGGGATCACATACGATTCCGTCGAGGCCGCGTTCGTCGGCTACGTCTTCGGCGCGTCCACGACAGGACAAGCGGCGCTCTACCAGCTCGGCCTGACCGGCATCCCGATTACAAACGTGAACAACAACTGCTCGACGGGGAGCACCGCGTTGGTCCACGCCGCGGCGCTGGTCCGCGCAGGCGACGCACATTGCGTGCTCGCTCTCGGCTTCGAACGCATGGCGCCCGGAGCGCTCGGCACCAAACCTGCGTTCTGACCGACCCAGCCCCATGGGCCCACTTGTCGCAGTAGCGGAGCGCGCGTCGCCAGACTCGAAGCGTGGGCCGCCGATGCCACGTATGTTCGGAGCTGCGGCGACGGAGTATTTCAGGAAATATGGCGGTGGGGTGGAACACCTGGCGAAGGAGTTTTGTGTTTTTTTTTGAGGGTGTGTTTGATGCGTGGTGTGCTCAGCGGCGAAGAACCATAAGCACACTGTCAACAACCCATATGCGCAGTTCCGGGCGGGGTACGATGAGGCGGCCGTCCTCGCCTCCCCGCAAATCTCGAACGAGCTCACCAAGTACATGTGCAACCCAACCTCCGTTGCGTATTAACACCCCTCGCTCCTTCCGCGTTATGCTGACTATCCGCTTCCCTTGCCTGCGGAACAGGACGGAGCTGCTTGTTGTATACTCGCAAACGAGGCATTCGTGCATGCCAACAGACTCGAAAACCAGGCCATCGAGCTCGTCGCGACGGGGCTCGCAACCGACTATCTTGACGCGTTCGCGGGACGAAGCGCGATGGATACCGTTGGTTATGGGATGACCCGATGTCTGGCAGACAAGATTTTCGCTCAGGCAGGCGCGAGCCGGGATGATGTCGGGGTTGTCGAGCTACACGACTGTTTCGCTGCTAACGAGGTACGCGCCAAGTTCACATTGGTTTGAACTATTGAACTGCACGTGCAGATGGAGCTAACAATTTATATACCCAGCTCGTAACTTACCCGGCACTTGGACTGTGCGCCGTCGATGATGCGCATCGGTTCGTCGAGCGTGGGGACAATACGGTATGCGTTAGCCTTCTTCTCCCCACGCCTCGGTTTACGAGATTGGTCGGTAGTACGGAGGAAAATATGTAGTCAATCCGAGCGGTGGACTTGAGGCTAAGGGGCACCCTCTTGGTGCTACGGGCCTGGCAATGCACTTCTCGATCACAAGTACGTCGCTACCTGGCTTTGAGACGCCCCGCCCCGTCCTGATGCCTCACATTATCAGTGCAACTCCGGAATTGTAAGGTTTTATCTGCAACCTGTCTGGCAACTTTTGGGCTAATGTACAGAAGGGGCTGGGCCTATGCAAGCCCCAGGACTATTCGACCTGGCCGACGCGCGGGGGAAGTATGGCCTTGTGCACAACATCGGGCTTGGCTGCGCAGTCGTCGTCAGCCTCCTCCGTCACCCAGAGTTTTACCACGCCGATGGCCCAGACGGGCGCGACAGGTAAATCTCGACATTTTTTTCCCCGCGTTTTGAGACAGACGTCATTTGATCCTTTTTTAATTATAGATTGGGATATAATCACGCTCATGAACTGCGATCGATTACCCGTGCAGATGTGGACAAAGTCAGATCCAAGTCCCACTCGGAAGGGCTACTGCAACTTGCAAAGTTGTGAGGGTGGTCCCATCGAGTTTCTGGGACGTGCCTCTACATTACTGCTGCGTGCGCTCTATGTACGGTATGATATATGAGCTACTGTGAGTAGTATATCGTGCCACGTGGGTACTATGTGATCGATGTAATAGTGTGCGAACCATCTACTCAGGGGACGTATCTGCATCATTTCTTACAAGTAGGATGATCAAATGGCGATCGTCTTAGCGGGTGCATCATCACTTTAGCGTTGCAATTCCCCAGCAATCGATCTACACTTGACTTCTGGCACAGTAAAAGACAATTGGTTTCTAGAGTGTAGCCATCAGTTCCAGGACCAGCTGGTTAGGTATGTCGTTGTGGAGCTCTTAAGTCGACTCTCTTGAATCGGTCAGACTGTGGGTGGGGGCCACGCCTCGCACAACAGGGCGGAAGAGCCACAGATAGCATGCGAGGTCAAGGGAGGGGGGTTGATGCATGCACACCGTGGAGGGCCTTGAGGCACTGCCCTGCTTTTACGGTGTGGGTTGAACGTTGATCCCGGACGTGTCTGCCGCACTTTCACCCACCACCGAGTTTCCCTACCTGATTCAAATTACCTCTAGTGCGGTGGCGTTAAACACAGCAACTTGAACAACAGCCTGAGGGTTTTGGGCATCAAACACGCATATTCCTGCACGCCTCCTGCATTCCGCAGCAGCTGAACAGGATTACGCTTCATACAGCTGGAACAGCATAAGAGTCGCTCCTCCGTCCTCAGGGCTTGATTCATTATCTTCACCATTGATGGCCACTCAGAGGTTTGTCCAAGGCCCTCGTTTACCATATTCCTAGACTGATTGACCGACTTCGCTCGCTGCTAATCTCCAATTTGAATCAGCCATTATCAAGTCCTCCTAGCCAGTTTTAGTGAACCGTTCCTATCGAACAGCTTTCCCAGGTGTGTTCAGTACCTTCTAATTGACTGAGCACTCGCCGCTGATCTTCAATCAGCGGTGGTCCCTTCTCCATACCGAGTGATTCGTCCTCCGATACCACCTCACATATCGAAATGATTGGCCAGGGTCGTCGGAACATACGTGCTCAAGGTGGGTCCTTTCGCACCCCGTGGCAACCGCAGCGAGTACTAAGTTTTTGTGATACAGGCGAGAGTTATAGACGCGACACAACAATTAGCACACTCCCGGACAACGTCTTACTTGAAATATTTGATCTTTTTCGAGAGGGAAACAATTCGTTAGACGGCCTTCACTTTGTGTGGGACTGGCACTTCCTTGTGCACGTTTGTCCAAGATGGCGACAAATCATATTTGACTCACCACTCCGCCTCAATCTCCAAATTTTCTGCACACATGGAACTCCTGTCAGGAAGAATCTTGGTATCTGGCCAGCTTTTCCTATCGTTATAGATTACCAGGATCCCGGGACAGGCGTCCTGTCTGTTGATGAAGACAATGTCGTTGCTGCACTCGAGCACCCCGATCGTGTATCCTATCTCGGGCTCAGCGTGACAGGCTCGCAATTAGGCAAGATGGCCACAGTGATGCAGGAGCCATTTCCAGTGCTGATGTATCTCTGCATTGCCTCGGAGGGTGGAAATGCGCCGGTCCTTCCCGCCGAATTCTTGGGAGGATCTGCACCACGTTTACAGATAATCGAATTGAACGGCATTCCCTATCCAGCATTACCGACTCTTCTTCTGTCGACCAGTGACCTCGTCGAGCTCCACCTTTTCAATATACCCCCGACCAGTTACTTTGCACCCGAGGCGATGATTGCATGTTTAGCCGTATTACCCAGGCTCAAAAGCTTTGTCATTGAATTCCAGTCGGCTACTCCCCGCCCTGACCGAATATGCCCGCCCCCCATAACACGGACTGTCCTTCCTGCTCTCACCTTCTTTGAATTCAAGGGTGCTAGCGAGTACCTGGAGGGCCTCGTCTCCAAGATAGACAGCCCTCAACTGGACCAGATCGAGATAAATTACTTGAATCAGTTCATTGACTTTCAAGTTCCGCAACTCTCCCAGTTCGTCGATCGTTCAGTAGGCCCCAAGTTAACCCTAATCAGGCATGCGGGAATTACCTTTACCCGTAACTATGTCCTCTTCGAAATGTATGATCCCGGAACGCGCACAACTTTGGACCAGTGCCCTGCTTGGACTAGCGTCTTATGCCAAGGGATCGATTGGCAAGTTTCGCACATATCCCAAGTGCTCAGCCATGTTTCCGCGACACTCTCTTATGTGGTCCATCTCAAGCTCGACGTCGTCGGCTCCTATCCTGAGATAGTAGAGGGTGCGGACGACGTTGAGTGGCCACACCTTCTCCACCAATTCTCCACCGTGCAGACGCTGTGTGTCTCTCGGGAACTCTCAGGGCACATTGCTCCTGCACTGGAAGACATCACTGGGGTGACAGCCACCGGAGTATTGCCATCCCTTGATTTGATTTGCTTAGTGGGCCAGCCAGTGTCGTCCGTTGAGAAGTTCGTCACTGCGCGCAGGCTCTCTGGTCGCCCTGTAACTATCATCAAGTCATACACAGAGTACGCTGAGAGACTCACATCCTACTAGTACGGCGTCAGCATATAAGGGGATGCGTTGTACAATCGAATGGTTCTAATCATTCCTCAGGAGCATGTAGGAGACTTGTAGGACTTTGTGAGCGACTCGACACCTCGAGCGCGACTCAGACAGACTTAGTCAGCACCGCCCTCTCTACTTCTCTGTAGTGATGTGCATGGCCCGGCTTCAAGCCAGAAGCCGGGCCAAGCCAAGCCCATTTAGGCCGGGCCAAGCCAAGCCAAATTAACGGCCTAGCAAGGGCTTTGGCCCGGCTCAGAAAACCAAAAAGCCAAAGCCAACGGCTCAAGCCGGGGCTTTGGTTATGTAAGCGTCACATGGTTCTGTTTGTTTATTGCAACGGCTCTGTTCGAGTCTGTTGTGTACACTTATTACACCTCAGACAAAAGTGATTCCCCTCGTACCTTGTCTTGGACTTCAGAGCTACTATGTGTGGATTGTCCCTTACATTCCCCAGTGTACCGCAATCATGTGCGGCATTAGCTATTCGAACCCTACCTGTGTCTGACCCAGGTGACCACTTATACAATGTTTCGTGCTGCGCAAAAGCATGCACGACCGTTTCTGACTACCTTCAACCACCCAACCCAGCAGGCACAGTGTAGCCTCTCGCGACCTCACTGCACATGCGCGCGGGCTTAGTAATTCGACATAGACTTGTTTGCGATCGTTGAAGACCCACATACGACATCTCGTGCCCCGCGGAAGCCTGTGCAATTAAATAATACTATCGTCTCCTCCCCAGTAAGCTCTACGCTTACCCCTTGCATTTGGCCGTTCCCCAGTGTGCCGCACTCCTGTGCAGCCTTGGATATTTGAACCCGACGTGTTTCAGATATAGGCGGCCATATATGTGAAGTGTAACGCCACCACAGGGGCGTTTAGTACGATGTGTACTGCGTAAGTCAACGGGATCGGAAGGGCATGAGTTCGTTAAGACTCAGTTCGGTGATGAACAAGTACCACTAGGCCTCCCAGGGACACTAGGGTAATAGTGGAAAGCAAGGCTCAAGCGCAAGGGTGAGCGAAAGCGGAGACTCAAGCGTAGAGGCGAGTTGAACGGGGATTGTGAGGCAAAGACGATGTGGTATTACACAAGAAGTCAAGTCTACCGTACAAGCTAGGTAAGGCGTGACTTATATACTGGTACAAGGTGTTTGTAGATTACAAACACATGGCGCGATCCTAGGGTACAGGCCCTAGCGAGCTAATTGAGTAATGTGAAAGGAGAATCTGTAAATGGAATGAGCAAATTCCACGGGGACATGTGGAAGTCAGATGGCGCTGGCGGACTCTAAAAGTCGTAAAATCGGCCATCGTAATGGTCAGGCGGTGGGTGCGAGATAGAAGCTGAAGATAGGGAAGAAGTGGATCATGGGTAAAAGCATGCGCGAACACGAGGCAACATAGGAGAGGAACAAGGGAAGAGGAAGTCTGCAGTCCAAGTTCGTAACATGAAGTTTTGCGCCGTGCAGAAGCATGTGCAACCGTTTTTGACTACCCTCGACCACGCAACCCAGTAGGCACAGTGTAGCCTCTCCCAACCTAGCTGCACTCGCGCGCGGGCTTAGTAATTCAATGTAGACTCGTCTGCGATCGTTGAAGACCCGCATGCGACATTCCGTGCCCCGCGGAAGCCTGTGCAATTAAGTAATACTATCATCTCCTCCCCAGTAACCTCTACGCTTACCCCTTGCATTCGGCTGTTCCCCAGTGTGCCGCACTCCTGTGCAGCCTCGGATATTTGAACCCGACGTGTTTCAGATATAGGCGGCCATATATGTGAAGTTTTGCGCCGTGCAGAAGCGTGCGCAACCGTTTTCGACTACCCTTGACCACACAACCCAGTAGGCACAGTGTAGCCTCTCCCAACCTAGCTGCACTCGCGCGCGGGCTTAGTAGTTCAACATAGACTCGTCTGCAATTGTTGAAGACCCGCATACGACATCTCGTGCCCCGCGGAAGCCTGTGCAATTAAGTAATACTATCATCTCCTCCCCAGTAACATCTACGCTTACCCCTTGCATTGTGCTGTTCCCCAGTGTGCCGCACTTTTGTGCAGCCTTAGATACTCAAACCCGACGTGTTTCAGTTATAGGCGGCCACCTACGCGAAGTTTTGAGCCACGCAGAAGCGTGCGCAACCGTGTTCGACCGCCCTCGACCACGCAACCCAGCAAGTACAGTGTTAGCCTCTGCCAACCTCGCTCCACCTGCGCGCAGGCTTAGAAATCCGACACAGACGCGTCTGCAGTTGCCACGGGCCCACATACAACATTTCGTGCCCCGCGAAGGCCTGCGCAATTACTTCTCTCTGCTATTAGATTTAGTTTAGATGCTTGTGCTTGTAGAAATACAAGTATCTTTATCATCTACCTAATCTACCTAAGCCGGGGCTTGGGCCAAGCCAGGCCAGAGCCAAGCCCTAAGTGGGGGCTTTGGCTTGGCCCAGCATTTGAGCAAGCCGGAGCTGCCTCAGGCCAAGCCAAAGCCGGGGCTTTCAGGCCAAGCTGGGCCGGAACATCACTACTTCTCTGTGTAGGTGTATATCGTGGTATGGTTTTGCTCATGATTACTGAATATTCGGGTTGTAGAGTCCATTGTGAGATTCGTGACATTTCGTGTAGGCCCACGTATGCGTGTTGCAGTCTATACTATTTATTTCGTGGACGTGTATGATCACCTTCTGACTTGCCTTCAAGCTTGCCTTCTGAATGCGTCAGAGGAACGACAAAAACAGTTTGATTCAAGTTTTGATTGTGAAACACAAATTATACCATGTAATAGAATATGTAACCATATGGAACATTCTCTTATATGCTGTTGTAGGATTCGAGTCTTTTCTTACAGTAAACTCCAAGGGCGATCAGACAGCTGGCTCCTGTCAGGAAGCCTGAAGAATCTTGGTATCTGGCCAGCCCTTCCCATCGTTATGAATTACGTGAATGATCACTGGACAGGCATCCTTCCTAACAATGAAGACAATGTTGTTGCTGCACTCGAACACCCCGATCATGTATCCTATCTCGGGCTCAGCGTACTAATGGGCTCGCAGCTGGACAAGATGGCCACGGTGATGCAGGAGCCATTTCTGGTGCTGAAGATCTTACGAGGTATGGACACTCAGAATAGTAAAAGTAGTGAGTAATAAATAGGATAGGATGCGTGCGCTGGCTGTGTCTGTACAAATGGACAAGCCTTCTCAGTCTCTGCGCATGCTAGAGCAGATACTATGGTATATTCACCTGTACAAATGGACAAGCCTTCTGGGCCGAGTAAGTACAGGTTGCGATAAGTAAACTACTATAACTCACCTCAGTCTCTGTGCATGCTAGAGCAGATACTGATGTAACGTTCCACCGGACGTTCTTCTAGAGCGACGGGTCTAGGCAACAACAGCGACCTAACGATCACAGAGGATGTCGAAGTCACGTACACGTTCAGCTATTAGCTCACAAGTGAGACGTAATAGCGTAGCCCAAAGGATGTGAAAGGCGATAAACACAAGGGCTAGAGATAGACGATCAAAGGCGATAGACAACCAGCCAATGATGAAGTAGATGAGAGAGGCGCAGCGGCAAACAGCCAGCAAACGACTAGAGGAAAGCGGAAAGGGAAGGGATGCCAGGGATCACTCCACAAGGCCAGCTAAGGACAAACAGGGATGATATTCCAAGAACCAAAGACAAGCAGCGCACAACTGGCAGACAGCCTAGGAGTGGCAGTACAATGGGTGGTATAGTCCAAGAAGTCAAGCTTAGGTCTTCAGCGACCATAAGCCCCTCTACTTATACATGTCTGAGGAGCTTTGAAGCTCAGCTCAAACCCTAATATATGGGTCCTAGGAATGAGTCACAACGAGTCAGAGATAACGGTCAGCCAATGGCATAAGGTACTCATGGCATGAGTCAGAGATAAGGGAACACGAGTCATACAATCCATCAGAATCAAGGCACAATCGATATGAGTCACAAACATGAGGCATTCTAGGCCAGTCCAGGCACAGGCTCATCTGGACTCTTCTGGTGCATTCTAGCCAGGTCACGTGCCAGGGTCACATGACGGGCAGCGCTAAGGTCACGTGTGCTATTCCCAAAACTCCGGGTCTCGTTGGTGAGCGCTTCTGGGTTCGTAGTGTGGCGTGGGAGACTTAGCTCTGTTTTGGGCATGATCAGCCACAAGTCTTCGTATTTCTGCCTGTTCGTCGGCATTATCTTCGGCGGTTCTCCTCCTTATGGTGTTCGGGGTCCTTGCGTAGGGTGCTCGAGGGACGGTCTGAGGCGAAACCGTAACAACTGAGGTGCTACGATATGAAAATACGAGACCTTTATACTAAAGACATTCAGAAATAAAACTTCTCCTCCACTTCCACAGAAATGTGCGATAGCAGGGATCGAGACAGTAAGTAGCAAAATATCAAGACATCGCATAACTTCCGCGAGTCGCAAAGTGAAGGATAGTGTCACCTAGAATGTCGTTCATCATGTTTTGGAAGGTTGCCAGTGAGTTGGTGAGTCTGAAGTACATGACGAGGGGTTCAAAGAGTCCATATTTGGGTCTTGAAGGCTGCTTTGGGTTCGTCGCCTTCCTTGACTCGTATGTTGTTATACCCCCATTGTACGTCGAGTTTGGTATAGATGTGTCCGTTACCCAGGTCGTTAATGAGCTCTGACATGAGTGGCAGTGGGTACTGGTTACGCACGGTGCAGGCATTGATCTTCCGGTAGTCTTGGACGGGGCGTAATTTGTGTTGAGCGCAGAACTAACGAGCGAGGGGAAAAGTAGCAAATGCTAGTAGACAAGTTAACTTCAGAGGGGAAGTAAACTCTGTATATTTACACACCTAGTAGACAAGTTACTATAGACTGTCTGTGAGTATAGGTAGTGTAGAGAGAAAGGTAGAAGGGACTTACACTTCAGAGGGGAAGTAAACTCTGAAGTGTGAAGGCGTAAACAGCAGTCCTTATATACAGGATGCTTAGCTAAGAATGGTCTGTGCGCACTGGTGACCTGAACATAATACATGTGGTCTGTGCGCCAGAGGGAGAAATGCCATTGGAGGGCATGGAACAATAGCTGCCTAAAGCAGACAATACCAGTATCTTAATAATAGAGAACAATAAGAGCCATGTATGGCTCTGACAATAAAGATAAACAAAAGCGGTCCGTACAAGTCCGGAGTGTCCATAAGAGTCCATAAGGGACAGATACCGAATATAGTATATGGGCTGACACAATCAGATCCCACGAGACATGTGACTTATGCAGTCGCGTCTCAACAATTTGCCGTCTTTCTTCTTGATGAAAAAGAAGGATGATGCGTATGGGGATTTCGAGGGTCGTATGTAGGCTATGTAGCCCATCTTGAGCTGTTCGTCGAGCCATTTGCAGAGTTGTTCGTCTTCATCTTGGGACATGGGGTAAACCCTACAGTCGATACTGGCTGGCATTCCTGGTTTAAAGTCGATGGCGTGGTCCCACGGTCGAGACGGTGGGAATCAATGAGACACTTCTTCGCTGAAGATCTTGGCAAAGCGTCGATATGGTTCAGGTATGACCGTCGCAACCGTGTTTTGGTTAGTGGCAATAGCTAGTTCCGTAGTGGTGGTACGTAGCTGGCATTCTTCCTCGAGCTCTTGTACAATATCTTCTGCTTCCTCCTGCGTGACTGCGCCAGCTATTGTTGTTTGTGGTTCCATGGGGTTGATTGATCGAAGTACCACTGGGAGCGTGTCTTCATGGATGGTAGCGTGACTCCAGCTAATGGTGGGTTCGTAGGTGGCGAGCCAGGGGTATCCAAGAACTAGTTCTTCGTTTCCTATGTCTGTGACTAGGAATCTCATAACTTTGTTAACTCCGTTGGTTTGGACGTCTAAGTCAACAAAGTGAGTGATGGACCCAGCTTTGTTTTCTGTGTTATCTATATTCCATATTTTCTTCGGTCGCTCTAGGGCCTGCAGCCCGAGGCCCATGTGTTTGGTGAATGCAGGTCTTATAAAATTGTTGGTGGTGCCTGAGTCGACGAGCCCTTTTATGTCGGCCATGGAGTAACTGGTGCGAATCGAGACTGGAATTCGAAGCAAATGGAAGCGAGTCATGATTACAGAGTTACAATTAATTGCCCTCACCCAGGCCGATGGGTTTAGACGTCCTGAAAACCCTCCTGGGTCCATAGGTCCTTGAATATGAGGTCTTTAATTTCGTCACTAGCCCCTCGTATGGTATCCATCCACCCTTTAGCTTGCTCTTCAGGCGTGGCTTCTGCATGTCTAGCGGTTATGGGTTCCTGACTGTAGTAGTCTGTTTCAGCGCCATGACTTGTGCTCGCGCGTGGTTGGTATTGCTGCCTCTGCTTTCTGGGGCACGTACAGTCTTGTGAGAAGTGACCCGGGTTGCTGCAGTTATAGCAGATGACTTCCCTCATGTCTCTGCGTTGTCCGCCTCCTCTTCCTTGTCTGAGTCCTCCCCTTGGTGGGAATGGTGGGGTGGGGTTGTATGGCACTCGATTGGGGTCTCTGACCATTGTGAGCCTTGCACGTGTTCGGTCTGTGGATGTATCCATTGCGTTTGGATCGTACCACTGCGGCGCGTAGCAAGGGGGTGCCCAGGGTGGGGCATACCCTTGTGGTTGGTTTTGGCACGCGGGTGGTGGTCCTTGGGATGGTGTGCTGGTGAGGTTGAGTTGGGTGCGCAGCCAATGGTCTGGAGTGACTTCCATTATTCATGGGCCAACCAACGGTGAGAGTCTTTTATATGTCATGGGCCAGCCGACGTCGGCCAACGCCCGGAGATTCTTCCAAAACTCATGGGCCAACCGATGTCAGCTCGGAGACATTTACTCTGGAGCTGTACTCCGAAGGAGTATGCCTGAGACTGCATAGGCACTTCCAGGTGTCCAAAAATGATTGCCCCAGAGCTAGATTCTGGGGGAAACACTCTGAGATTGTGTGTGCATAATGGAGTGCGTAAACATGTGCAGATCCGAGGAATAATGCACATGCACTGGAGGAACAACTCCAAAACACTCCAAGATTATAAGGGTGTAATGGAGTGTGTAAACAGGTGCAGGTCCGAGAAATGTTGCACATGTCCTGGAGGAACAACTCTGAAGCACTCCGAGATTATGAGGGCATAATGGAGGTTTGCAGGTCCGAGGAATGTTACACATGGACTGGAGGAACAACTCTGAATTACTCCGAGATTATGAGGGTGTAATGGAGTGTATAAACATGTGCAGGTCTGAGAACTGTTGCACATAGACTGGAGGAACAACTCCAAATTACTCCAAGATTATGAGGGCATAACGGAGTGCATAAACATGTGCAGGTCTGAGGAATGTTACACATGACCTGGAAGAACAACTCTGAATTACTCCAAGATTATGAGGGCATAATGGAGTGCATACACATGTGCAGGTCTGAGAACTGTTGCGCATGTTCTGGAGGAACAACTCTGAATTACTCCGAGATTATGAGGGTGTAACGGAGTGTATAAACATGTGCAGGTCCGAGGAATGTTACACATGTCCCGGAGGAACAACTCTGAATTACTCCGAGATTATGAGGGCATAACGGAGTGCATACACATGTGCAGGTCCAAGAACTGTTGCACATGGACTGGAGGAACAACTCTGAATTACTCCGAGATTATGAGGGCATAACGGAGTATATAAACATGTGCAGGTCCAAGGAATGTTACACATGTCCTGGAGGAACAACTCTGAATTACTCCGAGATTATGAGGGCATAACGGAGTGCATACACATGTGCAGGTCCAAGAACTGTTGCACATGGACAGGAGAAACAACTCCAAATTACTCCGAGATTATGAGGGCATAATGGAGTGCATAAACATGTGCAGGTCCGAGAACTGTTGCACATGGACTGGAGGAACAACTCCAAATTACTCCGAGATTATGAGGGCATAACGGAGTGCATAAACATGTGCAGGTCTGAGAACTGTTGCACATGGACTGGAGGAACAACTCCAAATTACTCCGAGATTATGAGGGCATAACAGAGTGTATAAACATGTGCAGGTCCGAGAACTGTTGCACATGGACTGGAGAAACAACTCCAAATTACTCTGAGATTATGAGGGCATAACGGAGTGCATACACATGTGCAGGTCTGAGAACTGTTGCACATGGACTGGAGGAACAACTTCAAATTACTCCGAGATTATGAGGGTGTAACGGAGTGTATAAACATGTGCAGGTCCGAGGAATGTTACACATGTCCTGGAGGAACAACTCCGAATTACTCTGAGATTATGAGGGCATAACGGAGTGTATAAACATGTGCAGGTCTGAGAACTGTTGCACATGGACTGGAGGAACAACTCCAAATTATTCCGAGATTATGAGGGCATAACGGAGTGCATAAACATGTGCAGGTCCGAGGAATGTTACACATGTCCTGGAGGAACAACTCCGAATTACTCCAAGATTATGAGGGCATAACGGAGTGCATACACATGTGCAGGTCTGTTACGAACTCGCATTACTGCTTATCTTTTCCTCTATTATGTTGCCTCGTGTTCGCGTGTACTTTTACCCATGACCCGCTTCTTTTCTGTCTTCAGCTTCTATCTCGCACCCACCGCCTGACCATTACGATACCGACCTTACGACTTTTAGAGTCCGCAGACGCCATCTGACTTCTGCGTGCCCCCGCGGGATTCGCTTGTTCCATTTGTAGACTCTCCTTTCGTATTACTCAATTAGCTCGCTAGGACCTGCATCCTAGGATCGCGCCATGTGTTTGTAATCTACAAACACCCTGTATCAGTATATAAGTCCCGTCCTACCTAGCTTGTACGGTAGACTTGACTTCTTGTGTAATACCACATTGTCTTCGCCTCACGAACCCTGCTTGACTCGCCCTTGCGCTTGAGTCCACGTCTTTGCTCGCCTCTACGCTTGAGCCCTATCTCCTACTATTACTCTAGTGCCCCTGGGAGGCCTAGTAGTACTTGTTCATCACCGAACTGAGTCTTGACCGACTCACGCCTTTCCGATCCCGATTGACTTACGAAGTACACGTCGTACTTAACGCCCCTGTGGTGGCATTACATTAAGTCAAGTCTCTCACAGTGGCGACGTCCAGTCGCAGCCAGTCTCGGTTTCAAGCCGAATACATTGAATGTTACAGTACCGACGAGCTCTCTGACAAAATCAAAGGAACTGTAGTCTGGGCAGAACACGACAGAGCTGAAGGATACTTCCTTTTCCATCCTAACACACAGAAATACCGACAAGTCCATTATCTTGACGACATCCGTCAGTGGACATACATCAACTACTCACCAAAGCAAGGGAGCTGGTACACCATTAGCATTGTACCCCCTGCACTCGGAGTAGGACCTTTCAGAACCCACAACCCCAGCGGCATCAACATCGACAGCCCAGACCCTGACTCCCCAAGTGTACCCGTCCCCACAACGAACTTACCCATCACCGCTTTCCCATCCTACGCAATGTCGCAGACCCAACAACAAGCTTCAGCTAGTACGACACTCACCAGCGGTGGAACTGGAGGAGGAGGGGGAGGACCCTCGGGAACCTCTGGCTCAGGAGGGGGAGGAGTCCCAGCACCGCCCAGTGGCGCCCCAGCAGGAGGCGCAGGTGGTGGTGGCGGTGGCGGTGGCGGTGGCGGTGGCGGTGGCGGTGGTGGTAGTGGTGGTGGTGGCGCTGCACCAGGAGGAGCCGCCCCGATAGTTGCGCCTGGAGGCCACGGGAGACTAGGGGGAAACCCCCCCCCAGAGTTCACAGGAACAAGGGACAAAAGCAAGGCCTTCTTGCTCGCGTTCGATCTCTATGAAGGGATGAACCCTGACGTCGACCAGCTCAGAATCCCCTCTTCATGCGCTATGACCTTCCTCTCCTACATTAGGGGCCCCCTTGTCGACGACTGGGTGGCGGAACAAGCACGATGGCTTAACGAACAAATAGCCAACGGGGTAGATCGTGGGAACATGGTTTTGTGGAACACAGTCCGAGACAGATTCGTAGCCGCCTACTTCGACTCGGCAGAACACACCAATGCCCGCAAGTCACTCCAGACCCTTACCATGAAGGGTGAAGACATCGACACGTATATAGCCACCTTCGAAAACCTTATTATCAAGGCCGGGTATAACCCCAACGAAGCCACAACTCTCGACATCTTCCAGGACGGGCTACCAAACCAGTTAGTCGTTAATGCGATTCGCTTCCAGCACCCGATCAATTGGGAGCAGTGGAAGGCGGCAGCACGACTTCAACAGGCTGAATACCTTATTTTGAAGGATCGCCTGGGGAAGAACAAACCATTGTGCAATCGAAAGGGTGGACACAGCCGGGAGCAGTGGGTCCAAGCCCTCAACAGAACTCGCGACCCAAACACCATGGATGTTGGATGTGCCCGAGCCTCCGTGGCCCTCACCGACATCGACAAAGCCCAACTTCAGAAGGAGGGACGATGTTTTAGATGTCGTGCTCAAGGGCACATCTCGCGTAACTGCCCACAAAAAGGTGTGCGCGTGGCTGCAGCCAGCACTACCATGGCGCTACCCACCAGTCCCTCGCAAGCTGCGCTCCCCCCTCCCCCGGCTGCAAACGTACCAACTCCCACCCTCAGTACTATCGCCATATCAGCTAATCGCATCCTTTCCAATGAGGAGCAGGCAGACGTACAGATCGCAGCGATGAAGGCACAGTCACAAGAGGTGCATGACCTCATGGTCGAAAAGTTGTTTGGAAGAGAGGATTTTCTCAATGCTTGAACCTGGCGGCCTGGGCTAGAGCTTTAAACTTAAACGTGTACACTAGCAGATATCGATCCATGCGAATCCCAGTTCTGTTTAAATCTGCACACGCAACAGCCGAACGACAAGTCCTTATCGACTCAGGAGCAACAGACAACTTTGTATGCTCCACACTTCTTAAGCGACTCCAGATCGGGACAAGAGACATCACCCACCCTATCCGCATCTGGAATGTAGACGGCACCCATAACCAGGACGGCGCCATCACTCAGTACACAGACCTCACCGTGAAAACAGGAAAAGAGGAAAGGACGCTTCGCTTCCTAGTCACAAACCTGGGAAGGGACGAAGTCATCCTAGGATACCCTTGGTTTACAGCCTTTGAGCCAAGTATCAAGTGGGGAGATTGTTGCGTTTACCACGAACGCTCGCCTGACTTAGGCTTCGGTGGGAGTGGCGATTCTCTTGAGACGATAGTTGCGGTTGACTCTAGCCTGAGGGAAGTCGACTGGGTGTACTTGGAGTGCTCCGTTACGATCTTCGTAGCCGTGTAGGTCGTCGCCTTGAGGTAGTGAAGGCGGAGGGGTTGCGACTATACGAAGGTCTTCCCAGGTATCGTGATCGACGACGTACAAGTGAGTGTAAGGGGAAGCCACACGGGGGTTGAGATATAAGTAGACGCGATGACAAGTACTTCCGGCGGGGTAGTGATCCACTATCCGGAGATGGCTAAGTCACGAGGGATCCCTTGGTCTGAGGGATATGTCGGACGACTCACTTCAAGGGGGAGGTCCCTGTAGAGCGAAGAACTGGTAGTGGTATTGGAAGAAGACCAAGATACCGTTCTTGGTCTTCGCAGCGTACTACTTATACAGATACTCGCGGGCTTTCAAGCGCCGCTCCAAGAACTACTAGCCAATAGCGTAAGTAGAGCAAACCCTAGTACAGCTATCCTAGTGTGAGTCACATCGAGTCATGATCCGATCCGTTATCGTACACAATCACATGCGCCGGAGCTTACCTGGCTGACTGATCCAAACAAGTCCATGACGATATACTGCTGACGTGGTGTCATACCCTTGATGTCAGTGTCCACTTCCGGGCCGATCGTAACATCACCCCCTTTTCAGGATCGGGCCCCAGACCGACCGCGCATGATCTCCTCCCTGAGTATCGCGATGTGCTGTCCTTCCTCCACTCCCGGGCGGTAAGAGTCGCGCTCGTCCTCGATGCGCTTGATGGCATTGGCACGCTGTAAGCGGAGCACGCACTGATGGCGCATGCTTCCAAGTTTGTCCAGCTCGGCGATCTTCTTCCTCAACTCCTCCTCCTTGGCCTCGTAGCCCGCATGTAGGCACCGGTACCGGTGTACCTCGGCCGTGACTGTTAGGTCGTTCATGGCCATACAGGCCTGATCGACCGACTGCTGGAATGCGCTGTTCTGGTCTAGAAAGACCAGGTCGTCGTTGGTGTAGGTGGGCGAGGGCTCGTCGTACTGGGGCTCGGCGTGCACCGACTTGCCATACTGCTGGTCGCTGCCTCGTCAATAGGCGAGGACGAAGGGGTCCGCCGTAAAGATGAGCTGCGTATACCGAGCTGGGTGCAATTGGCCCTGAGCGTCGCGTATCTGGAAGGGGATGAAGTGAACTCCCCTGTTGTGTTTGAACCCGACTGGTGGCGGAGTTTCCATCCGCTGTCGGGAAACTGGACTGTGTTCTTCCGCACGGAAGAGGCGCCTTTGTGCAGATTGTTGACTCGGCGGCAGGACCATCGGCTCTCCGTCTGTGGTGCATAGCGGCGGGGTTTCGTCGTGAGTAGTGGTGAGGTGAGTCCCATACGTGAGGTGGTTGTTGAGAGGGCAATGCTCCTCCGACAGGTACCGGTCGTATGCTCGATCTTCTTGTACCTGAGTCTGGTCTTGACGGGACGGAGGTCGGGTCGGAACGTAGCCTTGCGGAGACGAGCTGCGTGTGCTGACTGCTGTAGGTGTTGGCAAAGGAAGGAGGGATGGAACGGGGGTAATTGGACGACTGGAGCTTGGTTGAAGGGGCTGGGGAAGCGACATGGGTGATAGTGGCGCGTTCTGGATGATAACGGTAGGTTGGACTGAGATGGGGAGTAGGTCGTCGAGGACATAGTGTACTTGGACTGGGGATTGGGACATGAGTAGATGGGAGTGTGTGAGTGGGAGATGGGGACATCTCTTTGGAATACCCCGTGCTTATATGCACTTCTCTGGCGGGGTTTGAATGTTTGAAGTCCCGAATGGCCTCGTCAGCGAAGACGTCATCCTTCGAGACCCACTGATTATCGGAATCAGGGTATCCGCACCACTTGACCAAATACTGCAGTTTCTTTGTTCTGCCGAAGCGCCGAGAGTCTAGAATCTTCTCGACCTCGTATTCTTCTTCGCCATCAATCAAATCTGGCGGCGGGCGCTGATAGTTAGGTCCGTGTGTGGGAGTTTCGCGATAAGGAGTCAGAAGGTCCGTATGGAACACTGGGTGAATGCTCCACTGCGTGGGAAGTTCTAATCGATAGTTGACTGCGGACATCACCTGAGTGACCTTGAATGGGCCGTGTCTTCTGGGCGCAAGCTTTGTGGTTGGTTGATTGGTACGTAGGTGGCGTCCTTCGAGCCATACGAGGTCCCCTATTTGGTACTTGGGCGTATCTTTGTGTTTGATCCAGCCCTGCTGCGCTTTGATCATCAGTTCCTGGGCACGCGTTCTAGCCTCTTGGAATTGTTTGATGCGGAGTGCCACCTGTGGTATGGGGGATGGGCGATCGGTCCAATCAGCGCGGGGGTTATATCCCATGAGAATATTAAAGGGGGACTCCTGGGTGGACTCGTTGGGCCAGTTGTTGTGCGTGAATTCGGCCATAGGTAGGTAGTGTGTCCAGTTGTCCTGTCTTTCGTTGACCCAGAATTGTAGGTATTGTTCTAACCACTGGTTGCTGCGTTCTGATTGTCTGTCTGTTCGCGGGTGGTAAGCCGTGGATATATTTTGTTCGATGCCTAGGATTTTGCATAATTCGCGGGTGAATTTTGATGCGAATCTGGGGTCTCGGTCGCTGATGATGCGTGCTGGTAGTCCGAATCGGGTGAAGACGTGTTTCACGTACAGGGCCACAGTTCCTTCCATGCTTATCTCTTCGAGGCACGGGATGAATATTGCTGCTTTGGAGCAGTCGTGGTCTGTTACTGTTAGTATGGAGTCGTAGCCGTCTGCTTGCGGTAGTTTGGTGATGAAATCTAGGGCTATGGTCTCGAACGGCGTTGCTTCCTTTCTGGGGAAGATGGGCTGTAGTGGTGCGCGTGTGGGTCGGTTGTTGACTTTGATCCGTTGACAGTCAGCGCAGCCTTTGACGTAGTCTTGTGTTTCCTGCCGTAGGCCTGGCCACCAGTAATATCGTTCTACCATTTTGATTGTTCGGCTGATCCCGGGGTGGCCGTGGACTGGCGGGTCATGATGTGCTCGTATAATGCGTTGTCGTTCGTGTGCGTCTCCTGTGACTACGCGTCGTCCGTCCTTGTACCACGTGCCTTCGACTTTCTTTAGTTTATGGGGGTCTACCCATCGCTTCACCATGGCTTCGTCTTGGGTGTATACCGGGTTGGTGGATTCCATTTCCGTGATATTGATTGTGTGTTGCGTGCGTGTTGGGTTGTCCGTTGTGTCGATCCCGGTGGCTCTTACGAACACGTGATCTGGGAGTACCGTGACTTGTTCGTTGTCGTGTTCCCCCTGATCGTAATCCGGTCGTCTTGATAGTGCATCCGCGCGTCCGTTGGCTGTCCCTTTAATGTGGTGAATCTCTATGTCGTATTCTGCCAGTTCTAGTACTTCCCTGGCTACGCGACGACTGATTTTCTGGGGATGTCTCCAGTATTGTAAGTTCATGTGGTCGGAGAAGACTTTGATCTTGTGTGGTGACCTGGCAAGGTATTGTCTCCAGTTCCGCAATGCTTTTACAATAGCTAGGAGTTCCAGGTCGTAAATGTCGTAGTTCCTCTCTGCTGCGTTGAGGGTGTTAGAGTAGAACGCGATTGGGTGTCGTTTGTTGTCTGTTCCTTTTTGGAGGAGTACTGCTCCGACTGCGTATCCAGATGCGTCAACTTCTAGTTCGAACTGCTTGTCTAATTCTGGGTGTTTGAGTACGGGTTCTTCGGTTACTAGTGCTTTGAGCTTGTCGAATGCTTGTTGTTGTTCCGTTCCCCATTGCCAATCGGTGTCCTTACGCGTGAGTTTGTTGAGTGGTCGTGCGTATGTGGCGAAGTTTCGGATGAAAGCGCGGTAAAAGTTGCAAAAACCTAGGAATGATCGTACCTGTTTGACGGTTTTTGGTACAGGCCAGTCTGTTATGCCGGAAATTTTGACGGGGTCCATGCGAATCACCCCCTTTTCAATGATTACCCCCAGGTAATTGAGGGAGGAAGAGTGGAAGGTGCATTTCTCGAGTTTGAGGTAGAGGTCGTGTTGTTCCAGTAAGTCCAGTATGTCGTGTACTGCTTCAGTGTGTGCCTGTTCTGTGGTTGATGTTGCTATACCAATGTCGTCCATGTAGACTCGAATGATAGTCCCCTTTTTCTCGTGATAGTTGATGAGGGGTTGACATAGGGTGTTCATCATTTCTTGGAAGGTGGATGGGGAATTGGTCATGCTGAAGTACATTACCACCGGTTCGAAGAAGCCGTATTTGGTTTTAAACGCTGCCTTGTACTGGTCGCCGTCTTTGACTAAGATATTGTTGTATCCTTGTCGAACGTCAAACTTTGAGAATATCCATCCCGCGCTAAGGTTTGCGATAAGCTCTGGTATGAGGGGGAGTGGGTATTGATTGCATATAGTCCATTTGTTGAGTGTCCTGTAGTCCTGCACCGGGCGTAGTTTTCCGTCCTTCTTTTTTACAAAGAAGAATGGGGATGCGTACGGGGATTTAGAGGGGCGTATATATCCTTTTGCCAGTTGTTCGTCCAAGAATTCCCGTAGTGCTTTGTCTTCTGCTTGGTTTACGGGATATACTTTGCAGTCGAATGCGTCGGGTGCCTCTGGTTTGAGTTCAATTGCGTGGTCCCATGGTCTGGAAGGTGGCAGGCGTTGGGATTCTTCCTCGCTGAATACCTTGGCGTGTCTTTTGTACTCCTCGGGTATTTCCTTCTTTTCCGTGTATTGTTGTGCCGCTATTGCCATGTCTGTTGCCGTTGTTCGTAAGTGTATCGGTAGGGTTTGTTCTTCTATTTCGCGAAAGACTTGTTGTTTGTTTTCTTCCTCGATTTCCACTATGAGTCGTCGGAGTTCTGTGAGTCCAAACGGTTTGAGTGGGTTGGTGGTACGGATAACGATGGGGTATTGTTTGGTGTCGAGGGTGGCTGTTGCCCATTGGATTCTGGGTTGGAAGGTTGAGAGCCAAGGGTAACCTAGTATGAGGTCTTCTCCTCCTACGTTTGTGACTAGGAAACAGATATCTTTAAGCTTTCCGTCAGTTTGTACATTGAGATCTACACAGTGGGTGATTTTCCCTCCTTTGTTGTGTGTCCCATCTATGTTCCAAATGTTACGGGGGCGGTCTAGTATTTTGGTTCCTAGATGCATTCGTTTGACGAAGTTTGGGTGTATGAAGTTGTCGGTGGCTCCGGAGTCCACCAGTGCTTTTCTTTCGGCCATGAAGTTACTCGTGCGGATTGAAACTGGGATATGCATAGATCGATAGCGCGTTATGAACGACGAGTTACAATTGACTGCCCTCACCCAGGCCGTTGGGTTCAGGCGTTTGGAAAATCCTGGCTCCCTGCCATATTTCTAGCGAACATCTCTCTCCCTTCTTCTGGGAGTTCCGCGATTCTTCCCATGATATCCTCTACCTGTTGCGCCGAGGTGGAACCACGATTGGCTTGTATTGGTTCGTCGAGGTCGATGAGGGGTTCCCCTGCAACGCTTTGTGGAGCGGTGGGTACTTCCTCGATGTATGCCCCTCTGCTTTGAGGTGGTCCTTGGCGCTGTTGGCGTGGCTGCTGACATTCTCGTGAGAAGTGACCTTTCTTTCCGCAGTTATAGCAGGTGACGTCCCTTGTGTTAAAGACGCCTCGTCCTCCTCTTCCTCTGGCGAGGAATCCTCCACGAGGGGAAAAGGGTGGTCTTCCCTGGGTGTAGTTCCTCCATTCTTGAGGGTTGTTTGGATTTGCCTCTTCTGATCCTGCGACTCTCGCGCGGATTCGTCCCGGTGTGGTATCCATGGCGTCGGGGTGGTTGCGATATTGCTGCCACCCTTGGGTTTGTCTTTGGGGTGGTTGGAATCTTGCGGGTTGTTGTTGTTGTTGTTTAGGGCGCTGGGCCAGCTGCCTTCCGAACCCGTCCACTCGTGCCTTCATGTGGAGGTACCGTTTTTGTTGCTCGATTAGGGCATTCTTCCATTGGTGGTATGTCACCGGGCTGTGGAATTGATATGCGTTGCGATATAGGTCGAGGGGTACTCCTCTGGTGAATTTGTTGAGTACCAGGGGGTCGTCCAGGCGGTAGTCAGCCTGTTGAACGAGCTTTTCAAAAGCGGTTACGTAGCTGTCGATATCCCCTCCTGTCATCTTGAATCCTTTGTCCAGTTCTAGCCTGGCGCGTTCTTGTTCCATGTTGTCCCGGAACTGTCGTTTGAAGGCTAGCTCTACTGCGCTCCATACCCAAGGGTCACTTCTGTCTGGCCTGGTTTCGATCCACCTTTGGGTTTCCGCGGTCCATTCGTCGACCAGGGTTCCTTGGATGTAGGTGAGGAACATCATTGCTTTGATGTTACGTTCCTTCCGGACGTCTGCCAGGTCACGTGACCTCGTCGCCTGTTCGCTTCGTCCAAGGGAATTCGCCGTCCAAGGACCCAAGTCAATCGTCGAAAATAATAGAAGTCGGCGGGGATGTAGCACGACTTATAGCGGAACGCGTAGTGGCGATAACTCCAGCCAACTAGCAAAGATGACAAAAGAAGGGATGAGACAGTGAGGAATCAAGCTGTTATACACTCTGTGCCCTAAGAACCAACTCCGGCGAAGGGGAAGGTATTACACAAGATATCAAAGCTAAGGACTATAACGCGTCCAAAGCCCTCTACTTATACTACAGAGGGGGAGCTTTCAAGCTCAGCCCGAATCCGAAACCCTAATACACAGCCGCGAATCCTAATACGAGAAGCCAATGGCAATAAGGCGCATGGCATGAGTCAGAGATAACAGATAAGAGATAAGGGCCTAGAGGCGCCCCACATCCAAGTCCACAGCCGGATCACACCCGGACTCACAATCACAAGCTAACCCAGGCACAAGCTCATCTGGGCTCTTCCGGACTCTTCTTCGATGTTCCAAGGCAGGTCACGTGCCGGGGTCACGTGACGGCCGATAAGGGGTCCCTATTCCCAGGGTTCTTGGTAGCGCGTGGACGGGTGAGGGGTGTATGAGCTCACCGCGCGTGCCGTCTGCACGTGATCCGTCTCGTATTCCCACGCTCCGAGCAGGCGTTCGAGCACTGCCGTCGCCGCGCGCACTTCGTTCTCGCGCTGCGGGTCGTAATCGTCGTCTTCCGGGCCGCGTCCCGGCTGCGCCGTGACATTTGATGTATGGGCTTTGAAGGCTTCGATTGGCTATGTTTACTTGTGCAAACCGGTTCCATTGGGATAGGAATGCTTGTGCCTTGTCTCGATCTCCTGTGAAGATGGGTGGTTCCTTGCCGATGAATTTGTCGGTGAGGTGGGGAATGTCTTCAAACCCTGGGTGAGGGAGTCCTGTTGCGTCGCCTCCTCCTCCATCGCCTCCGCCGTCTCCTCCGTCGTTTCCTCCTTCGTTTCCTCCTCCAGGGTTGCCATCTCCTGGGTCTCCTCCTGGTGGGTTTCTTTCCGGCTGTCGGGGTTGATCTTGCGGGGTGAACAGGGCCGTTCTGATCTGTGCAGGTGCTTGGGTGGTTGTAGACGTCATAACTGGGATAGACTTAGCGATGTTTTCTAGTGCTAGTTCTTCTGCTTCGTCCTGGTGGATGTAGATGTCTTCGGGATTACTTGCGAGTGACGGGGATGGTGCTGGGGTTTTAGGTGTAGGGGATCGTGCTGGTTCCTCGTATTGTCCGTCGATAAGGCCCCACTGGTCTCTGGTGACTACGTTGCTGGCTAGGATGTCAAGGCGAAGTCCTCCCCCTGCGGGTCAGAGTACTTTGTATTTGTTGTGGAGGTCGTCCCAGCGGATTTCCGTCCAACAGGTGTTTTCGAAGTTGAACTCTACTGGGATGATGTGTTGGTTGCCTGATCGGTCAAAGTAATCGGTGACGTAGCCTGGTATTTCCGCGTCGTCCTTCCAAAATGCTGCTTCCAAGTATCTCTTTGGTACGTTCCTTTCTCCTCGTCTGTCGATGTGATATGGTCTGAATGGGACCCAGTAGTCCTTGGTTGTCTTGTTAGAATTGGCCACGGTTGGGATCTTGGTCTTAATGTTGCGTTTACCACGAACGCTTGCCTGACTTAGGCTTCGGTGGGAGTGGCGATTCTCTTGAGACGATAGTTGCGGTTGACTCTAGCCTGAGGGAAGTCGACTGGGTGTACTTGGAGTGCTCCGTTACGATCTTCGTAGCCGTGTAGGTCGTCGCCTTGAGGTAGTGAAGGCGGAGGGGTTGCGACTATACGAAGGTCTTCCCAGGTATCGTGATCGACGACGTACAAGTGAGTGTAAGGGGAAGCCACACGGGGGTTGAGATATAAGTAGACGCGATGACAAGTACTTCCGGCGGGGTAGTGATCCACTATCCGGAGATGGCTAAGTCACGAGGGATCCCTTGGTCTGAGGGATATGTCGGACGACTCACTTCAAGGGGGAGGTCCCTGTAGAGCGAAGAACTGGTAGTGGTATTGGAAGAAGACCAAGATACCGTTCTTGGTCTTCGCAGCGTACTACTTATACAGATACTCACGGGCTTTCAAGCGCCGCTCCAAGAACTACTAGCCAATAGCGTAAGTAGAGCAAACCCTAGTACAGCTATCCTAGTGTGAGTCACATCGAGTCATGATCCGATCCGTTATCGTACACAATCACATGCGCCAGAGCTTACCCGGCTGACTGATCCAAACAAGTCCATGACGATATACTGCTGACGTGGTGTCATACCCTTGATGTCAGTGTCCACTTCCGGGCCGATCGTAACAAGATGCAACATTGAATGAGGAGTTTCAACTGGTTGTAGTCTCGAGTCTTCACTTGTCAGATGAAGCCACGCCCATGGAGGCATCCATTCGGGCATTGGAGACGTATGAACTTGACGAGGAAGCATGGGAGCAACTTGTAGACGACGAGTGTGAACCCCAAATCGCATTTTTGCGAAAAACGACGACTGCGTCGGAGTTAGCACAGCAAGAAGCGGCGAAGGAGCAACGGACATTCGAAGAAATGGTCCCAGCGGAGTATCATCGTCACTGAAAGATATTTGATGAAGAAGCATCCCACCGCTTTCCCCCGTCGCGTATCTGGGACCACGCTATCGACCTGCTTCCTAACGCTCCCGCCACGCTCGACTGTAAAGTCTACCCCCTCGCGCAGAATGAGCAGGAAGCGCTCACGACGTTCCTCACGGAACAGCTAGAAAAAGGGTATATACGTCCATCAAAATCACCTTACGCATCTCCGTTCTTCTTTATTAAAAAGAAAGACGGTAGGCTACAACCTGTACAAGACTATCAGAGGCTGAATGAAATAACCGTTCGAAATCACTACCCCCTTCCCCTCATCCCCGAGTTGGTGGACCGCATACGAGGGGCATGCCTATACTCCAAACTTGACATCAAATGGGGTTACAACAATGTACGGGTCAAAGGAGGAGACGAGTGGAAAGCTGCGTTTAAGACTAACCAAGGACTCTACGAACCCTTGGTTATGTACTTTGGCCTCACAAACTCACCCTCGACGTTCCAGGAGATGATGGACACAATCTTCCGACCCCTTGTCCTCACCAACGAAGTAATCGTCTACATGGACGACATCCTAATCGCAACCGCCATTGACTACCCTCATCATCGCACAGTACTCCATGAAGTCCTCCGCCTATGTGAGGAGCATGACCTATACATCAAGCCGGAGAAATGCGAGTTCGAAGTCCTTGAGGTGGAATATCTGGGGCTGATCATAGGCCACGGAAACCTGCGTATGGACCCCATTAAAGTACGGGGCATCCAGGAGTGGCAAGCCCCAAAAACCCTCAGGGAAGTACGTGCATTCCTTGGGTTTTGCAACTTCTACCGTCAGTTCATCCGAGGATTTTCCTCACTGGCGCGACCACTTCACAACCTCACGCGAAAAGACACACAATGGCGGTGGGGACAGGACGAACAAGACGCGTTCACAAACATCAAGCGGTGTATTGGACGTGAACCCACACTACTATTCCCCGACTTCTTAAAACCATTTGAACTAGAAGTCGACGCCTCGAACGTAGCCATTGGAGCTGTGCTGAATCAGCTCGGCCCGGATCAGAAATTACACCCCATCGCATTCCATTCTGAATCGCTCAGTGCAGCAGAACGCAATTACGATATCTACGACCGAGAACTCCTAGCCATCATAAAAGCACTGAGAGCCTGGCGAACGTACCTAGTCAGCTCCCCACACAAAATCATCATCCATACTGACCACGCCAACCTTCAGTACTGGAAGGAACCACGGAAAATTAGTCGCCGAGTAGCACGCGAATTCTTGGAACTATCAGAGTACGACTTCGTATTGAAGCACGTCTCTGGAGTAAAGAACGGTCGCGCAGATGCCCTGTCAAGGCGAGCGGATTACACAGTCGACAAAGAGGACAACAACAACGTAATCGTCCTCCCCGCCGAACGATTTATCCGCGCTACTGAGATGTCAATGCACGACATGGACATCTGGACCCAAATCTCGCAGAATCTTGACGAGAAGGACGTACTGCGTTGGATTGAACCCCACAACCTGAAAAAGGTGGGGGGGACTATGGTGGAAAGGCAATGCCTTGGTTGTCGTGGGCGACAACGATCTTAAACGGGGGGTAATCACCTTTTTCCACGATACTCCCGCGATGGGACACCCTGGAATCGCAAACACTTTCGAACTTCTCCATTGCAACTACTGGTGGCCCAACATGCGCAAGGACATGGAAGACTACGTCAAAGGTTGCGCAACATGCCAAGCCAACAAAATCAACACACACCGACAAAAACCACACCTCTTCCCCATCACCACTGACCCAGACACCGAACCATTTGAAGTCGTAGCCATGGACTTCATCACGAAGCTCCCAGTGTCCGACGGGTATGACTCCATCTTGACAATCACAGACCACGATTGTTCGAAGGCAGCCATCTTCATCCCCTGTCACGAGTCAATAACCGCAGAAGGAGTGGCGCGACTCTATCTGCGTCATGTATACCCACACTACGGTATCCCCCGGAAGATCATTACAGACCGAGACCCCCGGTTTACCTCCGCATTTATGAAAAACCTCTGCAAAGTCCTTGGTATCCGCCAAAACATCTCTTCTGCCTACCACCCTCAGACAGACGGGCAGTCGGAGCGTACAAATCAATGGCTGGAGCAATACCTACGACATTGGAGTAACGTGCAGCAGGACAATTGGGCAGAGGCACTGCCAGTCGCGCAGTTCGCGCACAATGCCTGGCCAAACGCAACAACAAAAGAATCACCCTTCTCACTCATAATGGGCTGGGAACCGCGTACCATGTGGACGCCAAAGCCTACGACATCCCCATCTGTCAAACAACGCCTCGAAGAAATGGTCATCAGGCGACAACACGCGCAGGACTGCATCAAACATGCGCAAGAATTGATGATGAAGCGAGGGAAGACACGCTTTGTTCCATATCAGGAAGGAGCCCAAGTCTGGCTAGAAGGTACAAATCTGCGAACCTTCTACCCAACAGCCAAACTCGGTCTGAAGTGTCACGGACCTTTCCGTATCAAGAAGGTCTTATCAGACGTCTCGTATGAATTAGAACTCCCCGCGACATGGAAGATTCACCCCGTGTTCCACGCCAACCTCCTCACCCCATACAAGGAGACAGAGCTACACGGCGCAAACTTCACGCGACCCCCACCTGACCTCATCGATGGAGAAGAAGAATTCGAGGTGGAGCATATTCTGCAGTCAAGACTGCATGGACGAGGGCGCAAACTTCAATTCCTAGTTCAGTGGAAAGGATTTCCCATAAGTGACAGCTCGTGGGAACCACTTGAAAACGTATGGCATGCCTCGGAACTTATCACCGACTTCTATCACCTAAATCCTACCGCCGAAGGGGCTGGACGAAAGATATAAATAACGCCCCAAACGACACCTATCACTCCCCATTCCTATCTCCTCCATGGCCTCCACTCCCATCGTCTCCACTATTCCCGCTCGCCGCCCAGTCGAGATTATTCTTGAAAATCTAACCGTACCCTCACAGGATCTTGGTGTCCCGTCTGAAGTAGACGGTCGTACGCCGTACTCGGTGATTCTCAGCCGCCCCACATCTCCCATCCTTGCCCTAGTCGCGACAGCCCTTTCTAAGCTTGAGGGACCACCCACTCCTACATCCCCACCTTGTCTCCCCACTATCCCGATCATCCAACCCTCGCCAGCCTCACCTTCACCTGTCGACACGCCCGTTGCTGTGCACGATGTGCCGGTTCCGTACTCCCTTACACCACCTCCCCTCGAATCGTCGATAGTCGACGCAGCCCATTTCCCCACCCTGACATTCCCCGCAGGGATGGACCACATCCCGACGCCTATTCCCCAACTATGCATCGCCGAGCCAGACCCCGCCTTGGCCCTCCTCAATGATGAGGATGAGGAGGAAGATGCGGTCGACCCCAGCCTCCCCTTCTTCCTCAACGACTCCACATCCTCCGCCTTCTTCCCACTCCTGATCGGTGGAGTCGACCGCCCACTACAAACCGCTCGTTTCATCTACTACCGAAAGAGTTATCAGGAGGTTGTCGGAACCATGGGGAAGGGCCATCCCTGCTACATTTTGCAGGTCTTCCTCAATTCGGTCTATGGCGACCAACTCCCAACACATCACCAACAACCAGCTAGACATGTTCCACCCCCACGACCCCCGTGCTATTGTGCTCAACGAGGTGCTTGCAGAGCTGCGAAGTCCCCATCTCCATGCTGAGGTATCCCGTCTCCACGAATGTCTGGTGCGCAGGGACGCAATACAGACGCGGGCATCGGACCTTCGACAACTCCAGTCCGAGCTGACCAAGGACAAGTTTGGGCTGGACATGGACCTCGCTGGTGTGCGCAAGCGACTGCAGTACGCTCGGGCCATCCCCCTCATATCCAATAAATACGCAGAGCTTCATGCGAAGCCAGTGTGCCCTAGGGGAACACCAGAGCAGACCCCCCTCCCCTTGTGTGTGGGAGGACCTTGCAAGATGCCGCGCCTTCAAGGGGAAGGCCGTCAGCGGCAACGCAAGTGTTTTCAGTGTAAGTCCACCGAACACCTGGTGGCGCAGTGCCCAGACTGACAAGAGCGCGAACCATGCAAGTGGTGTGGCAGTCGAGTTCATCGGTCCAACACTTGCCTGATTCACAGGCTTTCTCCCATGTCCCCCGCGTACGTCGACCCAGACAGTCGCCCCAGATGGTGCGGCAAGTGTCTGCGACACGACGCGAGGCATGAAGAGATTAAGTGTCCGATGTACAAGCAGTGTCGGGATTGTGGTGAGCGTGGACGTTTCTTATTCCTGCGTCGTCATACCTGTCCCCGCACTCCATCCCCCATGCCCACCAACGTTGCGCCGGAAGAGGACTGTTACTACACCAGTGACTAGTCGAAGTCGTGGCGACTTCGAGTCTGACAGGGGGGTAATGTTACGAACTCGCATTACTGCTTATCTTTTCCTCTATTATGTTGCCTCGTGTTCGCGTGTACTTTTACCCATGACCCGCTTCTTTTCTGTCTTCGGCTTCTATCTCGCACACACCGCCTGACCATTACGATACCGACCATACGACTTTTAGAGTCCGCAGACGCCATCTGACTTCTGCGTGCCCCCGCGGGATTCGCTTGTTCCATTTGTAGACTCTCCTTTCGTATTACTCAATTAGCTCGCTAGGACCTGCATCCTAGGATCGCGCCATGTGTTTGTAATCTACAAACACCCTGTATCAGTATATAAGTCCCGTCCTACCTAGCTTGTACGGTAGACTTGACTTCTTGTGTAATACCACATTGTCTTCGCCTCACGAACCCTGCTTGACTCGCCCTTGCGCTTGAGTCCACGTCTTTGCTCGCCTCTACGCTTGAGCCCTATCTCCTACTATTACTCTAGTGCCCCTGGGAGGCCTAGTAGTACTTGTTCATCACCGAACTGAGTCTTGACCGACTCACGCCTTTCCGATCCCGATTGACTTATGAAGTACACGTCGTACTTAACGCCCCTGTGGTGGCGTTACAAGGTCTGAGAACTGTTGCACATGGACTGGAGGAACAACTCCAAATTACTCCAAGATTATGAGGGTGTAACGGAGTGTATAAACATGTGCAGGTCCGAGGAATGTTACACATGTCCTGGACGAACAACTCTGAATTACTCCAAGATTATGAGGGCATAACAGAGTGCATACACATGTGCAGGTCTAAGAACTGTTGCACTTGTCCTGGAGGAACAACTCCGAATTACTCCAAGATTATGAGGGTGTAATGGAGTGTATAAACATGTGTAGGTCTGAGGAATGTTACACATGTGCTGAAGGAACAACTCTGAAACAGTCCGAGATTATGAGGGCATAATGGAGTGTGCAGGTCTGAGGAATGTTACACATGTCCTGGAGGAACAACTCTGAAACACTCTGAGATTATGAGGGCATAATGAGGTGTGCAGGACTGAGGAATGTTACACATGTCCTGGAGGAACAACTCTGAATTACTCCGAGATTATGAGGGTGTAATGGAGTGTATAAACGTGTGCAGGTCCGAGGAATGTTACACATGTCCCGGAGGAACAACTCTGAAACTGTCCAAGATTATGAGGGCATAATGGAGTGCATAAACATGTGCAGGTCTGAGAAATTTTGCACATGTTCTGGAGGAACAACTCTGAAGCACTCTGAGATTATGAGGGCATAATGGAGTGTGCAGGTCCAAGGAATGTTACAGATGTCCTGGAGGAACAACTCTGAATTACTCTGAGATTATGTGGGTGTAATGGAGTGTATAAACATATGCATGTCCAAGGAATGTGATGGATATTCTGGAGCACTTTGAGAATATATGCATATACATAAGTGTAAATGTGTATGGGCTATCTGACAAATGCTATTTTAGAGATTCATTTGGGAGGAAACACTCTTATATTATATGGATGTAATACAGGGTAGAACTATGTGCAGGTGCCAAACATGTAACTTTAGAATGAATAACTCTCAGATCACATATATGAGTGTCTGGACAACATATGAAGGTGCCCAAGGAATGTTCCATGTATCACCTACTAGCAGAACAACTTCAAGACTAAATAAATATGTGCAAGTCTTTGACATCATAATGATTCATAATGGAACACCTCCACCACCCAATTGCCATACAGAAGAGTGTAAACATGTGCAGGTGTTCAGAGAATGTGATTAATGTATGTATGTACATCCTGTGATAATAGATGTGTCAAGTGGTCACCAAAAATGTGTATGTAATACTCCAAATGAAAGGAAGTGACACATAATGTTCCTTGTGCCTCACAAATCAGACTAATAGCTAATAATAGAGCAAGGTATTGTATTCTCAATGAGAAATATGGAGTAATTCAGAGTTGTTCCTCCAGGACATGTGTAACATTCCTCGGACCTGCACATGTTTATACACTCTGTTACACCCTCATAATCTCGGAGTAATTCAGAGTTGTTCCTCCAGTCCATGTGCAACAGTTCTTGGACCTGCACATGTGTATGCACTCCGTTATGCCCTCATAATCTCGGAGTAATTCAGAGTTGTTCCTCCAGGACATGTGTAACATTCCTCAGACCTGCACATGTTTATACACTCCATGACACCCTTGTAATCTCAGAGTAATTCAGAGTTGTTCCTCCAGGACACGTGTAACATTCCTCAGTCCTGCACACTCCATTATGCCCTCATAATCTCGGAGTGCTTCAGAGCTGTTCCTCCAGAACATGTGTAACATTCCTTGGACCTGCACATGTTTATACACTCTGTTACACCCTCATAATCTTGGAGTAATTTGGAGTTGTTCCTCCAGTCCATGTGCAACAGTTCTCGGACCTGCACATGTTTATGCACTCTGTTATGCCCTCATAATCTCAGAGTAATTCAGAGTTGTTCCTCCAGGACATGTGTAACATTCTTCAGACCTGCACACATTTATACACTCTGTCACACCCTCATAATCTTGGAGTAATTTGGAGTTGTTCCTCCAGTCCATGTGCAACAGTTCTTGGACCTGCACATGTGTATGCACTCTGTTATGCCCTCATAATCTCAGAGTAATTCAGAGTTGTTCCTCCAGGACATGTGTAACATTCTTCAGACCTGCACATGTTTATACACTCCATTACACCCTCATAATCTTGGAGTAATTTGGAGTTGTTCCTCCAGTCCATGTGCAACAGTTCTTGGACCTGCACATGTTTATGCACTCCATTATGCCCTCATAATCTCGGAGTAATCTGGAGTTGTTCCTCCAGTCCATGTGCAACAGTTCTCAGACCTGCACATGTGTATGCACTCCATTATGCCCTCATAATCTCAGAGTAATTTGGAGTTGTTCCTCCAGGACATGTGTAACATTCCTCAGACTCGCACATGTTTACACACTCCGTTACACCCTCATAATCTCGGAGTAATTTGGAGTTGTTCCTTCAGTCCATGTGCAACAGTTCTCGGACCTGCACATGTTTATGCACTCTGTTATGCCCTCATAATCTTGGAGTAATTTGGAGTTGTTCCTCCAGTCCATGTGCAACAGTTCTCAGACCTGCACATGTTTATACACTCCGTTATGCCCTCATAATCTCAGAGTAATTTGGAGTTGTTCCTCCAGTCCATGTGTAACATTCCTCGGACCTGCACATGTTTATACACTCTGTTACACCCTCATAATCTTGGAGTAATTTGGAGTTGTTCCTCCAGTCCATGTGCAACAGTTCTCGGACCTGCACATGTGTATGCACTCCATTATGCCCTCATAATCTCAGAGTAATTTGGAGTTGTTCCTCCAGTCCATGTGCAACAGTTCTCAGACCTGCACATGTGTATGCACTCCGTTATGCCCTCATAATCTCAGAGTAATTTGGAGTTGTTCCTCCAGTCCATGTGCAACAGTTCTCGGACCTACACATGTTTATGCACTCTGTTATGCCCTCATAATCTTGGAGTAATTTGGAGTTGTTTCTCCTGTCCATGTGCAACAGTTCTCAGACCTGCACATGTTTATACACTCCGTTATGCCCTCATAATCTCGGATTAATTTGGAGTTGTTCCTCCAGTCCATGTGCAACAGTTCTCGGACCTGCACATGTTTATACACTCTGTTACACCCTCATAATCTCGGAGTAATTTGGAGTTGTTCCTCCAGTCCATGTGCAACAGTTCTCGGACCTGCACATGTGTATGCACTCCATTATGCCCTCATAATCTCGGAGTAATTTGGAGTTGTTCCTCCAGTCCATGTGCAACAGTTCTCGGACCTGCACATGTGTATGCACTCTGTTATGCCCTCATAATCTCGGAGTAATTTGGAGTTGTTCCTCCAGGACATGTGTAACATTCCTCGGACCTGCACATGTTTATACACTCCGTTACACCCTCATAATCTCAGAGTAATTTGGAGTTGTTCCTCCAGTCCATGTGCAACAGTTCTCGGACCTGCACATGTTTATGCACTCTGGTATGCCCTCATAATCTCGGAGTAATTTGGAGTTGTTCCTCCAGTCCATGTGCAACAGTTCTCAGACCTGCACATGTGTATGCACTCTGTTATGCCCTCATAATCTCGGAGTAATTTGGAGTTGTTCCTCCAGGACATGTGTAACATTCCTCAGACCTGCACACATTTATACACTCTGTCACACCCTCATAATCTTGGAGTAATTCAGAGTTGTTCCTCCAGGACATGTGTAACATTCCTCAGTCCTGCACACTCCATTATGCCCTCATAATCTCGGAGTGCTTCAGAGTTGTTCCTCCAGTCTGTGTGTAACATTCCTTGGACCTGCACACCTCCATTATGCCCTCATAATCTTGGAGTGCTTCAGAGTTGTTCCTCCAGGACATGTGCAACATTTCTCGGACCTGCACCTGTTTACACACTCCATTACACCCTTATAATCTCAGAGTGTTTTGGAGTTGTTCCTCCAGTGCATGTGCAATATTCCTCAGATCTGCACATGTTTACACACTCCATTATGCACACATAATCTCGGAGTGTTTCCCCCAGAATCTAGCTCTGGGGCAATCATTTTTGGACACCTGGAAGTGCCTGTGCAGTCTCAGGCATACTCCTTCAGAGTACAGCTCTGGAGTAAATGTCTCTGAGCCAACATTGGTTGGCCCATGGGTTTTGGAAGAATCTCCAGGTGTCGGCCGACATCGGCTGGCCCATGACATATAAAAGACTCTCACTGTTGGTTGGCCCATGAATAATGGAAGTCACTCCAGATCATTATGTGGGGTGCGGAGGTGAATGTATTGCTTCTGCCGGCGCATGGCTGCTTCCTTCCATTCGTTGAAGGTTTGTGGGTCGTCTAGCTCATAGATTTTGGTGAAGAGCGCTTTGGGTAGCCCCGCCATAAAGCAGTCCAGGGTTTGGCGGTCGTTGAGGCAGTAATCAGCCTTCCGCACTAACTGTTCGAAGTTGGTGACGTACGAATCAATGTCATCTCCGATCATTTTGAAACCTTTGGCTAAGGTGGCTTGCGCTTCTTCCTGCTCGAGGACATTTGAGAAGCAATCCGAGAAGCCTGCTGTTAGCGTGTCCCATAGGAAGTCGTCGTATCTGCTTCTTCCTAGGCGTAGTTCATTATTTAGCCACTGGAGGAATCTGAGGGTCCAGTTGGCTACTTGAGGTCCTTTGATGAATCCTAGAAAGAGTAGGCATTGTTGATAGACGTTGAGCATGATCAGTGCCTCTGTGTTTTGTCCCCAGTAAATGTGCCATTGAGTAAGAAATGATTCGTACTCTTTTCGATTGCCATCGAAGATGTTCAGGGTTTCCCCGGCCAATCTTTCTGCTCCGTGGGGTGGTCCTGCTGGTGGTCCTGCTGGCAGTGGTCCGCCTGGCGGGGGTGGTGGTCCTCCTCCAAATGGGTTGCCTCCACCTCCTCCGCCGAACTGTGGATGTCTTCCTCCTTCACCTCCTCTTGGTGGGTCTGGCAGGCCTTGACCGAAGTTGCCTCCCGGCCTTCTAGGTGGTGCGGGTCCTCCTGCTCCCAGTGGCGGGTCTGGCAGGTCTGGACCTACGGTGCGGAATATAGCTGCGTCATCTGCTGTCATGCGGTGTCCCGTGGCGGGATTAATGGGTCGTAGGTAAGCTTCTGCTTCCTCGGTGATGCGTCGTACTTCTTCTGCCGCTAATTCCTCTTGAGTTAGGGTGGCGGTTGCCATTGCTGCTGGGGATCGGATGTGGATTGTTTCTGGTTCGTTGATATGAAGTGACTCAGCTGTCTGTACTACTTCTTCAATTTCAGATTCGTTATCTGCATTGGAGGTCTCGTCTTCTCCACTTGTTTCTGATGGCACGGGAGTTCTGGGTTTGGACGTGCTAGGTTCTTCTTCTGGTTGTCCGTCAATGCGTCCCCACTGTTCGCGTGTGGGTAATCCTCTTGAGTTGATATTGCAGTTGTAATTCCTGCCTGCTGGTCGTACTGCGTCAAATTGATTGTCTATTGGGTTCCACATAATTTCTACCCAGCACAAGTTATCGAAGTTGAACTCAACTGGACGGTATCGGGTGGGTCCCGATGCGAAGTCTACGAAGTATCCTGTTTCTCCTCATTACTCTCTCCACCTGGCTGCTCCTAAGAATTGTGTTGGTATGTTGCGGTCTCCCCTGCGTTCAAGGGAGTATGTTCGAAAGTTGGTCCACTGGTCTCGAGTTGTGAATGCCACAATGAGGGATCTTGGTCTTAATGTAACACCACCACTGGCGTTAGTCTGACTTGGACTGCAAGAGGGCGTTCACGACTTAGTGAATATTCCGAGTTCGAGTCATGTGACTCTAGCACGTGTACATGGCGCTTATAGGGCACGTGATGTGGGTGACTGAGCACTAGGACGTCCGAGTCACTAGGCGATCGATAGAGATGACTTGCTCAGGAGAGACAAGTGAAGGCACGTGAGATGAGGAGAAGGGAGTGGTGATTGAAGAAGACCAAGATGGCGTATCTTGGTCTTATTGAGCCACTATTTATACATGTATGAGGACACTTTAAAGCTCCTCCCGAATCCGTACGACTAGTAGCGTAAGTAGCTCAAACCCTACTACAGCTATCCTAGGAATGAGTCATGCCACATCGGCATGTGATAATGTACAACTACGCTGACTGATCCACAAGTCCATGACACATTACGACTTACAAACGAGGTCATCACTGTAAGTAAGCGTCCACTCTGCGTACCGTGACACTCAGGCTGATCAAGCATCACTGAATGCGCTTGCGTGTGCTGAGATTCCGAAACTGAGGGCAAAGATGAAGAGGGGAGCCGGGTGTCTGGCATCGAGTGAGAAGATGAGAGGAACTCATCGGGGGTGGTTGTTGTCTCAGTGTTCAAGACGACAGCACTCGTCACTGCTCGGAAACTGTAGGCATCTCAAGGAATGGGCTCAACAACTGGCTGCTCACGTCTAAAGATTGGAGACTTGAACTGCTTCATATGCGACCAAAATGAGGAGCCGTCATACGCAAATGCTGCTCATGCGCAAACGAAAACATCTTCAAAGTGGAAGGGGACGTCGGATGGCTGGAAGGGGTTTTTGCTGAGAAGATGGGGCCAAATGACTTCGATCCTCGGGATGGAATCCGTACCAAAACGCTGCGTTGCGATCTTCTTCTGTCAGGTGGCCCAAGTGTACTAGGGAAGCACTGTAGCACAAGAACCGTCTGTAGTATTGTAGCACGTTGTAGTGCAAGTGCGACGAGGTTATGTAAGACATTGCATGGTAGTGCATGTGCCAAGATGTTGAAGATGGAGGAAGTCGAGTTAGGCTGAGAACGAGAGCTTAGGATTCAGATGGGATTTCGAGAACAACAATATGATGATACATTTGAGTCCAAACTCTGTACATTTTATACTAAGGCCAGTAGCATAACTTGTATAGTAAAGGTCGATGAAGAATCATAAGGTATCAAAAGGGATATGAAGGTGTTGTCAAGACGCAAGGTCAGGAGTGATGGATCGAGGTTTAGAGTCACAACGACGGGGTATGTGAATGGTAAGGAAAGGAGTCCGAGGCCGAAAACAAATGTGATGGCAAGGAAGTGAGGCAGTGAGGTGGAGAAAGTGTGGAGCCTCGCCCTTGTGACGTTGGGCTCGGCATGCTCGCACTTGATCCGAAAACGAGTCCTAAAGTCAATGGTTATGAGCCTGTATAGTAATTGAGGTATAAGGGGAAACAAGAGTGAACCACGAGGGCCCTAGTCCAAAGATTTGAGCTGTGGGCTGTCTGCACTAAGGCGAGACAAATACCCTGGGCCACCGGCCCGATCCAGTCCTGCCAGGATCCTGGTGCTGGCATGTTACAATCACGCGGATCGTTCGGCGGGCATACGGCTGCTGCGTTTAAAGTCTCTTCAACTCTGGCAGGATTACTGCATTTACAGTCCAAGGGACTCTTCCTCAAGGTGGCGTAAGAGGGTCAGGCAAGACGGACCGGTGGGTCGGGTCGCTTAGCTAAGTGGGGAGAGTCGAAACTTGAAGGAGACAAGAAGGGAGAACTAATGTGCTATATTCTTAAGAGACCAAGATACCGAATACAAGCTAGACTACTCCTCCTTATATACTGTACTGTCTGTGATTTTCTACACTATTTTCTGAGGGACACGTCAGTGCCAGCAAGTCTATGTGCTGGCACATCTGCTGGCATACAGTGAGTCACAACCATGAGGCAAGCGCTGGCAGTCGCGCTGTCAATCCGAGAATACTCTGAGATCAAATCCAGTCTGAATCCGAACTGATAAACTGAGGCTGGAACATATGTGGGGAATGTCACATGTCACATGATTGTGACATGGCGGCTCCCCCACAAGTCAGGCTCACAGTGCAGTTCAGCATGTCATCCTCACGGCCCATTCATATTCTGGAGGAGTCTTGGACATAGTTCAGTAACCTTTGCCTCATAACCTGGGGATGTGGGGTGGTACTGCCGAAGATGTTGACGAGGGATTGTCGAAACCAGGGCCAGTTGTGTGAACAAAATCCATCAAGCAATCTCCAGAAGTCGCACAACAAATGGACTACATAGCAGATGAGTACATCGACTCGCTGCGCATCCATCAGTGCACAGTCGTATGCTAGGCCTTCATATTCCTCCAAAAAGTCTTCAAGTGTGTCTGTGCATCCCGAAAAGTAAGGTGTGAACTTCGAGCGAGGTGATGGCATTGCTGCTGGTCCGATGCGCGGCGCATATGGGTTGTCATCTTCATTGTCGTTGTCATACCATGACATCCCAATGGCGCGTGTGATGGTTGATGGACTGTGAGATGGGACAAATGTGGAGGATGTGAAATTGAGGGGGGCAAATGTGCAAGTTCGGAGATTGGAACGGGAGGGCGATTGAAGCTGATAGGACGAAATTGAAAGGGGTTGAAAGGGATCAAAGGGAGAAAAACAGGGAACAATGAAGTGGAGACATATAAACTGAAAGTGGATGGAGGCAATCTGAAATTGATGGAGGATGGAAGTCAGAAAGTCAAGGGTGACTATTGTAATGTCAATGACAACTGAAACTAACACAAGAATATGAGAATGGCGAAATGACTGGAGTGTCAGTTCGAAGCAAGAATTGGAGAGGTGGGAGAAAGATGGTAATCGAAGGGGAAAACAAGGGGAAGGATGAGGTGGATGGCCCAGGGAGTGATCAGAAACAACCTTGGAAACAACTAGTTTTTGTTGATAACGAAATCGAGCTGGAGTCAAGCAAGCATCGTAGACTGAGGGAAACTGTTTGACATTGCGTAGGTCACCAGAGGTGACCAGAAAAAGAGTGAAGAGGTTGAAGTTTTGAAAGGAATAAGGGGGAATGGAGGGGGAATCAACTGACTCCGCCTCACTGGGGCAGCCAATGTGTAAGGACGTGAGGGTCCTAGGTGAGTTCGAAGGTGGAGGTGTTCCACTCCAAGAGGAAGGGGGTAAGAGAAAGTGAGAATGTGTCCTTCAAGTGCCCATGTTTGGGCCTGACTTCCAGGATATTCACACTGAGTAGAAGGGGAAAAGTCTCAATTGATTGAATTGTTCAAAGTAAAGTAAAAGTCTAGTTTAAGTACAAAGTTCTGTACTTAAAAGAGAAAAAGGAAGCAAGACAAAGGTACACCGAGAAAGCAGGAGAAAGGCCACGTGGCCGAAGAAATTGATGGTCCAAAAATGATTGGTTTTGGGCTCAGCAGGAATGCTGGCCTTACAGCGCCCCGTGGGGGCCTGCACGCTCACTCACATCGCTTCACACTCCTGAGTCCTGTGCATCTTAGTATGGCCCTTGCCAACCACTTTGAGCATTTCAGACAGATTTTGACTCTACCATAGCATTCTTAGGCCAACTTCGAACATTTTGGTCACCATGTGGACCCCCTATCCAAAATGTTTGCATGCCATACCCGTGTAATCCACCCAGCGGACGGCGTCACCACAAATATATTTGACACCCACATACAGTACATCATGACATTACCAGTCATGGGCACCAGCGTCACCGTGGTGATCACTGTGACACAGGGAGATACAGAGAGTATTCTGCACATATCGGACATCACTCAAATCGTGAGTTTGAGCCTTGGGAGACATACAGTGGCGATCAAAAGTATTGCACAGTCATGTGACTAACTTTGTATCGCTTCGCACTTTTCGGATATTAACATACTGGAGTAATAAATGCTTGTACATTGTGCCCTTGGATGTAAAAGACCCTAAACCAATGACCAATAGCCAGAAAACGTGCATTTGAAACAGCCGTAGTCCAATTGCCGGAAAGTTTGTGTGCAGTACTTTTGAACACAAGGCCCCATTTATGTAGAAACATAAATACTGTGTTACGATTGGACTCATTGGTACGGACTGCATTCTCGTGGGGTTCTGACTACCCTAGTATTAGTCAGGGACAGTCGTCTCAGTCAGCTTGTTGTGGTTATCACATGTCATGCAGTACGGACTTGAGTCATACCTAGGATTAGTGTTGGGGAAGTTCGGTCTCAGACCGATCCAAACTTGGTTTGAACCCAAACCCAAACCGTTTAAACGGTTTGGGTTTGAAAATTCTAAAAAAAAACCGAACCGCTCGGTTTGCGGTTTGGGACCCCCAAACCGATACCAAACCGTTCCAAACCGATTAGGAAAATTTATTAAAAATTATTTAAATTTGTTAAATAATCACTCAATAAATGGTTTCAAACTTGGTTTGAACCGAGTTTGAACTGAGTTTGAACCAAAACAGACAGTTAAATTTATTATTATAAGAAAATATTCATGTTTTTGGTCTATTAACTGGTTTGAACTCGGTTTAAACTCGGTTTGAACCAAACCAAACCGATTAAGAAGCAATTTAAAATGTCCTTTTTTAATCGGTTTGAAACGGTTTGGAACGGTTTGGAGCGGTTTAAAGCGGTTTGGTCCGGTTTGGTTTCGGTTTGGCAAAAATTAAATGGTTCGGTTTCCGGTTTGGCCCAAACTGGCCCAAACCGAACTGAACCGAACTTCCCCAACACTACCTAGGATAGCTGTAGTAGGGTTCGAGCTACTATTGCTATAGGGTACCTTATGTTCAGGAGGAGCTTCAAAGCTCCTCAACAATTGTATATCTAGTGGACAGTACGAAGACCGAGCTCCTTATCTTTGTGGGATGCTGATTTGCTTACTCAGGTAGAGGTTTCGTGTGGCGCCGGTGAGAGGCGCGAGGGGATGGCTTGCCAGTGCGCGACACGAAACGTTAGATGCTGCTGCGGGAAACATTGGCTGTGGGTGTATTTGGGAAGGGAGGTTTCGGGGAGATGTACAAGCATAGTAGATAATTAGGAAATGTTATAGGAAGGCCGGAGTACTATGGCAGCGTAAAGGTAATGGGTGAAAGCGTGAAGCGCTTCACGATCGGAGATGGGGGTCTCTGCTGCCGAGCCGAGGTCGCGACACCCAGCCTATTAGGAATCGATGACGCGGCGAGTGAGGCTCGGTACCCCTAAGTTTAGGAATCGATGGCTTACCTGGAGAAGAGGATAGGCGGCGCGTCTGCGCAGATGAGCGGGGGCGGCGTGCTGCTTTAGCGAACTGGGGGCATGGTGTATCGGATGAAAGTTTCGTGAAGTTGAGGCGCGGCCTGGATGTATGGGGCGATGATGACGGCGTGCTTCCTTAGGTACAGTAAGAAGGAGTTTCCAGCCCATCGGCCCTTTGCTTTCATCACGTCGAAGGGAACTCCTCGCAGGAGATATTCGAGGGTGGATCCGATCCGTATGCCGTGCCCCTGCAGTGGCTCGAGGCCCGCTGCTTGTGCGGCTATTCCAACCCTTTCAAGAAATTTTGATTTGGTGAGCGCGCGGCGTGTGTTTTTGGCTCGATAAGCGAAGAGGTGGGATGTTTCGAGCGGCTGGTTGACTCGAAGGTGGTTCTGCAGGGCCGCCGAGGGGTCTGTGTCTCCGTTCTGCGAGGCCCAGTACACGTCCTCGCCCGCGTTGCCGGCAGATTTGGTGAAGGGAAGGTGGAGGACGGTGACCTTGCAGCCGTTGCGGTCCTGGTCGTAGGAGAGGTTCCGGGTGGTGATGTGAGTATTCGCGCGGAAGCTCTCCAGGGTGCGAACCGTGAACTCGCCTAGCCTGGCGGAGGCGTAAAAGCAGGTGGTGAGGCATGCGAATACTGCCGCATCGACGGGCTCTTCCAGATTGAGGTGCTGCCGGACGGCCGTGATGAACTCGGGGGTGAAGGGGAGACGCTCTTTCCGTTTTGAGGATTGCGGGGTTAACTTGTGGGCCGCCCGCAACATCGCGTCCATCTCCTTCTTGTCCACGACCCAGGGGACGCTGTGCAGAATGTGCCAGGCGCGTACCCCGTTCAGGTAGTTGGATATTGTCTTGCCGGAGTAGGCCACTGCCATGTAGGTGACGAAAGTCGATAAGAGGTCTTGGGCGGCAGGGGCTCTGGTTGGCTCCGGTATGCTCCTGTCGTCGCAGAAGCAGTGCCACATTAGGAGGCCTGAGCCATATGCGGCGCGCGTGTCCTCTTCCCATGCATGTGCCATCGTGTCCTTCACGCGTTCTCTCTCTGCTGGGCCGAGCGCAGAGGTACTTGCGGAAGGGGTCGGGCTGTGGGTCGGGGTCCATAATCTCAGACGGTCTCTGGCAAGACAATGGGGGCAGAGGTGGGAGGGGCGAGGAGTGAGGGAGGGCGCGTATGGAGCTGGCCTCTTATGCTGGGGTGCCGTGGTGGGGGGTATCATCACCTGACGTGGCCTTGTGTTGAGGGATTTTCGCCGTTTGGCCTCCCTCTGATCTGCGCCCGGGGATGTGCGCAGGGTGTCTTCTGAGCGCATGAACCCCTCAATGGCGGCGGCCCTTATCAGGTTGGCTGGGGCCGATGTCAACGAGGAAAGGTTGGATCTCTTCTGGGATGACGATGCGGTCGAGGAGGAGCTCGCGGGGAGGGTAGCGCCCTCGAGATGGGGCGTCAGCGGGATTTTGTGCGCTAGGGATGTATCTGGTGTGTATCGACCAATCGCTGCCCTCCGCAAGTTCGAGTACGCGGTGGAATACCCGGTTGGTGGGCTTGTTGGCGCTGGACTTTTTCCACCATCCTTCGACAACCGCCCGGTTGTCCCCGTAAACCTTGAAATACTCGCCCTGGCCAGCACGCGAGCATAGACTGAGGATGAGGAGTTCGAAGCCGATGGCCTCGGCCCATTGGATGTCTCTTCCATGGGATTTCCAGCCATCGACGAGGCGCCACGCTCGCCATTTGGGGCCGATGGTGATCGCCACCCCAAATCCGGAGCTCGCGTCTGAGTAAGCCTCGTAATCAACGAGGGGGTGAGGCTCCGGGATGAGTCGGGAGAATTCGGGTCGGTGGAGGCGCTGCTTCCACCATTCAAGATCGCTTGGAGTGTCGTGGGGTGGGGTGTGCGGTACGAAAGGATTGTCACTGAACGAGGCCAGCATGGCCTCCAGGCTGGTGAGGTAGGCCCGACCGGATGGCATAACCATCGAAGCGTGCAGGAGTTTTCCATAAAGTCTCTGCGTTTCGAGGAGATCATGCGCGCGCTTGGTCTCCCATTCCGCGATCGCTGCCAGGTATTTAGTTTTCTTCCCTTCGAGGAGGTGCACAATGCGGGCGTGCAGGTCCCATCGGAGGCCGAGATATGGGACTTCAGTCGCGAATGGGACCGATTTTGATGGCTCCCATCGAATGCCGAGGCACGCTGAGACCGCATCAATGTTGTTGTCTGTGTACGCGAAAAGCGCATCTTGCTCTGAGCGCGGCGAGGCGTCCACCAAGTCCCGCAGCGCGAAGCCACAGTCCTCGGTGAATTCCTCCAGGGAGTCATCAGGCTGGCTCTTTCCTTTGAACCAAAGGCGGTTGCCGTCTTGCCTTTGGCCCCCGTGAGCCTGTATCTCGGCGTGCCACTTTGCCCGCCGGGCGTTGTATTCGGCAAGATGTTTTCGGGGGACCCTGAAGAATATGTGGTCATCAACCCATTTGGCCAGGGGGCCGATGCCGTGGCCCCGAAATACATCTGCGCCGGCGTCAGCCACCATTCCGTAAACACCTCCAGCGGAGGTAAGTCCGAAGTTATTGCAAACGTTGACAGCAAATTGGTCTTCTGCCTGCAGACGTATGACGAGGCCCAGCCACTGGGTAGGAATGACCGGGATGGTTCTGTAAGCCTCTGCCACATCGCGTACCGAGGCCTGAGATCCTGGCGGGAGACGGGCGATGAGCAGCGCAACCGCGGTGAAGGTGCCCCACGTGCACGGGAAGTCATCGCTGTTAATGCTGGCATTGATAGCTGCCGCGTCGGGCTGGGGATTGTGTGGGTGGGAGAAATTGTGCACCGCTCGGTACTTTCCAGGCTTGGCCGTTTTGGGAACGAGGGACAGGGGAGAGGATTGGAAGGGGCCGAGACTGGCCTCCAGCTGTCTGCGCGTGAAAGGGCCGATGTAACGGCCCACAGCGAACTCATGTTCCACGACGGTGTTATATACATTAATAAGTGAGTTAACCGAGACGTGATTAGGTGGAGTAAAGGTTCGGGAAATAGTTGGGATGCCCAGATCGAAGCCGACCGTGAGGCTATGTATAAGGAGAGGGTATTTGGGGAGGAGGCCGAGGCGCGAGAGCTCCGCTGCCCAGGCATCGCGCTTGTACAGGGTGAGGGGCTCACGCTTTCTCCGCTCGAGGGCAAGATTGTGCCCCATGGTCGGGTTTTCCACATCCGGAGCATCGGTGACACTCGGAGTGACTTGCAGAGGAACATCCTTTCGGGATCTGCCAGTCGAAGCACACGGGGAGGCCATCTGCCATGATGAGCTTTCCTTGCCCGTTCTTTCTGGCAACGCCTGGAGACCCATCCCATAGCTTGACGCCATCGCACTTGGAGAAAGCGTGTTCGTGGAGGCCGAGGCATGCTGCGCAGACTCCCCCATGCGGGCCTGCGCCGGACGGAAAAAACTCGGGCTTGTCTGATCTAGAGCGCTTGGCCGTGCCTCAAGAGTACGGCTCCGGGCGGTCAGAAGAGGTGCCCTGGGTGGCCCGTGGGGAGCGCGAACGTGGGCGTCTCCCAGGCGGGGAGGTGCGACGAGGGGAGGAGGAGCGTGTTCGGCCATGCGAGTGGCTAGCCCGGTCCCGGTGCCTAGGGGCCACGCGAGACATATGGGGGTCGCGACTGGCTTGCACTCTCATTATCTGAGGTACGGCGGGAGGTGAACAGCAGGACAGCAGGTTGCAATGGCCGAGCATGGGGCGAGAGGGCGGCGCGGCAGGGGTGATAAAACGGTGCGTGGGGCAAGGGACGGCAGTGGTTGGGCAACGCCAGCACGCGGGGGGTAGCCGGTGGTGGGGTGAGGAGGACGGCACGGCAGTATGTAATACAGCATGGGCAGCAAACGGCACGGCACAGCAAAGGGACGAGGCCCGGCAGGGTACAGCAGGGTGGAAGGAGAGGTGGGACGGGAGAGGGAGGAGTGGGTGTCGTTAGCGCAAAGGTTCATCGTACGAGGGAGAAAAGGAAAAGCGCACCTGCTTGATTTTCCTGTCTTGTATCCCGCTATTCACGGTCTCGGCGAGGGCCTGCAGAAAAGCTTCGTTGATGACTTCGATGTCAAAGCCTCGCTCCTGCTTGAACGCGTCGAACCACTCGCATCGGACGCGGCTTTGGTATAATATGAGGATTTCATTGCCGTTGATCTGCGCCCTTCTGGGGTGAACGTCGAGGGCGACGAAGAAGGCGGCTAGGGATATCATGTGCGCCTGGGGCCAGACCTGGGAACGGGCCATGAAGTGAAGCATTGTGTTCTTCGCGTACATCATTTCGTCCCAGCTCAGGTTCTCGTCGCTCCGGATGTTCCGAGAAGGCCTCATGGCGGCAAGTGGACGGATGGCGAGGGTGTCTTCGACTTGCGCGAAAGACAGAGTATCTTGGCTAATGGATTTGTGGGAGTCAGCGGCGGCATCTCTACACCCTCTGACGGTGAAGTAGTCCAGTTCAATGTATTCCAGGTTGTTGATCTTGTTCAGCGCGTACTGAGCAGGGCACGGCTCGATCCAGTTCCCGACGCCCCGGCCTTTGACGAAGGAGCCAATTTTGGGTTTTTTCTTCTCCGCTTCCTTGCGCTGCTGCTCAGCTTCCTTGTCACGCAGAGCCTGCTGAGCATCTTCTTCCTCTTGCGCCAGCCTGTCTTGTTCCTCTTGTTCAGCCCGGTCTTGTTCGAGCTGCTCGTCCCAGGCGAATCTTTGGTTATCGTTCTCCCTAGTCCAGGTCTCCCTTAGCCGTTGGGCGGCCTCATCCTCAGTGAGAGGGTTTGCGCCTTGGTGGGCATCAATCATAGTCTGACGTAAGAAGTCCCATTCGTGGCCTCCGAAGTTTGGGCATCTCGCTCGGGATGGATCTTCGAGTATGCGTGGCATCGGTTAGGTACAGGTGGGATTGAATAATATGGTTGTGAGAGGAGAGGAGATCGCAAGAAAATAAAAGATTCCGGTTTTCTAGACCGGTTGAAAATGTGGGCGGACAGGTGGCGGCAGGCAAGGAAGGAATGAGTCACGTGCCGCCATGTCCGCTCACACAAAGACAATGCTCTAAGGCGCCGCTCGTGCCTCGCTTTGCCTTAGATCAGCCAGCTTGGTCTTCTTGAATCCTTATTCCGATCCTGGTCTCCTCTATCCTGGTCTGTCTCGTCCTCGTCTTTTGCCTGCTATCGCGTCTGGCCTTGGTAAGGCAGATCGCCCAGCAATGCGCGCGCCTGGTGGACTTCGCCCCAGTGCTAGTAGCGGTCATGTTCCTGCTAAGGTCGTGTACTCATATTCGCTAAGTCGCCCTTCGTATACTGAGCCACTCTGTCACCGCTCAAGTCGAGCATCGTTAGGATGGGCCTAACGCAACATTAAGACCAAGCTACCCTCACCAATGACACAGTGGCATCCACAACAAGAGATCAGTGGGACTGGAACCAAGTCCAATCGTATATTATCCCCAGCAGAGGAGAACGGAACGTCCCCATGCGCTATCTAAAAGCTGCTAGGTGGAGGACACATAGAGGAGAAACGGGGTACTTCGTTGATTTCCCTAATCGACCGAGTTGGTTCTACCCAGTTGAGTTCAGCTTCGAGCATACTTGTTGGTGTATACTCACAACAAACGATGCAGGAGTACGAACAGTGATCAGACCAACCACACGAGACTATCGGTGCGATATCCTAGAAAGTGAGGTAGTTCCCCAAGCAAGAGTGGGACCCATCGACGGAGCAGCTACCACAAGTACCACAGAGGGAGACTCCAGATCAGATCAAAGTAGCGAAGAGTCAGAAGAAGACCACCTCTCCCAGGTAAACGCGGAAGAAGAGGAAGAGCTAGCAAACCTAGCAGGAGAGATTACGCTTAACGAAGCGCCCCAAGCTGAGCAGATCATCGTTCACCCACCAGACGAGATGACAACCACACTATTAGAACCGATGTACGCACTCCAAATGGACCCCGTACAACTACCACAAGACGGAGTACCAGAAGATCTACTCCCCATCAATCCTGAAACAGGGCACTGAATGACTGCCGACGACGCGGCCCTCATGAGGGCCATCGGACCCAACGAGCCAGATCCTCCCGGAGGAGGAGGACCACCCGAAAGAGGCCCAGGAGGGGGCCACCCACACGGAGGAGGCAGAGGACACGGAGGTGGAGGAGGACCACCCGGAGGAGGCGGATTCCCAGGGATGGCTCCCATAGGTAACCCACCTCGATCATCAGACAGACTCCAAGGCAACCCGCCTATGGTCTTCAACGGGGACCACACCAAAGCCCTGCAGTTCAGAGCGCAGTGGAACCTCTATCAAGGAGTCAACAGTACAAGCGACATTATGCGCAACTACTACCGCCGATCACTCCTCTTCCTCGGCTACATCCAGGGGGAGATGGTTAACGAATGGGTGATGTATATGACCGACTGGCTAATGCGCCAGACAGAGGCCGGATTTCCCGAACACACTCAATGCCTCTGGGAAGAGACCCTCCGCGCCTTCACCAGACGATTCGCCAACACCATGGAGAAAGAACAAGTGCAGGCGGAACTGCGCAAAGGTGTCCACATGAAGGAAGGGGACATTGACAGCTATGTGGCTACCTTCGAACGTTTAGCCTGACAAGCTGACTACAACCTCGACGCCCCCCAAATGCTGGACCTATTCATGGCAGGACTACCAAAGGCGTTATTCACCAAGGTCTACGAGCAGTACGAACCCGCAACGTTCGAGGCATGGAAACAAGCAGCGATGAAGAAGCAACAGCAGTACATGCATCTACAGGCATGTCTCAACTCACTAAAAACACCAATTCTGAGGACTACTCCGCGCCCTAGCCCATGGGGGAACCCCCAGAGCAGATGGGCACCAAGGAACCTCCCCCATCACCAGAACCCTACTGCGATGGACACCTCCATGGACAGGACGCGGGCACGAGGTGCAGAAGCAGAAGACACCCAGGGAAGGCTCGCCGGAGCAGAGTTCATACTTGACCGACAGAGGCCACCCTACCCACCCAGAGGAGGACCGAGGGGACGAGGCAGGGGGAGGGGACCACCCCGAGATGCAAGGGAAGTAATCTGCTACACCTGTAACCAGAAGGGACACTTCAGTCGCGACTGCCCACAGCATCGCAACTAGTGTTGGGGAAGTTCGGTTCGGTTCGGTTTGGGCCAGTTTGGGCCAAACCGGAAACCGAACCATTTAATTTTCGCCAAACCGGACCCAAACCAGAACCAAACCACTTCAAACCGCTCCAAACCGTTCCAAACTGTTTCAAACCGATTAAAAAAAGGTGTTTTAAATTGCCTCTTAATCGGTTTGGTTCGGTTCAAACCGAGTTCAAACTGAGTTCAAACCAGTTAAGACCTGGTTTAAACTTAATTTGACACCAAAAACATGAAATAATTTTAATAATAATAAATTTAACCATTTATTTTGGTTCAAACACAGTCAAACTTGGTTCAAACTTGGTTTGAACTCAGTTTGAACCAAACCAAACCATTTAAGGACAAAATATAAAATAATTTTTAATAATTTTTCTTAATCGGTTTGGAACGGTTTGGCATCGGTTTGGGGGTCCCAAACCCCAAACCGAACCATTTGGTTTATTTTCAGAATTTTCCAAACCCAAACTGATTAAACGGTTTGGGTTCGGTTCAAACCGAGTTTGGATCGGTCTGGGACCAAACTTCCCCAACACTAATCGCAACAACGCGCAAAGCAGCAATGGTAGGAGGTCGGAAACAGACTACTACACACAGGAACCAAGAGTGCAAGCACGCACAGCGGTGACCCCGCAGCAACAGGCCCAGGAGTGGCTCCAGGGAGTGGCCAGAGCGCCAGATGAAGTAAAAGACCTGGTCCTTCAAGAACTGTGGGAAAAAAGAGGGTTTTCCAAACGCCTGAACCCGTCAGCCTGGGTGAGGGCACTCCGTTGTAATTCTGTAATAATCACACGCTACTGATCATTGAGAATTCCAGTTTCCGTTCGAACAAGTTACAACATGGCCGAAGTAAAAGCACTGGTGGACTCAGGAGCCACAGATAGCTTCATTAAACCCACATTCGCGAGATGAATGGGGATTGGTCTCAAAGAATTAGAGACCCCTAAAAAGATATGGAACATCGACAACTCAGAGAACAAAGCAGGACTAATCACACACTGCGCAGATCTCGACGTACAAACCAAAGGAACCCACAAAACGATGAGGTTCCTACTCACAGACACAGGGAATGAGGACATTGTCCTTGGCTACCCATGGCTAGCCGCCTACGAACCACAGATCAGCTGGCAACACGCCGTCATCAAAGAAGACACCTATCCAGTGGTCCTTCGAACCACACACCCAGAGGAGCGGGGGGTAACCATCGCATTCGCCCCTACTGAGTTCACCAAAGAGGAGAAGCGCCGTACCGTGCAACAACTCTATGATGAATGGGAGACAGTCAGGGCACGCACCACCGCCACGGAGCTGGCCATCAAAGCACAGCAATTCACTGGCACAACAGAGATCCCAGAAGAGTATGCGGACTTTGCCAAAGTGTTCAGCGAAGAGGAATCACATCGCTTCCCACCCTTGTGACCTTGGGATCATGCCATTGAGTTCAGGAAGGACGCCCCGACCGTCATCGACTGCAAGATCTATCCCATGTCGCGCGACGAAGACATTGCCCTCCGCAAATTCCTTGACGAGCAACTGGAGAAGGGGTACATCCAACCGTCGAAATCCCCTTACACATCGTCCTTCTTCTTCGTCAAGAAGAAGGATGGGAAACTGCAACCAGTCCAGGACTATCGAAAGATCAACTCGTTCACCGTGCATAATCAGTACCCCCTGCCGCTCATACAGGAGCTCATCACAGACTTGGGTAATGCGGACATCTACACTAAGCTCGACGTCCGCTGGGGATACAACAACGTCTGCATCAAGCAGGGCGACGAAGAAAAAGCTGCCTTCAAAACGCGCCACGGGTTCTTTGAACCACTCGTCATGTACTTCGGCCTCACCAACTCGCCTGCCACCTTCCAAGAGATGATGGACTCCCTTTGCGGTCCTACCGTCCACAAACACAAGTTACTAGGCACCACCATTCGCATATACACGGACGACATCGGCATCGCCTCCTGGAATGGCCGAGCAGGCCACATCGCAGCCGTACGTGACATACTCCAGATCGCAAAGGACAATGACTTGTACTTCAAACCAGAGAAATGTGTCTTCCACGCGCTGGCAATCGATTACCTGGGGGTAATCCTTGAAAAGGGGGTGACACGCATGGACCCTGTAAAAGTCGCGGGCATCCGCAACTGGCCAATGCTGACCACAGTCAAACAAGTCCGATCTTTTCTCGGTTTCTGCAACTTCTATCGCCTTTTCATCCAAGGGTTCGCCACACATGCACGGCCACTGAACAGATTAATGCGAAAAGACACAGAGTGGCAGTGGGGACAAGTGGAAGAGGATGCCTTTACAAAGCTCAAAACCCTGGTCACAAGCGAACCAGTACTGGCACACCCGGACCTCAAAGAAGAATTTGAGATGGAGGTGGATGCATCAGGCTTCGTGGTGGGTGCTGTACTCCTACAACACAAGGAGGACGGTAAACGACACCCCATAGGCTATTACTCTGCGACGCTCAATGAAGCAGAGCGCAACTACGACATCTATGACCTGGAGCTGCTAGCCATCGTCAAAGCCTTCCGCCACTGGAGACCCCTACTTGCAGGATCCCCACACAAAACCAAGGTGTTCTCTGACCATCTCAACCTGCAATACTGGAGGTCACCACAAAGAATAAGCAGACGCATCGCAAGGGAAGTATTAGAACTATCCGAATACAACTTTGAGATTCACCACATCAAAGGCACAGCCAACGGAAGGGCAGACGCACTCTCCCGAAGACCGGACTATGACCAAGGGGATAACAACAACAGGGACGTAGTGGTCCTCCCCGATGCGCTCTTCGTACGAGCCACACAAGTTGAGGCGGCTATGCCGAACATCCTGATGATAGAACCTGGAGAAATGGAGCAACCGGACGCAACATACCATCAAAACGAGGACTACCTTTGCCCATGGATAGACGCACACCGGCTAAAGAAGATCGAAGGCACTTGGTACAAGGACGGAAGACGAGTAGTGACTGGCGGACTATATGACAAGAGAAGTATCATCTCGGCTCACCATACACCACCGGTTTATGGACACCCAGGCATTAACAAAACCTCACAACTGGTGGGACGCTCCTACTGGTGGCCAAACCTTGCCCAAGATGTATTAGACTACGTCAAGGGATGCGCCGAGTGTCAGAGACACAAGGCCAATAACCGACCAACCCGAGCACCACTGTCCCCGATCTATCCGAACCCGGAGGCACTCCCCTTCGAAACTATCGCCCTTGACTTCATCACCAAGTTACCCCAGTCACAGGGGTTTGATTCGATCCTCACCATCACCGATCACGATTGTACCAAGGCAGCCGTCTTTATCCCCTGTCAAGAAGAAATCACCGCGGAAGGAACCGCTGCTCTATACGCTAAGCACATCTTCCTACGATTCGGACTCCCCTCTAAGGTTATTAGTGACAGAGACCCACGCTTCGCATCCAAGTTCACCTGAGTGATGAACAGTGCACATATGGAACTATACTCACAGTGACAAGAGGAGACTGTGGTGAGATATAGAGGTGACTGGAAAGCAGCAACAGAGTAAGTCTTGCAAGTGAAGCAGAGGTTGAGTCTGGCACACAACAGATGAGGAACTGGTGTTTTATACAAAGGAAGAGACATACCTGGCACACAACAGATGAGGAACTGGTGTGGTGCCAGAGCGTACAGAGTACTCTACTTATACTATACAGGGGAGTGACACTAGTACAACAGTGGTAACACATAGTCACACAATACAAGGAGCGTTGTTCTACAGAGGGACACAAAGGAGTGTGCAGAAGGAGAACAAAAGTGCAAAGAACAATAGAAAGGCTAGACTATGATATCATAGTGACATCACAATAAGGATAGAACAAAAGGGATGAGTACAAGGACGAAATACAATAGGAGTCCAGAGGAGTCCATGATGTCATTGTACAGTGATGTCATAGATAAGAAAGTCCGAGATTGTAAAGATCATAATAATCTAATCTACATAAGTCCAATATATCTTATCTAAAGCAGTCCGTTATCTGCGTGTCCATATGAGCCGCTAAGTGCGCGCGGGTCACTTATCAACATCTCCCTGTGATCAGCAATCTAGGATTAGCACAAGCCCATGTCTATATTGTGTTGTTGGAGCAGGGTGCATGCGAGCGACTTGGTGAAGCCGTCTGCGACCATTTCCAGTGTAGGGGTTCTAATAAGAGTGATGAACCTCTTTTCGATGTACTCCCTAATGACATGATGCCTAATGGCAATGTGCTTCGATCGCCTCCCAGTGACAGGGTTCAAAGCCAAATCAATGGCACCCTTATTGTCACCATGCAATGGGATGGGGTCGTCGACCTCGTACCCGAGTTCCAAAAGGAAGCTCTGATACCAAGTGGCTTGGTTGGCCGCATCGGTCATGGCCATGTATTCCGCCTCTGTAGTGTTTTGGGCCACTGTCTTTTGCTTTCGCGAAGACCAGCTTATTGCACCATTGGCTAAGAGGAACACATAACCCGAAGTGGAGTGTCTGTTGTCTACCTGGTCACCCAGGGAAGAATCAGAGTAGCCCACAAGGCCATCTCCACTGGCGCCATCATAGACTATCTGCATATCCACAGTGCCTACTAAGTAAGCCAGGACATATTGCGCAAGTTGCAGATGTTGGGGGGAAGGGTTTGCTGCATACTGCGCCAGTCGTGACACAGCGAAGGAAATGTCTGGTCTAGTATCAATCTGAACGTACAGCAGACTACCAATTAGTGACTGGTAGTGCGTAATGTCAGAGGCAGTAGCCTGACCCGTATATTTATGAAGGTGCTCGTCAGCACCAGCGGGCAAGGGTGTGGAGTGTGGAGTGGCATCAGTCATGCCAAAGCATTCAAGGACATCCCTGACATAGCCAGACTGGTCTATTTCGATGCGTCTGAGGGAGCGGTCACGCACAATGCGCATACCAAGGTATGACTCTATCTCCCCGAGATCTGTCATCTCATAGCGCTCAGAAAGATCTGACTTAAGATGCTTGATTCTCTCCAGAGAAGCACCCAGGATTGTGATGTCGTCAACGTAAATGATAACGAAGAGTGGTCCATCCCCCTCTCGTTGAGGCAACACATATATGCCGGCATCGGCAAATGTCCGTTTAAAGCCGAGTGCTAGTAGCACTCCATGGAATTGCAAGTTCCATGCACAGGAGGCTTGTTTGAGACCATATATCGCCTTGACTAGGCGACACACCTTCGTCTCTGCACCAGTGGTGATGAACCCTTGTGGTTGCTCCATATAAATCTCCTCGTCAAGCACGCCATTGAGGAACGCAGACTTGACATCCATCTGATGGATGTGCCAGTCCTCCAGCGCGGCCAACGCCAGAAGTAATCTCAGCGACTCGAATCGTGCAACGGGAGAGAAGGTTTCATCAAAATCAATGCCAGGGATTTGCGTAAACCCCTTAGCCACCAAGCGAGCTCTGTAGCGGCCATCCGCTTTGAGCTTGAAGACCCATTTGGATTTTACTGCCTTGCGATTAGGCGGGAGATCTACTAACTCCCATGTGCCATTCTTGGCGAGCGCATCCATTTCATACTGGCACGCCGTTGTCCACTCACCTGCATCCACAGACCGCATGGCCTCTGCATAGGATGTAGGATCTCTTCCCACATAAGCTGCAGCTAACAGCTCTGCAAACCCCAACCATCTACCACGTGTGGCCACATTATCCGCTGTGAAGTAGCGGGGATTGGGCACTGGTGCACGGGTAGAGTGTCTTGGTGCATTGTCCATCTCACGCAACAGCTGACTATGCTGTGCGCGATCCTCAAAGCCACCAGGCATGTCTGGTGAGGGAGGAGGAACATTGCGCATAATGTGTGTTGCACTTTGACGCGGTGGTGGGGAGGTCAGAGGGGGCTGCTCATGCTTGGGTGTGACAGGAAGAGTAGGTGGGGCAGGTGGTGGTGGCGTGTGTGGGCGCTCTTGTTTAGGGTCTAGAATGTCTTCGACATCCTCCTCACTGCTGTCAGAGTGTGCAGGGGAGGGTGCTCGCTGTGGTGGTAACGCCGATGTGCTAGGTATGGCAATTACTGGTGTAGGTAGTGGTGGTGAGGCCACTTGAGAAGGTGGTGGGTGTGTCTCAGCACCCTGGAGGGACAGGAAGCTACTCTCGTCAAATGTCACATCCCTGGACAAATGGACAGAGCGGGTTTGGCGGTCCCAGAGCTTATAGCCCTTAGATTCGGGCTCAAACCCAATAAGCGTGACCTCAATGGCCTTCGCATCCAATTTGCGACGCTTATCAGCGGGTACGTGCATGTACCCCTTGCATCCAAAGATGCACAAATGTGAGACATCTGGTACCTTGCCAGAGTACCAGAGCTCATAGGGTGTGCGCCACTTAAGCGTACGGGTGGGAGAGCGGTTATAGATATGTACCGCAGTGCTCATAGCATGCTCCCAGAAGCCTTTAGACATGCCTGCTGTGTGTAGCATGGCCATTGCCTTATCCGTAATGGTGCGGTTGAACCGCTCGGCTTTCCCGTTCGACTGTGGTGAACCTGGCATTGTAAGGTGATGCTCTATCCCTCTCTGCTTGAGAATGTCCTGTACTTGGCTCACCATGTACTCGCCTCCGCGGTCAGAGTGAAGTGCGCGCAGTTTATGGGACGTCTGGGTTTCACCCCAGGCCAAATACATCTGCAACGCTTTCACAAACTGATCCTTCGACTTAATGAAGTACACCACTGCATGCTTGGAGTGGTCGTCTATGAAGGTGGCGGTGTACGCGGAGCCTTGTAAGGACTGAGTTTGCATTGGACCGGCGAGGTCACTGTGTACAATCTCAAAGATACGGGTTGTCCTTTTGGTGGAGGACGCAGAGAAAGGTTGACGAGTGGATTTACCCAACTCGCACCCACGACACACACCAGTATGCGTGGTAGAGCTGTCAATGTCCATGCCAGTAGTGGCAGAGGGACCGTGCGACTTAAGAGCAGCAGAGGAGATGTGTCCCATGCGCTGATGCCAGATATCAAGAGTGGTGGCAGCACTTTTGACGTGAGCATTGAGGCCAATGCTTGAAGCGTCCAACCAGTAAAGGTTGTCCTCCAAGTAGCCAACAGCTACACATTGTTTTTTGACAGATATTTTAAATGAGCCACTGTCAAAGGCCACTTCCGCACCCTTTTGTGCTAAGGCACGCGTCGACAAGAAGCATGTCTTCACCTGTGGAAGGTGTAGCACATTACTGAGGGTGATAGGAAGGCCCTGGCTCGTAGTGAAGACGACAGAGCCTATACCAACTTGGTCAATGGTGGACTTGTCCCCTAGGCGCACAGCACCTTTGCACGGGGTGTAGTCCTTGAAGTCGGACCAATGTGGTGTGATGTGGTGTGTGGCACCACTGTCCATCATCCAACGCACACGTGAGGCAGCATACAAGGCAACACCAACTGCATTGTCCGCCCAGTTAATGGTGGGTTCGTCATCGACCTCCTTAATGGAGGTGGTGGTTGGTACTAATACATGACTATTGGCAGCCTTGTTGCTAGTGTCCTTCAACTTCCCCACCGCTTCATCCTTCTTCCTCTGCCTACAGTCAGGCTTGATGTGCCCCTTTTTGTTGCAGTAGTGGCAGGTAAGTTGAGAGTGGTCTCTCTTCTTACGTGGGCCACTGCTGGTGGGCCTAATGGGGGCAGCCTTGTTGAGGGAGGAGCCGGAGGGGCCAGTACGACGCGCTTCCTCAGAAACAATGCGCGCAATTATTTCAGCGTGCTTTAGTTTGGAGGGGGCGCCACTGGCGAGGATGGTGGATGCCAGAACCTCATAGGAGGCTGGCAGGGCGTGGAGAAGGATAAGACAGAATTGGGTGTCAGTGACACCCATCTGCGTGTTGGAAAGGCCGACCCGCAGCTCATTGAGCTTGGCCAACTGAGAGGCCATGGGTGCGGAGTCGTCGAGGTGGGCTTGGGTTAATTGGATCCACAAATTAAATATGGTGGTGCTGCCGCTAGCACCAGCATAAACATCCTTCAGCTTGTCCCACTTTGACTTGAAGGTGGGATAGACAAGTGGGTCGGCAACGAGGGAGTAGACGTCGGGTTTAAGGTATAGGCGGAGGTACGCCTTTGCCCAACGCTGGACAGAGTCCCACTCATCAGCAGTGACTCCTGAGGGAGGGACTTGGAGGGTGAATACATCCTCAGCTTCATGCAGCATGAGGATGGCCTCCAGGGTCCCAGACCACTTGTTCCAGTTGGACCCGTCAAATCGGCTGAGGTGGATGCCTGAGGGCATACCAAATGAGTTGCCATATGCGGCACCCAGATGTGTGGAGGGTGAGGACCCAGTGGGAAAAGGGGGGAGTGAGCCCCCTGCTGTGGCACCTGCAGCCGCACCGGTGGCACCGGTGGGTGAGGCAGCACGAGAAGAGTATGTGGAAGACATTGGGATGATTTATCTATCGCCGAGGAGCAGTCAGCGACAGTGCTTCATAACAGTTGCAAGATGTGATGGGGTAGTCACTCCTGTCTGTGAATCTGTAAGGCCAGAACGCTAACGCGTCCTGCCTCCTGAGGTATGCCAGTGATACAAGGGCTAGGCCCAGGTTGGAAGATCCCTTTGCCATACTAGGAGCCAGCTGCCAGCCAGGATGTGTCTAAGACACGGCTCACTAGTTTGCGTCAGGGGGATATGGAGTGATATCTTTCAGAGCCCAAGGCTGTCTACCTCAGCCTTCTCGGCCTGTTGGTTGCCTCATCGCCACAAGTGGCTTCACTGAATCCTTTCCCATTGCTGCTACAAGGCAGGAGTCTGGTTGCAGAACACCATAAGGTGAACACCCCCCAGAGTCTGAACCAGGTTTTACACTCCCATGGTGAGGAGATCCTGCGCCCAGTGTGGAGCACCAGAGACAGCTGGCGCTAAGCTCCACAATACACAGCCCAGTGGGCCATGCACACCTGGATATGGATTAAGGGGCTACCAGATCCAATCTCCTTGCGCATAGCGCAGGGGCTAGGAAAACAGTGGGGATAAAAGTAGGACTACTGGGCAGTACATGTGCAGGAGGTTCCTCAGCAGTGACAACTGACGCCTCAGTGTCCACTGCCTTGGGCAAGGCTGGTGAGGCCCCAGACAGACCTTGACCTGGTATGTGATCCTAGGAACACAGTGACCAGCCAAGTGGAGTGGCTTGGGCACCAGGGCCCATAACCTGATGAACAGTGCACATATGGGACTATACTCACAGTGACAAGAGGAGACTGTGGTGAGATATAGAGGTGACTGGAAAGCAGCAACAGAGTAAGTCTTGCAAGTGAAGCAGAGGTTGAGTCTGGCACACAACAGATGAGGAACTGGTGTTTTATACAAAGGAAGAGACATACCTGGCACACAACAGATGAGGAACTGGTGTGGTGCCAGAGCGTACAGAGTACTCTACTTATACTATACAGGGGAGTGACACTAGTACAACAGTGGTAACACATAGTCACACAATACAAGGAGCGTTGTTCTACAGAGGGACACAAAGGAGTGTGCAGAAGGAGAACAAAAGTGCAAAGAACAATAGAAAGGCTAGACTATGATATCATAGTGACATCACAATAAGGATAGAACAAAAGGGATGAGTACAAGGACGAAATACAATAGGAGTCCAGAGGAGTCCATGATGTCATTGTACAGTGATGTCATAGATAAGAAAGTCCGAGATTGTAAAGATCATAATAATCTAATCTACATAAGTCCAATATATCTTATCTAAAGCAGTCCGTTATCTGCGTGTCCATATGAGCCGCTAAGTGCGCGCGGGTCACTTATCAACAGCGAGAACTGTGCAAGATCCTAGGGATTTCACAGAACGTCTCCACTGCCTACCACCGCTGAACAGATGGACAGTCAGAACGGACTAACCAGTGGCTCGAGCAGTACCTCCGCTTCTGGACCAATGAGAGGCAAGACAATTGGGTGACTTATGTTACGTTCCTTCTGGACGTATCAATCCGACTTGGATTTGGGACCGGTGATACCCTAAACTGTCCCTAAGTGGTAGGAAACAGTCTAAGATGAGCGCAGGGTCTAGGGGGTGTGAAGCGTCGCGAGTGGTCGCGCAGGCCTCCGCGGGGCACAAGGTGTCGTATATGGGTCCGCGGCGATCGCGGACGCGTCGGTGTCGAAGGGCTAGAGCCGCGCGCAAGTGCGGCGATGTCGGGAGGGGGAACGGTATCGGCTGGTCGCAAGCGGTCGGAAACGGTCGCGCACGCTTCGGCGCGGCGCGAAACTTCGTAAGGATGGCCGCTGGGATCGGGAACGCGTCTGGTTCGAGTCGCTAAGGCCGCGCGCGAGTGCAGCGTGCTGGGGAACCCAAGGGAAGAGCTTCACTGAGCTCAAAAGTCCGAGGGGAGAAGTCTACTATTAGAAGTCTTCGGTGTAAGGTTGTAGTTACATGGCCTATATACTAAGCTAAGGAAAAAGGGTACATTAGATAAACAGGGGAAAGGGGAAGCTAAAGCGTGAAGGGAAGAGTCCGGGATGAGAGGAGAGCCGAGCGCGCAGAGAGCGTGGGAAAGCGCGGAAGCGCGCGGGAACGCGGCGCTTAGAAAGCGTACAGAAAGCGGGAATGCGCAGGTGAGCGCGAGCAAGTCTAAGATGTAAGTAGAAACTGCGAAAAGTGCCTTTTCAGGGCTCAGGGAGAGACCAGGCGTATCATCTCCTCCTCACTGAGATATTGACTGTCCTCAGTCATCCGCGTGCGTCGCGATCGCTTGGATGTGGTGCGCGTGCCGATCGCAGGTGTCTTGCTCATCTGCGGTGCAAGTCTTGCTGTCGCCGAGTTGGGTGCGGTGTCGATTCTGGCTGCTGCTGGGTCGATGGTCGTGCTTCAAGTCAAGGGCAGCGATCTGCGGCTTTGTGGTTCGGTGGCTGACGTGATGTACTTCGCGGCGCAGTCTGCTCAAGGATGACGACTTCAGCGTCGAGGCGTGGCTGTTGCGCACATTGCTGCAGGTTCGCATCGGGTGCCTAAAGTGCTCCTGGGACATCTACGGTCCTCACGGCAAGTCGTGGGAGTCTGTGTGGACATGGCTGAGTCGGTATGTCTTGTGCGCTTGAGACTGTCTTGCGCGGTGGTGCCGATGTCTTCTGCTGAATCGCGTTCGACGTGCGTGCTGTCGCGGGTGTCGGAAACGCGTGTGCTGGTATGCGGTGTCATCCTTGACGTCTATCCGAGTTCGCCAAAGGCTGCGCGATTGCGGCGCAGTTGCTGGTACGCTTCGCTTGAGGCATGTCGCTGAGTGAAACCTCTTCTCCTGACACTAAGTCGCTCTTGCCGTGCACGTGTTCGCGGGACTTGAGAACACTGCTACTGACACTGGGAATGGTACTGAACCTTGGCACAAGCCGCGAAGGTCCGCACGTCGCTGGCGTTGTCGCTGTTGCTGGACTTGTAATGCTCCTTGTTGTGTGGGGAGTCGGTCTTGGAACAACCGCATCGCGTTTCTCTGCGCACGCTGTCGCGGGACCTATAAATGCTACAGTCAATGCGCAAGGTCATCCTGGGTCAACAGACGATCTATCAGCCGCCGCGCAACCATGGCGTGCTCGCGGTCAGGTCTGCGCTTGAGGCCTCTTGATGTACGCCCCTCGAGAATCTTGCTCGCTGCTGCTGCGCATGTCGCCGCGGAACTGGTAAACGCGGTCAGTAACTCAGGACGTAATCGCGAGGGTGTATGCGTGACGCGGGAGCCTGCACGAATGTGGCTCGGTCGCTATGGTCGCTGTGCGAAGGGGCTGCCTATGTGGAACGCGTTGTCATCGTGGTTGGCTCGCGGCACCTGTGCACATCGCCGCGCGAGTTGAGGACGCTTGTGTATGGTGCTGAAGTCCCAACGGCTCTTGCTGTCCGCTGCTGGGGTCCGCGCGCTGGTGGCATCGCTGTTGTGAGTGTCGGCGAAGGTTGGGAAGGAAGCGAAATGGATGGGCGAGGGTCTGACGTGTCACCAGTTGGAGGCGCAAACTGCAATAAACAAGGGTGAAAGCGAAACACGAGGGAAAGGGTGTGGATTCGCGCGAAGGTGCGGAGCCTAGTTCTCCTCCTCACTGAAAAATTGACTGTCCCCAGTCACCTTCGGCGGGCGTGATATGACGGGGTGCGGCAGGGAGCGTGTACATGTGCAGGGGGTCTCGGAGGTCGCGGGGTCACTGGATGAGAGTTGTGCTGGCATTGCACATGTTCGGCGGGTCGCATCTGGGGGCTTGTACGCGTGGAAAGGGAATCGTGGCGCCATTGGACGGTGGCGCGTCGTGGGCTGTTTGTCGCAGGGCTCGATGCTGCGCGGCTCAATGCGCGGGCCTACGAAACGCGAAGGGTGTGGGGACGAGGCTGGTGGAGGGCACTGAAAATGAACGTTTGAAGTCGAAAGTGAACGAATAAGCTCGAAGTAAAATGGGTTGGAGGCGCGAACTGTATAAACAAAGTGAAAGGCAAAACACGGGGGCGAGAGCGTGGATTTGCGCGCAGGGGCAAGGCCTAGTTCTCCTCCTCACTGAAAAATTGACTGTCCCCAGTCAACTTCGTCAGGCGCGTAACTGGTTGTGCTGCGGGGAACGTCAATGTGCGCAGGGTGTCTCAGAGTCGTGCTGTTGCTGCCTATGGGTCGCGCTGGCACCGCTACTGCTTGGGGCATCCCATCTGGGGGCTTGTGTGTGTGGGATGGAAATTGCAGCGCCATTACTCAGCGGTGTGTCGCAGACTGTTTGTCGGAGGGCTCAATGCTTCGCGGCTCAATGCGCGGGCCTACGAGATGCGAAGGATGTGGGGACAGGGTATGGAACGGGGCTGATGGGGTAGGGTTGCCGAAGTCCGGTTCCGTCCGGTTCTTCGGGATTTTTGCTGAACCTTGAACCGGACTTTCGGTCCGGTCCGGGGAATCTGTTGAACTTCGAACTGGACCATCGGTTCAGGTTCAACGGGGTCCAGTTCAGGTTCAGCAGGGTCTGGACCTCGAACTGAACTGCTTTATACTAATTTTTCGCCCTTGTTTTGCCCCTCTCATGCACAGAAGGCCGTGCGACTGTTTCATACCTGCTCGCGGGCATCGAGATCGGGAGGGCTCGCTAACTGTCAGAGAGCCAAGGGGGGTTCGGACCGTGGTTCCGTGACCCGATGCTGGGGGGGGGGGGGTCGGCCGAAAGTCCTTAAAAAAATTTACTTTTTGGGCGTCTAGAAGGCCGGCCCGCTTATCCGGTGGGTTCCTGCCCCCGTCCTGTGCCGCCACCGTTCTTGCAACCAACAGGAAGAGGTAGTTGATGACGAGCTGGGCTTCAGCCCAGTGATCGAGATAAGTTTTTTCTTTTTCTTTTTGGTTCCTCACTATGTCCCTCCTCTGTAGTGCCTGGGCTTCCTCCCTCTCACGGAAGCTCGCCACCACTGCCACCCCATCATGGCGCTGTAAGGATAGTTCGGGCGCTGGGCCCGAAATCGTATATTTTCAGTACTTTGACCTCGGTCCGGCATCGCGTGACTCACTGCCATTTCGGATTCGGCGTCGTCACTCACTATCGCTCCCCATCGATTGCATTCCCTCTCTCCCTCGTGTGTGTACACACACACACACACTCTCTCTCTCTCTCCTTCCTCTCTTCGTTCGTTACTTCTCCCACCCGACGTCCTACTATCACCCTCGCGAATGGACGAGGCCAATCGACACTCGAAGACAGGCCACGCGTTCCCGCGCCTCGTGTCGTCTTTGTCCTCAAGACCTGTCTCCGTCGCATCGCCCATCTCAAGGCCCATTCCTTTGGCTTCACCCTCGTTATCGTTAGCCTCGGCGCCGGCCTCTTTGGTTCCTTATATCTTCTTGTCTCCTCGGTTCCTTTGTTCGTACCTTACCGTTTGTCTAACTCTCGATTGTTTCCGCGTCGATTCCTTCCCCTATCTCCCTACTCCTTTTACCTTACATCTGCCTACTTGTCTGAAGTAGCTACGGTTCTCGTTTGTATTTAAACCGCTCGCTCTGACTCGGAAATTACATCTCGGTTTTCCCCTCTCATCCTCTCGGCTGCGCGATCGTCCCGGAAGTCAGGCCCTACCGCGGGCACTCGAAGGACATCGCATCGCGTCGCATCTCGTCATCGCCTCACCTCGTCTCGCCGCTTCGGACGGCATCGTTTTCTTGTCTCGGTCTCGCTTCGTCCATCCACACTCGTTCCCGCCTTCGTCCGTTCGCATTCGCACCGGCTATCGCCGTCGCGAACGCTTCGGACTCGGTCCCTCCTCTGTCCCTCTGTAACCCCTGCGGGATCCCCTCCGCCTTCGGACTCACACGGACCTCGGCTCCGTACAGCGCGCAAGACCCATTACGCCTCACAACGCACCCACCGTGCTGTCTTGCTCCCGATGTTTTCTTTGCATGTACAGCTGGTACATGCGCTTCCCGAGTACAGCACCCGTCCTGCCATATTTTTTCTACCGCTTCAGTATCCAGCGCGTTCGGCGGTTTGCTCACGGTATGTGGTCCTATCTCTCTCAGAACAAGCGATTCATGACCTATTATTGTTTCTCTCGCGCATATCTCAATCCCCACCTCCCTCTCACTGCATGCAAGCCCGTGGTCGCCGTATACACCTTTTGCAATGGGCGTCTGCCACTTTTGCCACCCCGTCACAGCACGCAAGACCCATCACGATGTTGCGCTGCAACACCATCACAATGCCACGCCATCACGCCATCACAACACAGCGTGCGAGCCCCCACAATGCTACAACGCAGTGTCGACACTGCAAGAGATCCCGCCGCGACGTCAACCCAACACGGTATGCAAGTCCCACCTTAATGCCAGTCGCGAACGACGACAGACCGATGGCCTGGCCATTACAGCGATGTCGGTAAGGCGGTGACGACAACGACATGGCGACGACGACCACGACCACGACAATTAGGACTGCGACAACGGCAACGTAGAGTCGTAGAGTGACAAGGTGACAGCGGTCACAAGAACCATACACCGACGAGTCGAAGCTGCGACCATGACCGCGACCACGATGGAGAAATTAGGACTGCGAGCATGGCAACGCAGAGTGACGGCGGTTACGACAACCATACGCCGACGAGTCGAAGACCGCGACAACGGAAGGCATGCAATGAGGCATACACATGCGATGTCGTTGGCCCCATCCTGGCTCCCTTACTTACACCTAGCACGGCGTAGATCATTCGTTTATTGCTGAATATATGAGTAATTTTTTACCCCTTGCAATGGATGCTGCCATAGCCCTCACGGGCCACACGTCGCTGTGCCTTGTCCATCCCTGGGCCATTCAATCATGCATGCCTCTACGTGATGCACAACGCCGTACGGATATTTGCAAGGTTCAAGGGGACATCACTCTTTAATAGCTAAGGCTGCACATGGGTGCAGCACGTTCAGAAATGCGAGAGGTGAACTGCATCGGTTCTATATTTGGATAAAATTTCCTTTTTGGGAGGTACACTGGGGGGGGGGGGGGGGTCAAGGCTCGACCCCTTAAAAAAATTTACCGACCCCGTGCGATTTTTAAATTTTTTGACCCCCCTTGCAGAGAGCGAGAGGGGAGTGCAAGTCCCGTCGTCGCGCCCGAAGCGTGCGTCCGGACTCGAGCTGGTGAGTCCTTATCATATCCACCATTCCCGCAGCGATCCTTGTGAACCCACTCAAGAACCCACTCCATGTTATGATTGTTGCAGATTACAGCTATAGGTGTCCCAGGTATTACTGCCTCGCGCCTTCTAGCATTCATCGGAATCGGAGGCCCTCACTGGCCGTTGTTATACCCACGCCCCAGGGGAGTGCGAGTCCGGACTTAAGCGGTGAGTACTGGTGAGTCACGATGTCCTACTTCCATCTTTTGTGGCCGTCACGAACCCGCTTCCGTGTCGTGATTGCTGAATGTGTCTCTCAGTCCCCCACTGCCAGGCCGTACGCTTTCAAGTTGGGCACGCCATGTCACCGACTCACCGCAGCGAACATGCAGAAGGCCGTACAGGGTACTACAGCCTCGCGCCTGCTTGCGTTCATCGGAATTGGGGGAGGGCTTGCTAGCTCGTCATCGACTCATCGCATAGGCCTTGTTTGTTTTGACCGGAATTATTGCAAACTCGAACACATCCCACGTCAGGATTGCAGCTGGGTACTACGCTGAGTCGCTGCCTCGTGCCTGGCTGTCCGCTGACACCACACTGGCTCCCTTTGAGGCCACCACCCCAGCGCCACGTCATCAATATGGGCCATAAGACTGTCCGCCCTTACTAATTCGCAGGTACTACCCTTTTACAAACTAACGTGCAGTCCCACACATGTCTAAAAGACCCCGCTGGCATTGCTTGCAGGAGCGATCCGGGCCGACGGTTCGCTGAGGACGACTCGGCGAGTCAGCGTTAGAAATGTGCCATACGGCAAACAACGATACCGTATGGTTTTCCCTCGATGTCCCCTCATATTCACCTCAGGTTGCCATCAGTCCAATGTCAAGGTACACCCTCGGATCAAGCGTGAGCCCGTCGAGCCCAACGTTACGACGGTGACGGCCACAGACCCCATTGCCCACCGCCTTGATTACTCCCGAATTACTTCGGTTTCGGCCTCGGTGCCCCTTCAGACCCATTCACACGATTCACCACCGTGACTACGACCTTTTGCCTCTATCTTTCCCCTCCCTCCATGACCCCGTTTCTACACAACGCATTTATTGACGTGTCTGGTACATTGTGATTTCCGTACAGCAGCTACAGCTCATATTTACAATCCTCAACAACCTCTTAGTATAATATGTGCCCCTTTTGATTCTGAAGAAAGCATCCTATTCTTCTCGAAATCGTCCGCCCAACTCTCAGCACTGCGTTTATTCACCTCGCAACTCGACTCTCTACCACCTTCGACTTCTTGGCACGCCCACTTCCGTGTGACGCGTTACACTTCGACTTCGACTTCGACCTTGACTCTATTGCTACCCCGGCACCCCTAAAGTAAGTAGCATTCCTCCTAGTCTTTTGTACTGATATCAAGTGCGTGCCTCATGGCGTGCTTACACAGCTGCACAACGGCCATCTTTGTTGCCACCAGCGACCCCGCTGCCTTAGGTGGACCTCAAACCACGCCATTGCCACCACTGCCGCTAGCGGCCCGATGCAAGTCTTGTGTACCCATAAAACGACGACAACGCAGCCACAGTGTGGTGTGCGCTGGGAAAGCTGCAAGTAACGATGACGCAGAAACGATGGCGACGGCTGCAATGGCATCTGCTAGCAAGGCGACAACGACAACGACCACGCTGCAACTACAGCGAAGGGCTTGGCGGAGGAACCACGACAGCAACGACAAAGGTTGGCGACGTTAGCAACAACAACGAGCGACGGCGGGAATGGTGGCAGCGGGGTGGCGGAGGTGGTACCTGTAGATATCTTGTCCTATGTACTATCCAATACTAGTAGATGGATTGTTTTTCTACATTTCATGAACTGTGCGATGATTCTTTCTACTAGAACTAGCAAGAGAACTAGGACTCGGAAAGGGTTCGGTTCGGGTTCAAACCAGGTTCAATGTGGTTCTCACATTTTGTGCTGTCCCCGAACCCTGAACTGAACTTATGGTCCGGTTCTGCACAACTGCCGAACCTTGGACCGAACTTTGGTCCAGTTCAAAAAAGTTCGGGTTCAAACTTTGGTTCAGAACTGGACTGCAGCATCCCTATGATGGGGGGTGCTGCAAACCCTGATGCTCGCAGGCTGACGCGCGGTGGGAGAGACGGCTTCGCGGCCATCGCGGCCAACTTTGAATCGCCAATGGGTTTCGGGAGGCACGTGGTGCTGCCTGGGGATGCTTGGGAATGTTGACGTGGACACTGGGAGACGGGAGGACGCCAGAGGAGGTATGAGGGGGGAATGTATGAGGGTCGCTGATGCTGGGCGAAACACGGGCTGATATGGGAGGGCTGGTGGGTACGTGAACGCTAGGGATGCTGACTTCACACACAATTTCCGAGGGTGCCGCGAATGCACGGGCTTGTACCACTGACACTGGAGTTTGAGGACGCTTTGGCGGCTTTGCTTTTCCTGGAACGCGGTCGGGTATGAGCTGCGGCGTGGTTTCCTGAACCAAATATGCTGTGCATTCCTTGGGCCTTGCTGGGAACCTTGCAGCTGCGCGCGTTGCCTCTGATCGGATGTCTGGGACGAAGGCAAATATGATGAACAGTACACATGTAGGACATACTCACAGTGACAAAGTAGACTGTGGTGAGATATGAGGGTGGTACTTGAAGCAGCAACAGAGATAGTCAAGCAAGTGAAGCAGATGGAAGTCTGGCACTCAACAGATGAGAACTGGTGTGGTGCCAGAGCGTACATGGTACTCTACTTATACTGCTACAGGGAGTGACGGTAGTAACACAGGTCACAGTAAATACAAGGAGCGTTGTTCTACAGAGGGACACAAAGGAGTGTGCAGAAGGAGAACAAAAGCGCAAAGAACAATAGAAGTCTAGACTGATGATATCATAGTGACATCACAATAAGGATAGAACAAAAGGAATGAGTACAAGGACGAAATACAATAGGAGTCCAGAGGAGTCCATGATGTCATTGTACAGTGATGTCATAGATAAGAAAGTCCGAGATTGTAAAGATCATAATAATCTAATCTACATAAGTCCAATATATCTTATCTAAAGCAGTCCGTTATCTGCGTGTCCATGCGAGCCGCTAAGTGCACGCGGGTCACTTATCAACAAAATAGTCCCCTCTGTGAGACCATGAGCGGGGCTTCTCCGCACTCACTGGCTGTCATCGCAGCAAAGTTGGATTCACGCATCTGTGATTGCGCTCTTGGCATTGCTTCATCGCGCTCTGGCTCGCTCTGGCCAGGAACTGGTCATGCTGTGGTGTTGGGTACTGCTAGATCATCGCTAAATCGCACTTTGATCGTCCTGAGGTCGCTGGGTGCTTCTGTGGCTCGCTGCTGGTTGCTGGCTGCTCGCGGGTCGCATAGTGTGCGCTCAGGGCTATGCGACTGCCTAAGGCCTTCAGACATCGCCAGGGCTGTCGCTTCTGCACCTGGGGACATCGCTCCCATTGCCGAGGGTGTCGCTGTTGTCGTGTCTTGCGGCGCGGGTCTCCGCGGTCTCGCTAAATCCTCTAAGTAGGCCGGCACTGCTCGCTGGCCTGGGAACTGCCTGTGATACTCCTCAAACCGCTCTTGAAGGTTCCTGCCCTTGATGCGCCGGGGCACCTCTGCTCCTGAGGGAAGGGTTAGCCTCCCGAATACATTGCGCTTGCACATCCCGGCGAGGATGTACTCATCTGCCTCCTCGCACTCTTCCTCAAGGTGTGCGGCGCTTCCGCAAACCCTGCAACGCTCGGCATGGCTTTGCGCGGCTTCGGGTTCTGGAGCGCGTGACTCTGCGCTCTTCTGCGCATTAAGGATCACTTCTAGACCGCTCTTGAGGGTCGCAATCGCTTTGGCGAGCGCATCAAGTGTCGTGGCAGTCGCATCTGGTTGCACGGATTGCACGGGTTCTGGGACGGGCAGAAACACGTTGACTGAGGCTGGCATCGGTAGAACAGGTGCGGGCGTCGCTGAAGTCGGCGTGGAGGGCGGTGGTACGTCGCGCGGCGCCGATACAAGAGGCGCGGGGGTATGGGGGGCGAATGTGAGAGCGGGAGCAGGTGCGTCTGCTTGTATGAATCGTAACGCAGGTGGGAACGCTTGAGCTGGTGGCGGCGGTGTCGGAATTCGTGAAGAGGTCGCTGGAGACATGGTGAGAAGCTGCGGCGCATCGCGCAGCGCCAGTACTGGAGACGTGGTGCACTCCTGTGTGAGCGTACATGTCACAATGGCTGGGTCCGGTAGTACGGGTGCAGGGGACTCTGCAGCAAACGAGAAGGCGTGGATCGCTGGCAACAGGGACGTAAGTGGTGCGGGCGATGCTAGTGATGATGTGGAAAGTGTTGAAACATCGCGCAGCGGTTCTACGAGGGGTGCGGCGCGCTGCCATGCGAGAGCATATAAAGCGGCGTCGTAAATGGCTTCTGTGTCGTACGGGTCATCAGGGAAATGGTCAAGGAACTTGCGCTCTAGTCGGGCGCGAACGGCAGTGGCGAGGCGAGGCTCAAAGCTCGCTAGCATGTGGCGCGCTTGCATCTGCAAGGAAATGCGGCCTTTCGCGATGAGGAAACGCGAGACAAGGAGGAATGCGCGATAGTATTCCCCAAGTTCTGCCTCAGCACAGATCGGTGTGCGTGCGCAGTCTGAAACGAGCCCATCGAGCTCGGCGAGGGTGTGCTCTTGCGCCGCTGTCGCTTCTGGGTAAAGTGCGATGACTTCCGCCTTGAAGTCCTCATACGAACGCGCGGGTTCGCCAAATGCGCGTGCGGTCTTCCACAGCCGCTCTACTGCTACGCTTTGGTAGTGCACTGCTGCGCGCTTCTTCTCCTGGTCATCCGAAACGCGGTGCTTGAGGAAAAGGAACTCTAGGTCGTCAAAGTAGCACCAGATCTTGCAGGGATCTGAGAGGTCGAGGACGGGCGCGCTGTCCTCGCGTCGGTGTGGCAAGTCCTGGAATGGCATCATGTGGTATCGCTGGGGGCTTTGCTAGTTCGGGTCGCTTCCGCGGTGGGCGCTTGTGGCTGGAAAAGTCGTACGATAATTGCTAGTCTGTGCGCTAAAGTCGCAAAGTGCTAAAGCTGACAGGAGACACCGCTGGTCGCAAGGGGAAAGCAGAAAATGGAGTTTCAGGGTCCTGACGTGAAGCGCGGCTGAACACATCGCAGGGGTCGCTTGAGAGTCGGAAAATGCGAGAGAACAAAGGGGAACGAATGCGAGGCTGGAAATGTGAGGGAATTGATGCGCGATGTCACTGAAAGGTCTGGAAGTGCGAGAGAATGTCGGTAAGTGGAAGTGAATGGCCTGGAACGCTTCTGGGCGATGTCGCTGAACGAGTGTGGGTGCTACTGCACAAATTGCACAAAAACGCGGTCAGAAAGTAATTCTTGAGGCCAAAGGTCGAAAGGTGCTTCCACCCCCTGCGGTGGTCACCAGAAATGATACCCTAAACTGTCCCTAAGTGGTAGGAAACAGTCTAAGATGAGCGCAGGGTCTAGGGGGTGTGAAGCGTCGCGAGTGGTCGCGCAGGCCTCCGCGGGGCACAAGGTGTCGTATATGGGTCCGCGGCGATCGCGGACGCGTCGGTGTCGAAGGGCTAGAGCCGCGCGCAAGTGCGGCGATGTCGGGAGGGGGAACGGTATCGGCTGGTCGCAAGCGGTCGGAAACGGTCGCGCACGCTTCGGCGCGGCGCGAAACTTCGTAAGGATGGCCGCTGGGATCGGGAACGCGTCTGGTTCGAGTCGCTAAGGCCGCGCGCGAGTGCGGCGTGCTGGGGAACCCAAGGAAAGAGCTTCACTGAGCTCAAAAGTCCGAGGGGAGAAGTCTACTATTAGAAGTCTTCGGTGTAAGGTTGTAGTTACATGGCCTATATACTAAGCTAAGGAAAAAGGGTACATTAGATAAACAGGGGAAAGGGGAAGCTAAAGCGTGAAGGGAAGAGTCCGGGATGAGAGGAGAGCCGAGCGCGCAGAGAGCGTGGGAAAGCGCGGAAGCGCGCGGGAACGCGGCGCTTAGAAAGCGTACAGAAAGCGGGAATGCGCAGGTGAGCGCGAGCAAGTCTAAGATGTAAGTAGAAACTGCGAAAAGTGCCTTTTCAGGGCTCAGGGAGAGACCAGGTGTATCACCGGTTTGCTGAGTATACGCATTGAAAGTCTTCAATATCCCGTAGGCGACGGCTAGGGCGATACACAAGGCGTGACCAAGGTAGGCAAGGCAAAGGACAATGATGGTGAAGTCGAGTATGATGAAGGAGAAGTCGGCGACGTGCACGACTTATAGCAGGGAGCTGATGACGACGAAGAGTTATGCACACAGGACAAGGAGCTAAGGTGCAGGAAAGGGAAGGTATTCCTCAAGATATCAAAGCTAAGGGGTTCATACACGAACACCCCTCTACTTATACTACTAGGGCTGGAGCTTTCAAGCCCAGCAACCCTAATACACAGCCACAAACCCTAATATCACAACCCAATCAAAGGCCGTACAAGTCAGCAGTCACATCAGTCATGTATCACACTTTGATCCAGGCGCAAGCTCATCCGGACCCTTCTGGACCAGCTCTAGGTGGGTCACGTGCCAGGTCATGTGACGGCCAGCTCTCCTTCCTCTAAGCCAACGGGAAACTCGCCTCGATGTGCCTCCAGGCCTCATAATGCTCCTGAGTCATAGACCCAAATGCGCGGACATCGTCTTCTTGAAGGAACTCCTCGGGCATCTCGGGCACAAATGCAACAACTTATCTCCCTATAGCAGAATTCACGCACAATAACTGGCCCCATGAGACCACCAGGAAGTCCCCTTTCTACCTCCTAATGGGGTACAACCTGCACGCTGATTGGATTGATAGGCCATCGCCCATACCCCAAGTGGCGCTGAGAATCGACCAATTCCAGGAGGCCAGAGCGCAGGCCAAAGCCCTCCTCATCAAGGCACAGAAGTCATGGGTCAAACACAAAGATACGCCCAAGTACAAAGAAGGAGACCTTGTGTGGCTAGAAGGACGCCACCTGCGCACCAACCAGCCAACCACCAAGCTTGCGCCCAAAAGACATGGCCCCTTTAGGGTCGCACAGGTGATGTCCTCTGTCAACTATCGCCTCGAACTTCCCACACAGTGGAGTATCCACCCGGTGTTCCACACTGATCTTCTCACCAGATACCACAAGACTGCAACGCATGGGCCTAACTACCAGCGCCCACCGCCGGATCTGGTGGAAGGGGAAGAAGAATATGAAGTCGAGAAGATTCTAGACTCGCGAAGATTCGGAAGAACATGGAAACTGCAGTACCTCGTGAAGTGGAAGGGGTACCCCAACTCGGAGAATCAGTGGGTCGACCGGAGTGAAGTATGTGCCGACCAGGCCATCCGGGACTTCAAAGCACTAAACCCCACCAGGGAAACGCATATAAGGAGAAACCACTACGAGCTAAGTCCCCCAGCAACTTCTGCTACAACCCGTCATCCTGTCTACCTTCACACCATGTCTTCCTGCTCTCTCCTGTCGCAGTCCACCATCGACACCGTCACTAAGGCCCTGTCCACCACCCATGGGCCCGCCACCCGCGAGGACGCCCTCACCGTCCTCCAAGCCTTCCCAGACCCTACCATTGGAGGAGACGCCGACTCCCCCGGTGCGCAGCCTCTTGCCTACGAGGTGGTCTCAGAATAAGAAGAGTGTGCCCTACTCGAGGGCCAGGCCACAGATAGCCTCGTTCCACACCTTGACGGACACGGTGACTGTGAACCTGTCCAAGTACCACACCGAGTTTGGGCCCGTGCGGCCCTGGAAGGAAGTAGTGAAGGAGTGGAGGGACGAGCAGTTGCGGAGGGTGCAGCTGAGGCAGCAGCAGCTGAAGCATTGGCGCATGATACTCCAGACTGGGGTCTGGCCGAGGATGCTCCCAACGACTACCCAGTTGCACACCCCCTCATTTCCTCCACCACAGACACTGACAACCCACACGAAACCCCCTACTCGCTCAACACCGATGGATCCCCCATGTACAAGCGGGACCTCGGAGTGTTGGGTGCTCCCACCCATTAGCCCCTCGCCGTCATCAACACACGAGTCCCCAGTGGCTTTAAGGCCAACACTGGTGCGGACTACCTCCCCTTTCGCATCGTCTCCCCTGACGGGGTCGAGCGCGAGGCCCGCTACCACCAGGTAATCATGGGGCCGGACCCTCTGGTGGTGGGCATCATCGACGAGTCGGACAAAGTCTATGCTCGCCCCCTCTACGCCGCCCCCCACTACATGTATGGCGGCAAACCCATGTATCCCGCCGCGGACATGGTCCTCTTCACAGAAACCTTCGAAGACCGGGCGCGCGTCGACCGCTGCCTCGACTCCATCCACGACCTCTCCCTCATGGTGGAGGTCCATCGCTACCGCCTCACTGACCGGGAGCAGCAACACCTCAACCAGCGCATCGACGACCTCATTGCCGCCCTGGGGGAGGTTCAAGGTAAGACGGCGGGTAGTCGGCGTCAGCTGGAGATGGCCAATGCGTTGGAGCGCATCGAGGACGAGGCGGGCACCATGGTGGACTACAAGTTGATGAAGAAGAAGACCCACAGGGGCAAGAGGGGCGCCCAGCAGCCGCAGCGTACGCGAGTTCATTACGAGGAGGAGGGCTTTGGAGCGTCGGGGCGTTGCACATGAAAAGGGGGTGATGTTACGATCGGACTCATTGGTACGGACTGCATTCTCGTGGGGTTCTGACTACCCTAGTATTAGTCAGGGACAGTCGTCTCAGTCAGCTTGTTGTGGTTATCACATGTCGCGCAGTATGGACTTGAGTCATACCTAGGATAGCTGTAGTAGGGTTCGAGCTACTATCGCTATAGGGTACCTTATGTTCAGGAGGAGCTTCAAAGCTCCTCAACAATTGTATATCTAGTGGACAGTACGAAGACCGAGCTCCTTAGCTTGGTCTTCTTGAATCCTTATTCCGATCCTGGTCTCCTCTATCCTGGTCTGTCTCGTCCTCGTCTTTTGCCTGCTATCATGTCTGGCCTTGGTAAGGCAGATCGCCCAGCAATGCGCGCGCCTGGTGGACTTCGCCCCAGTGCTAGTAGCGGTCATGTTCCTGCTAAGGTCATGTACTCATATTCGCTAAGTCGCCCTTCGTATACCGAGCCACTCTGTCACCGCTCAAGTCGAGCATCGTTAGGACAGGCCTAACGCAACATACTGGCCAGAGATACCACGAAAACTCACTTCCAACTCATTGTCACTCCTTTATACTATGGTCTACACCTCCCCAAGCAAGGTTGCTCGGATCCTTGAGCTCAAGAACATTGGCCAATCTGATTACGAGATTGCGTGTCGGTTCAACCTCCATCGCACCACCATCCCCTGCCTCATCAAACGTTTTGCAGAATCTGGTGATCCTTATTTTCGGAAACACAAGCCTGGTCGTCCCCACAAGCTCCAGGAGCATGATGCCCACCATGGTGCCATCCTACTTGCCTGCACTGAGGCTGCCAATGTTGCCAAACTCACCAAAATAGCCTTCCCTCATGTCTCCCGCCCTACAGTTTCCAGGGCACTACACCAGTACGGACTCATCTCACGTGTTCGTAGGTCCAAACCCTGGATTTCCCCAGCCAATGTGGCCAAGCGCAAGGCATGGGCAGCTGCACACGCTGACTGGACTGTTGAGGACTGGAAACAGGTCATTTCCTCAGATGAGTCTAAGTTCATGCTATTCAAGTCAGATGGCCGCCAATATTGCTGGATGAAGCCTGGACAGGCACTAGACCCTTGTTTTACGAAGAAAACGGTCAAGCATGGAGGCGGAAATGTGATGGTGTGGGGTTGCATCACAAGGGAGGGGATGGGAAGGCTTCATTGCATCGAGGGGATCATGAATGGTCCCGGGTATGTTGATATCCTCCAACAAAGTCTTCTGGGCACTCTCAAGGACCAAAAATTGAAGAAAACAGGCAAGGACAAGGTCATCTTCCAGCAAGACAATGATCCGAAGCACACTTCGCACGTTGCAAGGGACTGGTTCCAAAATAGGAAGGTCACTGTTCTCCCTTGGCTGCCATCCTCACCGGACATGAACATCATCGAGCATGTGTGGGATCAATTGGACCACCTTATCCGTGCTCAGAACCCACTTCCTCGCAACAAGAATGAGATGTGGGAGGCTCTTCAGGAGGCCCTTGACAAGCTGTATGAAAGCATGCCATGCCGTGTTGCTGCTCTGAAGGAGGCTCAAGGTCACCATACCAAATACTGATGCCTGGTATGTGTCCCTTTTCTTTGTTCTTTGGTGGTGCTCACATCTTTCCGAAGTAGGAGCCATGATCAAAAGAACTGCATGCACAATTTTCCGTAGAATACTTCCCATCTATTATACACTCGTTTTTAAGTCTCAAAACACTCATATCCACACACTATACTCAATTAGCTACCAATTGGACCTAATACACACGATGTTGACTGAGTTTTCGAAAAGTGGTGGGCCATGAGATTTGTTTGTATGTGTTGTGCAATACTTTTGAATGCCACTGTATATGGCAAGATATATGGTCATAGTGAGAAGAAGTACGTGCCGCTTTGTCATCCGTTCTAGAGTCGTTCTTCATCTTGGACATCTTGCTAGCAACCTATTTGTCATCAGTATTGGTTGCGCCGCCTTTTCAAAGGTATACTACCTTCTCGTTACCCGCTGCGGTTGTGCCTGACTCTAACCGGGCACATACAAGGGCGCATAGATGGGCTTAGAGGTTGCAACCAAGGCGCTCCTAGATGCAGGTAATGTTCTGCCTTCTGTCCGTCCCAATCTGATCTGCGTCCACTCACATGTTCCTGGCCATCGCCATCGATCCACTGGCAGGGATTCTGTCGAGACCGCGTTCGTCGGCTACGTCCACGGCGCATCCTAGTGTTTTCCCGGCCTGGCTCGGCTCGAAGATTTGGGTCACGGCCCAGCTTTTGGTGGCCCACGGCCTCACAACATGGAGGCCTGAGCCCCTACCAACGGCCCATGAGGGCTTAGGCTTGACATGGCCAGCAAGTACACGGCTTAGGCTGGCCACGGCCAGCCAGCCACGGCTTGTAGACAGATATGCGTACAAGTTTGGTATATTTAAAACCCATGCGCAACTAAGCAAATACAATCTAACTAATCACTAATCACCATTCATGGTCGTGGGCCTTGTGCCGTCGTTGTCGGTGCTGATATCGTCGGCGTCGTCGATGTCGTCCTGCTGCTGCGACGACGCTGCTGCTGTCGTCCTTGCAGCTATCGTCGTCGTCGGTGCTGATATCGTCGGCGTCGTCGATGTCGTCCTGCTGTTGCGACGACGCTGCTGCCGTCCTGCTGCTGCAACGACGCTGCTGCTGCCGTCCTGCTGCTGCAACGACGCTGCTGCTGCCGTCCTGCTGCTGCGATGACGCTGCTGCTGCCGTCCTGCTGCTGTGACGACGCTGCTGCTGCCATCCTGCTGCTGCGACGATGCTGCTGCTGCCGTCCTGCTGCTGTGACGACGCTGCTGCTGTCGTCCTTGCAGCTATCGTCGCCGTCGTGTCGACGTTGCCCTGTCGTCTTCAGCGGTGGGGACCTGCTCGCCTTGGGTGGTGTCACAAAGGAGTGGTATCGCAGTGGGTCTTGCGCGTCGGGATGGGGCTTTCGCGCCGCGAATCGTGTGGTGGGGTGGTGAAGGTGAACTTGCGTGTAGCGAAGGAAGCCAGGGGCTAGCATGTGGCAGAGCGGTGGTAGCGACGATGACGTGGCTCTGTGAGAGTGAGAAATGATACAAAACAAAACAGAAAAGAAAAGAAAAGAAAAACTTATCTTGTGGAGAATAGCATGGGGATGGATCTCGGTGAGAATGAGACGTCGGCGAGTACCGCAGTTGGTGGCTTGGTTGGTGGGTATCATAAGCGGCCGGTGTCCATGAACGGCCGCATGGGGCTAGTTGACGGGTGGCAGGGCGGCGGCGACGGCGACGTGGCTCTGTGAGAGTGAGAAAAGATAAGAAAAGAAAAGAAAAGAAAACCCTTACTTGTGGAAAATAGCGTGGAATGTTGGTGAGAATGATGGCAACGTCGGCGAGTACCGCAGACTAGTTGGCGAATATCCGGGCAACGATAGGTCAAGAGGCGGAGGGTGTGATCATAAAAAGTATCGTGTGTATTTGATGTATGTATGAGCCACCAAACCCGATGATGTTACCCACGTCTTTCATGATCACGGCACAGGCTTCGATGCGAGAGGAGAGGTCAGACAGAGTGGCGAAAGCCGCCACAAGACAAGTCAGGGTCAGCCTGTTGAAGGGCGACAACGCGCATACCAACATAACTAAGGCAAAGGTTAGTAAAAAAAGAAAAAGAAAAATAGAGAAATGGCCACACCTTTGCCAGAGACGAAAGGGCGTGGCCAAGCCAATTGCGCGAGATGGGGGTTGCTTAGTCGTCCGAGCTGAAACGGGATCAGGTGACAAGCCTGACTGACCCCACATCCAAATCTGTGGGCGTTGACTAACGAGGGAGTAGGTGCGGCAGCTAAGTTCGCAGATGCGCGATGCGAAGTCGCATTTTCCGAAGACAAATTTGACGTGACAGTTAGGGCGACAAACGTGGTGACATGGTCAATCTGGGGGAAATTAATTTTTGTACTCGAATACAGCCATGGTCCTCAGTTGAGTTGAAGTGTACAGAAGCGGATCACTCTGAATATGCGCAAAAATCGGCATTCAAGGGATCCATTGGTTGATGTTGGTGGTTGGTGGCAACGTGTGGCTGAGCCTGGCTGGAGATGGCCCCAAAAACAGAAGCCTGGGCCACGGGCCGTGCAAGCGGCCTTCCAAATTTGAAGCCTGAGCCTTGGGCCTTTCCGGGCCGCTCCTCGGCCCAGCCCGATCCAGCTTTTGAATTGCCGGCTTAGGCTGGCTTCCGGCCTATGAGCCGGGCTGGGAAAACACTAGTTCTGAATGAACTGACTGTATTGTACGAATCCTGTGAGTCTTATATACACTTCAGAATATCTATAAATAAGTTTTCTACTGTATCTAATGCCCTAAGGCCACTCAACTGAGTGCAGACGCCATCCGCGCTCTGATTCGTACTAGCGAGGCCACAGCTCACTGCTGTGGCCGAGCCTGTGGCTCAGCGTTGTGGCGCTCGCCAATTACTCGGCTCGCTGGCCACTACACTCGCTCAACACTCCCCCTCGCTTTGTACACCGGTAGAGGTGTTCAGAGCGTTCTTAGACGAATATATTTCGAGTCCAAGTGTGTCCCGAAACTGTGTAAACTTTATGCGACCCAAATTTTTAGTGAACATGTCCGCAGGATTGTCAGCGCCGTTTATGAAGAATAGCTCCACTTGGCGTTGTTGAACCACTTCCCGAATGTAGTGGTAGCGAATGTCTATGTGTTTAATTCTGCGCTCTTGCACAGGATTCGACGCCATGAATATAGAGCCTTGATTGTCACCGCACAGTGGAATCAGTCCCATCTTAATGTCAAGCTCGCTGAGGAGCGCCTTGATCCACACAAGCTGTCGGCTTGTGTCAGACAGGGACATATATTCTGCTTCTGTCGAGGACAGAGCAACTGTGCACTGAGCTCTAGAATTCCAGCTGAAGATTCCATCCGCTAGTTTAACCATGTATCCGGTAGTGGATCTGCGATCCACAGGGTTTGATGCCCAGTCAGAATCCACGCACGCAAACAGTCCCTTATTAGAGTGGCCACTGTATATTAGTGCATAGTCTGCGGTGCCAGCAAGGTAGCTGTTACGTTCCTTCCGGACGTCTGCCAGGTCACGTGACCTCGTCGCCTGTTCGCTTCGTCCAAGGGAATTCGCCGTCCAAGGACCCAAGTCAATCGTCGAATAATAGAAGTCGGCGGGGATATAGCACGACTTATAGCGGAACGCGTAGTGGCGATAACTCCAGCCAACTAGCAAAGATGACAAAGGAAGGGATGAGACAGTGAGGAATCAAGCTGTTATACGCTCTGTGCCCTAAGAACCAACTCCGGCGAAGGGGAAGGTATTACACAAGATATCAAAGCTAAGGACTCTAACGCGTCCAAAGCCCTCTACTTATACTACAGAGGGGGAGCTTTCAAGCTCAGCCCGAATCCGAAACCCAAATACACAGCCACGAATCCTAATACGAGAAGCCAATGGCGTAAGGCCCTCATGGCATGAGTCAGAGATAAGAGATAAGAGATAAGGGCCTCGAGGCGCCCCACATCCAAGTCCACAGCCGGATCACATCCGGACTCACAATCACAAGCTAACCCAGGCACAAGCTCATCTGGGCTCTTCCGGATTCTTCTTCGGTGTTCCAAGGCAGGTCACGTGCCGGGGTCACGTGACGGCCGATAAGGGGTCCCTATTCCCAGGGTTCTTGGTAGCGCGTGGACGGGTGAGGGGTGTATGAGCTCACCGCGCGTGCCGTCTGCACGTGATCCGTCTCGTATTCCCATGCTCCGAGCAGGCGTTCGAGCACTGCCGTCGCCGCGCGCACTTCGTTCTCGCGCTGCGGGTCGTAATCGTCGTCTTCCGGGCCGCGTCCCGGCTGCGCCGTGACAGTAGCGGCATATATGCAGTGCACGATTTAAGTGGTCTTGTGAGGGGTTTGCAGCGTGCTGCGCCATCTTAGTTACTGCGAATGCGATGTCTGGGCATGTGCCCAGCATAATATACATAAGAGAACCGATGATCTGCTGGTATTGGGTGCGCAGTGTAGTGTCCACAGCGTCGGTATTCGATAGGGGGTGATATCCCTCAGGCAGTGGTGTCGCTGCGTACTTAGCATTTGTCATTCCAAAGCGCTGCAGCACTTTATTGAGGTAGGCAGTCTGGTCAATACAGATCTTGCCATCCTTCTTTAGTATGCGCATGCGCAGGAACTCGTTTGCTTCGCCGAGGTCACGACATTCCAATTTGCGCATAAAGGCATCTTTTAGTGTGTTTACAAGTGTCTTGTCGCTGCCCATGAAGAGCGCATCATCTACATACACTATGACCACTACTGTAGAGCCTTTGGACGTGTGCACGAACAGGCCAGAGTCTGAGAGGAGGCGTTTACATCCAATGTCACCCATGGATCTGTCCAGCACTCTCCACCATGCCAGAGCTGCTTGTTTGAGTCCATAGAGTGCACACTTAAGGCGCAGTACTTTAGTTTCCTGTCCTTTAAGCTTGAAGCCTTCGGGTTGCTCCATATAGAGCTCCTCGTCCAATTCCCCATAGAGGAAGGCGCTCTTAACGTCTAAGCCAGTGATATACCACTGCTCAAGCGCCGCTAGGGCGAGCATGAGGCGTACTGACTCGAAGCGCACAACTGGAGAGAATATCTCATTGAAGTCGGTGCCTTCTATCTGAGAGAAACCCTTGGCCACAAGACAAGCCTTCTTACGGCCGTCTGTTTTCTGGTCAAAGACCCAACGGTTCTTTATGACCTTTCTCCCTTTTGGGAGATCCACAAGCTCGAAGACGCTGCGCTTGCGAAGTGCCTCTAGCTCTTCGCGGCATGCAGTCTTCCACTCCTTTCTCTGCGCCTCAGGCAGTCGCAGAATGTCTTTATAGGTCCACTCCCGGATGGAAGTGGTGTGCATTATGTGTGAATCGTATGGTACCGCTTTGGCAAGCAGGTAATCAACGAATTGTACTCCCCCTTCCTGGGCTAGCTGTGCCAGGAGTAGGTCTTCGACCTCTACATCACTCGGTAGGGGTGTCAGCGGCGAGTCGTCGCGCTGTGGAGGGCCAGTGCTAGGTCCAGGAACCTGCCTCTGGCGAGTGGTTGAGGGTGGCTGGGAGCGACCCGGCGCATCCCCCACAACATTTCTCCACTGTCGCATCCGCTGAACGTCTCTGTGCTGTTGCACGGGGTGCCTGTCATCCCCATAGATGTTACCAGGTCGTGATGGTACTTTCCTTTCCCGCCCAGAGCGTCTGGGGAGTGGCGGCGGCTGTGGTGTGGCCGCAGGCACATCCTCGTGCTCTGGCACTGGTGCAGGGGAAGGCGAAGTGTGCTCAGGCTGCCTTGGTGGCACCAGACCCTCGTCAGGATCTTGAGACACTTCCATTGGTCTGGAAGGAGGAGGGCAATGTGGGGTGTCCCCATCATCACCGTCGAAAGGAGTAGGCTGTGGTGGTGTACCATGTTGTTCTACCGGCTCTTCCAAGCGGGTAAAGCCACGCTTTCTTGTTGTTTCGCACTTAGGGAACATGTTCTCGTCGAAAAGAGCAGTTGCACCTGTGTACACAGTGTTCTTAGTGAGGCGCATGAACGTATACACCTTGATGCCTTCGGTGTGGCCAATATAGACCATCAGCTCAGACTTAGGCGCGAGTTTGTTCACTCGTCGCTCCTCAGGGATGTGGACATATACCGCACAGCCGAACACTCGAAGATGCGAAACATTTGGGACTGTGCCATGTAGTGCCTCGTAGGGTGTGCGCCACTGTAGGCGTCGCACAGGGGTCCTATTATACACATGCACGGCATGCAGAACCGCGAATTCCCACCAAGACTCAGGGTGACAGGCATCCAGGCGCATGGCCTGTGCCTTGTCCATGCAGGTGCGCATAAAGCGCTCTGCGCGACCATTCTGCTTGGGAGTATATGGTGCGCTCTGCAGGATGCGTATCCCGTTGTCCTTGAGAGTGGTAATAAAGACTTCTGACTTGTATTCGCCACCCGCGTCTGACATCCATTCTTTAACAGTGGTGCCAAACTGATTCTTAACGAGTGCAATGAAGTGTTTCAGTGCGCCTATGGCAGCACCTTTGGTGCGCAGGCACACTACCCAAGCGTACGACGTGAAGTCATCAATGAAGCTAACGAAGTACTTGAATTTATGGTAAGATTCCACTGGGAAACTCTTCAAGTCAGAGTGGATCTTCTCGAAGGGTGCAGAGGCACGCGTCTCAGATGGCAAGTGTGCCTGCGAAGGCATCTTGCCTTGTGCGCATCCAGGGCACACTGGCACTTCCCCAGGGAAGTCCAGGTCCTTCGGGAAGCCCTTAGTATGGTTCCTAGCGTGGTGAAGCACATCCTTGGAGGGATGGCCGAAGCGCTTGTGCATAAGAGTGTAGTCCACTGCATACACAGTGGCATTTGCACTCGCGTCCATAATAACAGATTCTAGCCAGTAGATAGTGTGGCCAGGGAATGTCGGCACACACTGTATGAGTGGTACGGTGGAGTGTTCTCTGCGCAATACCATAGTTTGCGCGTTCCCATAAACGCGCAGGCCTTGCTGCAGGAACTCGCCCACAGAGAGTAATCTCCCTGTGATTTCAGGGATATAGAACACGGGGTAAAGGCGCGTAGTACGCTGCCTAGTGTACCCGTTGTGTGTAACTTCGTGCTTAATGAGAACGGCGCCCTTTCCCTTAATGTGGATTGGCTTTGAGGCCGTCTTCACAAGGATAGGCGTCTCGATATCCTCATAGTCTATGAAGTCTTTCATTGAATAGGTGAAGTGCGAGGATGCACCAGAGTCTAAGAGCCATTTGGCGCTGCCGTCATCCTTTCTCATTCCTTTGCACTTAGCACACTCAGCAGTGTCCATGCCATGTGCGCCACTTTGTGCGCATTTATTTAACGATTCTACACAACCATGTACAGTACTGTACTTAAGCTTCATAGCTAGTTGAGAGATAAGGCGTTCGTGAGTGCTGTGAGGCATCAGGAAGAGGGATGGGACAGACCTGAAATCATTCAGGCCAGCGGCATCGCAGACCATAGCGTTTAGGTCCCAGTCATTGTTTCCGAGACTGACACAGTCATCAGCGGACTGGCGCTGAGTGTCGGGAGAGGGTGAGCGAGTGAGGAAGCCGTTTCCTTCGTCCTCATAGTCAGAGGGCTCGGGGGAAGACCTGCTGCGCTTGGAAACGCGCTGGTCATCGTCAGAGTCCTCTGGATCGAGCGCACAGATGCGCTGCTCAAGAGTCTTGAGGGTGTTGGAAGTGCCCGCTACTCCAATGTCGCGCACAACGTTGCGCGCTTTGTTGAGTGTGGCATACGGTCCTACGGTGGCAGAAGGGTGCCTAGTGTGTCCAGGGACAGTGCGCACAGTCTTGCCACTCGGGGTGAGGTGCGCAACCGAAGCTGAGGTCGGGGAAGGCAGGGCAGCCTTACTGGCAAGATGAGAGTGGTCATGGGTCTCCTGACCTTGCTGCTGCGACTGGGGCTTCTTCCCACCGCGCTTGCCGCACTTCTTCTTGCCTTGGGCATTGCCTTGGCCTTGCCCAGACCGGTGGGTGTTGCCTCCACCATTTCCAGAGCCGCCGCCAGAGCCAGCATCACGCTGCTGTCTGAAGTTAGGGTCGCCACGCTTGCGCTTGACTGCAGAGAGCTTCTGCGCGCTCTGCTGTGGCTTTCCTTTGTTCCTTTCAGTCTCCCACTGTCCCATCACGGCTTCGCGCACATGCTTAAGGTTAAGATTAGCGAGGTCGTAGCTGGTGCAGAGGATGGAGACGAGCATCTCCCACTTGGGTGGGAGCGCAGACAGCAAGATCATCGCCTGGATGATTTCTGGGATCGTTACACCATTAGTAGACAGACGGTGCACCGCAGCCTGCAGCCTGTTAATCTGCGGCAAGGGGTGCTTGTTAGCGTCGATCCTAATAGAAATGGCTTCTTTAAAGTCCTTGAACAGAGTGGTAGGCTGGACGACATCAAAATGAGTCTTGAGGTGGTTCCAGATCGTATCCGCTTTGTTCAGGGAGGCAACTTCTTCCCTAATGGTGGGATTGATGCGCAGAATAAGATTGGCGAGGGCTTTTTGATTGCCACTCTTCCAAGTCTTGTGCACAGCACGCTCGGCATCGGTAGGAGTGGTGGAGAGACCAGGTTCAGTCTCGTCGCCATTGGCATACTCCCACAAGTCCATGGACATAAGGTAGGCTTCCATCGCCTGGGCCCACTCTTGGTAATTAGTGCCATCGAGCACCAGGACCAGAGAAGTGAGGGCATTCGACATAGTAAATTTCTGTAAATGCAAGCCAAGTGTCAGCATCTATGCGACGACTGGGCACACGCAGAAAACATTTGGAACGCTCAGGAAACTCTTAGATTAGTGGCCACCACTAGGGCGCACACTTGGGCATCGTGCAGCCATGTAGGCGCACTGCACGAGGCGTTGCAGCCGTTCAAGGCGCATTGCCTGGCAAGCCAGAGAGCACACAGTGCGCAGCTCAGTTAAGAGTGCGCTGTTGCTGCCATCGAAGGCGCAGACGGTGGCTCAGGGCCCATAACCTGACGAGCAGGCATGGGGAGCAACGGTATGTATTGCGTACTACTTAGCTTACCTGTAAGGATTGTACTTTATGACTATCTAGTTGTTCTGAATGAACTGACTGTATTGTACGAATCCTGTGAGTCTTATATACACTTCAGAATATCTATAAATAAGTTTTCTACTGTATCTAATGCCCTAAGGCCACTCAACTGAGCGCAGACGCCATCCGCGCTCTGATTCGTACTAGCGAGGCCACAGCTCACTGCTGTGGCCAAGCCTGTGGCTCAGCGTTGTGGCGCTCGCCGATTACTCGGCTCGCTGGCCACTACACTCGCTCAACACTCTGTTTCTTTGCGCAGCTCGTAACTTATCCGGCGCTTGGACCATGTGCCGTCGACGATGCGCATCGGCTCGTCGGGCGTGGAAACAATACGGTAGGTGTTACCCTTCCTCAGTCTGGGAGGCTCTTATCCGTAGTACGGATGGAAGTATGTGGTTAACCCTAGCGACGGCCTTGAGGTTAAGGGTCATCCTCGTGCTACGGGCCTGGCGATGCACTTCTCAATCATAAGTAAGTCCCTACCTGATTTTAAGGTGCCCCACCCCACCCTAACCATTAACTGGCGTTTCACATTATCAGTGTAACTGCGGAATTGTAGGGGTTCATCCGCAACTCGTCCTGCATCGTTGTGCTGAAGTGCAGCAGGGCCACTAGGCTATGCAGGCCCCATGGCTATTCGACTTTCCCTCCGCGGTCTTGTGCACAACATCATGGCATTGGGCTCGGCGGCGCAGTCGTTGTCAGCCTCCGTCGCTCAGAATTTTATCACGCCGACGGCACGGACGGACGCGACAGGTAAATCGACCGTGTTTGGAGACAGACGTCATGTGGTCCTTTTTCAGATTGGGATACAGTCACGCCCATGATTCAGAGCTGCGGGCAATTACCCGTGCATATGTGATTAAGGTTAGGTCTAAGTCGTACTCGGAATATCAGTTGCAACTCGCAAGGTTGTGAGGGTGGTCCGATAGGTTCCTGAATCCTGCTGCATGCACTAAATGTATCGCGCTGTCTGGCGTATGAGCTACGGTCTATATTTTGTAGTGCTATGTGGGTGTGTGATCATTGTAATTGTGCTCACGTCGGTTGCCCACACATTGCGGGATGTATCTGCCTTGTTTCACAGAGATTGGATCCTCGTGTTGATCAAATGGTGATCCGGTGATGGTCATTGTGGGTGACCCATCACTGCATCACTGATGCATCACTGCTCCAGCGTTCCAGCACTTTCAACTTTCAACATTTAGTCCACCGACTTACAGCCAAAAGGTGATTGTGTTCTGGAGTGTAGCCCTCAGCTCTCGGATTCGCTTCGTCATCGTGGTGCTCTTTGCTTTTGACTCCAAGTTTTGAATCGATTCTTTGACTTAGTCGGACTGTGGGTAAGGGCTACGGATAGCGTGCTCGGGCGCCGAGGGCTCTAGTGCGGCGGCATTGAACACCGCCATTCTCGTTTAGCTCTATTGTAGCTACGCCCGGTGTTGTAGTACTACAATAGCTCACTCCGGTACAGTATAGAAATGGTTCAAAAAAAAGAAAACACCGCTATGAGCTATGAGCTGAACAGGATTACGTTTAAATTTCACAGAGCCGGAACTGGCCTAAGAGTCAAGATAAGAGTAGCCCCTTCGTCCACAGAGCTCGCTAGCACGACGTTCGTTCTCCGTATTATTGATGGGTACTCAGAGGTTTGTCCAAGGGCTTCGCTCACCATGCTACTAGACTGATTGATCTACTTCTCGCTACTAACCTCCAACTAACCTCCAACATGAATCAGCCATTATCTAGTCTTCCTGCCTATTTTCGGTGAACCGCTCCTATCTATCTGCTTTCCTAGGTATGTTTAGTGCCCCACGAATTGTGAGTACTCACTGTTGATCTTCAATTAGCTGTGGTCCGTTCTCCATACCGAGTGATTCGTCTTCTGGTGCCGCCTCACATATCAGAAAGATTTCTCAGGCTCGTCGCAAGAAACAGAAGAATGTACGTGCTCAAGGTGCGTTTTTTAGCATCCTGTAGCAATCGCGGCGAGTACTGAATGTTATGGCACAGGCAAGAATTATAGACGTGACACGACAATCAACATGCTCCCAGACAATATCTTGCTTGAAATATTTGACTTTTGTCAAGAGAGCGGCATTATGGACTCCATTGACTGTGTATGGGGATGGAACTTTCTTGTGCACATATGTCGAAGATGGCGACAGATCGTATTTGACTCACCACTGCGTCTCAATCTCAGAATTTCCTGCACATACGGAACTCCCGTCAGGAAGAATCTTGATATCTGGCCAACCATTCCCATCGTTATGAATTACGCGAATCACAATCACTGGACAGGCGTCCCGCCTAGCGATGAAGACAATGTCGTTGCTGCACTCGAGCACCCCGGTCGTGTATTCTATCTCGGGCTCAGCGTAACGGGTTCGCAGTTGGAAAAGACGGCCGCGGTGATGCAGAAGCCATTTCTAGTGTTGAAGGGTCTCTACATCCACTCGTATGGAAATGTACCTATCCTTCCTGCCGAATTCCTGGGAGGATCTGCACCGCGTTTACACCACATCGTTTTATACGGCATTTCCTTTCCGACATTGCCAACACTCCTTTTGTCGGCCAGTGACCTCGTCTTTCTCCAGCTTTTCAATATACCCCCGACCGGTTACTTTTCACCCAAGGCGATGGCTGCTTGTTTGGCCGCATCGCCCAGGCTCAAAAGCATTGTCATTGAATTCCAGTCGGCTACTCCCTGCCCCGATCGAATCAGCCTGCCTCCCACAACACGGACGGTCCTTCCTGCTCTCACCTTCTTTGGGTTCAAGGGTTCCAGCGAGTACCTGGAGGACCTCGTCTCCAAGATAGACGGCCCACAACTGGACCGGGTCAGGATAAATTACTTGAATCAGCTCGTTGACTTTCAAGTTCCGCAATTCTCCAAGTTTATCGATCGTTCAGGCCCCAAGTTGACCCAATTCAGGCATGCAGGAGTTACGTTTTACAGCGACTATGTCTCCTTCGAAATGTATCGTCGTGAAATCCGCCCAACTTATGACGGGCGCCCTGCTTGGGTTAGCGTCTTGTGCCGAGGGATCGATTGGCAAGTTTCTCATATGGCCCAGGTGCTCAGCCCTGATTCTGTGACACTCTCAAATGTGCACCACCTCAAGCTCGCCGCCGCCTTCGACACGTATCCCGGGGAATTGGAGGATACGGACGACATTGAGTGGCTGCACCTCCTCCACCGATTCACCGCCGTGCAGACGCTGCACGTATCTCAAGAGATCGCCAGCCACGTTGCTCTTGCACTAGAAGACATCACGGGGGAGATGGTCGCCGAAGTGTTGCCAACTGTTGAGTTGATTTGCTTAGAGGGCCTGCCGGCGTCGTCTGTCGAGAATTTCGTTACCGCCCGCCGGCTCTCTGGTCGCCCTTTAACCGTCGTCGACAGAGAAACGGAATTTGATGAAAGACTCAAGTCCTATCTCACCAATTAGAAGAAAATTCCATTCCAGTTGCGTACTCTATAGCCTGGTGTTTTGCGACCTAACGATTCCAATCATTGACTCACTTTCTAACGCATTTAGGAGACGCCCAAACGTGCATACGTAAATTGCTTTTTCGACTATATTTGCCATTTGTCACGATATGTACTTCTATACGAATTGTACAATGAGCTTGTTGTGATGTGTCTCGGACTAAGGATCCTACGCGAGGTGCTTGGCTGGCCGTCAATGACAGCGCGGCGCGCATTACTCGGGGCTCATCGTCGAAATGGAGTATCGTCCCTGCAGAGCAAATCCTGGCCTCATCCATTGTCATTATAGAACTGCCATCACTCACTGTCTGCAACCATTTCTTGAGTGAACAGGTCATCCGAATGAAAAATAGTGTAGCGAACGTTGCGACAAAAAAAAAATTGGATAAAGGGAACCACACCCTTATATGAGCTGTAGTAAAGGTGGTGTGAGTGCAAACCCACACAATTGTTTATGGCAGACGTCTCAAGACTGCAGACTCGACGTGTACTGTCTGTGGAAAGAGATGGAACCCTCTCAGATTTCCAGGACGTATTGCTCTGCCACCGCGTCCGCTTTCGCCGATGATACGATCTGCCCGACGTCCCCTGCATGAGTACGTTACAACACGACCGTCTGCGCATGGAGCAGACAGCCGCCGCGCGTCGCAGCCCTTGCGGGGCGAGCCAACGACGGGCGCGGTGCGCTGAAGACCTGCACGGCGTTCGCCGGAGCGGAAGGAAACCTCGTGCGCTAGTGCGTCGAGCTCCGAGTTGTGCGTGGCGAAGCGGATCGCGTCGGGGGAGAGTCCGATGCCGGCGACCTGGGTGAAGTGCGGAGCGAGAATGAGTGAGAAAAGCTCGGCGCTGCGATAGGCGTCTAGGAGGTGGGTTGGCGCTGGCGGCAGGGTGCTCAGTGGATCCGCGGAAGATGGTGCTGCGAACGTGGGAACCAGACACAGAGACTTTATTCTGGAAAAAGTGCCTGCCTGGTAACAGAATAACAGGTCGCCGATGCACTCCCAGACGGTCGCCTTGTGATCTGCGATATACACGTAACTGTCTTTGACTCCGGTGGCCGTAGGGGAATTGGCGCCTAGAACCCGAACGAATCGCCAAGTGGGAGACACCTGAATATCGCTGTGTGTTACCAGATTGGGACATTTTTGCGAGTCGCTTACTTTGGCTTTCCATGGGAACATGACCGTGTGGTGAGGAGACGTTGCGCGGGCGGTATTATAATGGGATCCGGCGCGAAGACACAGGGAGAGGTGAAGAGAGAAAAAAAACGCGTTGCATTATCGGTCGACAGGGTATGTGAGGTAGCAGCAAAGGAGGCATGTACGTGGAAGCGTGTGATTAAGTAGATACGTGGTAGAGACCGGGCGGAAGCACGAAGTGCTTCTTGATCGAAAAACGGTGTCCGAGGCGAGATCGCGACCGGGCGGGTGGGACGACCCGAGACGTGCCGACGAGCGAGGGGCACTAAAACATGCCATTTCATCGACCCTTTGGCGTTTTGCGAAAGGAAAGGGAGTGGTGGGCGGGCGAAAATAAAAAGACACGGTTCTATGAACCGGCTTGGACAGAGGAAGAGCACGAGCACGTGCCGCCCTGTCCGCTTGCGCAAAGACTACTATACTGTAAGTACGCGTCACCGCCGTCACCAGAGAGACCGATTTGTTCTATATTCCGCTTCAACACCTTCACTGTGAGAACAGCCATTCACTTTCCCCGCTGCACTTATACTTACTCGGTCCAAGCCAGGGGTCATTGGTCAACGACGGACCAACGACGTGCGAGTCGGTGCGACACACTTTCGCATGACCCGCGTTTTATGACTGAACACGGTGGGCTTGTAGTGTGACAAAATCCTGTGTTTTTCTGTCCTCCGTTCTAGTCAGATCCGCTCCTCTTCACATAAATTACAACTTCCCTGCCGTCGCTTCCGCTCCAGGAATTACCGTCCGGGCTGCGTTTGTTGGCTGTCCACGGTGAATCCACGACCGGCGAAGTGGCGCTCTACCAGCTTGGCCTAATGGGCATCCCGATCACGAACCTGAAAACAAACTGCGCCGCTGGGAGCGCTCGTCTAGGCGGGCAACGAGAGCTTCGCGCTCGCTTTCGGCTTCGAGCGTACTATGGCGCCCGGCGCGCTCTATACTAAGACCGCGTTCCCCGACTGCCCCAACCCCATGCGCCCGCTCTTCGCCGCCGTGGAGCGCGTCTCTCCCGGCGCGATGCACGGGCCGCCGATGCTGGGGACGCTCGGGTAGCTTGTTTCAGGAAGTACGGAGGAGGGGTGGGGCATCTGGCGAAGATAGGTGAGTTTGGTGTTTCGTGCCTTGTTTTGTGCGCGTGTGATGGAGGGTCGTACTTGGCGGCGATGGACCGTAAGCATTCGGTCAACAAACCGTATGCGCAGTTCCAGGCACGGTACGACGAGACGGCGGCGCTTGCCTCCCCCCAGATATCGAACGAGCTCACTAAGTATGTGAGCAGTCCAACTCCCATTGCGTCTTATATCCCCACTTCCCGCTCCCTCATGATTTGTTGATTAGCTGCACAGGATGGAGCCTGCAGGCCGTATAGTTGCAAACAAGGCTTCTGTCACGCCAACAATTGAAAGGCTCGAGAACTAGCGTTTCGAACTCGTTGCAATGTGGCTCTCAACGGACCACACTGATGCGTTCGCGTGATGCAGCGCAATGGATACTGTCGGTTATGGGACGACGCGAGGTCATGCCCCCAGACTGTCCTCACTTTGTCAGTGCAACTGCGGGAGTGTAAGGCCTGATCCGCGACCTGTCTGGCGTTGTTGGACAGCAGGGGCCGGACCTATGCAGGTATTCGACCTGCCCAACGTGCGGGGGACGCATGGCCTTGTGCATAACATCCAATCAACATCAGAGACGGCGGCGCAGGCGGGTGACCGGGCCTATCATCTGTTATTGCAGTCCTCTGGGCTGCCCCTATATTCCTAGCGCGCTCGCTCACATTCACCAGCGAATCTCCCTGCCTTGTTCAAATCACATCTCTATTGCGGTGGCGTCATCCACGCATTCCCTGAGTCCCAGGGCACGATGCAAACACGCATACTCCCAATGCAGCGCTCCGCAGCAGCAGAACAGGATTGCGACTCATAGGGGTACTAGTATAACAGCGGCACCGTAGTACTCAGTTCATTACTTGCATTATTGATGGGCACTGAGAGGTTCGTTCAGTCTTCGCTTGCCATAAAGAAATACTCCTGATTATCCCCAATCAGTCATTGTCTGCCGAGTTTTGCTGAAGCTCGTCCATCGGCTTTCCCAGGTGTGCCCAGCGCTCACCGACGCTCACCAATTGACTGAGTACACACTGCTGAGTGCTGATATTTCTCAAGGTCGTTGCAAGAATAAAACAAATGTCCGCGCTCACGGTGCATCCTTCAGTCACCCATAGTTACCGCGGGAAGTACTGACTTTGTGTGGCACAGGTGAGAGTTGAACAATCGGCACGCTCCCAGATAATGTCTTGCTTCAGATACTGTACTGTATGCCAATGATGGCGACAAACCATATTTGCGTCACCACAGTCTCGATCTCCCTGTACATCTGAAACCCCTGTTACTAGGGAGCGTTTCCTGTCATTATTAATTATCGCTCTTCCGGGAGCAGAGGGACAAGGCAACTTCGCCGCTGCATCCGAACACCCCGACCATGTATGATGATGCAGGAACCATATCCGGTGCTGAAACGTCTTCGGGGATATCCTCTGAGGATGGAAGTGCGCCTGCCTACCGAATTCTTGGGAAGACGTTTATGGGCCATCTATTTCTTCTTCGGCATCTCCTTTCCCGGGCCGGCACTCCTAACACTTCTTTGTCCACCGGTAGCCTTGTCGGGCTCCAGCTTCGCTATTTAGACCCGACTGGTTACATATCACCCGAGGCGATGGTCGCTTCTTTGGTTGCACTGCCCATGACCCAAGTGCTCAGCCACTTTTCTGTTTCACTCTCTACTATTGTCCGTTTCAAGCTCGAGGACCAGCTCAAGGAACATCATCAATGGGAGGGTTCGGATGGCGTTGAATAACGTTGAATGGTTGCACCTCCTTCGCCAATCCTCTACCGCGCAGACGCTGCACGTATCCAGGTTCCCGCAGGCACGTTACCCCTGCACCGGAAGACATGACGGGCTAGATGGCTGCCGAAGCCTTGATTTACTTAGTAGGCCATCAAGCATCACCGCATCATCCATCATCCATTGAGAAGTTCGTCCCTGCCCGCCGGCTCTCTGATCACCCTGTAACCGTCGTCGACACTGAAACAAAGTTTGATGAAAGAGTCAAGTCCTCCGTTAGCAAATAAGAGAATGTCCCATACCAGTGTTCTAAAGCAGTCCTAATCATCCCTCTGTTGCATTCAAGAGACGACCATGCGTGCAGGCCGAAATATACATATATTGCTTTTAGACTACACTGGCCACGATACGTACAACCATACGAACAGACTTGTTGTGATGGGTCTTGGACCACGCGAGAAGTTTGGTCGGCCGTTAATGACATTAATGACACCGCGCATTACTTCATCAAGCTTCATCTGCGAAACCGGTACCTGTCAAAGCTGTCAGGGACCGGTCCAGACCGGTCCTCGACAGCTTTTGACACCCTCCACTTTTACAGATGCTTGGGACAATGGCCTAAGATCGTTCGTCGTCGGAATGATGGCATCGCGCTCGTAGAGCATATTCTTGCCTCATTCGGTCATCATCATAGCACCGCCACCACTTCCTGTCGCAAAATCCATCTCTTGCATAGGCAGTCAAATAAGAAACCGTAGTGGCGATCGTTGCAACGAAACAAAATTCGGATACTAGGATTCGGACCCCGAGCCACTGCGGTCAGGACAAGCCCTTGAAAAGCAGCAATGTTGACGTTGCACCATACCCGATGATAGTCGACTACGAGCGCGGTACGCCAAAAGACCTGTGGAGCGTCGCCGGCACGGAAGGAGGCCTTGCGCGCAAGTCTGTTGGGCTCCGCGTTGTGCGTGTCGAGTCGGCGGAGACTTCAAGTTTGATACCGTCAACCCTGGTGAAGTGCGACGAGGGTGAGCACGAAACGTGCGGCACCATAGGCGTCTAACGTGGCAGTGGTGGCAGAGTGCCCAACAGATCTGCGGAAGCGGAGTGGGCGGAGATGGCGTTGCGAACGTACGAGATGGAGGTGGCGAGGACCTGGTAACCGAAGAGCAGGTTGCCAACACGTTCTCGGATAGTCGCTTTATGATCTCAGGCTGTGGTGCAGACACTCGGGCGTGATTGTCTTCGCATGGTGGCGTCCATTGAATATTGCAACCCGATATCTCGATCGAGTCGCTGACGCCATATACATAACTCCGTCTGTGATACCAATCCAGCCAAATACTGGGGTGGCGGTGTATATTCGATACGAAATTTGTGATCTGGGCCATCTGGCTATGCTGCATACCAATTTCCGGTCCAGTTCAAGTTGAAGCGAGTCTTCAGCGCTTCAGCCGCCGATGCCGCGCGCATGATGCATGATCGATGCATGATCTTCGAAGTCGCCGGCGCGGAGTTAACAGGAAGAACCTTGGGAAGAACGCCACTCTCAGCATCACTCCCAACATGAAAGCGGCGGGGTGGAGCATCCAGGTGAGTTTTGTGTCCGGTGCTGCTTATTCGAGTATGGTTGATGCGTGAGGTGCACTTAGTGGCGAAGAACCATAGGCCCTCTGTCAACAACTTGTCTGCGCAGTTCCAGGTAGTACGACGAGGCGGCGGACCTTGCCTCCTCGCAGATCTCGATCGAACGAGCTTGCCAAGTACTAGATGTGCAGCCCAATCCCAATTTTTGTTGCGTATTGACATCCCTCTCTCGCCCATTGTGCTTATTTCCGCTACTTTTCCCTGCTGAACAGGATGGAGCTGCATGCTGTATAGTCGCAAGCGAGGCATTTGTGCATGCCACCAGGCTCGAGAACCAGGTTACTGGGCTGTCGAACTCGTCGCGACGGTGATCGCAACGGACTTCGCCAATGTATTTGCGGGACGCAGCGCGATGGATACTATTGGTTATCCGGTTATGGGACGACGCGACGTCTGGCAGACAAGATTTTCGCTCAGGCAGGCACGAGCAGGGGTCATGTCGGGGTTGTCGAGCTGCACGGCCGTTTTGCTGCCAACGACAAGGCTAACGAGGCACGCACTGAGTTTACGTGTTTGAACCGCACACAGAGTATGAGGCCGACACTCTTCTTTGCGCAGCTCGTAACTTAGCCAGCACTTGTACTGTGCGCCGTCGACGATGTGCATTGCTCCGTTGAGCGCGGGGACAATACGATGGACACTAGCTTTCTTCTCTGCACGCTTCGGTTTACGAGATTTCGGTCGGTAGCACGGAAGGAAGTACATGGTCAACCCGAGCGATGGACAGGCTAAGCCGGCTAAGGGTCATCCTCTTGGTGCTATGGGCCTTGCGATGCACTTCACAGTCACAAGTACGCAAATACGTTCCTTGGTACGTTATGAGCATCAAAATGAGCATTGGTAAGTCGGAAAAAAAGCTTTTGCTGGTTTCGCAACCCCAACTGCTAAAGACCATTAAAACAGATGCTTATTTTGGCCTTACAGTATCCTTTTCTGGAATCGAGTCTGAAATGGTTAGGGTACTGTCAAGCAAAATACAATACATGGAAAAATACTTGAATAAATAACGCAGAGAATTAGCACGAAACCCGAGTGAAGTAGGCTTCCGAGATCGTTGTCTTCAGGTTTCCAGAAACCGGGAAAACGTCCAAAACGGTAATGACGAACGTAACTCGAGAAACCTTTTTAGGAAACTTTTTTGGCCCACTGTTGACTCGGACGCTGACCCAGAGGAACTGACGACTGACGACTGACTTTATCGGTGCACCTGCGGTATCATAAGGTTTTAGCCGCGACCTGTCTGGCGTTGTCTGTGCTGAAGTACAGCAGGACGCATGCAAGCGGCCCCAAAGCTATTTGACCTTCCCGATCTGCAGGGAAAGTGGTTCTGCGGTGCAGTCGTCGTCAGCCTCCTCGTCGCCCAGAATATTCCAGAGTTCTATCACACCGATGGCCCGGACGGACGTGACAGATAAATCTCGACACTTTTTTCATGTGTTCTGAGACAGGCATCATTTGGTACTTTTTCAGATTGGGAAATAATCACGCTCATGAGGCTGAGCTTCGGCAGATTACCCGTGCAGATGTGGACAATCCAAGTTGTACTTGGGAGAGCTATGGCAACTCGCAAAGCTGTGAAGGTGGGTGATCTGATCTACTTTCTGAAACATACCCCTGCCTCGTTTGGATGACCTCTAGTGCGGCGGTGTTCAACAACCACCCCACTAGAATTCTGGGCACGTTCCTTGATTCCCAAGAACGAAGCAACCATTGTACTCATTCCGCAGCAGTTGAACAGGACCAGGTTTCAGGTTTCATAGAACTGGAACAAGCATAAGAGTAGCTCCTTCGTCCACAGAGCCTACCAGTGCTGCAGTTCGTTATCCTCATAATCGATGGGCACTCATAGGTTGGTCCAAGGCCTTCCTTTACCATGTTACTAGACTGATCGGCCGATTTCTCGCCGCCAATCTCCAACTTGAATCAGCCATTATCTAGTCTTTCAGCCCAGTTTTGGTGAACCGGTCCTATCGATCTGCCTTCCCAGGTGTGTTCAGTGCCCACTTAGCGACTGAGTACTCGTTACTAATCTTCAATTAGCGGTGGTCCGTTCTCCATCCCAGGCGATTCGTCCTCTGGTGCTACCTCACATCATATCGGAGAGATTTCTCTGGGTCGTCGCAAGAAACAGAAGAGCCTATGCGCTCAAGGTGCGTCCTTTAGCACCCTGTGGCAATCGCAGCAAATACTGAGTTTTTGTTGCACAGGCGAGAGTCATACTAGATACGAGACGACGATCGACATGCTTCCTGACAATGTCTTGCTTCAAATATTTGACTCTTGTCGAGAGAGATCCAAGTTTTTAGACGCCATTCACTTCGTATGGGACTGGCACTTCCTTGTGCACGTATGTCGAAGATGGCGACGAATCACATTTGAGTCGCCACAACGTCTCAATCTCCGAATTCTCTGCACGGACGGAACTCCCGTCAGGAAGAACCTGGGTATCTGGCCGGCCCTCCCTATCGTTATCGATTATCACAACGCATTGACATATCCCAAGAGCAGCATGACGCCTGACGATGAAGACGATATCGTTGCTGCACTCGAGCACCCCGATCGAGTATCTTATCTCGGGCTCAACGTAACGGGCTCGCAATTGGACAAGATGGCCGCCGTGATGCAGGAGCCATTTTCGGTGCTTACATGTCTCGTCGTCATTTCAAGGGATGGAAATGCACCAGTCCTTCCCACCGAATTCTTGGGGGGATCTGCACCGTGTTTACAGTACATCGTTTTAAACGGCATTCCTTTTCCTGCATTGCCAACGCTTCTTTTGTCGGCTAGTGACCTTGTCTGGCTCCACCTTCTCAAAGTGCCCGCGACCGGTTACTTTTCACCCAAGGCGATGGTTGCATGTTTGGCCGTATTGCCCAGGCTCGAACGTTTTATCATTGCATTCCAATTGGCTACTTCACGTCCTGATCGAATCAGTCCGCCTCCCATAACACGGACTGTCCTTCCTGCTCTCACCTTCTTTGGGTTCAAGGGTGCTAGCGAGTACCTGGAGGATCTCATCGCCCAGATTGACAGTCCTCAACTAGACCAGATCAGGATAGATTACTTGAATCAGTCCGTTGACATTCAAGTTGCACAGCTCTCCGAGTTTGTCGATCGTTCAGTAGGCCCCAAGTTGACCCAATTCAGGCGTGCTGGAATTACCTTCTCCAGTGACCATGTCTCCTTCGAAATGTATCGTCATGGAATCCGCCCAACTTCTGCTCGGACTAGCATCTTATGCCAAGGGATCGATTGGCAAGTTTCACACATAGCCCAGGTGCTCAGCCATGTTTCTGGGACACTCTCTAATGTTGTCCATCTCAAGCTCGCCGCCGTCGACACCTATCCCGAGCAATTGGAGGATACGGACGACATTGAGTGGCCACACCTCCTCCGCCGTTTCACCGCCGTGAAAACGTTGTACGTATCTCAGGAGATCGCCAGACACGTTGCTCTTGCATTAGAAGCTATCACTGGGGAGACGGTCACCGAAGTGTTGTCGTCCCTTGACTTGATTTGCTTAGTGGGCCAGCCGGCGTCGTCTGTCGAGAAGTTCATTACTACCCGCCGGCTCTCTGGTTTCCCTTTAACCATCGTCAACACAGAAACGGAGTTTGCTGAAAGACTCAAGCTGCTCAAGTCCTATGTCACCAAATAGGAGACTGTCCCGTTCCAGTTGCGTACTCAATAGCCTGGTGTTTCACGATCCAACGATTTTAATCATTCCTCTGATGCATTTAGGAGACGACTATACGCAGATGAGTGTATACATCGCTTTCAACTACATTTGTTACGACATGTACATCCGTACCATTTTAACAACGAACTTGAATACCGTAAATAGCAGCATGGCACAAGCAGACTCTACACCTGAATACCTCTGAATATGCGGGATCTGGTTGGGCCTGGGTACATGAGCCCCTTGCACCTCCGGGAAATAGTGCGGGCTTTCGGGTCTGCGGTAGGAGCATTTGTAGGCAGCACGCGGGTTAGAAACGGGTGAAAAGTGTAGGGACTCGGACGCACCTTCCCCTCCCTCTGGTTGGCTGGCCCTCCTTAGCAATCCCATTTCGCCAGAGACCGAGGCAAAAACGCTGGGACCTTTTGAGAATTCGGCGCGAGAAACCCTTCCCCGAGGCGTCCGGGGTACTTGACCGATTTTTCCCGATTACGCCTCATGTGTTTTTTCCCACACCAAGAGGAGGGGTGGGTGTGGGAAATAGTACGTGTCTCTTACGCGTAGGAGAGTAGCTGAAGTTCCAGTGTTGTGCCAGTCGGGGACTACAGTAAGTCGGGGTTAGGCGGTCGCCAAGTCGGATTAGTCGGGTCTGCGACTGAACACGACTAAAGGCGACTAAACTCGAGCACAGTAAGTTACAATTATTTCATAAGGATATCTATAAATGGTACTATTTTCTCGCGACGTTATGTTCTCGTAAACGCTCTCGTAAACGCTTACGTGTGCATCCTTGAGCTGCACCATTGTACACGTGACATTAGTCGTCGACTGACATTCCCAATATAGCAACAGTCGCCATCTTAGTCGTCTCAGTCGAGTAAAGTCGCGACCCGACTATCGACTACCACCGTCGACTGGCACAACACTGAGCTGAACTCCTAGGTGTTCAGTAAGTTACTTTCAGTGCCCACCATTTGACTAGCTACTACCGATCTTCAATTAGCGGCGGTCCGTTCTCCATACCGGGTGACACTGGTGTCACTTCACATACCAGAAATTTTGCCCAGGGTCGTCGCAAGAAACAGAAGAACGTGCGCGCTCAGGTGTGTCCTTTCGCATCCCATGGCTGTAAGTGCACATTCTCTCGAACCTGCCCTTGCGTGTTCCGCTGACTAGTGACCACCCCCCTTATACATACCAACACGCACCTGCTGGCACACGTTCGCAAGCCATTTGTCGACAACTGTCCTTGCTCTCCCCCCCCCCCTAACATGTCACATGACATAACGTAATCACTAATCCAAAAACTCGGAACCAAAATAAAGTTTGGCTCGAAAATTATGTAACTTATCACAAACATAAATATGACATAATTGTCCTGTGTTTTTTTGTCTTTTATTTGTGTGGTGTAAATACAGTACAAACAAAAGTAAATTAAACCCTTGTTTTGCTTTGTTTAATGAAAAGAAAAACATGTTTATTAGTTAATAAAATTACATAACATATGTACTTTTTTTGTCTAAGAGAGGGTGCAAAAGGGGGCCGCGCGCCCTACTCCGCATGCCCTCGCTCGTTATCCTCACCTTCCCATTCGTGAACCGGAAAGGCGGTGCTCTTCCGCTTTGCGCACAGGGGCAGCACGTGTATGCGTGCTACCCCTGTGCGCAAAGCGGAGGGTGGGGCGCCACCAGGTGACAGCGCGCCTCCCATTTGCGCGCCGCCCGGTCACGCACCACCCGACCCGCGCGCCGCCTGGAGCGCATACACGGAGGAGGGGGGGCGCTTCCGCCACGCGGTTGCGTTTCGCCCTTGGACGCGAACCCGCGGGAGAGGGGGAGGGGCTTCCGCGTGGTCGCCCGCTCGCGTTTTTCCCTGGCGCGCGAGCCCGCGGGAGAGGGGAGGGGGTTCCGCGCGGCCGCCCGTTCGCATTTTGCCCTGGCACGCGAACCGGGGAAAGGTGGGGGGCGCTTCCGTGCATCCGCCCGTTCGCGTTTGGCTCTAGCGCGCCCCCCCGGTTCGCTCGCCCCTGTGTTGTGGAGGGGAGACCGCTTCTGTGCGTTCCGATTCGCACGTTGCCCGTGCGCGCGAACGCGGGGGCACACTCCAACCTGGAGCGCGCGCCCGCGTTCGCGCGCGGCCCGTGCGTCCAAACGGGGGCGGGGCGCAGAGGGTGGGGGGCGCGCCCGTTCTCGTCCCCTCGCGTGGACCCCTCGTTTGCGTTTGGCCTCTGCGCGCAAACCGGGGGGGCCGCCGCGCCGCCTCTGGCGTTGCTTGCGCGCGGGGTCCCTGGAAAGAGGGGGAAGGGGGGGGTGCGCGTGCCTTGTCCCACGCCGTCCCGCGTCCTGTTCGCGTGTAAACGAGGGGGCGGGAGGGCAGAGACGGGGGACGTACCGGTCCCGTGCGTCTCGTTTCTGTGCCCGACCCCCCCTTGCGCGCAAACGGGAGCGGCGGCTGCAGTGGCGGGGGCTGTCTCGCGTTCGCGTGCCCTGTTCGCGCGTGAACGAAGGGAGCGGGGGGTGCCTGTCGCGTCCCCGTTGTGCGCAAACGGGGGTGGCGTGTCACTTCCTGCGCAGCCCCCCGTTCGCGAGTCAACGGGGGCGGGCGGTGATCGGGTCTCCTGTTCGACGTGAACGGGGACGGGGACGAAAGGAAGGGGGGAGCATACCTGTCCCGCGCCTCCTTTGCGCGCATACGGGGGGCGCGCTCCCCTTCGTGGGTAAACAGGGGCAGGGGCGGGGGCTTGTCCCGCGCGGTCCCGCGCTTGCGTGTCCTGCGCACGTGTGGGGTAAAGGGGGGCCAAAGGAGGAGGAGGGGGCCGCAAGCCCAAAGGGTGGGGGTACACTGCATGCAACGCGTGGCATTGCTTACCTTATTTGCTTTTGTTTGTACTATATTTACACCACACAAATAAAAGAAGAAAAAAAACAGAGGACGATTATGTCATATTTATGTTTGTGATAAGTTACATAATTTTCGATCCAAAATTTATTCTTGGTTCCGAGTTTTTGGATTGGTGATTACGTTATGTCATGTGACATGTTAGGGGGGGGGGAGAGCTGGGCCAGTTTTTGTCGACGCTGCCCAGAAAAAAGTATTTGTTTTGTTTTGTTTTGTTTTGTTTTGTTTTTTTCGCTGACAACGCACTTACTGCAGCAGCAGCCCCTGCACCAACCATTCGATTCGAGATGCCGTGCGCCCGATGTGCACCAGCTACCCGAGACTACGGCCACCACCGCCGGGAGTCCAAACGCAAGCCGACCGAGCAGCACGGACGCAGTCGTGGCGGGATGTTGGCAGGGAAGGGGGGGCACTCGACCAACGCAGCCGCGAGTCCCAACCACAACGGAGTTGCGGCGGCGTGCTCTGTTCGCCCAAGCGCCCCGGCAGCACCCTGACAGCGACGGTGGCGGAGGGTTGGAGCTCTGCACACCAAAGCGGGTGCACTCCTATATTACCCCATAGAGTCTATCGTATTTCTTGCAATAAATGGGTTTTTTCTGTATGTCAAAAATTGACTGTGGGATGAGAACTGGGATGACTACCAACGGCAAAATTTGACTAAAAATGACTTGAAATGACTGTCGGACGACTTGATTTTGATTTCGGCTCAATCTGACTTGACCTGGGCCGGACTATTTCTAGGCCTCATCGATCATTCCACTCTCACTGGCATGACGTGCGGTCGTTACTTCATCTTGGACAGCCATGGTAGCAGAAAGAGAGCGTGTGGTATCATTGATGCCGGTTTACAAAGGTACACTACTTTCTCGTTACCCATTGCAGTCATGGCTGACTCTATTTCTCTGTCCTAGCCCGGTCAGCGACATATGCACTCTCGCACGATTTGCATGTTACCATTCTGCACAGCCGCATAGATGGGCTTGGAAGCTGCGACAAAGGCCTTGATCCAGGTAATGTTCTACCGTCCTACTGTCCCAGTCCGACCTGCGTCCGCTCACGGCAGTCACTTGTCGGCCCAGGGATCAAGTACGATTCCGTCGAGGCCACGTTCGTCGGCTATGTCTACAGCACATCCACGACAGGACAAGCGGCGCTCTACCAGCTCGGCCTGACCGGCATCCCAATCACCAACGTGAACAACAACTGTTCGACAGTGAGCACCGCACTCGTCCACGCCGTGGCGGTCCGCGCAGGCGACGCGCACTGCGCGCTCGCTCTCGGCTTCGAACGCATGGTGCCCGGAGCGCTTGGCACCAAACCTGCATTCCCCAACCGACCCAACCCCATGGGCCCGCTTCTCGGAGTTGCGGAGTGCGCCTCGCCTGACTCGAAGCGGGGGCCGCCGATGCCACGTATATTCGGAGCTGCGGCGACGGAGTATTTCAGGAAATACGGTGGGGTGGAACACCTGGCAAAGATAGGTGAGTTTTGTGTTCGGTACTGTTTTCTTTTGAGGGTGTGTTTGATGCGTGGTGCGCTCAGCGGCGAAGAACCATAAGCGCTCTGTCAACAACCCATATGCGCGGTGCTGGGTGGGGTACGACGAGGCGGCGGTCCTCACCTCCCCGCAAATCTCGAACGGGCTCGCCAGGTTCATGTGCAGCCCAACCACCGTTGCGTATTAACATCTGTGGCTCCTTCTGCGTTATGCTAACTATTCGCTTCTCTTCCCTGCTGAAAAGTACGGAGCTGCGTGCTGTATTCTCGCAAACGAGGCATTCGTGCACGCCAACAGACTCGAAAACCAGGCTTTATCGTAACGGGGCTGGCAACCGACTATCTTGACGCGTTCGCGGGACGAAGCGCGATAGATACCGTTGGTTATGGGATGACACGACATCTGGCAGACAAGATTTTCGCTCAGGCAGGCGCGAGCTGGGATGATGTCGGGGTTGTCGAACTACACGACTGTTTTGCTGCTAACGAGGTATGCGCCGAGTTCACATTGGTTTGAAATATTGAACTGCACGTGCAGATGGAGCTGACACTTTCTATGCCCAGCTCGTAACTTACCCGGCACTTGGACTGTACGCCGTCGACGGTGCGCATCGGTTCGTCGAGCATGGGGACAATACGGTATGCGTTACCCTTCTTCTCCGCACGCCTCCGTTTACGAGACTTTGGTCGGTAGTACGGAGGGAAGTATGTGGTCAACCCGAGCGGTGGACGCGAGGCTAAGGGTCACCCTCTTGGTGCTACGGGCCTGGCAATGCACTTCTCGGTCACAAGTACGTCCCTACTGGCTTTAAGACGCCCCACCCCACCCTGACCATTAACTGACGCCTCGCATTGTCAGTGCAACTCCGGAATTGTAAGGTTTTGTTATATCCGCTACCTGTCTGGCATTATTTGGGCTAATGTACAGAAGGGGCTGGGCCTATGCAAGCCCCAGGACTATTCGACCTACTCGACGCGCGGGGGAAGTATGGCCTTGTGCACAACATCGGGCTTGGCGGCGCAGTCGTCGTCAGCCTCCTCCGTCGTCCAGAATTTTACCACGCCGACGGCCGAGACGGACGCGACAGGTAAATCCCGACATTTTTTTCCCGCGTTTTGAGACAGACGTCATCTTGTCCTATTTTAATTATAGATTGGGATATAATCACGCTCATGAAATGCGAACAATTTCCCGTGCAGATGTGGACAAAGTCAGATCCAAGTCGCACTCGGAAGGGCTATTGCAACTTACAAAGTTGTGACGGTGGTCCCATCGATTTTTTGGAACGTCTATGTTATTGCTACGTGCGCTTGAGGTACTGTACCACGCTGTATGGTGTATGAGCTACTGTCCGTAGTTTGTCGTGCTATGTGGGTATGTAATCGTGCTCACATCGTCTGCCCAGGAACTACTTTCCTAGAAATAGGATCTATGTCATCGTGCCAGTGGTACTCTTTGCTTGAGTCGATTCTTTTGACTCAGTCAGACTGTGGATGAGGCTACGCCTCGTACAACTGGGAGGCCACGGATACCATGTGGAGGGGCGTGGGGCCTTCAGTGCGGCGGTGTTGAACACCGCCACCATTGCACTGCATTCTGCAGCAGCTGAACAGGATTACGTTTCATTGGGCTGGAAAGCATACTAAGAGTAGCTCCTCGTCGACAGAGCTTACTACATAGCACTGTAGTTCATTAACGTTCATTACCCGTGTTATCGATGGGCACTCAGAGGTTTGTCCAGGCCTTCGTTTTCCATATTCCTAGACTGATTGACCGACTTCTCGCTGCTAATCTCCGACTTGAATTAGCCATTATCAAGTCTTCCTGCCCAGTTTCGGTGAACTGTTCCTATCGATCAGCTTTCCCAGGTATGTTCAGTGCCTGCTCATTGACTAAGTACTCACTGCTGATCCCCAGTGGGAAGTCCATATATCGGGGTCGATTAATTTAGATTATCTGAGATGCTATCTACCCAAATCGAATGTTTGATAAAATGTGAAGTATACTAGATCAAATTCAATCTTCTATGTTTTTTTCTATTGCTAGTGATTAGTGCTATGACAGGAATACACTCACTGGGTGGTAAATTTCACTCGGAATTAATTGAATAGAAATCGCTCCAGATCTATGATAATCGACACATTCGATTGCATTTCGATTTACAACAATAGTAATACAATTTTTATTTACTTCACTATAACAAAACGATTGTTATCGATGCTGCGTGGAGCCCATATCCACCAAGAATGCCCACGAATGCCAAAGAGACTATGGCCATGCTGCAATCAAGAACTGGTCAACGCAGCGTTTCCTTTGTTCGCCGCCACATTTGCCTTCCTCTGGTACAAGGGGATTGTTATTAGGGCAATACAATGGATAACATGCAGTCCATGGAAACTCACCGTGGCACCGTGCCCAATGTACATCTGTTTCTTGAAGGGCTTTGCGTGTATTAGTGGTGGTGTTGTATTGAAGAATGGTTCACGTACCTCCTTTTCGGCGTCCGATAGGGCCTTGTAGTATGCGTCAAAGTGAGTGGCGGTACCTTGGCCTCCTGGCTGGAGCTGGTTCCAGTGCCGCATGCAGATGTTCCTGGAGTTGTGATCACTGTTATTATGACGAAAATAGTGTTGTCAGCACATACCTGATTGAGTTTGTCTGTGTTGGTATAGCTGGCGCACCCGAGGACTTTTGTTTTTTAGTCGGAGCCAGAGGTGGCACATTGTTGCTGCTCTTCCATTTCTTGCTGGCATTGGCATTGGCGTCCTCGGGTCCCAGATTCATCGGACATGTGTCGGTAGTAGGTAGTATTGTGCCATTGATGTCACTACACTGGTGTTAGTGCTTGCTGACGTGGTGTGTGGGCATCTGTATGTACACGGGATCATTCTGGCTGGGGGGAGTCGGCCCTGCATCACTTGGGGTCATTGCAGCAGCGTCGAGCATCGGCCTTGGGTTTGCGTCGTTCCTGTGTATCCCACCTGTGTCGGGTTGGCTCGGTTCGCCCATGGCATCTATGTTGCCTATATCAACTGGGGCGGGGGAGGGGGCAGGAGCAACTGTCGTTGGGTCCAGGCCTCTTCCTTCGATGGTAGGAGTTGGTGGCTGTTTGAGGTTTAACCACGTTAGTAGGCTGTTGCCGCGTCTTTCATGGGTGGGATTAACACTCACCTGGCCCAGTGCCACGTCTGATGGGGAGCTGTTGGGAGTGCGTGTGGCATTTGCGTCCGGAGCATTGGTCAGGGATGTGGCGTCGTCAGTTGGCCGCATGCTGCTGGTGGTTGGGGATGTGTGCAGAGGTGACCCTTGTGGGTCTGAGTGTGGATCTACACAATGTGGGGTCAGTGATTGTAGACAGGGATAGTTGGGGAGTACCATGAAGGGTGCTTGGAGTTGATGGGCTTGGTACAGGTGCACTGTGCGGTGTGTAAGTTGTGCGGAGAAAGTCAATGGATGTGATGTTACAATGGGTCCGCTATCACCGATGCAGGGGTAGTAAACAGACTTGTAGATGGACTTGGCATCTGTATACTGATGGTTACAACGGAGAGAATAAGTATGGGTGTTCTCCACATACTGGGTGTACAACTGCAGAGACTTGGTTGTCGTTGTTGCCATCTGTGTCAATGTCCTTATCTTCCAGGTCCAACTCAATGAGATCAAGGTCATCGAGTGTGCATGTGGCCTTTGGTTTCACCTCTCGAACACTGTGGATTGCAGCCCAGCCTGAATATGACTTGATCGACCATTGTCGTAGCTTCCATTTGCCACCTTTGCAAAGTAACAGGAACTGAAACTCGGGGTAAGTGACCATGCAACACCAGAAGAAGTCCCAGGCGATCTTGGTCATTTGACCGAAGGTTGGGGGGGCGAGACCGACGTTGTTGAGCTCCCACCATATCATCCTGGCCTTCTGACTTAAAAGCATGAGATCTTTGCGACTAACAAGGGTGCCATCGTGGTATTCAAGGTAGAAGTGGCAATGATTGGTGCCAGTTGTTGCGGACTTGGGAGGGTGTCCATGCTTCCACTTCGTTATTACCAAGTTCACTTCACCGTTTGTTTCACCCTTATTTTCTTGCTTCGTGCGATGCCTGGCTTTGATCCTAAACTCATGTATGTCCCAATAGAAGACATCTGGGTGATCTTCTTGTTCCTGGAGCGTCAGGTTCAGTGGGGGATTTGAAAGCGAAAATACGCGACAAGTGCCCTTGCTCTGGACTGACACCGTCTGCTGCGAGTCCGAGTCCTTTGTGATCGATCCATTGATTATTTCCCTAGGTCGAGTACTGTATGTCAGGACATGAAGACCAAACACGGGTACAACTAACACTTACTGATATGTTTCATTATGTTCCTTGAGCAGTTCGACTTCTTTCTTCAGTTCAGAGTTTGCCTCATGCAGTGTGAAGATCTTTTCTTTTTGTTTCATCGAATTGTATTGTAGTCGCACACAAAATCCATTTTGTTCGAGCATTTGCTCAGATGTGGCTGCTATCACATTCAGTCTCTCCGTGCCCCGGTGGGATCCAGTAGTCTGTATACACATGTCAAATTGCCATCAATATGTCCTGATTTGGCTTACATGGCCTCCATATGTCCCTGGTGGGGTAACAACCCCTTCTCCGGTGCCATCGGGTTGGTATTGACTGTACTGGGTTGGGAACTGGGACGGGAAGTCTATGTGCACTGTGGGGCTTCAGGGAAAGAAAAAAAAAGGAAAGGAAAGGAGAGAGAGGGATGAATTCCACAATGAAAGAAATTGACCAATTATTGGGGAGGTTGGGGCGACTTCTAAAACGATCGACTTACGCATTCTCGTTTACAGTCTACTGTACTAGCCAGCAGCATGTCCTCCCCAGAATCCCCTGATGATGACATCCCCCTCGCCAAAAATCTCAGAGCCAGGGTGCTATATGAAGCAACCCTGCAGGAGTTACTGGATGCAAGGAGTTATGTCGTTACTCAGTTGCTTCGAGAATGCAATGATCTCCTTGACAAACAGTATGCCAATTGTCTGATATGTTCATTTGTCAAATCACTCAATTATATATATATTTGTGAAGAAGCAAACTCACTGGGAAGGAGATCAACTACTCTCCTATGAACTTCCTCCATCCCCCCCCTCCCTTGCTCCCATATCTTGCTACAGGTTCGGGACATATCCTCCAATGTCGTACCAGCTGTCCCTTGCTCGTGCGGTTCCCCAAGGATGTAAGAGAGTGTTCTGATACTTGTGGAATGTGACTCACGTATCCTTAGCAGTGCCACTTTGACATGGGCACACAGATGGTCGAGTCGGATGCACTGGCATCCGACATGACCCTTGTTGATATTGGGCTGGCCACAGAAACTCAGAACAAAGATCAAACCAGCAACAAGCGCCCTCGTACAGAGTTGGGTGTGGAGCAGGATTCAGTGGAACGTGGATTGAAGCACAAATTGTAAAGTCAGGGTTTCTAAGAAAGAAGCAGAAAGATGAAGCATGTAGAGTACAAGCCAGTACAGTATAACCTGAAATGTGAATAACCATCAGCGATACCGGGAAGCTGTGCCGTTGCAACTAAAGTGAGATGCGAATGGGCGGTCTGTACGACAAGTGGGCCGTTGAATGGAGAATACAAGGGAGTGCTAAGGGCGGCATAGGGTCGACACGAAGGGTATCTCGGTGTCGGCAGGTACAACGGCAGTGATTCTTCTTACTTAGATGAACTTTGGACTTGACTGAATTTGATGGAGCTCTTGCTAGGCACGCAGAGAAACAGAGGCGAAAGTAGCTCTCATTAAGAGTCAAGAATATGACATTGTGTACATTCAGCCAGTATATGACATGTCGGGGACTAAGTCAAAGGTTCGTAGAGCGAGAAAGGATATGTGGAATGGGGACAGTGGGAGGAAGACATGGGTGTGGGTACAAGGGTGTAACTGGACACGCGTAGCATAGACAAGGGGCGACGGCATGGACAGAGTGTAGCCTGGAAATGGCAAGCTATAAAATGAAAAGCTAGTGAACATGAGCATATGAAATTGATGACCAACAGGGTCGAGATAGTGCAACACACGATATCATAACCCTCCTGTATGTCTGAAATCAGGTGCATGGCCAACAAGATGTTGCAGGTTCCCCTTGAACACCCCATCACTCTATATAACATAGACGGGACCCTCAATGAAGCCGGTAGTATCACCCATAAAGTCAGACTTACTCTACAAGTTGGCCCTATGATGAACAGTACACATGTAGGACATACTCACAGTGACAAAGTAGACTGTGGTGAGATATGAGGGTGGTACTTGAAGCAGCAACAGAGATAGTCAAGCAAGTGAAGCAGATGGAAGTCTGGCACACAACAGATGAGAACTGGTGTGGTGCCAGAGCATACATGGTACTCTACTTATACTGCTACAGGGAGTGACGCTAGTAACACAGGTCACAGTAAATACAAGGCACATTGTTCTACATAGAGACAAAAGGAATGTACTGTTCTGGAGAACAAGGCGTATAGAACAATAAGAGTCCAGACTATGATATCATAGTGACATCACAATAAAGATAAGAGAACAAAGGGAAGTACAAAGACAATAGTACAAGGACGGTCTAGAGAAGTCCATGATGTCATGTACATGTGATGTCATAGATAACAATACACAAGAAGTCCGAGATTGTAAAGATCATACTAATCTAATCTACATGTCCTGTATATCTAATCTAAAGCAGTCCATTATCTGTGTGTCCATACGAGCCGCTAAGTGCGCGCAGGTCACTTATCAACACCCTAGTGAGGATAGTCATGACTTCTTAGTCACTTCACTAGGCCCAGAGAACGTCATATTGGGACTACCCTGGCTCAGACTATGGAACCCCAACATAGATTGGCAGGAAGGTACAATGCGTCTCAACTCCACCGCTGAACCAGCACAACCAGAGCTTGAGATAGAGGTGACACGCATTATGGCAAACCGGATGGAATGCCGCCATCTCCTTGTGGAGAAAGTGTTAGACACGGCCCAAGACGAAGTTTTCTGCCTGCCAGGCTTCACATATTCTCAGCAAATCGCAGAGAAAGCTACAGCTGCCAAACCCAAGAAAACCTTCGAAGAAATGGTGCCAAAACACTATAGAGACTTCGCAAAAGTATTCTCTGAGGAAGAATCCCAGAGGCTCCCCGAGCATCAACCGTGGGATCACACCATAGACTTAGAACCAGATGCAGTCAAGCACTGGAAAGTCAAGTCATATCCCATGTCACCAAACAAGCAGACGGAACTAGACAAATTCCTGGAAGAGCACATTTCTAAAGGATACTTGGTCCCATCAAAGTCACCGATGGCCTCACCAGTATTCTTTATAAAGAAGAAAGACGGAAAATTACATCTAGTACAGGATTATAGGCAGCTTAATAAAATCACCATTAAAAACTGCTATCCACTTCCGCTATCCACTTCCGCCGCTGACATCATCAACTGGTTGAAGGGAGCCAAATACTTCACAAAATTCGACATTAGATGGGGCTATCATAATATTTGAATCCAAGCTGGAGACAAATGAAAGGGTGCTATTGTCACCAACCGCGGGTTGTACAAGCCAAAAGTAATGTACTTTGGCATGACAAACAGCCCCGCCACCTTCCAAGCTGTTATGGTTTCGCCTCAGACCGCCCCTCGAGCACCCTACGCAACGACCCCGAACACCATTAGGAGGAGAACCGCCGAAGATGATGCTGACAAACAGGCAGAAATACGAAGACTTGTGGCTACACATGCCCAAACTAGAGCTAAGTCTCCCACGCCACACTACGAACCCGGAAGCGCTCACCGACGAGACCCGGAGTTTTGGGAATAGCGCACGTGACCTTAGCGCCCGCCCGTCACGTGACCCTGGCACGTGACCTGGCTAGAATGCACCAGAAGAGTCCAGATGAGCCTGTGCCTGGACTGGCCTAGAATGCCTCGTGTTTGTGACTCATATCGATTGTGCCTTGATTCTGATGGATTGTATGACTCGTGTTTCCTTATCTCTGACTCGTGCCATGAGTGCCTTATGCCATTGGCTGCTGTTATCTCTGACTCGTTGTGACTCATTCCTAGGATCCGTGTATTAGGGTTTGAGCTGAGCTTCAAAGCTCCTCAGACATGTATAAGTAGAGAGGCTTATGGTCGCTGAAGACCTAAGCTTGACTTCTTGGACTATACCACCCATTGTACTGCCACTCCTAGGCTGTCTGCCAGTTGTGCGCTGTTTGTACCTTGCCTTGGAATATCATCCCTGTTTGTCCTTAGCTGGCCTTGTGGAGTGATCCCTGGCATCCCTTCCTTTCCCGCTTTCCTCTAGTCGTTTGCTGGCTGTCTGCCGCTGCGCCTCTCTTACCTACTTCATCATTGGCTGGTTGTCTATCGCCTTTGATCGTCTACTCCTAGCCCTTGTGTTTATCGCCTTTCACATCCTTTGGGCTATGCTATTACGTCTCACTTGTGAGCTAGTAGCTGAACGTGTACGTGACTTCGACATCCTCTGTGATCGTTAGGTCGCTGTTGTTGCCTAGATCCGCGCTTCTAGAAGAATGTCCGGTGGAACGTTACACAAGCCCTCATGAACGCCATATTCGCCAATCTCATCGCACAAGGAGAAGTTGCAGTCTACATGGATGATGTCACGGTACGTGAAGTGGACGCTTACTATACGGTGATGACTCCCTTAGTAAGTCGTAGTATGTCATGGACTCGAGTATCAGTCAGCGTAGTTGTACAGTATCACATGCCGATGTGGCATGACTCATTCCTAGGACAGCTGTAGTAGGGTTCGAGCTACTTACGCTACTAGTCGTACGGATTCGAGAGGAGCTTTAAAGCGTCCTCATACATGTATAAATAGTGGCTCGATAAGACCAAGATATGCCATCTTGGTCTTCTTCAATCACCACTTTCTCTCCTCATCTCTCACGTGTGCTTTCGCTTGTCTCTTTTGAGCAAGTCGTCTTCATCGATTGCCTAGTGACTTAGATGTCCTAGTGCCGGGATCATCCGTGTCACGTGCTCTGATAGACGCCGTGTGCACGTGTACAAGTCACGTGATTGTGGTTCAGAATATTCGCTAAGTCGTGAACGCCCTTTCGCAGTCCAAGTCAGACTAACGCCAGTGGTGGCATTACATTAAGACCAAGATCCCTCACCGTGGCGTTCACAACCCGAGACCAGTGGAGAAACTTTCAAACCTACTCCCTTGAACGAAGGGGAGACCGCAACGTACCAGTACAATTCCTAGGAGCAGCTAGGTGGAGAGAATACCGAGGGGAAACCGGATACTTCATAGACTTCGCATCGGGACCCACTCGATATAGACCAGTTGAGTTCAACTTCGACAACCTTTGCTGGGTGGAGATTACGTGGAACCCCATAGACAATCGGTTCGACGTAGTACGACCAGCAGGCAGGAATTTCAACTGCGACATCGACGCTAGAGGATTACCTACCAGAGAACAGTGGGGCCGAATCGACGGACAACCAGAGGAAGAACCCAGCACCTCCGAACCCAGAACCCCAGCTCCCTCAGAAACCAGCGGCGACGAAGGAACCTCCAATGGAGGAGACGAATCGGAGATCGAAGAGGTGGTACAGACAGCTGAGTCCCTACACCTGAACGAACCAGAGACAATCCACGTACACGCACCCGCAGAAATGGCTACTGCCACCATAACCCAAGAAGAGCTCGCAACAGAAGAAGTGCGACGTATCACTGAAGAGGCTGAAGCCTACTTACGACCCATCAACCCCGCAACAGGGCACTGCATGACGGTGGATGACGCGGCTATATTCCGTGCAGTAGGCCCCGACCTCCCAGATCCACCACCAGGAGCCGGCGAACCCGTCCCACCGAGGAGACCTGGAGGCGGATTTGGCCAAGGACCACCAAACCCACCAAGAGGGGGAGGACCTCCGCACTTCAGCGGAGGAGGAGGCAACCCCTTCGGAGGAGGACCACCACCCCCGCCAGGAGGACCGCCACCAGCAGGACCCCCTGTAGGCCCACCTCATGGAGCAGAGAGATTGGCTGGAGAAACTCCAAGCATCTTCGATGGCAACCGCAAAGAGTACGAGTCATTCCTTACTCAATGGCACATTTACTGGGGACAAAATGTAGAAGTGCCGATCATGACCAATGTCTATCGATGATGCCTACTTTTCCTAGGCTTTATCAAAGGACCTCAAGTAGCGAACTGGACGCTTGGGTTCCTGCAATGGCTCAACAACGAACTTCGCCACGGACGAAGCAGATACGACGAATACCTGTGGGACACACTGACCGCCGGGTTCACGGATCGGTTCTCAAACGTACTTGAGCAAGAGGAGGCACAAGCGACCCTAGCCAGAGGTTTCAAGATGATCAGAGATGACATTGACTCGTACGTCACCAATTTCGAACAGCTAGCACGGAAGGCTGATTATCGCCTCAACGACTGCCAAACCCTGGACCGCTTCACGGCGGGACTACCCAAGGCCCTGTTCACCAAAATCTACGAGTTAGACGACCCACAAAGCTTCAACGAATGGAAAGATGCAGCCATACGCCAGCAAAAGCAATACATCCACCTGCGCGCCCGACTCAATCTCACCAGTACACCACCCTGAGGGCCACCCGCACGCCAAAATCAACCACGCGGATATGCCCCGTCCTGGGGACCACCTCGCTACCCCCCACCACGATACGACCCAAACGCAATGGACACGTTGGCAGATAGGACCTGTGCCAGACTCGCCATGGTGGGAGATCCCAAACCACCATTCCCACCGCGTGGAGGGCCAGGACAAGCAAGAGGAAATGGACCATGCAGGGAAGTCATTTGCTACAACTGTAACAACCCCGGCCACTTCTCACGAGACTGTACACGCCCCAGGAAACAGAGACAACAGTATCAACCACGTGCTAGCACGAGCCGTAGCACGGAAACAAACTACTATAGTCAGGAACCCGTGATCGCCAGACGCGCAGATGCCACGGCCGAAGAACAGGCAAAAGGATGGATGGATACTATACGGGGAGCGAGTGACGAGGTAAAAGACCTCATATTCAAAGACCTATGGACCCAAGAGGGTTTTCAGGACGCCTAAACCCATCGGCCTGGGTGAGGGCAGTTAATTGTAACTCTGTAATCATGACTCGCTATCGTTCGCTTCGAATTCCAGTCTCGATTCGTACAAGTTACTCCATGGCCGACATAAAAGGGCTCGTCGATTCAGGAGCCACCGACAATTTCATAAAACCAGCATTCGCCAGACGCATGGGCCTCGGATTACAAATCCTTGAGCGACCCAAAAAGATATGGAACATAGATAACACCGAAAATAAAGCTGGGTCCATCACTCATTTCGTCGATTTGGACGTCCAAACAAATGGAATTAACCGAGTTATGAGATTCCTGGTCACCAACATCCGAAATGAAGAGATCGTACTCGGATACCCTTGGCTAGCCACCTATGAACCAACCATCAACTGGGCTCATGCCACTATCCATGAAGACATGCTCCCAGTGGTACTCCGATCAATCAACCCTACGGAGTTACAAACCACAATCGCCAACGCGGTAACACAAGAGGAAGCGGAAGACATAGTACAAGCACTAGAGGATGAGTGCCAGATACGTACTACCGCTACTGAACTCGCTATCACCGCCCACCAGCACACAGTGGCAGCAGTCATACCCGAACCATACCAGCGCTTCGCCAAGATCTTCAGCGAAGAAGCGTCTCATCAATTTCCACCCTCACGACCATGGGACCACGCTATCGACTTCAAACCAGGGACACCGGCTAGTATCGACTGTAAAGTTTACCCCATGTCGCAAGACGAGGACGAACAACTCCGCAAATGGCTCGATGAACAACTCAAAATGGGCTACATACGACCTTCGAAATCACCATACGCGTCGTCCTTTTTCTTTATCAAGAAAAAGGACGGTAAATTACGACCCATACAAGATTACTGAAAGATTAACGCGTGTACCGTGCGTAACCAATACCCACTACCGCTCATGGCAGAGCTTATTAACGATCTGGGAAATGGACACATCTACACCAAACTCGATGTACGATGGGGATACAACAACATACGAGTTAAAGAAGGCGACGAACCTAAAGCTGCGTTCAAAACCAAATACAGACTCTACGAACCTCTCGTCATGTACTTCGGACTCACTAACTCGCCGGCAACTTTCCAGAATATGATGAACGACATCCTAGGGGATGTCATCCTCTTCCACCAGTCACACAGAACCATCATTCGAGTGTACATGGACGACATTGGCATCGCTACCACGGAAGAAGCGGGTTTACAAACCCACATTGAAGCCGTTAGCGCCGTACTTCAAGTGGTCCTCGACCACGACCTCTACTTCAAACCCGAGAAATGCCTATTCCACCAACCGCGAATGGATTACCTGGGGGTAATCCTTGAAAAGGGGGTAACTCACATGGACCCCGTAAAAATTTCTGGCATATGCGATTGGCCGCGCCCCACAAAGGTACGCGACATACGCTCCTTCCTTGGCTTCTGCAATTTTTACCACCTCTTCATTCGCGGGTTTGCAACATATGCACGAGCACTCAATAAACTCACGCGCAAAGACACCGAATGGACGTGGGGCAACAACGAAGAAAAGGCCTTTCAAACCCTCAAAAACCTCGTTACCAGTGAACCAGTACTCGCACACCCCACCCTGACAGACCAGTTTGAACTCGAGGTGGACGCATCGGGATATGCAGTGGGAGCGGTCCTCCTACAGAAAAAGAAGGACGGAAAGCGACACCCTATCGGATACTTCTCAGCCACGCTGAATGAGGCCGAACGTAACTACGACATCTACGACCTAGAACTTCTAGCCATCGTCAAGGCACTGAGGCACTGGAGGCCATTCCTAGCAGGATCCCCACACAAAATCAAGATTTTCTCGGACCACCTTAACCTGACGCACTGGAAGTCCCCCCAAAAGATAAGTCGCCGCGTAGCCCAAGAAGTCCTAGAACTCATGGAATACAACTTCGAGATCCACCACATTAAAGGGACCAACAACGGCCGCGTGGATGCCCAATCCAGACAACCAGACTACGACCGAGGGGAAAACGACAACGAAGGAGTCACCGTACTACCGGAGAAAGTCTTTGTTTGGAGCCTAACCACACAGACCCCGGAAACACTCGAACAAGACGAAAACACCCTACGACCCTGGGTAGACCCCCACAAGCTCAAGAAAGTCGACGGAATCTGGTACCGACAGGGCACGCGAGTAGTCACCGGTGGACAAGACGCCATACGCACCATCATCGCCAACCACCACAACCCCCCAGTGTACAGCCATCCGGGGATCAAGCGCACCGCCCGAATCATCGAGCGAAGTCACTGGTGGCCACACATGTTGAAGCACGTCACCGAATACGTTCAAGGATGCGCAGAGTGCCAATGCCACAAAGTCAATAACCGACCCACGAAAGCATCCCTAGTTCCCATCACACCCGTGACCGACGCTAAACCCTTCGAAGTCATAGCTCTCGATTTCATCACTAAACTACCCACGTCCCAAGGACATGACTCGATCCTCACGGTGATCGACCATGACTGCACCAAGGCATCCATATTCATCCCCTGCGTCAAAGAAATAACGGCAGAAGAGACCGCAGCACTGTACGTCACTCATGTATTTCGACGATTCGGATTACCGGCAAAGATCATTAGTGACCGAGACCCGCGATTCGCATCAAAGTTCACCCGCGAGCTATGCCGGATCTTGGGGATCTACCAGAACATTTCCACGGCTTATCATCCCCGAACGGATGGACAATCGGAACGCACCAATCAATGGCTAGAACAATATCTGAGGTTCTGGACTAATGAGCGCCAAGATAACTGGACGCGATTCCTACCAATGGCAGAGTTCGCGCATAACAGCTGGCCGCACGAGGCAACAAGGAAGTCCCCATTTTCACTTATGATGGGGTATGACCCGCGCGCTGATTGGATCAATAAGCCGTCTGCTATTCCCCAAGTACTCACGTGACTTCAACAATTCCGAGAAGCGCGGAAAGAAGCTCAGGAGCTTATCTGAAAGGCCCAATCCCTGTGGATTAAACACCGAGATACGCCCAAGTATCAAATAGGCGACCAAGTATGGTTAGAAGGACACCATCTCCGAACCAACCAACCAACAGCAAAACTTGCCGCGCGCCGGCACGGACCCTTCAAGGTCACACGGATATTATCACCTGTCAACTACCAACTTGAACTTCCCACACAGTGGAGTATTCACCCCGTGTTTCACATCGATCTACTCACGCCTTATCGCGAAACACCCCTGCACGGAGAAAATTTCCAGCGCCCACCGCTGGATCTAGTGGATGGCGAAGAAGAATACGAAATTGAACGCGTTCTGGACTCCCGGCGATTCGGCAGAAGCAAGAAGCTCCAATACCTCGTGAAATGGAAGGGGTACCCAGACTCGGAGAATCAGTGGGTCAACAAGGATGATGTCTTCGCTGACGAAGCTCTAGCGGAATACAAACGGAGTTCGAAAGCTCACAGAATCTATATAAGCGAGGCCGACGACGCTAAGTCTACCCCATCTCCCCACACTGGATTCTTCACTCAACCAGAAATGTCTCTTCCCTCTACCACCGCGTCCACCATTGTCGCTCCCTTCATCGGGGAGTCCCTCACCTACCAAGAGCTCAACGACGCCCTCAAGGACATCGTCCCTGTTGAGGACGTTGACAACCCCAACGCCCCCGAAACCTTCTGGCTCCTCAGCCACGATGGCCAGCGGCTCAACTCCGCGCCATACAGCGAGGCCCAAGTGCGTAGGCTTCGTGACACTCTCAGAGACAGTCAGTCTACCTCTCCTCGACCTCTCCCGGTACGAATCGAATACCGGGTCGAAGCGGAAGAAGAGTCCGGCAACTCGACGATGGGAGGAGTGGAGGTTCACGGCGGAGATGTGGAAGCTCGAGCAATGGTCGATGGCAGCGACAAGGAGAACGAGGATCCTCGAGAAGAGGAAACTCTTCGACGCGATGATGCACGCGCGATCCAGGAACAACCCGAGTGAGAGTTGAAAGAGTGGTACCCAGCTGAGCACGCTTCCATTATCCAGTCCACCGACTCTGATCACCCCAACGAAACCCCCTACACATGCGACACTATCGGTCGCCCCCTTTACCGAGGTGATATCGTCCACGACGACACGCCCATATCCCACCATCTCTCCATCCTCCACCGCCGCCTCACCGACTCCCGCTTCGCCCCTCACGGTTACGTACACAACTGGGGGGAGAAGTTCGTACACTTCCCCATCACCGACTCCCGCGGCATCACTACCCAAGCCCCATACGTCCAGGTCATCATGAACCCGGACCCCATCGTTCTCGCTCTCGCGTCGGACAGTGACAAGACGTTCTCCAAGCCACTGTACGCCGAGCCCCAAGTCCGAGAGCGGGGCAAACCCCACTACACCCCGGAGGAGACGTACTCCCTCATCCGGGGTCACGCGAACCAACATCGCCTCGACACCGCGGTCAACGCCCTGCACGATGTGAGGCTTAAAGCTGAGTTGCATCGTTACCGCGAATACAGGCACGAGGCTGAAAGAGTCGAACAGCGACTCCATGCACTGGCCCAAGCGTTGGGGGGCATTCAAGGGGAGCTCGCTCGCAGCAAATTCAGGCTGGAGATGGCGGACATTCACAATCGAGTTGAGTTGGTTCAGGAGGGTTGGCTCGGGGGTATCGGACCCATTCGGCGCTGGGGTCGTCGCGGCTGAAAAGGGGGTGATGTCACGGTACGCGAAGTGGACTCTTACTATACGGTGATGACTCCCTTAGTAAGTCATAGTATGTCATGGACTCGAGTATCAGTCAGTGTAGTTGTACAGTATCACATGCCAATGTGGCATGACTCATTCCTAGGACAGCTGTAGTAGGGTTCGAGCTACTTACGCTACTAGTCGTACAGATTTGAGAGGAGCTTTAAAGCGTCCTCATACATGTATAAATAGTGGCTCAATAAGACCAAGATACGCCATCTTGGTCTTCTTCAATCACCACTTTCTCTCCTCATCTCTCACACGTGCTTTCGCTTGTCTCTTTTGAGCAAGTCATCTTCATCGATTGCCTAGTGACTTAGACGTCCTAGTGCCAGGATCATCCGTGTCACGTGCTCTGATAGACGCCGTGTGCACGTGTACAAGTCACGTGATTGTGGTTCAGAATATTCGCTAAGTCGTGAACGCCCTTTCGCAGTCCAAGTCGGACTAACGCCAGTGGTGGCGTTACAATGACATTCTCATCTACAGCCAAGACTTAGAGCACCACTGTCGCACAGTTCGCGAAGTGCTCAAGCGTCTCCAAGACTACGACTTGTATCTAAAACCAGAGAAATGTGATTTTGAGAAACGTGAAATGGAGTATTTAGGGATGATTATCTGTCCTGGAGAAGTGCAGATGGACCCTGGCAAGGTCTCTGCAGTAAAGGAGTGGCCTACACCCACGATGCTCAAAGAGGTCAGAGCTTTCATCGGGTTCGCCAACTTCTATCATAGATTCATTAAGGACTTCGCGGCTATTGCCCGACCCTTACATGACCTCATGAAGAAGGATACTCCATGGCACTGGCATTCTGAACAGCAGGAAGCCTTTGACAAGCTAAAGGAGTGTTTCATACAAGAACCTATTCTAAAGGTGTACGACCCAAACCTCCCCACGCGAGTCGAGACTGATGCTTCACGATTTGCTACTGGTGGGATACTCACTCAAAAGTACCCAGATGGTCTCTGGCATCCAGTTGCTTTCCGCTCAGAGTCAATGAGCAAAGAAGAGCACAACTATGAGATTTATGACAGAGAAATGCTCAGCTTAATCCACACCTTAGAGGACTGGAGACACTTCCTTGAAGGCATCTCCTTTGAAGTGATCACCGACCATAAGAACATGGAATGGTGGGCAAGCATGAAAGACTTAAATCGCCAGCAAGCACGCTGGGCGTTATATTTAAGCCACTTCGCCTTTAAGATCACTTACAAAAAGGGAGATTCTATGCAAGCCAACGCACTTAGTCGATTCTCAAGAGACCATGTCAGGGACAATGAGGATAACCGCCAGGTTCAGGTTCTACAACCTAAGCATTTCCTCAATGCTGCCAAAGCACACTTTCGCCCAGAAATAGATTCCTTAGGCAGCCGCATCAAACTCGTGTCTATTAAGGAAGCTGAAGTTATAGAGGGTCTTAAAAACCTACAAAAGACCGCTCCTAAGGCTCTTACAGACGGAGTTGCGCTGTGGGAAGAAGAAGACAGTTTCGTTTACCATAGAGGAAAGCTCTATGTACCCAAAGACCATGACCTACGTAGGGATGTGGTAAAGTCATGCCACGACAGCACTACTACAGGACACCCGGGTAAGAACGGAACCATCGAGCTAGTTAGTCGCTACTACTGGTGGCCACGCATGGCAGGCTTTATAAGTTCATATGTAGAAGGATGTGATCAATGCCAACGCTATCACAAAGATCTGCACCCCAAAGCTATCATACAGCTGCAAGAAGTACCAGAGGGTCCATGGCAGTTAGTTGGAATCGATCTCATCGGTCCACTGCCTATGTCATGAGGAAAGGACATGATCCTCAACATAGTGGATCACTACACAAAACAGATCCATCTATTTCCTGTGACCTCTCAAATTACAGCTGATGGGGTAGCATCCATCTACTTTGAACAAGTCTTCCCCTTGCACAGGATCCCTCACAAAGTTATCAGTGATAGGGGACCCCAGTTTGCTGCAAGGAGCATGTGGGCACTTTACAAGCGACTTGGAATAGATGCAGGTCTTACCACAGCCTATCACCCTCAAGCTAATGGACAGGTAGAGCGCAAAAACCAAGAAGTAGAAGTCTATCTGCGCTTGTTCATTAGTAAGAGACAGGATGATTGGGCAGACCTGCTCCCTACAGCGGAATTCGTAGTCAACAGTAGACTCAACTCAGCCACGGGTCACACACCCTTTGAGCTACTATACGGCTATACGCCTGACTTCACAATTCCCGCTGGTAGGCCTACTGGTATTCCAACGCTCAACAAGCATCTTCAACACTTAGTTTCCTCAAGAAAGGACGCAGAGGCAGCTCTATGCCTAAGTAAAAGATGAATGCAGACGGACGTTGAACAAAGACATAAGCCATACATCTTCAATGTTGGGGATAAAGTCTGGTTGCAAGCCAAGCAGATAAAGATACATCAGCAGTCGTCCAAACTGGGACCTAAGCAACTAGGCCCATTTGAAGTCACTAAAGTTTTAAGTGACGTTGACTACAAGCTTGCACTCCCCCCTGCATTACGGATCCATGATGTATTTCATGTAGATCGCCTCTCTCCTTATAAAGGAAATGAAGTTAATGGGCTCTTGCCACCTCCACCCAAACCTGTTACAGTCAAAGGGGAAGAAGAGTATGAAGTGGACCATATAAGAGATAGCAAACTCTTTGGTCGTACTCTTAAGTACCTAGTTCACTGGAAAGGTTACGGTGAAGGCGAGGATACTTGGGAGCCTGCTAAAAACCTAGCGCACGCCCCGGATAAAGTACAGGAATTCCATTCCTCCAATCCAGGGGCACCTAGAAAAATAGCTGCTCTCATTTACACGTCCTTGCCTTGGCAACCTTCTCATATGTACACAGAGGCCAACACGGATGTCGACCCTTAAAGGAGGGGGGTGATGTCATGGACGTGTATTATTTTCCTTATTTTTCTGTATTTATATGGATTTATACAAGGAAGGTATAAAGGGCTGAAGTACAGAGACTTCAAGTTAGTCACAAGGGTTTGCCACCCATGTGCACGTGATTGTGGGGCTTAGGTCCCTTATATGTATAAGAGTTCTGATTGGTAGATAAGGACAGAAGGTTATGGAAGGTTCTGGAAGGATCTAGAACATGCTTAGTAGTTTACGCTTACTCACTGTATTAGGTTTTACTCAGCAAAGAAGAGCCGCTCGTAAGCGCTATGACAAGTGCATCAGTCAGCACAATAGATAGCACTATTAATAGACACAACGCATCAGCTCCTGAGTCATGGAGTCTTACTATACACTTAATAACAGTGTTCAGACTCAGTTTGTACTCAGCCGCAGTAGTGTATATAAGCTTCCCTGTAGCGTCCTGAGTGGAACCAACTTGTCCTCTTGGTTCTCCACTCAGCGTGCCACAGCATGATACCTTGCAGTTAAAGTCTTGCAAAAGACTTATAAGTTCTGTGCTCTCTGCTGTGACTGTATGTCTAGTGCGTGACTTGTCTCTGTGCTAAGTTGAGTGTGCCCACCTTACAGTTCACAACTTACTCTACACTTGACTTGGTGTAGCGCAGCAGTTGCACCACTACACTAAGGCCACTCAACTGAGCACAGACACTGTCCACGCTCTGATTTGTACTAGTGAGGCCACAGCTCACTGCTGTGGCCGAGCCTGTGGCTCAGCATTGTGGCGCTTGCCGATTACTTGGCTCGCTGGCCACTACACTCGCTCAACACTCCCCCTCGCTTTGTACACCGGTAGAGGTGTTCAGAGCATTCTTAGACGAATATATTTCAAGTCCAAGTGTGCCCCGAAACTGTGTGAACTTTATGTGACCCAAATTCTTAGTGAACATGTCCGCAGGATTGTCAGTGCTGTTTATGAAGAATAGCTCCACTTGGCATTGCTGAACCACTTCCTGAATGTAGTGGTAGCGAATGTCTATGTGTTTAATTCTGTGCTCTTGCACAGGATTTGACGCCATGAATATAGAGCCTTGATTGTCGCCGCACAATGGAATTGGTCCCATCTTAATGTCAAGCTTGCGGACGTGTGCATGAACAGGCCAGAGTCTGAGAGGAGGCATTTACATCCAATGTCACCCATGGATCTGTCCAGCGCTCTCCACCACGCCAGAGCTGCTTGTTTGAGTCCATAGAGTGCACACTTAAGGCGCAGTACTTTAGTTTCCTGTCCTTTAAGCTTGAAGCCTTCGGGTTGCTCCATATAGAGCTCCTCATCCAATTCCCCATAGAGGAAGGCGCTCTTAACATCTAAGCCAGTGATATACCACTGCTCAAGCGCCACTAGGGCGAGCATGAGGCATACTGACTCGAAGCACACAACTGGAGAGAATATCTCATTGAAGTCGGTGCCTTCTATCTGAGAGAAACCCTTGGCCACAAGACGAACCTTCTTATGGCTGTCTGCTTTCTGGTCAAAGACCCAATGGTTCTTTATGACCTTTCTCCCCTTTGGGAGATCCACAAGCTCGAAGATGCTGCGCTTGTGAAGTGCCTCTAGCTCTTCGTGGCATGCAGTCTTCCACTCCTTTCTCTGTGCCTCAGGCAGTTGCAGAATGTCTTTATAGGTCCACTCCCAGATGGAAGTGGTGTGCATTATGTGTGAATCGTATGGTACCGCTTTGGCAAGCAGGTAATCAACGAATTGTACTCCCCCTTCCTGGGCTAGCTGTGCCAGGAGTAGGTCTTCGACCTCTACATCACTTGGTAGGGGTGTCAGCAGTGAGTCGTCGTGCTGTGGAGGGCCAGTGCTAGGTCCAGGAACCTGCCTCTGGCGAGTGATTGAGGGTGGCTGGGAGCGACCTGGCGCATCCCCCACAATATCTCTCCACTGTCGCATCCGCTGAACATCTCTGTGCTGTTGCACAGGGTGCCTGTCATTCCCATAGACGTTACCAGGTCGTGATGGTACTTTCCTTTCCCACCCAGAGCGTCTGGGGAGTGGCGGTGGCTGTGGTGTGGCCACAGGCACATCCTCATGCTCTGGCACTGGTGCAGGGGAAGGCGAAGTGTGCTCAGGCTGCCGTGGTGGTGCCAGACCCTCATCAGGATCTTGAGACACTTCCATTGGTCTGGAAGGAGGAGGGCGATGTGGGGTGTCCCCATTATCACCATCGAAAGGAGTAGGCTGTGGTGGTGTACGATGTTGCGCTACTGGCTCTTCCAAGTGGGTAAAGCCACGCTTTCTAGTTGTTTCGCACTTAGGGAACATGTTCTCATCGAAAAGAGCAGTTGCACCTGTGTACACAGTGTTCTTAGTGAGGCGCATGAACATATATGCCTTGATGCCTTCGGTGTGGCCAATATAGACCATCAGCTCAGACTTAGGTGCGAGTTTGTTCACTCGTTGCTCCTCAGGGATGTGGACATATGCCGCACAGCCGAACACTCGAAGATGCGAAACATTTGGGACTGTGCCATGTAGTGCCTCGTAGGGTGTGCGCCACTGTAGGTGTCGCACAGGGGTCCTATTATACACATGCACGGCATGCAGAACTGTGAATTCCCACCAAGACTCAGGGAGACAGGCATCCAGGCACATGGCCTGTGCCTTGTCCATGCAGGCGTGCATAAAGCGCTCTGCACAACCATTCTGTTTAGGAGTGTATGGTGCACTCTGCAGGATGCGTATCCTGTTGTCCTTGAGAGTGGTAATGAAGACTTCTGACTTGTATTCACCACCCACATCTGACATCCACTCTTTAACAGTGGTGCCAAACTGATTTTTAACGAGTGCAATGAAGTGTTTAAGTGCACCTATGGCAGCACCTTTGGTGCGCAGGCACACTACCCAAGCATACGACGTGAAGTCATCAATGAAGCTAACGAAGTACTTGAATTTATGGTAAGATTCTACTGGGAAACTCTTCAAATCAGAGTGGATCTTCTTGAAGGGTGCAGAGGCATGCGTCTCAGATGGCAAGTGTGCCTGCAAAGGCATCTTGCCTTGCGCGCATCCAGGGCACACTGGCACTTCCCCAGGGAAGTCCAGGTCCTTCGGAAAGCCCTTAGTATGGTTCCTAGTGTGGTGAAGCACATCCTTGGAGGGATGGCCGAAGCGCTTGTGCATAAGAGTGTAGTCCACTGCATACACAGTGGCATTCACACTCGCATCTGCGATAACAGATTCTAGCCAGTAGATAGTGTGGCCAGGGAATGTCAGCACACACTGTATGAGTGGTACGGTGGAGTGTTCTCTGCGCAATACCATAGTTTGCACGTTCCCATAAACGTGCAGGCCTTGCTGCAGGAACTCGCCCACAGAGAGTAATCTCCCTGTGATTTCAGGGATATAGAACACGGGGTAAAGGCACGTAGTACGCTGCCTAGTGTACCTGTTGTGTGTAACTTCATGCTTGATGAGAACAGTGCCCTTTCCCTTAATGTGGATTGGCTTTGAGGCCGTCTTCACAAGGATAGGCATCTTGATATCCTCATAGTCTATGAAGTCTTTCAAGGAATAGGTGAAGTGCGAGGATGCACCAGAGTCTAAGAGCCATTTGGCACTGCCATTGTCCTTTCTCATTCCTTTGCACTTAGCACACTCAGCAGTATCCACGCCATGTGTGCCACTTTGTGCGCATTTATTTAACGATTCTACACAACCATGTACAGTACTGTACTTAAGCTTCATAGCTAGTTGAGAGATAAGGCGTTCGTGAGTGCTGTGAGGCATCAGGAAGAGGGATGGGACAGACCTGAAATCATTCAGGCCAGTGGCATCACAGACCATAGCGTTTAGGTCCCAGTCATCGTTTCTGAGACTGACACAGTCATCAGTGGACTGGTGCTGAGTGTCGGGAGAGGGTGAGCGAGTGAGGAAGCCGTCTCCTTCATCCTCATAGTCAGAGGGCTCAGGGGAAGACTTGCTGTGCTTGGAAATGCGCTGGTCATTGTCTGAGTCCTCTGGATCAAGCGCAGCGATGCACTGCTCGAGAGTCTTGAGGGTATTGGAGGTGCCAGCCACTCCAATGTCGCACACAACATTGCGCGCCTTGTTGAGTGTGGCATACGGTCCTACGGTGGCAGAAGGGTGCCTGGTGTGTCCAGAGACAGTGCGCACAGTCTTGCCACTCGGGACGAGGTGCATGACTGAAGCTGAGGTCAGGGAAGGCAAGGCAGCCTTACTGGCAAGATGAGAGTGGTCATGGGTCTCTTGACCTTGCTGCTGCAACTGGGACTTCTTCCCACCACGCTTGCCACACTTCTTCTTGCCTTGGGCGTTGCCTTGGCCTTGCCCAGACTGCTGGGTGTTGCTGCCACCACTCCCAGAGCTGCTGCCAGTGCCAGCATCTTGCTGCTGTCTGTAGTTTGGGTTGCTGCGCTTGCGCTTCACTGCAGAGAGCTTCTGCGCACTCTGCTGTGGCTTCCCTTTGTTCCTCTCAGTCTCCCACTGTCCCATGACGGCTTCGCACACATGCTTAAGGTTGAGATTAGCGAGGTCGTAGCTGGTGCAGAGGATGGAGACGAGCATCTCCCACTTGGGTGGGAGCGCAGACAGCAAGATCATGGCCTGGATGATCTCTGGGATGGTTACACCATTAGTAGACAGATGGTGCACTGCAGCCTGCAGCCTATTAATCTGCGGCAAGGGGTGCTTGTTAGCATCGATCCTAATAGAAATAGCTTCTTTAAAGTCCTTGAACAGAGTGGTGGGCTGGACAACATTGAAATGAGTCTTGAGGTGGTTCCAGATCGTATCTGCTTTGTTCAGGGAGGCAACTTCTTCCCTAATGGTGGGATTGATGTGCAGAATAAGATTGGCAAGGGCTTTTTGATTGCCACTCTTCCAAGTCTTGTGCACAGCACGCTCAGCATCGGTAGGAGGGGAGGAGAGACCAGGTTCAGTCTCGTCGCCATTGGCATACTCCCACAAGTCCATGGACATAAGGTAGGCTTCCATCGCCTGGGCCCACTCTTGGTAATTAGTGCCATCGAGCACTGGGACCAGAGAAGTGAGTGCGTTCGACATAGTAAATTTCTGTGAAGGCAAGCCGAGTGTCAGCATCTATGCGACGACTGGGCACATGCAGAAAATGTTTGGAACACTCAGGAAACTCTTAGATTAGTGGCTGCCACTAGGGCGCACACTTGGGCATCGTGCAGCCATGTAGGCGCACTGCATGAGGTGTTGCAGCCATTCAAGGCGCATTGCCTGGCAAGCCAGAGAGCACACAGTGCACAGCTCAGTTAAGAGTGCGCTGTCGCTTCCATCAAAGGCACAGACAGTGGCTCAGGGCCCATAACCTGACGAGCAGGCATGGGGAGCAACGGTATATATTGCGTACTACTTAGCTTACCTGTGAGGATTGTACTTTACAACTATTTAGTTGTTCTGAATGAACTGACTGTATTGTACGAATCCTGTGAGTCTTATATACACTTCAGAATATCTATAAATAAGTTTTCTACCATATCTAACGCCCAAAGGCCACTCAACTGAGCGCAGACACTGTCCGCGCTCTGATTCATACTAGCAAGGCCACAGCTCACTGCTGTGGCCAAGCCTGTGGCTCAGCGTTGTGGCGCTTGCCGATTACTTGGCTCGCTGGCCACTACACTCGCTCAACACTTTCCTCCATGCCCAACCATCCCGGACATCGATGCGCTGCCAGGGCTATCCACAGTACTGAAAAGAACCATAGGGACTGAGCAGGGAATCACAGTGTTGAGGGACGCATCAAAGACCCATAGGCCTTCACGTTGGAGTGCTGCAACATGATATAGGGACGGGAACAGGAAGGAATCGATGTCACCAGGTTTATTGGGACCAGGCACAATCGCTGCCGGGATGACGAAGGCTTTCTTGTAGCAAATGTCTGGTGGGAGATTGTGTATGACCCATATGAATACCCATGCCTCTGACGGCTGATTGGGACGAAGTTGAGCTCCATCGATAGACAACTGAAGTGTGACATCAGATTTTGCAAAACGTCCTGAACTCCATGCGTCAAGTAGTTCGCATCCGCAAGCAGTATTGTCATAAACAGAAAGCCTTGCTCCGCCAAGTCTTGCTGTCTCAACATTCTCAGCCAGTTTTCGCTCAAGGTAGTGCATCTTCTTGGCGATTTCAGGAGACCCGTAGAATGCCTGGGTGACAGGCCCAATCGGTACAGTAGAGAAGCGCTTCCGTGGCTTATACGAGTCGGGATAGTAACACGTCATATAACACCAGGGACACTTATCAAGTTCACCATATGGCCCAGTATACACGATACAAGAATCTGGACACATGTCATGCTCAAGCAGGAGGACACCAGACAAATGACAGAGGTGTTGCTTTACTTGATCAAAGGACAGGAAACCATCGTTGGGGTTATTGAGAAGCTCAATGGCCCGAGTATTGTCGTAGTGGTCCCAAGACGCAGTAGCATTATTAATGAAATGTCTCAATGACCATAGCAGCAGTGAAGGGTCCAAGAGATCAAGTGCAGGCCCAGGGTTATGTAGATCGTAGAGTTCTTCAGAGTCCATGGTGGTCTCCTCAAGGACAGCCATACGCAACAGATCGATGAAACACTGCATGGTCTGCAAGTCAGGGAGGTGTATCGGGTTCACAGTATCCCCATCATTTTGCTCAAGTGGGTCTGGCTGGATATTTTCTTGAGGGACACAGTCAGTAGACATCAGAGCAGCACTCGAAAGTCCAGCTGCCTCATCATTGGGGTCATCCAGTGGCATAGGGTCACATCCCAGTGTACAAGTCTCATCAGGTGATGTATCTGGAGCAATAGGATCGGACGCCGTGGGAGTAGGGCCAATGTCAGAAGACACTGACACATGAGAAGGCCCAGCTTCCTTGTCATTGGGAACATCCAGTGGTGCTGGATCGTATTCAAGTTCGTTATGAGGCTCAGATGTAGGGGCACAAGGCGGCAAGGGATGGGCAGAACTCTGAGTGTTTTGTCGTTTATGTGCTCTAGATCCCTTTGAGGATATACAATCAGGTGTAATATTATTGGCAACGAGATGGCCATCTAGCATAAATCTCAGTCTACGTTGTTCCACAGGCTTGCGGCTGTCATGGATGCGTATTATTTTCCTTATTTTTCTGTATTTATATGGATTTATATGAGGAAGATATAAAGGGCCAAAGTATAGAAACTTCAAGTTAAGTCACAAGGGTTTGCCACCCATGTGCACATGATCATGGGACTTAGGTCCCTTATACGTCTAAAGAGTTCTGATTGGTAGATAAGGACAGAAGGTTATGGAAGGTCCTGGAAGGATCTAGAACACGCTTAGTAGTTTACGCTTACTTGCTGTCACGGTGCACGAAGTGGACGCTTACTTACGGTGATGACCTCGTTAGTAAGTAGTAATGTGTCATGGACAGTCGTATCAGTCAGCGTAGTTGTAGTATCACGTGCCGATGTGGCATGAGTCATTCCAAGTACAGCGGTAGTAGGGTTCGAGCTATTATCGCCACTCGTAGTAACGGATTCGGGAGGAGCTTTAAAGCTGCCTCGTACGTGTATAAATAGTGGCTCGATAAGACCAAGATAAGCCATCTTGGTCTTCTTCAATCACCACTTCCTTCTCACCTCTTTCACGCGTGCTTCGCTTGCCTCTACGCGCAAGTCGTCTTCATCGATAGCCTAGTGACTTGAGCGTCCTAGTGCTTAGTCATCAAGTGTCACGTGTCCTTACGAAGTACCGTGTACACGTGTTCAAGTCACGTGACTTATCTTCGAGATATTCGCTAAGTCGTGAACGCCCTTTCGCAGTCCAAGTCGGACTAACGCCAGTGGTGGCGTTACATTAAGACCAAGATCCCTCACCGTGGCGTTCACAACTCGAGACCAGTGGAGAAACTTTCAAACATACTCCCTCGAACGAAGGGGAGATCGCAACGTACCAACACAATTCCTAGGAGCAGCTAGGTGGAGAGAATACCGAGGAGAGACTGGTTACTTCGTAGACTTCGCATCGGGACCCACCCGATACCGACCAGTTGAGTTTAACTTCGACAACCTTTGCTGGGTGGAGATTACGTGGAATCCCATAGACAATCGGTTCGACGTAATACGACCCGCAGGCAGGAATTATAACTGCGATATCGACGCCGGAGGACTACCCACGCGAGAACAGTGGGGACGCATCGACGGACAACCAGAGGAAGAACCTAGCACATCCGAACCCAGAACCCCCGCACCATCAGAAACTAGCGGAGACGAAGAGACTTCCAACGCCGGCGACGAATCGGAAATTGAGGAAGTAGTCCAAACAGCTGAGTCCCTTCGCATAAACGAACCCGAAACCATCCACGTACACGCCCCCGCAGTCATGGCTACCGCAACCCTAACACACGAAGAACTAGCCACAGAAGAAGCACGACGCATCACCGAAGAAGCGGAAGCGTACCTACAACCCATCAACCCCGCTACAGGACACCGCATGACGGCTGATGACGCAGCCATATTTCGCGCAGTAGGCCCGGACATACCAGACCCACCACCCGGGGCGGGAGGACCCGTACCACCTAGAAGACCAGGTGGAAACTTCGGTCAAGGCCCGCCAGGAGGAGGCGGAGGAAGACATCCGCAGTTTGGCGGAGGAGGAGGAGGTAACCCGTTCGGAGGAGGACCACCACCCCCTCCAGGAGGACCACCCCACGGGACGGAGAGATTAGTAGGAGAAGTGCCGACCGTCTTTGACGGCAATAGAAAAGAGTACGAGTCCTTCCTCACTCAATGGCACATTTACTGGGGACAAAATGCAGAAGCACCGATTATGCTCAACGTCTATCGACGGTGCCTGCTCTTCCTAGGACTCATCAAAGGACCCCAAGTAGCCAACTGGACTCTTGGATTCCTCCAGTGGCTCAACAACGAGCTGCGTCTCGGAAGAAGCAGATACGACGACTACCTGTGGGACACGCTGACCGCAGGATTCTCAGACCGATTCTCCAATGTCCTCGAACAAGAAGAGGCACAAGCCACGCTGGCCAAAGGATTCAAAATGGTTGGAGACGATATTGATTCGTACGTCACCAACTTCGAACAACTAGCGCGGAAAGCTGATTACCGCCTCAACGACCGCCAAACGATGGACCGATTCACCGCGGGACTACCCAAGGCACTGTTCACCAAAATCTACGAGATGGATGACCCGCAAAACTTCAACGAGTGGAAGGAGGCAGCTATGCGCCGCCAGAAGCAGTATATCCACCTACGCGCACGACTTAATCTCACCAGTGCGCCATCGCGAGGACCACCCCCCACACGCTTGAACCAGCAACGCGGGTACGCCCCACCGTGGGCACCACCTCGATATCCACCTCCACGATATGACCCAAACGCAATGGACACTTCGGCCAATCGAACACGCGCGAGACTCGCCATGGTAGGAGACCCCAATCGAGCACCGTACACTCCTCCATTTCCACCGCGAGGAGGACCGGGACAAAACAGAGGAGGCGGACAACGCCGAGACATGAGGGAAGTTATATGCTACAACTGTAACAACCCGGGTCACTTCTCACGAGACTGCACCCGCCCTAGAAAGCAGAGGCAGCAGTACCAACCGCGCGCCAGTACGAGCCGTGGCGCGGAAACCGACTATTACAGCCAAGAACCCGTAACCGCGAGACGCGCAGAAGCCACAGCCGAAGAACAGGCAAAGGGGTGGATGGACACCATACGAGGGGCTAGCGATGAGGTCAAAGACCTCATATTCAAAGACCTATGGACCCAAGAGGGTTTTCAGGACGCCTAAACCCATCGGCCTGGGTGAGGGCAGTTAATTGTAACTCTGTAATCATGACTCGCTATCGTTCACTTCGAATTCCAGTCTCGATTCGCACCAGTTACTCCATGGCCGACATTAAAGGACTCGTTGATTCGGGTGCCACCGACAACTTCATAAGACCAGCGTTCGCTAAACGCATGGGCCTCGGGCTACAGGCCCTCGAGCGACCCAAAAAAATATGGAACATAGATAATACGGAAAATAAAGCTGGGTCCATCACTCACTTCGTCGACCTAGACGTCCAAACCAACGGAATTAACAAAGTGATGAGATTTCTAGTCACGGACATCGGGAACGAAGATCTAGTCCTCGGATACCCATGGCTAGCCACCTACGAACCAACCATCAGCTGGACTCACGCCACTATCCATGAGGACTCACTCCCAGTAGTACTCCGATCAATCAACCCCACGGAACCCCAAACTACAATAGCGGGCGCGATCACCCAACAGGAAAGGGAAGACATCGTACAAGAACTCGAAGAGGAGTGTCAGATACGTACCACGGCCACTGAACTGGCCATTGCCGCTAATCAGAACACGGTCGCGGCAGTCATACCGGAACCATATCAGCGTTTTGCGAAAATATTCAGCGAAGAAGCATCCCACCGGTTTCCCCCTTCACGAACATGGGATCATGCGATCGACTTCAAACCGGGCACCCCAGCAAGCATCGACTGTAAGGTCTACCCCATGTCGCAAGACGAAGACCAACAACTTCGCAAATGGCTTGACGATCAACTCAAGATGGGCTACATACGACCTTCAAAGTCACCATACGCATCTTCCTTCTTCTTCATTAAAAAGAAGGACGGCAAACTACGACCTGTACAAGACTACCGAAGAATCAACGCGTGCACCGTGCGTAACCAGTACCCATTACCGCTTATGGCCGAGTTGATCAACGACCTGGGAAACGGGCACATTTACACCAAACTCGACGTACGGTGGGGATACAACAACATACGAGTCAAAGAAGGCGACGAACCCAAAGCCGCATTCAAAACCAAATACGGACTCTACGAACCCCTTGTCATGTACTTCGGACTCACCAACTCGCCCGCGACCTTTCAAAATATGATGAACGACATCCTGGGGGACGTCATCCTCTACCACCAGTCACGCGGGACCATCATTCGGGTATATATGGACGACATAGGCATTGCCACCACGGAAGAAGCAGGATTGCAAGCTCACATCGAGGCTGTCAGCGCAGTACTTCAAGTGGCCCTCGACCACGACCTCTACTTCAAACCAGAAAAATGCCTCTTCCACCAACCACGAATGGATTACCTGGGGGTAATCCTTGAAAAGGGGGTAACTCGCATGGACCCCGTAAAAATTTCAGGCATACGCGACTGGCCCCGTCCCACGAAGGTGCGCGACGTACGCTCCTTCCTAGGCTTCTGTAATTTTTACCGTCTCTTCATTCGCGGTTTTGCCACATACGCACGAGCACTCAACAAACTTACGCGCAAGGACACCGAGTGGACGTGGGGTAAAGACGAAGAGAAAGCCTTCCAAACCCTCAAGGACCTCGTCACCAGCGAACCCGTACTCGCACACCCCAGTCTGACAGACCAGTTCGAGCTCGAAGTAGACGCGTCGGGATACGCAGTAGGAGCAGTCCTCCTACAAAAGAAGAAAGACGGAAAGCGACACCCCATTGGTTATTTCTCAGCCACACTGAACGAAGCGGAGCGCAACTATGACATATACGACCTGGAACTTCTCGCTATCGTCAAAGCGCTGCGACACTGGAGACCATTCTTAGCAGGATCCCCGCACAAGATTAAAATCTTCTCAGACCATCTTAACCTGACACACTGGAAATCCCCTCAGAAGATAAGTCGCCGTGTAGCTCGAGAAGTTCTAGAGCTTATGGAGTACGACTTCGAGATCCACCACATCAAGGGAACCAACAACGGTCGCGCGGACGCCCTGTCCAGACGACCAGACTACGACCGGGGAGAAAACGACAACGAAGGGGTCACCGTACTACCGGAGAAAGTCTTCGTTCGGAACCTGACCACACAAACCCCAGAGACACTCGAACAAGACGAAAACATCCTACGGCCATGGGTAGACCCCTACAAGCTCAAGAAAGTCGACGGAATCTGGTACCGGCAGGGCGCGCGAGTAATCACCGGTGGACAAGATACCATACGCACCATCATCGCCAACCATCACAACCCCCCAGTGTACGGCCACCCAGGGATCAAGCGTACCACTCGAATCATCGAGCGAAGTCACTGGTGGCCACGCATGGTGAAGCACGTCACCGAATACGTCCAGGGATGCGCGGAATGCCAACGCCACAAGGTCAATAACCGACCTACGAGAGCACCCTTAAGTCCCATCACGCCCGTGATCGACGCTAAGCCCTTTGAAGTCATAGCTCTCGACTTTATCACTAAACTGCCCATATCTCAAGGGCATGATTCAATCCTCACGGTGACCGACCACGACTGCACCAAAGCATCCGTCTTCATCCCCTGCGTCGAAGAAATAACCGCGGAAGAAACTGCCGCCCTGTACGTCACTCATGTATTTCGGAGATTCGGACTACCGGCAAAAATCATCAGCGACCGAGACCCACGCTTCGCGTCAAAGTTCACCCGCGAACTATGCCGAATCCTAGGGATCTATCAGAACATTTCCACGGCTTACCACCCCCGAACGGACGGACAATCAGAACGCACCAATCAATGGCTAGAGCAGTATCTAAGGTTCTGGGCTAACGAGCGTCAAGATAACTGGGCGCGTTTCCTACCCATGGCAGAATTCGCTCACAACAGCTGGCCACACGAGGCAACAAGGAAGTCCCCATTTTCACTCATGATGGGATACGACCCTCGCGCTGATTGGATCGATAAGCCATCCCCCATTCCCCAGGTGCTCACGCGACTCCAACAATTCCGAGAAGCACGGAAAGAAGCCCACGACTTCATCAAAAAGGCACAATCGCTGTGGGTCAAACACCGAGATACGCCCAAATACCAGATAGGGGACCAAGTATGGTTAGAAGGACGTCACCTTCGAACCAATCAGCCGACGGCGAAACTCGCGGCGCGAAGGCACGGACCTTTCAAAATCACACGGGTACTGTCACCTGTCAATTACCAACTCGAACTTCCCACGCAGTGGAGTATCCACCCTGTGTTCCACATCGATTTGCTCACACCTTATCGCGAAACGCCCATGCATGGGGAAAACTTCCAGCGCCCGCCACCGGATTTGGTAGATGGCGAAGAAGAGTACGAAATCGAACGAGTCCTAGACTCTCGGCGATTCGGCAGAAGCAAGAAACTCCAATACCTCGTGAAGTGGAAGGGCTATCCAGACTCGGAGAATCAGTGGGTCAACAAGGATGACGTCTTCGCTGACGAAGCCATAGCGGAATACGAGCGGAGTTCGACCGCTAGCAAAGCCCATATAAGCGAGGTCGACGACGCTAAGTATTCCCCATCTCCTCACACTGGATTTTCCACTCAATCAACGATGTCTCTTCCCTCTTCCACCGCTTCCACCATTGTCGCTCCCTTCCTCGGGGAGTCCCTCACCTACGAAGAACTCAACACCGCCCTCGCCAACATCGCTCCAGTCGAAGACGTCGACAACCCCAACACCCCCGAGACCTACTGGCTCCTCACCGCCGACGGCCAGCGGCTCAACTCCGTCCCCTACACCGAGGCCCAAGTGCGTCGGCTTCGTGCAGCTCTCAGAGACAGTGCGTCTGCCTCTCCTGGACCTCTCCCAGTACGAGTCGAGTACCGGGTCGAAGCGGAAGAAGAACGCGGCGACGCACCGATGGGAGGAGTGGAGGTTCGAGGCGGAGAGGTGGAAGCTCGAGCAGCTGGCGATGGCAGCGACAAGGAGAATGAGGATCCTCGAGAAGAGGCGACTCTTCGACTTGACGATGCGCGCGCGATTCAAGAACAACCAGAACGGGAGTTAACGGCATGGTACCCAGCTGAGCACCCGTCCATCATTACCACCACCGACTCTGACCACCCGAGGGAGACTCCCTACACGCTTGACACCGTGGGTCGCCCCCTGTACCGGGGTGACATCATTCATGACGATACGCCCACATCCCACCATCTCGCCGTGCTTAACCGCCGGCTCACCGACTCCCGCTTCGCCCCGCACGGTTACGAGCACAACCGCGGGGAGAAGTTCGTCCACTTCCCCATCACGGATTCGCAGGGGGTTACCACTCAGGCCCCCTACGTCCAGGTTATCATGAATCCCGACCCCATCGTCCTCGCACTCGCCGCGGACAGCGACAAGACGTACTCCAAGCCCCTCTACGCCGAACCCCAAGTCAGGGAAGTAGGCAAGCCCCACTATTCCATCGAAGAGACGTCCTCCCTTATACGGGGTCACGCCAATCAACACCGGCTCGACACGGCGGTCAACGCCCTACACGACGTAGGGCTTAAAGCTGAGTTGCACCGTTACCGCGCCTACCGACACGAAGCTGAGCAGCTCGAGCAGCGTCTCCACGCACTCGCCCAGGCGTTAGGCGGAGTCCAAGGCGAGCTCGCACGCAGCAAGTTCCGCCTGGAGATGGCGGACATCCACAACCGAGTAGAGTCGGTTCAGGCTGGGTGGTTGGGGGGTATCGGACCCATTCGGCGCCGAGGTCGTCGCGGCTGAAAAGGGGGTGATGTCACGGTGCACGAAGTGGACGCTTACTTACGGTGATGACCTCGTTAGTAAGTAGTAATGTGTCATGGACAGTCGTATCAGTCAGCGTAGTTGTAGTATCACGTGCCGATGTGGCATGAGTCATTCCAAGTACAGCGGTAGTAGGGTTCGAGCTATTATCGCCACTCGTAGTAACGGATTCGGGAGGAGCTTTAAAGCTGCCTCGTACGTGTATAAATAGTGGCTCGATAAGACCAAGATAAGCCATCTTGGTCTTCTTCAATCACCACTTCCTTCTCACCTCTTTCACGCGTGCTTCGCTTGCCTCTACGCGCAAGTCGTCTTCATCGATAGCCTAGTGACTTGAGCGTCCTAGTGCTTAGTCATCAAGTGTCACGTGTCCTTACGAAGTACCGTGTACACGTGTTCAAGTCACGTGACTTATCTTCGAGATATTCGCTAAGTCGTGAACGCCCTTTCGCAGTCCAAGTCGGACTAACGCCAGTGGTGGCGTTACACTTGCTGTATTAAGGTTTTACTCAGCAAAGTGGAGCCACTCGTAAGTGCTATGACAAGTGCATCAGTCAGCACAATAGATAGTGCTATTAATAGACACAACGCGTCAGCTCCTGAGTCATGGAGTCTTACTATACACTTAGTAACAGTGTTCAGACTCAGTTCGTACTCAGCCACAGTAGTGTATATAAGCTTCCCTGTAGTGTCCTGAGTGGAACCAACTTGTCCTCTTGGTTCTCCACTCAGCATGCCACAGCGTGATACCTTTGCAGTTAGAGCCCTGTATAAAGGCCTCATAAGTTCTGCGCCCTCCGCTGTGACTGTACGTCTAGCGCGTGACTTGTCTCCGCGCTAAGTTGAGTGTGCCACCTTACAGTTCACACTTATTCTACACTTGACTTGGCGTAGTGCGGCAGTCGCACCGCTACATTAGGACAAGTTCCTCATTCACTCCTGAGCCCCACGCTCACCAGTTTTATCATACTCCCTCTAGGTGGTTGACGACCATCAGTCCCTTGTGTTACCCACCTCACTCTTTGCCTGTGGACCTCTGTAAGCAGAATCTGTGCATTTGTGGTACAACTCTAGTGTCCATAAAATCGGCATAGATTGTGCTTGCCCTTGTTTGTCGTATCTGGTCACAGTTCGACATCTGGGTACTGGCTGCAGAACTGGTCACCATGCCAGATAAGCTGCAGTTAGACATTGAGCCAGCCAGGCCTAGCCTGCGACAGCTGTACGCATAGTAAACAGAAAAGTTTGAGAGCGCTCCGGCGTGAGAGGCAGCCAACAGGTTGAGAAGACTGAGGCAGACAGCCTTGTGGCTCTACACATACCCCTACCCCATTCCTGAGTGTTCCTTTATCGCCGCAGCCTCACGCAGTGAAACAATCACTGTGTATTGGTCTCACCTGATAGGACATTCTATTCACCTTCGAGTTAGTGTTTTGTGCTCGTCGTAACACATCGTCTAAATCCCACCTATCCTATTTTTCAAACTGCCTCGCACATTCGCAAACCTTCATGCCCGTCTTCGAAGTGTCTTCAGGAGGAGACAAGCATCCATATCACCTACCCCCACCCCCGAAATCCAAGCCTCTGCTTTGGCATCACTTCACGTACTCCAGGACCACCAGTCTGAAGAAGACTGGGTTCCCTCACCCATATTCGCATCACCATCCCCTACCGTATCAGCGAAATCTTTTCACTCCACACACTCCTCCTCCCAAGACACAGCCACCCAGTCAGGCGAAGATGTCCTCGACGAGAACAACATTATCATCTGGATCCCCCACTTCCAGTTGGAAGAAAGACCCTGTAACCTTGCTGAACAATACGTTCAGGCAATTTACTTCGATCCAAGATATAGCCAACCTCTCCTTGAACTATATGGCCTCTACGGCATAGTCGAAGATGTTGATAAGTGACTCGCATGCACTTAGCGGCTCACATGGACACGCAGATAACGGACTGCTTTAGATTAGATATACAGGACATGTAGATTAGATCATTATGATCATTACAATCTCGGACTTATTGTATTCTCTTATCTATGACATCACATGTACATGAAATCATGGACTTCTCTAGACCGTCCTTGTACTATTGTCTCTGTACTTTCCTTTGTTCCCTTATCTTTATTGTGATGTCACTATGATATCATAGTCTGGACTCTTTATTGTTCTATACGCCTTGTTCTCCAGAACAGCACATTCCTTTTGTCCTCTTGTAGAACAATGCGCCTTGTATTTACTGTGACCTGTGTTACCACCGTCACCTCCTGTAGCAGTATAAGTAGAGTACCATGTACGCTCTGGCACCACACCAGTTCTCATCTGTTGTGTGCCAGGTATGTCTCCCTCTGTTGTATAAACACCAGTTCTCATCTGTTGTGTGCCAGACACTCTCATCTGCTTCACTGCAAGTTTACTCTGTTGCTGCTTCCAGTCACCCTCTATATCTCACCACAGTCTCCTCTTGTCACTGTGAGTATAGTCCCTTATGTGCACTGTTCATCAGAAGACACTGGGTACACAGCCCCCCAGCTAGTCAGTTTTGCAGCAGGGCTAATCCCTCATGCCCCCTCTCCACCTCCATCTGAATGTGGCTCCTCGCAAAGGGAAGCAAGCGGCTCATCTAGCTCAGTGTAATGCTCCACCAGGCGTCCTTCTTGTAATCTGATACAAGGCACAATGCGAGCCCTAACAGTCACGACAGATGTCGAAGTTACTCACACGATCGCTTACTAGCTCGTTGGAGAGACATAGTAAGGTGGCCCAAAGTATGCACAAGGCGATAAGGGCGCAAAGACGATAATGATTGTCTGTAGTCATGATGTCCCGTGGTCAACAGGTGGACAGTGAGAGGTGATGCCCCGTGGTCAACAGACAGGCAGAGAGGATAGGTGATGCAGATAGTATTAATGCCCCATGGTCAACAGACAGGCAAGCCACCCCGTGGTCAGCAGACAGGTGGTACTACGAGTGGGTGGGTAGTCCAAGCGATGGGTGGATAATCCAAGAAGTCAAGCTTAGGTCTTCAGCGACCATAAGCTCGAGTATAAGTACACGACTGGGGAGCTTTGAAGCTCAGCCCAGAACTCCAAAACACTAGTACAACGATCCTAGGAATGAGTCACAATGAGTCATATGGAGTCAGAGATAATGGTCAGCCAATGGCATAAGGCCCTCATGGCATGAGTCAGAGATAAGCAAACATGAGTCATATAGTTCATCAGAATCAAGGCACAATCATGTACGAGTCACAAACATGAGGCAATTTAGGCCGGTCCAGGCACAAGCTCATCTGGATCCTTCTGGTGTGGTTCTGGCCAGGTCACGTGCCAGGGTCACATGACGGGTGGGCGCTAAAGTCACGTGCACTATTCCCAAAACTCTTGCAGTTTCTTAGCGTAATTGGGATGACGGTAGTAGTCGGGTGACTTAGCTCGGTCTTCTCGGGTGTGCTCTGCTACGAGTCTTCCCACTTTCTCTTTTTCTCCTCGCGTTTCTTCTACGCGTGTTCTTCTCACAGCGGTGCCAAGGGGTCGTTCAGGGCGTGCTGAGGGGGGAGTTGTAACACTCAGGCTCAATATCCACAAGGAGCTTGCTCGAAGTTCGCCCTTCCTCCCCCAACTAAAGCAAAGAAGGAGTTCATCTCTCGTATCCAAGATTGGGACGAGATCTTGCCCGACAAACAGTTAAATCTTTTAGAAGATTTTCGAAGGGCACAAGAAGAAGCAGAAAGAAAGGAGAGACAGAGAAAGCTAGACGAAATGGCTAGCAACCCCGGCAGTTCCACATTACCCCCCACAGTCCCTCCAATTCCTGTCCCCCCACCTACCATTGATGATTGCCTAGCACTCATCAACCAATTGGGCCTCGCCATGGGTCAACTTGTGCAACAGGTCGCTGACCTGACCACCCAAGTAACCATTGGAGCGAGTCACCCCTCATCTGGAAAACAGAAGGAAGTAGTGGCCCGTCCCAAAGCTTGGGATGGGAAAGGCGACTCTACAGATGCCCGTCACTTCCTTGCTGCCTTCCACAACTGGGCAGGATCATCTGGAGACGCTATGAATACCTGGCATGCTGCAGACAGCAAATGGTAAATCAACGAGCACCGCTGGATCACGGCAGCTCTCAACTTGATGGAAGGAGATGCAAAAACCTGGGCCCTCCCATTCTTGGAGCAGGCCAATGCAGGTGGAACTCCATTTGGAGGAACCTTTGATGGGTTCACCGAACAGTTCAACCGCAGGTTCAGCCCTCTAGACGTCAAGGAAACAGCTCGTGAAGAGCTAAAGAAAGTCAAACAAGGAAAGAAGCCAGTCTCTGACTATACATCAGCATTCAAACAGTACTCAGGGCAGACCAGGTGGTCTGAGGCAGACCTACACACAAGATTCTACGATGGACTCAATGAGGACATCAAAGATGTCTTATCATGGTCCAACCTCCCCCAGAAAACCTACAACGAATTGAAGAAAGCAGTACAAACAATTGACTTGCGCATACGTCAGCGCAGAAACGAAAAGAGCGGGAAACCCTCTACATCTCACAACACACACCCCCCTGACCCTAATGCCATGCAAGTAGATGCGACACGTCAGCAAGGCACTCAGAAGAAAGGGGAAGTCTTCAAATCAGTCACAGAGTACCAGAAATGGATGAAAGGCAAGTGCTACGGCTGTGGATCAACTGAGCACGTCAAGAAGGATGGAAACCATGAGAGAGACATGTGCAATCACTGTCAAAAGGTTGGACACCAAAGCACTGTCTGTCAAATAAAGAAAATGGGGAAACCCGCTAGAGCGAAAGCTGCAGCAACAACGGAATCCCCTAGCCCACCTTCATCATCCTTGAATACTGCGGCAGCAGCTGCTTCAACAAGTACAACTCCAGCAAAGATGCCACAGGTAGACATAGCTAAGTTATTGGAGTTGATGAAAAGCCAACAAGAACAGCTGGACGCTATTCAGGCGGCTATTTAGTTAAGGGGTCACGTATAGCTGCGACTGGCCCCTATACAGTAGATGACTCGGCTTCATGTAGTTGTAAAATATGTTTATGTTCTTCTCGCCTTGTTTCGGACTCATCTCCTGTAACTCATACAAATTCTTCCTCTACCTGTAAGTTAGATAGTAGTGATGTTTCTCTTTCCAGACTTTCTGAAACCACATCTACATCTGCCTCGGAGATGAACAATATTAGTAGTGTTCCTGTTGCTCCACTTTCTTTCGAAGCAGTGCCGTACGTGATGATTTCTGATGCAGCACTATCTTCAACTATTATTCCCAAAACAAAAGATAAAAAAATCACATTTTCATATTTCTGTGTATTTAAAAGGACGTCATTGTACTGTAAAAGTAGCAGCAATGGTAGACTCTGGGGCAACTTCATTGTTCCTAGACAAAAAGTACGCTGACTGCCACAAGATGTTGCAGGTTCCTCTTGAGCACCCCATCACTCTATATAACATAGACGGGACTCTCAATGAAGCCGGTAGTATCACCCACAAAGTCAGACTTACTCTGCAAGTCAGTCCCAGTGAAGATAGTCATGACTTTTTAGTCACCTCACTAGGCCCAGAGAACGTCATATTGGGACTACCTTGGCTCAGATTACGGAACCCCAACATAGATTGGCAGGAAGGCACAATGTGTCTCAACTCCACTGCTGAAACAGCGCAACCGGAGCTTGAGATAGAGGTGACGCACATTATGGCAAACCGTATGGAATGCTGCCGTCTCCTTGTGGAGAAAGTGTTAGACACGGCCCAAGATGAAGTTTTCTGCCTGCCAGGCTTCACATATTCTCAGCAAATCGCAGAAAAAGCTACAGCCACCAAACCAAAGAAAACCTTCAAAGAGATGGTGCCAAAACACTATAGAGACTTTGCAAAAGTATTCTCTGAGGAAGAATCCCAGAGGCTCCCTGAACATCAACCGTGGGATCACGCCATAGACTTAGAACCAGATGCAGTCAAACACTGGAAAGTCAAGTCTTATCCCATGTCACCAAATGAGCAAATGGAACTAGACAAATTCCTGGAAGAGCACATTTCTAAAGGATATCTGACCCCATCAAAGTCACCGATGGCATCACCAGTATTCTTTATAAAGAAAAAAGACGGAAAGTTACGTCTAGTGCAGGATTACAGGCGGCTTAACAAAATCACCATTAAAAACTGCTATCCACTTCCACTTGCTGCTGACATCATCAACTGGTTGAAGGGAGCCAAATACTTCACAAAATTCGACGTTAGATGGGGCTATCATAATATTCGAATCCGAGCTGGAGACGAATGGAAGGGTGCTATTGTCACCAACCGCAGGTTGTACAAGCCAAAAGTAATGTACTTTGGCATGACAAACAGCCCCGCCACCTTCCAAGCCCTCATGAACGCCATATTCGCCGATCTCATCGCACAAGGAGAAGTCGCAGTCTACATGGATGACATTCTCATCTACAGCCGAGACTTAGAGCACCACCGTCGCATAGTTCACAAAGTGCTCAGACATCTACAAGACTACGACTTGTATCTCAAACCAGAGAAATGCAATTTCAAGAAGCGCGAAATGGAGTATTTAGGGATGATTATCCATCCTGGAGAAGTGCAGATGGACCCTGGCAAGGTCTCTGCAGTAAGGGAGTGGCCTACACCCACAATGCTCAAAGAGGTCAGAGCTTTCATCGGGTTCGCCAACTTCTATCATAGATTCATTAAGGACTTCACAGCTATTGCCCAACCCTTACATGACCTCATGAAGAAGGATACTCCATGGCACTGGCATTCTGAACAGCAGGAAGCTTTCGACAAGCTAAAGGAGTGTTTCGTACAAGAACCTATTCTAAAGGTGTACGACCCCAACCTCCCCACGCGAGTCGAAACTGATGCTTCAGGATTTGCTACTGGCAGGATACTTACTCAAAAGTACCCAGATGGTCTTTGGCATCCAGTTGCATACCGCTCAGAGTCAATGAGCAAAGAAGAGTGCAACTATGAGATTTACGACAGAGAAATGCTCGGCTTAATCCGTGCCTTAGAGGACTGGAGACACTTCCTCGAAGGCATCTCCTTTGAAGCGATCACCGACCATAAGAACATGGAATGGTGGGCAAGCATGAAAGACTTAAATCGCCGGCAAGCACACTGGGCACTATATTTAAGCCACTTCGCCTTTAAAATCACTTACAAGAAAGGAGACTCTATGCAAGCCAATGCACTCAGTCGATTCTCGAAAGACCATGTTAGGGACAATGAGGATAACTGCCAGGTTCAGGTTCTACAACCTAAGCATTTCCTCAATGCTGCCAAAGCACACTTCTGCCCAGAAGTGGACTCCCTAGGCAGCCGCATCAAACTTGCGTCTATTAAAGAAGCCGAAGTTATAGAGGGTCTTAAAAACTTACAAAAGACCACTCCCAAGGCTCTCACAGATGGAGTTGCGCTATGGGAAGAAGAAGACAGTTTCGTCTATCATAAAGGAAAGCTCTATGTACCCAACGACTGTGCCCTATGTAGAGATGTGGTAAAGTCATGCCACGACAGCACTACTACAGGACACCCAGGTAAGAACGGAACCATCAAGCTAGTCAGTCGCTACTATTGGTGGCCACGCATGGCAGGCTTCATCAGCTCATATGTAGAAGGATGCGATTGATGCCAACGCTATCGCAAAGATCTGCACCCCAAGGCTATTATTCAGCCACAAGAAGTACCTGAGGGCCCATGGCAGTTAGTTGGAATTGATTTAATCGGTCCACTACCCATGTCACGAGGAAAGGACATGATCCTTAACATAGTGGATCATTACACCAAACAGATCCATCTATTTCCTGTGACCTCTCAGATTACAGCTGATGGGGTAGCATCCATCTACTTTGAGCAAGTCTTCCCCTTGCACGGGATCCCTCGCAAAGTTATCAGCAACAGGGGACCCCAGTTTGCTGCAAGGAGCATGCGGGCACTTTACAAACGACTCAGAATAGATGCAGGCCTCACCACAGCCAATCACCCTCAAACTAATGGACAGGTAGAGCGCAAAAACCAAGAAGTAGAAGTCTACTTGCACCTGTTCATTAGTAAGAGACAGGATGATTGGGCAGACCTGCTCCCTACAGCAGAATTCATAGTCAATAGTAGGCTCAACTCAGCCACGGGTCACACACCCTTCGAGCTACTATATGGCTATACGCCTGACTTCACAATTCCCGCTGGAAGGCCTACTGGTATTCCAACGCTCGACAAGCGTCTTCAACACTTAGTTTTCTCAAGAAAGGATGCAGAGGCCGCTCTACGCCTAAGTAAACGGTGAATGCAGACAGACGTTGAACAAAGACACAAGCCATATGTCTTCAACGTTGGGGATAAAGTCTGGTTGCAAGCCAAACAGATAAAGATACATCAACAGTCGTCCAAACTGGGACCTAAGCAACTAGGCCCATTTGAAGTCACTGAAGTCTTAAGTGACGTCAACTACAAGCTTGCACTCCCCCCTGCATTACGGATCCATGATGTATTTCATGTAGATCGCCTCTCTCCTTATAAAGGAAACAAAGTTAATGGGCTCCTGCCACCTCCACCCGAACCTGTCACAGTCGAAGGGGAAGAAGAGTATGAAGTTGACCATATAAGAGACAGCAAACTCTTTGGTTGTACTCTCAAGTACCTTGTTCACTGGAAAGGCTACGGTGAAGGCGAGGATACTTGGGAACCTGCTAAAAACCTAGCGCACGCCCCAGATAAAGTACAGGAGTTCCACTCCTCAAACCCGGGCGCACCTAGAAAAATAGCAGCTCTCATTTACGCGTCCTTACCTTGGCAACCTTCTCATATGTACACAGAGGCCAACACAGATGTTGACCCTTAAGGAGGGGGGTGATGTCATGGACACATATTATTTTCCTTATTTTTCTGTATTTATACAGATTTATATGAGGAAGATATAAAGGGCTGAAGTACAGAAACTTCAAGTTAAGTCACAAGGGTTTGCCACCCATGTGCACGTGATTGTGGGACTTAGGTCCCTTATACGTCTAAAGAGTTCTGATTGGTAGATAAGGACAGAAGGTTATGGAAGGTCCTGGAAGGATCTAGAACACGCTTAGTAGTTTACGCTTACTTGCTGTATTAAGGTTTTACTCAGCAAAGTGGAGCCGCTCGTAAGTGCTATGACAAGTGCATCAGTCAGCACAATAGATAGCACTATTAATAGACACAACGCGTCAGCTCCTGAGTCATGGAGTCTTACTATACACTTAGTAACAGTGTTCAGACTCAGTTTGTACTCAGCCGCAGTAGTGTATATAAGCTTCCCTGTAGTGTCCTGAGTGGAACCAACTTGTCCTCTTGGTTCTCCACTCAGGTGCGTATTCCTCTGTACTACCTTACCTCTCCCAATCTAACTTGTCCTCTTGGTTCTCCACTCAGCGCCAGTGTGATACCTTTGCAGTTAGAGCCCTGTATAAAGGCCTCATAAGTTCTGCGCCCTCCGCTGTGACTGTACGTCTAGCGTGTGACTTGTCTCCGTGCTAAGTTGAGTGTGCCACCTTACAGTTCACACTTATTCTACACTTGACTTGGCATAGCGCGGCAGTTGCACCGCTACAGCAGCTTGCCATAGAGCTAAGATGTGAGGGACTTGGAGTGCCAGTGAGTGAACGTCACACCGTGGAATGGACTACCTCAAGTAACAAGTAAGTCTAATAATATTAACAAGTAACAGCTAATGCAGCAAATATCTCAAGCCAGTCAAGTCGAGACTCGAGTCAGAGAACCATAGACATCATCAACTTAACAAATAAGTCGAAGAGAATCGCTTCGAATCGAAAAAATGTAACATAATCTCTCAAAATACAAAAATTTGATAATAATCTACGGACTTCCCACTGGGGCTGATCTTTGATTAGCAGTGGTCCGTTCTCTATACCAAGTGATTCGTCCTCTGGTGCCGCTGCCTCACATCAAAAGACATCAGCAAGATCAAATTAGCTAGAAATGCCTGGTGTGACTAGTATGACTGGCTAGACTAGTGCTAGTTACATTCTAGTCATGCCAGCACTTTCAGTTTTATTGTTGGAATTCTAGACAGCATCCTAGTTAATCTAGTCACTAGTACTAGCATTCAGATTTCTACCTCTACAAGATTTTCTAGCAAAGCCTGCTATATAAATAAATATAGCAGGGTAAGTAGTAAAAGACTTGTTTGTGTAGTGGTTAATGTTTGAACTCAGAAAATATGTCACCTGACATGGTCTTTGGTTCAAATCCCATGCAATGCTGTTTATAATATACCAATCAGAATTAATAATTAATAATAATAATAAACAAATAAGATAGGTGACAAATGACTAAAGGCACAAATGCATGTGATATTATGTCATCATATAAGTACTACAAGTTAAATTACATATTTTGTCCTAGATGGTGATGTAACTAGGTCTAGGGACATTGACCTAGTGCCAGCCAGACCTTCCTGGCCCTAGGTTGGAACTAGAGGACTAGTGGAACTAGATCTAGTTCTGCTAGTCACTTTTTGTCTTGCTGATGGATTGGCCAGGGTTGTCGGAATAAACAGAAGGATGTATGTGTGCAAGGTGTGCCCTTTAGCATCCCGTAGCAATCCCAGCAAGTACTGAGTGTATACGGAACAGGCAAGGATTATAGACCTGGCACAATGATCAATATGCTCCAAGACAATGTCCTGCTTGAAATATTTGACTTATGTCAAGAGAGATACAGTGTTTTCGAGGACTTAAAACACGTATGGGGATGGCACTTCTTTGTGCACATATGTCGAAGATGGCAACAAATCATCTTCGAGTCACCACACCGTCTTCATCTCCAAATTCTCTGCACAAACAGAACTCCTGTTAGGAAGAATCTTGGTATCTGGCCAGCCCTTCCCATCATTATAGATTACGTGGATTACGGTCGCTGGAGAGGCATCCTTCCTAACGACGAAGACAATGTCATTGCTGCACTCGAGCACCCCGATCATGTATCCCATCTCAGGCTCAGCATAACAAGCTCGCAGCTGGACAAGATGGCTGCAGTGATGCAGAGGCCATTTCTAGTGCTGAAGGGTCTCTACATTATTCCTGGTCATGGAAATGCACCGGTCCTTCCTGCCAAATTCTTGGGAGGATCTGCACCTAGCTATTGGCACGGGTATACCCGCCGAAATCACGCGGGTTTTTGCATCCAGCTTGTAGGGCTTGACAGTGCGGTCCAGGGGCACTTTTTTTTGTGTAATTTGGTGGAGAAATGGCTCAGCTACAGCCTCAACAAGTTTGAAGCCTGTAGCATCAAAACTGATGTCACAGTGTGACAAAAAGCGACCCCGGGTAAAAAAAACCCGTGACCCTAATCATGTCACGGGTTTTTTTTACCCGGGGTCGCTTTTTGTCACACTGTGACATCAGTTTTGATGCTACAGGCTTCAAACTTGTTGAGGCTGTAGCTGAGCCATTTCTCCACCAAATTACACAAAAAAAAGTGCCCCTGGACCGCACTGTCAAGCCCTACAAGCTGGATGCAAAAACCCGCGTGATTTCGGCGGGTATACCCGTGCCAATCACTATAGACTGCACCGCGTTTACAGAAAATCTATTTACGCGGCATTCCCTTTCCAGCATTGCCAACGCTTCTTCTATCAGCCAGTGACTTCGTCTGGCTCCGCCTCTTCAATATACCTCCGACCGGTTACATTGCACCCAAGGTGATGGCTAGTTGTTTGGCCGTATTGCTCAGGCTCAAAAAGATTGTCATTGAATTCCAGTCGGCTACCCCCCGCCCCGATCGCCTCCCGCAACACGAACGGTCCTTCCTGCTCTCACCTTCTTTAGGTTCAAGGGTGCCAGCGAGTACCTGGAGGACCTCGTTTCCCAAATCGACAGCCCTCAACTTGACTAGATCAGGATAAATTACTTGAATCAGTTGGTTGACTTTCAAGTTGGGCAACTCTCTAAGTTCGTCGATCATTCAGTAGGCCCAAAGTTAACCCAATTAAGGCATGCGGAAGTTACCTTCTCCAGTGACGGTGTCTCCTTCAAAATCCGGTCAACTTATGACTGCTTTGTTTGGACTTGCGTCTTATGCCAAGGGATTGATTGGCAAGTTTCGCACATAGCCCAAGTAGTCAGCCATGTTTCCACAACACTCTTCAATGTCGTCCATCTCAAGCTCGCCGCCGTCGACACCTATCCCAATCAATTAGGGGATATGGATGACGTTGAGTGGCTCCTCCTCCACTAATTCACCGCTGTGCAGACGCTGCACATATCTCAGAAGATCGCCAGCCACGTTGCTCTTGCACTAGAAGACATCACCAGGGAGATGGTCACTGAAGTGTTGCCATCCCTTGACTTGATTTGCTTAGTGGGCCAGCCGACATCATCTGTCGAGAAATATGTTACTGCCCACCAGCTCTCTGGTCGCCCTTTAACCGTCATCGACACAGAAACGGAATTTTATGAAAGACTCGAGTCCTATCTCACCAAATAGGAGAAAGTTCCATTCCAGTTGCGTACTCTATGGCCTGGTGTTTTACTCCAACGTTTCTAATGATCCCTAACGCATTTAGGAGACGCCCGAACATGCAAACGTATATCGCTTTTGACTACATCTGTTACGACATGTACAAATTTTATGAGGGGCTTGTTATGATGTGTCTCGGACTAAAATTCCTACGCGACCTTGGCTGGTCCTCAATGACAGTGTGGTGCATAACGGGCTCATCGTCGAAACAGAGCATCCTCCACGCAGAGCAAATTCTGGCTTCATCCGTTGTCATTATAGCACTGCCATCACTTACTGTCTGGAACCATCCGGTTGTTGCAGAACCCACCTCTTGAGTGAATAGGTCATCCGAATGAGAAATAGCGTAGCGAACGTTGCGACGAAAAACAAAATCAGACAAGGGGTGTTATGTTCCTTCTGGATGTATCAATCCGACTTGGATTTGGGACCGGTTTGCTGAGTATATACGTCGAAGGTCTTCAGTATCCCGTAGGCAATGGCTAGGGCGATACACAGGGCGTGACCAAGGTAGGCAAGGCAAAGGACGATGATGGCGAAGTCGAGTATGATGAAGGAGAAGTCGGCGACGTGCATGACTTATAGCAGGGAGCTGATGACGACGAAGAGTTATGCACACAGGACAAGGAGCTAAGGCGCAGAGAAGGGAAGGTATTCCTCAAGATATCAAAGCTAAGGGGTTCATACGCGAACGCCCCTCTACTTATACTACTAGGGCTGGAGCTTTCAAGCCCAGCAACCCTAATATACAGCCACAAACCCTAATATCACAATCCAATCAAAGGCCGTACGAGTCAGCAGTCACATCAGTCACGTATCACACTCCGGTCCGGGCGCAAGCTCATCCGGACCCTTCTGGACCAGCTCTAGGCGGGTCACGTGCCAGGTCACGTGACGGCCAGCTCTCGTTCCTCTAAGTCAACAGGAAACTTGCCTCGATGTGTCTCCAAGCGTCATAGTGCTCCTGGGTCATAGACCCAAACGTGCAGACATCGTCCTCTTCAAGGAACTCCTCGGGCATCTCGGGCACAGACGCAACATTACCCTCTTTTCTAGGGCAGCACCCACGCTGCCCCTCATCCTCCTGCTGCACGGTTGTCAACGTGCCGAGTCTGGATGCTTTGAGGAACTTAGCTGCTACTGCGCGTAGGCGCGTTCTTCCTGCCGATGTGTCCATTGCCACCGAGGGCTCGTATGCCACTGGCGTGGTACTTGGGTACCAAGCGTGTTGCTGCGCGACCATGAGCTCGCCACGCGCCTGAGATACATGTTGCTGCCAAGGCGTGGGAGCTTCTGGCGCTGCGTGTTGTTCTCTCGCCTCGTCAAGCGGTTCTAGCGGGGCGGGAATCCAGTCTTCAATGGACGCTTCGCCGTGTCGATGTGCGGAAGGGTACTCAGCTTCACCACTATGCGGACCCATCCATTCCTCCTCATACCCGTCGTCATGGACTTCCTCTGCTGGGAAGCGGACCCTCTTTTCAGGTATCGCGCGCGGACCCATCCAGTCTTCATCATAGCCGTCGTTTTGAATGTCTCCAGCTGGGAACTCCTCTTCGTCCTTGTATTCTTCTTCAGCATAGTCCTTGTATTCTTCTCTCGCCTCGGCAGGCGGATAGGGGCGCTCCGAAGCTGCCTCCGCGTTGTATTCTTCTCTCGCGTTGTCACGTGGCGTTGACCATGAAGGTCCCTCGAACTCCGAGTCTTCGTCGGCTGCATCGTATGCATATTCGTCATAGACGGCGATCTGGGCATCATAGTAGCCCTCTTCGTCCTCGTCATAGTAGTCGTGGTACTCATCTGTCTCCTCGTATTCTTCTCGCGCCGCGGCCGGCGGATATTCCAAATCCTCATATTCTTCTCGCGCCTTGGCAGGCGGTAAGGTCCACTCGTCTTGATAGTGGTCCCAGACAACCCGGTTTCCGTCCCAGTCGTACCCAGTTTCTTCCTTTGGCAAGCCCCAGACTTCGTATTCCATGGGCGCCCCGTACGCGTCGTAGATCCATTCCTCGTATCTTTCTCTCGCCTCGGCAGGCGGCATCCAGCTGTATTCTTCTCTCGCCTCGAGAGGCAGCATCCTATGCCACGTTTCATTGTATGATGGGGAGGGGATGAAGGGAGACGGCCAAGGACGTAGCTTATGGCGCTCCAACACTGTTTTTGCACGCGTGCAGGCGGCACTTTTTCCGGCGGCGCTGTCCAGCCGCATCTTCAGAACGTTGAGTCCTCTCTTCGTCAATGCGAATGTCATCCTAAACTCAGCAAAGAGGTAGGGAAGAGCTTTGATATAATGTTACGTTCCTTCTGGACGTATCAATCCAACTTGGATTTGGGACTGGTTTGCTGAGTATACGCGTCGAAGGTCTTCAGTATCCCGTAGGCAACGGCTAGGGCGATACGCAGGGACCGACTTTCCGCATCCAGTGACATCCCCAAAAAGGAAGGTGCCAAGAACATCACACTTTTCCTGTCCTTACAAAACGGGCGTCCCCGAACAGTATTCGAGCTCAGTAAACTTTACTCTTAGTAAGCGCAAATAAAACCCTTTCCTTTTAAAAATGCTATTTCCTTAATCGTACACTTTGCCTTTAGTCATCAAACTTAAATCTCATATGTTTGTTTAAGATATTCACAGAACCTTAACAAAACAATAAATATATTTTTATTATCTAATGAGTCTACATCTATTTTTTTTGTCTAAGTTGTACTATGGCGCACGAAAGCGGGGTGCGGGCGTGGTGAACGCGGACGCACGGAGACCGCGCCGCCCCTGCTGTGCGACACGTGGGGAGGCGGGCATGGCTTGGCCTCACATCTTGTCGTGTGTGCCACGCGGCGTGGCCAAGGGGAAAGGTGGGGCCGGGGGTGGTGTGCCCTCGCATATGGGGCGGCGCGGCCAAATAGGAAGGGGAGGGGGTGGAATGCGGTCGCCCCTGTCGTGCGAATGCGGAAGGGTGGGACTGCGTGCCCTCGCGTGCCCCCTTGCCACGTGAACGGGGCAGCGAGGTAAGGGGGAGGCCGGGGGTGACGGGGAAGGAAGGGGCCGGGGGTGACGTGACCTCGCGTACACCCTTCCCGCGTGTACGGGGCGGCATACCCTCATACTTCTCCCTTCCGCGCGAATGGGGAACGGCGGCGGCGGCGTGCCCTCACGCGAATGAAGAGGGAGGGGCCGGGAAGAGAGGGAGAGTGTGGTGGTGGGTGCCCGCATGCGCCCTTCTGTGCGAATGGGCGCGCGAACAGGGGAAGGGGAGGGGGCGAAGGAGAGGGACGGTGGGATGTGGGGGAAGGAGAGGGGCCCGGAGAGGGGGAACGAGTGCCCTCGTACGCCGCCTTTCTGCGCGAACGGGGTGGCGCGGACAGGGGATAAGGAGGGGGGCAGCAGGCCCTCGTGCATCCCCCCACGAAGAGGTGGCGGTGGGGGAAGAGGAGGGCTTGTGCGCCTCCTTTCTGCGCTCGAACGTGGCGGCGGTCAATGCGGGGGGGGAGATGAGGGTGCGACTTACCCTAATGTACCCTGTCTGAGCGCGAACAGGGCGGCGCATGATGCAGGGGATGGGCGCAGGCCTGGCCTCTTGCGTCGTTCGATGCAAATGGGAACGGCGGCGGAGATGGGAGGGTGACGGGGATGAGGAGGGGACGCTCTTTGCACATGGAGTGCGCACGCGCGTGGCCCAGCTGTGCCTGCCACGTCAGTGGACGTGGCAGGCACGTTTTGCTTCCGCCACAGGGTCTAGAACAACCCGTCCCCCTCTTTTCCCCCCCTTTCCCTCCCCCCCACGAATGTACTCTCCTCCCTCGTCTGTGACAGGCCGACGCCCCTGCATCGCGCGCAGTGGCGCACCGGGGTAAGTCGCCCGCCCACTCCTTCCTTCCCCCGCATTAACCGCTGCCGCCCCCTTCGCACGCAGATAAGGGGCACACAATGCCCACCGCCCCCCGTCCCCTTTCCCTTCTCCCCCGTCCACGCTACCACTTTTGCGCGGAAGGGGGCGCACGAGGGCATGCTGCTGCCGCCGCCCTTCTGCAGCACGTCGCCCCTGGCTCCCCCTTCTCACTTGGCCGCGCCACCTTGCACGCGCGGAAAGGGGGCACGCGACTCCCGGTCCCTCCCTTCCCCATTCGCACGGAAGGGGCGGGGGTACGGGTGCCCCACCACTCTGCGTCGGCCCCGTCCCCACCCCTTTCCTCATGTCCGCGCAACCCCGTTCGCGCGGACAGGGGGCGTGCGAGGGCAAACCACCCCACCTCTCCACATCGGCCCTGGTCCTGCCCCTTCCCTCTTGTCCGCGCTGCCCCATTCGCGCGGAATGAGGGTGTGCGAAGGCAAGACGCGTGGAAAGGGGACACGCGAGGCACCCCCGCCCCCTTCCCTCTTCGCGACCCCCGGCCCCTCCCTTCCCCCTTGGCCGCGCCACCCCGTACGCGCAGGGAACGCGAGGGCATGCTACCCCCGGTTCCCCCCTTCCCCTCTCGCATGGATGGGGGGTGCAACAAGGGCACACCGCCCCGCCTCTCCGCGTCACCCCGCCCCCTTTCCCTTCCCTTTTTGCGCCACCTCGTTCGTGCAGAAAGGGTGCACGCGACCCCCGGCCCCTCCCTTCCTTGGCCGCGCCACCCCATACGCGCAGAGAACGCAAGAGCACGCCACCCCCGGTTCCCTTCCCCATTCGTGCGGAAGGGATGCACGTGGGGACGCCGCCCCCATCATCCCATTCCCCTTGGCCGCGCTGCCCCATACGCGCGGGAAGGGGGTATGCGAGGACACGCCATCCCTGGCCCCACCCTTCCCCATTCGTGCGGATGGGGGGTGCACACGGGCACGCCGCCTCGTTCGTGCGGGAAGGGGCGCACGAGGCCAAGCCATGCCCGCCTCCCCACGTGTCGCACAGCAGGGGCGGCGCGGTCTCTGTGCGTCCGCGTTCACCGCGCCCGCACCCCGCTTTCGCGCGCCATAGTACAACTTAGACAAAAAAAATAGATGTAGACTCATTAGATAATAAAAATATATTTATTGTTTTGTTAAGGTTCTGTGAATATCTTAAACAAACATATGAGATTTAAGTTTGATGACTAAAGGCAAAGTGTACGATTAAGGAAATAGCATTTTTAAAAGGAAAGGGTTTTATTTGCGCTTACTAAGAGTAAAGTTTACTGAGCTCGAATACTGTTTGGGGATGCCTGTTTTGTAAGGACAGGAAAAGTGTGATGTTCTTGGCACCTTCCTTTTTGGGGATGTCACTGGATGCGGAAAGTCGGTCCCTGTCGGTCCCTGCGATACGCAGGGCGTGACCAAGGTAGGCAAGGCAAAGGACAATGATGGTGAAGTCGAGTATGATGAAGGAGAAGTCAGTGACGTACACGACTTATAGCAGGGAGCTGACGACGACGAAGAGTTATGCACACAGGACAAGGAGCTAAGGCACAGAGAAGGGAAGGTATTCCTCAAGATATCAAAGCTAAGGGGTTCATACGCGAACGCCCCTCTACTTATACTACTAGGGCTGGAGCTTTCAAGCCCAGCAACCCTAATATACAGCCACAAACCCTAATATCACAATCCAATCAAAGGCCGTACGAGTCAGCAGTCACATCAGTCACGTATCACACTCTGGTCCGGGCGCAAGCTCATCCGGACCCTTCTGGACCAGCTCTAGGCGGGTCACGTGCCAGGTCACGTGACGGCCAGCTCTCGTTCCTCTAAGTCAACAGGAAACTTGCCTCGATGTGTCTCCAAGCGTCATAGTGCTCCTGGGTCATAGACCCAAACGCGCAGACATCGTCCTCTTCAAGGAACTCCTTGGGCATCTCAAGCACAGACGCAACAAGGGGAGCCACACCCCTACATGGGCTGTAGTAAGGGTTGTGTGAGGGCGAACCCCACACAATCATTTACGACACATGTCTTAAGACTGCAACAGACTCGACATGTTACGTTCCTTCCGGACGTCTGCCAGGTCACGTGACCTCGTCGCCTGTTCGCTTCGTCCAAGGGAATTCGCCGTCCAAGGACCCAAGTCAATCGTCGAATAATAGAAGTCGGCGGGGATATAGCACGACTTATAGCGGGACGCGTAGTGGCGATAACTCCAGCCAACTAGCAAAGATGACAAAGGAAGGGATGAGACAGTGAGGAATCAAGCTGTTATACACTCTGTGCCCTAAGAACCAACTCCGGCGAAGGGGAAGGTATTACACAAGATATCAAAGCTAAGGACTCTAACGCGTCCAAAGCCCTCTACTTATACTACAGAGGGGGAGCTTTCAAGCTCAGCCCGAATCCGAAACCCTAATACACAGCCGCGAATCCTAATACGAGAAGCCAATGGCGTAAGGCCCTCATGGCATGAGTCAGAGATAAGAGATAAGAGATAAGGGCCTAGAGGCGCCCCACATCCAAGTCCACAGCCGGATCACATCCGGACTCACAATCACAAGCTAAACCCAGGCACAAGCTCATCTGGGCTCTTCCGGATTCTTCTTCGATGTTCCAAGGCAGGTCACGTGCCGGGGTCACGTGACGGCCGATATGTCATCCCTATTCCCAGGGTTCCTGATAGCGCGTGGACGGGTGAGGGGTGGTGTATGAGCTCACCGCGCGTGCCGTCTGCACGTGATCCGTCTCGTATTCCCACGCTCCGAGCAGGCGTTCGAGCACTGCCGTCGCCGCGCGCACTTCGTTCTCGCGCTGCGGGTCGTAATCGTCGTCTTCCGGGCCGCGTCCCGGCTGCGCCGTGACACGACATGTACTGTCTGTGGGAAAAGATTGGATCATCCAGATTTCCGGGACGTATGTCTTTGCCAACGTGTTCGACGACACGATCTCCCCGACGTCTCCTGGTGGTGGCAAAGATACCCCTATCCTGTGATGTGTGCTGTGGTATCTCTCGAGCGACTGTACACTGATTCTAGTGAGCTCATGGATTTCTGAGTCACGCAGTCCCCAATGCGACATTGATAAGGCCAACTCCTTTATGTCATTGCCAGTGGAATACCGAACCATTGTTGAGGTTTGGAAGGGACAACAGAGGGGTGACAATGCTGAGATGGCAAGCTGCTGAGCATGACAACACAGATAACTATTCTATAACTCCAATTCTGTATGATAGCTCAATTTCTCAAGAATTTCCCCGTCCACTTAACTCTCGAGTTTTGGAAGTCCGCTGGGCGTAGGCGAAAGCTCACCCGCCACTTGTTATGAAAACCGCTGTATCTCAATGGATCTTGCTGTAATTGATATCGTTCGAACATAACTCACACGAATCGACGGACTTCTCACTGGGCATCTTGCTGGGCATCAAGCTGCGCAGAAGGGTCTCATTAATAATGCCGTCCGTCTGCAAGTGTCCGGAATGATAGGTAATGTTGCGCAGGATTATGGATACGAGCCAAGAGCAAGTACGATGGACATTAAGAAGAAACAAGAAAAAAAAATTATTGCCAAGAGGCTTGAGCAGGAGATAGTGCGACTTCTGAGCGCTCTAAGCGTTATGTTGCTTACCTGCGATGTCAGGTCGCTCATCGGACTTGGCTCTTAAAACCGGCTCACTGCTGTTTTATCCTCTGTCTCATTCCCAGAACTAGAGCGCGTCCCCAGCCAACGTAACTTCCCTGCAGCATGTCCTCCGCGCAACCGTCCCACGCTGCCTCAACGAAGGCAATAGAGGCTGCTCTCCCCGCCCCCGTATCCTCGTCCGCCCCTTCGATGACCTCGACACTGCGGCGTGGCAGGCTTCGGGAGTTCCTCATGACCGAAATCGATCCGGATGGCTCGACGATCCCGCTTGTCGCATACTGTTTCATGACCGGATGGATGTCCGTCTCTCTTTCTGCCACAGTCTTGTCGCCACCGCTGACACTGTGACTAGTGACGTGGTGTCCTTCTCCGCCATATCCGTTTGGTGTGGATTCCAAACTGGAAACACGATACAGGTGCGTTATCGTTATCTTCCTCGCTATCAGCCAGCGACTAGATTTGCCCCCCCCTGTGAAATTGCAGCTGTCGGTCGCTCTTGCTCGCCTCTTCTATAGTCCTTCAGGCCAACGCGACACCTCCTTCCATCTCGTCGACAAGCAAGCGCTCACCTCCTTAACGACCTTCATTTTTGGCGCCCTTCTTGGTCACATCGGCGACCGAATCGGCGCCAAGACGCGTATATGGCTTTTCCTTGGCACAATTCTTCAGTCCCTCTTGACGATGGGCGCGGCGATCGCCCTCTGGCAATCCCATCAGGGGAGCGTCGCTTCCGGTCCTAACGCGCCGTGGACCAAGGCGGGCACATATGCGTGCTTGGGGCTGATGAGTTTGAGTATGGGCTTGCAAGGCATCATGGGCAAGCGTTTGAACACCCAGTTTGCGACAACCGGTGCGTCCCTCCTCCTAATCCTTCTCGGTGCTGACGGGAGTCGATCAAGTTGTGCTGACGACCGTTTGGTGTGAGCTTATGGGGGACCCTAAGCTGTTTGTATTACGTCCTGTGACCACCCGCGATCACAAGATACTCGGCATTGCCGCGCTCTTTGTCGGCGGTTTTTGCGGTCGTGCGATCTTGCAGTCGATAGGCTCACCAGCCTCTTTGGGCATCGCCACTGGGCTACGCATTCTCGTCGCTTTGAGCTGGTTCTTCGTCCCGGCCAAAAAGCCATAAGAGGCCATGAGGGCTGCTACCCGAATACGTCACCGATATCCCGTAGATTTTGTCCTGGATTCCCCCCTCCTTAGATGCCACGTCGCTCTGTTTACTTAATGTTCTTGTTTCACGCACACATTACGTTTGGATACAATACCATGTGCTCGCGACTGTCTACAGTGTCTAGTTGTACATTAGGTGCCAGTGCCAAAATAGCAATAGCGTGCCACAATAATTATGATACGATGCTAGGAATTGGGAGCTGTATCACCCCCGGTAAGGCCCTTAAAAGAAAGGAGGACACTCCAGCTGGAGGTGCATTTTATCTTGGACACATTGTAGGCTCCTATGCGAAAAGAGTATTTTTGCAGTGCAGGGTGTAGAATAATATATATATTGGGGCTCGGTACGAGTGTAGTAGAAATTAAATTCCACAGCACTCTTGAGTGTCGTCCATCTCAATCTCGCCGTCGTCGACACCTATTCCGGTCAATTAGAGGATACGGACGACGTTGAGTGGCCGCACCTCCTCCACCACTGGCAATTCACCGCCGTGCAGACATTGCACGTATCTCAGAAGATTTCCAGCCGCGTTGCTCTTGCACTAGAAGACATAACAGGGGAGATGGTCGCCGAAGTGTTGCCAATTCTTGAGTTGATTTGCTTAGAGGGCCTGCCGGCGTCATCTGTCGAGAATTTCGTTACCGCCCGCCGGCTCTCTGGTCGCCATTTAACCGTTGTCAACACAGGAACGGAATTTGATGAAAGACTCAAGTCCTATCTCACCAAATAGAAGAAATTTCCATTCCAGTTGCGTAGTACTCTATAGCCTGGTGTTTTACGACCTAACGATTCTAATCATTCCTAACGCATTTAGGAGACGCCCAAACATGCATACGTATGTTGCGTTCGACTACATTTGTCACGATATGTACTCATATACGAATTTTACAACGGGCTTGTTGTGATGTGTCTCGGACTAAAGATCCTCATCAGGAAAAACCTCCCGCGCTAGCGAGAGATAATTCGAGATAATTGAGACTAGCGAACGCTAGCTGTCACTAAGATGTCAATAATTCTTGCCCAATATGGAAATTATCTCAAATTATCTCTCGCTAGCGCGGGAGGTTTTTCCTGATGGCCTACGCGAGAAGCTTGGCTGGCCGTCAATGACAGCACGGCGCGCATTAACTTACTCGGGGCTCATCGTCGAAATGGAGTATCGTCCCTGCAGGGGAAATCCTGGCGTCATCCATTGTCATTATAGCACTGCCATCACTCACTGTCTGCAACCATTAGAACCCATCTCTTGAGTGAATAGGTCTGTAGCGAACGTTGCGACGAAAAAAAAATTCAGATAAAGGGAACCACACCCTCATATGAGCTGTAGTAAAGGTTGTGTGAGGGCGAACCCCACACGATTGTGACACATGTCTCAAGACTGCAACAGACTCGACGTGTACTGTCTGTGGAAAGAGATTCAATCATCTCAGATTTCCAGGACGTATTTTTTTGCCACCATGTCCGACGACACGATCTCCCCGACGTCCCCTGGGTGTGTACGTTACAACACGATCGTCTGCGCACGGAGCAGGCAGCCGCCGCACGAACACATCGTAGCCCTTGCGGGGCGAGCCAACGACGAGCGCGGTGCACTGAAGGATCTGCGCGGCGTTCGCCAGAGCGGAAGGAAACCTCGTGCGCTAGTGCGTCGAGCTCCGCGTTGTGCGTGGCGAAGCGGATCGCGTCGGGGGAGAGTCCGATGCTGGCGACCTGGGTGAAGTGCGGAACGAAGGTGAGTGAGAAAAGCCCAGCGCCGCAGTAGGCGTCTAGAAGGTGGGTTGGCGCTGGCGGCAGGGCGCTCAGCGGATCCGCGGAAGATGGTGTTGCGAACGTATGAGGCGAGGGGACCAGGCACAGTGACTTTATTCTGGAAAAAAGAGCCTGCGCCGCCTGCCTGGTAACAGAAGAGCAGGTCGCCGATGCACTCCCAGACGGTCGTTTTGTGATCTACGATATACACGTAGCTTTTTTTAACTCCAAGTTGCGTGGTGGCCGTAGGGGAATTGGCGCCTAGAACCCCGAACGAATCGCCAAGAGCTCCGGAGACATCTGAATATCGCTGTGTGCTACCAGATTGGGGTAAAAACATGGCCTAGCTCCGGACGCTTATTGTGCGATATTATCGCGCATTGTAACGTAAGACTCGATCAAGGCTGGGGTTGCGATGTGAGATTCTTACGATGAGGGCATATACAATCTGATCATACTTTCAAGTTTGAATGTGCCATACCTCGGTATCCATCACCACTCGCTTTCCGGTCCGGATGAAACCAATCTTGAGCAAGACGGTGTCCATCCCTCACTAGTCCTCACTGGTGGAAGGGCCTTGCATCTTGTTCCGTTAGCGGCCGGGGGCGCATATCTGGTTAGCGGGGAGGGAGGGTGAGAAGAGGCAGTTCTACTCTCACTGGCATGATGCATTCTTGGGCGCAGTCGTTGCTTCATCTCGGACAGCCATGGTAGCAGAAATAGAGCGTGTGTTTATCATTGGTGCTTATTTAGGAAGGTGCGCTACTTTATCGTTACCCATTGCAGTCATGCCTGACTCAATTTCTCTGCCCTAGCCCGGTCAACGACATATGCACTCTCGCACGATTTGCATGTCATGACTTTGCACAGCTACATAGATGGGCTTGGAGGCTGCGACAAAGGCGCTCCTTGATGCAGGTAATGTTCTGCCGTCCCACCATCCCAGTCCGACCCGCGTCCACTCATGGCCGTCGCTTGTCGGTCCAGGGATCGATTCCGTCGAGGGTGCGTTCGTCGGCTATGTCTACGGCGCGCTTGGCACCAACTCTGTATTCCCCGATAGTCCCAGCCCCATGGGCCCGCTCCTCGGAGCCGCGGATCGTGCCTCGCCTGACTCGAAGCGTGGGCCGCCGATGTCGCGCATCTTCGGAGCCGCAGCGACGGCGTTGGCGACGGGGTGCACCTGGCGAAGATAGGTGAGTTTTTGTGTTGGCTGCTACCTTTTTTGGATGTCTTTGACGCGTGGGGTGCACTTAGCGGCGCAAAACCATAAGCACTCTGTCGACAACCCGTACGCGCAGTTCCGGGCGGGGCACGACGAGGCGGCGGTCTTCGCCTCCCCGCAAATCTCGAACGAGCTCACCAAGTACATGTGGAGCCCAACTTCCGTTGCGTATTAACATCCCTCTCTTATTCCGTTATGCTGATCATCCGCTACTCTTCCCTGCTGAACAGGGCGGAGGTGCGTGCTGTATACTCGCAAACGAGGCATTCGTGCACGCCAACACTCGAAAACCAGGCCATCGAGCTCGTGGCGACGGGGCTCGCAACCGACTATCTTGACGCGTTCGCGGGACGATGCGCGATGGATACTATTGGTTACGAGACGACCCGACGTCTAGCAGACAAGATTTTCGCTCAGGCAAGCGTGAGCCGGGATGATGTCGGGGTTGTCGAGCTACACGACTGTGTTGCTGCTAACGAGGTACGCGCCGAATTCACATTGGTTTGAACTGTTACTGGACGTGCAGATGGAGCTAACACTTCCTATGCCCAGCTCGTAACTTACCCAGCCCTTGGACTGTGCGCCATCGACGATCCACATCTCTTCGTCGGGCGTGGGGACAATACGGTATGCGTTACCCTCCTTCCCCGCACGCCTCTGTTTACGAGACTTTGGTCGGTAGTACGGAGGGAAGTATGTGGTCAACCCGAGCGGTGGACTCGAGGCTAAGGGGCACTCTCTTGGTACCACGGGCCTGGCAATGCACTTCTCGATCACAAGTACGTCCCTATCTGGCTTTAAGACGCCCCACCCCACCCTGACCATTACCTGACGCCTCGCATTGTCAGTGCAACTCCGGAATTGTAAGGTTTTATCCGCTACCTGTCTGGCATCATTTGGGCTAATGTACAGAAGAGGTTGGGCCTATGCAAGCCCCAGGGCTATTCGACCTGGCCGACTCGCGGGGGAAGTATGGCCTTGTGCACAACATCGGACTCAGTGGTGCAGTTGTCATCAGCCTCCGTCGCCCAGAGTTTTACCACGCCGACGGCCCAGGCGGACGCGCCAGGTAAATCTCGTCATTTTTTCCCCGTGTTTTGAGACAGACGTCATTTGGTCCTTTTAGATTGGGATATAATCATGCTCATGAACTGCGAACGATTACCCGTGCAGACGTGGACAAGGTTAGATCCAAGTCGCACTCGGAAGGGTTATTGCAACTTGCAAAGTTGTGAGGGTGTAGGGTTGCCGAAGTCCGGTTCCGTCCGGTTCTTTGGGATTTTTGCTGAACCTTGAACCGGACTTTCGGTCCGGTCCGGGGAATCTGTTGAACTTCGAACTGGACCAACGGTTCAGGTTCAACGGGGTCCAGTTCAGGTTCAGCAGGGTCTGGACCTCGAACTGAACCACTTTATACTAAATTTTCTGTTCAGCGCAGCCCTTGTTTGCCCATTATGTGCCATCCATGCACAGAAGGCCGTGTCAAGATGATACTGCTTCACCTGCTCGCGTGTATCGAAAACGGGGGGACCTGCTAACTGTCGTCACACACGCAACGCCCAAGGAGAGAGCGGGGGCGTTATTATCGTATCCGTTATTTCTATCCCCTGTGGCAGTCATCGCGAAGTTGACAACGCGAACCCACTCCATGTCATGATTGGTGTATTACTGCATCGCGCTTGCTCGTGTTCATCGGAATCAGAATTTGAGGGCCCTCGCTAGCCGTCATCGCACCCGCAGCGCAAGTCCGGACTTGAGCTGGTGAGTCCTATCATATCTGCCATTCCCGCTCCTTCGTTATCCCTCGACGGACCATCATATCCACCCTTTGCGGCTGTCGTTGCAAGCCCATTCCAAGTTGTGATTGCAGCGTCTCTGAACCCTGTGATGCTGGGCCATGCACCTTGGGCACGTCGCAACGAACATGTGGCCGCTGCTAGCGATTCTTCCGACAGCTGCCGACTCGGAAGCCCAAGATCATGCAAGAACACATAAATGGCCGTGCGGCGGGATACTACTGCCTCACCTGCTCACGTTCTTCGAAATCAGGGGGACATGCTCACTGTCATCGCACCCGCGGGCACCGGCCAGCATTCTTTCTTAAGAAGGCGTCCCTTATGACGCCGCCTGCAATATATCGCCCCTGCCAGGATTGATGACGTGGTCAGCGTTCCAGCCATCGTTCAGACCCCCCCACGCTCCGCCACTCGTGATCGCACATCCTCTTTTTCTGTGGGGAGGAGAATCGGGCCCTGCACCGCTGCACCGGAACCATTTTCGCGTTGGCTGACAAACCCGCAATTGAATATTCGATCCATAGCCTACCTTCCATGCCAGTTTCTCGCTCCCGTCATCGCTCCACTGACCACGCTCTTCCGTCTCTAGCGCCATCGACATCGGCATCGTCCTCTCCCTGCTCACTCTCCCTGTCGCTTCATCTGGGCTCAGGGCCGCTTCAGACTGCGTCGCTCTCAATCACGGCAGTCCCTCCCCCACTGTTGCGCACATTCCTAGCCGGCCCATTGAGATCCCACGCTCTACAAAGTCACCGCCAGCGTTTCGGAGTCCCGCGACAACGTGCACTACAAAAGTGGCCCAGTTTCATGAAGAGCGGCACTCGTCAAGGTCATTCAAGTTCAGGCCAGTCTGTGACCACGGCATCGAGTCGTGCGGATGCCATAGTTCGCCTGAGGACTAAGGTCCGCGTTTCACACCAGTGGTAGCATTTATCGGCGATGAGTGGAGGAATTCAATCATGTGACTTCCATCAAGATCACTCCGGCACAGAGAAGGACGCAAACGCAAGGCTTCAGCAACGGTGCCACGTGCATGCGGACATTTGCGGAGAGTTAGAATACCGGCGGTGAGTCTATGGTAGTTTTCCCAGCGTTTACAGATTCCGCGTGAACGTGCGCAAGACGCGCAAGACGCGCAAAACGACTTCATCAAGAGCCGAGAGCCAGCGCGAAGCGACGTCTTTGGCAAGGCCAGGTCCACCAGCTACAGTGGCAGCACCATGCGGACAACGGCAGCTTGTGCAGGCGTCAGATCGGCCCCAGGTACCGACAGCAAGTGCGTGCCCAGCAAGAACGACTTTGCATTGCAGGAGGGTAACATTTGCAGAACACTTCAAACACGAGCGTAACCCAGGGATGGCGCCGCAATTGCGCAGACTTCGGCAACTCTTCTAGGTGATGTGAACGATACTGTGTGCCCTCCGAGACGATTACAGCTTCCGCGATAGCGTGCGCGATGGTTGCGACTCATTGCAAGGACGACGACAAGAACCCCAGGCACGTGACCATGCGCGATAGCCCACCACACACGTCCCACCCGCATTTGCAGCGACCACGAAGGCGACGACGGTGGTGACAATGGCCTCAGTGGACAACATTAGCCAGCAACAGGCAGCAGCGGGAATGGCGACAGCGAGGCAGCAGTAGGATTGGCGGCGGTGGGTAGGGTTTGGTTCTCGGTTTAGCTACCTGTACATATTTTGTCCCACATACTATTCAATAGACGGGTTTTTTGCACTATGATTCATTCTCTAGTAGTCTGAGTCTGAGATCGTCTAGGTAATTAAACTGGTGTCGGTTCGGGTTCGGTTCGGGTTCAAACCAGGTTCAATGTGGTTCTGCCATCCCCGAACCCAGAACTGGACTTATGGTCCGGTTCTGCACAAATGCTGAACCTTGAACCGAACTTCGGTCCAGTTTGAAAAAGTTCAGGTCCGAACTTTGGTTCAGAACTGGACTGCAGCATCCCTATGAGGGTGATCCCGTCGATTTTTTGGAACGTGCCTCTATGTCACTGCTACATGCGCTTGATGTACTGTACCGCGCCGTATGGTGTATGAGCTACTGTCCGCGTAGTTTGTCGTGCTGTGTGAGTATGTAATCGTGCTCACGTCGTCGGCCCAGGCACTGCGGGACGTATCTGCGTTGTTTCCTAGCTAGAAACCATGTCATCGTGGTAGTACTCTTTGCTTGAGTCTATTCTTTTGACTCATTCAGACTGTCGGTGGGGCTACGCCTCGTACAATGTGGGAGGCCGTAGCATGCGGAGGGGGGCGTAGGGTCTCTAGTAGTCCTCTAGTGCGGCGGAGTTGATAGGAGTTGATAGTACTGCAATATTCCGCAGCAGCTGAACGGGATTACGTTTCGTAGAGCCAGATAAGAGTTCGTCCACAGAGCTTACTACACCACTGTAGTTCATCATTCGTATTATTGATGGGCACTCAGAGGTTTGTCCAGGCCTTTGTTTTCCATATTCCTAGAGTGATTGACCGACTTTCGCTGCTAACCTCCGACTTGAATCAGCGGTGGTCCGTTCTCCGTACCGACTGATTCGTCCTCTGGTGCCGCCTCACATATCTCCCAAGATCGTCGGAAGAAACAGAAGAACATACGTGCTCAAGGTGCGTCCTTTACTAACTAGCACCCCGTAGCAATATCAGTGAGTACTGAGTGTGTTTATGGCACAGGCAAGAGTTATAGACCTGGCACGATGATCGATATGCTCCCAGATGACGTCTTGCTTGAAATATTTGACTTATGTCAAGAGAGATACAGTGTTTTAGAGGCCATAGACCGCGTATGGGAATGGCACTTCTTTGTGCACATATGTCGAAGATGGCGACAAATCATCTTCGAGTCACCACACCGTCTCAATCTCCGAATTTTCTGCACATACGGAACTCCTGTTAGGAAGAATCTTGGTATCTGGCCAGCCCTTCCCATCGTTATGGATTACGCGGATAGCGATCACTTGGAAGGCGTCCTTCCTAACGATGAAGACAATGTCGTTGCTGCACTCGAGCATCCCGATCGTGTATCCTATTTTGGGCTCAGCTTAACGGGCTCGCAGCTGGACAAGATGGCCGCGGTGATGCAGGAGCCATTTCCAGTGCTGAAGGGTCTCTACATTGACTCGAAGGATGGAAACGCGCCAGTGCTTCCCGCCAAATTCTTGGGAGGATATGCACCGCGTTTGCGGTACATCTTTTTAGACGACATTCCCTTTCCAACATTACCAACGCTTCTTTTGTCGACCAGTGACCTCGTCGAGCTCCACCTTCTCAATATACCCCCGACCGGTTACATTGCACCCGACGCGATGGTTGCGTGTTTGGCCGTATTGCCCAGGCTCGAGCAATTTTTCATTGAATTCCAGTGGGCCACTCCCCGCCCTGGTCGAATAAGCCCGCCTCCCGTGGTGACACGAACTGTCCTTCCCGCTCTCATCTCCTTTGGGTTCAGCGGTGCCAGCGAGGACCTAGAGGATCTCGTCGCCCGGCTAGACAGCCCTCAACTGGACCGGATCAGGGTATCTTATTTCACTCAATTCGTTGACTTTCAAGTTGCGCAACTCTCCAAGTTCATCGATCGCTCAGTAGGCAACAAGTTAACGTTACCCCCACTTAGATATGCGCGAGTTACCTTCTTCATCGACTTTGCCTCCTTCGTTATGGATCGTCATGAAATCCGCCAAATTTCGTACCCACTCTATGTTTCGATTAGCGTCTCATGCCAAGGGATCGATCGGCAAGTTTCCCATATGGCTCAGGTGCTCAGCCATGATTCCGTGACATTCTCCAATGTGGTCCATCTCGAGGTCGCCGTCTTTTACGGCCATTTCGAGCAATTAGAGGGTACAGACGACGCTGCATGGCCGCACCTCTTCCACCAATTCTCCAACGTGCAGACGCTACATGTATCTCGGGAACTCGCAGGCCACATTATTCTTGCTCTAGAAGACATTACTGGGGAGATGGCCGCCGAAGTATTTCCATCCCTCGGCTTAATTTACTTAGCGGACCAGCCAGCATCCTCCATTAGGAACTTCATCGCTGCCCGTCAGCTTTCCAATCGCCCTATAACCGTCGTCAATACGAAAATGGAGTTTGATGAAAGACTTAAGTCCTACGTCAGCGAATAGTAAGGGAATGTTAGTACGTACTGATTCAAAAAAAAAAAAGTGTGTTACATAGCGTACTCTATAGCCCGGTCTTCCACCATCCTTCTAACCATTGCTCTGACGCATTTAGGAGACGTCCAAACACGCAGAAGAATATATATATGCCTCTTTAGACTTGGACTAAGAATTTTCCGCGAGGAGTTTGGTTGGCCATCAGCGACAGCACGGCGCAACGGAGTTCCACTCTGCGGCGGCGACACTTACTTCGGCTTACAGAGGGCGCGTGGCCGTGCGGCGCCGAGTGACGAGGGTTGGTGGGCGGGGAGAAGGCCTGGCGTAAAAGCACGGGAAGAGGAAAAAAAATATTGGCCATCGTCGTGTGTCGGAGGAAGCTAGATGGGACTCATTGAACGCCGTTTAGCGAACGCTTGCACACGCGACAGGGTCATGTCCTCCGAGTGGTTCATGCTGGAGCTGTCTACTAAAGTATATGTATGTTTATTGTGAATGGGGCGGCATTAAGCATGGCAAACACATTTACATACTACAAACCTCCTTCAACGCCCCCCTATTGTGCGTGCGGGCAGATGCTAGGGGAGAAGGGGATGTGAGAAGACTTCTTGAACGAACCGAGGAACCGAATCACTGTCGATTTCTGCACGAACAGCCTGTCATTCCGCAGAGCCACAAACACCTACGGCCCTCCATGCTTCTCAAAGAAGTCGAGCATTGCAGTAGGTGAGTGATGCCTGGGCGTCGCGCGACTTGGCACCGAGGCATCGCCGATTCTTTGGCTGCCAGGCTGAGGCACGTGCCACTTCGTATTTCCCCTTCAGAACCTTCTGAGAACAGCCATACCTGTACCGGTAGAGCAGAGAGAGAGCGCGTATTGTAATATCACCGGTGTTGGTTGCACCACCTTTACAAAGGTATGCCTTCACTTTACCTGCTGTGGTTGTGTTTGACACTGCTTCTCGGCGCCAACCCTAACAAGTAGTAACAACAGACCATCTCGCTTGACCCGCGTTACGTGATTCCGAGCGAGGCGCATAGATGTGACTCGGAGGCTGACAAAATTGCTTTTCCGTCCCACCGTCCCAGTCAGATCCGCTACAGGAATCGCGTACGATTCCGTCCGAGCTGTGTTCATCGGCTACGTCTACAGCGCATCCACGACTGGCAAGGCGGCGCTCTACCAGCTCGGCCTGACGGGCATCCCGATCACCAACGTGAATAACAATTGCGCGACGGGGAGCGCCGCGCTCGTCCGGGCGTGCGACGCATGCTTCGCGCTCGCTTTCGGTTTCAAGCACATGGGACCCGGCGCGCTCGACACTAAGACCGCGTTCTCCGAATGCTTCCACCCCATGCACCAGCTCCTCGCCGCCGCGGAGCGCGCCTCGCCCGACTCGATGCACGGGCCGCCGATGCTGGAGACGCGAGGGTCGATCATTTCAGGAACTATGGAGACGGGGTGGAGCATCTGGCGAAGATTGGCGAGTTCGGTGTTTCGTTTGTGCGCGTGTGATGCGAGGGGCGTACTTGATGGCGAAGGACCGTAGGCACTCGGTCAACAACCTATACGCGCAGTTCCGGGAATGATACGACGAGGGGGCGACCCTTGCCTCCCCACAGATATTGAACGAGCTTACTAAGTACGTGGGCAGTCCAACTTCCGTTCCCTCACTTACCGGCCCTTCATGGTCTGCTGACAATCTGCACATGATGGAGCTACGTGCTGTATAGTCTCAAACAAGGCTTTGGTGCACGCCAACAAGCTCGAGAACCAGGCCATCGAGCTCGTCGTAACGGGGTTAGGAACGGACTACCTTGACGCGGTCTCGTGACGCAGCGCGATGGATACCATTGGTTATGGGATAACGTGACCTCTGGCAGACAAGATTTTTGTTCAGGCAGGCGCGAGCTGGGATAATATCAAACGAAGCACGCGCTGCAGGACTATCCAGCCTTCCCGACACGCGGGGGAAGTATGGCGGTGTTGTGGACACGTTCCTTGTACTGCATTCCGCAGCAGCTGAACAGGATTACGTTTCAAACAGGTGGAACGGCATAAGAGTCGCGCTTTCGTCCTCAGGGCTGCTTAGTTCATAACTTGAACCCTCATTATTGATGGCCACTCAAAGGTTTGTCCAAGGCTTTCGTTTGCCTACAACTAGAATGATTGACCGAATCCTCGCCGCTTCTCTCTATACAGCCATTGTCCAGTCTCCCTTCCGAGGTTTGTCGGACTGCTGCATTTGATCGGCTCTCCCAGGTGTGTTCAGTGCCAACCAATTGATCGAGTACCCAACTGCTGATCTTCAATTAGCGGTGGTCTGTTCTCCCTATCGGGTGATTCGTCCTCTGGTGCGACCTCACGTGTGAGAGAGATTGCTCAGGGTCATCGCAAGAAACATCACAATATATGCGCCCAAGGTACGTCCTCTAGCACCCCATAGCAATCGCAGCGAGTACTGAGTCCTTGTGACACAGGCGAGAGTTATCGACATATCACGATGATCAGCATGCTCCCAGACAATGTCTTGCTTGATATATTCGACTTTTATCGAAAGGGATCCGAGTTTTTGGATGCCTTTGACACTGTATGGGAATGGTACTTCCTTGTGCAGGTTTGTCAAAGATGGCGACAAATCATACTTGAGTCACCACGCCGTCTTAATCTCCGAATTCTTTGCACATACGGAACTCCTGTCAGGAAGGACCTTGGTATCTGGCCAGCCTTTCCTATCGTTATTAATTACGAATACCAGAGGAGCGTTCAGCCAAACGACGAAGACAATGTCGTTGCTGCACTCGAGCACCCCGATCGTGTATATCATCTCGGACTCAACGTAACAGGCTCGCAGTTGGACAAGATGGCCACGGTGATGCAGGAGCCATTTCCGGTGCTGGCGCGTCTCTACATTCATTCGAAAGACGGAAATGCACCGACCCTCCCCGCCGAATTCTTGGGAGGATCTGCACCGTGTTTACGAAGCGTCTATTTGGAGGGTATTCCCTTTCCGGCATTGCCAACGCTTCTTTTGTCAGCCACTGACCTTGTCTCGCTCTACCTTTCCAAAATACCCCCGGCCGGTTACATTGCACCTAAGGCGATGGTAGCAGCCTTGGCCGCATTGCCCAGGCTCGAAGGTTTTGTCATTGAATTCCAATCGGCTGCTACCCGCCCTGATCGAATGTGCCTGCCCCCCATAACACGGACCGTCCTTCCCGCTCTCACCGTTTTTGAATTCAAGGGTGCTAGCGAGTACCTGGAGGACCTCGTCGCCGAGATAGACAGCCCTCAACTGGACCAGATCAGGATAGATTACTTGAATCAGATCGTCGACTTTCAAGTTCCGCAACTCTCCGAGTTCGTCGATCGTTCAGTTGGCTCCAAGTTAGCCCTATTCAGGCATGCGGAAGTTACCTTTTCCAGCGACCGTGTCTTCTTCGAAATGTATCGTCATGAATTCCACCCAACTTTGGACCGGCGCCCTGCTTGGACTAGCATATTATGCCAAGGGATTGATTGGCAAGTTTCGCACATAGCCCAGGTGCTCAGCCATGTTTCCGTGACACTCTCAAACGTGGTCCATCTCGAGCTCAAGGACAAGCTTAAGGAAGGTCGTCGATTAGAAAGCACGGACGACGTTGGGTGGCCGCACCTTCTCCACCAATTCTCCAACGTGCAGACGCTGCATGTATCTCGGGAACTCGCAGGGCACGTTGCTCTCGCATTCGAAGACATCACTGGGGAGTTGGCCGCCGAAGTGTTACCATCTCTCTACTTGATTTACTTAGCGGACCAGCGAGCGTCATCCATTAGGAACTTCGTCGCCGCCCGTCGGCTTTTCGATCGCCCTGTCACCGTCGTCAACACAAAAATAGAGTTTGATAAAATGTTTAGGTCCTGCGTCAGCGAATAAGGGAATGCTACATATCAGTCGCGTACTCTATAGCCTGATCTTTCACAATCCGGCGGTTCTAATCACTCCTCTGACGCATAGGAGACGCCCGAACACCCAGCCACAGATTCATTGCGAAACCCCGAGCATGAAGAATTCAGAACCTCAGGTAGTTGCAGAGACGCCCCCAGCCTTCGCCATGAATCATAGAGACGGCTTCTCCACTGTCTATGATCTATACACTCGAAGTACTAAAATATTCATTTACCTCTTGTACCAGGAAGAGAATAGTGATATACATGGAATCGGGGACCCCTTTCATGGAATTACAGTAGGTCGGAGATGCCGCGTCGAGTTTCTAACACCATTTGGAACTATGATGCCGTAGCGCCTGCCGTACGCAAGTATGAGGGGTGCACCCGAACTTTGGAGTCAATAGTCGAGTCAGGCAGTCTCCGGGAGGTACGTGTGATGCGGTCTGAGCTAGAGGAGACGTCGATGGTGGAGAGATGGATACTGCTTTTGTTCTTCGAGGTAGCTCCAGAGTGCGAGAGTTGATCTAGGCTAATCTATAGTTGAGAGGCACCGGCGGTGAAGCAAGCTATATTCATGAGTACCCCTTAGCATCACAGTTGATTGCCGTCCTGCCTTTCCTGCGTTAGTCAGCTATGTGAGAGAAGAGCAAGGAATAATGCTCATCACACTGTGTGGAGGATTCGTGGATCCCGCTCGGAGCTCGTGATTGGGGGGCGTGTAGCTTGTCAGAGACCCGTAGTACTCCATCCCCGTTGTATCTCTGTTTGGAGAACCAATGCGACTGACGAGTGCTGTCTTTCTCAGTCGAATCAGAATCCGTCAGATGGATAGAGCGCTGCTCGTCATGCAAGGTCTCAATTACATATGGTGAACTGCACTGCTAGACGGTGCATGAAAAAGCCGCCACGTGCTGGCTCCTGTTATGGTAGGTGATTGATGCCTGGGTAAGATGAAAAGATGAAAGCATGCAAACGACAACACGTACCGCATAGATTTCATGCACCTGTTCGCGTCCTCCACGTGCCGCAAACCCTTATCTTGAATGAAAGGGACAACAAACGAACGAGGCACGCAGGCAAGACGCCAGATAGCCAACCTTTGGACAGGAGTCTGTGGTGGCGGAAGATGGAAGAGCTTTTGGATTTCAACTAGGAGAAAATCGAATGGTAAGATGTTTAAGGAGGTGTGTGCCGTAAACTAGAGTAGAACCGGAAGGAATAGCTGGGAGAATCGAGTAACCAGTTGTTTGCCTCAAGAAGTCGGAACGGAAAGGGAATGAGTCTCAATGATAATTTTCGGCGTACTTGCAAATACGTCTGTTACTGCCATCCATGCTGCTGCTGTATCACACGCTGTATCACACTCCAGCTGGAAGTCGCAAGATTCCTCTAGAGGTTAAGAAATAATCAGCCGATCGTGACAATATGGCACGAAACTCTGTCCTCCGACCTTCAAACACGGGTAGAGAGTCTCTAGGAAGCTTGGTGACGATTTTAATAAGCCACAGCGAGGCTGACATGTGCCCACGATCAAGAGACCGGAAATCCTCGATGACATTACTGTACCGCCACCGGACGAGTGGCCCGTGATCCAGTCACCTCGCGCCTCTCGCGCCAGTCTGCAAGGATTACGCTTCCGAGTCACTCATACAACTAACTCCCTTGTCCTTAGGCGGCTCAGACACTCAGTTCACTATCCTCATTACTGATGGGTACTCAGAGGTTTTTCCATGGCGTTCATTTGCCATATCACTAGGCTGATTGACCGAATTCTCGCCATTACTCTACTCAGTCATTGTCCAATCACCTCCCCGAGTTTTGCCGAACGGCCCCTTTCGAACGGCTCTCCCAGGTGTGTTCAGTACCTACGGATTGACACCGACTGAGTACTCGCTGCTGGCCTTCAATTAGCGGTGGTTCGTTCCCTCTATCAGATAATTCGCCCTCTTGTGCTACGTCACATATAAGAGAGATTGCTCAGGATTGTACCAAGAAAGTAAGTGCTCAAGGTGCGTCCTTTAGCACCCTGTGGCAACCGCAGTGCTGGAGTTTTGTTGCACCAAGTGTTGCACAGGCGAAAATTATAGACATGAAATGACAATCGGCATACTCCCGGACAATGTCTTGCTTGAAATATTTGACCTTTGTCGAGAGACATCCAGTTTGTTCAAGTTGGACGCCCTTCACTTTGTATGGGACTGGCACTTCCTTGTGCACGTTTGTCAAAGATGGCGACAAATAATATTTGACGCACCACTCCGACTCAACCTCCGAATTCTCTGCACACACGGAACTCTTGTCAGGAAGAATCTTAGTATCTGGCCAGCCCTACCTATTGTTATGAATTTTGTTCGTCACGATTACTGGATCGGCATCCCGCCAAACGATGAAGACAATGTCGTTGCTGCACTTGAGCACCCCGATCGGGTATCCTATCTCGGGCTCAGCATAACGGGCTCGCAGTTGGACATGATTGCAACGATGATGCAGGAGCCATTCCCAGTACTGACGAGTCTCTATATTCACTTAGACAATGAAGATGATGCACCGGTCTTTCCGAGGGTCCTTCCCGCCAAATTCTTGGGAGGATCTGCACCCCGTTTACGGTTCATCGAGTTAGACGGCATTCCCTTTCCGGCATTGTCAATGCTTCTTTTGTCTGCCAGTGACCTCGTCTGGCTCCGCCTTTTCAATATACCCCCAGCCGGTTACATGGCACCCGAGGCGATGGTTCCTTGTTTGGCCGTATTGCCCAGGCTCAAAAGCTTTATCGTCGAATTCCAATCGGCTATTTCCCGCCCTGATCGATTCAGCCCGCCTCCCGTGACACGAACCGTCCTTCCGGCTCTCACTTTCTTTAAATTCCAGGGTGCTAGCGAGTACCTGGAGGACCTCGTCGCCCAGATAGATGGCCCACAATTGGACCAGATCAGGATAGATTACTTGAATCAGTTCGTTGACTTTCAAGTTGCGCAACTCTCCAAGTTCATCGATCGTTCGGTGGGCCACAAGTCGGCCCTACTCAGGCATGCGCGAGTTATCTTTTTCAGTGGCTGTGTCTCCTTCGAAATGGGTCGTTATGAAATCCACCCAACTCCGTACCTGCGCCATATTTCGACTAGCATCTCATTCCAAGGGGTTGATCGCCAAGTTTCCCAGATGACCCAGGTGCTCAACCAAGTTTCCGCAACACTCTCCAACGCGGTCCATCTCAACCTCGCCGTTGTCGACACCTATCCCGAGCAATTAGAGAGCACAGACAATGTTGAGTGGCGGGATCTCCTCCACCAATTCTCCAACGTGCAGACGCTGCATATATCTCAGGAACTCACTGGGCACGTTGCTCTTGCTCTAGATGACATCACTGGAGAGATGGCCGCCGAAGTATTTCCATCCCTCGACCTGATTTACTTAGCGGGCCAGCCAGCCTTATCCATTAGAAACTTCATCGCTGCCCGTCAGCTCTCTGATCGCCCTATAACCGTCGTCGATACGAAAATGGAGTTTGACGAGAGACTTAAGTCCTATGTCAGCGAAGAGTAAGGGAAGGCTACATACCAGTTGCGTACTCTATGGCCTGGTCCTCCACGATCTTTCTAACCATTACTCTGACGCATTTAGGAGACGTCCAAATACGTAGACGAATATATATATGCCTCTTTAGACTTGGACTAAGAATTTTCCGCGAGTTTGGTTGGCCATCAGCGACAGCACGGCGCAACGGTGTTCCACGCTTTATGCGACGTTTACTTCGGCTTACAGAGGGCGCGTGGAAGTGCAGTGCCAGTGGGGCGGGGAGAAGGCCCGGCGTGAAAGCACAGGGAGAGGGGAAAACAAGATAACCATTGTTTTATTGAGTGAGCCGAGGTACTAGGGGGCAGGGAAAGGGTAAGATACGAGACAGCGAACGATTAGGTAGGTGTGGGTCCCTCCCGAAGCACACCGACGAGCGAGGAACAAAACGCATCTTTGTCGATCCTTTGCAAGATCCTTTGGTGCTGGGTGCGGCGGGTGCGAAACAGGCGGGAATGAGCACGTGCCGCCCTGTGACACAACCATTAGCCTGGCACGGGCCGGAAAATGGCTACCTGGGTCAGTCTGGGACTTCTGGGACCCCAAGTTATGGCGTCCGGGTCCGGCTAGTGTTGTGGAAACAACAGAGGGTCGCCGCGACCACTTTACCACACGACACCGAAGGTGGACGTTCACAGGGCTACATCCCCAATCAACTTACAACTGAGCGCTTGACTGAGCGTCGTTCCGTCGTAGTGGAGTAGCGCAAAGCATGGTTTTCATGGTACGTGGTACCGTCCGTAGACCGCGACCTGGTGTAACCCAGATCTCATACAGCCGTTTCCACTGTCATCCATAGCCCTCACAAGAAATCCGCTCCGCCAAAAGCCCATACTACGGTTCCGCCTACTCCACGCACCGAGCTCCCGCGTGTCCCCCAGAAGGACTTTAACCCTTACCTCACCGCTGTAGTTTCAGACTAAGAGGTCTGGCCTTCCAGCATGACCTCGTGCTCAGTCGTGCAGCTTCTACACAGCTAGAGAGGGTCGACAGCCCGATCGATAGTCTCCGCCGCGCCCACCCGAATTACTTCTTCTCCACCGTTAGAAATATTCTTCAAGCCGGAATTCGACCACGGCAACCCTTCGACACCGTCGCCGAAGTTCCACCCTCGTCTTCCTCCTATCCAACCTCCCGCCTCCAGTCTGACGTCCCCCACGTCCCTCCACGACCCGTCCGCCTTGGCCCATTCCCTCCCCGTCCTCGAAAAGCTCTCGCACCATGTCGACACGCTCGAGCTGCACCTCGTGCACGAGATTGCGCGTCACAACGCCCTTCTCTGCGCTCTCCAACCTCCAAGATCTCCAGGCCGAGTCTGCGCGCAGTTCGCACGCCTATTAACTCTGTGCACGAAACTGGAAGACGTAGGGCGCCAAGGACTGCGCAGCGTCCAGCGCGAGGTGCGGCTTGCGCATATGCGGGAAGCCCAGGCGGGCGTCCGTGCCATCCGCAGCGTCGTCGAGACTGTTGACATCGCACGCGGGCCTATTGATGGTCATGAGTGGGGCACCGCGCTCGACAGCGTTGATGACTTGCGCGGTATGTGGGACAGCGCGCCCGCGATGGCCCCTTCCGTGCCTTCACGGTCGCCACTTCCCTCTGTTGCTGAGGAGGAGCTCCCTGGCGGCCTTCAGGAGAAGGGGCGTGCTGCAGCTGCTGCACCAGTATTGGATATTCCGTTGTCAAAGCTGAAAGTGTTTGCGGCGTTACGAGTCAGACTTGCAGGAAATTACGTCATCACTTACCTCAGACCTAGTGACCTTGTGATCGGCCTTGCCGAGCGGTACAACGGGGTCCCTCATCGCCCTCATCGTTAGGTGATCACATGGACATGGCTGATACACAGCCTGATAGACTACGCTCTCTGATTCAAGGCGTTGTATGGGCCAAAACTTGAGAGAAAGCCCCGCAGTATGGACCGAACGGGTACGGGTAGCCATCTTCAAACCTGAGGATACCCGCACACGGGTCCCATGGGTCATGTACATTGTTGTTGTACGCCATCGCTTTCCCATCACCTCGTCACATACACACTCGCTCTCTCTCCCCTTCTCCCCGACACACCCCTCCTCCACCAAACCAGATCACCGATGCAAACACCTCGCAAACTGTCCCTAGGCACCTGAAGACAGGCCGCGCATCCTTGGGCCTCATGTTGTATCCGCTTTCCTCCTCCACCCTCTCCCTTCCCCTCACACAATTTCCGAAGACGCAAATAGTACGAAGCTACTTTTTTTGTTTATTTATTTTTTCCTGTTCATCTCTAACTGATGTAGTGTAGGCTGCAGGACAGTGGCGGCCTCGTCATCGCCTTCGCAACGGCCTCCTCCCACCACCTCCACACCTCGCGGCATGCGAGCACCCAACTCGCCTCACCTGCTGTTCCCACCCCTCAACCTGCCGCTCACGCATATGTACGCAGACCATCCCGTTGTCGCCATCTCGCGGCACTTGGCCCCACTCAGTTGAGTTTTACTTTTTCACTTCTTGTTTATTTCTTACTTATTTTGACCGTGCAGGACCTCCCGCTCCTGCGAGCGTAACGACTTCGCCGCAGCCTCAACGCCACCATACCCGTACCCGCACGCGTTACCCCGACCCTGACCCCGCCACCTCGACATTGTCGCGACACCCCGACCCGGCTACAACCACTACCTTGACACGGCCTCCACCGCCACCTCGACCCCACTACGAGACTTCTACCAGCGCCGCGCACCTCGACCCGCACTGGCGCCGTCTCGACACGGTCCCCACCACCACCTCGACTCCGGCATCATTGCCACCCACCCGTTTCCCCAGTATTTTTATGCTAGTACTGTGGTAGTACATAGTACCAATAAATTTAATGTGCATCTGTATACGCACGACCCGAGCCAATCACTACGAGTATCTTGTGCCGATTAGTCACACCTGTGACAACCCCTCTCTATCTGATTGAACGTGGTACCAATTGCCTGTTTCTTTTTTGTTCTTCGTACCCAACTCACTGGACCACAGATGGTACTATATCTGAAAGGATACAAGCTAGACCGGGAAAAAATACGCTCCCGATTCCCAAGAGATGAGCTTGACAAAGAAGATTATGAGTTAAGCTACTATGAACCCATCCTCGAATATATCCCGGATACAGTCTACAAATATATTGGCTGTGGAACGGAGACCAATGGCGAGATAATTGTGGTGCTTGTCCTTGAGGATGGGTATGACCGGAGTGCATTGGAGGCCACCAATATTGTGGCCCCAGATATTTTTGAGCCAGTGCGCAGTGTTTTGACGCCTGGTATCTGGCCATCATGGTAGGGACCTGGTCAAAGGTAATTGTAATTATTTCATCATCCAAGTCTCTGATGCAATGACCACAGGCCGGCGGCCTGGCGTGGTGTTCCCCCACTCACTGAATCATTCAGCCACCAACAGCTACCCCGAGTCAAGTGGTCGCTGCTCAGTAATTTTGATTTCATCCCCTCGCTCCACCTTGTGTCCTGGTGCCTTTATCCCATCTCCTATGCCAATACTTAATAACGCGTTTCTGCGTCGTCGTTCTCTCCTGTGCCATCGCTCTTCTATATCACCCACCCTTGCCATCTCGACCCCGGACACCTGAGGGATGCTACCAGATGGCCACGTCGCAGAACTCATGACCGAATCGCCTGTCCATCCGTCGATCACCGCAAAGTCTTTTCATCCTCCCAACTGTTCTAGTTTCACTCCACCAGCCCTTGTCTCTTGTCAATCCACCTTCTTGGCTCTCCCTAGCCACCTTTAAATCGCTGTTGGAGGATGCGCAGATTGTCGCACCCATTGTCGGACTCAGGAGAAGGTGGTTCTCTCGCTTACTCGTGTCTGTTGTCCCCTTGCTCATCGTACCCTACTCGGATTGCCTCATACTTCCCCTTGCCCCTTCACTATACGTTCAACTTAGTCTTGGGACGCATTTATTATAGGTTCGCATGTATATAAGACATCCGCGTCGACTCGTGAATGCACTGTTGTTATTCACCCCTGTCTGCCTATAAACTTCCGCCTCTCTTGCACACTGTGCAGCACCCTTTGCCTTAACCCCTGCACAGAATCAGCTCTGCATCGAACTCACACGGACTCTGCACCGTACAACAGTCTAATGAAACTCCTCAACTTGAAGAAGCTTTACACCACTTACCAGGCCACTCAAGCAAAGGGCCGATCCCTGCCAGCGCTTCCCCTTACTGGAGGAACATGGCCTCGAAGGCGGTTGTGGACAACCCACTAGATAATATCGTATATGCAGTATTAGTTAGCACCGAACACACCTGGGAGAGCCGATCAAATGCAGCAGTCCGGCAAACCTCGGAAAGGAGACTGGACAATGCCTGATTCTCGAGCTTGTTGGCGTGGACCAAAGCCTTGTTTGCGACTATATAGTACGTAGCTCCATCCTGTACAGATGATCAGCAGACCATGGAAGGCCAATAAGTGAGGGACATAAGACGCAACGGAAGTCGGACTGCCCACGTACTTAGTGAGCTCGTTCAATATATGCAGGGAAGCAAGCACCGCCGCCTCGTTGTACCGTGCCTGGAATTGCGCGTATGGGTTGTTGACTGAGTGCTTACGTCCTTCGCCACCAAGTATAGCCCTCGCATCACACACGCGCACAAACGAAACACTGAATCACTTATCTTCGCCAGATGCTCCACCCCGCCTCCATAGTCATAGGTCCTGAGATGATCTACCCTCGCGTCTCCAGCATCTGCAACCGCATTGAGTCGGGCAATGCGCGCTTCGCAGCGGTGAGGAGCGGGCATTCGGGGAATATATAGTCAGTTGCGAGCCACGTCGTGACAAACTTGATGGCCTGATTCTCAAGTTTGTTGCCGTGCACGAATGCAGCTCCCGGGCCTTCCTATTCAGCAGCATAGAATCAGTACGATGGGATGAGAGAGGGATGGTAAACTCAACGGAAGTTGGGCTGCACATGTGTGAGCTCGTTCGAGATCCGCGGGGAGGGAAGGACCGCCGCCTCGTCATACCCCGCCAGGATCTGTGCCTACGGTTTGTTGATAGAGTGCTTATGGTTCTTTGCCGCTAAGTGCACCCCACGCATCATACACACGCACAAAAGATCAAACACAGAACGAACCTACCCATCGTCAGATGCTCCACCACGTTCCCAGACCTCCTGAAATGCTCCGCTTCGGCGGCTCCGAAGACGCACGGCATCGGTGGTCCACGTATCGACTCGGGCGGGTCGCGCTACGTGGCTGCGAGAAGCGGGCGCACTGGGCTAGGATGGTCGGGGAATACAAAGTTGATGCTGAGCGGGCCAGGCGCCCGAGAGCGAGCGCGCAGTGCGCAATGCGCATCGCCTGCGCAGACCTGCATCGCGGCGTGGACGAACGCGGCGCTCCCCATCAAGCAGTTGTTGTTCACGTTCGTGATCGGATACCCGTCAGGCCGAGCTGATGGAGCGCTGCCTGGCCCGTGGTGGATGCGCCGTAGATGTAGCCGACGAATGCAGCCTCAACGGAATCGTACGTGATCCCTGGAGGGACCGAGTGTGAGAGCGACCGCTGGGGACATGTGAGGAAATGCGGATCTGACCAAATGGCAGCACATTATTACTCGCATCGAGGCAAGCATCGAGGAGTGCTTCGTCGCGGCCTCTGAGCCCGTCTACGCGTCTGTGCTCAGAAACAGAGTCAAGTATAACTGCAGCACTGGCAAGCAACGTAGGGCCGTTCACACACATCCATTCGTAAAGGTGGTGCGACCGACACCGATGATAAATACGTCCGAGATGAACAAACAACTGGACAAGGCTCAAATGGCACGTGCCTCTTCTGAAGACCAACATCAACCAGATACGCGCCCCTGGCCAAGACCATATTTATCTCCCATGGCTCGAACCAACCATGGTGGTCGTGATGTCCGCACGCACAGAATGCTCACCCTATCAAGTATCTTGTAGAGCGATATGTCTTACTCCGAGACCCTTACTGCTGAACTACTCGTTCAAGTTCTATTCTATCTCTAACCTGCCCTTTCCTGACCTCTCCAGGGCCCATGGGCCGTCTTCCTTTCATTCGCCCTACCAGGAGAGGTCGTTCGCCCGTGCTTAACAAGCATCCAGAGGTGCACCCACTCACAGACCTCGTCGGTGTCGAGGTGCCACATCCCGAACTGAGGGACATAAGTTGCGTCAAGCACAAGTAATTTAAGATATGTGTGGGCTGTCATTATCAGGTGCATTTCCTTCCACTGTTATGTAGGCGATTCAAAGAGCGCCGCTTACCATGCACCCACAGATGCTGTCCTACGAGATGCAGCTTGATTATAGGCACGATGTCCCCAACGCTCCCCAGAATGACTCTAGTTCGCTTCCTTCTACTTTATCCTGGTTGATCTAATGACGACCTGATTGGATTTACCATACCCGCCGAACCGACGATCCCCTTCCCTCTTTCATATGCTATCGCACCAAAGCCATGCCACGTTTCTAACCTCCGCCGAAGAAGGGCATGATGCAAGGTCCTTCCACGAATGAGGAAGTGTAGCTATTTTAGCTAAAGATTGGTTTCAGGAAAGCAATTGGATTGTAAATACCTTCATTCGTACGAATGTCACATTACAACCCCAGTCTTGAATGCGGCTTATACCTCAATGCGTGACAATATCACAATGTAAGCATCCCAAGCTATCCCATGCCTCTCTTCTCCAAATTGGTATCAGACTGGGAGATATATATAAAAAGCGTCTCCCTCTTGGTGATTCGCTCGGGATTCTAGGCACCAGTTTCCCTATGGCCACCGCGCGTCCGCGGATCCGCTGAGCACCCCGACGCCATCGCCAACCCACCTCTTAGACGCTTGCTGCGCCTCTTTCGCGCTCCCTCTCGGTCCGCACTTCGCCAAGGTCGCCGCCATCGAACTCTCCGTCGACTCGATCCGCTTCGCTACGCACAACGCGGAAATCGACGGACTCGTGCACAAGGTTTCCTTCCGCGCCGCGGAGAGCATCGGCATATCGCGCTCGTCGTCGTCCCGCACTGCAAGGGCTGCGACGCGTTCGCGTGGCACCTGCAGCTGCTCGTGTTCCACGCGCAGGGTACGTCGGGATAGTCATGTCGTGGATGGCGAAAGAGAACGTGGTGACTGCGGCAGAGAAATATATCTGGAGAGTTCGGTATATTTCTACAGAGAGCATACGTCGGGTGCAGTCTTGAGGCCCGTGTCGTAAACAATTTACCTTCACACAACCTCATATAATACCTGAATGATTTTAGTCAAGCGAGCACTTGCCTGAAGACCGAGCCCGCAGTCTTTCGGAGTGACTTGGCCTGTCGTAGGGTAAAGGCGGTTGTTAAGGATCTTGCTTTCGCATGTTCCTTGGCCATGGGGCAGCCGCGGTGCCCGGGCTGACTAGCGCCGGCTTCTGTACGGAGCTGCGGATTCACGCACAACTTCTGTTGCTAGAGAGAACGCATATTTTGAGTTTAAAATAGTGGAAGTGAAAGTAAATAGGGGTAGGAAAAGGGGCAAGGGTTTGAAGCCACTGTTGGCGCGCTAAGAAGACGGATAAGCGACTGTCCGAGTCGATGAGGCTACGGAGGCTCGAACGATTGACAATTGCTGCCAGTTGCTCGCTGTTCCGAAGCGACATGTGACGTGGAGACTCAGTACTACTCAGTACTCAGATACTCAGCCAGCCGCACGGGGAGGTCGCGGCGGACAACAAAAATACAGGGGTCTACGCTCTCTCAGGCTCTTCTACTACCATAATCCCTATACGTCCCGAATCCAATACACATCGATAATAAGGGTAGGCTATTCGTCCTCGGAGCCTAATTCATTGTCTGTGTTATCAATGTGCACTCAGAGGTTTGTCTACAGTCTCCGTTTGTTACATTACAGTACTGATTGCCCAAATTCTCGCCGCTACATCAGTCACTGTCCAGTCTCCCTGCCGAGTTTGAGTGGCACGGACGAGAGTTACAGAGATGCGACCACAATCAACATGCTCCCCGATAATGTCTTGCTCGAAATATTTGATTTATATCGAAAGAATTCAGAGAACGAGTCTATTCAAGTTCTGACTTACTACCTTGTATGGAAGTGGCACTTACTGGTGCACGTATGCCGAAGCTGGCGACAACTCATATTCGCGTCACCACACCGTCTCCATCTCCGGATTTTCTGCACAGAGAGAAGTCCTGTCAGGAATGATCTCGGTATCTGGCCAGCCTTTCCTATCGCTATCGGCCATTCCTGGAGAGGATCTAGGCCAGAAGAAGAAGAAAATATCATTGCTGCACTCGAGCAACCCAATCGTGTCTGTTTTCTCAGGCTTTACATAACGGACTCGGAGTTGGAAAAAATGGCCACGGTGATGCAGCAGACGTTTCCGCTGCTGACATGTCTCGGTGTTTTTTTGACGGAAGGAAATGCACCTGTCCTTCCCGATGGATTCTTGGGAGGATCTGCACCACGTTTAACGTCCATCGCCTTGTACGGAATTCCCTACCCAGCATTACCAACGCTTCTTTTGTCTACCAGTGACCTCGTTATACTCGATCTTCACGGTATACCCCCGACTGGTTACATTTCATCTGAGGCAATGGCTCTGTCTTTGGCCACATTGCCCAGGCTCGAAGTCTGTACCATTGGATTCCAATCGGCTACTCCCCACTCTGATCGAATGCGACCGCCTCCCGTCACACGGGCTGTCCTTCCTGCTCTCACCTCCTTTAAATTCATAGGTGCTATCGAGTATCTGGACGACCTCGTCTCCCGGATCGACGGCCCTCAACTGAAGCAGATCTTCGTAAATTACTTGAATCATTTTGTTGACTTTCCGGTTGCGCAAATCTCCCAGTTCATCAATCGCTCAGTTGGCCCCGAGTTACCCCCACTCAGGCATGCGCAAGTGAACTTTTCAAGTGACGGTGTCACCCTCGACATTAATGGTGCAAGCTACCCGCACTGGGACAGGCGCTGTGTGACTATCTTCTCACGCAGAGCGATTTACTGGCAAGCTTCGCACATGGCCCAGGTGTTCAGCCAATTTTCCGCGACACTCTCTACTGTTGTCCATCTTGAGCTCAAGCTCGACCCCAACGAATCTGGTCAACTACACGGTACGGACGATGTTGAATGGCTGCACCTCTTCCACCAACTCCCCGCCGTGCAGACGCTGTGTGTATCTCGGCGGTTTGCAGCGCACGTTCTTGCACTGGGGAACACAACGGGGTCGATGAATACCGGAGTGTTCCCATGCCTTCACTTGATTTGCTTACAGGACCAGCCAGCGTCGTCTGTTGAGAAGTTCGTCACTGCGCGCAGGCTCTCTGGTCGCCCTGTAACTGTCATTAACACATACATAGAGTACGCTGAGAGGCTCACATCCTACGGCGTCAGCATATAAGGGGATGTTCCATACTAGTTGCATACTTAATAACCCGGCAGTTTACAATCGAACGGTTCAAATCATTCCTCAGGAGCATGTAGGAGACCTGTAGGACTCTGTGAGCGACTCAACACCTCGAGCGCGACTCAGACAGACTTAGTTAGCACCGCCCTCTCTGCTTTTCTGTGAAGGCGTATATCGTGGTGTGGTTCTTGCTCGCGATGACCGAATCAGGCTTGGAATCAAATGTAGTCCATTGTTCAATTATATTCTGGTTGTATTCTGCAGTGTAGCCATCAATTCCCGGGTCTGCTGAATTGGCTATCATGGGTGCCTGGCCCTATGTCTGAGTCACGGTGGTACTCTTTCCTTGAGTCGATTCTTTTGAGTCCGAGTTGCACTCCGAGTCGGAGTCATTCACCTGCACTTTTTCGCGTTATTGCGCTGCTCTGCTCGACGTGCCATCAACTTAAACTTAGACAAATATACGAGAGGGAGACGATGAGAGAGCACATAGTGTCAGATACCAATGGCATATAGGTGCGGATAGACTTCCGTTCCACATTACGACTTTGGCCTTCAAACACGCTTGCTCCCTGGTCTCTCACAGCCCATCCCTGTAGGTTTACAAGACGGCAGCTGTAGACACGAAGATGACTTTGAGGCAATGTCTAGATGGATCTAAAGATCTGTCAATGGACCGCGGTTTGCAGCTTCACTGGATTATCGCGAGGCTTCAAGCTTCAAGCATGTACCTCAGGTGAACGCAGAGGCAATCACGGTCTTCACCCATGGGCCATGAACAATGCGAGACAAGGACGCTACGCCATCGTCAATGATCTACATATTCAGTAGATCAAAATGTACTCCCCATGGGAGGTCTAACTTGAATATTGCACCTCTTGTTTGATGGAAATGGTGATATGCACTGGCAGGGGGACTGGGAGTCTGGGACTTCCTGCATGGAAATAACTTATGTCAGGAAGAGTCGAATTTCAGATATCATTTCCGCATAAGTTATAATGTCACAGCGCCTCACACGAGCGTGAGGGACGCTCCCGAGCTGGAGGAGTCAATCATCGAGGCACCAGGAGGGGATATGTGCAGAGGGTGGGATTTGAGTGGCTGCCACTGGAACCGGGAATTGATCTTTAAGCAAAAAATCTTGAAATATGACTTAATTAAGACTCAAAATATTTATGTGTGACTATATTAGGGAAAGATTTTAAGTTTGTAAATCACATGCCCCAAAATGCGCCTGTTGCAGCTGTCATGTGATCTATAAACTTTAAATATATTGTCACATAAATTTACAAATAAATACTTTGAGTCTTATTTGAGTTTTATTCCAAGATTTTTGCTTACAGATCAATTCCCGGTTCCAGTGTGCCTGCATCGTCATCGTCTTGGCATGGCGGCACGTGACTCATTCCAGCCCGCCCACTTTTCCAACCGATCTCATAGGAAACCGGAATATTTTCTTTTTACCTGGTCACCACGCCCTTTTGCTACGGGATCGATGATGCGGGTTGTTGCATCCGCCGATGCTACTCTGATCGCTCCGGGAGGTTCCCACCCACCCATCGCGACCTCAGCTCGGCAGCAAAAACCCTCATTTTCGATCGAGGAGCGCTTCGCGCTTGAGCCCATTCTCTTTACGCTAGCAGACTGCCCCAGTCCCTCCTTACAACCACTTGCTAATTATCTACAATACTTGTACATTCTCCCCGAACCGCTGGTCCGAATAGTACCATGGTCGAACGTCTCTCGGCACCATCAGCGTTCTGTGCCGCGCACCAGCAAACCCTCCCTGATTCCCCCTCGCCGGCGCCGCACGAAACTCATCCTCGAGAAGCAAACCAGCGACTCGCAAAGACCAAACGAGACTCCGAAGATGTGATCACGAATGGCCATCAGCTTGAAGTATTGGAACGCTGAAATGCCGAAGCGATGATAGGCAAGGTGATGGGTCACCGGTCACTGGGCACCCACCATGACAATATACCCGTCAGGCTATAGTGGAAGGTTGGCCTAGGCAAGAGGGGCTGTTCCGATCGACACATCGTTTGGGGCATCAGTGGACCTGTCACTGCGCCAAGTTTTTAAATTCCTGGTCCCACGCCTTAATTGATCTATGATAGCAACTCGAAGTGTGACAGACTTGACTCGTGATGCAAAGATGATTGTGTTCTGGAGTGTACCCCTCAGTTCTCAGGTTCGTTGGTTGGCCATGTCATCGTGGTACCCTTTATTTGAGTCGGTTCTTTGATTCAGTCGGACTACCAGAGTGCGTGGGGGCCACATTTCCCATGACGAGAGGGGAGGCGAGGGGTAGGGCCTCTAGTGCGGCGATGTTGAGCGTCAACGTTGAACACCCGGCGCCAGCCTCCCATTCAATCGTATTGTATTCCCGGTAGCTGAACAAGATTACGTTTCGTCGAGCTGGAACTGGCATAAGAACAACTCCTTCGTCCACAGAGCTTACTGGCACTATAGTTCATTGTCCGTATGATTGATGGGTACTCAAAGGTTTGTCCAAGGCCTTCGCTTGCCATATTACTAGACTGACTGACCGACTTCTCGCCGCTAACCTCCGACTTGGATCAGCCACTTTCTAGTCGTCCTGCCTGGTTTCTTAGGCTGTGAACTGTCCTCATCGATCTACGTTACCAGGTGTGTTCAGTGTCTACTAATTGACCGTGTACACGTTGCTGATCTTCAATTAGCGATGGTCCGTTCACTATACCGGCGAGCGATTCGACCTCTGGTGCCACCCCACATATTAGAAATATTGCCCAGGGCCCTTGCAAAAAAGAGAGGAACGTACACGCTCGAGGTGCGTCCTTTCGCACCCCGTGGCAACCGCAGCGAGTACTGAGTTTTTATGACACAGGCGAGGGTCATAGACGTGAAACGACAATAAGCGTGCTCCCAGACAATGTCTTACTTGAAATATTTGACCTTTGTCGAAAGGCATACCATTCCGGGATATCAACACCCTATGGCACTGCATGGGCTCGGAAATGGCACTTTCTGATACATGTGTGTCAAAGATGGCGACAAATCATATTTGGGTCACCACACCGTCTCTATCTCCGCATTCTCTGCACATACGGAACACCTGTCAGAAATAATCTTGGTATCTGGCCAGCCTTTCCCATCGCTATCGATTATGGAAAATACCAGAGGAGCATTCTCCCTATCTATGACAATATCATTGCTGCGCTCGAGTACCCCGAACGTGTATCTCATCTCTCGCTCAACGTAACGGGCTCGCAGTTGGACAAGATTGCCACGGTGATGCAGGAGCCATTTCCAGTGCTGGGGCATCTCCGTATCCACTCGGAGGATGGAAACGCACCGGTCCTTCCCGCCGAATTCTTGGGAGGATCTGCGCCGCGTTTACAGTTCATCGAATTAAACTGCATTCCCTTTCCGGCATTGCCAACGCTTCTTTTATCGGCCACTGACCTTGTCTCGCTCCACCTCTCCAAAATACCGCCGACCGGCTATTTTTCACCCAAGGCGATGGTTGCATGCTTGGCCGTATTGCCCAGGCTCAAAAGCATTGTCATTGAATTCCAGTTGGCTACTCCCCGCCCTGATCAGATCAGCCCACCTCCCGTAACACGGATTGTCCTTCCCGCTCTCACCTTCTTTGGGTTCAAGGGTGCTAGCGAGTACCTGGAGGTCCTCGTTTCCCAGATAGACAGTCCTCAACTGGACCGGATCTGGATAGATTACTTGAATCAGCTCGTTGACTTTCAAGTTGCGCAATTCTCAAAGTTCATCGATCGTTCAATCGGCCACAAGCTAACCCTACTCAGGCATGCGGGAGTTACATTTTCCAGAGACCGCGTCTCCTTTGGTGAACCCTACAACCTGCTCCCTGCTAGGACTAGCGTCTCATGCCAAGGCATCGATTGGCAAGTTTCGCACATAGCTCAAGTGCTCAGCCATGTTTCCGTGAAACTCTCCAATGTGGTCCATCTAACGCTTGACGTCGTCGGTACCTATCTCGAACAAGTGGAGGGTGCGGACAACGTTGAGTGGCATCACCTTCTCTACCAATTCTCCAACGTGCAGACGCTGCATATATCTCGGAAACTCGCAGGGCACGTTGCTCCTGCACTTGAGGACATCACTGGGGAGATGGCCGCCGAAATGTTGCCATCCCTCGACTTGATTTACTTAGCAGGCCAGCCAGCATCATCTATCAAGAACTTCATCGCTGCACGTCACCTCTCCGATCGCCCTATAACCGTCGTCAACACACAAATGGAGTTTGATGAAAGACTCAAGTCCTACGTCAGCGAATAAGGTATGTACCGGTTGCGTACTCTATAGCATGGTATTTCCAATGTGACAATTTTGATCATTCCTCTGACGCATTTAGGAACTCTCGAACATGCAGACGAATATATATACTCGGGGTCCGAGAGAGTGACCAAATGGGGTACAGCAAAAGAATAAAAACGAATATCTTGTGGTTCAAGGGCTAGTATTAAACGGAAAACGAGGCAATGAGGCAGAAAATTGTTGTACCAGCCGAGTCAGGTAGTCGCCGGGAGGTACGCTGGAAGAGTTGATATAGGCTACTGGCTGCGAAGCAAATCAGATGGCCCACATTCATGAGTACATCTTAGCACCAGTTGCTTGGTGTCCTTTCCGGTGTGGGTCGGTTAGGTAAGAGAAGAGCAAAGAAATCGGGCTCACCACATGGCGCGCAGGCTCCGTGGATCCTGCTCTGAGCTTGCGTTTGGGGCTATGTAACCCAGACAAGTGGCACGTAGTACGTTAGAGGCCCACAGTATCCCCGACGAATCGTATGGATCGAGAACCAATACAACAGCGAGCGCTGTCTTTCTCAATTGATATAGAATCCGCCAGATCAAATACAAATGGTGAACCGCACTGCTCGTGACAAAAGTCGCGTACCGGTTCCTGATCCGGTGGGGTGATGCGGGGCGCAGAAGTCGCCAAGGCCACGCTTCAGTGCTTGGCAATCGTCGCGTGTTGGAGGAGGTTGATAAACGAATACATGGCCCCATGGAACAGGGCCGTGTCCATCGTTCGTGCTCACGCTGTCTATCGGAGTAAATATGTCTGCGAACAGAGCTATACACCATGAACATCCCTCAACACCATGCACCCGATCTGCGCCCCCACTGTGCGTACAGGAAGATGCCAGTGGAGAAGGGGGTGGGAGAGGACCTCATGAGAACCCACTCTTAAGACCAGTTAGTCATTCCCGCAAGGAGTCACAAACACCTAGAGTAAGTTAGGGTCGATCCGCTCTATACCTCTCAACGCATTGCGTACGCCGGTCGTGTGGTGAGTTAGCGATGCCCGGACGAGATAGAGTCACGGAGGCAAACAATAACAGCACGTACTACATAGATTTCATGCAATGGACCACATCTTTGACACGTTGCAAATTCCAATATCGATGGGAGTGACCAGTTTTTTGGCCTAGAGAAGGCAGGGAATGAGAAGGAAAACGTTCGGCGTACATGCATATGCGTCTGCCACCACCATCCACTCCGCTTTCACACCCCAATCGAAAGTTGCAAGGGTTCCATTTGATGGAGATTAAGGCGTCATCTTGGAGAACATCTATTGTTACCTGCTGGCAAGTCTGGTCAAATCCACGCAGAGGTTGAACAATCGTGCTTACGAAGTACGACGTGACCCAGTCGTCCCCTAAAAATCAATCACCCGACCTTCAAACTATGCTAGAGAAACGCTAGGAGAGAAGAAGGATGGTTGGTGGTCAGAGAGCAACTCACAGAAAATGCCGCATGTGCCTACGAATTCGGATAGGTCAGGCCCGTGTTGAGTAACCCGGCCCGCGGTCCGTGTCAGTGGCAGTGGAGGTGCTCTCGAAGCAAGGCATGATGCGTTCCGGGGTCCAGTCGTCATTTTATTATCTCACCTCTTCTGGAGAGCGGCTATGGTAGCAGGAGGAGAGTCCGTATTTATCATCGGTTTCGGTTGCATTGCCCCTACACAGGTATGTGGGAACGGCCCTCCGTCACCCATTGTAGTCACTGTTTCTGAGCAGGTGCTTAGAGGCAGCGATGAAAGTGCTCCTTAATTTTCTGCCGTCTATCCAATCCACGTCCCACGTTCGTCGGCCACGTCTACGGGGCATCCATTGACACCACGGGCCAGGCCCCATGCTCCCGCTTCTCGCAGCCGTGGAGCGTGCCATACCCAACTCCGAGTCGATGCGTGTGTTGCCAATGCCGCACGTCTTCGGAGTCGCTGCGGCGGAGTATTTCAGACGTATGGTGGCGAGGTGGAGCATCTGGCGAAGATAGGTGAGTTTTGCGTTCGGTGCTACCTTTTTCGGGTGTGTTGATGCATGGCGCACACTTGGCAGCAAAGGACTATCAACACTCTGTCGATAGCTCGTACGCACAGTTCCTGGCGGAGGCGGCGGTCCTTGCCTCCCCACAGATCTCGAACGAACTCACCGAGTACATGTGCAGCTCAACCTCCGTTGCATAACGTCTCACTCATCTTTTCCATGGTATGTTGGTTATCTGCATAGGATCATGGAGCTGCATGCTGTATGGTCGCAAGGGAGGCATTCGTACATGCCTGCAAGCTCGAGAACCAGGCCATCGAACTCGTCGCAACGGGGATCACAACGGACTTCGCCGATACATTTGCGGGACGCGGCGCGATGGATATCGTTTGTTATGGGACATCGTGACATCTGGCAGACAGGAGTTTCGCTCAGGCAGGCGCGAGACGGGATGATGTCGGACGGTTGTTTCGCTGTAACGAGGTACTCGCCGAGTTCCTACTGATTCGAACACTCTCATTTTTTGTGCAGCTTGTAACTCACTCGGCACTTGGACTGTCGACAGTGCGCATCGCTTTGTCGAGCGTTGGGACAATACGGTGAGGTTTGGCTTCTTCTCCGCACACCTCAGTTCACGAGACTTTTGTCCATAGTACGGAGGGAGTACCCCCAGACCATCAACTTACGGCTTAATTTGTCAGTGCAATTGCGGAATTGTAAGGTTTTGTCTGCGCCCAGTAACACCGGCAACGAATTATCAGCCCACGTCCGAGCCCGCGTCTGAAAGTCCAGTCTCGAAGTTCGGCCTATCCCCGCGTGCATTGCCGCCTCCTCTTGACCAGAAGCTCGACCTACCCCCTCGCGCTCTATCGCCCCCTCCTGACTGTTTGCTTGTGCCTCCCATTTCGTTTTCCGAGTCGACCCTTTCGTCTTTGCCTCTGCCAGAGATTTCGACGCTCGACTCGACGCTCGCCGCCCTGTCGCCTGATCAGTCCTCATCGTTGCCGGGATCTCTCAGCCAGTTGTCTAGGCCTTGCGAACTTGAGTCGTCTACTTCCATGTCTGCTGCCGACGTCGTCATGCTGAGTTAATTACTGTGACCCTTACTCCACTATACGTTCGACTTGTCTTGGGATGCGTCGTATACTGGCCTGCATGTGTATAAACAGTTCCCTCTGACTCGGAAATACCACCATTATTCTCCCTCTTCATTTCACCGTTTACATCTCAAAGTCCTGACCACGCCGCACTAGCCAAGAAGCCTCGCCAGCGCCCAGCCTAGCCATCGCCGTCGCCGCCTTCGTCTTCCGAGCCGCCGACCTCGGATTGCAGCCATTACCAGCCGAGTAGAAGCCACGCCCTCGTCATAGCCATAGCCTTCGCCGCCTAAGCCACCCGAGCCACCGCCTAGTCCCGCCATCGCCATCGCCTTAGTAGCTCCGCCGGGCTTTCGCCAACCGCACTCTATTCCCCTCTTCCCACTCACATTGCCTCGCTTCCTCCCACTTCTTCTGATCTCGCTCGCTCTCTGGTCATCCTCTCCAAGCCCGTGAGCCTCTGTCTAACCCACTGCGCGAAATCATCTCTCACACTCGCATACGACAGGCACTACGGCATCATAGGCCGAAGTGGTGTGGGAAACATATTTCTGTGCGGGGGGCAAGGCGGGGGTCACAACTCTCAGCATATCACCATTCTCCTTCATCGAACGGTATAATATTAAGTTTGTCGTAAGGCCCATACTATTATACTTTGAATGAGTGTTCATGGCAAAGGCCACGATCGCTTGTTACACCACGCATACCGACTACTTTCTCCTTTACTTTTCTCTATCGTTCTCGATTCCTGAGGCCGGCCAAGCCTGTGGTCATTCTTTATTTATTTTTTTGGATCAGTTCCCGATGGCATGTAGCTAGTACAAAGGCGGGTCACAGTCGTGCCCGAACCACATTTAAGAAACCGGCTGTCTGTGCCTATGGTCATTCACCAGAGGACTTGGATGATGGATCAGATAATGACAAATACCTTTACATCAGGCCCCTACCACGATGGCCAGACACCAGGTGTCAAAAGACTGAGGACTGGTTCAATAATCGTATCTGGGGCAACAATATCATTGGCCTCCAATGCGCTCCGGTCATACCCATCCTCGAGGACAAGCACCACAATGATTTCGCCATTGGGCTCCATTCCACAGCCAATATATTGGTAGACTGTGTCTGGGACGTCTTCGAGGATAGGTTTATAGTAGCTTAATTCATAATTGGCTGCTGTGTCGAGACTGTCTCTAGGGAACCGAGAGCGTATTTTTTCCCGGTCTAGCTTGTATCCCTTCAGATACAGGCCACTGAGTACCATCTATGGTGTAGTGAGTTGGGTACAAAAACAAAAAGAAACCAATTGACCAGTCCAATTAGGGATTCAATGCAATTGGTAAGTTAGTAGAAGGACGGAGAAGGGTCGTCACAACTGTGACCGACCTGGCTTCTTCAACTTCAATGATGCGCGCGTCACCATCCATTAAGAGGTTCGTCACTGCCCGCCGGCTCTGGTAACACCATAACCATCGTCGAAACAAAAACGGTGTTTAATAACAGACTCGAGTCCTACTTCAGCAAATAAGAGAACGGTACCAGTCGATCTTCTGTCGTATCTTAGGAGGCGAGCACGCACCCAGACATATATTGCTCTCGACTACATTTGTCACGATGCATACACCCGTACTAATTTTCCAATGGAAAGACCGAGCTTACTACCCAGGCCACGACGACGCAGTTCTTCAAGAAGCCGGCAGCAAGATCGAAGACCGCATTCTTGAACCGAGGTCCGAAGGTCAGCCGCGCACCGCCGACGACCAGAGAAGGGCCTTGTTGGTCTGCCTCGATCATCCGGACAGATGCAGACGTCGCAAGCGGGGGGCGATGAGTCGGAGTCACTGACTAGTAAAACTGTTACTCTCGCAGGCCCACTGTCCCCCATCTATGCCAAGTTTGGGTGCACCTTCACAAACTGATCTCACCTCATCCTTCCCTTCATAAAACCAGGCGCCTAAGTGGAATAGCGTGTATCTCTGCACGTTGCGTGTTGAGTTGAGTCAACTCGGGTGCCGTCATCGCCAGCGATCTACACTTCGGAGTATCAAAAAATTATGTTCGCTTCCTGTTTACAGTAACAAAGAGAATAACTTAGCAATATACTGGACCTCCCGCGTTGGCAATGTGTAGGAAAAGGGTCAGCTTTCTGACACCATTTCAGCCGATGATACCATGACGTCTGCAGTTTACGAGCATGAGGGACGCACCTGAACTTGCTCCCGAACTTCTAGAAGTCATGAGCCAATTGGAAAGTTCGGGGGATACCGTACACGCACAGGATTGTGTCAAAGGGGATATCGACGGGGGAGAAGCTAGGGTAGTCCATGGTTGAGAGAGTGACTCACGAATCGTTACACTGTAAGAGACTCTCTAGGTGGCGGTGTTATGGGCGCGTTCCTTGGTTCCCAGGGCATGAAACACAGCCACGCCCGTGACTGCACCTTGAATTATTTCTCGCACTCGGATGAGAGTAGCCCCTTCGTCCGCAGTGCCTATTCCATTATCAATGGACATTCCAACCCGGAGGTTTGTCTGAAATCATTGTTTGCCATATTACTGGACTAATTGGCGGAATTCTCGCGGACTCTCGCCACCGTGACTACTCGGCGGCGACCACAATCAGCGATTCTCCGGTCTGGTCACCTAGTTTCGTTGAACCGTTTCCACAGATCGGCTCTCATAGGTGTGTTCGGTGCCTACCAATTGACTGATTACTACTCACTAACTCAATTAGCGTTGATCCGCTCTCCCTACCGGGTAATCCGTCCTCTGGCGCTACCTCACATGACACTGGCAAAGAGACTGCCCAAGGTGGTTGCAAGAAACAAAAGAGCGTACACGGTCGAGGTGCGTCCTTCGGCACCCCCGTGGCGACTCCAGCGAGTACTGACTTTTGTGGCATAGGCGCGACCCACCAACACGCAACAACAATCGGCATGCTCCCGGACAACGTCTTGCTCGAAATTTTTGACTTCTATCGAAAGGATTTTTACCCCCGTCGCCTTCCATGGGAAGTATGGGATTGGCACTTCCTGGTGCATGCATGCCAAAGATGGCGACAAGTCGTATTTGCGTCACCACATCGTCTCAATCTCCGACTTCTCTGCACATACGGAACTCCTGTCAATAAGAATCTCGATGTCTGGCCAACCTTTCCTATCGTTATTCAGTATCGCTATTCCGGGAGCGGCATCACCCCTGACGATGAGGACAATATCATTGCTGCACTTAAGCACCACAGTCGTGTACGCTATCTCGGACTTGACGTAAAAGGCTCGCAATGGGGAAAGATGGCTACAGTGATGGAGGAGCCGTATCCGGAGCTGACACGTCTTGAAATTTCCTCCGAGGATGGAAATGCACCAGTCCTTCCCGTCGAATTCTTGGGAGGATCTGCACCAAGTTTACAGACCATATATTTACACCGCATTCCCTTTCCGGCACTGCCAACACTTCTTTTGTCGGCCAGTGACCTCGTCGATATTGATCTTCGCAGAATACCACCGACTGGTTACATCTCACCCGAAGCGATAGTTGCGTGTTTGGCCACGTTGCCCAGGCTCGACTCCTTTTACATCGGATTTCGATTGGCTACTTCCCGCCCCGACCGAGTAAACCCACCCCCCGTCACACGAATTGTCCTCCCCGCTCTCACCTACCTTGGATTCCGGGGTGCTAGCGAGTATCTGGAGGACCTCGTTGCGCGAGTTGACTGCCCTCAACTGAACCGGACCTTCATAGATTTCTTAAATCAGCTCATTGACTTCCAGGTCGCTCAATTCTCCACGTTCATCAATCGTTCGTTCGGCCCCAAGTTAACCGGATTCAAGCATGCGCAAGTCAGCTTTATCAATGGCTGGGTCACCTTCGCCCTGAATCCTAATGCGAATCGTCCAAGCTGGGATCTGCACCCTGCTACGACTATGATCTCATGTAAAGAGCTTGACTGGCAGGTCTCCCACACGGCCCAGGTGCTCGGCCATTTTTCCTCTATACTGTCCAATGTGGTCCATCTCAGGCTCAAGGTCGAGCCCGAGGGTCGTGAATTAGAGGGTATGGAGAACGTTGAATGGCAGCCCCTCCTTCGCCCACTGTCCACTGTGCAGACGCTGCATGTATCTCAGGAGCTCGCGGGGCACATTGCTCTTACACTAGAAGCCCTCACGGCGGAGATGGGCACCGAAGCGTTTTCATCCCTTGATTTAATTCACTTAGCAGACCAGCCGGCATCATCCATTGAGAAGTTCGTCGCTGCCCGCCGGCTCTCGGATCGCCCTGTAACCGTCGTCGACACAGAAATCGTGTTTGATGAAAAGGTTAGGTCCTACGTCAGCCAATAAGAGAATGATCCATACTTTTTGCGTACTGTTCCATTCTACAATCCAGCAGTTCTAACCATCCCTCTGTTGCATCCGGGAGTCGACCGCACACCCAGACACATATATGTTGCTTTAGACTACACTTGTCACGATATGTATATCTGTACGAATTCTACAACGGACTCGTTATGATGGGTCGAATCCTAGCTTGGTCGGCCGTCAATGGCGGTAGGGCAGACCTCCATTTCGACTATGAGCAACCTTGTGCCTTAGGCGGCATCATACACAGGGAATATTCGGGCCTTGTTCCATACCGACACCACCATTTCTGTTGCAGAATCCATGTCTTGGGTGCACACTGTAGATCAGGTGTGAAGACGAAGAAAAAAAACGGATACACATCACGTGTTCACGGTCGTGAGGAGGAAAGATGTATTTTTGTAGCCTCGTCGAGCGTCGATTCGGATGTCGTTCTGCACAGTACCCACGCGAATGATCGCCGGAAATTGATTCTGGGGACAAAGTTGGCCGGATTCGTACCCTCATCGCACACACTCCGAAGGGGAAACGCAACTCGTTGTCTCGGTGTCATGACCCTCGGACTCATGGTCTCGATGAGTTTCACCTCCACGTGTTCCCCACGTCATCCGAGAATGGGAGAGAAAGAGAAAAAAAACGCGGTCAGGTCAGGCGCTATAACCCGCTGGCAAGTTCTGGAGATTGAGTAAAATTATTGCTCCATCGTACGTGCTCTCAGACGAGACGCAGATGCCGTCGCATCTGCGGGCGGAGGGGGAAACGATGTTTGGCATCCATCAAGAACTTCCCCCGTCAAAAAGAGAGTTGAATATGAGAGACACGGAGGAAAGAGTGCATCATATATCGGACTTTTGCTCTAGGCCACAGCTTTGGCTAACGTACTTGACATGGCCATGCGTCAGGTCATCCCTGGTCAACGCCGTATGTGCCAGCCTGCTCGAGGTCAGAGGCATCAGCCATGCGGTCGTGGTCCAGGGGAGTGGGAGGGAGAGGAAGTAACCTATGATTTGAGTAGACGAGTAAGCCAACTGACCAGAAATGACCAGGTATTGGACAAACCATTAACCCAGATTCTGTAACCATATGACTGGTGGCTGTGGGGAACGGATCATCAGGACCTTTGATGTGTTTGTCCTCAAATTACCCCCGATGAACCGTCATCAATATCATCTCCAGGTAGGCCTACCTGAAGACGACATCAATGACGGTTCTCGCTCTCTAGCGCAGGAGGTTTTTTCCTGATGAAAGGTCCATTGCCCACTTCTTCCGCAACAACATCAACTCCCTGGGATTGAAAACTGGTCTGAACAGGAACGCCTCAAACAGACAAAATGGCACCACGAAATGCTTGATTCGAGCATTTCTTGGTGCCATTCTCGAGCAGCTCAAAAGGGCAGAGGGGTTTTCAATACTGATGATTGGCGAGTAAGCGAGAGAAAAGGTTTGCTTGAGTTTCTACCTCTGACGAGACGACAAATGATCCAGGGATTGTGGCACGATGGTGTCGTCTGCTGAGTCATCGAATTTTTTTAATGCTACACTGCCAAACGTGCCTGACCCTGTTTGAGGGTTCGGGTACCCATTGTCCGCACGACCCCAGTTTAGGCTCATTCGGGTGCCAGTCGAGAGGGGGTCGCACCAGCACTGAAACCCAGACCCTGTGCCAGCCCTGGAGGGAGCCTTCAAAACGGTGCTGAATCTGCCATGGTTTCCTTTTTTCGCCCAGCTGTTGACCAGCTGTATCCACGGCACAGGCATCCACGCACATTGAGAAAAACAATGAGATTATATTCATGATTCTACCTAGTACAGACTAATGACTTCCTGGGCACCAGGTCAAAAGTGTGGGTGCCAGGTGGAACACACAATTTAGGCGCTGACATCGGGGGGAGGGTGGAGTGTTGGTGGTGATATATTGTAATGGTAAAGGAACAGGCTTGTTGCACGCACAGGAGGGCTGGTAATAGTAGTAGCAGTGTAGTGGGCAGGATACTGTGGTACAGAAAGTTGAAGTTGAAGTCAGTAAATAGTGGTGATGACAGCAGGGGCAGAAGCGGTGACGTGGCAAGACACAAAGAAAGTTCGAAGTTGAAGCCCAGTGAGAATCCCGATGTACCGAATTGAATGAAAGTGAATGAAAGTGACTGGGATTGAAATGGCCGCGTGGAAAATGAATTGTGTTGGTTCCGTTGGAATAATATTGCGTTGAGATTTGAATTATTCAATAATATTCAATGCGAATGAATAATCTTGATTTCGGCTGCATCCACAGATGCGTCGCTCGTTGCGCCGCCCTCGTTGTGAAACATCGCACGCGTGAATATGTGAATGCCACACTCGATCTCTGTGAGCTGCAACACGTCTGAAACGAGCATCGAGTCGTCGTTCTCTTCTGGCTTCTCGTCCCGTGTATCTTGGGCTCCGACTCCCATCTCGACCCTGGGCTGCTATCTGAGTCTACTGCATTCTCCTGGCTGTGTATCGTGTTTCTGGTGACCTCCTGGCATTGTCCCTCTCCACGTCTCGATCTGCTCTAGGTTGACCTGATGCCGATCTCGCGTGATCCACGAGCCTACAGATGTGGGTGTTCAGAGTACTGCAAGATACTTCGCCCAGTCTCGGAGTCGACATATTACGGTCATGCGAAGTATCGCAGGCTCGACGATGGTAAGTTGAGCATATTGTCCAGTTTCTCGCTCTCATGCTCACTGGATCTCGCGCATGTAAGAGCCTTATACGTCGTTTCCTAATGGCCATCCGGTGTCAGGACCATCAGCTCGCACTACGGAGACTGGGTCACGCTCGCGTTCCATGGCAACCGGGAAGCGCACTCGATTAGAGTCGGATCACAGTGCTCCGGAGGAGCAGCCTCCCGACGACCACGTACGCGGAGATGACCATGCAGAGAGCGATCACCCTATGCAAGACGACGACACTGCACTAGGTCCATCGGAACAGGGGCCACCCCAGCTGGGGACTCGAAACATAGACAGCGACACCGAGTCCTCTCAACGTGAAAACAATGAAGACATAGGCATACCCTCGCCTGCACGGCAGGGTTCTTGGGGCGATCACGATGCCAATCGTGCGCATAGCCCCCTCTCGGACGACGAAGGCAACCAACAGGGGGGTGGGAGTGCATACGACGGGCGTGATGCGCAGCCTGACGACCTCCCTGGAGGCCCGAACGACTGGGATCCTGACACCATCGTACCTCATCTCGATGCGCTCCGCACTTCTATGGAGTTTATCAATGGTCTCTCGCGCGCCTCCTTAGACGACGATCCCATTCCTGCCGACGTCCGTGAACGGTTGCGCTCTCCTCTCGCAGAGGACATTGGCGTCGACGAGGAGCTGAAATTCAGTGTGAAGCTCTTATTGGGGACCATAAACGGGTCTCGGGCAACTTACGAAAGTGTTTGCGCTACCGTCAAGGGCTACGTTCCCGGCGCAAACATCCAATCTTATGATCGCATGAAGCGGACAATCACCGAACTGACAGGGGTGGTCCCGATTATGACTGACATGTGCTATGCATCTTGTGTGGCGTTCTCTGGACCGTTCTCGGACCTTCGCACATGCCCCGAGTGTTCTTCGGCGCGATACCAGTCTGTCACCCGAGGGACACGCGTCGTGACTGTACCTCGTAAGCAAGCACTTACGATACCTGTGGGACCCCAGATACAGGCTCAATATCGATCGCGCGAAAGCGCATGGAGGATGGGGCACCGACGTCGAGTGATGGAGCCCTTGCTGGCTAGGTTGCGTGCTGGTGGTTCTATCGACGTCTACGACGATGTGTACTGTAGCTCGCTCTTGCTCGACGCAGCAATACGCGGCGATCTCTCGGCCGACGACACCGTATTGATGCTCTCGATTGATGGTGCGCAGTTATATCAGAGCAAGCAATCGGATTGTTGGATCTACATCTGGGTTCTACTGGATCTGGCACCCGACTTACGATACAAGAAGAAATATGTCCTTCCTGGTGGCTTTATTCCTGGTCCAAACAAACCTAAGAACCTGGACTCGTTCGTCTACACCAGCTTGCACCATCTTTCGGCGCTCCAGAGGGATGGACTACGCGTGTGGGACGGTTCCACAGGGCGTATCTTCACGTCGCATCCGTTCTTCTTCTTGGGTACCACGGACGGACCTGGACTAGCAGCGTTGCACGGACTGGTAGGACACCACGGCGCGTATGGGTGTCGCGAATACTGCGGTTTGAGAGGGCGTCACAAACCTGGGGGTCCCCATTACTACCCCGCACTCCTCAAGCCATTGGACTATAAGCTTCCTGGATGCGATCATGGCGACATCGACGCTTTCCGGCTTCCTCAGGCCTCGTCTGCCATGTATCTTAAGAACTTGCGCAGACTTCTCCAAAGCCACACTGACACGCAGTTTAAAGATAATCGGAAGGAGACTGGCCTGTGCAAACCAAGCATCTTCCTGGGCCTGGATGCGAAACACTCGACTGGTCTCCCTGGGTGCCTGGCTATCGACCACATGCACATCATCGCAATAAATCTTCCCGACTTGCTCATAAGCCTCTGGCGCGGGACCATAGACTGTGACAAGAAGGACAAGAAGGATCTCTGGGACTGGGTCGTACTCGTCGGCGACACTTGGAAAACGCACGGCCAGGACGTAGCGCGCTGCCGTCCGTACTTGCCTGGCTCGTTCGATTGCCCTCCTCGGAACCCTGCCGAGAAGATCTCCAGTGGCTACAAAGCCTGGGAGTCTTTGGTCTACGTCTTTGGGTACTGCCCGGCATTACTCTACGGCATACTTCCGCGACGCTACTGGCTGAACTTCTGTAAGCTAGCATCAGCTGTTCGGCTCCTCCAACAGCGTGCGATCTCGGTCTCCCAGCTTCAAGCGGCTCATCGGCTTGTGCTCGAGTTTACCGAGGAATATGAAGCCCTTTATTATCGCCAAATGACATCGCGACTTCACTTCTGCCGACAGAGCATCCATGGACTCTCTCATCTCGCTCCGGATGCCATCCGTCTGGGACCTGGTGCCTATTCGTCTCAGTGGACCATGGAGCGTACTATTGGCAACCTGGGTGAGGAAGTCAAGCAGCCTTCAAACCCATATGCAAACATCGCAAACTGCGGACTGCGTCGTTCACAATTATCCGCGATCCACGCGATTGTTACGGTTTCGCCTCAGACCGTCCCTCGAGCACCCTACGCAAGGACCCCGAACACCGTCAGGAGAAGAACCGCAGAAGATGATGCCGACGAACAGGCAGAAATACGAAGACTTGTGGCTGATCATGCCAAAGATAGAGCTAAGTCTCCCACGCCACACTACCTACCCGGAAGCGCTCACCGACGAGACCCGGAGTTTTGGGAATAGCGCACGTGACCTTAGCGCCGCCCGTCACGTGACCCTGGCACGTGACCTGGCTAGAATGCACCAGAAGAGTCCAGATGAGCCTGTGCCTGGACTGGCCTAGAATGCCTCGTGTTTGTGACTCATATCGATTGTGCCTTGATTCTGATGGATTGTACGACTCGTGTTTCCTTATCTCTGACTCGTGCCATGAGTGCCTTATGCCATTGGCTGACCGTTATCTCTGACTCGTTGTGACTCATTCCTAGGATCGTTGTATTAGGATTTCGGAGTTCTGGGCTGAGCTTCAAAGCTCCTCAGACATGTATAAGTAGAGGGGCTTATGGTCGCTGAAGACCTAAGCTTGACTTCTTGGACTATACCACCCATTGTACTGCCACTCCTAGGCTGTCTGCCAGTTGTGCGCTGTTTGTACCGTGCTTGGAATATCATCCCTGTTTGTCCTTAGCTGGCCTTGTGGAGTGATCCCTGGCATCCCTTCATTTCCCGCTTTCCTCTAGTCGTTTGCTGGCTGTTCGCCGCTGCGCCTCCCTTATCTACTTCATCATTGGCTGGTTGTCTATCGCCTTTGATCGTCTACTCCTAGCCCTTGTGTTTATCGCCTTTCACATCCTTTGGGCTACGCTATTACGTCTCACTTGTGAGCTAGTAGCTGAACGTGTACGTGACTTCGACATCCTCTGTGATCGTTTGGTCGCTGTTGTTGCCTAGACCCGTCGCTCTAGAAGAACGTCTGGTGGAACGTTACACGATCCTGCCCGACCTAGAGCCAGACGCGCCCAGCCTACCACGAGGTGCCATCGACCTCGGTGGTGGCTATGTTCTTCTTAGGGCTCGGGACGAGACTGGTGTCACTCTCGTAGGAGAACAGGCGGATACAATCCGCGCGTTCTTGTGTTCGGACTCAGACGAGGGCCAGGTACCCTTAGACTGGCAGCCAAAGTACATCCGATGGGCTCGTCTTCGGCTTCCTAACCTGCAAATCGCTCGCTGTGCGTGGAAGGAGGTTGCACGGACACAATCCGCCGAGAGTGTCCGTCGTTCCCGCAACGTAAAGGCGAGTGGCATTACCATGAAGATGACATTCGCGTCTTATTTTCCTAGTTTACTACGATGGAATCCTTCCTTATCGGCGAGGTACAATTCTACTTCCGAAGCGACCACTCCGGGGTAGAGCGCGCGTATGCACTGGTCTCAGTTTGGTCTGAGCCAGACAAGGAGTTACTTGAAGAATCTTCGAATGCGGTATATTCATGTGCATACCAGGGTCAAGCGGTCCTGCGAGTTGTAGATGTGAAGTATATTGAGTCCGTCGTGGCTATGGTGCCCATGACGCCGCGTGAGGGAGACCGAAGCACTCGATATTTTCTCCTCGAGAAGCCCGGACTAGATACAGCAGAAGTAGAAGATGTTCTCGATGAATGAAAATGAATTGTCACTGTGCTCACACGCGCCACGGGTCAGAGCGACATGCCCAACAGCGGTACTAGATCGATCGGGGCGTGTCGGTGGATCTTTCTTATTACACGCGCAACGGAGATGGAACGGACGACATTGTATTCATGCATCAAGACGGTACGTAGGTACATGCGATGTCGAATCAGAGGGAACGGGGGGAGCGAGGGGTATGGATTATGAGATAGAAACTCGACGGCAGACGAACACGTGGGAAGTGGAACTGGTGCAGGCAGTAAGATACGTCTGCGTCGACGAGAGAGACCGGGTAGGGACGTACGCATGGCACGAGGGAACGACCGAGGCACTATGCCACGCAGCGTTAGCCTCCACTCCATAGCTAACAACGGACGCGAGGCGCGGAGGGGCCGTAGATGGGGCCATGGAGTCTTGGATGTAGCCAGGGGTGGCCGTGCGCGCATTTGCTCGTGTTGATACAGAAGTCCCAGTGGACTGTGTCGGTGAGGTAGACAAGGACGAGTACGAGACAGAGACAGAAAACAACAGTATAGAAAGGCAGGGACAAGATGGCGAGACAAGAAGTCGACGGGAGTGATACTGCGGGTGGCTGAGGTAGGCGGTAGCGATCACACAGGCAAGTGCACCAGTTCGAGGGACAGTATAACAGCGATCAATTAACGTGGTCGTTTTACAGCACAATGTAATTACTCGATTTTCCTTTTTTTATTCGTAGAGTCGCTACTCTCCGCACGGATTTCGGGGTCGACGTCGGCAAGCGTGGTATCGGGGTCGGGATCAGTACATTGATCGTCAGTCTGTACGCATTTATCGAAGAGACGCCGCTGCATGAAAAGTCAGTCACACCAGTGGGAACGTTGGCGAGTACTTACGTCCTCAGGGAAATGCAACCAAGAATGTTTCTTGACATGATACCTGCGGATACCGTCGGGCGTGGTCGCATAAGGTGGGGGGGAGGGTGGCGGGCCATACAGGTAGTCGACCTCAGAGAATTCGAATTCCCTGGCGCCGAGCTCGATTCTTGATACGACAGCAGATAAGACAAGACCCATAGCAATGTGAGTCTCGAGGCGAATTACCGTTCGCGCATTAATATATTTCGCTCTGCGATGATTCGGAACATCGCTTGGTTCTTGCATCGCAGCAGGTCTTGCAAGGTGGCCTCATGGATAAGCGCCTTGTTCATGTCGCGGGCTCTCTTGGCTTCGATGACCTTGATAGCCTTTGGAGTTGGGCCGTCGCCAGAGGGAGCGTCACCAGAAGACATGCTAGAGAGTGCGTCGCCAGTAGACATCTAGAACTAGAGAATATAGAGGGCGCATTCACGTCTGTGATGTGATGTGAGCAAGTGGCTGAATGTGGCTTAACTGTATAGTTTTCGGGAGCAGCCGAAATAGACGAGAAAGGACACAAGTCGTAATCCCCGCCGACTGCATAGCATACACCTTCTCCCTGGTTCTCGTTCTCGCACAGCTTTTACGTTTTCCTCTCTGAGTTTCCTCCCGGCTTTTACGTTTCTGGTCGCTACATTTCCGCTCTAAGACGAACCGCCCTGCAAATCAGTTCAGACTCACACCTTGCACACGATGTCATTTACACCTGGTCCCATGACTGGTCCCATGACTGATCTGCTCCACTCTCAGCTAGGCGACGCGCGCTTCTCAGAAGCCAATTCTTCTAGTTACCATACTAGGGAGGCCCCTCGTTCTGTGGATCCATATATGCTTGGTCGCGACCCGCATACTCAGTCGTACCACCACCCGCATCCGTCTTCACTCTGGTCGCCTTTCCCTGGCTCAAAGGACACTAATACCCCCCACACAGAGGCCTCGCACGGTCAAGAATCGGTCAACGCCTCTGGTTCGATCCACATGAGATCTCAGGTGAGCGCGAGTCATCTTATTTCCGTTCTATGCATCTAACCGCGATTGTCTCAGGAAAAAAACCGCCTCCTCTCCCAAGCAACACACGAGGACCTCCTCGGTGCACAAAACCCCGTCTACATGCACCTGTACACAGAGAACATCAAACTAACCGCAAGCCATGAAACTCTCGAGTACGTCCGTCGTTATTCGTCAAGCAGCTGACCATACGTACAATATGCAATAACAGGAAAGCGTTTCAGGCGCTCGCGTCTAGTGGCCCAAACCCATCTGCCGCGACTATCGACGAGATCGACGAACCCCCCGCCGACCAGGATCCCGCGGCCTACCCCGGTATCAAGTACTGGTTCAAACACATGCGACACGCGGAATTTAATAGACGAAAAGAGTTCTCAAATGGTCGTGCACGCAGAGGGCCAGCACCCGCTGGCGAAAACCGTGAATTTTGGTTCCTCGAGGACAAAGACGGGAGGATGTTGGATGGTCATGAGGTGGGCAAAATAAGAGCCGAGTCCAGAACCATCTGGGATTCTATGTGCAAGAAATACGGACGGCTTGGGCTGCCATGGGGGAGGGTGGGGGCGGCGCGCCATCGGGAGTTCTGGCGGAGGATCGAAGCTAAGTTCCCCATTCTTGTCCTCTGCGACTCCCACTACAAGGCCAACTCTATCGCAACAAAAGACTACACTCACTGGTACCAAGCAAAATACTTCGGCACCGCGAAGGCCCAGGCTAGCGGTCAGAAACGCTCGCGTACTGCGAGCCCAGTGTTGTCCCGGAAATCACGCCGGCGCGGTCTTCGCTCGGGTCCCGGGTCACACCAACAGAACTCCGACGAAGAAGTGGAGGAGGACTTCGACTTCGATAAGGAAGAGAACGCCAACAACGACGAAGACGAGGCCGACGAAGACGAGTCCGACGATTCCACTCCCTCCGTCCCGACCCGACCCCCCCCTCCAGTGCGACCCAAGGCGCGGCCTGTCACTCGGCGCACGCGTGGCATGTCTTCCACGTCACCGCGCACTTCTCGTTCGACTCTCGACACCCCGCCCGCGCCCTCGTCCACCGCCCCTTCCACTCAACCTGCACCTCTCAATGTTCCCACAGAAGGCGGCAACATGCCGGTCCCGCGCGAGGATGAGAACCCCACGGCATCTTGTCCCCCCGATGGTCTGTCGGGACCGCCCGAAACTCAGCACGGTGCTGCGATGACCAGTGGCCGTAGCACAGAGGCGTCCATTGTACGTCCACTCTCTTCCCCCCGCTTTCTACGTGACTGACGACATCCTATCACCAAGACCATCCCGAACCCGCTGTACGTCCCTGCGACCCCACACGCGTGAGTGTCGCTAACTTGATTCCCAGCGCCGACATCGTCCGGAGTACTCCTACTCCAACCACCTCTTCGGTACCGCCACCGGAAGGCGCCAGCATTCAAGCTCATGAAGGTAAGCCGTTTACCCCATCACAACAGCCATCGATCTCAACCCACCAGGACCTGGCCAACAACACAACTCTGCCGACACAAACGACAACGCGCCGGTCGCCCTGTTGGACGCAACAGCAAGCACTCCCGTCCAAGTCACCGAAGGCACACTGTCCGAGTCGGCAGCCACCGACGACGTCCCCGTAGGACCCGGCCCCCAACGCTATCCAAATTCCACCACCACAGCCAACGACGCGGCGACGACACCCACAGATGTGGTGACAAATGCCCCGACGCCTGACGCAGCGTCGACCAGTGGTCCCTCGGAGGCGACCACTTCAAAGCCGGTTAGCAAGAGTGGCCCGAAGACCAAGGGAAAGAAAGCGGGCCTCATGCGTCCTGGGAAGAGCACAACGGCAAGGTGTGTATCGGTCGTCACTTCAACCGCTCGTCCTGACACAATCCCTTACAGGAACCTCTTTGCAATGGACTTCCTCAAAGACCATCCAATGACGTGCGAGGAATTTGCGAAGGTATGGAACGACTTGGACGAAGATACCCGCACGGTGAGTCGTCTGGTTATCGCCTGACACGATCTAACACTCAATTGCATTTACAGACGTACACCCGACGCGAACACGAGGAGAAGAAGAAATCCGCTGGCTCGACGCCAGCTTGAAGAGTTCGTCAGTACCTCAGTCGAGTCGACTTGTTGCTGGTTTGGAATTTGGCGGCTCCTTGGTAGTGTACAATGAATTATCTTGTCGTATGTTGCAGCGAAATGGACGCGATTCAATTAAATGCAATGTAATTCAATTGTCTGCATCTCTATCTATGATTCAATAAGATTCAATGGTATTCAACGGACGTCATTAAAATTCAACGGGCAAAACCAATCACTGTGCAATCGCATCCAACAAATATCATTGATATTCAACATACAATTGAATCCGAATGGATATAGTCCAAAATTATGAATTCGATTGAATAAATTCAATCAAATTCAATCGCATCCATTTTCATTAATCGGGATTCTCACTGGGGTTGAAGTCGAAAGTTGCCGTGAAGCTTGCAAAGCGTTTAGATAATCAGCACTTAGTCAGCCCTCACTCATAGAGAGCCGGTGTCTGACCCTGGAGCAGGGTCCAGAAAGTACTGCTTGGCCGTCACAAGCCCTGTCCCTCAGACAGGATTCGTGATTTTCAACATTCAACTGACCCGGCAATAACCCCCGAACAACCCCCACACGTGATCAACTTAGTGTGGGCCGTGCGAACCCGGTCCCAGGGTCCGTGGTGAATTGGCCGTGTACTGTAAGCTGTAACCCTGGTCACAATGTCGCATGTCAGGTCAGTACTGTCAGTGCCAACCCAACCATCTCAAACTCATGTGGTGATGATCACAGCATATGTGTGGATCAATTTGCGACGTAGCAACAACTTTCTGAGCTGCCTTATGGTTACCTAACCGGAAACCTTCGCGAGCCAATTCAAGACCCTTCGGTGGTTCAGCACTTTCAGCCCCGGCGGCCTGCCCACGTACGACTCATGCGGAATATCGGCGCATGGGAAAGGTCAACGGAGGGGATGCGGGATGCGGTGCAGTTTCTTGGTGCTCAAGGTGATGGTGAGTGAGGATTTGCGGCTGCTAAGCCCGAGCGCTGAGTGCGGAATGCGGATGCCCTGACATAGCCAATGATTCATCCCTGACTGATTCGCATTGCTGCACTTCAGCCCAGACACCTTTCTTTGACTGAGAATACCGCAAGGCTTTGTCCCTTCCGGGGCAACAACACGGCTTTGGGTTGCTTAGCGTGTCGAGCCCCCATCGCTCTCGAACTAGCTTTTTGTCATGAATAGATGCTGTTGACGCTCCCGTGGGTGACTGTGTCGACCCAGGACCAACCCATCGTCACAGAGCACGCTCCAGTACTCATGTGACACTTTGACTGATCTCGCACAGAGTCCTCTGAGAATCGACGTTCTTATCACGCAATGAGTGGTAGTGATACAAAACCAGCAAGACTCTTCGTCATCCACGTTCTATGATCACATCTGTGTGTATGAGTCGCGATGCGCACCTCCCTCCACTTTCCAGGGTCCTCTTCAGTCCGAGCCTCGTGAAAGCATTTCAAACTTCGCTCTACTTCCGTCAATGCTAGGAGTTGCCGCCCCTAGAGGATCACACAAGTTATAGCCCACCAGTGCGCTCGTGGATAGGCGGCGTTACCCGAGCCACCAGTACAGTAGTAAGTTAGCTCTCGATGGTTGGAATTCCGAATATGACTTAGAAGTTGATGGTGACTTCGTCTGTTGTCTCGACTACAACGTATGCTTAAATACATGAAAGGCATGCATTGACCAGTACATAGGAAGCATTGTTCTCAGTCATTCAATCCTTCCTTCACAGGGCGGGATATCCGGCCCAGATCCACAGGCGCCGCGCCCAACGACTTCAAGTAGTTACGAGACACACCTCCGCTCTCGCCACATCTCGCCACATCGATCTGGTAGTTGGATAAATATGGCAGTCCAATTGCGTCTTGCGCCAAGGTCTTGAAAGGAAAACTTCGTAATTGTTTCTCGAGGTGTAGGTGTCTCCGCAGTCAGGTCGAAATATATTTATTGCCCGTCCTTCTTGTCTCTGACCCCCATTCCTCTCCCTAGTATGCCTAACTCACCCGAATTTTCCTCCAGTGTACACAAGCACCTTTTGGCGGGCCTGAATCTATTCAATAAAGCTCTCTTAAAATCAGAAGCAGATATTGCCATAGCAGTGGACGTGCTGGAGGGCACCTTGGACGACTATTCAACGGGTCCTATCATCCACTTCTCCCTGCGACCTGAGCATCCCTACGCATTCGAGTTCATGATATCTTGTATGTCCGAGCTCCTTGTTCTCTACTGGGCCACACTTGATGCTCGCCACAGCCGTTAATGATGTCACTTCCGCATACATCTTGGATTTCATCCTCGACAAATTCTCCTCGAACGTTAGCTCGTTTAGTTTCTCTCTTGGCTACGAAATTGTGTCTCGACTTTCTCGTTCTCTCTCTCAACTCCCATACCCTTCCAATAAACTACCAGAAGGCCTCGACGATCGTTGTCGTCATACTCAAATGGTTCCCACCATCCTCGAAGACCTCTTTACACTAATACAATCAAGTTTTTTTGAGGCGGAGTCGTCAACCAGAAAGACGGTGCAACAGTCTAAGACCTCAAGGCGTAAAAACACGACTCGCGTGCATGCCGAAATCGAAGATAGACTTTCTCGAGCTTTAGGGTCTCGATTCCCTGAAACCCGCGAGTCAGCGGAGGACATCATGCAGTCGACCATTGACGAACAAAAGGACACCCTGAAGGTGAGCACGCCATCCTCTGAGGTCGTCCATGAGAGGGCGCTACTCATCCTTCTGTCAGTTCTTTTTCACCCTGCTTCAACGCTTCGAAATTGCAGAGCTTGTCCGCAATGCATACCTCCAGGGGAGCATACCCCAGGGGGTGCGAGTGGATGCTGTGACGTCACTGCAAGCAGAAGCAACCCCCTCATCGCCCATCGCTGGTGGAGATCCGTTGCAGGCCGATCTTTATTTCCCGTCAGTCGCTGGGTTTGGAGAGTGGCGTATACTCTGCTCGCATACCTTTCTCAGTGATATGACACGAGACAATGCGCTGTCTAAAGCGGTGCTGGGAAGGTTGCGGTATGTCCCCTGTGTCCTGGGTGAGCGAGGAAGATAAATCCGAGTCGTACGTTCACAGGGAGCTCTCGCTGGGTTGTTTTTCCGAAACAAACCGAAAGCGATTAACGAGGAATAGTCCCATTGATATCTTTCGAGCCCGTCTCCCAGGGGGCGAAAGGCTGGTGGTAAGTACTGTCAGGACCTTTTCGCTGCTAGCAATCCTGATGCTCTACAAGTACCTCATAGACGTCGTTCCAGAGTTTGGCATTGACGTAAGTTGTATTATTAAGGTATTCGCCACTACTAAGGCTTTAATGGGACAGTACGGAATGCAAGGTTTTGTCGCTGAAATCGTCCACTGGCACGGATGTCTGATCGTGGCTTATGGCAGTATTGAGGATCCTTGGAATCTATACTATGGACAAGCTGAAACGAACCGACTGGGACAAGATTGGGAGATATCGAGCAAGGAATGGTAGAGAGTATATCGAAAAGTACGGTCGGGATATCTTCGTCACTGTCCCATAAAATGACACCGAGTAGATGCAAAGCAAGGAAATCCCCCGGCGCGTTTTTCTACGACCCAATGACATGCGGTGGCACCCCCACACAAGTTGCGACTATCGCTACTGATTCCAACCCTCAGGAGGTGGAAGACGTGGATGAGGTATCACAGTTTTTCTTACCTTTGTAGGTCTCTGACCTCTGGCCACCGGTACCTAGATTCACAGGTTATTCGAGTGAGTACAATGTCTACTTCGGATAAAAATGGTGGTTATTCATGAAGTGTTATAGTCTCGAGCAGTACTCTATTCTTTCTCAGGTAATGGACGCAGGCGCACCGTCGCTTGCATATGACGCTGATGACTCGCACGGATCAGAATGTCATGCGGGATGTTCTCGAGGGTCATGCATACTCTCACGTTTTTCAGGTCTCGTAAGTACGCTTCTATTTTTGGTCAGCCTGTGCGTTCTAAGGGCGATCAAATTTCAAGTTGGGAAGAGAAAGAGGTCGTCGAGTTCACAAAATCTTCGTTCGTGCTTGGTCGAAGTGGGACTGGGTACGTAGACGTACCACCGACCCAGACATATGCCTAATCGTCGTCATTGGTAGGAAAACTACGGTGATTGTCTTCAAGATCTTTGGAATAGAACGAGCATGGCAGAACCGAGGAAGCGTTGGACCACGCCCTCGGCAGCTGTTCATAACGAAGTCCCGACTTCTCGCCGACAAGGTTGAGCAAGACTACGTGAATCTCTTATTCTCCCTTTCTGAAGATCCGGACACGCCACAATATATTCGCGATCGCATCCATCTCTGGAAATTGCGTCGGAAGAATAACGTATTGGACCCAGATGATGCGCAAGGCAAGAGAGATGATCTTCCGGAAACATTTAGCGAGCTCCAAGACGGCCACTTCCCTTTGTTCATAACAGTGGACACTGTTGGTGCGGCCCTTGCGATAAGGAAACTGAAACTAATGACGGCTGGATTTTAATGTAGTTGTGGAGTCTCTTAGAGGCCGACATGGAACCTCCTCCCTCCAAGAGCCGATATTCGCGTCCCCAGAAGAGGAACGACAAGTGGCTGGGTCACACGGACTTGGTGGCATTTGATGTCTTCAGAAGAGAGTATTGGCGTCACCTCCCCCAAGATCTGACTAGGGAATTGGTGTGTCCCTCCGGTCTCCATTTATTGGACGCTCACTCAGCTCGCTATACAGCGCCATCTGTAGCATTCAGCGATATCATTGGTACGGTCTTTTTCGGTTTTTTGTCTCCGCCTCTAAACCTCTGGTCGTCCAGGGATCATCAAGGGGTCTGAGAAATCGTTGGAGTCCCCACATCACGCCTGTCGACAGAGGAACCTATGAAAATCTTACGAACAGGAATTACGCATTGTTCGAAGCTTATCAGAGGCTCAAGCGGGAGCGGCGCCAGCGTGACCTCGCAGATAGGTGCACTCTCAGCATAGGCCGCGCACGCCAACCCGTGGCTGACTTGTTTCGAATACAGGACACACGATCTACTAGATGGGATAAAGGAAAATGGACTTAAAGGTGTACTTGTCGATTTTGTGTAGGTGGCGTCCCTCTCGACTTGGTAGACTTAGTGACTGATCCCTAGTCGGAAGGTACGTGGATGAAGTGCAAGACCTACTCCTCATCGACGCTCGACGTATGTTCTGCAATAATGCACTCTAAATTGACGTCGCTTAGATGCTTAACGTAGTGATCGTATCCCTCTGCCGAAATCCTGACGGTTTCTTATGGGCTGGTGATACAGCTCAAACTATATCCATAGGGAGTACGTTTAGTTTCAAGGAGCTTGGGGCATTCGTTTATAGATACCAAGTATGTGATTCTGAGGTACCATACGATTCAGAGATGCTTACTGTTTTTTCAGAGATCAATCCGAGCAGTTCGTGGTGCCCCGAGTCAACCCAAGGGCTTTCAGTTGCTCGTGAACTATCGCTCTCATGGCGGTATCGTCAAGTGTGCCAATGCCATAATCCAGTTACTCCAGCAGTTCCCGGGTGCAATCGACGTTCTGCAACCGGAAGCAGGTATCGCCGGGAAAGAAATACCAATGTTTTTCCATGGCGAATGCCTTCCTTCCCGAGAACGCGATTTCTTCCTTTTGTCCACGTGAGTGCGCACAACCTCCTTCCGGACATGTATGTCTTAGTCTTGTAGCGGACGGCTCTGCAAACTTGGATCCAAGCAATGTACGTAAATTCCTCTCGGTGCAGATTATATAGACAGTCTTATCTGGGATCAGGTATCATTGTGAGGGACGAAGCCGCTCGTAAGAAGCTCAGGTCAGATATTGGGCCCGTCGCCATTATCCTGTATGTCGGGCCGAATCATTTTGCCTTGATTTGTGTCCTACATCCCTCGCTTACTGTGACATCCTATAGGACACTATTCAATAGCAAAGGTCTTGAGTACGACGACGTGAGTTCTATGCGTTGCGCAAACCTCAGAAATTCGTTTTAGCTCACTCGTCTCATTGCTCTTCCACGCGCATAGGTCATTTTATACAATTTCTTTGGGGAGTCTGCGAACGCGAATCTCTGGCGGCATTTAACAGACGCACAGCTTCATCCGCTTGAGGACTTGAAACACGCCCCCTTGATCTATGAGGTTAGTTACACAGTCGTTCCCCGGGATTTAGACGAATGACTTATCTCGACAGCTTAAATCTTTGTACGTCGCTATAACCCGGGCGAGGCACAGGCTCTGGATTGTCGATTATTCTGACGTTTGCCTACCGATCAAGGTTCGTGCCTTACACGCAACTCCACATTTGGCGAGACATGAATATGAGACACAGTGGCATCTGCTCGATCTCGGGCTCGTCGTAGAGCCACTCACAACTCCATACCCACTCGACACTTTTGCCGATCGATCCACCTCTGAGGAGTGGTCCGAGGCAGGCAAACGACTATTGAATCACGGAGAATTTGAAGAGGCTGCCATGGCCTTTGAAAACGCAGGAGAAGTCTATTTGAAGGCTGTTGCTGTGGCGTGCCAGCCTGCGGGAAGTCGCCCGTGACATCCCCGAATCTGCGACAAAGCGCCGACGAGAGGCTTTCCTAGCTGCCGCCAATGCATTCGAGCATTGTGCCACAATGGCGAACAACGAGGAGGAGGGAACACTCGCGCTACATAGCAGCCGCGCGCTGTTATGCCGAAATCAAGTACCACCAAGAGGTTGTGAGAACTCTAAAAATAGCAGATATGTATACGGAGGCAGCATCATACTGTTTCGATAACAATCTCCTCAAGGATGCCTGTCTCCCTTATCAAAACGTTCAAAGTAGACGAGGAGACGACAGAACGTATCAAGCAGGTGGCACGGATATCGTATTTAGAGGAGAAAAATCTGAAGTAAGCCTTCCAAGTTAAAACTTTCTAAGCTCGTCTCATAGGCTCACAGGGAGGCCGCGGAGTTCTTTGACGACGAAGAAGAACAGATGGAATTCGTTGTCGAGCACGACCTTGGGGCCGCTCGTGCAATTATCCTTGGGAAACAAGAGAAATACGGAGAAGCGGTCCGACAGTACTTGGAGGACGGCCAAGAGTTGGACGCCCTTGAGATGGCTCTCGACCATATCGACGACGTAACGCAGGATCTCGAGGCTTTCAACGCTATAGTCACGAAGATCTTGTGGCGATACCTTTCCTTTGGTTGTCGCGGGTGGTCAGAAAACATCGGAATTCCCGCTTTCATGATCCGTAAGCTGCTGGACACGATTCCTCTCCAGGAACTACGTGTCAGAGAGCAGAAGATGGTCAGTTCCTCCCGCTTTCTTCGGCGAGTCAGCTAACCTTTGTGGGTAGCTCTACCTCTCCGGGCTTATTTTTTTCGGAGAGTTATCCATGACCTCCCGGAAGACTCTCGTCAACCATATTCTTCGTTCTGACCCTTTCGACCCTTTCGACAAAGGATTCAAACTTTTGGCGCTGGACTTCTATTTTGATGACATGTCCACGGCCTTGGATGTGTCCTCACAATCTGGGATTGTTTCATCGCTTCACCTCTTCCACGAATACTCCCTTCTCATGAGAGACGCTGCTTTTGACAAAGCCCCATGGAATTCCCCATGGATTTGTACGCTCTTCCAGATCGAGAGAGATGGAGAAGATATCTGGACGAAGCCGGGAACGTTCATGTACGAGGACTCTTTGCAAAGCGATTCGCCACGACCAGAGAGACTGTCGGAATATTCTACGGTGTCGTTGTCTCGTGAAAAGTTTTCCGAAAGCCTTAATCGTCTACTATGGGAGCAACTCAACGCCCGCAATTCAGAGAAAGACCGCATGTCGTCACATCCATCGATTTTTGACCCATGTATCCAGCTCACTCTCCATGGGTTCTGTCGTTTGGATCATACGGCCTCCCATCATCTCGACGAAGGCTGGTTCAATAGAAGAAGTCCGGTTCCATCTGCAGCAGGTAATGACCCTCGATAACATTCATGCCTTCGGTCGTACAGAATTCCCTGAACGCGTGAATAAACAGAGGTCAGTGATTGCACAGGCCACTTTCTTTCTGAAGCTAATCTTGGCGCACCCTGCAAAGGCGCCTCCTTGGCGCACTGGAGAATGCCCTGAACCCGCTCACCTACTTCAGTGGCTCAATCACTTCCCTGAATGAAGATTTAATACCAGAAGCCTGCAGGATGGCTTTGTGACGGTCAAACGATGGGCCTTCGATGTTCTGTATTACGCTCGATCCATCCAGAGAAAGACTTCAAGGAGCTTTCCTTACGAACCTGTACAAGGCGTTCACGCTAGCACGGACTCCGAAAAGAAGGTCGCACCGTTGATAATTGCCTACGCCGCATTCCCTGTGCCTGGAAGCCCGAGCAAAAGCATCCGCGACTCCCAGTCATCTGTTACCGACCCGACCGTCAGTTCTACACGTTAGGTCACTTTTTGGCCTTCATGGACGGTTCTGGAGACCTGGAACAAGGTACCAAGTTTTTCAGGTGCGGCCCTTCCATCAGATTCCCAGATATGTCATTGGTAACGTCGATCACAATAGATTCATGGTCCGGGAGCGTCTCCCTGTGGACCTCGCAGTGCTATGCACCATAGTCGGAGAGGCTATTTGGGCTTGCAATCATGACCACAAAACATCGAGGGCTCGGTAGTCTACATGGTGTGCTTCTCCCGCGTTCTTGGATATTACTGCTGTGGGGGGATTTCTTCAAGCTCAAAAATAAGAGGCTGGCACCTCTAGGGGATCTTCTCTTCGCGACCAAAAACCTTTTGAAGGATATATTCACAGGAGAGTACCGAAGAGCCACTATGAGGGAACCTTGGAATCGCAGTGGGTTCTACTGGCTTTATTACTAACACCGAGTAACGCTTTGCAGCACTGCCGGACCTCAAGAACAAGGCGCTTAACTTTTCTAAAGGTATCCCACCAATATACCTGCAGGATCTGTGTGTCGCACGCATGTCAGTGAATGCCTTTGGGAGCGTTGCGTCTACTGATGTCCGTCGTGAATCAAAAGACTTAGATGTTTCTGCCTTCGTGGGTGTTCACGATCCGTATCAAGACGGAAACTGACATGGGTATCATTAGTCGGCGAAAATTTCCGCGCTCATAGAAACAGTGTCGTTCAAGTAGCGTCATCGCTTCGAATGGATTCTTCTCCAGAGTCAAGAGCTTTTCACGGGCGGTTCGTACAGATTCTACACGAACAGTTCGACCCCTAAAACGAAACTGGCTAGGTACATCAATTCTCGACACTGGACGGGGCTGGCAGAAGCTCTATACCAGTCAATGACCTCGCCTTTCGATCACCTTATCCGCCTTCGTCTGGAAAGCTCCCCAATATCAGGACCACAGATCCCGGGCGTTGATTTGATCACGTTTAGAGACATGAATACCATCCCCAATATGCTTCGGTCTCATCTTATAGGCCACCCAATTGCAACTATCGTTACGCATGAAAGCACTGGAGGACCACACGTGGCAATTCCTGGACAAGTTCCCGATGGTATCGACGGAACTGGCGATATAAGTGGCTACCAACATGTAGAAGAAGCAGTGGAGTATTCTACGGACGACGCTATTGACTTAGGCGACGGAGAAGGATCGGAGTCACTGGACAGATCAAGAGAGGCATCTATCATCCAGAAGGCAGTACGCCGGTATTTACTGGAAAGCGGCGAAGGAAGTTCCGACGACAAGTTGAAGATTGGACGGGATCGACTTTTCAAAGCTTGCAAAGCCTCTGCGAACACCGTCCATGCCAGGTACCGAAAGATCTACCTTGGGCCTGTACCTCATCTTCTTCTCTGCCTGGAATGGATCATCTCGAGCGCCCGAACATCGAAGACTACCATAAAGACTCGACGTGCACAAAAAGTAGCTCTTCAGGAGTTATTGGACCTGATGTTACAACAGACGCAAATGAAGTAAGACTTAGAAGCACTTTGTTTCGCGCGCGGCGACTGACGCAGCACCACAGCGACATCCTTAAGGAGGCATGCGGACTACAACGACGCCTGGAACCGGGATCGAGCTTGCATCCTAAAGTAGACATTCTGGATATGTGGGACGCTGCGCGGGACCTAGGACCCTTGAGAAGTGCGGTGACGAAAACGAGGGACTTGTCCAAACGCCTCTCTGAACACCTCTCTGCACATGATCCGGAGTTTCCCACTAGGGATTTTGAATGTGCATGGAATGGAATCATGCCGTCCAAGTTACGAATGAGGTCACACTGATCGACGCCTTCGATAGCGTAGACGGACATTGTGCATCTTATCGACCTCCTCCGTATATATATCACGAATTGAAAGTGGAGCCGAATCGACAACCGACACGGTTGAGCTAATGAATTTTCGCGAGGTAATGATACCGATCGAATGCGATCGAATGCGACGAAATAAGCCGACGGTCAGTCATCATAAAAAGTCTGCGGTAAGCAGAGTAAAATAGGCGGAGTAAACACGGGCCATCCAGCTTTCTTTGAGCTTCCGCTACTACAAGCTCGGTCATATGGTAGGCTGTCTGGAGTCTTGCCTAGGCCCAGTCTATGAGCATGGGGGCCAATTGCGAGGTGTAACAAGGGTGGCCGCTGAATGAGCAAGATAATGAGTGCGTGTCAGCGTGTTTATGTGACCTCATGTCATGGTTGAACGTTGAACGTTGAACTTAAACATGTGGAGCTCTAGCAAGGACTAGTTGAGCGTCCTTGCAAAAAACCGGGGACCGGTGAGAAAAGGGTTAGCGGGCTCACTGGTGATATTTCGGGGCCTTGTGACTTTTCCCGAGACCACCGAGGTCAGTGGTGAATATCGGTGAATACCCAGGACGACATGCACACCAATGTCTTTTAGCTGCTCATGCAGGCACTCAAGTGGGGGATTTGTGATAACAGTTCAGTCAGTTTGGCAGCTGTGACTTGGCTTGAAGCGTAAGGAGTGGAGGATGCCAGCGCGATATGTACGTGATTCATTCTTTGTTGACCACGTCTGCCAACTGCTGTCCATGTTATCACGTGGCTCTCCATACTGCAATAGGCAATCTGACCCCTTTCTTTCCGAGCCTCTTCTTCCCCTCTTATGCACGTACTAAATCGATTGGACAACAGAGGAGACTGAACACCGTGAAATTTTGCAGAAAGTTCGTCTTCTACAGGCTCCCTTTTGTTCCCTTGCTGACCCCATGAGGCTTTCGCGGTGTACAAGTGAAGCATGTTCATCATTGGTCGAACTGGAGGTTTCGTTGTGTGCGTATGTAAGGGTACGTTTTTTCCTTGATTGTTTTCCCCCTCCCCCCCGTCCAAGTTCTCGAATCCGTCAGCCATTGTTGCTGTACATCAGATTACATCTCTCTCGAACCCAATTGATGTCGTATGATCACTGCATTAGTAGACGAAACGGCGATTCTTACTACACTTTGACTGCCAAAATGCGAAGTACTATCAATGTCTTCACATACTATCCCGCCTTCGCCTACGTTCACGACCTTATGCCCACGAATCCATTTCGGGGTGTATCGTACTTAGCTCGCTTTTGGACGAGCACGAAATGGAGCCAGCAAGCCCCTCACACGCTAACCTCACCGGCGCAGCCGACAACGTGGATTTGTGATTGCAATTTACACTACACACAGGGGCGTCTGAGCGTGACGTGCCTCCCTGTCATGCTCTCACAATCTCCACACGGCAGCATCCTCTATTCCTCATTACCATAAACGACCCGACCAGGATCTGCGTACCTTGCTTGCCGTGCATGGCTCGAAAAACCCCCGTGTTCTGCACAGTGGAACGTATTGTATCATCTTCGACGCCCTCATACGTTGCTTTGTGGACAATGAAAACTCTCCTCAGCTTGCCTGTGGTCTTTGCTACGTACCAGAACCTGGTTTTGACAACATTCCAGCCAGTCTCTACGACATACATGCCAAAGTGTGTGAACCGTCAAAATCTTTATGTCCACCTGGACGTCGCATTTGAAACGCACACTCAAAAAAGCCCGACGCGTGACGACCAAGAAATCACATTGATGGGGGATCTCATCAAGGTTTCCTTCCGACAATTGTCACTCAACGTCGCCATGCCCTATGGAGCGAGCTCGACTACTGCAAGAATTTTCGCATCAGGAACTGTTGCCAAAGTTGGACACGACATTATCACTTTCTCTCTCATTGTTTCGCAGATGGTGACCTCTGCAAACGCTACCGCACAGTTGGCCGTTCGTGCAGTAATCGGCCTCGACGCAACGTGGTGCTACCCGCTGCAATATTTGCCAGCCAAACACAGCGTTGCTACGTTCACTGGTGATGTCCTGGCCACCAAATTGAACGTCCTGATCGTCACCGTCGACGACATTTCTTATCTGCTGTATCTTAACTCCAGAGGTACCTCCTCCTAACACTGACATCATCGACTCTGGTTTGGAGCCAATACTAGATTAAACACGAGCCGTCGGTGTATCTACAACATTTGTCATGTCAGAGTACTCTGAGTCTCTTATTCTACCTTCTCACATTTGTCTGGCGAATACAGCCGTTTCTTCGTCTACGCAAAAACTTAGGACAGCATCAACGCCGATTCAACGGTGGCCACGGAGACAAAATTCAGTCAAGTGGAACAAACGACGCTCAATCTGCCTACACAACTCCGATGCCCCCGGACGATTGCATCAAGCTTTGCATGAATGAATGTCGGCTGGTATATATCGATCTGTAATAATCTCCCACAGCCCTTACTGTAATAATATAATATCACCCCACCCTCCCGTTCTTTCTCTATCATTGACACCGCCCACCATTTCTACTCTTTGTCTACTCCCTGTACTTATGCCAAAAGCGAGTCAACCCGTCTAGCAAGACAGAGAAATGTCAATTATGTCGCATTTCATTTCGCGCCCAGAACCTTCCGGCCCACGTCAGGAAATGTGAGAGAGAACGAAGGGGACGCCAGGGGGAAATAAAGTACGCGAAGACCCGGGAGAGGAGACTTCGCGCATTAGAGGCAAGTCACGATGGTACGTGATTGACACATCACACCAGTGTATCATATATGATGTACTGACCGACGATTCAGTCCTGGGTATCGCCACTCCAGATGAACCCCCAGCCTATGACCTACATTTCCGACCGAATGGGATTTTGATGCGGGCGCTGAAACATCAGGTACGTAGTATTTCAATCTTCCTACCTAGTGGTTGGTGTGATCACCCACCCAGTGCGTGAACCGACACCCCCTTCTGTCACAATAACGACCTGGCCCTTCTGATGACCCGAGACCCCCCGAATTTACAGTCGAATACCATCCAAATATTGGACGACCGTACACAAGGTCCTGGCGATCACGGCTGCAAACATAAACGTCCCAGTCCCCCTAAGGCCGAGCCGTGGCGTCCGTTCTTTAAAACGCGCGAGGACTTCCTGTTCTCGGAAGTTCTCATGGAGGTCGGGATGAACAAGGATCGCACTGAGCGTCTCATTGAAGTTGTCAGACTCTGCATCGAGGGCAAGGGCTCACTTACTTTCTCAAATTACTCGGACATTCGGGATGCGTGGGAGCGCGCATCGCTTCAACTGACCGCTGTAAGCCCACATTTAGCACCGCACGATGGCGGTCCCACAGGCCGAGGGATTTGCTCTTCTGGAGTCACACAGTCCTAAGGAGGAGATGGAAGCCATATAAGTGACGTGCTACCTACATAGGGTTTTGTGATTTCGAATGTACGGACATGGATTTTAAAAAGAGGTCATTCGGTTGTAGAATACTAGGCTAGCAACCGATATGGAACGCTCTCTTATTCGCTGACATAGGAGTCGAATCTTTCATCAAACGGTTTCTATGTCGGCGACAGTTACAGGACGACCAGAGAGCCGGCGGCCCGGGCAGTAACAGACTTCTCAACGGATGATGCCGGCTCACCGGCTAAGTAAATCAAGTCGAGGGATGGAAACGCTTCGGCGATCATCTCCCCCTTTATTCTTTCCAATGCAAGAGCGACATGCCCTACGAGTTCCTGAGATACATGCAGCGTCCGCACGGAGGAGAACTGGTGGAGGAGGCGCAGCCACTCAACGTCGTCCGCACCCTCTAATTGACGACCCCCCTTCAGCCGGACCTCGAGCTTGAGATGGACGACAGCGGAGAGTGTCGCAGGAAAATGACTGAGCACCTGGGCCATGCGCGAAACTTGCCAGTCAATCCCCGGCTGTGGCTGGCAGGGTGACTGAGCTTCAGCTTGTCGTCGCACTCAATCCTTGACTCAATCAATGTCCGTTGTCGATTCGGCCCTAATTTTCAATTCGTGATATATATATACAGGTCGGTAAGGTGCACAATATCCGTCTACGCTATCGAATACTGTCGGTGTGACCTCATTCTCGGTATCTCGGACGGCATGATTCCGTTCCATGCACATTCTAACTCCCCGGTAGGAAACTCCTGGGTCATGATCAAGAGGTGTTCAGAGAGGCGTTTGGACAAGTCCCTCGTTTTCATCACCGGCATTTCTCAGGGGTCCTAGGTCCCGCGCAGCGTCCCACCTACTCTGAGTGTCCACTTGAGGATGCAAGCTGTAGCTAGCTCCTGGTTCCAGTTGTCTTCGTAGTTCGCGTGCCTCCTTGAGGATGTCGCTGTGGTACTGCTTCAGTTGCATGTCAAACAAAATGCTTCCAAGTCTTACTTCATTTCCGTCTGTTGAAACGTCAGGTCCGATAACTCCTGAAGAGTTGCCCCTGCGCGTCGAGTCCTTTATTGTACCTTTTGACGCTCGAGCGCTCGAGATGATCCATTCCAGGCAGAGAAGAAGATGAGGTACTGGCCCAAGGTAGATCCTTTCGGTACCCGGCGTGAACGGCGCTCGCGGATGCCTTGCAAGCTTTGAAAAGACGATCCCGTCCAACCTTCAGCTTGTCGTCGGAAATTGGCTCGACGCATTTTAGCAAATACCTGGCGCGCTGCCTTCTGGATGATACCTGCCTCTTTTGATTTGTCCGGTCCTTCTCCATCGCCGACGTCAATAGCATCGTCTCCTGAATATTCGGCAGCTCCATCTACGTGTTCATCCCCTATTCCGTCGATTCCATCAGTAGCTGCAACTCGTCCAGCAGTCGCCGCGTACGATCCTCCTGCGTTTTCATATGATTCAATGGTGGTAGTTGGGAGATCTCCAGAACGAGGTTGAAGTACGTTGGGGATGGAGTTTATGTCCCTAAATGTGACTAAATCAACGCCAGGGATTTGTGGTCCTGAAATAAGAGAGCTTTCAAGACGAAGACGGACAAGGCGGTCGAAAGGTGAGGTTGTACGACTGGTATAGAGTTGCTGCTAGATCCGTCCAGTGCCGAGAATTGATGTACCTAGCCGGTTTCTTTTCAGAGGACGAACTCTTCACCCAAAAAAGTAGCACAGACCGCCAGTGAAACACTATTGACTCCGGAGAAGGAACCGTTCGAAGCGAAAGCGCTATCCCTGACGACATTATTTCTAACAATACCAAAGTTTTCGCCCACTAATAGTACCCGTGTCAGTTTTCGTCATAGTATGGATTGTGAACACTCACGAAGGCAGAAGCATCTGAATCTTTGATTTATGATGGAGGTCAGCAGACGAACACTTCGAGAGGCAATACACTAACATGCGGGCGACACAAAGATCCTGCACGTATTTTGGTGGGATATCTTTGGAAAAGCTTGGGCGCCTTATTCTGGAGATCCGCCAGCGCTGCAAAACGTCACTCGGTGCTAGCAACATAGCCAGTAGGACTCACTGGCTCTCCGAGGATCCATTATAGCGTGTCTTTGATACTCTCCCGTGTATATATCTTTCAAAAGTCTTTCAGTCGCCTGGGCGAGTTGCCACAAAGGCGCCAGTCTCCTATCTTTGAACCTGAAGAAATCTTCCCACAGCGCCAATATCCAAGTACGCGGGAGAAGCACACCATGCAGACTTCCGAGTTCTCTATATCTTTGGGCCATGATGGCTAGCCCAAATAGCCTCTCCACCACAGTGCACAGCACTGCGGGATCCACAGGGAGACGTATCTGGACCATGTATCTATCGGTCAATGTCAATAATACTGTATCCGAGGATCTAGTGGACGAGCCGCACCCAAAAAACCTGATACCTTGCGCGAGATCTCCAGAACCGTCCATGAAGGCCAGAAAGTCGCGCAACGTGTAGATCTGACGACGAAATGGGTAATGGACGACAAGTCGCGGGTGCTGTTGCTTCCGGGCGGACGGAATGCGGAATAGACAATTATCAACGCGGCCATCTTGTCGGAGGCGTGCTAGCGTGAACGCCTTGTACAAATTCGTAAGGAAAGCTCCTTGAAGTTCGTCTCGGGAAGGGTTAAGCTTATAAAGGACATCGAAGGCCCATCGTTGGACTGTCACAAAGCCGTCCGCAGCCTCCGGTATCAAATCTCTGTTGAGGGAAGAAATTGAGCCATTGAGGTACGAGAGTGGGTTCAAGGCATTCTCTAACGCGCCAAGAAGGCGTCTTTGCGGGCGCCGCCGAAATTAGCTCAGGAGCGAAAGCGGACTATGCGCAATTACTGACCTCTGACTCTTTATGCGTTCAGGGAATTCTGTATGACCGAAGGCGTGAAGGTTGTCGAGGATCATTACCTGCTGTAGATGGAATCGAACTCTTCCGTTAAACCAGCTTTCGTCAAGGCAGTGGGAGGCTGAATGTTCCAAACGACAGGTCCGACGTAGAGTGAGCTGGATACATGGGTCAAAGATCGATAGACGGGACGACAGGCGGTCCTTCTCCGATATGCGGGTATTGAGTCGCGACCACAGTAGACAGTTGGTAATTTCGGAAAACTTTTCACGAGTCAACAAGTCCGACACCGCAGAGTGTTGAACTTCTGACTGTTCCTCTGGTTGCGATGAATCGCCTCGCATACAGCCTTCATAAAGGAACGTCCCCGGCTTCATCCGAACATCTTCCCCATCTCCCTCGATCTGGAGGAGCGTACAAAGCCACGGGGAATCCCATGGAGCTTTGTCCAAAGCGCCGTCTCTCATGAGGAGAGAGTATTCGTGGAAGAGATGGAGCGATGAAACAATTCCAGACTGTGAGGACACATCCAAGGCCGAGGACATGTCATCAAAATATAAGTCAAGCGCCAATAGTTTGGATGCTCTGTCGAGGGGGTCGCAACGAAGAATATAGCTGGCGAGAGTTTTCCGGGAAGTCGTTGACATCCCTCCGAGGAAAATGCGCTCGAAAAGGTAGAACTACGTTATCAAGGTCAGCCAAATCGCCGAAAATCGTGGACGTAACCAACCGTCTGCTGCGCTTTGATAGGCAGTTTCCAAAGAGGAACAGTTTCTAGTAGCTTGTGGATCTTGGAGGCGGAAATCGTCATGTTTTCTGGCCACCCGCGGCAACCAAATGAAAGGTATCGCCACAAGATTTTTGTGACGATGGCGTTTAAAGCATTGACGTCCTGCGTGATGTCGTGGATATGTTCGAGAGCTAGTTCAAGGGCTTCTAATTCTTGGCCTTCGTCCAAGTACTGTCGGACCGCTTCTCCGTATTTCTCTTGTTTCACGAGGATAATTGCACGAGCCTCCCCAAGTTCGTGCTCGACAACGAACTCCATCTTTTCTTCTTCGTCGTCAAACAACTTCTCGGCCTCTCTGCGGGGCTATGAGACGATATTAAAAGGATTTACTCAGAGGACGCACTCCAGGTTTTTCGCCTCCAAATACGATATCCGTGCGACCTGCTTGACGCGTTCTGTAGTCTCCTGGTCTACCCTGGATGTTTTTATAAGCGAGACGGCGTCTTTGAGGAGATTGTTATCGAAACAGTATGATGCCGCCTCTGTATACATTCCTGCTCGCTTTAGATTCCTCACCACCTCTTGATGGTACTTGATTTCGGCATAACAACGCGCGGCTGCTACGTAACGGGAATGTTCCTCCTCTTCATTACCTGCCATTGCGGCACAATGCTCGAATGCATCGGCGGCGGCTACGAAAGCTTCGCGTCGGCGCTTCGTCGCAGATTCAGGGATATCACGGGCGACTTCCCGTAGGTGGAATGCCACGGCAACCGCCTGCATGTAGACGTCACCTGCATTTTCAAAGGCCATGGCAGCTTCCTCAAACTCTCCGTGATCCAGGAGTCGATTTCCTGCCTCGGACCATCCCTTTGAACTAGATCGATTGACAAAATCTTTGAGTGAGTTTCGGGCGGTAGGTGGTTCCTCAACAAGTCCGAGATTAAGTAGATACCGCTGTGCCTCATATTCATGTCTCGCCAATTGTGGAGCTGTGTGTAAGGAACGGACCTTGATCGGTAGGCAAACGTCAGAATAATCGACAATCCAGAGCTTGTGCCTTGCTCGGGTTATAGCGACGTACAAGCATTTAAGCTGCCGGTGGGGGAAGTCATTTGTCTAAACCCCGGGTAACGACTGTGTAACTAACCTCATAGATCAAGGGGGCATGTTTCGGGTCCTCAAGCGAATGGGATTGGCCATCTGTTAGATGCCGCCAGAGATTCGCGTTCGCAGACTCCCCAAAGAAATTGTATAAAATGACCTATGCGCGTGGAAGAGTAACGCAACGGATGAGCTAGAACGGATTTTTGAGTTTTGCGTAACGTATATAACTCACGTCATCGTACTCAAGGCCTTTGCTATTGAATAGTGTCCTGAAAGGCGTTACAGTAAGCGAGGAATGCAGGGGGAAAACGGATCGAAGTACAGGACAATGCCGACACGCCCAGTATCTCTCCTAAGCTTCTGACGAGCGGCTTCGTCCCTCACAATGATGCCTGGTGTCCCAGATTAGACCGTCTATATAATCTACAACAAATGGAGGGACATTTTCGTACACTGTTCAGACCCAAGCATACAGGGCTGTCCTCTACGAAATAAAGTCAATCAAGACACACCCAAGAGGTTGTGGATACTCACGTGGACGAAAGGAAGAAATCGTGTTCTTGGGAAGGAAGGCATTCGCTATGGAAAAACATAGGCATTGCTTTGCCGGCGATACCTTCTTCCAATTGCAAAACATCGATTGCGCCCGGGAATCGCCGTAGTAGTTGTATTATAGCGTTGGCACACTTGACGATATCACCACGAGAGCGGTAATTCACAAGCAACTGAAAACCCTCGGGGCGACTCGGAGTTCCGCGCAATGCTTGGATTGATCCCTGAAGAAACGGTCAGTTTCTCATATGCCGGTGGTACTTCAGAATCACGTACTTGGTATCTATAGACGAATGCCCCAAGCTCCCTAAAACTGAAAGTACTCCCAATAGATATGGTCTGTGCCGTGTCACCGGCCCATAAGAAACCGTCAGGATTTCGGCACAGGGATATGATCACTACGTCATGCTAAGCAATGTCTTTACAGAGTATAATTGCAGAACGTACGTCGAGCGTCGATGAGGAGTAGGTCTTGCACTTCGTCCACGTAACTTCCAGCGGCGGACCACTAAGTTCCCCAATTCGAGAGAAGGAGTGAACTCCACCCACACAAAATCGACCAGATTGCCTTTCAGCCCAGTTATTTATTCCCGTCCAGCAGGTCGTGTGTCCTAAATTTGAGGTCAGCCGCGGGTCAGACGTGCAGCGCTGGGGGTGCACCTATCCGCAAGGTCACGCTCACGCCGCTCCCGCTTGATCTTTTGATAAGATTCGAACAGTGCATAATCTCTGTTCGTGAGACTTTCATAGGTTTCTCTGTCGAGAGCGCGGTTATGGTGACTCCAGCGATTTCTCTGACCCCTTGATAGTCCCTAGAAAATCGGAAGTTCGGAGGTAGAGATACGAATGATCGCATAAGAGCGCACCAATGATATCACCAAATGCAACGGATGGCACTGTATGGCAAGTTGAGAGAGCGCGCAATAATTGCTATAAAGGAGATCGGGGGGACACACCAATACCCTTAGTCAGAAATTGGGGGAGGTGGTGCCAATACTTTCTTTTGAATACATCAAATGTCACCAAATCCGTGTGACGTAGCCACTTGTTGTCACTGTCCCTCTTCTGGGTACGCGAATGTTGGCTCTTGGAGGGGGGAGGTCTCACGTCGGCCTCTAGGAGGCTCCACAGCTAAATGATAATACAGCCATCATCAGTTTCCGTTTCCTTGTAGCAAGAGTCGTACCGACAGTGTCCACCGTTATGAACAATGGGAAGTGGCTTTCTTGGAGCTCGCTAAATTTCTCAGGAAGATCGTCTCTCGTGCCTTCTGCGTCGTCCAGGTCCAGTATCTTATTTCTCCTGCGCGAGTTCCAGCGTTGGATGCGCTCGCGGACATATTGCGGCATCTCCGGACCTGCAGAAAGCGAGAATAAGAGGTTTGTATAGTCGTGCTCAACTTTGTCGGCGAGAAGCCTGGGACTTCGTTATGAACAGCTGCCGTGGACGTGGTCCGACGCTTCCCCGGTTTTGCCATGCCCGTTCTATTCCAAATATCTTGAAGACAATCACCGTCGTTTTCCTACCAATGGCTACGATTAGTTGCTCGGCCAGGTTGGCGGTACATCTACGTACCCAGTCCCGCTTCGACCAATCACAAATGAAGATTTTGTGAATTCAATGACTTTTTTCTCCGCCAAACTTGATCTCCCTTAGAACGCACAGGTAGGCAAACCGGAGTGGGAGTACACTTACGACGGATGAAAAACGCGGGGGTATTCACGACCCTCGAGGATGTCATGAACGACATTCTGATCCGTGCATGACATCAGATTCTGCTGCAACGATAAGCCTGCATGCGTTACCTGAGAAAGTATCGAGTACTGTTCGAGACTGTAACACCACCCGAATAACCATCATTGTTGTCCGAAGTAGGACTTCGTACTTACTCGAATAACCTACGGATCTAGGTGGCCAGAAGTCAGACCTACAAAGTAAGATTAACACGATAAACGATACCTCATCCACTTCCTGGTCCTGGCGACTGAAATCAGTTGAGATCGTTGCAATTTGCTTGGTGGCCCGGGTGACATTGAATATCACTGGATCATAGTAAAACCCGCCACGGGGTTTCCTTGCTTTGCACCTATTTGGTAATAGTTACTTTTTTTAGGTAAAAGATGAAAATATCGCAACCGCACTTCTCGATATAGTCTCCACCTTTCATCGCTCGATATCTGCTGTGTCTGTCCCAGTCGGTTTGCTTCAGCTTGTCCATACTGTAGATTCCAAGAATCCTCAAAACTGGCACGCGTCCTGATTAGAAATTCGTGCTAGAAGAATGTCATCGACAGAACCTTGGATTTCATACTGACCGCGAAAGCCTTAGTAGTGGCTATTGCCATTAGAGATGAAATCAACATACGTTTCTGCCGAACTCAGAAATGACATCGACAAAGTACTTGTAGAGCGTCAGGATTTCCGGCACCAGCAAGGCCCTAACGGCACTTACCACCAGCCTTGTGCCCCCTGGGAGACGGGCTCTAAAAATATCAATTGGGCTATCCCTCGTCAATCTCTTTTGGTTCGTTTCGGAAAAACAGCCTGACGAGAGCTCCCTGTGGATGTACGAGTTATCTTCCTTGGCCCACCCGACCAAAAAAAGTGACAGGGACATACCGCAACCGTCCCATCATTGCTTTAGACAGCGCACGGTCTCGTGTCATGTCACTGAGAAAGGAAGGCGAGCAGAGTATACGCCACTCTCCAAAGCCAGCCGCTGATGGGAAGTAAAGATCAGCCTGTATTAGGTCTCCCCCGGAGGCGGACGATGAATAGGTTGTTCCTGATGCCAGTAGCATGGCGGCGTCCACTCGTACCCCCTGGGGTATGTTCCCCCGAAAGTATGCACTGCGGATAAGCCTCGTAATTTCGGGGCGTCGAAGCAGGGTGAAAAAGAACTGGTAGAAAGATGAGTGGCTCTCTCTAGGCATGGACGGTTTTATGATATTGTACTCACCCTCAGGGTGTCCTTTTGGTTTTTAACGACCTCCGTTAGTATCTTCTCCGCTGACTCGCGGGTTCTAGGAACTCGTGACCCTAGAGCTTGAAAAAGTTTATCCTCGATTTCGGCATGTGCGCCAGTCAGGGCTTTACGCCGCCTGGGAGTCTTAGACTGCTGGGCCTTAGACTGCTGCGTAGTCTTTCTGTTTGACGACTCCGCCTCCTCAAAAAAACTTGATTGCAATAGTGTAGATAGGTCTTCGAGGACGGTGGGAGCCATCTCAGTGCGACGACAATGATCGTCGAGATATTCTGGTCGTCCATTGAAGTCATACGAGAGTTGAGAGAGAGAACGCGAGAGTCGAAAGACAGTCTCATAACCAAGAGAGGAACGGAACTCGCTAGGGTTCGAAGGGAATTTGTTGAGGACGAAACTCAAGATGTATGCGAAAGTGGTATTGTTGACAGCTGTGGCGAGCATCAAGTGTGTCAAGTACAGAATAAGGGATTCGGACATACAAGATATCATGAACTCGAAGGCATATGGGTGCTCGGGTTGCAGGGAGCGGTGAATGATAGGGCCTGCTGAATAGCCATCCAAGGTGCCCTCTAGTACAGCCACTGCAATGGCTATATCTTCATCCGACGTCAGAGAGGCTGTATTGAATATATTCAAGTCGGCCCAAATCTGCTTGTGTACACCTAAGGAAAATTCGGGTGACTTTGACATACCACAAAGAAGGATGAGGAATGGGGATTCGAGACAACAAGACTGGGAAAAATATATAGCATTTCGGCGTGATTGACTGCGGAGACGCCTCGAGGTTGGACAAACAACGTCGAAGTACTCCCTCCCTTCACACTCAGCAACAAACTGTGGGCGTAAGACGCAATGGTACTGCCGTGTTTGGGTTATTTCTGGGATCTCAGATGTGGCGAGCGAAGGTTTTCGCGGAGTTTTGTCTGACTTCGAATCAATCAGCAAGCGAAGCGAAATACAGTACCGACGCTTCAAGTTGGCTTGCAGTGCCAACCCAACATTCTCAATGTGCATAACAACTACTCGGATGTACGACCTCTAACAAATCTAACGGGGGAGACAAGGTGGGAGTGGAAAGTGCCAATGTGTCTGTCCTTTTTTGTCCTTTTTTGTCGCTTCCTTCTCACGCAAAGTTTCCTGTACTCCAGTCGGAAGGTTCTAGTAATTATGCCGCCCTCGGTGGAGCCATTGAAAGCTGAAAGCTGATTTGAAAAAGCTAAAGCCCCCAACGATAGTGACGTTGTGGTAAGCACATGTTTTCCCAGCTCACAAAGTAGAAGGACTGGCGCTTTCTGCAGGAGGAACCCTCCTTCCCACTCGTCAGCCAAATTAACGACCCTCAACTGAACGGAACCTTCATAACTTCCTTTAATCAGCTTGTTGACTTTCATATTGTTCAAGTTCTTTGATCGCTTAGGAAACCTCGAGATGATTCTGCTCGGGTATGCATGTCTTACCTTTTCTGGTCACCTTCATCACGCCGACCCATCCACCTTTGGATCGGCTCCCTGTTGCGACGACCACTTCATGCCAAGGGATTGATTATCAAGTGTCGCACATAGCCCAGGTACTCAGCTATCTTTCCTCTACACTTTCTAAGCTCAAGGTCTGGCTGAAGGTCAATTACAGCTAGATCCAATTCAATAGGCCCCATGCCCTCAAACAGACTAGGTGGACTTCTAAGATTCATGGACGGAGTTCATAGTTAAGTATATTTTGAAATTCTTGGGATGGTAGTTATCTCGTATTATTTGGGGTTATAGACTAGTTATCCTTTCTTTGCGTGCTACCTCAGCTTCTCCCGTTACAAAAAATAAGGTTCTCTCATACTTATTCCTTTGCCGAGTGCCTTCTCAACCACCTCCCCTGCCCACTATCCCTCTCCCCAATGGTTCGCCGATACATATCCGACGAGCTGAAAGGTGCTATCCATGTCCCTCCAGGGTCTCACTGACCCGGAGGTTCGTGAGGTTATTGGGATCAGCAAACGGAGCCTCAAGCGTTTGCGAAGCGACACTGGACATCTGTAATTGCAGTAGGTGTTCAGAGCAGTTCAGAGCAGTTCAAGGACACTCTGAACAGCTCTGAACGCTCTGAACACCTAATTGCGTTTACAGATGGAGTTTTGCACGAATCACCTGGTTGGCCTCGTCCGCTCAAAGGTACGTCCTGACACCTTTTAGGCTAGGTGGTCGTCTCACCTTCTGCTAACTAGGTCCTCTGTGACCACGTTGTTTGCCAACCTGACATTTCCCTCACGGTGCTGCAGAAGGAGCTCCGTGAAGCCTTCGACGCCGAGACCGAGTTGCAGACGTTCTCACGCACTCTCCAAAGGGTGGGCGTACCATGCAGACGGTACGTGGCATTGCTATGTGATCAACGCTGACAATCTCAATCCTGTACATAGGTCGGCGGCCCGCTCTGGAGTGAAATGAGCGAGGCCATGCCCAGTTTCGGACCCTCATCAACAGACATTACAGCCCGGAGCAGTTGTGTTGAGCGAGTGTAGTGGCCAGCGAGCGCCACAACGCTGAGCCACAGGCTTGGCCACAGCAGTGAGCTGTGGCCTCGCTAGTACGAATCAGAGCGTGGATGGCGTCTGCGCTCAGTTGAGTGGCCTTAGGGCATTAGATACAGTAGAAAACTTATTTATAGATATTCTGAAGTGTATATAAGACTCACAGGATTCGTACAATACAGTTTAGTTCATTCAGAACAACTAGATAGTCGTAAAGTACAATTGTTACAGGTAAGCTAAGTAGTACGCAATACATACCATTGCTCCCCATGCCTGCTCGTCAGGTTATGGGCCCTGAGCCACCGTCTGCGCCTTCGATGGCAGCGACAGCGCACTCTTAACTGAGCTGCGCACTGTGTGCTCTCTGGCTTGCCAGGCAATGCGCCTTGAACGGCTGCAACGCCTTGTGCAGTGCGCCTACATGGCTGCACGATGCCCAAGTGTGCGCCCTAGCGGCGGCCACTAATCTAAGAGTTTCCTGAGTGTTCCAAACGTTTTCTGCATGTGCCCGGTCGTTGCATAGATGCTGACACTCGGCTTGCCTTTACAGAAATTTACTATGTCGAACGCCCTCACTTCTCTGGTCCCGGTGCTCGATGGCACTAATTACCAAGAGTGGGCCCAGGCGATGGAAGCCTACCTTATGTCCATGGACTTGTGGGAGTATGCCAATGGCGACGAGACTGAACCTGGTCTCTCCACCACTCCTACCGACGCCGAGCGTGCTGTGCACAAGACTTGGAAGAGTGGCAATCAAAAAGCCCTCGCCAATCTTATTCTGCGCATCAATCCCACCATTAGGGAAGAAGTTGCCTCCCTGAACAAAGCGGATACGATCTGGAACCGCCTCAAGACTCATTTTGATGTCGTCCAGCCCACCACTCTGTTCAAGGACTTTAAAGAAGCTATTTCTATTAGGATCGACGCTAACAAGCCCCTTGCCACAGATTAACAGGCTGCAGGCTGTGGTGCACCGTCTGTCTACTAATGGTGTAACGATCCCAGAGATCATCCAGGTGATGATCTTGCTGTCTGCGCTCCCACCCAAGTGGGAGATGCTCGTCTCCATCCTCTGCACCAGCTACGACCTTGCTAATCTTAACCTTAAGCATGTGCGCGAAGCCGTGATGGGACAGTGGGAGACTGAAAGGAACAAAGGAAAGCCGCAGCAGAGCGCGCAGAAGCTCTCTGCAGTCAAGCGCAAGCGTGGCGACCCTAACTTCAGACAGCAGCGTGACGCTGGCTCTGGTGGCGGCTCTGGAAATGGTGGAGGCAACACCCACCGGTCTGGGCAAGGCCAAGGCAATGCCCAAGGCAAGAAGAAGCGCGGCAAGCGTGGTGGGAAGAAGCCCCAGTCGCAGCAGCAAGGTCAGGAGACCCATGACCACTCTCATCTCGCCAGTAAGGCTGCCCTGCCTTCCCCGACCTCAGCTTCGGTTGCGCACCTCGCCCCGAGTGGCAAGACTGTGCGCACTGTCCCTGGACACACTAGGCACCCTTCTGCCACTGTAGGACCATATGCCACACTCAACAAGGCGCGCAACGTTGTGCGCGACATTGGAGTAGCGGGCACTTCCAACACCCTCAAGACTCTCGAGCAGCACATCTGTGCGCTCGATCCAGAGGACTCTGACGATGACCAGCGCATTTCCAAGTGCAGCAGGTCTTCCCCTGAGCCCTCTGACTATGAGGACGAAGGAAACGGCTTCCTCACTCGCTCACCCTCTCCCGACACTCAGTGCCAGTCCGCTGATGACTGTGTCAGTCTCGGAAACGATGACTGGGACCTAAATGCTATGGTTTGCGATGCCGCTGGCCTGAATGATTTCAGGTCTGTCCCATCCCTCTTCCTGATGCCTCACAGCACTCACGAACGCCTTATCTCTCAACTAGCTATGAAGCTTAAGTACAGTACTGTACATGGTTGTGTAGAATCGTTAAATAAATGCGCACAAAGTGGTGCACATGGCGTGGACACTGCTGAGTGTGCTAAGTGCAAAGGAATGAGAAAGGACGACGGCAGCGCCAAATGGCTCTTAGACTCTGGTGCATCCTCGCACTTCACCTATTCAATGAAAGACTTCATAGACTATGAGGATATTGAGACACCTATCCTTGTGAAGACGGCCTCAAAGCCAATCCACATTAAGGGAAAGGGTGCCGTTCTCATTAAGCACGAAGTTACACACAACGGGTACACTAGGCAGCGTACTACGCGCCTTTACCCTGTGTTCTATATCCCTGAAATCACAGGGATATTACTCTCTGTGGGCGAGTTCCTGCAGCAAGGCCTGCGCGTTTATGGGAACGCGCAAACTATGGTATTGCGCAGAGAACACTCCACCATACCACTCATACAGTGTGTGCCGACATTCCCTGGGCACACTATCTACTGGCTAGAATCTGTTATCGCAGACGCGAGTGCAAATGCCACTGTGTATGCAGTGGACTACACTCTTATGCACAAGCGCTTTGGCCATCCCTCCAAGGATGTGCTTCGCCACGCTAGGAACCATACTAAGGGCTTCCCGAAGGACCTGGACTTCCCTGGGGAAGTGCCAGTGTGCCCTGGATGCGCGCAAGGCAAGATGCCTTCGCAGGCACACTTGCCATCTGAGACGCGTGCCTCTGCACCCTTTGAGAAGATCCACTCTGACTTGAAGAGTTTCCCAGTGGAATCTTACCATAAATTCAAGTACTTCGTTAGCTTCATTGATGACTTCACATCGTACGCTTGGGTAGTGTGCCTGCGCACCAAAGGTGCTGCCATAGGCGCACTTAAACACTTCATCGCACTCGTTAAGAATCAGTTTGGCACCACTGTTAAAGAATGGATGTCGGATGCGGGTGGCGAATACAAGTCAGAAGTCTTCATTACCACTCTCAAGGACAACGGGATACGCATCCTGCAGAGCACACCATATACTCCCAAGCAGAATGGTCGCGCAGAGCGCTTTATGCGCACCTGCATGGACAAGGCACAGGCCATGCGCCTGGATGCCTGTCTCCCTGAGTCTTGGTGGGAATTCGCGGTTCTGCAAGCCGTGCATGTGTATAATAGGACCCCTGTGCGACGCCTACAGTGGTGCACACCCTACGAGGCACTACATGGCACAGTCCCAAACGTTTCGCATCTTCGAGTGTTCGGCTGTGCAGCATATGTCCACATCCCTGAGGAGCGATGAGTGAACAAACTCGTGCCTAAGTCTGAGCTGATGGTCTATATTGGCCACACCGAAGGCATCAAGGCGTATACGTTCATGTGCCTCACTAAGAACACTGTGTACACAGGTGCAACTGCTCTTTTCGACGAGAACATGTTCCCTAAGTGCAAAACAACTAGAAAGTGTGGCTTTACCCACTTGGAAGAGCTGGTAGAGCAACATGGTACACCACTAGTGATGGTAAGGTTCGGTTCTGAACCTCGGTTCGAACCTGAACCGGACCGGTCTGAACCCCAATTTCGGGTTCGGGTTCAGCTGTTGACCTGAACCGAACCAATGGTTCGGTTCAGGGTTCAGCAAATTCCTGAAACTGGAGAACCAGTTCTGAACCGGTTCTGAACCAATGAACCATTGAAAATATGCAAAAAATTTAGGCACTCAAACCAAAATCAAAAGTGTTCTATTTAGTGAATGGCATGGATTTATGTACCCATGCAGGTTCAGCCCGGGAGTTTGGGCAGGTACGGGTATGACTCAGAGTACCGAATTTGTGACCCTCGCGAAACCTGTCCCCAGTGGTCACCGGTTACGGGTTTCGCCAGACCGGACGCTGCTGCAACGTGTCAACAGACTGCCATTGTTTTCCGATGCTCACTGGCAGCACTTGTCGACTGCGTTCCTTGGCCCAGGGAACCCTCAATTTAAAGAAGCTAAGTGTTTTTCCTTTGTCTGACCCTTTTAGCTAACTAACTACAATGTTTTCTAGGTTTCAAACATGTTCTTGGCACTGCCTCCACCTCGCCTGCCATTGTCATCCGACGCGCTTGTCAACTGTGTTCCTTGGCCCAGGGAACCCTCAATTTATAGCTAAGTGTTTTTCCTTTGTCTGATCCTTTTAGCTAACTACAATATTTTTATTTCTTTCTAGGTTCCAACCACGTTCTCGGCGCTGCCCCCACCTCGCCCCGCGCAGGCCTGTATTGCCACCACCACCTTTGGCTTGCAAGTTGTTACGTTCCTTCTGGACGTATCAATCCGACTTGGATTTGGGACCGGTTTGCTGAGTATACGCGTCGAAGGTCTTCAGTATCCCGTAGGCGACGGCTAGGGCGATACGCAAGGCGTGACCAAGGTAAGCGAAGCAGAGAACGATAATGGCGAAGTCGAGTATGATGAAGGAGAAGTCGGCGACGTGCACGACTTATAGCAGGGAGCTGATGACGGCAAAGAGTTATGCACACAGGACAAGGAGCTAAGGCGTAGGAAAGGGAAGGTATTCCTCAAGATATCAAAGCTAAGGGGTTCATACGCGAATGCCCCTCTACTTATACTACTAGGGCTGGAGCTTTCAAGCCCAGCAACCCTAATACACAGCCGCAAACCCTAGTATCACAGTCCAATCACCAGCCGTACAAGTCAGCAGTCACATCAGTCACGTATCACACTCCGATCCGGGCGCAAGCTCATCCGGACCCTTCTGGACCAGCTCTAGGCGGGTCACGTGCCAGGTCACGTGACGGCCAGCTCTCATTCCTCTAAGTCGATGGGAAACTCACCTCGATGTGCCTCCAAGCGTCGTAATGCTCCTGAGTCATAGACCCAAACGCGCAGACATCGTCCTCTTCAAGGAACTCCTCGGGCATCTCAGGCACAAACGCAACACAAGTGCCAATTCCACCTTCTTGCAGCGCGCAAGAGCTGCCATGCCCCACCATGACACTACGACACCAGCATGGCGTGCAAGCCTCGCTACAACAACAGTGACACCGCCGCGATGCTATGACAGCAACACGACACCGCGGCATGACGAAGACCGCAACACAGCGTGTGGTGCTACAACAGCGACATAGCGCGCGGTACTACGACAGCAACATGGCGCTACGACAGCAACACGACACCACGGCGTGACGAAGACAGCAACACGGCGCCGCAGCATGGCGAAGACAATGACACAGCGCCGCAGTATGGCGAAGACAGCAACACTGTGCCGCGGCATGGCGAATACGGCGACACGGCGCCGTGGCCCTTAGTTTACAAGTCTATAGTCACTGTACTAGTAGTGTACATGAGTTAATATAATATATTTGGGTATTTTGGGTGCACAGGTTGCAAGGGTGTAGAACCCTTGTGACGCTTGACTGACCCTTACCCCTCGCTGCGGGTAAGGGTTTCAACGGGTACGGGTACGGGTACAAAAAAAAACCCGAGGGTTACCTGGGCCACACACTAGGCTTTTGTTCAGGTTCAGTTCAGGTTCAACCCCTCCCCGAACCTGAACCGAACCATTGTGAACCTGAACCAATGGTTCGGTTCAGGGTTCGGCCTAGACCCCTGAACCGAACCAATGGTCTGGTTCGGGGTTCAGGAAAAAAGGTCAAAGAACCGAACCGAACCGAACCTTACCATCACTATACACCACCACAGCCTACTCCTTTCGATGGTGATGATGGGGACACCCCACATCGCCCTCCTCCTTCCAGACCAATGGAAGTGTCTCAAGATCCTGACGAGGGTCTGGCACCACCATGGCAGCCTGAGCACACTTCGCCTTCCCCTGCACCAGTGCCAGAGCACGAGGATGTGCCTGTGGCCGCACCACAGCCGCTGCCACTCCCCAGACGCTCTGGGCGGGAAAGGGATGTACCATCACGACCTGGTAACGTCTATGGGGATGACAGGCACCCCGTGCAACAGCACAGAGACGTTCAGCGGATGCGACAGTGGAGAAATATTGTGGGGGATGCGCCGGGTCGCTCCCAGCCACCCTCAACCACTCGCCAGAGGCAGGTTCCTGGACCTAGCACTGGCCCTCCACAGCGCGATGACTCGCCGCTGACACCCCTACCGAGTGATGTAGAGGTCGAAGACCTACTCCTGGCACAGCTAGCCCAGGAAGGGGGAGTACAATTCGTTGATTACCTGCTTGCCAAAGCGGTACCATACGATTCACACATAATGCACACCACTTCCATCCGGGAGTGGACCTATAAAGACATTCTGCGACTGCCTGAGGCGCAGAGAAAGGAGTGGAAGACTGCATGCCGTGAAGAGCTAGAGGCACTTCGCAAGCGCAGCGTCTTCGAGCTTGTGGATCTCCCAAAGGGGAGAAAGGTCATAAAGAACCGTTGGGTCTTTGACCAGAAAACAGACGGCCGTAAGAAGGCTCATCTTGTGGCCAAGGGTTTCTCTCAGATAGAAGGCACCAACTTCAATGAGATATTCTCTCCAGTTGTGTGCTTCGAGTCAGTACGCCTCATGCTCGCCCTAGCGGCGCTTGAGCAGTGGTATATCACTGGCTTAGACGTTAAGAGCGCCTTCCTCTATGGGGAATTGGACGAGGAGCTCTATATGGAGCAACCCGAAGGCTTCAAGCTTAAAGGACAGGAAACTAAAGTACTGTGCCTTAAGCGTGCACTCTATGGACTCAAACAAGCAGCTCTGGCGTGGTGGAGAGCGCTGGACAGATCCATGGGTGACATTGGATGTAAATGCCTCCTCTCAGACTCTGGCCTGTTCGTGCACACGTCCAAAGGCTCTACAGTAGTGATCATAGTGTATGTAGACGACGCGCTCTTCATGGGCAGCGACAAGACACTTGTAAACACACTAAAAGATGCCTTTATGCGCAAATGGGAATGTCGCGACCTCGGCGAAGCAAACGAGTTCCTGTGCATGCGCATACTAAAGAAGGACGGCAAGATCTGTATTGACCAGACTGCCTACCTCAATAAAGTGCTGCAGCACTTTGGAATGACGAATGCTAAGTACGCAGCAACACCACTGCCTGAGGGATATCACCCCCTATCGAATACCGACGCTGTGGACACTACACTGCGCACCCAATACCAGCAGATCATCGGTTCTCTTATGTATATTATGCTGGGCACACGCCCAGACATCGCATTCGCAGTAACTAAGATGGCGCAGCACGCTGCAAACCCCTCACAAGACCACTTGAATCATGCACTGCATATATGCCGCTACCTTGCTGGCACCGCAGACTACGCACTAATATACAGTGGCCACTCTAATAAGGGACTGTTTGCGTGCGTGGATTCTGACTGGGCATCAAACCCTGTGGATCGCAGATCCACTACCGGATACATGGTTAAACTAGCGGATGGAATCTTCAGCTGGAATTCTAGAGCTCAGCGCACAGTCGCTCTGTCCTTGACAGAAGCAGAATATATGTCCCTGTCTGACACAAGCCGACAGCTTGCGTGGATCAAGGCGCTCCTCAGCGAGCTTGACATTAAGATGGGACCGATTCCACTGTGCGGCGACAATCAAGGCTCTATATTCATGGCGTCAAATCCTGTGCAAGAGCGCAGAATTAAACACATAGACATTTGCTACCACTACATTCGGGAAGTGGTTCAACAACGCCAAGTGGAGCTATTCTTCATAAATGGCGTTGACAATCCTGCGGACATGTTCACTAAGAATTTGGGTCGCATAAAGTTCACACAGTTTCGGGGCACACTTGGACTCGAAATATATTCGTCTAAGAACGCTCTGAACACCTCTACCGGTGTACAAAGCAAGGGGGAGTGTTGAGCGAGTGTAGTGGCCAGCGAGCCGAGTAATCAGCGAGCGCCACAACACTGAGCCACAGCAGTGAGCTGTGGCCTCGCTAGTACGAATCAGAGCGCGGATGGCGTCTGCGCTCAGTTGAGTGGCCTTAGGGCATTAGATACAGTAGAAAACTTATTTATAGATATTCTGAAGTGTATATAAGACTCACAGGATTCGTACAATACAGTTTAGTTCATTCAGAACAACTAGATAGTCGTAAAGTACAATTGTTACAGGTAAGCTAAGTAGTACGCAATACATACCGTTGCTCCCCATGCCTGCTCGTCAAGTTGGTCTTCGCTGATGAGAGCCACTTCAACCAGCTCACATCGAGGAGGCCGTATGCATGGTCGATACGAGGCGAACACCGCGCAACTCAAACTCGGTTCGAGTTCTTCCTTTGGGGTACCAAGTATTCCATTTTCCTTGCCATCTCCATGTGTAACGCCACCACTGGCGTTAGTCCGACTTGGACTTCGAAAGGGCGTTCACGACTTAGCGAATATCTCGGCAGCAAGTCACGTGACTTGGGCGTATGTACACGGCGTCTGATGAGGCACGTGACACGGGTAACTCCGGCACTAGGACGTCTTAAGTCACTAGGCAATCGATAAGGACGACTTGCTCAAAGGAGACAAGCGAGGCACGCGTTTAAGGAAGACGAGAAGAAGTGGTGATTGAAGAAGACCAAGATGGCGTATCTTGGTCTTATCGAGCCACTATTTATACATGTATGAGGACGCTTTAAAGCTCCTCCCGAATCCGTACGACTAGTAGCGTAAGTAGCTCGAACCCTACTACAGCTGTCCTAGGAATGAGTCATGCCACATCGGCATGTGATACTGTACTACGCTGACTGATACCGAGTCCATGACATATTACGACTTACTAAGGGAGTCATCACCGTATAGTAAGCGTCCACTTCGCGTACCGTGACATCACCCCCTTTTCAGCCGCGACGACCCCGGCGCCGAATGGGTCCGATACCCCCTATCCACCCCGCCTGAACCGACTCTACTCGGTTATGAATGTCCGCCATCTCCAACCTGAACTTGCTGCGCGCGAGCTCCCCTTGAACGCCGCCCAACGCCTGGGCTAAGGCGTGAAGCCGCTGCTCGATCCGCTCAGCCTCGTGCCTGTAGGCTCGGTAACGATGCAACTCAGCTTTAAGCCCTACGTCGTGTAGGGCGTTGACCGCCGTGTCGAGCCGATGTTGGTTGGCGTGGCCCCTGACAAGGGCGAAGGTCTCCTCGACGGAGTAGTGGGGCTTGCCGACTTCCCTGACAACGGGCTCGGCGTAGAGGGGTTTGGAGAATGTCTTGTCGCTGTCCGAGGCGAGTGCGAGGACGATGGGGTCGGGATTCATGATGACCTGGACGTAGGGGGCCTGCGTGGTGACCCCTTGGGAGTCGGTAATGGGGAAGTGGACAAACTTCTCCCCGCGGTTGTGCTCGTAACCGTGCGGGGCGAAGCGGGAGTCGGTAAGCCGGCGATTAAGCACGGCGAGATGGTGAGATGGAGGCGTGTCGTCTTTGACTATGTCACCCCGATACAGGGGGCGACCCACGGTGTCGAGGGTGTACGGGGTCTCCCTCGGGTGGTCAGAGTCGGTAGTAGTGATGATGGATGGGTGCTCAGCTGGATACCAAGCCTTCAGCTCCCGCTCCGGTTGCTCTTGAATTGCGCGCGCATCGTCAAGTCGAAGAGTCTCCTCTTCTCGAGGATTCTCATTCTCCTTGTCGCTGCCATCGCCAGCTGCTCGACCTTCCACCTCTCCGCGTCGAGCCTCCACTCCTCCCATCGATGCGTCGCCGCGTTCTTCTTCCGCTTCGACCCGGTATTCGACTCGTACCGGGAGAGGTCCAGGAGAGGCAGACTCACTGTCTCTGAGAGCTGCACGAAGCCTACGCACTTGGGCCTCGGTGTAGGGGACGGAGTTGAGCCGCTGACCGTCGGCGGTGAGTAGCCAGTAGGTTTCGGGGGTGTTGGGGTTTTCAACGTCCTCAATGGGTGCGATGTTGGCGAGGGCGGCGTTGAGCTCTTCGTAGGTGAGCGACTCCCCGAGGAAGGGAGCGACAATGGTGGAAGCGGTGGTAGAGGGAAGAGACATTGTTGACTGAGAGAGGAATCCAGTGTGAGGAGATGGGGGGTACTTAGCGTCGTCGACTTCGCTTATATGGGCTTTGTTGGCAGTCGAACTCCGCTCGTACTCCGCTATGGCTTCGTCAGCGAAGATGTCGTCCTTGTTGACCCACTGATTCTCCGAGTCTGGATAGCCCTTCCACTTCACGAGGTATTGGAGCTTCTTGCTTCTGCCGAATCGCCGAGAGTCTAGAACTCGTTCGATTTCGTATTCTTCTTCGCCGTCTACCAAATCCGGTGGTGGGCGTTGGAAGTTTTCCCCATGCATGGGCGTTTCGCGATAAGGTGTGAGTAAATCGATGTGGAATACGGGGTGGATACTCCACTGCGTGGGAAGCTTCAGTTGGTAATTGACAGGTGATAGTACTCGTGTGATTTCGAAAGGTCCGTGCCGTCGCGCCGCGAGTTTCGCCGTTGGCTGATTGGTCCGAAGATGACGTCCTTCTAACCATACCTGGTCCCCTATCTGGTATTTGGGCGTATCTCGGTGTTTGACCCACAGCGATTGTGCCTTTTTGATGAGGTCATGGGCTTCTCTCCGCGCTTCTCGGAATTGTTGGAGTCGCGTGAGTACCTGGGGAATAGGGGACGGCTTATCGACCCAATCAGCGCGAGGGTCATACCCCATCATGAGCGAGAATGGAGACTTCCTTGTTGCCTCGTGTGGCCAGCTATTGTGAGCGAATTCTGCCATGGGTAGGAATCGCGCCCAGTTATCTTGACGCTCGTTGGTCCAGAACCTTAGATATTGTTCTAGCCATTGGTTGGTGCGTTCCGATTGTCCATCCGTTCGAGGGTGATAAGCCGTAGAAATGTTCTGGTAGATTCCTAGGATTCGGCATAATTCGCGGGTGAATTTTGATGCGAAGCGTGGGTCTCGGTCGCTAATGATTTTTGCCGGTAGTCCGAATCTCCGAAATACATGAGTGACGTACAGGGCAGCCGTTTCTTCTGCCGTTATTTCTTCGACGCAGGGGATGAAGATGGATGCTTTGGTGCAGTCGTGATCGGTTACCGTAAGGATTGAATCATGTCCTTGGGATATGGGTAGTTTAGTGATAAAATCGAGGGCTATGACTTCGAAAGGCTTAGCGTCGGTCACTGGTGTAATAGGCATTAAGGGTGCTTTCGTGGGTCGGTTATTGACCTTGTGGCGTTGGCACTCTGCGCATCCTTGGACGTATTCGGTGACGTGCTTCACCATACGTGGCCACCAGTGACTTCGCTCGATGATTCGAGTGGTACGCTTGATTCCTGGATGGCCATATACTGGAGGGTTATGATGATTGGCGATGATGATGCGTATGGCGTCTTGTCCGCCGGTGACTACTCGCGCGCCTTGTCGGTACCAGGTTCCGTCGATTTTCTTGAGTTTGTAGGGGTCTACCCATGGCCGTAGGGTATTTTCGTCTTGTTCGAGCGTCTCTGGGGTCTGTGTGGTTAGGTTCCGAACGAAGACTCCTTCCGGTAGTACGGTGACTCCTTCGTTGTCATTCTCTCCTCGGTCGTAGTCGGGTCGCCTGGACAGGGCGTCTGCGCGTCCGTTGTTGGTCCCTTTGATATGGTGGATCTCGAAGTCGTATTCCATGAGCTCTAGGACTTCTCGAGCTACGCGGCGACTTATCTTTTGGGGGGATTTCCAGTGCGTCAGGTTGAGGTGGTCCGAGAATATTTTGATTTTGTGTGGGGATCCCGCTAGGAACGACCTCCAGTGCCGCAGTGCTTTGACGATAGCTAGAAGTTCTAGGTCGTAGATGTCATAGTTGCGTTCCGCTTCGTTCAGGGTGGCCGAGAAATATCCGATGGGGTGTCGTTTCCCATCTTTCTTCTTCTGTAGGAGTACCGCTCCTACTGCGTATCCGGACGCGTCTACTTCGAGTTCGAACTGGTCCGTCAGGCTCGGGTGTGCGAGTACCGGTTCGCTGGTGACAAGGTTTTTGAGGGTTTGAAAGGCTGTCTCTTCATCTTTGCCCCACGTCCATTCGGTGTCTTTGCGCGTGAGCTTGTTTAGGGCTCGCGCGTAGGTTGCGAAACCGCGAATGAAGAGGCGGTAAAAATTGCAGAAGCCTAGGAAGGAGCGTACGTCGCGTACCTTCGTAGGGCGGGGCCAGTCACGTATGCCTGAAATTTTTACGGGATCCATGCGAGTTACCCCCTTTTCAAGGATTACCCCCAGGTAATCCATTCGCGGTTGGTGGAAGAGGCACTTCTCGGGTTTAAAGTAGAGGTCGTGGTCAAGCGCCACTTGCAGGACTGCGCTGACGGCTTCGATGTGGGCTTGTAAACCTGCGTCTTCGGTTGTCGCGATACCGATGTCGTCCATGTATACGCGGATAATGGTTCCGCGCGATTGGTAATAAAGGATGACGTCTGCCAGAATGTCGTTCATCATATTTTGGAACGTTGCGGGTGAGTTGGTGAGTCCGAAGTACATGACGAGGGGTTCGTAGAGACCGTATTTGGTTTTGAACGCGGCTTTAGGTTCGTCGCCTTCCTTTACTCGTATGTTGTTATATCCCCACCGCACGTCCAATTTGGTGTAGATATGTCCGTTGCCCAGGTCATTGATGAGTTCGGCCATGAGTGGTAGTGGATATTGGTTACGTACGGTGCACACGTTGATCTTCCGATAATCCTGTACGGGTCGTAGTTTGCCGTCCTTCTTTTTGATGAAGAAGAAGGACGATGCGTATGGTGATTTCGACGGTCGTATGTAGCCCATCTTTAGTTGTTCGTCGAGCCATTTGCGAAGCTGTCCGTCTTCATCCTGCGACATGGGGTACACCTTACAATCTATGCTGGCTGGGGTTCCCGGTTTGAAATCTATGGCGTGGTCCCATGGTCGAGAGGGTGGAAATCGATGGGATGCCTCTTCGCTGAATATCTTTGCGAATCGTTGATATGGCTCCGGTATAACTGCCGCGATTGTGTTCTGGTTAGCGGCGATAGCTAGTTCCGTAGCTGTAGTACGTATCTGGCATTCCTCTTCAAGTTCTTGTACGATGTCCTCTCCTTCTTGCTGGGTTATGGCACTGGCTATAGTGGTTTGTGGTTCCGTCGGGTTGATTGACCGGAGCACCACTGGGAGCGCATTTTCGTGGATAGTAGCGTGAGTCCAACTGATCGTGGGTTCGTAAGTGGCTAGCCAGGGGTATCCGAGGACTAGATCTTCGTTTCCGATGTCCGTGACTAGGAATCTCATGATTTTGTTAATTCCGTTGGTTTGGACGTCTAAATCGACGAAGTGAGTGATGGACCCAGCTTTATTTTCCGTGTTATCTATATTCCATATTTTCTTGGGTCGCTCAAGGGTCTGCAGCCCGAGGCCCATGCGTTTAGCGAACGCTGGTCTTATGAAATTGTCGGTGGCTCCTGAGTCAACGAGCCCTTTTATGTCGGCCATGGAGTAACTTGTACGAATCGAGACTGGAATTCGAAGCGAACGGTAGCGAGTCATGATTACAGAGTTACAATTAACTGCCCTCACCCAGGCCGATGGGTTTAGGCGTCCTGAAAACCCTCTTGGGTCCATAGGTCTTTGAATATGAGGTCTTTAACCTCATCGCTCGCCCCTCGTATAGTGTCCATCCATCCCTTTGCCTGTTCTTCGGCTGTGGCTTCCGCGCGTCGTGCAACTACCGGTTCCTGACTGTAGTAGTCGGTTTCCACACTACGACTGGTACTAGCGCGTGGTTGATACTGTTGCCTCTGCTTTCTGGGGCGCGTACAATCTCGTGAGAGGTGACCCGGATAGTTACAATTGTAACAGATGACTTCCCTCATGTCACGGCGAGGTTTATTTCCTCGGTCTTGTCCCGGTCCTCCGCGCGGGGGAAATGGTGGTTTGGGATCCCCCACCATCGCGAGTCGGGCACGGGTCCGATCCGCGGAGGTATCCATTGCATTCGGGTCATAACGTGGCGGTGGGTAGCGGGGTGGTCCCCAATTTGATGCGTACCCTCGGGGTTGATTTTGACGTGTTGGTGGTCCTCGGGATGGTGTGCTGGTGAGATTAAGTCGGGCGCGTAGGTGGATATATTGTTTTTGCCTGCGCATGGCTGCTTCCTTCCATTCGTTGAAGGTTTGCGGGTCGTCCAGCTCGTAGATTTTGGTAAATAGAGCCTTGGGTAGTCCCGCCGTGAAGCGGTCCAAGGTTTGGCGGTCGTTGAGGCGATAGTCAGCCTTCCGTGCTAGCTGTTCGAAGTTGGTGACGTACGCGTCAATGTCATCTCCGATCATTTTGAAACCCTTGGCTAGGGTAGCTTGCGCTTCTTCCTGTTCGAGTACGTTGGAGAAGCGGTCCGAGAAGCCTGCAGTTAATGTATCCCATAGGTAATCGTCATATCTGCTTCTTCCGAGGCGTAGCTCGTTGTTGAGCCACTGGAGGAATCCGAGGGTCCAGTTGGCTACTTGGGGTCCTTTGACGAGTCCTAGGAAAAGCAGGCATCGCCGATAGACGTTAAGCATAATCGGCGCTTCTGCATTTTGTCCCCAGTAAATGTGCCATTGAGTGAGGAAAGACTCGTACTCCTTTCTGTCGCCACTGAAGACGTTTGGCACTTCTCCGACTAATCTCTCCGTTCCGTGAGGTGGTCCTGGCAATGGTCCTCCTAGCGGTGGTCCTCCTGGAGGGGGTGGTGGTCCTCCTCCGAACGGGTTACCTCCTCCTCCTCCGCCAAATTGCGGGTATCTTCCTCCTCCGCCTCCTCCGGGCGGGCCTTGCCCGAAGTTTCCTCCTGGTCTTCTGGGGGGCGCGGGTCCTCCGGTTCCTGGTGGCGGGTCTGGTATATCTGGACCAACTGCACGAAAGATGGCTGCATCGTCAGCCGTCATGCGGTGTCCCGTGGTAGGGTTGATGGGTCGTAGGTGGGCTTCCGCCTCTTCCGTAATACGTCGTACTTCTTCTGCCGCGAGTTCTTCGTGAGTTGCGGTTGCGGTTGCCATGGCTGCAGGGGAGAGTACGTGGATTGTTTCAGGTTCGTTGATGCGGAGGGACTCAGCTGTTTGGATCACGTTTTCAATCTCTGATTCGTCTCCGGCGTTGGACGTCTCTTCGTCGCCACTTGTTTCTGATGGTGCGGGGGTTCTGGGTTCGGACGTACTAGGCTCTTCCTCCGGTTGTCCGTCGATGCGTCCCCACTGTTCTCGTGTGGGTAGTCCTCTCGCGTCAATGTCGCAGTTATAGTTCCTGCCTACGGGTCGTACTACGTCGAATCGGTTGTCTATAGGATTCCACGTAATCTCTACCCAACAAAGGTTATCGAAGTTGAACTCAACTGGTCGATATCGGGTAGGTCCCGATGCGAAGTCTACAAAGTAACCAGTTTCTCCGCGATATTCTCTCCACCTAGCGGCTCCTAGGAATTGTGTTGGTACGTTGCGGTCCCCTCTGCGTTCGAGGGAATAAGTTTGAAAGTTTCTCCACTGGTCTCGAGTTGTGAACGCCACGGTGATGGATCTTGGTCTTAATGTAACGCCACCACTGGCGTTAGTCCGACTTGGACTTCGAAAGGGCGTTCACGACTTAGCAAATATCTCGGCAGCAAGTCACGTGACTTGGGCGTATGTACACGGCGTCTGATGAGGCACGTGACACGGGTAACTCCGGCACTAGGACGTCTTAAGTCACTAGGCAATCGATAAGGACGACTTGCTCAAAGGAGACAAGCGAGGCACGCGTTTAAGGAAGACGAGAAGAAGTGGTGATTGAAGAAGACCAAGATGGCGTATCTTGGTCTTATCGAGCCACTATTTATACATGTATGAGGACGCTTTAAAGCTCCTCCCGAATCCGTACGACTAGTAGCGTAAGTAGCTCGAACCCTACTACAGCTGTCCTAGGAATGAGTCATGCCACATCGGCATGTGATACTGTACTACGCTGACTGATACCGAGTCCATGACATATTACGACTTACTAAGGGAGTCATCACCGTATAGTAAGCGTCCACTTCGCGTACCGTGACACCATGGGTGGTATTCTCCATCTCAGAGTTCTTGAGAACACAATCACGGGTGACAACTTCAGCTGTTTTGTTCATGCGTGCTAAAGTCGTTCTCACTCTAGCTAAGTCACGGCTCCTGACATCTCTCCTGAGCAGTCACCTGTAACACCTGCTCTTCATCCACGGTTCATCCCAAAGCGCACCAACACATGCCCATCGGCACGGATCACAAACCAGCAACCGCGCCACGATGTCCCGCACAGCCACTCGCCGTGCACCTCCCCCTCGTCCATGGGAGCAATAGCAGACCAAGCCCCCTCGCACGACACGCAGGGCTCAGCGTCTGCACGTGCGCTCTGTTGATAAGTGACCTGCGCGCACTTAGTGGCTCATATGGACACGCAGATAACGGACTGCTCTAGATAAGATATATTGGACTTCTGTAGATTAGATTATGATCTGTACAATCTCGGACTTTCTTATCTATGACATCACTGTACAATGACATCATGGACTCCTCTGGACTCCTATTGTATTTCGTCCTTGTACTCATTTCTTTTGTTCTATCTTTATTGTGATGTCACTATGATATCATAGTCTAGCCTTTCTATTGTTCTTTATGCTTTTGTTCTCCTTCTGCACACTCCTTTGTGTCCCTCTGAAGAACAACGCTCCTTGTATTGTGTGACTCTATGTTACTTCTGTTGTACTAGTGTCACTCCTCTGTATAGTATAAGTAGAGTACCCTGTACGCTCTGGCACCACACCAGTTCTCATCTGTTGTGTGCCAGGTATGTCTCTTCTCCTGTATAAACACCAGTTCTCATCTGTTGTGTGCCAGACTTCCATCTGCTTCACTTGCTTGACTATCTCTGTTGCTGCTTCAAGTACCACCCACGTATCTCACCACAGTCTCCTTTGTCACTGTGAGTATGTCCTACATGTGTACTGTTCATCACGCTCCACATCTGTGTCCACGGGGGCAGGTCAAACAGTGAGTGTGAAGAGCACCAATGCAGTTTGGATACAGTTATGTACAGTTTAATGCATAGTGCCGTCTTGTGGATGGAAAAGTAGCACCTGCAAGTTGACACGAAATTCAATTACTTTTTTAATTATTACTATAAATAATTTGTGTGAGAAAAAAACCCGGCATGGTTCTCGGAAAACCCATTCAATCTCAGCCCTATGCTGTAATCGGGACGTGAGGGGCCTATCGAATTGGATCTAGCTGTAGAAGGTACAGACGACGTCGAATGGCGGTACCTCCACCAGTTCTTCACCGCGCAGACGCTGCGTGTATCTCTGGAGTTCGCGGGACACGTTACTTTTGCACTGGAAGGCTAATTATAGGGGGGATGGTCGCCGAGGCTTCCCTTAACTCAATTCGCTTAGCGGGCTCATCTGTTGAGAATCTTGTCACCACCCATCAGGTCAATGGTCGCCCTGTAATCGTCATCGACACAGAAACGGAATTTGACGAAAGACTCGAGTCCTATGAGCGAATAAGAGGGTGATCCATCCTGTACTTAATGGCCTCGTGTTTTGCAATCCAAATATGTACAATACATAGTGTCGGTGGCAACTTCGCCACCGAATTATCGCATCACGAAGCCTCGAGCATGAGCAATCCAGGGACCTCAGGTCATTGCAGAGGCGACCGCTCCTGTTTGGCAATATTCTTAGAGAAGCGTCGACTTTCTGTTACCGTCTTGGTCACCATTTTCGGCCTGTGAATCTGTGATGCTGTAGCACCTGTTGTATGTGAAAATGAGAGAACACTCGAGGTGCATATCAATGTATAGTATTGTTCATGAACGGGGTCTGACTACATTTCGGAGGCTGGCAATCCTCGAAACTGGCACGAGATCGTGAGAGGAGGGATGAGGTTTGTTGAGTTACTGTCATCAGCAAAATAAATTAAAAATTTAGGCACTTGTCATTGCGAGAATTAATTTGCCTGGAATCTAAGCGCTATGGCAATCTTAGAATTGCTTGCAATAAGACCAGAATAGCTTACAATTTTTGGGTTGATCTACAATTACTGATAATATGAATACAATCCCTACGGTCGCATTGTAAGTGCTTCTAATTATTGGTTGTGTTTTGCGGTTGCGTTGTGAGCACTTGCAAGCCTTTCATAATTCTTGTGGCCCAACTATAACCCCTTGCAAGTTGCTGTAATTTTACTATATCATGCACTAAATCCCTTATATTAGTTGGTTATCAATAATAATAAAAATAGGTTTCCATATCGCAGAGGATTTCATGGGGCAACAATGTAGCAAGGCGTGAACAGAAGGTTCGCATGCTCAGGCTTGTCGAAGAGTTCGAACGCGGCCTTGGGACTTTGTAAAACAATAACATGTTGACCAAAGGCATTTAAGTACATCAAGTCTCCTACCAGTTACTAGTCTAAACCCTTGTGCGAGTCACGAAGATCCCGCGCGACGTCAGTGCTGTTGCTGTTGCTGGACTTGCAATACCTTGTGCGATGCTCCTTGACTCGTATCATTGCCGATCCATGGGTATTGCACACGTTTCCGCTCGACTTGTAAACGTCACTGTGAGTGCCTTCTGCTACCGCCGAGCTCTGAACGCGCTGCGAATGACCGCGCGCAAATGGCGCAGTCCCGAAGCCTTGCGCTTGTGCTGTCCTTCACGCTGGGAGTCACTCTTGGAAGGACCCTGTCGCGCTCTTCCGTGCACATCTCTGCATAGCCCGTAAACGCTACTGCCAACGTGCAAAGAGGCGGATGCACAGCCCAAGCATGTCGCCCTCGGCGATGATGACGCCGTCAAGATCGGCCTATCGAACGATCATTAGGAATGTACGAGCCCAGTGGGGGAATCACGCACCTTGTGGCGCGCAATGAAGTTGGTGTCGAAAGTTCCCTGGGCGCCACACCGCTCAGCCATCTCGTGCGCACACTCCATCGATTGGTGGATAACAGTGGCCTTGACCATAACGGCGAGGCCGTGCTTGATGGGATGAGTCGCCTTGGGGTTGGAAAAGACAGGAGCAACGTCGCAGTACCACGCATCGAGCACACGAGCCGCGGCCACAGTGTGCAGGACAGACCACTGCTGGGTCGGGAAGGTGAAGATCGGGATCTTCTCACCACGAAGCGCGACGAGGCGGCGGAGCGAGTATTTACCACTGATGTATGCAGTGTGCTTGAGGCCGGAGACGCAGGGGCCAGAGACAGCAAATGAACCAATTGAAATATGCCAGAGGGTATCCCACCAAGCAGCACAGGCGTTCTTGGGCACCTCGAAGGTGTCGCTGAGTAAGGCCATTTCCGGTAGCTTGACCTTGTTGAAGCGCGTCATGGAATAGCCGAAGGGAGATGTGTTGATAAGTGACCCGCGCGCACTTAGCGGCTCGTATGGACACGCAGATAACGGACTGCTCTAGATAAGATATATTGGACTTATGTAGATTAGATTATTATGATCTTTACAATCTCGGACTTTCTTATCTATGACATCACTGTACAATGACATCATGGACTCCTCTGGACTCCTATTGTATTTCGTCCTTGTACTCATTCCTTTTGTTCTATCCTTATTATGATGTCACTATGATATCATCAGTCTAGACACTTTATTGTTCTTTGCGCTTTTGTTCTCCTTCTGTACACTCCTTTGTGTCCCTCTGTAGAACAACGCTCCTTGTATTATGTGACTCTGTGTTACCTCTGTTGTACTAGTGTCACTCCCCTGTATAGTATAAGTAGAGTACTCTGTACGCTCTGGCACCACACCAGTTCCTCATCTGTTGTGTGCCAGGTATGTCTCTTCCTTTGTATAACAACACCAGTTCCTCATCTGTTGTGTGCCAGACCACCATCTGCTTCACTTGCTAGATCTTACTCTGTTGCTGCTTCAAGTACCACCCACATATCTCACCACAGTCTCCCTTGTCACTGTGAGTATGTCCTACATGTGTACTGTTCATCAGGTTATGGGCCCTGGTGCCCAAGCCACTCCACTTGGCTGGTCACTGTGTTCCTAGGATCACACACCAGGTCAAGGTCTGTCTGGGGCCTCACCAGCCTTGCCCAAGGCAGTGGACACTGAGGCGTCAGTTGTCACTGCTAAGGAACCTCCTGTACATGTACTGCCCAGTAGTCCTACTTTCACCCCCACTGTTTTCCTAGCCCCTGCGCTATGCGCAAGGAGATTGGATCTGGTAGCCCCTTAATCCATATCCAGGTGTGCATGGCCCACTGGGCTGTGTATTGTGGAGCTTAGCGCCAGCTGTCTCTGGTGCTCCACACTGGGCGCAGGATCTCCTCACCATGGGAGTGTAAAACCTGGTTCAGACTCTGGGGGGTGTTCACCTTATGGTGTTCTGCAACCAGACTCCTGCCTTGTAGCGGCAATGGGAAAGGATTCAGTGAAGCCACTTGTGGCGATGAGGCAACCAACAGGCCGAGAAGGCTGAGGTAGACAGCCTTGGGCTCTGAAAGACACCATTCCAAAATTCCCCCTGACGCAAACTAGTGAGCCGTGTCATAGACACACCCTGGCTGGCAGCTGGCTCCTAGTATGGCAAAGGGATATTCCAAACCTGGGCCTAGCCCTTGTATCACTGGCATACCACAGGAGGCAGGACGCGCTAGCGTTCTGGCCTTACAGATTCACAGACAGGAGTGTCTACCCCCCTATCTTGCAACTATTATGAAGCACTGTCGCTGACTGCTCCTCGGCGATAGATAAATCATCCCTATGTCTGGCCAATCATCTCGCGCTGCCTCGCCCACTGGTGCCACCGGTGCGGCTGCAGGCGCCACAGCAGGGGGCTCACTCCCCCCTTTTCCTACTGGGTCCACACCCTCCTCACGCATCGCCAATGCCTATGGCAATTCCTTTGGCATGCCCTCAGGCATTCACCTCAGCCGGTTTGATGGGTCAAACTGGAACGAGTGGTCTGGGACTTTGGAGGCAATCCTCACGCTGCACGAAGCGGAGGATGTGTTCTACCTCCAGGTCCCTCCCTCTGGAGTCACCTCTGATGAGTGGGACTCTGTCCAGCGTCGGGCAAAGGCGTACCTCCGCCTCTACCTCAAACCCGACGTCTACTCCCTCGTTGCCGACCCCCTCACCTATCCCACCTTCAAGTCGAAGTGGGACAAGCTGAAGGATGTCTATGCTGGTGCTAGCGGCAGCACCACCATCTTTAATCTGTGGATCCAATTAACCCAAGCCCGCCTCGACGACTCCGCGCCCATGGCCTCTCAGTTGGCCAAACTCAATGAGCTGCGGGTCGGCCTCACCAACGCACAGATGGGTGTCACTGACACCCAATTCTGTCTTATTCTTCTCCACGCCCTGCCAGCCTCCTATGAGGTTCTGGCATCTACCATCCTCGCCAGTGGCGCCCCCTCGAAGCTGAAGCACGCTGAAATAATTGCGCGCATTGTTTCTGAGGAGGCGCGTCGTACTGGCCCCTCTGGCTCCTCCCTCAACAAGGCTGCCCCCATTAGACCCACCAGCAGTGGCCCACGTAAGAAGAAAGACCATTCTCAACTTACTTGCCACTACTGCAACAAAAAGGGGCATATCAAGCCTGACTGCAGGCAGAGGAAGAAGGATGAAGCGGCGGGGAAACTGAAGGACACTGGCAACAAGGCTGCCAACTCTCATGTATTAGTACCTACCACCGCCTCCATTAAGGAGGTCGATGATGAGCCCGCCATTAACTGGGCGGACAATGCAGTTGGAGTTGCCTTGTATGCTGCCTCGCGTGTGCGTTGGATGATGGACAGTGGTGCCACACACCACATCACACCACATCGGTCCGATTTCAAGGACTACACCCCGTGCAAAGGTGCTGTGCGCCTCGGGGACAAGTCCACCATCGACCAAGTTGGTGTAGGCTCCGTCATCTTCACTACGAGCCAGGGCCTTCCCATCACCCTCAGTAATGTGCTACACCTTCCTCAGGTGAAAACACGCTTCTTGTCGACGCGTGCCTTAGCACAAAAGGGAGCGGAAGTGGCCTTCGACAGTGGCTCGTTTAAAATATCTGTCAAAAAGCAATGTGTAGCTATTGGCTACTTGGAGGACAACCTCTACTGGTTGGACGCTTCAAGCATTGGCCTCAATGCTCACGTCAAAAGTGCTGCCACCACTCTTGATATCTGGCATCAGCGCATGGGACACATCTCCTCTGCTGCTCTTAAGTCGTACGGTCCCTCTGCCACTACTGGCATGGACATTGACAGCTCCACCACGCACACTGCTGTGTGTCGTGGGTGCGAGTTGGGTAAATCCACTCGCCAACCTTTCTCTGCGTCCTCCACCAAAAGGACAACCCGTATCTTTGAGATTGTACACAGTGACCTCGCCGGTCCAATGCAAACTCAGTCCCTACAAGGCTCCGCATACACCGCCACCTTCATAGACGACCACTCCAAGCATGCAGTGGTGTACTTCATTAAGTCGAAGGATCAGTTTGTGAAGGCGCTGCAGATGTATTTGGCCTGGGGTGAAACCCAGACGTCCCATAAACTGCGCGCACTCCACTCTGACCGCGGAGGCGAGTACATGGCGAGCCAAGTACAGGACATTCTCAAGCAGAGAGGGATAGAGCATCACCTTACGATGCCAGGTTCACCACAGTCGAACGGGAAAGCCGAGCGGTTTAACCGCACCATTACGGATAAGGCAATGGCCATGCTACACACAGCTGGCATGTCTAAAGGCTTCTGGGAGCATGCTATGAGCACTGCGGTACACATCTATAACCGCTCTCCCACCCGTACGCTTAAGTGGCGCACACCCTATGAGCTCTGGTACTCTGGCAAGGTACCAGATGTCTCACACTTGCGCATCTTTGGATGCAAGGGGTACATGCACGTACCCGCTGATAAGCGTCGCAAATTGGATGCGAAGGCCATTGAGGTCACGCTTATTGGGTTTGAGCCCGAATCTAAGGGCTATAAGCTCTGGGACCGCCAAACCCGCTCTGTCCGTTTGTCCAGGGATGTGACATTCGACGAGAGCAGCTTCCCGTCCCTCCAGGGTGCTGAGACACACCCACCACCTTCTCAAGTGGCCTCACAACCACTACCAACACCAGTAATTGCCGTACCTAGCACGTCGGCGTTACCACCACAGCGAGCACCCTCCCCTACACACTCTGACAGTAGTGAGGAGGATGTCGAAGACATTTTAGACCCCACACAAGAGCGCCCACACACGCCACCACCACCTGCCCCACCCACTCTTCCTGTCACACCTAAGCGTGAGCAGCCCCCTCTGACTTCCCCACCACCGCGTCAAAGTGCAACGCGCATTATGCGCAATGTCCCTCCTCCCTCACCAGATATGCCTGGTGGCTTTGAGGACCGCGCACAGCGTAGTCAGCTGTTGCGTGAGATGGACAATGCACCTAGACGCTCTGCCCGTGCACCAGTGCCCAATCCCCGCTACTTCACAGCGGATAATGTGGCCACACGTGGTAGACGGTTGGGCTTTGCAGAGCTGTTGGCTGCAGCTTATGTGGGAAGAGATCCTGCATCCTATGCAGAGGCCATGCGGTCTGTGGATGCAGGTGAGTGGACAACGGCGTGTCAGTATGAGATGGATGCGCTCGCCAAAAATGGCACATGGGAGTTAGTAGATCTCCCGCCTAATCGCAAGGCAGTAAAATCCAAATGGGTCTTCAAGCTCAAAGCGGATGGCCGCTACAGAGCTCGCTTGGTGGCTAAGGGGTTTACGCAAATCCCTGGCATAGATTTTGATGAAACCTTCTCTCCCGTCGCACGATTCGAGTCGCTGAGATTACTTCTAGCGTTGGCCGCGCTGGAGGACTGGCACATCCATCAGATGGATGTCAAGTCTGCGTTCCTCAATGGCGTGCTTGACGAGGAGATTTACATGGAGCAACCACAAGGGTTCATCACCACTGGTGCAGAGACGAAGGTGTGTCGCCTAGTCAAGGCGATATATGGTCTCAAACAAGCCTCCCGTGCATGGAACTTGCAATTCCATGGAGTGCTACTAGCACTCGGCTTTAAACGGACGTTTGCCGATGCCGGCGTATATGTGTTGCCTCAACGAGAGGGGGATGGACCACTCTTCGTTATCGTTTACGTTGACGACATCACAATCATGGGTGCTTCCCTGGAGAGAATTAAGCGTCTTAAATCAGATCTTTCAGAGCGCTATGAGATGACAGATCTCGGGGAGATAGAATCATATCTTGGTATGCGCATTGTGCGCGACCGCTCCCTCAGACGCATCGAAATAGACCAGTCTGGCTACGTCAAGGATGTCCTTGAACGCTTTGGCATGATTGATGCCACTCCACACTCCACACCCTTGCCCGCTGGTGCTGACGAGCACCTTCATAAATATACGGGTCAGGCTACTGCCTCTGACATTACACATTACCAGTCACTTATTGGTAGTCTGCTATACGTTCAGATTGGTACTAGACCGGACATTTCATTCGCTGTGTCACGTCTGGCGCAGTATGCAGCGAATCCTTCCCCCCAACATCTGCGACTTGCGCAATATGTCCTGGCTTACTTAGTAGGCACTGTGGATATGCGGATAGTCTACGATGGCGCCAGTGGAGACGGCCTTGTTGGCTACTCTGACTCTTCCCTGGGTGACCAGGTTGACGACAGACACTCCACTTCGGGTTATGTGTTCCTATTAGCCAATGGTGCAATAAGCTGGTCTTCGCGAAAGCAAAAGACAGTGGCCCAAAACACTACAGAGGCGGAATACATGGCCATGACCGATGCGGCCAACCAAGCCGCTTGGTATCAGAGCTTCCTTTTGGAACTCGGGTACGAGGTCGACGACCCCATCCCATTGCATGGTGACAACAAGGGTGCCATTGATTTGGCCTTGAACCCTGTCACTGGGAGGCGATCGAAGCACATTGCCATTAGGCATCATGTCATTAGGGAGTACATCGAAAAGAGGACCATCACTCTTATTAGAACCCCTACTCTGGAAATGGTTGCAGACGGCTTTACCAAGTCGCTCGCGCGCACCCTGCTCCAACAACACAATATAGACATGGGCTTGTGCTAAATCCTAGATTGCTGATCACGGGGAGATGTTGATAAGTGACCCGCGCGCACTTAGCGGCTCGTATGGACACGCAGATAACGGACTGCTCTAGATAAGATATATTGGACTTATGTAGATTAGATTATTATGATCTTTACAATCTCGGACTTTCTTATCTATGACATCACTGTACAATGACATCATGGACTCCTCTGGACTCCTATTGTATTTCGTCCTTGTACTCATTCCTTTTGTTCTATCCTTATTATGATGTCACTATGATATCATCAGTCTAGACACTTTATTGTTCTTTGCGCTTTTGTTCTCCTTCTGTACACTCCTTTGTGTCCCTCTGTAGAACAACGCTCCTTGTATTATGTGACTCTGTGTTACCTCTGTTGTACTAGTGTCACTCCCCTGTATAGTATAAGTAGAGTACTCTGTACGCTCTGGCACCACACCAGTTCCTCATCTGTTGTGTGCCAGGTATGTCTCTTCCTTTGTATAACAACACCAGTTCCTCATCTGTTGTGTGCCAGACCACCATCTGCTTCACTTGCTAGATCTTACTCTGTTGCTGCTTCAAGTACCACCCACATATCTCACCACAGTCTCCCTTGTCACTGTGAGTATGTCCTACATGTGTACTGTTCATCAAGATGTACCGCTGCGAAGGGGGAGACGGATAGAGAGGATGCCAGGGAAATGTTCACGAGTGTTGCAGAGGGGGGCAATGAATGGGCGTATGCCTCTGTCTTCACCCTTGATGATCAAGCGGGCCATGACGAGACCGATCTTGTTCATACCGAAGGTCGGATTCGAGGCAGGCATAAACCTGAATGGGACACAAACAGTCAGGAACTGGATTACCTTTATGAAAAGGGTTGACATACTTGGTGGCTTCCTCATGGGGAGTGTGTAGGACATAGCTGCCATCTTCCTGCTGATGGGCGGTGGTCTCAATATTGAGGGCACCCAGACCGTGGCTACGCTCAGAAAGAAGGAAAGAGCGCGTGTGGGCTGGTGCACGGTGTGAGGGACAACTTCGTGGACATCATGGCCAACTTCCAGTCATATGCAGGGTATGAGGAACTTGCGGAGCTGACTGGGGACATCGGGAACGCTGCGGTGGACGCTGGGTGGGATAAGCTGTATTGGGAAGGCCGTACCTTACAGTACCCGACCTGTGACCAAGGAGCGAGTCGAAGAAGTGTCGCAGATGGAGAGTGTGAACGCAAGAATGCGGATGTGAGAGTGCAAGCGCAAGTACAAGTCGAAGGAGAGCAGAGCGAGAGGTGAGCGCTGTGAGCGCTGGTGAGTGAGCAACAGTCTGTCTGACTTGCAAAGGGTTCCGGGTGCCGTCGAGTGGTGGTATTTAAATGGGATACTGTTGTCTAGTTGATCAATAGCTTTGTGGCGTAGTGGTCATGATGATTGGATTAATCTTATGTCGATGATTAGCTCACTGGGTACTGAGGCTGTGTGTTCAAATCCGTGGTCGTGCAGTTGATTATGCAACTTAGTATGCGTGATAATATTCATAATGAATTAAGAATTAAGACAGAGCAAAAGAAGGGTCAACTGGTCAAGACGACATTGTAATTTTTCCGACTAGTCATTCACTGAATTATAAGCGATTATAAGCTCGTAAATCTATTGCTGGTGTTACAACCTGTAAAATTACCAGCAACCCATGACAATCTCACAGACAATTGCAATTTTAAGCAACAATTGTAATGAATTATGAAACGACATCATTGTGTGAGCGTATGTGAGCTCTTGCAACTTCAGCCCTGAGTTGGACCGCTTGCGGAAGTTGCGACCGCTTACAAGCACTTACAATTGCTTCCAATTCCCGATTTGTTTTGCTGATGGTACAGTATAAGTTAGCTCGAGTGTCGCCGAGCGCTTCGCCCATGTCGGTCACCATCACCGAAGAGCAGCCTGGAGCTGGCTATTTCCCACAGTTGCATCCCCATTATTCCATCGACCACTACCCTGGAAACACCTCCCTGCACACTCTGTGAACGGCTGGGAACGATATCATTTCGTCCACAGATCTTAGTTCGTTGTCCGCATTGTTCATGGGCACCCAAAAGTTTGTCCACGGGCTTCGTTTTCTATATTACCAGACTCCTAACTGACCCGAATTCTCGTTGCCGGTCTCCAATAAGCCATTGTCCGGTCTCCCTACCGGGTTTTGCGGAACCGCTCCCATCGACAGACACTCCCAGGTGCGGCCAGTGCTACCAATTGACCGAGTACTCAATACTGATCTTCCATTGGTAGTGTTCACCCGCTCTCCCTACCGGGTGATCCGACTTCTAGTGCAACCTCGCATACCTCTCAACGTTTCCGTCAGAAGGAAAAACACATACGCGCTCCACAAGTTGCTCAAGGTGCGTCCTTTAGCACTCCCGTCGCGACGAGGACCGACTCGGAGTTTATGTGGCATAGAAGAGGTTTATAGACGTGACACGTCAATCAGCTTGCTCCCAGACGATGTCTTGGTGGAGATATTTGACTTCTGTCGAAAGAGTTACGACCATTATCAAAGTTTCTTTCACCCTGCATGGAATTGGCACTTCCTGGTGCATGTATGCCAAAGATGGCGACAAGTCATGTTTGCGTCACCACACCGTCTCAATCTTCAAATTCTCTGCACATACGGTACTCCTGTCATGAAGAATCTGGGTATCTGGCCAGCCTTTCCTGTCGTTATTGATTATCGCTATCCTTATTCCAAGAGGGGAAATACTCCTAATGATTATGATGAAGACAATGCCATTGCTGCACTCGAGCACCCTGATCGTGTATGCTGTGTCGGGCTTCGCATAACGAGCTCGTTGTTGGGAAAGATGGCCACAGTGATACAGAAGCCATTTCCGGTGCTGACGCGTCTCTCCATTATCTCAGAGGGTGAACATGCACCGGTCCTTCCCGGTGGATTCTTGGTAGAATCTGCACCACGTTTACAGGAAATCACCTTATCTTGCATTTCCTATCCGGCATTACCAACGCTTCTTTTGTCGGCCACTGACCTCGTCACCCTCCATCTTTACAATATACCCCCAACTGGTTACATTTCACCCGAGGCGACGGTTGCGTCTTTGGCCACATTGTCCAGGCTCGAAACCTTTATCATTGAGTTCCAATCAGCTACTTCACGGCCTGATCGAATACCCCCGCCACCCATAGCCCGGACTGTCCTTCCTTCCCTTACCTATTTTAGATTCCACGGTGCTAGCGAGTATCTGGAGGACCTCGTTTCCCGAATCGACGGCCCTCAGTTGAACCGGATCCACGTCGATTACCTGAACCAGTTTGTTGATTTTCAAGTCGCGCAACTCTCCAAGTTCATCGATCGCTCAATAGGCCCCAAGTTAACCCTAATCAGGCGTGCGCACGTTACCTTTTCCTGTGGCGAGGTCTCCTTCACCATGTATCGACATTCGGAAGATCAAACTTGGGATCAATGCCTTGCTAAGATTACTGTCTCATGCGAAGGGATTGATTGGCAAGTTTCGCACATAGCCCAGGTGCTCAGCCATTTTTCCACGACGCTTTCCACTGTCGTCCATCTCAAGCTCGAGGTCCCGCTCGAGGTTCCGCTCAAGGAAAGTCGTCAATTAGAGGGTACGGACGATGTCGAATGGCCGCTCCTCCTCCACCGATTCCCCGCCGTGCAGACGCTGCACGTATCTCCGGACCTCGTGGGCCACATTGCTCTTGTACTGGAAGACATCCCCGGGGAGATGGTCGTCGGAGTGTTGCCATCACTTGACTTGATTTGCTTATCGAGTCGGCCCGCGTCGTCCATTGAGAAGTTTGTTGCTGCCCGCCGGCTCTCTAGTCGCCCTGTAACCGTCATCGATACAGAGACGGAGTTTGATGAAAGACTCAAGTCCTACGTCGACAAATAAGTTACAGTAATGTCTCATACCAATTGCATACTGAATCACGTAGTGTTTTACAATCTAATGGTTCTAGTCGACCCTCACCATTAACTGACGGCCATACACGCAGACGAATGTATACAACCAAGTTCTAGACCTGGGTGTTAAGCAAGCGAAAGCAAGAACCACAACACGATATGCACGACACTGAAAAATGGAGAGGAGTGCTAACAGAGTCTGAGTCGTGCTTGGGGTGTCATTTCACGGCACCTTGCAGCGGAATGCCTGCCCGATGATCAAAAGTGGGATCTGAGCCTGTACACGGATGTGAGAGAGGGAGATGCCGAAAGAACACACGATGTCAGGCATGGATAGGTAATGCTCAGTGTAGTGCTGAGGCGCACAAAAATGGATTCAAAAAAAAAACGCTCACAAACAAGCTCACAAACAATTTTACCTGTCTCACTCAAATCACATCTCCAGCGTGGACACGTTCCCTGATTCTCAAGGCACAAAGAAAAATACGCCTTCTCCCACTGAACAGCACTCCGCTGCGGCTGAATAGGATTACTGCATAAGAAAGAACCACAGCATGTCGATCATGGGAGACGAGGAGAAGTCGAGGAGAGAAAAGTCGAGGAGAGAATATACGGTCGGCCCGGCTCGGCCAGAACTATGACCCAACCTCCAATCTTCGTCGCACATCAATGTGCATCAACATCCATCAACTATTGTCTTGTCATCACCTCGCGAAAATCCATGGGCCTACGGTCTTGGTTATCGGTTTGGCTCCGACTTCTAACCGTGATATATAATACGCAGAAGTCATAGAAGGCAATACACAACATCCGTCTATACTACCGAATTCGCTCAAGTATAACCTCATTTCCGAAACTTTGATGGCATGATTCCGTTCCACGCACATTCAAACTCCACGGTGGGGAACCTCGAATCAGAGAGGCGTTCGAACAAGTCCTTTACCTTCAACACCGCACTTCTCAGGGGTTCTAGGTCCCGCGTAGCGTCCCACCCAGCCGGAAGGCGTACACGAGGATGCAAGGTAGGTCCAGATCCTGGTTCTAGGCGTTTTCGAAGACTGTGTGCCTCCTGAACGATCCGGCTACGGTACTGCTTCAGTCGCATGTCAAACAAAATACTTCCAAGTCTTACGTGATTTGCGTCTGTTGTGACGCCAGGTCCTCTAGCTCTTGAAGAGTTGCCTCAGGACGTCGAGCCTTGATTGTATCCTTTGATAGTTTGGCGCTTGAGATGATCCATTCTAGGCAGAGAAGAAGGTGAGGTACAGGACCGAGGTAGATATTTCGGTATCTGGCGTGAACAGCGTTCGCAGATGCCTTGCAAGCTTCGAAATGGCGGTCCCGTTTAGTCTTCAATTTGTCACTGGAGTTGTGTTTCAGTAGATACCGGCGCACAACCTTTTGGATTATGAGCGCCTCTCTTGATCTATCCGGGCCTTCTCCGTCGCCGATATCAAAGGCGTCATCTTCGGAATACTCGACCGCCTCTTCGCCGCGTTGGAAATTAGTCATATCGCCCGTTCCATCGATTCCATCTGTGGCTGTAAATTGTCCAGTAATCGCCGCCTCGGGTCCTCCAGTGCTCTCATGAGAGCCAATAGTGGTAATTGGGTGATCTCCGGGGTGAGAGTGGAGTACATTGGGGATGATGGCGTTCGTGTCTCTAAATGTGATTAAATCAACCCCCGGTATTTGTGGTCCCAAAATAGAAGAGCTTTCAAGACGAAGACGGACAAGGCGGTCGAAAGGTGAGGTTGTCGACTGGTACAGAACTTCTTCCAACTCCTCCCACTTCCGAGTATTGATATAGCTAGCCAGGTTCGTTTCAGGGTCGAACTATTCTTGCAGGAAAATGTACGCACCGCCCATGAAACGCTACCGACTCTGGAGATGGAACTGTTGTGAGCGATAACGCCACGTGAATGTCATCTCTAAGAACGCTGAAATTTTGGCCAACTAATAAAACTCGTGTCAATTTCGGTCGAATATGGACTGTGAACACCCACGGAGGCACAGACACCTGGATCTTTGGTTACAATGGACCTCAGCAGACGCTACGCTTCAAAAGGCAATATACTAACATGCGAGCGACACACAGATCCTGTATGTATTTTGGCGGGATGTCTTCGGTAACGTTGGGCGCCTTGTTCTTCAAGTCCGGCGGCGCTGCAAAGCGTCACTCGGTGTTAGTAATATATAGCCAGTAGAACTCACTGCCGTTCTGGGTGTCCGGGTCCATTATTGCATGTCTTTGATACTCTCCAGTGTATATATCCCCCAAAAGTTTTCCAGTCGCCTGGACGAGAAGCTCCAGAGGAGCTAGACTCTTGTTTTTGAATCTGACGAAATCCCCCCATAGCGATAATATCCAAGTACGCGGGAGAAGCACGCCATGTAGACTACCGAGACTTCTATGACTTGCGGTCATAATGGCTAGCCCAAACAGCCTCTCCACTATGGTGCATAGAACTGCGAGGTCGACCGGAAGACGCTCTTGGACCAAGTATCTGCTGTTCTCTACGTCACTAATGCTGGTACCCGGAGGTCTGACGGACGAGCCTCACCTGAAAAATTCGATGCCTTGTTCCAGGCTTCCGGAACTATCCAAGAAGGCCAGGAAATCATGTAACCTATAGGTCTGACTGCCGTCCGGGTGATAGACGACGAGTCGCGGATCCTTGTGATTCCAGGCGCAAGGAATGCGGCGTAGGCGTTCAACAACGACACGACCGCGTTGTCGGAGTCGTGTTAGCGTGAATGCTTTGTATAATTCAGTAAGGAATGCTCCTTGATGATCATCTCGGGAAGGATCCAGATTGGACAGAACATCTAAGGCCCATCGTTGAACCGTCGCAAAGGCGTTCGCAGCGTCCGGTATTAAGTCTTTGTTCAGCGAAGCGAGTGTGCCGCTAAGGTAATAGAGTGGGTTGAGGGCACTCTCCAAAGCGCCAAGGAGGCGCCTTTGCGGACACCCAAATTAGATGCGGGGACAAAAGGGTTTACGGAATGACTGACCTCTGACTCTCCATGCGTTCGGGGCCTTCAGTATGTTCGAAGGCGTGAAGGTTGTTGAGGATCATTACGTGCTGCAGATGGAATCGGACTCTTCGATTAAACCAGCTTTCGTCGAGGTGGTCGGAACAACAGGTCTCGTTAAGGGTCGGCTGGGGCTGGATACATGGGTCAAAAAGTGATAAACTCGACGACACGCGGTCCTTCTCCGATATGCGGGTATTGAGTCGCTCCCATAGTAGACGATTAAAATTCTTGGAAAACATTTGACGGGGCAACTTGATCTGCTCCTTTGGTCGTGATGAACCACCACGCGTACAGTATTCATACAAGAGGGTGCCCTGCTTTATCCGAACCTTCTCTCCATATCTTTCGATCTGGAAGAGCGTACAGAGCCACGGGGAATTCCATGGAGCTTTGTCCAAAGCTCCGTCTCTCATGAGGAGGGAATATTCGTAAAAGAGCTGAAGCGACGATAGAAATCCCGATTGTGAGGAGACATCCAGGGCGGAGGACATGTCATCAAAATAAAAGTCAAGCGCCAGGAGTTTGAGTACTTTGTCGAGAGGGTCACAGCGAAGAATATGGTCAGCGAGTGTTGTCTGGGAGGTCGTTGACGTCCTTCCGAGGAAAATAAGTTTGAAAAGAGAGAGCTACGCGATCGAGGTCAGCCAACTCATCAAACGACGTGGGGGTCACCGACCATCTGCTGCTCTCTGGAGCGCAGTCCCTGAAGAGGGATTGTTTCCAGCAGCTTGTTGACCTTGGAGGCGGGAATCCCTGTGCGTTCTGACCACCCGCGACAACCAAACGAAAGATATCGCCACAAGATCTTTGCGACGATGGCATTGAAGGTATCAGGGTCTTGCGTGACCTCGTCGATATGTTCGAGAGCTATCTCGAGGGCGTCTAATTCTTCGCCTTCGTCCAAGTACTGTCGGACCGCTTCTCTATATTTCTTTTGTTTGCGAAGGACAGCCGCACGAGCTACCCAAAGTTCGTGCTGAACAATGAACTCCATAAGTTCTCTTTCATCGTCGAACAACTTTGCGGCCTCACTGCGGAGTTTTTAGACGAGATTAGAAAACTTTGTTTGGAGGACTTACTCTAAATTTTTCGCCTCCAAATACGATAGTCGTGCAGCCTGCTTGATACGGTTTGTCGTCTCCTGGTCTATCCTAAATGTTTTGATAAGCGAGACAGCTTCTTTGAGGAGATTGTTATCAAAACAATATGATGCTGCCTCGGTATACATCTTCGCTCGCTTTAGGATTCTCACCACCTCTGTGTGGCGCCCGATTTCGGCATAACAGCGCGCGGCTGCTACATAACGTGAGCGTCCCACCTCCTCGTTTTCTGTCATTCCGGCACAACGCTCGAATGCACCGGCGGCAGAAGCGAAAGCCTCTTTTCGACGCTTCGGCGCAGATTCAGGGGTGTCGCGAGCGACCTCCCGCAAGTGGCATGCCATAGCAACCGAGTGCATGTAGTCATCTCCCGCATTTAAGAAGGCCATGGCGGCTTCTTCGAATTCTTCGTGGTGCAGCAGTCGCTGTCCTGCCTCGGTCCATTCTTCTGGGGTAGTAGATATATTGGTAAAATGTTCGAGCGGGTTTCTGGAGGTAGGTGGGTCTGAAACAAGCCCGAGGTTTAGGAGATGCCGCTGTGTCTCGTATTAATGTTCCGCCAATTATGGAGTTGTATGCAAGGCACGAACCTTGATCGGCAGGCAAACGTCAGAATAATCGACGATCCAAAGCCTGTGCCTAGCCCGGGTTATAGCGACGTATAAGCATTTGAGCTGTCAATGAGTCCGAGATATGTCGGTCGTACAGTACCCAAGGAACGACCGTGTAACTGACCTCATAGATCAGGGCGGCGTGTTTCGATCCCTCAAGTGGACGAAAGTGTGCATCTGTCAAATGCTGCCAGAGATTTGCGTCCGCAGACTCCCCGAAGAAATTGTACAGAATGACCTGTGAGTGTGGAAGTGCGGTTCAGTGGATGAGCCGAGACGCATTTTAGAGTGTTGGGAAACACGTAAAACTCACGTCGTCGTACTCAAGACCTTTGCTATTGAGTAATGTCCTGAAAGGTGTCACGGTAAGCGAGTAATGCAGGCCAAAAATGGCTCGACGTACAAGATAATGCCGACACGCCCAATATCTTCCTTAAGCCTCCGACGAGCAGCGTCGTCCCTTACAATAATACCTGGTATCCAGGGTAAGACTGTTTATATAATCTGTGACAAACGGGGGTACATTTACGCACACTGCTTAGACCCAAGCATGCAGGGCTGTCCGCTACGAGACAAAGTCGATTAAGACACGCACGCCCAGAAGGAGGTTGTGCGTACTCACGTCGACAAAAGGAAGAAATCCCGTTCTTGGGAAGGAAGGCAACCGCTATGGAAAAACACAGGCATTGCTTTGCCGGCGATACCTGCTTCCGGTTGCAGAACATCGATTGCACCCGGGAATCGCTGTAGCAGCTGGATTATGGCGTTGGCACACTTAACGATGCCGGCATGAGAGCGATAGTTCACGAGTAGCTGAAACCCCTTGGGTTGACTCGGGGTCCCGCGCACTGATTGAATTGATCTCTGAAGAAATGGTTAGCCTTTCGCATGGCGCCTCAAAATAGCGTACTTGGTATCTATAGACGAACGCCCCAAGCTGCTTGAAACTGAAAGTACTTCCAATAGATATGGTCTGAGCTGTGTCACCAGCCCATAAGAAACCGTCAGGATTTCGGCAGAGGGATACGATCACTAGGTTATATATATAAGCGACGTCATTACAGAGCATCTTTACGAACGTACGTCGAGCGTCTATGAGGAGTAGGTCTTGTACTTCGTCCACGTAACTAACAGCGACGGATGAGTCACTAAGTCCACCGAGTCAAGAGAGGAGAAACTCACACAAAATCGACAAGTTCGCCTTTAAGCCCATTTTCCTTTATCCTGTTCAGCAGGTCGTGTGTTCTGGATGAGATCCAGTCAGCAACGGGTTGGGCATGCTATGCTAGAGGCGCACCTATCCGCGGGGTCGCGCTCACGCCGTTCCCGCTTGAGTTTTTGATAAGCTTCAAACACTGCGTAACTCCTGTTAGTGAGACTTTCATAGGCTCCTCTGTCGAGAGCGCGGTTTGGGAACTCTAGGGATTTCTCTGACCCCTTGATAGTCCCTTGGCGACCAGAAGTTTAGAGACAGGTACAAATGACCGAATAAGACCGCACCAATGATGTCACCAAATGCAACAGACGGCACTGGATGGGAGTTGAGAGGGCGTGCGACGATAACAATAAAGGAGATAGGAAGGACACACCAATGCCCTTGGTCAAAGTTTGGGGGAAGTGACACCAATACGCTCTTTTAAAAACATCAAATGTCACCAAGTCCGTACGACCTAACCACTTGCTGTTCTTCTGCTGGGAACGCGAATGTCGGCTCTCAGATGGGGACGGCTTCATGTCAGCCTCTAGGAGGGTCCACAGCTGTATAAAAATCCGGCCATCATCAGTTTCCGTTTCTTTGTCACAGGGGTCATACCGACAATGTCCACCGTTATGAACAAAGGAAAGTGGCCGTCTTGGAGCTCACTAAACTTTTCGGGGAGATCATCTCTCATGCCTTCTGCGCCATCTTGGTCCAACGCGTTATTTTTCCTGCGCGAGTTCCAATGTTTGATACGCTCGTAGATATATTGTGGCGTGTCTGGACCTGCATAAAGCGAGAATAAGAGATCCACATATTCATGCTCAACCTTGTTGGCGAGAAGCTGGGACTTCGTTAGGAACAGCTGCCGAGGACGTGGTCCAATGCTTCCTCGGTTTTGCCACGCTCGTTCTATTCCGAATATTTTAAAGACGATAACCGTCGTTTTCCTGCCAATAGTTACGATTGGGCACAAGCCGGAGGTCGGAAGAAGATCTACGTACCCGGTCCCGCTTCTGCCAAGTACGAATGAAGATTTTGTGAATTCAATGACCTTTTTCTCCTCCCATCTTGAAATTCGATCGCCCTTAGAACGTACAGGTAGGCTAACCAAAGATGGAGAAGTACTTACGACACCTGAAAAATGTGAGAATATTCGTGGCCTTCGAGGATATCACGTATGATGTTCTAATCCGTACAAATTATCAGCGTTTTGCCGCAATGGTGGGACTACTTGCAGTACCTGAGAAAGAACGGAGTACTGCTCGAGACTATAGCACCACCTGAATAACCATCACTTGTTATACGAAGTGGACTTCGTACTCACTCGAATAACCTATGGATCTATGTGGCCAGAGGTCAGAGACCTACAAATGTAAGAATAACGCGATACCTCATCCATTTCTTCCATCTCTTGGTCCTGGAGGACGGGATCAGTAGAGATAGTTTCAACTTGTGTGGCGGTGGCATCGAATGTCATAGGGTCATAGTAAAACCCGCCGCGGGATTTTCTTGCTTTGCACCTACCTGACGTTATTGAATGGAACAAAGACGGAGATACCGCGACCATACTTTCCAATATACTCTCTACCCTTCTTTGCTTGATACTTGCCAACTCTCTGCCAGTTGGTTCGATTCAACTTGTCCATACTATAGATCCCGAGAATCCTCAGAACTGTCACGCGTCACGATCAGACATTCGTGCTAGAAGAGTACCTCAACGACAGAACCTTGGATTTCGTGCTGTCCCACGAAAGTCTCAGTAATGGTGATTGCTCTAAGGATAATGTCAACTTACGTCTCTGCCAAACTCCGGGACAACATCGATAAGGTACTTGTAGAGCGTCAGAATTACCAGCAACGGAAAGGTACTGGCGGTCCTTACCACCATCCTCGTACCACCTGGGAGACGGGCTCGAAAGACACCTATAGGACTATCCCCCGCTAATCGCATTTGGTTGGTTTCAGAAAAACAGCCCAAGGAGAGCTCCCTGTAAATGATGAATCGTCTACCTGACCAAAAAGTGACAGGAACGTACCGCAACCTTTCCAGCACCCCTTTGGACAGCGCACTGTCTCGTGTCATAACATTGAGAAAGGCACGCGAGCAAAGTATACGCCACTGTCCAAACCCAGCCGCCGGTGGGAAGTAAAGATCAGCCTGTATTGGATCTCCCCCTGTAGCGGACGACGAATGGGCCGCCCTCATTGCCTGTGGCGAGGCGGTGTCGACTTTTATCCCCTGGTGCGTGTTCCCACGAAAGTATGCATTGCGGAAAAGCTCTGTAAATTGGGGGCGTTGAAGCAGGGCGAAAAAGAACTGGTCAAAGGTTGAGTAGCGCCTCTCATAGATCGGTGGTGTACTTACCTTCAGGGTGTCCTTTTGGCTGTCAACGATCGACTGTATCATTTCCTCCGCCGACTCGCGGGTTCTGGGAACTTGGGACTCTAGAACTTGAAAAAGTCGATCGTAGATTTCGGTATGCACGTTGGTTGTGCCTTTAGCCCTTGAACCCCTAGACTGCTGCGTTATCCTTCTGTTAGACCTCCCTTCGGACTCTGTGTCTTCCAAAAAACCTGACTGCAATAGTATGGAAAGGTCTTCGAGTGTGGCGGGGGCCCCTTGGGTATCGTGACAGCGATCGTCGAGCCCTTCTGGTCGCCCGTTGGAAGGATACGGGACTCGGGGGAGAGAATGAGAAAGTCGAGAGACGATCTCATAGCCAAGAGAAGATCGGAATGCGCTAACGTTCGACTCGGAAGGAAACTTGTCGAGGAGAAAACCCAAGATGTATGCGCATGTAACATCGTTGACGGCTGTGGCGAGCATCATGTATATTCCAGTACAGAACAAGGAGTTCGGACATACAAGATATCATGAACTCGAATGCATACGGTTGTTGGAGGGAGCAGCGGATGATAGGAGCCATTGAATGGTCATCCAAGGTACCCTCCAGCACGGCTACTGCTGTGGCTGTATCTTCATCCGAGGTCAGAGAGGCTATATTGAATATCTTCAATCCGGCCAAAAGTTGCTTTTGTACCCCAGAGGAAAATTCGGGTGACTCCGACATATCGCAGAATAGGATGAGGAATGGGAATTCGAGACAAGAAGAATATATAGCATTTTGGCGTGACTGCGGAGATGCCTCGAGGTTGAACAAAAGTACTCCCTTCACACTTGGCTCGTTGGCGTAAGACGCAATGGTACTACCATTTGGGTTATCCTGGGATCTCAGATGTGGCGAGCGAAGGTTTTCGCGGAGTTATGTCTTGCGACTACCGGAAACGTTGCGCATCCACGTGCACCTCGTGAGACAGTCTGACTTTGAATCAATTCGAAATGCCGAAGTGGAAGTCCCAGCAAGCGAATTCCTTCCATAGCTTTAACTGGGGTCCCATGGACCTTGAGCTTGAGTACTTGAGTAACCAGACCCTGTCGCGGGGGCCCAGGAAGTCTGGCAGTGTACTGTAGGTCATCCAGCATACAACAAAAACCTGATGCACTGTGGGCATTTCACGATCATAATCCAATTCAGTCGGCTATTTCACGAAATTTGATCATATTTTTGCAACTCAATTGAATTACATTGTAAAACCCACAGTGTGCGTGATCAATTGCGCATGACAACTATTCATACAAATGGCATTGGCCTTGCCCTCGTTCGCCGACGCGAGCACTAATGGATGTTGCCAAGCTGCGTACCTTCCGTGAGAAGTTCCGGGACTAAGTTACATTGCACTCCCCACACCCCTGCGCGATCCACCGCAATTGGTGCGGTCGAACGTATAGTACAGCTCTCGTTAGTTTTGCTTGCAGTAGACAGGTGCGCAGATAAGAAAAACTCCCATGTGGGGGGATAAGCGGCGGAAGCAAGTCAAAAGACTACAAGAATGGTAGTCAATGTACGCCTTTAATTGGTACCGTGATCAGATAAAGTCTACCCCAAAACTTATTATAACGGTATTAACACGACGAGTAGCTCTTCCAGAACCAGAAGGAGTACGGTACGACATCTAATAAAACGTAAAGTAGCGTGTCCTTGTTCGTCCTTGTTCTTCGTTTCATCCTTCTCATGCAACCTTCTTGTTGAGATCGAGCCCGGAACGTTGCCGGAATGGACAACCCGAGGCCAGACCAGTTGATTATGTAATTGCTAAATTACCGTAGATAAGCTGGATAATAAACAGAACCTGCGGAGATAGGAGCCTACGCTCTACTCCAGACTCCCACATACTTGTCTTCCTCACGTACATGAGTTCATCAGATCACCTAAATCACTAGACTTCTGGTCACAGAGTTTACTCTAGCCGGAAAGGCAAGCGGAAAGGTCTAGCCACGGGTCTAGCGAATGTGCCAAGAAGCGTGCTACCCCCGACCGAGCCATCAAGAGATGAAAGCTGGTTTGAAAATGCCGCGGAAAATACCGCCAATGATAGCGACGAAGTCGCCATAAGCACTTGTTTTCCCAGCTCGTGAAGCAGACAGACTGGCAAGCGGACTGGCGCTTCCTGCAGGAAGACCCCAATTAATGCACACGTTTTTTTTTCAATGTGCTTACGTCACGTGTTCGCTCTCGAACCTTTTTTAATCCATTGTTCCAATCGGCTACTCCCCGCCCTGATCGGACACACCTGCCTCCTGTAACGAACTGTAATACGAACCGTCCTGCTCTCATTTATGTTCGATTCTAGGGTGCAACAAGTAGGAGTTCATTAACGTTCATTGCCCGAATTGACAACTGAATGGGACTTCCATAACTTACTTTAAATTGAATCAGACGTTACCTTACCTTTCTCTTGCTCTTGCACTGGAGTAACGGGGATCAAAGATAAGAAGGACAGGAATGATATAATATTTCTGCCTGACTACGGAGAGCTCGAGCCTGAGAAACAATTTCGAAGTCTCGTCAATGCACGACGCAATGGAGTTACCATATTTGTGTCATCATCGGATCATATTATATCTCGAAATGTGGCGAACGAAAGTGTTCGCGAGAGTCGTGTCTTACGACTAAGTTACCTGAGTCAAGCGGGACTCGGACAAGGAAAACCAGCCTGAGATTGATTCAAAGCACGCAGTAGAAGTATATCCAAGTACGCATCGTCTCTAATACAGAAAATGATAGAGTATTCTGAAATCGAGCATTTTTCTTGTTGGAAAAAAAGACAAGTTATGCTTGCTGTTCAGTAGACAAGCCATTGAGAGTCCCTTGCTTGGTCCCTTGAGCTGTTACAGTAAAGCGCGCCGCTGGCCGGATATTCTGCTGTGCCCGCTCTCCGACTCGGAACCTGGGGCCTTGCCAATCCGATCCCGTTGGCAGGGGAAGTTCCTTCCTGACCACCGATCCCACCCTAAGTACGAGACACATCGCAACCCCATACTCGTCATTGACGACGTTTATTGAACCCCGTTGCTCACAACATGCGAGGCGGAGCTCGAGGACATATTCAGTGTAGACGATGAGAACTGGGCAGTCTATTGCAAGATTGTACGCATCATCTATTACACCCATTGCACTCATATACATCATGTGCTGAGTTTGGTTCTTCAGTGCCTCACCCTCAGAATACCGTGGTTGTGTCCGGATCATTGGACGAAGATCTCGAGGACCATATCATCCAACTATAAACGCACGACCCCGCCTTGAAATAGAGGAGGCTCGCGCAGCGCTTTCCTCCCGGCGTTCAGTGTTCGTGTCCGCCTTTCAGAGAAGTATGTCGATGGGGACGTCAAAACCTGGTATGCTTCCTGACAAATCCCGGAGTCGCATCTCAGGTCGCTCGCAGATCCACCTGAGCACCCCTGCCGAAACGTAGTTTACGGCCTAGTAAGGCAGGCATCGACAACGCCGAGCTCGGAAAAGTACTCTGCGAAGTACTGCAGAACGTCCTCGTTTCTTTTTCTCTCGTAGATCGCGTCTAGGTATGTGCGCGTCGCGCTCTCTCATCCTTGCTTCTCTCATCCCACGATGTTGACCATACCGTCTCTCCGACGCAGGACGTCTTCCTTACAGGCTCAGAACTGCACGGACGCAAATACCCGGCCTCGCAGACCGCCCACACGCGACGCCCCGACCGATCCTCCTGTTCATGATGCCGCTTTGCATCTTGGGCGCGACGGATCCGTCAATGGACGCGTGGCGCCAGATGGCCCAGACAGGAGCGCATGGGGGTGAGAAAGGTCGAGTACGAGGTATTGGGCGAAGAACGCGTGCGCTAGCGGAGGGGTGGGAATAGGAATGCATACCGTGAAGCAAAGTCCATCCCTGTACATTTAGTTGTAGCAAGATGTGTCGCAGCAGGATATACCCCCGGACCGACCGTACGATGCAATTTGCCTGAGACTTTGACTGCAACCTACTAGTTAACTGGTTAAATCGAAACGCGATTTTTTCTGACAGAGTGCGCGAACAGGATACAAGATATAGTGTTGGTAGTCATATCATTCCTCCATAGCAATCGGGTTGAGAACGTTGAAAGGTGTAGGTGTAGACGACAGAAACCAAGACAGTTGAAGACACAGACCAGTTGTCTCTGAGTCTCTCGGAATTGATGCATTGATGGTCCGCCTCATGTATCAGGACAATAGTCGGTTCAGACAGGACCGTGGCGATCGCGTCGAATACGGCAGGCTGTGTCACCTGCAACGCGAGACGACGTGCGTGAGCTAGCAGCGGTAGCCTGCAGCCACAAGTCTGCACAGAGAGCAGCGCACGTCGGCATGTGAAGCGGAGAGAGAGGCAGGGGACGCACGGCCGCCCTGTTTCGTCGCAAGCCGCTCCCAAAAAAGCACCCTGGTGGGGTGATCTCCCACTTCTCCGACGTAGTCACGTCAGCGCCATGTGTACACACAATGGCAAACAAAGGTGGAAGCACCCTCTCCTCAAACTCGACACGACCGCACTCACTCTTTATGCTCCTCCAGATATTCCCAACTGGTGGGCTGGACAACCTGCATCCCTGCCAACACACACATGGAGTCGCCACCAGAATATGGTACATGTCAACAACCCGAGTAGAGCGCTGGATCATCGCAACTAAATGAAGAGCAATCCATGTTGGCTTATTCAAGCCCAAGCCTCCGCAGACGATTTGTATTCGGTCCTCACAAATTAACACCGTTGGTCACACGCCTCACTGGGTGGCCCGCCTCACAGGCGTGCTCTGAGTCGAGGTCATCTCCCAGCGCCATAATGGTGTAGTTATGGCACCAGCAGCGGGGCTGGGACTCCCATGGTGGGCTACCGTCGGTCTCAAATGTCCACGGATTTCGTTCTGCCTGACTAACAACGCAAGCCCCATTCTACTGGAAGGCATGGACGTCATAATTTCCCCAAGCACGTGCTACCCAACACCCATCTTCGCTGCCCGCACAGCCCAATCCTGTGTACACATTCCCACATACACCAATTCAAACGATAATGACGATGTACCCGCCGCACCATCTCCCAACCCCTCCTACCACATGCCATTGCGCGTGTCTGGCCGCGCAGCTGGTTCGCAGCACTGACCGCACGTATGGTGCTGTGCCTATCAGCGCGATTGACTGGTGGGGATGTGAAACGGCGGGGGTTGTGGGGGTCGGGAATCGATTCGGGATAGTTTTTCCATGTTGGATATCACAGCCCAAGGCGCTCACTCGTGGGACGAAAGATTTGTGGACGGAGAGCAAAGAGTAGTACCGTCACGCTCTTATGTATCTTGAGCACCCATTTTTTATTATCTGACGCGCAGTTGGCGCAAACACTGTTGAGCCCATCAAGTGCGATTTTTTTTCACTCTTGTGTATTGTCCTTGCAGTCTGTCCTGCGTGTTAGGTCGAAATAGGACCTCTGTGGTTTGTCTCACGGAAACGACGGTCCGTCCTACAGTATGTGTCAGTTGTGCCCTCGTTCGTCCTCAGGCTTTTTATATTGTTTTGATTGATGTTTTGCAAAGAGAATTTGGCGTTGGCGTGCAGCGCCCAATTGGCAGGGAAGGGCTCGACCGGTAACACTCGGCGCTCAATTGACTCAATAAAAATTGGGATTACCATTTGCGCCCGCGACCGCCGACCACGTTCCTTTTATCATCTAACTCATCTGGTGACACCACCGACTTTGGCAACACCCATTGCATTCCGATACTATGAGTCCTCCCACTGACAGCTTACATCGTCGGCATCCATCGATTCCGAAGGGCTTTCCCAATTTAGAGTGGTTCCGGCCCGAGCTATTGAAGCACCTTGACGATGAGGGTGTCGATGTGGCACTCGAGTCTATACAACAGTTCGTCCAACCAGACACGCTTAGTTTCGTCCTCGAAGTGGCTTTAGAGCTACAAGGATGTACGGAGTTACTCCTTTCATGTGAGCCAACTAATTACTCCAGCGCAACATTTTTGACTGTACACGCCGTCCTTTGTTAGCTTTGTCCCAAGATAGATTTACCTTCGTACTGAATTGGGTCGACGATGTATTTCCAGACGACCTAGACAGTTATTCTCCAAATTCCATCTGCTCTAGGCTCCTCTCAACCGTCTCCGTGTCCCTCCTCTTCCTTCAGCCGCCAAACGAGGACGACCTGCTGCGAGACTTGAACGCATCTCACCAATATGTAGTACTTTCTAACTCCGTTCTCCAGGTTCTTGTTACCATCATTCAGTCGCTGCCTCCCGAAGTTGACGGGGGCTCATCTGACGAAGAAGCGTTCCCAATGATGAAACGGAAGAAAACCTCCCAGAAGGCTCGAAAATACGCGAGAAGGGGCCGGCAGATGACGAAGCCAGTTGACTCGACGCCGTTCCAGGCTCTCCACCTCGAGGTACCTACTTCTCATGGTGAAGCAAAGGAGATGGCGCTGGGGATCTTAAGTAAACAAAAGAGTATACTTATGGTGAGTGTTGCCGTATGACACTCCATTATCCTTAGACTGACCCCCTTTTTTCCCCAGTCCCACCTATACCTCTTCCGTCTCGAGTCACTGTCCGACATACTGAAGAGAAACTATATCCCGCCAGCGGTCATGGAAACTGTTGTCGAAGACAATGTTGCACTAGCTGACCGGTCGGACCAAGATATCGAGATACTTGAAGAAATCCCTGCTGCTTATCCTCAGGTTCAACCGATGAAAGCGGCATTGTATTTTGACAGCGTCCAAGGATTTGGTCAGTGGCGAATTTTGATTTCGGGAAGAGCAGACAGAAACCTTCGTGAAATGAGGAAGAAAGACACGAATCTTTTTCACATCACACTTAAAAAGATCAAGTAACTATCTATTCGTATTCCTCCGTTCTCTGCCTGTTACCTGACACGAAGGACCGCACAGAGAATTGTCGAATGGCCATTTCTCGGATGACAACCATAAACGGTTGACGGGTACAAATATTTCTGTTCCAATCTACGAAGCGAAGATGACGCGCGATTCGCGACTTGTGGTGTGTATTGTGCTACTTGATAGGCCCTCATATCCTCACCGAGATACAGTACCAAGTCGATTGCGTACCAGATTTCACTAGTCAGGTGAAGCACGAGGCTCGGCTTCGATGTTGGGTCGCTTACTCGACAACCCTAGGTTGAATTTCAAGGTACGATCCGCCAAATCAGCTACTGCAAATCTGTCCACTAAATTCCGTGTAGCTATCAAGGTATTTGGCATATACACGCACGCGCAACTGGACAAACGCCTTTGGGATTCCATGGGCCATCAGCTCTCGCGAAACGGCAAGGAATATCAAAAACGGTACGTGTTCCTTGCAGAGGACCTTATACGAGACAGCTAAGCTGCGGTAGTTGCACGTTCCGTGCTGAGCCCATACACAAAGGCGACAAAGTTGTGCCACCTGCTTCCTTCCCCGCAGCGCCACCTCCTGACCAGAGGATGATCCCTGACGGACTTCCTACTGTCAGCGACGAAGTTTTAGGAGAGGTTTGTCTGCACATAGCACCTTCCGACAGTTGCTGATTTCCTCTCCTAAGCTCCATGCGTTACTTGTGTTAGCACACTGCTTTAGAAGATGACTGAACTCACTGACCCATGTTTATAGGCTTGAAAAATTCGTCGCATTCTCCCAGGTAAGACCTCTGCGGTACCTCGTAGGCTAGACATGGATGCTTACTCACGCCACTCCAGGCGCTGCTCACGAGTATGTTTCTTTCCTTCAGTCAAATAACTATGGCACACATCTTGAGTAGGTATCCTCGCGGATCAAGAGGCCATTCACGTCTTTCAAGTGTCGTAGGTCTTGTCTTTAGTCCGCAAGTATGCTAGTGTGTGACACTGTATCCATCTTCCAGCCCCCATGAACAAGAGATTATCGAGCACGCCCACTCGTGCTTCGTTCAGGGACGTAGTGGCACAGGGTACGAATCAGGGATCCCCCACCATAAGTTCTGACAGGATGCTTTAGGAAGACTACGACGATGCTCTTCAAAATGTTGGGTATGGAGAACTCTTGGCAGCAAAACCGCGAGCTCAGACCAAATCGCCCGCGCCAACTTTTTGTCACCCAGTCGAGAATGCTCGCCGATAAGGTCGAAGAGTATTTTATAAAACTTCTTCAATCGCTCGTGCTTGCGTCAAAAACTGAGGGCGGAATTTCTGACTTGCTCGAAAGGCAGAAGAACAAAGAAGAAGCGGGGTTGGTGGACCAAGACGAGGCCGTGAATTGGCGTGAAGATCTCCCTCAGAGATTCAGTGACCTTCAGGACACCCATTTCCCAATGTTTATCACATTCGACAAGGTATGATGTCCATCTCCTTATATTATTTAGTTAACGTCTATATCCTCAGTTGTCTGCGATGATCGAGGCGGACATGAGTCATCCTCCTGGGATTGTAACAGAGGATGAACTCGGGACAAGTCAGCAAGCGGAGTCTAGCGAGTACATGCTCCAGAGACGGAAATCCTTCATATCCTTCGACGTTTTCCGAGAGGAATACTGGGCGCACTTTCCTCAGTCTCTCACCAAGGGCATAGGTTCGTTTCCTTACCTGCATTTGCCAATCCCTGTGATTCCGATTTCGTCTTGCAGATGCTTCGCTTGTCTTTAGTGAATTCATGGGTAAATTCGCCTGCGTCACCTCCAACGTTGTTTCCGATTTCGACATCTCTCTCTAGGCGTCATCAAGGGTTCTGAGATGACACTGGATTCGGAGACTCATTTCCTCGACTATGAGACTTATGTGAACCTTAGCGCTCGAACACAGGCTACGTTTGCAAGCAGGCGCAAGGACATCTACATTCTCTTCGAGACTTATTTAAAGATGAAGCGCAACCGCAGGGAATATGACGCCGCAGATCGGTTGGTTCTGGTGTCTTCTCGACAAGCTTCCCAAACCTTGACAATGTGGTTGACAGAACGCATGCGATTCTCCGTAGCATGACGCAGGATGGCATGAAGGGCCAGAAGATTGATTTCCTGTTCGCGCCTCTCTTAATTTTCTCGATCCGCAACTCAGAAATCTCGAAATAGATATGTCGATGAGGTCCAGGACAACTTACTGATCGATGCAAAGCGTAGGCATGATTTGATCTCAATTCAGATAGAGAGCGTTCAATCTCCGCACAGTCCTCAGAGCCATCTGCTGCAACCCAGACGGTCAGTTTTGGGCAGGAGATACAGCCCAGACGATCTCCGTCGGCAGTTCTTTCCGTTTTGATGATCTGAAAGCGTTTTTGCATCGGAATGAGGTAAGTGACCTCTGTTATTGTCGACTCGAAGTTTACGAGCATTGGTTGGATATTCTAGGAGCGTATGAAGCAGCAATTCGTTCAGATGGCCTCGCCCCGTCAGCCTAGGTCATTTCAACTGGTCACTAACTTCCGCTCGCACGGCGGGATAGTAAGCTGCGCGCACTCGGTCATAGTACTCGTCACCAAATTCTGGCCGTATGCAATTGATATATTACCCGAGGAGAAAGGGATCATCGATGGCATAAAGCCGGTCTTCTTCAGTGGTTGGGACCAGGATAATGTTCGATACGAATCATTCCTTTTTGGAACAGCGTCCGTACATGCTTCCGGTCTTGGTTGCTTGCAGCTAATACACTTCAACAGCGGGCAACACATCGAATTCGGAGCGCAGCAGTGCATTCTGGTGCGGAACGATGCGGCCAGAGAGAAGTTAAGGAAACAGGTCGGCGATATTGGTTTGATTATGTGCGTTTTCTTCGTGGCGCGGTTGGGTGAGATGCTGAACACTTACAGGACCCTCTATGAGAGCAAGGGCTTGGAGTTCAACGACGTAAGTCCGCCTCCAGGTAGCACTGAGTCCATTGCGATCGGGATTTCTAGGTTCTCCTTTACAACTTTTTTGAGGACTCTACTGTCGATGTCTCCCAGTGGCGTGTTGTTCTCAATGCGGTCGATCGTGCTCAGCGTGAAAAGATCCCCGCTCCAACCTTCGATGAAAGTCGCCATGCCGGTGTTTGCTCCGAGGTTCGTTTCCCTCAGCAGGTTTTCCCTCACGCTCCTAAGTTGTCCCACAGCTGAAGTTCCTGTACGTCGCCATCACGAGAGCCAGAAAGAATCTCTGGATAGTCGATCTATCCGAGACGGCTGAACCAATGCGGGTGAGAGTAATTCACTTTTGCGGGAGTAGCGCATTAACCCGCATCAGATATTCTGGTCCTCGGATGATCTCGTCCAGATTTGTACACCAGGCACAGTCGTCCCCCAGCTTGCCGTGTCTTCATCCGAGGAGGAGTGGGCCAAAATGGCGAGGACGTTGTTTTCGCACAAGCGATACTTTCAAGCCATGCATAGCTACGAACGCGCCAAAATGCCTCGTGAGAAAGCTATCGCGCACGCCTATCATCTTCGTGAGCAAGCACGCGGGATCCCTGTGCGCAACCGCCCGGGCGACGACAGCCGACGGAACGCGTACAAAGAGGTTGCCAAAGCGTTTTCGGCTTCGGCGCAGGAGGCAACTATTTTGCGGGAACGAAGCGAGTACTATCGTATCGCGGCTGAGGCATTCCTTGTCCTAGAAGATCATGCACAGGCCGCGCATGCGTTCGAGCAAGCTTCCAAGTTTACAGAAGCCGCTCAAAATTATCGTCTTGCAGAGATGTTCGATGAGACCGTCTCTATTATCCAGAATCACGGCAACGCTATGGACTCGTCGGTCGCGAGTCAGCTCACAGACGTTGCGAGGTATTATTATCTTCAACGAGGAAATCTAAAGTGAGTATCCTTCCGTCACTTTCCTACCGCCGCCCGTCAAGCTAGTTCGCAGGAAAGCCTCTGGCCTGTTCTCTGGCCCCGAGGAAGAGCTGGAATTCGTCAGGAATTGTGATCTTGACATTGCCGAGGTCAATATCCTTGTCGAAGGCGGTAGGTTTCGCGAGGCTGCCGAACTTCACATCCGTGAAAATAGGGTCCTCGATGCGGTTGACGTGCTTCTGAGGGAGAAGAATTCGGGCGAAGCAACCCACCTAGCTACACAGAAATTACTCGATGCTCTGTGGGACATCCTCTCCTTCGGCGTGGCGCCCGATGACATCAACGGTGACGCTCTAGCTAAGCTCCGAAAGATCAAGCTGCTTATTGGGCGTCTTGACTTACAATCCCTTGACGCAAAGATCCAACAGGAGGTCGGAGTCCCTTTATCCTCTGTCTAGTCTCCCACTGAACCGTTGCCAGTTCCAAATGTTCGAAGCGATCCGTAATGTGAACCCGGGTCGATTAATGGATCTGGGGAAAACTTTTTTCCTGGACGGAAATAAACCTGCGGCTCTCCTCTGTCTTGATCACTCTTTCCGGAATTTTGATATGCAGATCCTTCAAAGTTACACAGACACTCAGATCGTCACCACGGCAAACGCTCTCCACGCTTATGCACTCCTAGTTCAGGAGGCCATCATTTTACCGGAGCCATGGGCCAGGCGCCCCATTCAGAAACTCTTTTCGTTTTCTATACAACCGAGCGGTCGTATATGTCTCCCACGTGGCACGTTCCTTCATGATTGCTCTCAAAGATCCCTCCGGCCCCCATCAAGTGACAACGCTGACGTAGAAGTGAAAATCTTCTACAACTTATATCAATCCACACTCCGAGGACGATTGAAAAACCTCCTCGAAGCGTATTGCGAGGGTTGCTTTCAGGTCCGCGTATTCGATCCATGTGAGTATGCCGTTACCGGACGCTGTGACTACACCGATTCGGATTGTACGCGACGACACAAACTCGACCGCGCGTGGTTCGACAGGAGATTGGGGTTCCACTTGTATCTAGTCGATTTCTCGATCTTGCTCGATGTTTTTGGTGGGGACTCCCGCTACCAACGGTTCGTTTCTAAGCTCCCAAGTACTCAGCACGCTTACCACGTTTCCTGAAGCCTCTGGCCCGAGCGACTTTATGACGCCATGAACCCAATATACCTCTCTTTCGGGTCTCCTACGAATATCGAACTTCACGCTACCCGACTGACTTCGCGGACATTTGACTTGCTGAAGACCCACTGGATTTGGCCCAATCTCAACAATCTTGAACCGTATAATTCCAGGTTCTTATCGTCATTGCTGAGATTAGTAGACCTAGGTTCTTTCATTGATAACAAGGCGCTTGTCGACCACGTCAATCGTACTAGTTTGGTCCAGCAATATAGACCACCCTTTTTAATGCGTGGAGAAAGGGATGGGTATGTTATCCTAGAACTGCTCGCATTCTTACGCGCGGACGAAAAAGGTAGTATTCATGCTGGTGCGGCGTTTATACAGTATGTCCTCCGCCAATCCCGTATTTCCCCTTCCGATGCCCCTTCTAGATACATTCTCAACAAAAAAATTCCGATTGAGGTCACTATGTTGTGCAGATTCCTGGAGCTTGTCGTAGGTTCATTTGTCGTAGCGTCGTCTTTCAAGAGGTCGAGATCACTTCACGGGGTAACTCTCCCACGAAGTTGGATCCTCGAGAACGTGCGGAAATTGCATATGGTTCAAAACAAGGATGCACATTCCCACTCCGCTTGGACAACGGCGAGACTGTTCCGAGACCTGTTGGAGAACATATATACGGGTAGCGCTGGTGAGTAAAGCATAGGTAAAGTGCTTCTTTCTGCTCACCGTAGTCAGACCACCTTCTCCACCATAATACCCCTCTCAACCCCCGGGTTAGAAACTTTGCCCTGGCGAGATTGTGTGTGCCCCCACTTGCATGACTTCCCCTCGACCTGAATTACTGACTGAATATCGTGTTCAGATGTCGGATAATTTGTTTGTGTAGGTCTTCGATTACATAGCGCAGTCTAATGGCGGTACTCACAAAGGCACATTAGTGGGATTCAACCTTTCTAGTATTCCCTTGAGGGATCTAATCTTGGAGTCAATTACATCGCTCCGGAAAAAAGATTCTACCAGGATGTTCTCCTCTCTTTTCCTCCAGTTGGTGTAATTTCCCATTTCTCAGAGAACGCGGTTGAACAAAGTTTAGGTATGTCATCGCCCCAGATTGGCCACGACTTGCTCTTGTTGTCACCTCATCGATCCCTCAAACACAGCTAGACGAGATGATAACCCTAATAGACGAGAGCAAGAACCCTCTGCGCACCTTTCGTGGGGTCCAACCCATCACGTTCCGGGATGTGGACGACATTCGCCGGACACTCGGCTTGGCTGCTGGCCCTGCGTCGATGCTGAACCCAGCAGCGTCACCCTTTGTCCCTAGTCAAGCACGCGCACAGGGAAGCGAAGGCGCAAATGAGGACGACAACTCAATTCATGAGGATTCGGAAGAGGATGATACAGATGCACCACCAGAAATCGTCGATGTTGTCGCGATGATTGGGTCTATCGGGACAAAAGTCACAATGATATCGGAAGAAGATTTGACCGAACAGCATGACGCTGCAAGGACGTTGCAATCCTACTACCGTCGTCTACAGGCCAGTCGTGCGAATCAAATCGCTAACCCAGGACTTGGACTACCGAAGACTCGAAAGGATCGGTTCGAAGCCTTTGCGCAAGCGCAGTACTCTATTGAATGGCCAGAATGGCCAGAAAGGTCGCTGTATCGGCCTATTTTCTTGGGAGCTCTCCCCCATTTGCTTGTCTGCCTCGACTATACGTGGACGATAGTGATGGACGAAAAGGCAAAGGTGAAGCGAGCACGCTCAAACGGGAAACACCAACAAATTGAGGAGCTTATGAAGCAGCAAACGGAGCTAAAGTGGGTGCACGACGGTATTCGCACTTACCAGGTCTAGTTCGGCTAACGATTCCCACACGCTCTCAGTACCACGATCAAACGTATAGAAGGCCTCCAGGCAGTGCTCAAAGAAACGTCTGATGTCCACAAGCGCCGAGACCTCAAGGAGTTGGAAGGCTACGTCGGACGCGTTGCCGCCATCCTCGACGAAGTGCCGCGGGCAAAGGAGGAGCTAGACTTTGACATGACGATGGCGAGTGCGTGGAAGAGACACGTATATGAAAGCCGGAAGCCGAAAGCGGTAGAAAAGCCAGAGCTAAATACCGAAGACCTCGACTATATGTATATCTAGCTCAGCTTCACAGGATCCTCCTGCGGTCCATATTTTCTTCGGGACCCGGAGTAGTTAGTTGACAGAGCGCTCTCTTGTCTCTAGAAGCAAACAAGGTCATAATAACCGGTTTCGGGCGTGGAAAGTGCACACGTTTTCCGTAAAAGGTCAGGAAGCGAAGGGCGTTCTTTTGGGAAGATAGGAGTTTGTCGTAGGTGACGGATGATATGGCTGTATTTGACTACGCCAAATGCGTGCCGCTCGAGAAGGTAGCGCTGGCAGTGATATAGCATGTGGACGTCTGGGGGATCAGTCGGTCTGAAATGGGTGTAATATGAGCTGCTGAAGCGCTGAAGGCGTGATCCACCGCAATCTGGAATGCCGTAGAGGTGGTACGGCTTATCACCTAGTAAGTCAAAAAATAAGATAACGTTCCATACTGGTCGCATACTTAATGTGCGTTTTACAATCCAATGGTTCTAATCATCCCTCACCTTTAGCTGACGACCATACACACAGACGAATGTACACAATCAGGATCTACTGCCAACTTCTACACCTGAGTGTAGAGCAAGCGCAAGCAAGAACCACAACACAATATACACAACACCGGAAAGTGGAGAGGGAGGTACTAACAGAGTCCGAGGTCCCGAGTCGCGCTCCGGGCCTGATTCACCTGCACTCCGCTGCGTGATTGTTTGTTACTCTGCTCGATGATCGGAAGTGGGATAACGGGATCCGAGTCCGAGCATTGGGGCGCTAACAACTTTGACCATAGACCAAGTCGAACATGGGAGACGAGGGGGAAATATACTGCGTCGGCCCGGCCAGAAAGGCAATCTTGGTTATCAGTTCGTCTCCGACTTTTGAATTGTGATATACTGTCAACAATCAACTTTATCATTTTCTCCGCCGACTCGCGGGTTCTAGGAACTTGAGGCCCTTGGGCTCGAAAAAGTCGGTTGTTAATTTCGGTATGCACGCTAGTTGTGGCTCCGCCTCTTGAACTCCTCGACCGCTGCGTAGTCCTTCTATTCGACCTCCCTTCGGGCTCTACCTCAAAACCTGACTGCAATAGTATAGAAACGTCTATGGTGGCGGCCGTTTGGGTACGGTGACAACGATCGTCGAGCCCTTCTGGTCGTCCATTAGAAGGATACGGGAGTTGAGAGAGGAAAACGAGAAATTCGAGAGACAATCTCATAACCAAGAGAAGAACGGAATACACTGATGTTCGGAGAAATTTTGTTGGAGATGAAACCCAAGATGTATTCGGATTCGGAAGTAACGTGGTTGGTGGCTGTGGCAAACATTCACTGTGGCTCGATACAGAACAAGGGGTTCGAACATACAAGATATCATGAACTCGAACGCATATGGGTGCTCGGGTTGCAGGGAGCAACAGGTGATGGGGGCCATTGAATGATCATCCAAGGTACCCTCCAGTATGGCCACTGCTGTGGGCCTGTGGCTATATCTTCTTCCGATGCCAGCCTGAGAGCGGCTATATCGAATATCTTCAGTCCCGCCAAAAGTTGCTTTTGTACACCAGAGGAAAATTCGGGTGGCTCAGACATACTGCAACGTGAGGAACAGGGATTAGAGACAAGAAGGACGGGCAAGATATAGTATTCCGGCCTGACTGCGGAGACACCTCAAGAAACAATTTCGAAGTACTCCTTTCAACACCTGGTCGGTGCATGACGCAATGGGACTACCAAATTTGTGTCATCATAGAACCCAGGTAGATCTCGACATGTGGCGAGCGAAAATGTTCGCGGAGTTGTGCCTTGCAACTACCGGAGTCGTCACGAAGCAGGACAAAGACGAGTTCGCGGAAGAGAACCAGATTGATCAAAATTGATCCGAAGCACGCAGTAGAAGAAGCCACGTATCCAAGCATCTATCGTCTCGAATACAAAGAATACCGCTGAAATCCGTTGGAAAAAACAAGCAAGCTATGGCCCGTTCCGAGTCAAGTTCGGTTAGGCAATGACTCGGAGTCAAGGGCCCGGGGTCGTTAAGCTGAGCCTGCTGAGGCCGTCAAGCCGCGTCGTTGATCCGGTCCGGATATCCCGTTGTGTATGTGCTCGACCAGCCTACCGTTCTGTGAACCAACCATTCGGCCCCTCTCCCTCTCGTCAATTTAATGCCTCGTTGACAGGGAAACGAGTTCGCCTCTTTTCTATTTTCACTTTCCCTCAACCGCCGACCGATACGAGCCACAGCCCGGCGCAAATGATGACGACTGGGCCGTCTTGCAATGTACGCATAATCCCTTACGCCTACACGCACCATGTGCTAAGGTTCTTCCTCATCTTCAGGATACCGCGGTTGAGTCTGAGTCGTTGGGCGAAGTTCTAGAAGATGATCTCACTCATCTACAGGCCCGTCAAGCACGCGATCCCACCTTGGAATTGAACAGACCCACGCGGCGCCTTCTTTTCAGCGTTTTGTGTTTGTGTCCGCCCTCCGAGAGCGGACCGTCGATGGCGATGTCGAAGCCTGGTATGCTTCCTTATATTATTCATTTTTGTCGACGCTTGGCGACACCCATCATGACCAATCGCGGCATCGCATCCCTGGTCGCCCGCGGATCTACCTGAGCATCGAACGCTCACGCGTGTGCGAAACGTGATTTACGGCTTAGCATGGCGGGCGTCGACAACACTGAGTTCGGAAAAGTACTACTACAGAATGTCCTCGTTTCCTGTCTTTCTCGCAGATCGCGCGGTATCTTGTCCAGGTGCGCGTCGTGCCCTTTCCTTGTTTCTCTCGCCCCACGGAGCTGACCATGCCGTCTCCGATGCAGGAGATCTTCCTCCGAGGTTCACAGCTGCACAGACACAAATACCCGGCCTCACAGACCCCCCGTCACGCCCGGACCGATCCCCCCGTTCAAGATGCCGCTCCGCGTTTTTGGCGCGGTGGATCCGTCAATGGACGCGTGACACTAGATTCGCGCAGACGGGAGAAGGTAGGGCGGGGACTGGAATGCGAGCGTGCCGTGAAGGAGGGGCGGTAATGTCCATCCTTGTTCGCACTTCGCCGCCGCGCTGTCGCGTTGTTGAATGGGGATGCGCGTATCCGCATTCAGTACTTAGGCTCAGCAGCCGCAAGTCCTCTCACCATCACCTCGAGCATTAAGAAACCACACACGTCTCCTCTTCCCTCCTTTTATTTTTTCACGCATGCATGGGTCGTAAATCCCGCCGAGACTGGTCTGCCGAAGGGTCTTGAACTTGGGCTCGCGAATGTTCCAGTGGTAGGGATGAGGCAGCTAAGAAAGTTGTCGTTACGTTGCAATTTCATGGTCGGATTGGCACTGATAACGTTAAAAGCAGCAGCAAAAACCAAGAGAAGCGGTGACATACTATGCTTACCACACCTCTGCAAAAAAACGGTAATCTTTTTTTGTAGCTTCAACAACATATCGTAGCAACTTCATTTTGTACATATCAATAGATGCATGTATCTCACACCTAGATCTGATTTTTATTCATTTGTTTCTCAACCCGTTCAACGTGGAGTGGTGGGACCCACCTCTGCAAATTTTGGTCACGCATTGTCACGACGGCAGCGTCGGTTTTGGCAGATGGATGAATGGGCGGCGTTTCGGCAAATGTGGCAAAATGTGGCAACATGTGTCAGACATTTTGCTGTCCGAAAAGGAGTTTGCCGAATTGGGTCACGTTTTGTCACCTCTACATGGTCCTTGGAGAATTCTTTGTCTCCAAATTGATCGCCTTTGTCTATCGACCACAAAGTCTGTAGAGTCACTGCAGTAATGGATAGTAACATCACAGTAAAGTGAGATCCTATATAAATGTTGGGATCGCTCAGATCTGGGGCTGTGGGCACACTTTCTGGACCACCCCACCGCCTTTGTCGATTTTTCACGACCATAATTTTGCTCTGATCCTCATTATATTGTATGATCTCACATCTATACATGCTAGAGAATATACTGTTTTTGTTTTGGGAAGAAAGGGTGTCGGGAAAGTACTGATCCATTACGATCTTTCGGAATTTGCAGATGTGGGTACGTTTGCAGAGGTGTGGTAAGCTAGCACTTGAGAATTTTCACATTAGAAGATTATTATAACAATACTATTGTAAATGTTAATGTATATACATTTATTACAGAATTTTATACGAATCCCAAGACTATTACGGTAGTTTATTACTGTAGCTACTGCCAACTTGAACGTTCAAAAAAGTTCAATGGCGATGGCACGCTCGGCTCCTCGTTTCCATTATATTTCTGTCAGATATTTGGCATCGGCGTGGAGAGGTGGGGGAATGCTGCACCCAAGTCACCGTCTGACAGGGGTTCGACGACTCGGCGCTCGTTTTACTCACCACATAGTACGGGATTAGGATTACTATTTGCGCCGCGACCACGTTCCCTTTACAGTACCACCCAACTTACCCAGTGGCACCACCTTTGGCAACGCTCTTTGCAGTGCAGGAGTGATACCATGAGTCGTTCTACTGGCAGCTTTCCTCGCCACTCCTCTATGCCGAAGGGCTTTGGCAATTTAGAGTGGTTTAAGCCAGAGCTATTGAAGCACCTTGGCGATGAGGGTGTCGATGTGGCACTCGAGTCTGTCCAACAGTTCGTCCGACCAGACACGCTTACTTTTGTCTTCGAAGTGGCTTTGGAACTACGGGGATGCACAGAGTTACTCCTATCTTGTGAGCCAACCAATTACTCCTTTGCAACGTTCTTGACAGTGCCTGCCCATCGTCCCTTTGCTAGCCCTGTCCCAAGATAGATTCGCCGTCGTATTGAACTGGGTCGACAACGTATTTCCACACGACCTAGACAATTATTCTCCGAAGGCCATTTGCCATACACTCCTCTCAACCATCTCCGTCTCCCTACTCTTCCTTCAGTCCCCAAACGAGGACGGCCTGGCGCAAGACTTGGACGCGTCTCACCAATATGTAGTGCATTCTAACTCCGTTCTCCAAGCCCTTGTTGCCACCATCCAGTCATCTTCCGGGATTGATGGTGTCTCATCTGACGAAGAAGCGTTCCCAACGACGAAACGGAAGAAAGGCTCCCAGAAAGCGCAAAAACACGCGAGAAGAAGCCGCCAGACGTCGAAGCCAGTTGACCCGACGCCTTTCCGGGCTCTCCACCTCGGGGTACCTACTTCTCATGGTGAAGCTAAGGAGATGGCGCTGGGGATCTTGAGCAAACAGAAGAGTATACTCATGGTGATTGTTGCCGTCCGCCATACCTGACTTCTACTAAATGCCCTTTCCTTCCAGTCTCACCTGTGCCTCTTCCGTCTCGAAACCCTCTCGGAGATATTGAAGAGAAACTATATACCGGCCGCGGTCGTGGACGCTGCTGTCGAAGACAACGGGGCACTAGCCAACCGGTCGGTCAGGGATATCGAGATAGTTGAAGCCCCTGCTGCATATCCTCAGGTTCAACCGATGAAGGCGGCATTGTATTTTGATAGCGTCGATGGATTCGGCCAGTGGCGAATTTTGATTTCGGGGAGAGCAGACCGAAATCTCCGGGAAATGAGGAAGAAAGATACGAATCTTTTTCGCATCACGCTTAAAAAGATCAAGTAGCTCTCTACTCGTATGCCTCGGCTCTCTGCGTATTGCCTGACACGAAGGACTGTACAGGGAACTGTCGAATGGCCACTTCTCGGACGACAACCATAAACGATTGACCGGGACCAGCATATCAGTTCCAATCTACGAGGCAAAGATGACGCGCGATTCGCGACTTGTGGTGGGTATTGTGCCACTTGATGGAGCCCTCACAACCTCATCGAGATACAGTACCAGGTCGATTGCATACCGGATTTCAATAGCCAGGTGAGGCAGAAAGCTCGGTCATGGTGTTGCGTCACTTACTCAACAACCCTAGGTTGAGTGTCAAGGTGCGACCCGCTAAGGTCAGCTACTGTATGCTTGCCTACTCAATGGCGTGTAGCTATCAAGGTATTTGGCGTATACACCCACGCGCAGTTAGACAAACGTCTTTGGGACTCCATGGGCCATCAGCTCTCGCGAAAGGGCAAGGAATATCAACGGCGGTACGTGATTGTCATAGAAAAGTTTGCACGGCACGAACAATCTGCGACAGTTGCACGTTCCGTTCTGAGCCCATACACAAAGGTGACAAAGTAGTGCCACCGGCTTCCTTCCCTGCAGCGCTACCTCCTGACGTGAAGATGATACCCGACGAACTTCCTACTGTTAGTGACGAAGTTCTGGGAGAGGTTCGTCCAAGTATTGCGCCTTCCGTCAACTTGTTGATTCCTTCTCCTAAGCTCCATGCGTTACTTGTGTTAGCACACTGCTTCAGAAAATAACTGTGGACTCGCTGACCCGTGTTTATAGGCTTGAAAAATTTGTCGCATTTTCCCAGGTGAGTACTCTGCGGTGCCTACCCAGTGGGCTGGACAGGTTACTTACTCTCGCCACTCCAGGCGCTGCTCACGAGTATGTCTCTTTTCGCAACGAAAGGGTTATGACATATATCTTGCGTAGGTATCCTCGCGGATCAAGAGGTCATTCATGTCTTTCAAGTGTCGTAGGTCTTGTTCTCGGGTTACGAGTATGTGTGACACTGTATCCATCTTCCAGCCCCCACGAACAAGAGATTATCGAGAACGCCCACTCCTGTTTCGTTCAGGGACGTAGTGGCACGGGGTATGAACTAGGGATCTCCCACCATAAGTTCTGACAGTATATTTAGGAAGACTACGACGATGCTCTTCAAAATGTTGGGTATGGAGAACTCTTGGCAGCAAAACCGCGAGCTCAGACCTAACCGCCCGCGCCAACTTTTTGTCACCCAGTCGAGAATGCTCGCCGATAAGGTCGAAGAGTATTTTATAAAGCTTCTTCAATCGCTCGTGCTTGCGTCGAAAACTGAGGGCGGAATTTCTGACCTGCTTGAAAGGCAGAAGAATAGAGAGGAAGCGGGGTTGGTGGACCAAGACGAGGCCATGAATTGGCGTGAAGACCTCCCTCAAAGATTCAGCGACTTGCAAGACGCCCATTTCCCCATGTTCATCACGTTCGACAAGGTACGGTGTTCCTCTGTTTATATTATTTATTGCGTCAACATCTATACATCCAGCTGTCTGCGATGATCGAGGCGGACATGAGTCACCCTCCAGGAATTGTAACGGAGGATGAGCTCGGGGCAGGCCAGCAAGCAGAGTCTAGCGAGTACATGCTCCAGAGACGGAAATCCTTCATATCCTTCGACGTTTTTCGGGAGGAATACTGGGCGCACTTTCCTCAGTCTCTCATCAAGGGCATAGGTTCGTTTCTTTTGCCTGCCTTCGCCAATCACTGTGATCCTAATTTCGTCTTGCAGACGCTTCGCTTGTCTTTAGTGAATTCATGGGTAAATATACCTGCGTCACCTCGAACGTTGTTCAAAATTTCGACGTTCTCTCTAGGCGTCATCAAGGGTTCTGAGATGACACTGGATTCGGAGACTCATTTCCTCGACTATGAGACTTATGTGAACCTTAGCGCTCGAACACAGGCTACGTTTGCAAGCAGGCGCAAAGACATCTACATTCTCTTCGAGACCTATCTAAAGATGAAGCGCGACCGTAGAGAATATGACGCCGCAGATCGGTTAGCCCTACTCTAGTGTCTTCTTGCCAAGCTCCCTGATCCTTGACGATGTGGTTGACAGAACGCATGCGATTCTCCGTAGCATGGTGCAGGATGGTATAAAGGGCCAGAAGATCGATTTCCTGTTCGCGTTTCTCTTAATGTCTTTCTATTCAAAACTCACAAATCTCGAAATAGATATGTCGACGAGGTCCAGGACAACTTATTGATTGACGCAAAGGGTGGGCATGTCTCGACCTCAACCCAGACCGCGGGCGTTCAATTTCCGCACAGTCCTCAGAGCCATTTGCTGCAACCCAGACGGTCAGTTTTGGGCAGGAGATACAGCCCAGACGATCTCCGTCGGCAGTTCCTTCCGTTTTGACGACCTGAAAGCTTTTTTGCACCGGAACGAGGCAAGTGACCTCTGCCATTGTCGACTCGAGAGAGTTGCGAGCTTTGTTCGGATATTCTAGGAACGTATGAAGCAGCAATTCGTCCAGACGATTGCACCCCATCAGCCTAGGTCGTTTCAACTCGTCACCAACTTCCGCTCGCACGGCGGCATAGTGAGGTGCGCGCACTCGGTCATTGTACTCATTACGAAGTTCTGGCCGTATGCAATCGATATACTGCCCGAGGAAAAAGGGATCGTCGATGGCATAAAGCCAGTTTTTTTCAGCGGCTGGGACCAGGATAATGTCCGATACGAATCATTCCTTTTTGGAACAGCGTAAGTACACGCTTTCAGTCCCGATTTCCTGCAACTGATGTAGTTCAATAGTGGGCATCATATCGAATTCGGAGCGCAGCAATGCATTCTGGTGCGAAATGACGCGGCCAGGGATAAGTTAAGGAAACAGGTCGGCAATATTGGCCTAATTATGTGCGCCCTCTTCAAAGCACGACTGGTTGAGATACTGAAAGCTTATAGGACCCTCTACGAGAGCAAAGGCCTGGAGTTTAACGATGTAAGTTCGCCTCCAGTTTGCACCGAATCCGTTACGATCGGGCTTTCTAGGTTCTCCTTTACAACTTCTTTGAGGACTCTTCTGTCGACGTCTCTCAGTGGCGTGTTGTTCTCAACGCGATCGGCCGTGCTCAACGTGCAAAGATCCCTGCTCCTACTTTCGACGAAAGTCGCCATGCTGGCGTTTGCTCCGAGGTTCGTTTCCCTGGCCAGGTTCCCACTACGAACCTAAGTTGTCTCACAGCTTAAATTCCTGTACGTTGCTATCACGAGAGCCAGAAAGAATCTCTGGGTAGTCGATCGTTCCGAGACGGCTGAACCGATGCGGGTGAGCGATATTTACTTCCGTAGGTGTGGCGCTCTAACCCGCTCCAGATATACTGGGCCTCAAATGATCTCTTCCAAAATTGTACACCGGGCGCAGACGTACCCCAGCTTGCCGTGTCTTCGTCTCCAGAAGAGTGGGCTAAAATGGCGAGGACGTTATTTTCGCACAAGCGATACTTTCAAGCCATGCATAGCTACGAGCGCGCCGGGATGCTTCGTGAGAAAGCTATCGCACACGCCTATCATCTTCGCGAGCAAGCGCGCGGGATCCCTGTACGCAACCGCCCCGGAGACACCAAGCGACGGAACGCGTTCATCGAGGTCACTCAAGCGTTTTTGGCTTCGGCACGGGATGCGACCATCTTCCGGGAACGAAGCGAGTACTATCGTATCGCGGCTGAGGCGTTCCTGGTCCTAGAAGATCACGCACAGGCTGCGCAAGCATTCGAGAAGGCTTCCAAGTTTACAGAGGCCGCTCAAAACTATCGTCGTGCAGGGATGTTCGATGCGACGGTCTCTATCGTCCAGAATCATAGCGATGCCATGGACTCTTCGGTTGCGAGTCAGCTCACAGACGTTGCAAGATACTATTACCTCCAACGAGGAGACCTGAAGTGCGTCCCCTTCCGTCACTTTCCCGCCGCTGCCCGTCACATTAGTTCGCAGGAAAGCCTCTGGCCTGTTCTCTGGCCTTGAGGAAGAGCTGGAATTCGTCAGGGATTGTGATCTCGACATCGCTGAGGTCAATATTCTTGCCGAGGGAGGCAGATTTCGTGAGGCCGCCGAACTTCACATCCGCGAAAACAGGGTTCTCGATGCAGTTGACATGCTTCTGAAGGACAAGAATTCGCGCGAAGCAACCCTGCTGGCAACACAGAAATTACTCGATGCTTTATGGGGAATCCTCTCCTTTGGCGTAACGCTAGATATCCTTGATGGTGACGCTCAGGCTAAACTCCAGAAGATCAGGCAGCTTATTGAGCGTCTTGACTTACAATTCCTTGATGCAAAGATTCATCAAGAGGTTGGGTCCCGCTCTCCTCCGTCTAGTCTCTAACTGACCGATAGCTAGTTCCAGATGTTTGAAGCGATCCGTAATGTAAACAGGATCCAACTAATTACTCTGGGGAAGACTTTCTACCACGACGGAAATCAACCTGCGGCGCTCCTCTGTTATGATCACTTCTTCCGGAATTTTGATATACAAATCCTTAAAAATTACTCGGACTCCCAGATCCTCACTATTACAAGCGCTCTCCACAGTTATGCGCTCCTGGTTCAGTTTTTCGTTGTTTTCCCAGATCCATGGGTCAAGCGCCCTATCCAGAAACTCTTTTCGTTCTCCGAACAGTCGAATGGTCGTATATGTCTCCCACGTGGCACGTTCCTTCATGATTACTCTCAAAGACCCCTACGACACCCATCAAGTGACGACGTTGCGGTAGAAGTGAGATACTTCTACGACCTATATCAATCTACGCTCCGACAACGATTAAGAACGCTGCTCGACGCATATTGCGACGGTTGCCTTCAGGTCCGCGTATTCGATCCGTGTGAGATGTCTGCTGTCGGACGATGTGATCGCGCCGACTGTACGCGACAACACAAATTTGACCGCGCGTGGTTCGACAAGAGATTGGGGTTCCACATGTTTCTAGTCGATTTCTCGAACCTGTTTCGATTTTTTGGTGGGGATCCCCACTACCAACGGTTTGTTTCCTAGCTCCCAAGTATTCAGCACGCTTACCACACCTTCTGAAGTATCTGGCCTGAGCGACTTTATGATGCCATGAACCCAATACACCTCCCATTCGGGTCTCTTATGAATATCGATCTTCATGCTAATCAACTGACCTTGCGGACATTTGACCTGCTGAAGACCAACTGGATTTGGCCTAACCTCTATAGTCTCCAACCAAATAATCCCAGGTTCTTGTCGTCGTTGTTGAGATTGGTAGACCTGGGTTCCTTCATTGACAACAAGGCACTCGTCAACCACGTCCATCGTACCAGGTTGGTCCAACAAGATAGGCCCCCCTTTTTGATGCGTAGAGAAAGGGGTGGGTATGTTGTTCTAGAATTGCTCGCATTCTTACGCGCGGACGAATACGATAGCATTCACGCTGGTGCGGCGTTCATACAGTGTGTTTCCCACCAATCCCGTATTTCCTTTTCTGACACTACCCCCTTTTAGACACGTTCTCGAAAGAAAAATTCCGGTTGATGTCACTGTGCTGTGCAGATTTCTGGAGCTTGTCATAGGTTCATTTGTCATAGCGTCGACGTTCAAAAGGGCGGGATCACTTCATGGGGTAACACTCCCACGAAGTTGGATCCTTGAAAACGTGCGAAAATTGCATAAGGTCCAAAGAAATGGTGCACATCCTAATTCCGCTTGGGCAATGGCGCAACTGTTCCAAGATCTCTTGGAGAACATATATACGGGCAATGGCGTTGGTGAGTGAGGCATAGGAGGGGCGCAAATCGCTGCTTACTGCGTTCAGATCACCTCCTCTACCAGAATAAGTCTCTCAACCTTGCTTCCGTCCGAGTTAGAAACTTCATCCTGGCGAGATTGTGTGTACTCCTCCATACATATGACCACTCCTCAGCACGAATTGCTGACTGAAAACGTATTCAGATGCAGGACTCTTTGTTTATGTAGGTTTGATGCCCCATGACTCAGCCGCCGTAGTACTCACGAAAGCACATTAGTAGGATTCAACCTCCGTAATACTCCCTTGAGGGATCTAATCTGGGAGTCGATTACCTCTCTCCGGAGAAAGGACCCCAATCGGATGTTCTCCTCCCTTATCAACCCGTTGGTGTAATTTCCCTTTTCCTAGAGAACGCGGTTTAACGAAGCCCAGGTATGTCTACGCCCAGGATTGGTCGCGAATCGCTTTTGCTGTCACCTCGTCGATCCCTGAAACACAGCTAGACGAGATGATAACCCTGGTAGATGAGAGGATGAACGCTCCGTACACCTTCCATCGTGGGATCCACCCTATCAAGTTTCGGAATGCGGAGGACATTATCCGACAACTCAACCGGGCTGCTTTCCCTGCGTCAACGCTAAACCCAACAGCGTCATCCTTTGTCCCTACCAGTCAAGCACGCGCACAGGCAAATGACGCGCAGCCCCCAGTCGAAGCCCCGACAGAACAGGCCGACGAGGCTAACGACCTGATTCAGGAGGATCCAGAGGAGGAAGATACAGAATCGCCACCGGAAGTCGTCGATGTTACCGCGATGATTGGGTCTATCGGGACGAATGTCACCAAGATATCGGAAGAAGATTTAACCAGACAGCATCACGCGGCGAAGACGTTACAATCCTACTACAGTCGGCTCCAGGTCAGGCGTGCAAATCAGATCGCCAATCCGGGACTGGGACTATCAAAGACGCGAAAGGATCGGTTCGAAGCCTTTGCACAAGCGGCAAACTCAATTGAATGGCCGGAAAGGTCGCTGTATCGGCCTATTTTCCTGGGAGCTCTCCCCCATTTACTCGTCTGCCTCGACTATACGTGGACGATAGTGATGGATGAAAAGGCGAAGGTGAAGCGAGCGTCACGGAAACACCAGGAAATTGAGGACCTCTTGAAGCGGCAAACGAAGCTAAGGTGGGTCCATGACGGTGTTCGCATTTACTAAGTCCCGTTCAGCTAACGATTGCCGCACGTCGCGGCACAGTATCTTGATCAAACGCATACAGGGCCTCCAGGCAGAGCTCAAGGAAACGTCTCATATCCACAAACGCCGAGACCTCAAACTATTGGAGGTCTACGTTGGACTCGCCACGACGATCCTTGACGAGGTGCCACGGGCAAAGGAAGAGCTGGGCTTTGACATGACGATGGCGGGTGCGTGGAGGAGATACGTAAATGAAAGCCGGAAGCCGAAAGTAGTAGAAAAGCCAGAGCTAAATACGGAAGATCTCGACTTGATGTATGTCTAGTTTAGTTACAAGGACCTCGCGCGCGGCCCATATTTTTCTTCGGGACCTTCACCCACCAGGGAGTAATTGGTTAACAAAGTATTTTCTTGTTTCGAGTGCAACCGCGTGGAACGCATTCATATCATGCAACAAGCAGTTCGCGATTCATTCATTCAGTTGTGCTTTCCAACATACCTTGGAGGTAACCTATGTGGCACTATTCTAGTGCGTATTTTTGGGTGCATATTTGTCCGCGACCGTGCGTTATTAATCACGTCCCCCTTTCCTGGTGTGGACACACTGGCAGCAAGAGAGAAAACTCGCATCGATCGCCTTCGGCTTTTCACTTCTGGACTTTCGGTATTTTCAGTCATGACGACTTGTATAATACTTGGTGCCGATTAGCACCACTGTTCTCGACTCGAAAGGACGATTTCTCGCGTCGCCTTCTGATACGAAATCCCGGGTATTTTTTGGACCGATGTTATCTTTCGATCCTGCGTCATTTTTCTGACAGCGCCGTCATCTTCGCCACATGCCAGTACAACGTAGAGAGCTCGTGTGACCCATACGGCCCACAAGACCTGGAGGGAAAAATGACCCTCTTTTCTGCCCTCATCATCACAATGGACTTTACTTTTGTGGCTACCTGCCATCTTCTATCTCGACACCGCCCTCATGTAGGGTCCTCCCCTTGACCGCCTTAGTCTAGTTTTCCAGAGACAGTTGCGCACCCCCGCTTTTCTTACAAGCGCGCATAGTAGGCTACTGGTAGCAGTTCAAGCAGTCGGATAGTACACCCGAAGACGCTCACGGAACATCAGAAGTCGATCCTTACGGCTGCCATACTTTTTTTTTCTTGGATGCGTCATATCTGTCTCCCGGATCATGGTGCCTTTGCAGATCTTTTTCTCTCCAAGGTGCTGAGTCGCCCAAATGCCATGACGGGCTGAAAGAGTTTGGCACGGTCCCGAAAAACAAGTGACTTCTGGGCCATCGTGAATGAATCACCAAGAACGCTCTTGGGATGCGAAGTTTCTCGTGCCCCGTCTCTCCAGCGTGGCCTATACCGCATAAATCACGCATCAGGCAATTATAGCTCGTGTGCTCAGCCCCTATTTGGTGAAGGCTGACACGTACGGCGCTCACGGTCCTGGCACACGATCAGAAATATTATGTGGGCACGTTAGCCTAGGCACTTATCTCGAACCGGATGTGCTTAAGTTTTCGTTGGCCGCACGCTCGCGTGGTCACGCGAGCAAGTTTGGTGGGAACAACCACTGGCAGGGGTGGAAGCGCTGAACAGTACTTGCTCGTGTGACCACAAATTCGATCGAAGTGAGCGGTTAAAGCCGCTGGACGCCGGGGTTCCTTTGTGCCAGACGCCACCCGAAGCAAGCCAGACGAAAAAGGACAAACACACTGATAAGATGGACGCCCGGAAGAAAGTATTCGAATACTGTAGTGAGGTCATCGTCTGAGAGTCCTGTTGTCCGGACACGGGACTCAGAATCAGAATGTTCTGCTCACAGTACTCACGGACTCACGGTGCGGATCTGCACTGACTCGGATCCACACACTGGTGCAATAAAACAAAAAGGACGTTTGATACTGTTAAGTTACAAACATTCGTGATCAGTAATACACCGACACGCTAGGCACGTTGAGCTGCGCTAGGTCGAAAACCCATATCTCGTCAGAGAATCATGGTGGGAATTTTTCTGCGCGGCCATTCGAAAGAGAAAGACAAAAAGGAAGCGAGCAACTCAAGCTGTATCATGATGCGCTGCTCAGAGGGGGGTTGCCGTAATATGTCCTCCAGGCGAGCCGGAAAACAGTTCCGAAATCCTTTCTGATGTGTCTGACGCAACTGTTCGACGGTTTGCGCGCGGATACAGTGACCCGTGAACTGCACAGGTTTGCTTACTACAAGTAGTACCCTCACGGTGAGAATTATCGCCAGGTGGGATGTATGTACGTAAACGGCTGGGTCCCTCATGACCAGGACGTTGCGCGTCGAGCGCTCAGAAGGTGCTGTTGCTCCACCCCATGGGCCATGTGCCGATCGGAGCCCGCCGCTGCCACCACCACTGACATGTATTTACAGTACTCTACGTGGTTCCCCCCATTTATTTGTTTGTTTATTTGTTTAGTTTCATCCGGGCGCTTCCGCGGCATACTCGTCGTCGCTTAGGATGCCACGCAAGGCCTCGCCAATCTGCGCGTGGAGGGCCTCTGCTCATCGGAGTTGGGGTTGGAGAGGGTGCGGGGTAGGTAGATAGACGTACTGGCTCGAGCGACTGCCGCGGAGTACTCCTGATTTGCGCGCTGCATCTCCTCCTCGAGCGTCGCGAGGCGCGCGGCCTATCCATCACAGGTGCTAAGCCAAAGTAGGGGGGACGGTTACGGTAGCAGGGCCGCCTACGCGCGGGCGTACCTGGACTTCCTCCGGTTCTGGAGTCGGGAGATTTTGGATGAGGTACTCGATTTGCTTGGCCTTTGCCATGAGGTCGTTCACGAGTTCCTTCTTGTTGGCTTTTATCCAATCAATCAATGAACCAATCGTGAAGATGAGTAATGCGAGAAGGAGCTACCCTCGAACACGTCCGGGGGATCGACCTTGTCCGGGTTGCGCTGCTTGGTGACGGGGATCTCTGAGGAGACTTGCGTAAAGTCGGCGCGGGAGGTGAGGTACGCGATGCTGCGGGACATGATGGTGAGGAGCTATGGGGGCGGGGCGCACTGACCGTCAGCGAATCAGGGAGAGGGCATGGCGAAGGGGCTTGCGTTTTGGATCTCGTCCTGGAGCTGCGTGATGCGGTCCATGCTCGACAGTTCCTGTAGCATCGCGGTCCCGAGACGAGCGATTCCATATCTTCCTGGCCTTCTTGACGCTTGTGACATGCGTGATGTCACACAGCGCGTAGAGCTGTGGCCGTGCCGCTCGGTTTGAGAGCAACAACTCTTACCATCACCGCCACCACCTTTTTACTCTCGCACCTCGAAACATGGGAAATGACGGTGGAAGCATCCCAGATCGTCGGGACCTCGTTCGGAACAAGCCAAAAGCAGAACAGGCAGACAAGGCAAATCAAACTCGCGCGAGGTGGTTTTTCTGTGCTCTGTCCAAGGTACGTCTTACTAAAGTCATAAGGGCTAGTTCGTTGGCTAGAGCTCATGAATGCGCATTCCTCAGCGTCCGTTGCAAGAGCCCATCGTGTCATGCGAACTTGGAAAACTATATAATAAGGACGCGATGATCGAGTTTTTACTAGACCGGTCGGCGTTCGGTGACGGGGAGGATATATGCGGGCATATACGTTCATTAAAGGTGCGCAACTCGTTTCTTTTCTGTTCGAATTCGTCGAACGTACACGCATTACAGGACGTCAAGACACTCTCGCTGACCGACAATCCTGCTCCCAAATCGGGCTCACCGGATTCGGGCGTTGACCGGGGACTCTTCGTCTGTCCGCTCAACTTGAAGGAGATGACAGGGGTAGTCCCATTTGTGTACCTCTCTACTTGTGGCTGCGTGTTTTCTCAGGCAGGGCTCAAGGCCGTGTCTACGGGAACACCACCATCCGAAAAGGGAAAAGATAAAGATAAAGATCAAGATAAGGATAACGATCGGCCTGGAAGCGGGGAGGAGGGGGGTGCGCAACTGGATGTCTGCCCACAGTGCGCGACAAAGTTTGATCGCTCGGAGGATGTCCGGGTACTCAATCCAGGAGCCGAGGAGGAGGAACGCATGCGGGGTACGATGGAACGGCGGCGTGCTAGTGCGCCCGCCAACAACAGGGGCAAGTCCAAGAAGCGGAAGGATGCGGGTGTGGTTCCAGAAGGGCCAGAGGCGGTGCAACCGCCTGGGAAGAAGAAGAAGAGTGGGTCTGGGACAGCAAGCCCAGCACCGTCGATGGGAGCTGCGAGCCGCGCGGTGGCTAGCAGTCTGGCAATGGAGGAGGCCAAGCGGAAAGCGCAGATGAGCGATGCGGTGAAATCGTTGTACCGGCCCAAGGACGGCAAGGTACGAAAGGAGACGTTTATGACGATGGGTACGTTCACGAGGGTGAGTGAAAATCTATTAATTTAATAATACGTCAACTGACGATATATTTTTATTAATAATTAAGTATGCCTAGTTTGGGTTTGTTGGTGTTGTTGTAGTCGGTGGATTGCATGTAACTTTCTCGAAAACCGAAAACACGATGATGATTCCTCGCAAAAAACCCGTCGATTTGACTCGTCGTTTTCTGACGACAATATCTCGCACTCGTTCCTTTGTCGCCACGATAGAATTTCCAAACCACGTTGCGCCTGCTTCCCCGACTGTACGGCTACTGACTCAGATCCACTCCCCTTCCACAATAAATACTCGCGTGCCCTCAAATCCTCATTCCCACCATCCCATCCTCTTAGCCCGTACTCGTCGTCCCCTCTCCCTCCCACACGTCCTTCTCCGCCGCCACCTACCAGCATCCCGTATGTTCCTTTCTTCCGAACGCCTATCCAACGCATGGCGCCACACACCTATGAAGTGGAACCCCCTCCCATGGTTCGTCGGTGCCTTATTACTCGTCGTCATCCAGTACCGGCGGCACCAGGCGGAGAAAGAGGTCCACGTCGACGAGGATGGACATGAGGTCATCAAGCTTAAAGGGCCGTGGCAGGTCGGTATGCCCTTTTATTCTTCTCATGTCCTTCCCATCCTCCCCTGGCACGCCTTTTGACCTTGGTCATGCGCTGCAATTTCCACTGGGTCGATCCACGAGAGACCACGACTCACCTGGCCTTCTCAGCCTCCATCAGCGGGGTTTGTAGACAGAAACACCGCACCCGCTCTTCACGGCCTCCCAACTGACTGTCCTCTTCCGTCTCTCTTAACAGGTGCACATACTCGGCGCACTCCCCCTCCGCAACTTATCTCGTCTATGGGGCTGGCTCAACTCTTTCGAACTACCAGAGTGGCTCAGGCCGATCGGCTTCAAGGCTTACGCCTTCCTCTTCGGCTGTGACCTTACCGAGATCGAGCCCGCCGACTTACGCGAATACCCTTCCCTCGGTGCTTTCTTTTACCGCTCACTGGCTCCCGGCACACGCCCCATCGCCGATGCTGCGCTCGTCTCTCCTGCGGATGGAACTGTGCTCCACTTTGGCGCCGTACAGGGCCACCGTGTCGAACAAGTCAAAGGGATAACCTACTCTCTCGACGCTCTCCTCGGCGTCGAGCGACCTAGATCTGTAAGCGGGAAGCCGGTTAACACGACAACGACGGTACCTTTCCCAGCCCGGGAGATGGCGATCGTCGACGACCGCGAATTCGCCAACGTGAACGGGATAGAATACAGCCTTTCGCAGCTCATCGGTACGTCCGCGCCTACGACGCCCGCCTCTCCCGGCTCTGGGGGAGAAGAGGAGGCACCCCCAGAGTTCCCGACGGACCCCCAAGCGTACGGACGTCCGTCCCCGCCGCCCGTGCCGCACAAGTACGGCGTGCGGATCGATGCTTCCGTCATCGAGCCCGAAAAGTCTGTACAGGACACCGTCGCCGATCATACCTCCGTTGCGAAACAGCTGGGACTGCGCAGCGCACTCGCTGGCTCGTCGCGACGTGGCTCTGTGCGGGTCAAGCCTGGCAACGCTCTCTTTTTCGCCGTGATTTATCTCGCGCCGGGTGACTATCATCGGTTTCACAGTCCGACGGCATGGGTAGTTGAGAAGCGGCGGCATTTCCAGGGTAGGTTTTTTCCCCGTTGATTGGCTTGGCTAAATTAAACGCACGTCGGGCAGGTGAATTGTTTTCGGTTTCGCCGTGGGTTGCGAAGCGCGCTGAGAATTTGTTCGTACTCAACGAGCGTGTTGCGTTACTTGGGCGTTGGCGACATGGGTTTTTCGGCATGGTACCTGTCGGTGCGACGAACGTGGGCAGCATAAAGATCAATTTTGATCAGGCACGTAATTTCACGTCTTTTTTCTCGTAATTTTTTTTCTAAACTCATTTTCTGGATGGCAGGCTCTACGCACAAACGTGCGCGGACGGCCTCCGCCACCGGGGACATATACGGAGGCGGTCTACTCGGCGGCGTCGCCGATATTACATGGCCAACCGTTACGGCCGGGCCAGGAGATGGGAGGGTTCTGTCTCGGGAGTACGATCGTGCTGGTCTTCGAGGCGCCGCCCACATTCGAGTTTGGTGTGCATGCGGGGCAGAAGGTGCGCGTGGGGCAGAAACTGGGGGATTTACCAAAGGAGAAGGGGGAGTGATTCGCTTTAGACAAGTAGGGCCAGTGTTATGACCGTCACTCCTATCAACACACTCCACTTGGTTTTTACGCTATTTCATGATTTTTTTTCTCTATGTACATCCGGAAATCTATATGCGTATCGCGATTCAACTCGTGTTTTCCCGCTAGCGCTCACTTGTCAATTGACCCGTAACGCACATCAGATCAGGCGCCCGCTTCGACAGTTGTCTCTGAGCCTCGACTCGGGTCTGCTGCCATCCATGACGATCGACGTCAACGCCGATGGCAACGCCGCCCTGCCCGGCGCTAACGACAACCCTACATACGTCGTCTTTGGCTATGGCTCCCTGATCTTTCGCGTGCGTGACTGCGGACACCTAGTAGATCGAGTGCTGACGTGCAGCAGCCCCCGCCGCACGTCATTAAAGAAAGTAAAATCGCTTCAATCCTTTGTTCCGCTGCTGCACCTTTGAGCGCCCGTCTCTCTAGCCCCGGGATTCCTCAAGGGCTACGTCCGCCGTTTCGCGCAGAAATCGCACGACCATCGCGGCACTCCCACAGTGCGTGCTTTTTGGCTTTTTGGCCTTTTGTCGCGCATGACCCTTTTGGTTCGCAGAGCCCCGGACGCGTCGTCACGCTCGTGCATCAGGAAGACTGGGCGGCCTTTTCCAGTGCGGTGAGTGTCGCCCCCGTTATTCTGTAACTGCCGATCGGACCGGCGCGTTTCCAGGACTCGTTCCCGCATGAAGACGTCGTTTGGGGTACGTACCGTCCCGTCCGTCCACGCAGGGCGAACGACATTGAAAGACCGCCGCAGGCGTCGCGTTCACGATCGACCCGGCGCACGCCGCAGAGGTCCGCGCATACCTAGGTAACAACGCTACTTTTCTTCTTGCACGCTACGCTAAGCTTAACACACCTCACCAGACTACCGCGAAAAGGTGCGCGCACCGCCATTATTCCGGAAAAAGAAACGCGAATTGAACGCGACAGGACGGATATACCCTCGAGCGCGTCGACGTCCACGGCGCCGGCAACGTGCCCGTGTGCGGTGCAGAGTGCTACGTCGGGCGGAACGACAATCCTTCTTTCGGTGCGTGCGTCCCGCTCGTTCCCCACCCTTTTTTTTGAGCGCAAATGTAGTTGGGTCGGAGCCTCTCGAAGAGCTCGCGGATACGGTATGGCGCGCTGTGGGCCCGTCCGGACGCAATAAGGTATGCGTGCGTGCGTTGAGCCGCGCTCTCCCCCCCGCTGACGATGGCGGGGGTAGGACTATGTGTATAACCTCGCCGCTGCTGTGCGTGCGTTGGCGCCAGAGGCGCACGACTCGCACCTCTTTGCTCTCGAGGTGCGTGCTAGTTGCGCGAACAAGGGTGTGTGTGCTTACTAAGATCGAACCTCCCCTACAGGCACGACTACGCGAGCTGGATCGCGCGTTGGCAGGCACCGTCGGATCCGAATCGTAGAAATGACTTTTTCATTTTCAATATACTGTAGAGTCGTCATGAATATCGGAGAGACATAAACGAATTTTACTGTTATCATTAAACAGGGCACGAGTGGATTCGTACCATCAATCGTGGTGATATAGCGAGTCTGCGATGCCAAAAAAGAAGTCACTTTGTTTTCTTGTACCACTGTACGTGTCATGGACGTGGCGAATCACACTGCACGCCCCCATATACGAGCCCCTTGGCGGCTACGTCACCCACTTCCAGGGCCCTGGGCGATATCCCCAACAGCGGCGATCGCTCGTCGGTGTTAGGGCTCGCCACATCGAGCCTGCGTTCCCTCTCAACGATCCTATAACCGCCGCGAGCCCGAAATGTCATTACGACGAAAAGAAGCAGAACGGACAACTCACCCTCGCATGACGGCGGCCGTCGTCATTCGCTTGGCCCGCCGCTTGGACTGGTTGTCTTCGTACCGGTCCGTCTCGTCGACGATCTCTTCGGCGATGATCTCTTCGATGATGTCTGCGTGCGTGCGTGGCGGCCATGTTATGCTTAGTAGGGCTATTTCATTGTATTTGAGCTACGAAGTACCTTCGAGGGTGATGACTCCTATCGCACCGCCGGAAATACCGGGGGTGTTACTGATGAGCAAAAGGTGCGCGCGGCCTGTCTGGCTGCAGTACGCGACGGCATGTGAATCTAGCAAACGCAAAAAAACCGAGAGAGCGCACAAGTAATCTAGTGCCTGGAAGCAGTTGATGGTCGGTTTTGCTTCTGGAAGAATCGACAGGGCGAACTTCGACACGGGCCAGCATTGTGATGGGTCGTAGGTGAGCAGCTGCGAGCGAAGCCTGTCAATATTTGCGGCCCTTTAAAAAATGCCGAGCATAACCTTTTTCACTAACAATAGCCCTGAAAAGGCTAAGGGATTTCCAGGTTCGTGAATCGGGAATCGAGAGTATCCACTGAACAGTCTGTTTTGAAATGTCAGCGATCTCGCTCGAGGCATCCATTTTCTCCCAACGTACAGGGACTCTATCATCTTTGCATCCAAGATGGTGTCCGAACTGAGGGTTACGGCATCCTGCCCACGTCAACGGTGGTCAGTCCCCTAGGACCTGGGTAGCGGCGTTGGGCCTACCTTCATTGGAGTCATGATCTTCTCGACACTCTTTGTATTGAGCTCCAGAACACCATTCAATATGCTGATTTCGTCATCTCTTAGGGGCTCCTCGCCAGTGCGGTGGAACTGTAAGAAGGATTTTAGCTCTGCCTTTTTGTATGTGTGCACGTCGCTTTTTCCGAGGACGTAGTCGAGGAGCTTGGCCATTGGCCACGCGATGGGAGCTAGAGAGCGTACGATGAGTTACATGTGAAAAGCAGACGGAGGGATAAGAACGCTAACCAAAGAAGTACATCAATACAAGGACGACAGGGACACAACGGGCGCCGATTGAAAGGCCATGGCGTACGCTCACAGCTTGGGGAATGACCCTGGTATGATTCTCAGTATTGGCAAGACAGGGTAAAGGGTAGACGTACTCTCTGTCAACGTGGTAAAGGATTGATTCAAATTCAATTGGACGGGGGTTGAGGGAAAAATGCCATACCCAAAGATAACTAGATAGAAGATCGATGATAAGCGTTGAATACGCGCACGTTGTTGACAGAGACAATACCAATCATTGTTGTGGAGATAACAATTGCGGCGACCCCACCACCGATCTGCAAGGTTCAGAGACGAACGCCGTGAAAGTTGGTGCCTCGGACTCACCGCGCCGTCGAGGAAGATGGGTAAACTCTCATTCACTATCTACATTTGAGAATTAGTTGAGATGGCTAGATATGCCTGATATGATACATACGACGTTACCGAGTAGCAGGACCTACCATGCTGAGGCGTCAGCAAAAAGTACTCAACGGAAGGAGGGCGGAACCAAATCGCTTACCACCAGCACCCAGTGGCGGCCCTTGTTGAGCAATTTGAGAACTGAGGATAATGATCGTCGCCCACGGCCCTGCCTGAGTAGGTTTATCACCCACCTCGTGCCGCGTCCTTCCTTTCTTTCTCGTTCTCAGATGACGTGGAGAGCACGCGGAGGTGCAGCTCATCGAGGCCCATGAGTCCGAGGGTCAGCCTGACATGACGCGGGGATGAGTGTCAATGACGCGGGTTCCCTCTCGGAGGGTATGAGGGACATACCCCGCAAGGACTCCTCCTAGCAGTACCAAGCAGGTACTAATGAGCATCTTCGACCAGAACTCAGGAGAGCCCAGTTCCTCTCCAGGGCCTACTGCGGCGACATTCATATCGCTTGCGAATGGAAACGCGCGAGGATTCCTCAGAGCGGTTAAGAGAGGCATCCGAGTCAAGGGCGAAGTTGGTGGAAAGGAAAGATCTTTCGACTTTTAAGGTCTCGTTAACCGCATACGCGCTCTTGGCGGTAATCACGTGACGCATGCCCCAATGTCCAAATTGATCACGATCCAAATGTACTGTACAGAAGCGCATGCGCCGAATACTCGCTCTCATCCCTCGTCATCTTATCCTGATGGAAACAACACCGATTTCCTCATCACAGCCTCTTCAACCAGGGGACAAAAGGCCTCGCTTGCAGTCGCCTCTCCTCCCAAACGGAGCAAGAAAAAGAAAATAACTCCAGTGGAGTCAGGCTCTTCGGAAGTTGTCATCTCCCGGGAAGTTGTCGCACTTCTGGGAAAGGAAGTCGTGGCAAAGCGGAAGCTGACGGTATCGAATGGGAGTCGCCCTTCGGACTTAGGGAGGAGGCTCACCGTATCGAGCATCGTATGTCTCACGCCAAGGTCTGTGCAGAGACCCTTGCTGCTGAACCACCTTCTCGTTCTATATCTGACTTGTTCAGCCAGGTGAGGGACTCGCCCTTGCCCCGTCCTCAAAGGGCCCATGGGTCGTTGTCATTCCATTCCTGCCAGGAGAGGTCATTCACGCGCCGTTTACAAGCAAGTGAAGATGTACTTTTTCGCAGACCTCATCAGTGTTGAGGTGTCAAATCCTGAGCTAAGGGATATGAGTCGTAGCGCCCACCGCACGTCATCAAAGAAAGTAACGTCGCGTCATCCTTTGTTTCTCGTCTGCTACACCTTGAGCGCCCGCCCAGCCTCAGGGTTCCTCAAAGGCAACGTCCGTCGTTTCGCGCAGAAATCGCGCGATCAGCGCGGCACTCTCACAGTGCGCTTTGTCCCTTACTTTGCCATTGGTTTTGTCGTGCATGACCTTCGCTCGCAGAGCCCCGGACGCATCGTCACGCTCATGCACCAGGAAGACTGGGCAGCTTTTTCTTGTGTGGTGAGTTGCCCCTTCATCCTACTTTCACCTTGCTGTTGATCTGACCGGTGCGCAGGACTCGTTCCCGCATGAAGACGTCGTTTGGGGTAGGTATCGTCCGTCCGCGCAGGGTCGAACGCTGTGAAACGACGGACCGTAACGCGCCCCACAGGCGCAGCGTTCGCGATCGGCCCGGTGCACGCCGCAGAGGTCCGCGCATCCCTAGGTAAAAACGCCGCTTTTTATCTTTGTGTTGCCTGACTGACTCACCCCACCCACCAGACTACCGTGGAAAGGTACGCCAATCTACGCGCACCGCGTTCTGAAACGCGAATCGAACGTGCGCGTGCAACAGGACAAATATACCCTTGAGCGCGTAGACGTCCACGGCACCGGCAACGGTAAAGAAGGGCGCTCATGCGCAGCACAGGGTGCTACGTCGGGAGAGCGACAATTCTTTTTCGGTGCGTACGTTGAACGAATTTGCTTTTCTGAGTAGAAAAAATGAGTGGAGACGAACAGAAGGTGCACCGCGTACCTTTCTTCCTCGCGCGCCGCGGTGATACAGTCTCCGCTTCCGACCGTCATCGACGTGCTCAGGCACCGACCTGGTTGTGACCTTGCCTCGTTGTATTAGAGCAAACTTCTAGCCCTGTTCATGCCACGAAATGCGATCTCAGACGAGAACACCGTTATTTATGGCTTTGCGAACGTTCAAAGTTGTCCTTACAGCCAAGCTTACAGCACTGCATATTTGTATAGCACTAATCGATATCAACGGGTCTCTGCAAGGGTCTCTGGCTCAGAATCGGTAATGTACAATATGTGGGTAGGTACTATAAATGGGGTGTTACATTCGATCCTTTTCACCACTGGCATGATTTTCTAATAGCGACTGTGCCATCTCATCATATCCTCCCGATGAAGCAAGCTGAAATGGAGTCTGAGCTTTATCATCTACTGCATCTTCGTCTTAGTAAACACGCCTTGTTTGCGCAAGATATATGCGCACGCGACTGACACGCACCTCAAGAGCAAAGAGATGCAAGTCGTGCGCTGATGGCGCCAACGCACACAGCAGCAGCAGCGAGATCATACCCATAGCCCTACCATCGCCGTCGTCACTGGGGAGAACGCGGCTCGCGCACACACGAGCCAGTGGTTAGGCTTGTGACCAGCCTGTATATGATAATTGATATACAGGTCCACGACTTACATAAGGGGATGCCAATTTGGGGATTGCTATAAAAGTAAATTCTGCAAGGAGACAGACGCCATCCGGATTGAAATCGACGCACCGCACGGAGGGCCGTCCATCAATCTAGTACTCATTCAAATGCCGCCTATTTGTGAAAAATGGTTGCTAGGTATCTATCGATATGGAACCCGCTGTAAACTGTTCATCCGAGTCGGCAGCATCCGTCTTCGGTCGATCGTCCGTGCATCAGATCACTTTTATTCCTGCACACGGGTATAAAATGAAGGGCTGCTCCCCTCCTTCAGAGCAACAACTATTCGACGCAATCTCTACTTTACCATGCACGCCCTCTCCACTGCTGCTTTTATATCCGTTCTTGCTTTGGCATCGACCCTGGCCCAAGCTATGCCACAAGGTATAACAGTAATAACCACTGCGGGTGCGGAACCAACCCCATCGCCGCCCGCTCCATGTACAGTAGTATATATCGTCCCGTAAGTCTTGCAATATTGTATCTATCCGTGGCGCCTCCCGATGGATATATGCTGACTGTCTTGCTTACCACCAGGAAAGATGAAACTTGTGATACCATCGCCGCAGAGCTCGGCCTGAGCACGGCTGATATCCTGTCGCTCAATTCCAGCTTAAGCTGTAAGTGTCCTTGATACAATCGGATCGAGCAGAGCTCTGGCTGAGACACGAATTGCCACGACAGGTGCCGACACGATCCCCGCTGGGAGAGTACTGTGCACTAAGAGGGGATAGCGCGAGTAGTCGGTGCAACAGCCGGCCTTGGATTGATACCCGGGAAGCACAGACCCAGCCTGACAACAAGTCAACAGCGACGAGATCCGCGGTCCGAGTCCCTCTTCTGTGTGAAGGACGAAGTCAAATTGATCGCAAAGTTTCTCGACTGCCAGTGCAGACTATGGACTGGATATTTTAATTAAGTCGTAATTACATCGTGTCTTTTGCATGCCCTGGCCGAACATAAGTTACCTCCAGCTTATCAACTGCTCTCGTGACCCTCTTGTCAATACGTCTCGCCCCACCAGATTCCTTCAACCAATAACAGTTTTATTTTGCATGAGGCTTAGTCCGAGTCCTCCGGAAAAGTAGGGTGAGTTTATGTTATTTCCAGTGAGTGTCCTTACCGGCTTCGTACGACGTACCGTGAAATGCACTCTCCTCTCGTAAAATACACAGAGACAAGGGATCTCGTCAACCGTCATTGTTACGCGTACCAGCTGCTCGTACGGTTGCTGAAGACTTAACATGTCTCTCCACGGTCTGCTGTTGGTTCATCAGATGAGGTACTGCGAGAAACGTGAGAAAGGAAAAACACTGTAAACGTCAGACGCTGTTAGATGAAGAGAACGAGACGTTCGGGGATCTGGATGACGCTTAAGGACGTCTCGTTAGACTAGTACGATCGACGTTCTGAGAAGTAGAGAAAGTCGATCCGTGGAGTGTCAAGGACGTTGACGAGAAGAGACGAAGTGCAGCACAGCGTCGGAGATTCAAATACATAATTCAACCGTTACCAGGGCATCGAATATCAGCCAGTTGAGATACGGCAGGGGAGAAACATACGAGTCACGAGCGAAGTAGATAGTACACGGAGGTTGAGAGTGTCCGACGACGAGAAGCAACAGCGATCGACACGACGAACCCGCGAGTCCAAGGCCTAAACTGTCGACGAAAGCTATTAGCTGCACGGAACGGGGAACGGTACAAGTCCACGCATCCAGGGGACCCCTAGACGTCAAGGTTGTTGGTTACGAGTACGAAAGAATGAGGTCAGGGAGAGAAACGAACAAAAGCAAGCGGTTCACCGGTCCAAGCGTCTGTCCAACACCAACAACCTTGCAAACAACCAACCAATAGATTACGAGACGTAGAGAATGAACACGAGGTCGCGAGCGACAAACAAAACGTGCGGGTTAGGCCAAGTGCTAGGCGTCGAGGCTATCAGTCATCGGTATGATCACTGTGAAAGCTATGTTGGATGAAAGTCATCCAAATTGATGATGGTATTCAGAATTCAGCCTAGCGTAGCCAGGTTACTGTGGGTGGTGGTTGGTGACCGGTAACCGGTAACCGGCGGCGGAACCTTGACATATCTGTATTCCCGACTTGTGCACAGTGTGTTTGCAACTTGGTCAGTGCACAACTTGAATGTACCGACTCTTTTTTTCTTTCTCAAAGCCCATTTATCGTAAGTATTACGGGGCACATAGTAACAGATGAAGACCGCTATCCACAAAAGTAGGCAGTAAGCGTAGGCGTAGGCGGTAGAATGTACTGACACATGCTAGTGACGACATTCGCTCGGGGGTGAAACGAGTCGCCCGATGCCAGTGGTCTACGAGATGGTCAACCCTCCTGTAGTCACATGGGAGTTTGTACCGGAGTACCACGGCAGTATTGTTTCCGTAGCTAAGGACTGATCAGGACTGAGACGAGCTATCGATACAGTAATACCCAAGAAGCCTGCCACTGCAAGAAGCGCATCTGCTATAAAAGCCACGTAAAACTTGAAGGGGCCTCATCAAAATCAACTCCCTTTACCACCGGTGCAACTTGTCATGCTCGCTCTGTCATTCCTTCCGCTTCTCCTACTACTAGGCTACTAGCCACAGCGGGCCTGGCGGCATCTTCCCGCAGAGCAACAACTTCCTCTGTTCCTGCCCTCTGTTCTGGCTCAGCTGCTACCCCCAAACCAGCAGCAGCTTGTTGCACCGACCGACGCGCCGACCTTTGTCGCGTTAGTCGTCGGATTTCAGAATTTTACATGTACAGAGCAAGGAGCCTGGGCGTGAGTCGTAATTACCTCGTCGCTTGTTCACGATGACAAACCTGAAAGACGTTGGGTAGGTCTGACGGGTTCGCTGGCCAGGTGTTCGACATATCTAGTCTCTTTCCTGGATCGGAGTTCTCGCAGATTCAAAACGATGCGTATGCCGACTTAAGCCAATCGGCGAGCACCGACCCCTTTGATCCGACTTTTGCCAAGCAAGTCGAAGACAAATATGGGATTCCACTTTCTGGCCAACACTACTTTACCTCTTCTGGTGTCACTGGTCTTGCAAGCCCAGTTTTCGACTTTAGAAATAACGGGCCGACCGCGGGCAACCCGGATGCCATTGTTGTTGCGGATGTAACTGGACATATTCCGGCACCAACTGGTAATTCAGACGTCGACTGGCAGGCGCTGAAAGGCACGTCCGGCAAATTCGCGAGCACAATATTCCGTGTCTCCACCAAAGGAGGAAAGTTTGATTTGGTACTAGGAGATGTAAGCACTTCCCGATCTGCAACGATGGCGCGACTGAATGTGGACCTTCCAGTGCGAGCCCGACACTCCCGGTCTTCAGGCCAAGTTTACTGCACAGCTTTGTGAGTGTCTAACCCCTAGTGCAGAAATGGACCCTGACTAGCTTGCATGTCAATTTATCCACACTTTGTAGTTTTCTATGGTAGCCAACTCTGAACCTGGACGTTATGCCACATCATTTCCATTCATACCCAGGGCATTTTGCGTTCCCCTTCCGATGTCCCCCGGCTTTCGTCAACTTGATAGTGAAATGGATTGTTAAGAGTACTACTCGATAGAGACTGGTATCTTCAATACATAGTAATTGTTCGTCACATCTATACAGGTGTTTTGTTAATTCTATCACTAATTTTTTTTTGCGACCCGACGAGGATGATGGCACGGTACTGCCAGTGATGGCAAATGCGGCTCCGATAGCGCGTTCACCTCCTCCAGCGTGATCCGCGTCATACCCTCCGCCTGAGCAGGTGGTACAGGTACCACGTGCTCCCCGGGCCAGATTCCGTCGTCTGCGTCTGCGTCTACATTTACCTACGTCTGCATCTATGTCTGCGTCTACATCTGCGTCTACGTCTGCATCTATGTCTGCATTCTGCGTTCGTATCAGCGTTGACATCACCCTCATCAAGATTTACATTCTGGTCGCCGTCGCCGTCGTCATCGGCGTCCAGCGGTATCAACGCAGACTGCCACAGCCTCCGCGCCACCAACGGCTCTAGGCTAAAGAACCGAATCCGCTTACCCGGGCCCGCATGGCTATCCTTCCCCTAGTCTTGCCCTTCTTTTCTGCTGTTCCGGCTGGTCGTGCTCGGGGATCTGGAAGGGACACGAGTCGCCCCCATGTCTTGCGCGGTTTCCCGATAAACACATATCGGCGTCTGCAATTGTTGCTGCTGTTTCTGGGCGGATTCGGGTATCGGGGTGGCGGTGATAGTGGCGGGGGCAGCGGTGGTAGTAGCAGCGGCTCGCCAGAAGCTGTGAACACTGCCGTTGCGCTTCAGCTTGCGCCAAAGACCTGCACATCGGTTGTCGCGGGCTGCTTCGTCGCCGCCGGCACCTGTGACGCTCCCGGAACTTTGCTCTTGCTCTTCTTTGCGGGTACGCGCGCGGCGAGATGGGAGCTACCTTGGCTCGCCGACCAGTTGCGCCATCCGCCATCACATTCGGAGACGTACGTCTCTCCGCGCTTCCGCTCGCAGTTCCAATAATTGCGACAAGTTGGACACTCAAACTCTTCCGCGGTGCGATCGAGCAACTCGGGGTACCTGCGCTCCAACAGTCAGAAGTATGAGTATGTGAAGGGATGGATGCAGGGCGTACCGTTTCTCGATGCAGAGGTCACAAAACATGTTGCGGCGTTACTCGTCCGTCGACGCCTTGATCATCGTACACCGCATCTTGGGTCGGCGTGTCATGCTCCTGCAATGATGGCAGAATGTCAGCCCTCCTGAGAGCATGCCCGACGACTGATGCCAGGGTGCGTTCCTTGCGACGGGCATCTGCAAAAACCGGCGCAGATATTGGGTGTGCACGCGGACTTATCCTCATCGGAGCTTTCGTCATGTTGTCGTCGTCGTGCCTAACCTCGACTTTGTCCGCAAGCGCCTTGTGCCAGCTCTTCGTTCGCATCGTCGAACCAGCGGCAGCAACGCTTCCCAGCGACTCGACAACGCTGTCCACAACCGCCACTCGCCTTGCACTTGTTCAGTCCCGATGGTGGCACAAAGTCATCGTCGCTCGTGTTCTCAAACAACACGTCCATGATGTCTTCCTCTTCTCCGCCGCCCTTGTCCGCCACGCGCGGAGGTTGAGGGTTGCCCAACGCCGAACCCACGAACTGGCGTCGTCCGCGAGCTTTCCAGGGCTGTTGTTGTTACCCATGCCGAGAACAGACGGGTCGATCGTCCGTCACCAGCGTACTCGCCAGCGCCCGTGTTTGTACTGGCACTTGCACCACTGACAAGGTGCGGGGCGCGCCAGTCGATTGATCCTCCGCCGGCGCCATTCGGAGAAGGTCAAAGCTCAGGCCTGGACTAGGGTTCGTGTGAGCGCGTCCCACGCCCACGCCGTGGTCAACACCGTCATGCTCGGGTATCACAAAGCAGAGCATGGGACCGTGGATGGAGGTCGAGCTCCAAGACTCGCGTCCTGCGGATCATCAGGATCGGGATCGGCTGCAGTTGCGGCAGAGTTGGTGGTGGTAGAAGCGCCGCTGTCCGAGGCGGGAGTAGGTTCGGCAGCGGGGAGAGATGCGAGGAGACCGTGCGCGCCGGCCGCGGCCCCCTCATAGCAAAAACCCTGTCGGATCACATATTATTGCATCTTTTGCATTTTGCGCACGGGATCTGGAGGATCGGTCGACGTCGTGCAGGTGACTGAGTGCGCTCGGGGGGATCGCGATCTCGGCGCATGCAGGTTCTGGCAGGATCGTCAGTGGGAGACCTGCGAGCGAGTTGACGTCCGGGGGCGTGATTGGCGAGAACTTCTCCTGCGGGGGCGGCGGGACTCTGGCGTGGACGTGTGCACAGATATGTTCGTGAGCATGGCGGGTGGGGTCGACGCGCAATGTTGCTGGGTGGAACGACGAGGCTTATGTCTAGGCTGTGGTCGGGCAGGCGGTTGGGATTGGGGCTTGGCCTTGGGTACGCGTTGTACTGTAGTTCGTGAGGCGCATCGACGATAATCTCAATTTCGGAGGCGTCGAGGCGTCTTGTTCGTGCGCGTCTGCCACTCGCTATCATTTTCTGCATGAGCTGATCGGCGTGTGCGGGTGGCGTTTTCCCTTTCCACGCGTCGATACGGGCAGGCGATCATCGTTCCGGCTCGATACCGCCTGACATGTGCGTGCGTGCGCGTTTCGTCGACAATGGGACAACAACCTCCATGCTCGCACTGTCACTTGAAATCTCAGCGTGTGTCTCCTTCGCCAACCGGCGCGAACTGCCACTGGTCGTCGCCGGTGCCAACGACGACGTGGCCACGTTAGGGCCGTCTCCCTTGCCGCCTTCTTTATCTTCCTCCCACTAGGTCTCGTGCTGCCAGCGCTGGGCCAGTTGTTCTCCAACGCAGCTTGGAGGGTGTATGAGTTCCTTTGAACCCGAATTGACCCTTCCCTTGCCTGCCATCTGGCGCTGGCGTATGCGGGGCCGTTGCTTTACTGGAGCATAGTCTGACTTGCGTGCGCCGGGCGGGAGTAGCGGTACGAGGATCTATGCCATCAGCTGCCCCTATCCCTTCCGTTTCTGGTCTTGCGCGGACTACGCCGAGAAGGCGGTGGTCAGGAGGAGGAAGGGAGTCGGTGGATATGATGTCTAGTGGGTCACGGTCTCCGTCTCTGTCACATTGGCGGGATTCGGAGGGGGGGGGGGCGTCTTTGACATGCGGCGTGAGGGAACACGGAGTTGCGAGGACGAAGAGCGCCTGGAGGCACCAGCAGGGGCAGGAGGGGCCTGACTCTGTCGCACGGCGTATGTATGCGCATAGAAAGGGCGGAACGGACGGACACTGCTGGTCCCGATCGTCGGCGCGCATTTCGACCTTCGTGCTGGGTCTGTTTGACCGGCGTTCTCACGAGACTCAGGCGCGGGTCGTCACCGGGACCGGTGGAGGAGGTCGCCGTCATGTTGCTTTCCCGTTCCGGCGGCGACGATCTTGACGGTGGAGTGATAGACGAGGGAAAAGCCGATGTGACGCGATGGCGGGGACAAGGGACCTTGACTGTGAGAAAAGCGTTATCGACCCAAATCGCGTTAGGAAAAACGACTTGCTTGGAGCAAGTCCGAAGTCGCGCTTGAGTTGGGCAAAGACGCGTCGTTGGGCGACCAGAACCACGCAGCGGGGTCATCTGGATCAAGGTGATGTCTGCCATGAGACGGAGCTCTGTGGCGATAGGGTGGATTCGTGGACATTGGGAGCGAGCATTTGGGTGGGGTGATCGTGGGATTAGCCTCCTCCGGCCGGTCGTACCCAAGAGACCGGGCGATGACTTTACCTTTACCAGTGAAGTCTATCGACGTGTCAACGCCCCACACCGGCCTCAGTATAAATCGGATCACCCTCTACATCCTTACAAGCACGACTACGCGAGCTGGATCGCGCATCGGCAGGCTCCACCGGATCCGGATTGTAAAAATGACTTTTTTCATTAGAGTCATGGATATCGAAGACACAAGAAAATTTCTGGTACCATCAAACAGGGCCCAAGAGTACCATTATCGTGAGATAGCGAGTCTGCGATGCCAAGAAAGGAGTCACTTTGTTTCTTGTACCACTGTACGTATCATGGACGGTGGCGAATCGCACCAAACGCCCCCGTATATGAGCCTCTTCGTGCCTGCCTCACCCACTTCTAGGACCCCGGATGATATCCCCAACAACGGCGATCTCTCGTCGACTTTAGGACTCACCTCATCGAGCCTGCGTCCTCTCTCAACGATCCTGTAACCGCCCCGAGCTCAAAACGTCGCTACACCGATAGAAGCAGAAAGGGCAACTCACCCTCGCATGACGGCGGCAGTCGTCATTCGCTTGGCCTGCCGCTTGGACTTGTTATCTTCGTACCGGTCCGTCTCATCGACGATCTCTTCGGCAATGATCTCTTCGATGATATCTGTGTGATCCGCTATGCTTACTGGAGCTATTTCCTCGTATTTGAACTGCGACGTACCTTCGAGGGTGATGACTCCTATCGCACCGCCGGAAATACCGGGGGTGTTACTGATGAGCAAAAGGTGCGCGCGGCCTGTCTGGCTACAGTCGGCAACGGGGTGTGAATCTAGCAGACGCAAAAAAACCTGAGAGAACGCACAAGTAGTCTAGTGCCTGGAAGACGTTGATGGTCGGTTCCGCTTCCGGTAGAATCGACAGGGCGAACTTTGACACGGGCCAGCATTGTGACGGGTCGTAGATCAACAGCTGTGAGCGAAGCCCGTCAATAATTGCAGATTAACTGAAACTATGCCGAGCACAACCTTCTTCACTAGCAGTAACCCTAAAAAAGCTAAGGTATTTCCAGGTTCGTGGACAGGGAATCGAGAGTATCCACTGAACAGCCTGTTTTTGAAATATCAGCGACCTCGTTTGAGGCGTCCATTTTCAATCTACATACAGAGACTCGATCATCTTTGCATCCAAGATGGTGTCCGAACTGAGGGTTATGACATCCTGCCACGCCAATGATAGTCAGTTACCCCAGGACCCGAATAACGGCGTCGGGCCTACCTTCATTGGAGTCATGATCTTCTCGACACTCTTTGTATTGAGCTCCAGAACGCCATTCAAAATGTTGATCTCGTCATCTCTTAGGGGTTCCTCGCCAGTGCGGTGGAACTGTAAGAAGATTTTTAGCTCTGCCTTTTTGTATGTGTGCACGTCGCCTTTTTCCGAGGACGTAGTCGAGGAGCTTGGCTATTGGCCACGCGATGGGAGCTAGAGAGGGAGTGGTAAGTTACATGTGAAAAGTGTACGGAGGGATAAGAATGCTAACCAAAGAAGTACATCAATGTAAGTACGACAGGGACACAACGAGCGCCAATTGACAGGCCATGGCGTACGCTCACAGCTTGGGGAATGACCCTGGTGTGATTCTCAGTATTTGCAGGAAAGGGTAGAGGGTAGACATACTCTCTGTCAACGCGGTAAGGATTGATTCAAATTCAATTGGACGGAGGTTGAGGGAAAAATGCCATACCCAAAGATAACTAGATAGAAGATCGACAATAAGCATTAAGTATGCATACATCGTTGACAGAGACAATACCAATCATTGTTGTGGAGATAACAATTGCGGCGACCCCACCACCGATCTGCAAGGTTCAGAGACGAACGCCGTGAAAATGGGTTTGCCCCGGACTCACCGCACTGTCGAGGAAGATGGGTAAACTCTCATTTACTATCTACATTTGCAAATCAGTTGAAGTGACATGATATGCATGGTATGATACATACGACATTGCCGAGCAGCAGGACCTACATACCGAGGCGTCAGCAAGAGTGCTCGACGGAAGGAGGGCGGAACCAAATCGCTTACCACCAACACCCAATGACGGCCCTTGTCGAGCAATTTGAGAACTGGGGAAAACTATCGTCGCCCACGGTCCTTCCTGAGTAGGTTAATCACCCACCTTGTACTGCATCTTTCCTTTCTTTCTCGTTCTCAGATGACGTGGAGAGCACGCGGAGGTGCAGCTCATCGAGGCCCATGAGCCCGAGGGTCAGTCTGACATGACACGAAGACGAGTGTCAATGACGCGAGTTCCCTCGAAGAGTGTGAACATAGAGGAACGTGCCCGGCAAGGACTCCTCCTAGCAGTACCAAGCAGGTACTAATGAGCATCTTCGACCAGAACTCAGGAGAACCTAGTTCCTTTCCAAGGCCTGCGCCGGCGATGTTCATACTCGCGAATGGAAACGCGCAGGGATTCTTCAGAGAGACTAAGGGAGGCATTCGAGTTGAGGGCGAGGTTGGAGGAAAGGGGACTTTTTGAGGACTCATTACGATCTCGATCTCATTAACAGATCTCATTTACCCGCAGACGCGCTCTTGGCGATGATCACGTGATACACATCCCGAGACCCAAACTGGTCACGTTGTCGTCCGTCCTCCAGTGGTGTATGCGCAGAATACTCGCTCTCCTCCCTCGTCATCATATCTTGATGGAAACCAGACCGATTTCCTCACTACAACCTCTTCTCCAACCAGGGGACAAAAGGAATCGCTTGGAATCGCCTCTCCCTCCCAAACGGAGCAAGAAAAAGAAAAAAACTCCAGTAGAGTCGGGCTCTTCGGAAGATGTCATCTCCCGGGAAGTCGTCGCGCTTCTAGGAAAGGAAGTCGTGGCAAAAGTGGAAGCTGATGGTGTCGAATGGGAGTCGCCTTTTGGATTTAGGGAGGAAGTAGAGCTCACCGTATCGAGCATCTCGTCCAGCGGTATGTCTTACGCCAAGGTCTGTGCAGAGACCCTTGCTGCTGAGCCACCTTCTATCTGACCTATTTGACCAGGTGAGGGACTCGCCCTTGCCCCGTCCTCAAAGGGCCCATGGGTCGTTGTCATTCCATTCGTCCTGCCAGGAGAGGTCATTCGCGCGCGCGTCTACAGGCAAGCGAAGATGTACTCTTTCGCAGACCTCATCAGTGTTGAGGTGTCAAATCCCGAGCTAAGGGATATGAGTCGTGTCAAGTGCAAGTATTTCGGAACATGCGCGGGCTGTCAGTACCAGGTGTGCCTCCTTCCATGAAGATGTCTAGCGCTGCTTACCATGTGGCCGTAGATGCTGTCATACGAGACGCAGCTCGACCTTAAGCGCAATGTCGTTGTCAAAGCTTACCAGAACTACTCTAGTTCGCTTCCTTCTACACTCTTCTGACTGGTTAAATGACGACATGATTAGATTTACCGGAGTCGGATATTCCCGCTATACAACCAACGACCCCCTCCCCTCTTGAATATGGCTATCGCACTAAAATTACCCCACATTTCGATCCTCCGCCGAAGAAGGTGCAGAAACAAGGCCCCTCAACCAGCGAGGAAGGGAAACCGCCTTGGCTAAAGATCGGCTTCAATCAGACTGGAAGGCGAGTCGTGATGGATATAGAGGTATGGAACGTCGTCCTCCATAGGTATAGTCTGATCGCAAACGCCCATATTGTAGGAATGTCCCATTGCCACCTCGGTTTTGAATGAGACTTATGCTCCAATGCGCGACAATATCGCAAAGTATGCGTCCTTAACTAGCCCATACGTCTTTGCGCTGAATCGATGGCACACAGAGAGATATATAAATATAAAAAAGGGGTCTCCCTCTTACTCCGCGACTCGCTCGAGATACCAGGCAGCAACTCCCCCACAGCTACCACGCAACTTGGAGACAAAGACAACCACGTCTGCATCACAGATCACAAAGCAACCGTTCGGGAACGCGTCGGCGACCTGCTTTTCGATTACCAGGCGGGCTCTTTCTTCCAGAACAACAACTCAGTGCTCGTCCCCCTCACCTCGTATGTTCGCGACGCCATCTTCCCACCCGCGACCGCGGATCCGCCGAGCACCACTCCACCGCCACCACCAACCCACCTCGTAGACGCCTACTGCGGCGCGGGGCTTTTCGCGCTCACCCTTGCCGCACACTTCACCAAAGTCGCCGGCATCGAGCTCTCCGCCGACTCGATCCGCTTCGCGACGCACAACGCGGAGCTCAACGGACTCGCGCACAAGGTCTCCTTCCGCGCCGGCGACGCCGCGCAGATCTTCGATGCCGTAGGCGACTTCCCCCCTGAGCGCACCGCGCTCGTCGTCGACCCGCCCCGCAAGGGCTGCGACGAGGCGTTCGTGCGGCAGCTGCTTGCGTTCCGCGCGCAGACGGTCGTGTATGTGAGCTGTAATGTACATACGCAGGCTAGGGACGTCGGGCAGATCGTGTCGTGGTCGGCGGAAGAGACAGCGGTGGACGGGATGGGGAAGGGGAAATACGTCCTGGAAAGCCTGAGAGGGTTCGATCTCTTTCCGCAGACAGCACACGTCGAGTCTGTTGCAGTCTTGAGGCTCGTGTCGTAAACAATTTGTGGTTGCTCTTGCTCTCAGTTACTTTAAGTAGAGCTCATATATTACAATTCCGGAGGACAATTGTATCGGATATGGTGTAACGGTTAACATTACCGCCTCTCAGGGTGTGTCCAGATCGCGGTAGCTCGGGGTTCGATTCCCCGTATCCGAATTTTTTTCGTCGCATTGTCGCCAGTTGTTAAACTGTTGTTTACACCACGGCTTCTCACGGAGCATGCATTATTTATGTCGCAAAATTCGGGAGGGGGTTTATAATATATTATAATGACATAATGTGATGTAATGTCACCCAAACCTTATAAGAGGGACCAACTTTCCGCATCCAGCGACATCCCCAAAAAGGAAGGTGCCAAGAACATAGAGTGGGTGACTTCCTGTAGCGTCTGGAGTCTCTAGATTATTCTCCAGAGCGGAGTTTTCTCAGATTGCCGAAGTGCCGGACAGGCATGCTGATCACATAATACATTTTCATGTCCTCTAGATAATTTATCTGGCGGACCCTCCTGACCCTCTGCCAGAATATTATTAATCCTCTAGACTAGAAATGCCGGTATGCCGGACCCAGTGGAAAGGCGACTGAGCTCGGGTGGGGATTTCTGAGGACACTTGCATCACAATGCCTTGCTTTGTCATTTCTAGCACTAGATATTTTTTACTTGTCTACAGGGGGACAGGTCTTTGCAGAATTTATTTACCTTGATTACACATCTCGGGGACAGCCGTGCAAATAATTATCTAGACCTGCCAGATTCCTATGGGAAGTCACCCAGTGTATGCCAGATCACAGGGACCGACTTTCAGTTACAACTATTCCGCAGAGTGTTATGTCCCAAAAAAGGAAGGTGCCAAGAAAGTCATGTTCTTGGATTCCAAAACAAGACTGTCACTTTCAATTAGTGTTTAAACTCAGATGGAAGGACTTTCATTTAGTCAGCATAGTAAACATTTGTTATTCAGTTAACTTATGTTTAAAAAACAAGTATATTTTATTAGCGAACTACTGTACATGGATTTTTCTAAGTCGATGTACGGGTGCGGGGTTACGGAAAGGGTGCCCACCGTCTGCGCACAGCCCCACCCAGTGTCGCCTCACCCTGTTTACAACACCCTCCCTTCTGCATACACCCGAGGGCACACCGTCTCCTCCTTTTCGCACCCTTGCTCCAATGCGCCCACCCTTCCGTTCGCTGTCCATGCTCGGGTTGCACTGCCCCCCGTTCTGTGTACCCCTCTTCGTGTGCAGCCCTCCCCCTTGTGCGCATCTCACCCCGGGCGCGGCGCGTAAACCGGGGGGGTGAGTATGCCGTCCTTCCTGTACCTATGTGCAGGTGGGATGCAGAAAGCTGGGGGCTGGGTTGCGTTTGTGGTGGGCGCATCGGCCCTCCTGCGTCGTCGGGAATGTGCGGGAGCAGCGGGGCTTGTAAACGGGGGGTTGGGGTAGTGTACCCCACGTGGAGGGGGCTGAGGCTAGGTGCACCGACCCTCCTCCGGGAGTGGCATGGGCGTGGTGGGGCGTGTAAACCCGGGGCCGATGGCTTAGCCCACGCGGAGGGGACTGGTGGTGGGTGCGGGGCTTCCTGCACGCCCAGCATGCAAGGGGAGGGCGGTGCGGGCTGGCGTCGCCCACGCTGAGGCGTCCCTCCTCTTGTGTGCACAGGCAGGCAGGGCGTGTGGCATCGCCCGTGCTGAGGGGACTGGGGCACGCGCCATCCCCTCCTCTTGTGTGCGCAGGCAGGGGCGGGGTGAGGCGCATGGGCTGGGGGGCAGGTGTCTCCAGGGCTGAGGGGACTGGAGTGGGCATGCCATCCCTCCTATTGCGTACGCGGGCAGGGGCAGGGTGGGACGCGTGGGCTGGGCTGGCATCGCCCATGCTGAAGGGCAGGGGTGCGCACCATCCCCTCATCTTGTGTGGGCGGGCAGGGGCTGGGCGGGGTGTGTGGGTTGGGCTGGCATCGCCTGTGCTGAAGCGACCGGGCAGGGTGGGGCGCATGGGCTAGGTTGGTGTCACCCGTGCTGAAGCGACTGGGGCAGGCGCGTCATCCCTCCTCTTGAGTACGTGGGTAGGGCCAGGGCATGCCATCCCTCCCATTGCGGGTGTGGGCGTGGGGAAGGCGCATGAGGCTGGGCTGGCATGGCCCAGGTGGAGGGAGCCAGGGGGGCGTACACTGGGTGTCATGGACGTGTATTATTTTCCTCATTTTTCTGTATTTATACGGATTTATATACGGAAGATATAAAGGGCCAAAGTACAGAGACTTCGCAGTTAGTCACAAGGGTTTGCCACCCATGTGCACATGACCATGGGACTAAGGTCCCTTATACGTATGTAGAGTTATGATTGGAAGATAAGGATGGAAGGTTCTGGAAGGATCCAGGACACGCTTAGTAGTTTACGCTTACTCACTGTAGTAGGTTTTACTCAGCAAAGTGGAGCCACTTGTAAGCGCTATGACAAGTGCATCAGTCAGCACAATAGATAGCGCTATTAATAGACACGACACGTCAGCTCCTGAGTCAAGGAATCTTACTATACACTTAGTAATAGTGTTTAGACTCAGTTCATACTCAGCCGCAGTAGTGTATATAAACCTCCATGCAAGGGGGGTTTGGACCGTGGTTCCGTGACCCGATGCTGGGGGGGGGGGTCGGCCGAAAGTCCTTAAAAAAATTTACTTTTTGGGCGTCTAGAAGGCCGGCCCACTTATCCGTTGGGTTCCTGCCCCCGTCCTGTCGCTCTGCTGCCACCACCGTTCTTGCAACCAACAGGAAGAGGCAGTTGATGATGAGCTGGGCTTCAGCCCAGTGATAGAGATAAGTTTTTTCTTTTTCTTTTTGGTTCCATTGTATTTCTCACTATGTCCCTCTGTAGTACCTGGGCTCCCTCCCTCTCACGGAAGCTCACCACCACTGCCACCCCATCATGGCGTGCAAGACCCGTTACTAGGGATCGTCACGGGTTGGCAAAACCCGTATGGGTCATAGGTACGGGTCAGGGTAGCGATGTCCCAACCTGTGCAAAACCCGTACCGAATTTTTTAGTGCACTTCTTCATCTGGTAACAGCACACCCACCCGCAACCACGCGTCGTCTGCCACTGCCGGGCCTTCTCCCTTTCTGTCCCAGCCATTTCTGTTCACCCCATCCTCCCCACCCGTCGTGCGTACCCGCAATTCTATATCCCACCTGGGTTTTCCATCGCCATACACACCATTCCCACTGCGACCAAGTCTCGCTCTTCGTCGCACCTCTTGTGAAACATTTCAACGGCAACATTTAGTTCCTTCACTTCCTCGCGCAGTATTCGCCACAGCGCATGCGTCCCCAAGGTGCATCTTCGGACAGCGAATCCGATCCAGACTCCTTCGACGAAGACGAAGACAGCATGATCTACACCGCAAAGCATCTTGGCAATGGCATAGCCTTTCGCTTGCGCATATTCCTTGACACTTCAAGAGCATCACCACCGCCCCTGGTCAGCTCGGAGCTGGTGAGACAGAAACTGAGGCGAATGAACCAGTAAGATGCCTCGCCCTCCCCAGTCATATCGTCTCATCTCTCACACTCTTCTAGAACACTACAGGCAGAAAAAAGAAACACTGCAAGCGCCTCTCTCCCGGCCCTCGCCCCACCTCTACCTTTGTCTCGGCATTCTCGTGTATGGCGACGCTAAGTGTTTTTTTTTTGGATTCACGATGTTTTCTACCGATTTAATTCTATTTATATAGAACCCTGACCGCTGAACAAAGCCTCATGACGATGGCGACGACTTGGAGGCGACCAGGACCGTGATGGTGGGGCGACGTTGACCCACGACACAACCACTGGCAGCACGGCGCCAACGAGGTGGCGGCGGCGGCAGCAGCAGGGCAACGCGACAACAACAATGACAGCTGCGGTGACTACACCGACTATGGCAATGACTGCGACGTGACGACTATGATCACGATGGTGATGTCTATGGCAGCGGCAACAACGGCGGCGGCAATTACAGGCTCCCAGTGAGGCGACAACAACGGCGACAACCTTGACACGACTAGTATCTGTACTACGAGTATACATGCTAAAAATACAGGACTCAGTGCCAGTGGCATGTAAGGCTCTCTGATGCTGCAGGTGTGTGAGCACAAGTACCCGTCAAACCTGCGCGAACCCATCAAACCCGCCACCCGCCACCATACCACTCTCCACCCGTACCCATGCTCGCGGGTACGGGTTGAAGGGTGCGGGTACAGGTTGAGGCCGATCGACACGCGGGTGACCCATGTCAATCCCTAGCTGCACATGGGTGCAGCACGTTCAGAAATGCAAGAGTGTGAACTGCATCGGTTCTATATTTGGATAAAATTTCCTTTTTGGGGGGTACACCGGGGGGGGGGGGGGGTTAAGGCTCGACCCCTTAAAAAAATTTACCAACCCCGTGCGATTTTAAAATTTTTTGACCCCCCTTGCCTCCATGTAGTGTCCTGAGTGGAACCAACTTGTCCTCTTGGTTCTCCACTCAGGTGCACATTTCATTGTACTTCCTTACTCCAGTCCAATCTAACTTGTCCTCTTGGTTCTCCACTCAGTGTGCCACAGTGTGATCTTAGCGGTTAGGGCCTTGCATAAAGACCCATATGTTCTGCGCTCTCCACTGTGACTGTACGTCTAGCGCGTGACTTGTCTCTGTGCTAAGTTGAGTGTGCCCCCTCAACAGTTCACCTTACTTTACACTTGACTTGGTGTAGCACGGCAGTTGCACCGCTACACTGGGCGTACTGTCCTTCCTGTGCATCTGTCTGCGCGAAAGGGGGAGGGCGCGATGATCTGCACCAAAGGGGTGGTCAGTGGGGGGTGGTGGATATGGTTGGGGCAGGCTTACCTTTGGTCCCCTTGTCTGTGTGGAGAGGGCAGCGGTGTGTAGAGGAAGGGGGAAAGGAGAGGGGAGAGGAAGGGGCAGGCGTGTGCCTAAGTTGGAATTCGTCATACCTGCGACTAACTTTAGGCACATCCACGCTGCCTCTTCCTCTCCCCTCTCCTTTCCCCCTTCCTCTACACACTGCCATCCTCTCCACACAGACAGGGGACCAAAGGTAAGTCCGCCCCCACCATCTCCACAACCCCCACTGACCACCAATGGCAGATCGTCCCACTCCCCGCCCCCGTTGCGTCCCCATCATCACGCCCTCCTCCCCCTTTCGTGCAGACAGATGCACAGGAAGGGCATTACGCCCCCCACCCCCCTAGCTCCCTCCGCCTGGGAGACGCCTGCCCCCCAGCCCATGTGCCTCGCCCCGCCCCTGCCTGTGCACGCAAGAGGAGGGGATGGCGCGTACCCCAGTCCCCTCAGCACGGGCGACGCCACACGCCCTGCCTGCCCGCACACACAAGAGGAGGGACGCCTCAGCATGGGCGACGCCAGCCTGCACCGCCCTCCCCTTGCATGCCGGGCATGCAGGAAGCCCCGCACCCACCACCAGTCCCCTCCGCGTGGGCTAAGCCATCGGCCCCGGGTTTACGCGCCCCGCCACGCCCGCGCCACTCCCAGAGGAGGGTCGGTGCGCCTAGCCTCAGCCCCCTCCGCGCGGGGTACACTACCCCAACCCCCCTGTTTACGAGCCCCGCCGCTCCTGCACATTCCCGACGACACAGGAGGGCTGATGTGTTACGTTCCTTCCGGACGTCTGCCAGGTCACGTGACCTCGTCACCTGTTCGCTTTGTCCAAGGGGATTCGCCGTCCAAGGACCCAAGTCAATCGTCGATAATAGAAGTCGGCGGGGATGAAGCACGACTTATAGCGGAACGTGTAGTGGCGATAACTCCAGCCAACTAGCAAAGATGACAAAGGAAGGGATGAGACAGTGAGGAATCAAGCTGTTATACACTCTGTGCCCTAAGAACCAACTCTGGTGAAGGGGAAGGTATTACACAAGATATCAAAGCTAAGGACTCTAACGCGTCCCGAGCCCTCTACTTATACTACTTCAGGGGAGCTTTCAAGCTCAGCCTGAATACCGAATCCTAATACACAGCTGCGAATCCTAATACGAGAAGCCAATGGCGTAAGGCCCTCATGGCATGAGTCAGAGATAAGAGATAAGAGATAAGGGCCTAGAGGCGCCCCACATCCAAGTCCACAGTCGGATCACATCCGGACTCACAATCACAAGCTAACCCAGGCACAAGCTCATCTGGGCTCTTCCGGATCCTTCTTCGATGTTCCAAGGCAGGTCACGTGCCGGGGTCACGTGACGGCCGATATGGGGTCCCTATTCCCAGGGTTCCTGATAGCGCGTGGACGGGTGAGGGGTGTATGCGCTTACCGCGCGTGCCGTCTGTACGTGATCTGTCTCGTATTCCCACGCTCCGAGCAGGCGTTCGAGCACTGCTGTAGCTGCGTGTACTTCGCTCTCGCGCTGCGGGTCGTAATCGTCGTCTCCGGGGTCGCGTCCCGGCTGCGCCGTGACATGATGCGCCCACCACAAACGCGACCCAGCCCCCAGCTTTCTGCATCCCACCCGCACATAGGTGTGGGAAGGACGGCGTACTCACCCCCCCAGTTTATGCGCCGCGCCTGGGGTGAGATGTGCACAAGGGGGAGGGCCACACACGAAGAGGGGTACACAGAATGGGGGGCGGTGCAACCTGAGCGCAGACAGCGAACGGAAGGGTGGGCGCATCGGAGCGAGGGTGCGAAAAGGAGGAGACGGTGTGCCCTTGGGTGTATGCAGAAGGGAGGGTGTTGTAAACAGGGCAAGGCGACACCGGGTGGGGCTGCATGTGGATGGCGGGCACCCTTTCCATAACCCCGCACCCATACATCGACTTAGAAAAATCCATGTACAGTAGTTTGCTAATAAAATATACTTGTTTTTTAAACATAAGTTAACTGAATAACAAATGTTTACTATGCTGACTAAATGAAAGTCCTTCCATCTGAGTTTAAACACTAATCGAAAGTGATGGTCTTGTTTTGGAATCCAAGAACATGACTTTCTTGGCACCTTCCTTTTTTGGGACGTAACACTCTGCGGAATAGTTGTAACTCCGACTTTCCGCATCCAGTGACATCCCCAAAAAGGAAGGTGCCAAGAACATCACACTTTTCCTGTCCTTACAAAACGGGCATCCCCAAACAGCATTTGAGCTCAGTAAACTTTACTCTTAGTAAGCACAAATAAAACCCTTTCCTTTTTAAAAAAGCTATTTCCTTAATCGTACACTTTGCCTTTAGTCATCAAACTTAAATCTCATATGTTTTTTAAAATATTCACAGAACTTAACAAAACAATAAATATATTTTTATTATCTAATTAGTCTACATCTATTTTTTGTCTAAGTCGTACTATGGTGTGCAAAGGCAGGGTGCGGGTGTGGTGAATGCAGGTGCACGGAGACTGTGCCGGCCCTGCTGTGCAACACGTGGGGAGGCAGGCTTGGCTTGGCCTTGTGCACCCCTTCCCACGTGAACAAGGTGGCGTGCCTGCATGCACCCCCCATCTGTAAATGGGGAAGGTGGGGCTGGGGATGGTGTGCCCTCACATACCCCCTTCCCACACATACGGGGTGGCGCGGCCAAGGGAGTGATCATGGGGCGGTGCCCCCATGTGCACCCCTTCCATGCAAATGGGGAAGGGGGGAACTGGGGGTCACGTTGTAGGGACGTAGGGTCCCATGAGTTCGAAGGCGGAGAGGGATTCTGCAGGGGTTAGGGAAAAGGGGAAACCTGAGACCGGAAGCCGAAGCACGTGTGTTGGCAAAGTGCCAATGTGATGCGATGACGATCAAGGTGTGGGAACACGAACTAAGAAGATGAGAGTGTGAACGCGAAGATGCAAATGCAGGAACGAGTCGAAAGAGATGAGAGCGAGAGTGGCGAGCTGAAAAGAATCTGAATCATTAGACTTGCGAGAGTCCCGGGTGCCGTTGAGTGGCCTGACCTCAAGAATTCACACAAGCGAACGGCGTCGAGAAGGGGAAATCAAGGATGGTATTCAGCAACAAGTGTAGGTGGTTTTAAATACAGGTGGGCCTGTACTAGCTACCACAGAAGAAGTTAGGTAGGAGAGAGAATAGGTAGAGGGAAATGGTGGCATGGAAAGTCGAGACATGAGGCGATCGAAATGCGGAGCCGAGACAAGGAGGTAAGGTACGGATGGGGAGGCGAGATGAGACAAGGGGGCGAGGCGAGACAAAGGAACCAGGGAGAATGGGGGCCGGCATCATGCCTGACAACAGCGTGATCCTACGGTACTATTACGAGTCAGTAATTATGAAACTAAAAGATAGAAACCGTGCCCTTGCCAGTGACAAAGGGGCAGCATGGCCGAGGCGTTGTACGGGCGAAGCGAGCTGACAGGGTGAAAGGAAGGAGGCAGTGGTGGATGATATGAGGAGGTTGGAGGGCTGGTGGACAAAGGCGACTCAAGGCGTGGGAATGTGCAGCCTGTCTGCGAGTGGCCTAGAGGCCATCTTGCAGGTTGTTGGCATCATTGTTGTCCATTTGCGTGGTTGCGAGGGAGGGAGAGCAAAGGAGTGATGAGGAGAATGAGAGTAAGGGTATGTGTAGATGGATGGGACGAGCGATAAGGAAGGGATGAGAATGGAGGGAATAGAACGGGCTGATGTGACACTGTGGGAGTGTGAGACCGATATGGCAGGGAATCCACGTGATGCCTGTCTGAGGCCGAAAATACCGAAAAGGGACGGTTTTGGGCTCAGCGCCCGAGGTAGCCTTACAGTGTGCCCTCGTGTTCCCCGCGTGTACAGGGTGGCGTGGCCAAGGAAGGGAGGGGCTGGGGATCACATGCGCCCTTTCTGCATGAACGGGGTGGTGCAAAGAGGGAAGGGGAAGGGGATGGGGGCGATGTGGAGAGGCAGGGTGGTGTGCCCTCGTTGCGCCCCCCATCCATGTGAAAGGGGAAGGGGGAAACCAGGGGTCGCATGCCCTCACGTTCCCCGCGTGTGCGGGGCAGTGCAGCCAAGGGGGAAGGTGTAGCGTTTACCACGAACGCTTGCCTGACTTAGGCTTCAGAGTGGGTGGCGATCCTCTTAATGTAGTATTTGTGGTTGACACGGGTTTGTGGGAAGTTGACTGGGTGAACTTGTAAGGCTCTGTTGCTATCTTTGTACCCATGTAAGTTGTCCCCTTGCTGTATTCCAAAGGGGGGGCTCGGGACTATGTGGAGATCGGTCCAGGAGTCGTGGTTGACGATGTTACGTTCCTTCTGGACGTATCAATCCGACTTGGATTTGGGACCGGTTTGCTGAGTATGCGCGTCGAAGATCTTCAGTATCCCATAGGTGACAGCTAGGGCGATACGCAGAGTGTGACCAAGGCGAGCAAAGCAGAGAACGATAATAGCGAAGTTGAGTATGATGAAGGAGAAGTCGGCGACGTGCACGACTTATAGCAGGGAGCTGATGATGACGAAGAGTTATGCACACAGGACAAGGAGCTAGGGCGTAGGAAAGGGAAGGTATTCCTCAAGATATCAAAGCTAAGGGGTTCGTACGCGAACACCCCTCTGCTTATACTACTAGGGCTAGGGCTTTCAAGCCCAGCAACCCTAATACACAGCCACAAACCCTAATATCACAGTCCAATCACAAGCCATACAAGTCAGCAGTCACATCAGTCACATATCACATTCCGACCTGGGCGCAAGCTCATCTGGACCCTTCTGGATCAGCTCTAGGCGGGTCACGTGCCAGGTCACGTGACGGCCAGCTCTCATTCCTCTAAGTCGATGGGAAACTCGCCTCGATGTGTCTCCAGGCGTCATAGTGTTCCTGAGTCATAGACCCAAACACACGGACGTCGTCCTCTTCAAGGAACTCCTCGGGCATCTCGGGTACAAACGCAACAGATGACGTATAAGAAGGTGTAAGGGGATGCGACGCGAGAGTTGAGATAGAGGTAGATGTGATGACAAGTGCTGCCAACGGGGTAGTTGTCCACTGCCACGGAGGGTCTGGGATAAGTCACGAGGGATCCCTGGTCTTAGAGGGATATGTCAGACGACTCACTTCAAGGGGGAGTACCCTATAGAGCGAAGACTGGTAGTGGTATTGGAAGAAGACCAAGATGCTGTTCTTGGTCTTCACAACGTACTACTTATACAGATACTCGCAGGCTTTCAAGCGCCGCTTCAAGAAGTACTAGCCAATAGCATAAGTAGAGCAAACCCTAGTATTGCTATCCTAGTATGAGTCGTGTCGAGTCATGATCCGATCTGTTATCATACACAATCACATGCGCCGGAGCTTACCTGGCTGACTGATCCAACAAGTCCATGATGATATACTGCTGATGTGGTGTCATACCCATGACATCAGTGTCCACTTCCAGGCCGAACGTAACATCACCCCCTTTTCAGGATCGGGCCCCAGACCAACCCTGCATGATCTCCTCTCTGAGCATCGTGATGCGCCGTCCCTCCTCCGCTCTGGGGCGGTAAGAGTTGTGCTCGTCCTCGATGTGCTTGATCGCGTTGGCACGCTGTAAGTGGAGCACGCACTGGCGGCGCATGCTTCCAAGCTTGTCCAGCTCGGTGATCTTCTTCCTCAGCTCCTCTTCCTTGGCCTCGTAACCCGCGTGGAGGCACTGGTACCGATGTACCTCGGCTGTGACTGTCAGGTCGTTCATGGCTATACAGGCCAGGTCGACTGACTCATGGAAGGCGCTGTTTTGGTCTAGAAAGACCAGGTCGTCGTTGGTGTAGGTAGGAGAGGGGTCGTCGTATTGGGGTTCGGCATGCACCGACTTGCCATATTGCTGGTCGCTGCCTCATCGATAGGCCAGGACAAAGGGGTCCGCCGTAAAGATGAGCTGCATATACTGAGCTGGGTGCAGCCGGCCCTGAGCGTTGTGTATCTGGAAGGGGATGAAGTGTACTCCCCTGTTGTGTTTGAATCTGACCGGTGGTGGTGTTTCCACCCGCTGTCGGGAAATTGGACTGTGTTCCTCCGTATGGTAGAGGCACTGCATCTCGGATCATTGACCCAGTGGCAAGACCATCAGCTCTCCGTCTGTGGAGCATAGCGGCGGGGTTTCGTCATGAGTAGTGGTGAGGTGAGTCCCATACGTAAGGTGCTCGTTGAGAGGGCAATGCTCCTCTGACAGGTACCGGTCGTATGCTCAATCTTCTTGTACCTGAGTCTGGTCTTGATGGGACGGAGGTCGGGTCGGAATGTAGCCTTGCGGAGACAAGCTGCATGTGCTGACTGCTGTAGGTGTTGGCGAAGGAAGGAGGGATGGAACGGGGGTAACTGGACGACTGGGGCTTGGTTGAATGGGCTCGGGAAGTGACATGGGTGACGGTGGCGCGTTCTGGACGATAACGGTAGGCTGGACTGAGATGGGGAGTAGGTCGTCGAGGACATAGTGAACTTGGACTGGGGAGTGGGACATGAGTAGATGGGAGTGTATGAATGGGAGATGGGGACATCTCTTGGGAGTGTCCTGTGCTTATATGCACTTCTCTGGTGGGGTTTGAACATTTGAATTCCTGAATGGCTTCATCAGCAAAGATGTCATCCTTCGAGACCCATTGGTTATCAGAGTCAGGGTATCCACGCCACTTGACCAAATACTGCAGTTTCTTTGTCCTGCCGAAATGCCAAGAGTCTAGAATCTTCTTGACTTCGTATTCTTCTTCACCATCAATCAAGTCTGGCAGCGGGTGCTGATAGTTGGGTCCGTGTGTGGGAGTTTCGCGATAAGGGGTCAGGAGGTCCATATGGAACACTGGGTGAATGCTCCACTGCATGGGAAGTTCTAGGTGATAGTTGACTGCAGACATCACCTGAATGACCTTGAATGGGCCATGTCTTCTGGGCACAAGCTTTGTGGTTGGCTGGTTGGTACGTAGGTGGCGCCCTTCAAGCCATACAAGGTCCCCTATTTGGTATTTGGGCATATCTTTGTGTTTGATCCATCCCTGCTGCGCTTTGATCATCAGTTTCTGGGCGCGTGTTCTAGCCTCTTGGAACTGTTTGATGCGAAGTGCCACCTGTGGTATAGGGGATGGGCGATCGATCCAATCAGCACAGGGGTTGTAGCCCATGAGGATATTAAAGGGGGACTCCCTGGTAGATTTGTTGGGCCAGTTGTTGTGCGTGAACTCCGCCATGGGTAGGTAGTATGTCCAATTGTCCTGTCTTTCGTTGACCCAGAATCACAGGTATTGTTCCAACCATTGGTTGGTGTGTTCTGATTGTCCATCTGTCTGTGGGTGGTATGCCGTGGATATGTTTTGCTCGATGCCTAGGATTTTGCATAATTTGCGTGTGAACTTTGATGCGAATCGGGGATCTTGGTCACTGATGATGTGTGCTGGCAGTCCGAATCGGGTAAAGATGTGTTTCACGTACAGGGCTGCAGTTCCTTCTGCGCTTATTTCCTCAAGGCATGGGATGAATATCGCTGCTTTGGAGCAGTCGTGGTCTGTTACTGTCAGTATGGAGTCACAGCCATCTGCTTGTGGCAATTTGGTGATGAAGTCCAGGGCTATGGTTTCGAATGGCATTGCTTCCTGTCTGGGGAAGATGGGCTGTAGTGGCGCGCATGTGGGACGGTTGTTGACTTTGATTCGTTGACAGTCGGCGCATCCCTTGACGTAGTCTTGTGTTTCTTGTCGGAGGCCTAGCCACCAGTAGTATTGTTCTACCATTTTGATTGTCCGGTTGATCCTGGGGTGGCTGTGAACCAGTGGGTCGTGATGTGCCCAGATAATGTTCTGCCGTTCGTGCGTGTCTCCTGTGACCACGTGTCGTCCGTCTTTGTACCATGTGCCTTCGATCTTCTTCAGTTTGTGGGGGTCTACCCATCGTTTTACCATGGTTTCATCCTGGGTGTATACCAGGTTAGCTGGTTCCATTTCCATGATGTTGATGGTGTGTTGGGTGCGCGTTGGGTTGTCCGTTGTGTCGATCTCAGTGGCTCTGATGAACACGTGATCTGGGAGTACCGTGACTTGTTCGTTGTTGTGTTCCCCCTGGTTGTAGTCTGGTCGTCTTGATAGTGCGTCCGCACGTCCGTTTGCTGTCCCCTTGATGTGGTGAATCTCTATGTTGTATTCCACAAGTTTGAGTACTTCCCTTGCTACACGTCGGCTTATCTTTTGGGGAGACCTCCAGTATTGCAGGTTCATGTGGTTGGAGAAGACTTTGATCTTGTGTGGTGATCCTGCGAGGTATTGTCTCCAGTTGTGCAGTGCTTTCACAATTGCTAGGAGTTCCAGGTCATAGATGTTGTAGTTTCTTTCTGCTGCATTGAGGGTGTTTGAGTAGAAGGCGATTGGGTGTCATTTGTTGTCTGTTCCCTTTTGGAGAAGGACCACTCCAACCACGTATCCTGAGGCGTCAACTTCCAGTTTGAACTGTTTGTCTAGTTCTGGGTGTTTGAGTACGGGTTCTTCTGTTACTAGTGCCTTGAGCTTGTTGAACGCCTGTTGTTGTTCCGTTCCCCATTGCCAGTCGGTGTCCTTGCATGTGAGTTTGTTGAGTGGTCGTGCATGTGTGGCAAAATTTCGGATGAAAGCGCGGTAAAAGTTGCAGAAGCCTAGGAAGGATCGCACCTGTTTGACGGATTTTGGTATGGGCCAGTCTGTTATGCCAGAAATTTTGACGGGGTCCATGCGAATCACCCCCTTTTCAATGATTACCCCCAGGTAATCGAGGGAGGGAGAGTGGAAGGTGCATTTTTCCATTTTGAGGTAGAGGTCATTTTGTTCCAGGAGGTCCAATATATCATGTACTGCTTCCCTGTGTGCCTGTTCCGTGGTTGATGTCACTATGCCAATGTCATCCATATAGACCCGAATGATTGTCCCCTTCTTTTCATGGTAGTCAATGAGGGGTTGACAGAGGGTGTTCATCATTTCTTGGAAGGTGGACAGGGAGTTGGTCATGCCGAAGTACATTACTACCGGTTTGAAGAAGCCGTATTTGGTTTTGAACACTGCTTTGTACTGGTTGCCGTCTTTAACCAAAATGTTATTGTATCCCTGTCGGACGTCAAATTTGGAGAATATCCATCCCACGCTGAGGCTTGCAATAAGCTCTGGTATGAGGGGGAGTGGGTATTGATTGTGTATGGTCCATTTGTTCAGTATCCTGTAGTCCTGTACTGGGCATAGTTTTCCGTCCTTCTTTTTGACAAAGAAGAATGGGGATGCGTACGGGGATTTAGAGGGGTGTATTGTAATGTTCCACCGGACGTTCTTCTAGAAGTGTGGATCTAGGCAACAACAGCGACCTAACGATCACAGAGGATGTCAAAGTCACGTACACGATCAGCTATCAGCTCACAAGTGAGACGTAATAGCGTAGCCCAAAGGATGTGAAAGGTGATGAACACAAGGGCTAGGAGTAGACGATCAAAGGCGATAGGCAACCAGCCAATGATGAAGTAGATGAGAGGAGGCATAGTGGCAGACAGCCAGCTAACGACTAGAGGGAAGCAGGAAAGGAAGGGATATCACACAGCGGCAGACACAGCACACTGGAGAACAGCTAAGGACAAACAGGGATGATATTGACCAAAGGACAAACAGCGCACAACTGGCAGACAGCCTAGGAGTGGCAGTACAATGGGTGGTATAATCCAAGAAGTCAAGCTTAGGTCTTCAGCGACCATAAGCCCCTCTACTTATACATGTCTGAGGAGCTTTGAAGCTCAGCTCAAACCCTAATACACGGATCCTAGGAATGAGTCACAACGAGTCAGAGATAATGGTCAGCCAATGGCATAAGGCACTCATGGCATGAGTCAGAGATAAGGAATCACGAGTCATACAATCCATCAGAATCAAGGCACAATCGATATGAGTCACAAACACAAGGCATTCTAGGCCAGTCCAGGCACAGGCTCATCTGGACTCTTCTGGTGCATTCTAGCCAGGTCACGTGCCAGGGTCACGTGACGGGCGGCGCTAAGGTCACGTGCGCTATTCCCAAAACTCCGGGTCTCGTCGGTGAGCGGAACTGGGTTCGTAGTGTGGCGTGGGAGACTTAGCTCTGTTTTGGGCATGATCAGCCACAAGTCTTCGTATTTCTGCCTGTTCGTCGGCATCATCTTCTGCAGTTCCCCTCCTAATGGTGTTCGGGGTCCTTGCGTAGGGTGCTCGAGGGTCGGTCTGAGGCGAAACCATAACATGTATGTACCCTTTTGCCAGCTGTTCATCCAGAAATTCTCGTAGTGCTTTATCTTCTGCTTGGTTTACAGGGTATACCTTGCAGTCGAATGAGTCGGGTGCATCTGGTTTGAGTTCTATGGCGTGATCCCAGGGTCTAGAAGGTGGGAGGCATTGGGATTCTTCTTCGCTGAATACTTTGGCGTGTCTTTTGTATTCTTCGGGTAGTTCCTTCTTCTCCGTGTATTGTTGTGCCAATATTGCCAGGTCTGTTGCTGTTGTTTGTAAGTGTACCGGTAGGGATTCTTCCTGTAGTTCGTGGAAGGCCTGTTTCTTGTTTTCTTCTTTGATCTCTACTATGAGTCGTCGAAGTTCCATGAGTCCAAACGATTTGAGCGGGTTGGTGGTGCGGATTACAATGGGGTATTGTTTGGTGTCTAAAGTGGCCATTGCCCATTGGATCCTGGGTTGGAAGGCTGCGAGCCAGGGGTATCCTAGTATGAGGTCTTCCCCTCCTACGTTGGTGACCAGGAAGCAAATATCTTTGAGTTTTCTGTCAGTTTGTACGCTGAGGTCAACGCAGTGAGTGATTTTCCCTCCTTTATTATGTGTCCCGTCTATGCATCAGTAAGAACACATGTTACTGGCAGGGATTTCCCAACTTTCTGCTGGTGCACCAGCAGGAAAGTGGTGCCAGTTGGACAAGTTGGCAAGTTAAACATAACATTGCACTATTTTTTGATATCTTTTTTATTGCTAAAATAAAATAATATGTCAGAAAACATAAGCTATTTATAATGATATTATTACCATTTAAAAGGCAATATAATAATTGTAATCTGTTCCCACTTTTTTTGATAGATGAAAAAAAATAAAATTCTATTACTACAATACAAAAACAATAGCTAAAATATGTACATTGTAGGCCAGGCATCATTTTCGTGGTTGTGGCTGTGGGCTGCACTGGGGTGATGTGGCAGGGTCTTGGTGCACCGTTTCGGGTCGGGGTGGTGGTGAGTTGGCAGGTGGTGCGGTCATGCACACCATGTCGTGGAGGTGGCTGCCTTGCGTACCATGTTGAGGTGGTGTGGCGGGTTGGCAGGGTCTTGGCATGCCGTGTTGAGTCAGGGTGGTGGTGAGTTGGCGGGTGGCGGGTCTTGTGCAGCGTGTCGGGGTGGTGTGTGGATCGGTGGCAGCTGGGCCTTGCGTGCTGCGTTGAGGTGGCGTGACGAGCCGGCAGGGAGTTGTGCGTCATGTTGAGGCGGTGTGGCAGGTCAGTGGGGTGTTGCATGACATAGCGGGGTCTTGGTGTCTTGCGCGCCATGTCGGGGTGGCGTGGGGGTCGGTGGTGGCTGGACCTTGCGTGCTGCGTTGAGGCGGCGTGGCGGGTCAGTGGTAGCGGGGTGTTGCGCAATGTGGCGGGGTCTTGGTGTCTTGTGCGCTGTGTCAGGGTGGTGTGGGGGTTGGTGGTGGCTGGACCTTGCGTGCTGCATTGAGGCGGCATGGCGGGTCGGTGGGGTTGGCGGTAGCGGGGTGTTGTGTGCCGTATTGGGGTGGCGTGGTGGTCAGGGTGTTGCGTGCTATGTTGGGGTGGCGGTGGCGGGGTGTTGTGAGCCATGTCGGGGTGGCATGCTGGCACAGGGACAAGTGAAGTTGACTCGCGTGCTCGAGGCAGTGGTAATGGCTTGCAACGTTCAGGGTGAGCGGGAAAAAAAAAGAAAAAAAAGAAGCACATATCTTATGCATTTGGACCGAAGCCAAGCTTGTCAGCCACGTCCTCCATGTTGGGGCGGCGTGTTGGGGTGGGGATGAGTGGAGGTGGCCCAGGTGGCTCGCGTGCACAAGGGGACAGCAATGGCCTGCAACGTTGAAGGTGAGCAGAAAGAAGAAGAAAAAAAAAAGAAAAAAAAAAAAAAAGAACATATTTTGTGCATTGCGCCAAAGGCCAGCTCATCCTCAGCCATGTCCTCTATCTTGCATAGTGGGGATGGTCTGTGTGGAATAACGGCGTGGTGGTAAGAGAAGAACATAAGAAAACTGTAGGGAGAAATGGGTCAACGACACACATTCCCATGCCACAGATTAAGCCTCCACTCGACACGACGTATCCTAACACCAGTATACAGTCCTTACTCCTGCCTGTCCTCCCACTTCCACCCCTCGTCCGGCCTCTCCAGACTCTCCCTTTCAAGCCCCTCTCCCATCCTCATTCGTGGTCAAGATGCGGCAGATGACGCACTGGGCTTTGTCCCAGTGCAGCATGATATGGTTTCTGTTTTTTTTTTCCTTTTTTTTTTTTCCGCTCAACCTGAACGTTACAGCCATTGCCGCCCCCTCGTGCACGTGAGCCGCTGCCATTTGTCCCTGCCCCAACATGCTGCCCCGGCATGGCTTGCAACATGCTGCCACCACCAACCTGCTGCGCTGCCCCAACATGGCACGCAAGACCTTCGGCCCAATGTATAAGATGAGTTCTATTTTTTTTTTCTTTTTTTTTTTCCCACTCACCCTGGACGTTGCAGGCCATTCGTGCATGCGAGCCACCTCCATCATGCCCTGATATCCCGCCACTGCCAACCCACCTCGCCACCCCAACACGGTGTGCAAGGCCTTCAGCCGAATGAATAAGATATGTTCTTTTTTTGTTTCTTCTTTTATGTTTCCCGCTCACCCTGGACATTGCAGGCCATTTGTGCACACGAGCCACTTCTATCCCTGCCCCAACACCCTGCCACTGCCAACCCACCGTGCTGCCCCAACACGGCACACAAGACCTCGATCGCCAACCCACCACCACGCTGCCCTAACATGGCACACAACGCCCCACCATCGCTGACCCCCCATGCCACCCTGACACGGCGCGCATCACCCTGTCATCCACTGACTCACGGCACGCCAACCCAACACGGCACAGCAAGACCCTGTCACGTCGCCCCACAACATTGCACAACATCCTACCGACCCACCACGCTCTTTTGACGCGGCCCACAAGGCTCCAGCCACCACTGACCTCCACACTACCCCGACACGGTGCGCAACACCCCACCACATGCTGACTCACCACCACACCACACCGCCGACCTGCCACGTCGCCAACACGGCGCAACACCCTGGACCTCCACGCTACCCTGACATGGCGCGCAACACCCTGCCACACGCCGACTCACCGCCACACCACACCGCCGACCCGCCACGTTGCCAACGCGGCACAACACCCCGGACCTCCACACTACCCCGACACAGCGCGCAACACCCCACCACACACCGACTCACTGTCACACCAAGACCCCGCCACCACCAACCCGCCATGTCGCCAATGCGGCGCGCAACACCCCGCCACACGCCGACTCACCGCCACACCAAGACCCCACCACTGCTGACCTGCCACGTTGCCAACACGGCGCACAACACCCCACTGAACCATCACGACCCCGACCCCATCCACACCTCCCCCACACCATCTACAGCACTTCCACCTCACTGTATACAGTAGTACTAATATCATGTATTTGTTATAAATAATATATTATTTTTATGCATAAATGGTGTGACTGTGACTTGGTGTGACTTGACTATGATAACTTATGACTAATATATTTATATGGCTAATATATGGTATGACTAATATATGATATGATAAATGTATGATATCACTAATACTTGGACTTGTATGACTTTCTGAACTTGTGCAACTTGCTGGTCATCGCTCTATGAGCAGATTGTTGAAAATTTGACATGGCCTGCCAACTGGTCAACTTTATAATTTTAGGGGAAACTTGCTTACCTTTTTAGCTGGTACCAGCTGGTACCAGCTAAAAAAGCAATGCGTGAAAACACTGATGTGTTCCAGATGTTGTGTGGACACTCTAGTATTTTGGTTCCTAGATGCATCCGTTTGACGAAGTCCGGATGTATGAAGTTGTCAGTGGCTCCGGAATCCACTAATGCTTTTCTTTCAGCCATGAAGTTACTCATGTGGATCAAAACTGGAACATGCATAGATCGATAGCGCGTTATGAACGACAAGTTACAATTGACTGCCCTCACCCAGGCCGTTGGGTTCAGGCGCTTGTAAAATCCTGGCTCCCTGCCATATTTCTAGTGAACATCTCCCTCCCATCTTCAGGGAGTTCTGCGATCCTCCCCATGATTTCCTCCACCTGCTGGGATGAAGTGATTGATGAACAGTACACATAAAGACCATACTCACAGTGACAAAGGAGACTGTGGTGAGATATGGAGGGTGACTTGAAGCAGCAACAGAGTGTAATCAAGCAAGTGAAGCAGAGTTTGAGTCTGGCACACAACAGATGAGAACTGGTGTTTATACAATAGAGGGAGACATACCTGGTGTTACGATTTTACCTTCATATTATGTCTCTCCTTCTTGTTGTGCATTCATTGTGCTTTTACGATACGAGCCGGTTCGATACGCTTTCCGACTCCTAGCTCGCACCCACCATATGACCGTTCCGACACCCCATGGCGCGACTTCCAGAACCCGCTGACGACTTCTGTTGCACGCATCGTCCCGCGGAATTCCTTTGTTCCATATTCGTACTTTCCCCTTGTTAGCTCTCTAGGACCAGTATCCTAGGATCGCGCCATATGTTTGCGACTCGCAAACATCCTGTATTAGTATATAAGTCACGCTTTACCTAGCTTGTATGGTAGACTTGACTTCTTGTGTAATACCACATCGTCTTTGCCTCACGATCTCCGCTTGACTCGCCCTTGCGCTTGAGTCCCCACTTCAGCTCACCTTTACGCTTGAGCCCTGTCTTCCGCTATTATCCTAGTGTCCCTGGGAGACCTAGTGATACTTGTCCATCACCGAACTGAGTCTTAACCGACTCGTGCCTTTCCGATCCCGTTGACTTACGAAGTACACGTCGTACTTAATGCCCCTGTGGTGGTGTTACACCTGGCACACAACAGATGAGAACTGGTGTGGTGCCAGAGCGTACATGGTACTCTATTTATACTGCTACAGGGGGTGACGGTAGTAACACAGGTCACAGTAAATACAAGGCGCATTTGTTCTACAAAGAGACAAATGGAATGTACTGTTCTGGAGAACAAGGTGTATGGAACAATAAGAGTCCAGACTATGATATCATAGTGACATCACAATAAAGATAAGGGAACAAAGGGAAGTACAAAGACAATAGTACAAGGACGGTCTAGAGAAGTCCATGATGTCATGTACATGTGATGTCATAGATAAGAGAATACAATAAGTCCGAGATTGTAATGATCATAATGATCTAATCTACATGTCCTGTATATCTAATCTAAAGCAGTCCGTTATCTGCGTGTCCATACGAGCCGCTAAGTGCACGCGGGTCACTTATCAACAGTGATCCCTTGGTTGACTTGTACGGGTTCGTCGAGGTCGATGAGAGGTTCCCCTGTGATGCTTTGTGGAGCAGTGGGTACTTCCTCTATGTAGGCGCTTCTGCCTTGGGGGGTTCCTTGGTGCGCTTGATGCGGTTGCTGGCATTCTTGTGAGAAGTGACCTTTCTTTCCGCAATTATAACAGGTTACGTCCCTTGCGTTAAAGATGCCCCGTCCTCCTCTTCCTCTGGCGAGGAATCCTCCGCAAGGGGGGAAGGGTGGTCTTCTCTGAGTGTAGTTCCTCCATTCCTGAGAGTTGTTTGGGTTTGCCTCTTCGGATCCCGCGACTCTGGCACGGATTCTTCCTGGTGTGGTGTCCATGGCGTCGGGGTGGTTTCTGTATTGTTGCCATCCCTGACTTTGCCTCTGGGGAGGTTGGAACCTTGCAGGTTGTTGCTGTTGCTGCTGTCTGGGGCGCTGGGTCAATTGCCTTCCAAACCCATCTACTTGTGCTTTCATGTGGAGGTAGTGTTTCTGTTGCTCAATTAGAGCGTTTTTCCACTGGTGGTACGTTACTGGGCTGTGGAATTGGTATGCATTGCGATATAGGTCGAGGGGTACACCCCTGGTGAACTTGTCGAGTACTAGGGGGTCGTCCAGGCGGTAGTCAGCCTGTCGAACAAGCTTTTCGAATGCGGTTACATAGCTGTCAATGTCTCCTCCGGTCATCTTGAATCCCTTGTCCAGTTCTAGTCTGGCACGCTCTTGTTCCATATTGTCTCGGAACTGTCGCTTGAAGGCGAGTTCTACTGCACTCCATACCCAGGGGTTGGTTCTGTCTGGTTGTGTCTCGATCCATCTCTGGGTTTCCGCAGTCCATTCATCAACTAGGGGTCCTTGAATGTAGGTGAGAAACATCATTGCCTTGATGTATGGACTTTGTAGGCTTCGGTTGGCTATGTTTACTTGGGCGAATCGGTTCCATTGGGATAGGAAGGCTTGCGCTTTGTCTCGATCTCCTGTGAATATGGGTGGTTCTTTCCCGATGAATCTGTCGGTGAGGTGGGGAATGTCTGCAAATCCTGGATGGGGTACGCCTTGTGGGTCTTCATCGTCCCCTCCTCCGTTTCCTCCTGGGTTTTCATCCCCAGGGTCTCCTCCTGGTGGGTTCCTTTCTGGCTGTCGTGGTTGGTCTTGCAGGGTAAAAAGGGCTGTCCTGATCTGGGCAGGTGCTTGGGTGGTAGTTGTGGATGTCATAACTGGAATAGACTTAGCGATATTTTCCAGTGCTAATTCTTCCTGTTCATCTTGATGGATGTAGATGTCTTTGGGGTTACTTGTGAGTGATGGGGATGGGGCTGGTGTCTTTGGTGTAGGGGATTGTGCTGGTTCTTCGTATTGTCCGTTGATGAGGCCCCACTGGTCTCTGGTGACTACGTTGCTGGCTAGGATGTCAAGGCGAAGTCCTCCCCCTGCTGGTCGGAGTACTTTGTATTTGTTGTGGAGGTTGTCTCAGCGGATTTCCGTCCAACAGGTGTTTTTAAAGTTGAATTCTATGGGGATGATGTGTCAGGTACCTTGTTGGTCAAAGTAATCGGTGACGTAGCCTGGTATTTCCGTGTCGTCTTTCCAAAATGTGGCTTCTAAGTATCTCTTTGGTATGTTGTGTTCTCCTCATCTGTCAATGTGGTATGGTCTGAACAGGACCCAGTAGTCCTTGGTTGTCTTGGTCGGATTGGCCACGGTTGGGATCTTGGTCTTAATGTAGCGTTTACCACGAACACTTGCCTGACTTAGGCTTCGGAGTGGGTGGCGATCCTCTTAATGTAGTATTTGCGGTTGACACGGGTTTGTGGGAAGTCGACTGGGTGAACTTGTAAGGCTCCGTTGCTATCTTTGTACCCATGTAAGTTGTCCCCTTGCTGTATTCCAAAGGGGGGGCTCGGGACTATGCGGAGATTGGTCCAGGAGTCGTGGTCAATGACGTATAAGAAGGTGTAAGGGGATGCGACGCGAGAGTTGAGATAGAGGTAGATGTGATGACAAGTGCTGCCGACAGGGTAGTTGTCCACTGCCACGGAGGGTCTGGGATAAGTCATGAGGGATCCCTGGTCTTAGAGGGATATGTCGGACGACTCACTTCAAGGGGGAGTACCCTATAGAGCGAAGACTGGTAGTGGTATTGGAAGAAGACCAAGATGCTGTTCTTGGTCTTCACAACATACTACTTATACAGATACTCGCAGGCTTTCAAGTGCCGCTTCAAGAAGTACTAGCCAATAGCATAAGTAGAGCAAACCCTAGTATCGCTATCCTAGTATTAGTCGTGTCGAGTCATGATCCGATCTGTTATCATACACAATCACATGCGCCGGAGCTTACCTGGCTGACTGATCCAACAAGTCCATGATGATATACTGCTGACGCGGTGTCATACCCGTGACATCAGTGTCCACTTCTGGGCCGAATGTAACAGAAGGGGCTGGGGGTCGTGTGCACCCATTCTGCACGAATGGGGTGAGGGAAGGGGGTGGGGGCGCCTCGCGTGTCCCCTTTCTGCGCATCTTGCCTTTGCATGCCCTCATTCTGCATGAATGGGGTGGTGCAGACAAGAGGGAAGGGGCAGGACCGGGGCCAACGTGGAGAGGTGGGGTGGTTTGCCCTCACATGCTCCCTGTCCACGCGAACGGGGTTGCGTGGACATGAGGAAAGGGGTGAGGGCGGGGCCAATGCGGAGTGGTGGGGCATGCGTACCCCCACCCCTTCCACGCGAATGGGGAAGGGAGGGGCAGGGTGTTGCATGCCCCCTTTCCGTGTGTGCAAGGTGGCGTGAGAAGGGGAAGCCGGGGGTGACGTGCCCTTGTGTGCCCCCTTTCCACGCGAATGGGGTGCTGCGGAAGGGCGGCGACGGCAGCATGCCCTCGTGTGCCCCCTTCCGTGCAACCCCATTGGCGTGGAAGGGAGAGAAGGGAGGGGTGGGGAGGCCGGGGGGTGGTGGGCATTGTGTGCCCCTTATCTGCGTGCGAAGGGGGTGGCGGCGGTCAATGTAGGGGAAGGTGGGTGACTTACCCTGGTGTGCCCCTGCGTGCGATGCAGGGGCGTCAGCCTGTTGCAGACAAGGAGGAGGAGAGGTGGTGGGCGTCCTATTACACCCAATTCTGTATGAACATTCGTACAGAATTGGGGGGGGGAGGGAAAGGAGGGGAAAAGAGGGGGATGGGTTGTTCTAGACCCTGTGGCAGAAGCACAACGTGCCTGCCACGTCCACCGACGTGGCAGGCACACCTGGGCCACACGTGTGTGCACTCCTAACTTTCCACTCCCCATCTTTGGTGCAAAGAGCGTCCCCTCCTCCTCATCCCCGTCGCCCACCCATCTCCGCTGCCATTCCCATTTGCGTCGAACAATGCAAGAGGCCAGGTCGGCACCCATCCTCTGCATCATGTGCCACCCCATTCGCGCGCAGACAGGGGTACATTAGGGTAAGTCACACCCCCATCCCCCCCACCCCCCGCATTGACCACTGCCCTCACATGCAGCTAAGGGGCACACAATGTCTGCCACCCCCCGGCCTCCCCGGCCCTCCCTTCTCCCCCTTCCACGCCAACGGGGTTGTGCGGAAGGGGGCGCACAAGGGCATGCCACCATCGCTGCCCTTCCGCAGCACCCCATTTGTGTGGAAAGGGGGCGCACAAGGGCACGTCACCCCTGGCTTCCCCTTCTCGCACCACCTTGCACACATGGAAAGGGGGCACATGACACCCTGCCCCTCCCTTCCCCATTTGCATGGAAGGGGTGGGGGTATGCGTGCCCCACCACTCTGCATTGGCCCCGCCCTCACCCCTTTCCTCATGTCTGCGCAACCCTGTTCGTGCAGACAGGGGGTGTGCGAGGGCAAACCGCCCCACCTCTCCATGTCAGCCCCGGTCCTGCCCCTTCCCTCTTGTCCATGCCGCCCCATTTGCACAGAATGAGGGCGTGCGAAGGCAAGACATGCAGAAAGGGGACATGCAAGGTGCCCCCGCCCCCTTCCCTCACCCTGTTCGTGCAGAAAGGGTGCATGTGACCCCCAGCCCCTTCCCCCTTGGCCGCGCCACCCCGCACACACGGGGAACGTGACCCCCGGTTTCCCCCTTCCCCTTTCACACAGATGGGGGGCACAACAAGGGCACACTGCCCTGCCTCTCCACATCACCCCCTTCCCCTTCCCCTTCCCTCTTCGTGCCACCCCATTTGTGCAGAAAGGGCACACGTGATCCCCGGCCCCTCCCTTCCTTGGCCACGCCACCCTGTACGTGCAGGGAATGCAAGGGCATGCGACCTCCAGTTCCCCCCTTCCCCATTCGCATGGAAGGGGTGCACACAGGGGCACCACACCTGTGATCACTCCCCTTGGCTGCGCCGCCCCGTATGCGCGGGAAGGGGGTATGTGAGGGCACACCATCCCCAGCCCCACCTTCCCCATTCACGGATGGGGGGTGCACATGGGCACACCACCTCGTTCGTGTGGGAAGGGGTGCACAAGGCCAAGCCAAGCCTGCCTCCCCACGTGTCGCACAGCAGGGCCGGCGCAGTCTCTGTGCACCTGCATTCACCACACCCACACCCCGCCTTTGCATGCCATAGTACGACTTAGACAAAAAATAGATGTAGACTAATTAGATAATAAAAATATATTTATTGTTTTGTTAAGTTCTGTGAATATTTTAAAAAACATATGAGATTTAAGTTTGATGACTAAAGGTAAAGTGTACGATTAAGGAAATAGCTTTTTTAAAAAGGAAAGGGTTTTATTTGTGCTTACTAAGAGTAAAGTTTACTGAGCTCAAATGCTGTTTGGGGATGCCCGTTTTGTAAGGACAGGAAAAGTGTGATGTTCTTGGCACCTTCCTTTTTGGGGATGTCACTGGATGCAGAAAGTCAGTCCCTTGGACAAGTAGATGCGACACGCTGCATCAGTGTTTTCACGCATTGCTTTTTTAGCTGGTACCAGCTGGTACCAGCTAAAAAGGTAAGCAAGTTTCCCCTAAAATTATAAAGTTGACCAGTTGGCAGGCCATGTCAAATTTTCAACAATCTGCTCATAGAGCGATGACCAGCAAGTTGCACAAGTTCAGAAAGTCATACAAGTCCAAGTATTAGTGATATCATACATTTATCATATCATATATTAGTCATACCATATATTAGCCATATAAATATATTAGTCATAAGTTATCATAGTCAAGTCACACCAAGTCACAGTCACACCATTTATGCATAAAAATAATATATTATTTATAACAAATACATGATATTAGTACTACTGTATACAGTGAGGTGGAAGTGCTGTAGATGGTGTGGGGGAGGTGTGGATGGGGTCGGGGTCGTGATGGTTCAGTGGGGTGTTGTGCGCCGTGTTGGCAACGTGGCAGGTCAGCAGTGGTGGGGTCTTGGTGTGGCGGTGAGTCGGCGTGTGGCGGGGTGTTGCGCGCCGCATTGGCGACATGGCGGGTTGGCGGTGGCGGGGTCTTGGTGTGACAGTGAGTCGGTGTGTGGTGGGGTGTTGCGCGCTGTGTCGGGGTAGTGTGGAGGTCCGGGGTGTTGTGCCGCGTTGGCAACGTGGCGGGTCGGCGGTGTGGTGTGGCGGTGAGTCGGCGTGTGGCAGGGTGTTGCGCGCCATGTCAGGGTAGCGTGGAGGTCCAGGGTGTTGCGCCGTGTTGGCGACGTGGCAGGTCGGCGGTGTGGTGTGGTGGTGAGTCAGCATGTGGTGGGGTGTTGCGCACCGTGTCGGGGTAGTGTGGAGGTCAGTGGTGGCTGGAGCCTTGTGGGCCGCGTCAAAAGAGCGTGGTGGGTCGGTAGGATGTTGTGCAATGTTGTGGGGCGACGTGACAGGGTCTTGCTGTGCCGTGTTGGGTTGGCGTGCCGTGAGTCAGTGGATGACAGGGTGATGCGCGCCGTGTCAGGGTGGCATGGGGGGTCAGCGATGGTGGGGCGTTGTGTGCCATGTTAGGGCAGCGTGGTGGTGGGTTGGCGATCGAGGTCTTGTGTGCCGTGTTGGGGCAGCACGGTGGGTTGGCAGTGGCAGGGTGTTGGGGCAGGGATAGAAGTGGCTCGTGTGCACAAATGGCCTGCAATGTCCAGGGTGAGCGGGAAACATAAAAGAAGAAACAAAAAAAGAACATATCTTATTCATTCGGCTGAAGGCCTTGCACACCGTGTTGGGGTGGCGAGGTGGGTTGGCAGTGGCGGGATATCAGGGCATGATGGAGGTGGCTCGCATGCACGAATGGCCTGCAACGTCCAGGGTGAGTGGGAAAAAAAAAAAGAAAAAAAAAATAGAACTCATCTTATACATTGGGCCGAAGGTCTTGCGTGCCATGTTGGGGCAGCGCAGCAGGTTGGTGGTGGCAGCATGTTGCAAGCCATGCCGGGGCAGCATGTTGGGGCAGGGACAAATGGCAGCGGCTCACGTGCACGAGGGGGCGGCAATGGCTGTAACGTTCAGGTTGAGCGGAAAAAAAAAAAGGAAAAAAAAAACAGAAACCATATCATGCTGCACTGGGACAAAGCCCAGTGCGTCATCTGCCGCATCTTGACCACGAATGAGGATGGGAGAGGGGCTTGAAAGGGAGAGTCTGGAGAGGCCGGACGAGGGGTGGAAGTGGGAGGACAGGCAGGAGTAAGGACTGTATACTGGTGTTAGGATACGTCGTGTCGAGTGGAGGCTTAATCTGTGGCATGGGAATGTGTGTCGTTGACCCATTTCTCCCTACAGTTTTCTTATGTTCTTCTCTTACCACCACGCCGTTATTCCACACAGACCATCCCCACTATGCAAGATAGAGGACATGGCTGAGGATGAGCTGGCCTTTGGCGCAATGCACAAAATATGTTCTTTTTTTTTTTTTTTCTTTTTTTTTTCTTCTTCTTTCTGCTCACCTTCAACGTTGCAGGCCATTGCTGTCCCCTTGTGCACGCGAGCCACCTGGGCCACCTCCACTCATCCCCACCCCAACACGCCGCCCCAACATGGAGGACGTGGCTGACAAGCTTGGCTTCGGTCCAAATGCATAAGATATGTGCTTCTTTTTTTTCTTTTTTTTTCCCGCTCACCCTGAACGTTGCAAGCCATTACCACTGCCTCGAGCACGCGAGTCAACTTCACTTGTCCCTGTGCCAGCATGCCACCCCGACATGGCTCACGACACCCCGCCACCGCCACCCCAACATAGCACGCAACACCCTGACCACCACGCCACCCCAATACGGCACACAACACCCCGCTACCGCCAACCCCACCGACCCGCCATGCCGCCTCAATGCAGCACGCAAGGTCCAGCCACCACCAACCCCCACACCACCCTGACACAGCGCACAAGACACCAAGACCCCGCCACATTGCGCAACACCCCGCTACCACTGACCCGCCACGCCGCCTCAACGCAGCACGCAAGGTCCAGCCACCACCGACCCCCACGCCACCCCGACATGGCGCGCAAGACACCAAGACCCCGCTATGTCATGCAACACCCCACTGACCTGCCACACCGCCTCAACATGACGCACAACTCCCTGCCGGCTCGTCACGCCACCTCAACGCAGCACGCAAGGCCCAGCTGCCACCGATCCACACACCACCCCGACACGCTGCACAAGACCCGCCACCCGCCAACTCACCACCACCCTGACTCAACACGGCATGCCAAGACCCTGCCAACCCGCCACACCACCTCAACATGGTACGCAAGGCAGCCACCTCCACGACATGGTGTGCATGACCGCACCACCTGCCAACTCACCACCACCCCGACCCGAAACGGTGCACCAAGACCCTGCCACATCACCCCAGTGCAGCCCACAGCCACAACCACGAAAATGATGCCTGGCCTACAATGTACATATTTTAGCTATTGTTTTTGTATTGTAGTAATAGAATTTTATTTTTTTTCATCTATCAAAAAAAGTGGGAACAGATTACAATTATTATATTGCCTTTTAAATGGTAATAATATCATTATAAATAGCTTATGTTTTCTGACATATTATTTTATTTTAGCAATAAAAAAGATATCAAAAAATAGTGCAATGTTATGTTTAACTTGCCAACTTGTCCAACTGGCACCACTTTCCTGCTGGTGCACCAGCAGAAAGTTGGGAAATCCCTGCCAGTAACATGTGTTCTTACTGATGTGGCATTGCCCACTTTGACATCTCTGTCCCCATCTTCAAGTGGCTGCTCTTCGCCCCCCTGAGCACGTCTTCTGAGTGGAATGTGTACATGCACATCTACCGCTCAAATGGTGCTTGATCTGGTGCCCAGGGATGCCTGCAGCATTGCACTGGGCCGCACTTGAGATTGGACCTGTCTGGGCGGTGACGCCTGCCAATGTCAGCAAAGATGAGCCATGCACTTGCCCCACCGTCACAATTGTGGTGACCACAAGTCATCACAGTTGTCATGTGGAGTTGTTGAGGTCAGAGTCCTAGCAAATAGGCATGACAATGTCAGTGGAAAAAAACATTATGAATCAAAACAAAAAAAGACAACTTAGTGAGTGCAAGAGCAAGTGATCAAATGAGTGAGTGAGTTTCAAAACTCAATGCACCTTTCTGATGAACAGTGCACATAGGGGACTATACTCACAGTGACAAGAGGAGACTGTGGTGAGATATAGAGGGTGACTGGAAGCAGCAACAGAGTAAACTTGCAGTGAAGCAGATGAGAGTGTCTGGCACACAACAGATGAGAACTGGTGTATATACAACAGAGGGAGACATACCTGGCACACAACAGATGAGAACTGGTGTGGTGCCAGAGCGTACATGGTACTCTACTTATACTGCTACAGGAGGTGACGGTGGTAACACAGGTCACAGTAAATACAAGGCGCATTGTTCTACAAGAGGACAAAAGGAATGTGCTGTTCTGGAGAACAAGGCGTATAGAACAATAAAAAGTCCAGACTATGATATCATAGTGACATCACAATAAAGATAAGGGAACAAAGGAAAGTACAAAGACAATAGTACAAGGACAGTCTAGAGAAGTCCATGATGTCATGTACATGTGATGTCATAGATAAGAGAATACAATAAGTCCGAGATTGTAATGATCATAATGATCTAATCTACATGTCCTGTATATCTAATCTAAAGCAGTCCATTATCTGCGTGTCCATGCGAGCCGCTAAGTGCGTGCAGGTCACTTATCAACATCTCCCCGTGATCAGCAATCTAGGATTTAGCACAAGCCCATGTCAACATTGTGTTGTTGGAGCAGGGTGCGCGCGAGCGACTTGGTAAAGCCGTCTGCAACCATTTCCAGAATAGGGGTTCTAATAAGAGTGATGGTCCTCTTTTCGATGTACTCCCTAATGACATGATGCCTAATGGCAATGTGCTTCGATCGCCTCCCAGTGACAGGGTTCATGGCCAAATCAATGGCACCCTTATTGTCACCATGCAATGGGATGGGGTCGTCGACCTCATACCCGAGTTCCAAAAGGAAGCTCTGATACCAAGCGGCTTGGTTGGCCACATCGGTCATGGCCATGTATTCCGCCTCTGTAGTGTTTTGGGCCACTGTCTTTTGCTTTCGTGAAGACCAGCTTATTGCACCATTGGCTAATAGGAACACATAACCCGAAGTGGAGTGTCTATCATCTACCTGGTCACCCAGGGAAGAATCAGAGTAGCCCACAAGGCCGTCTCCACTGGTGCCATCATAGACTATCCGCATATCCACAGTGCCTACTAAGTAAGCCAGGACATATTGCGCAAGTCGCAGATGTTGGGGGGAAGGATTCGCTGCATACTGTGCCAGACGTGACACAGTGAAGGAAATGTCCGGTCTAGTACCAATCTGAACGTACAGCAGACTACCAATGAGTGACTGGTAGTGCGTAATGTCAGAGGCAGTAGCCTGACCCGTATATTTATGAAGGTGCTCATCAGCACCAGCGGGCAAGGGTGTGGAGTGTGGAGTGGCATCAGTCATGCCAAAGTGTTCAAGGATATCCTTGACATAGCCAGACTGGTCTATTTCGATGCACCTGAGGGAGTGGTCGCACACAATGCACATACCAAGATAAGACTCTATCTCCCCGAGATCTGTCATCTCATAGCGCTCAGAAAGATCTGACTTAAGACGCTTGATTCTCTCCAGAGAAGCACCCAAAATTGTGATGTCGTCAATGTAAACGATAACGAAGAGTGGTCCGTCCCCCTCTCGTTGAGGCAACACATATACGCCGGCATCGGCAAACGTCCGTTTAAAGCCGAGTGCTAGTAGCACTCCATGGAATTGCAAGTTCCATGCACGGGAGGCTTGTTTGAGACCATATATCACCTTGACTAGGCGACACACCTTCGTCTCTGCACCAGTGGTGATGAACCCTTGTGGTTGCTCCATGTAAATCTCCTTGTCAAGCACGCCATTGAGGAACGCAGACTTGACATCCATCTGATGGATGTGCCAGTCCTCCAGCGCGGCCAATGCCAGAAGTAATCTCAGCGACTCGAATCGTGCGACGGGAGAGAAAGTTTCATCAAAATCTATGCCAGGGATTTGCGTAAACCCCTTAGCCACCAAGCGAGCTCTGTAGTGGCCATCCGCCTTGAGCTTGAAGACCCATTTGGATTTTACTGCCTTGCGATTAGGCGGGAGATCCACTAACTCCCATGTGCCATTCTTGGCGAGCGCATCCATCTCATACTGACACACCGTTGTCCACTCACCTGCATCCACAGACCGCATGGCCTCTGCATAGGATGCAGGATCTCTTCCCACATAAGCTGCAGCTAACAGCTCTGCAAACCCCAGCTGTCTACCACGTGTGGCCACATTATCCACTGTGAAGTAGCGGGGATTGGGCACTGGTGCACGGGCAGAGCGTCTAGGTGCATTGTCCATCTCATGCAACAGCTGACTACGCTGTGCACGATCCTCAAAGCTACCAGGCATGTCTGGTGAGGGAGGAGGGACATTGCGCATAATGCACGTTGCACTTTGACGCGGTGGTGGAGAAGTCAGAGGGGGCTGCTCACACTTAGGTGTGACAGGAGGAGTGGGTGGGGCAGGTGGTGGTGGCGTGTGTGGGCACTCTTGTTTGGGGTCTAAAATGTCTTTGACATCCTCCTCACTGCTATCAGAGTGTGCAGGGGAGGGTGCTCGCTGTGGTGGTAACGCCGACGTGCTAGGTACAGCAATTACTGGTGTAGGTAGTGGTGGTGAGGCCACTTGAGAAGGTGTTGGGTGTGTCTCAGCACCCTGAAGGGACGGGAAGCTACTCTCATCGAATGTCACATCCCTGGACAAACGGACAGAGCGGGTTTGGCGGTCCCAGAGCTTATAGCCCTTTGATTCGGGCTCAAACCCAATAAGCGTGACTTCAATAGCCTTCACATCCAATTTGCGACGCTTATCAGCGGGTACGTGCATATACCCCTTGCATCCGAAGATGCATAAGTGTGAGACATCTGGTACCTTGCCAGAGTACCAGAGCTCATAAGGTGTGTGCCACTTAAGTGTACGGGTGGGAGAGCGGTTATAGATGTGTACCGCAGTGCTCATAGCGTGCTCCCAGAAGCCTTTAGACATGCCAGCTGTGTGCAGCATGGCCATTGCCTTATCTGTAATGGTGCGGTTAAACCGCTCGGCTTTCCCATTCGACTGTGGTGAACCTGGCATCGTAAGGTGATGCTCTATCCCTCTTTGCTTGAGAATGCCCTGTACTTGGCTCACCATGTACTCGCCTCCGCGGTCAGAGTGGAGTGCGCGCAGTTTATGGGACGTCTGGGTTTCACCCCAGGCCAAATACATCTGCAGCGCTTTCACAAACTGATCCTTCGACTTAATAAAGTACACCACTGCATGCTTGGAGTGGTCATCTATGAAGGTGGCGGTGTACGCGGAGCCTTGTATGGACTGAGTTTGCATTGGACCGGCGAGGTCACTGTGTACAATCTAAAAGATACGGGTTGTCCTTTTGGTGGAGGACGCAGAGAAAGGTTGGCGAGTGGATTTACCCAACTCGCACCCACGACACACAGCAGTATGCGTGGTAGAGCTGTCAATGTCCATGCCAGTAGTGGCAGAGGGACCGTACGACTTGAGTGCAGCAGAGGAGATGTGTCCCATGCGCTTATGCCAGATATCAAGAGTAGTGGCAGCACTTTTGACGTGAGCATTGAGGCCAATGCTTGAAGTGTCCAACCAGTAGAGGTTGTCCTCCAAGTAGCCAACAGCTACACATTGCTTTTTGACAGATATTTTAAACGAGCCACTGTCAAAGGCCACTTCCGCACCCTTTTGTGCTAAGGCACGCATCGACAAGAAGCGTGTCTTCACCTGTGGAAGGTGTAGCACATTACTGAGGGTGATGGGAAGGCCCTGGCTCGTAGTGAAGACGACGGAGCCTACACCAACTTGGTCGATTGTGGACTTGTCCCCAAGGTGCACAGCACCTTTGCACAGGGTATAGTCCTTGAAGTCAGATCAATGTGGTGTGATGTGGTGTGTAGCACCACTGTCCATCATCCAACGCACACGTGAGGCAGCATACAAGGCAACTCCAACTGCATTGTCCGCCCAGTTAATGGCGGGCTCATCATCGACCTCCTTAATGGAGGCGGTGGTAGGTACTAGTACATGGGAGTTGGCAGCCTTGTTGCCTGTGTCCTTCAACTTCCCCGCAGCTTCATCCTTCTTCTTCTGCCTGCAGTCAGGCTTGATATGCCCCTTTTTGTTACAGTAGTGGCAGGTAAGTTGAGAATGGTCTCTCTTCTTACATGGGCCACTGCTAGGCTTAATGGGGGCAGCCTTATTGAGGGAAGAACCAGAGGGGCCGGTACGACGCGCTTCCTCCGAAACGATGCGCACAATTATTTCAGTGTGCTTGAGTTTGGAGGGAGCACCACTGGCCAGGATGGTAGATGCCAGAACCTCATAGGAGGCTGGCAGGGCGTGGAGGAGTATGAGACAGAATTGGGTGTCAGTGACACCCATCTGCGCATTGGTAAGGCCGACCCGCAGCTCATTGAGCTTGGCCAACTGAGAGGCCATGGGCGCGGAGTCGTCGAGGCGGGCTTGGGTTAATTGGATCCACAAATTAAAGATGGTGGTGCTGCCGCTAGCACCAGCATAAACGTCCTTCAGCTTGTCCCACTTCAACTTGAAGGTGGGATAGGCTAATGGGTTGGCGACGAGGGAGTAGACGTCAGGTTTGAGGTAGAGGCGGAGGTACGCCTTTGCCCGACGCTGGACAGAGTCCCACTCATCAGAGGTGACTCCAGAGGGAGGGACCTGGAGGTAGAACACATCCTCCGCTTCGTGCAGCGTGAGGATGGCCTCCAAAGTCCCAGACCACTCGTTCCAGTTTGACCCATCGAACCAGCTGAGATGGATACCTGAGGGCATCCCAAAGGAGTTGCCATACGCATTGGAGATGCGCAAGGAGGGTGTGGACCCAGTAGGAAAAGGGGGGAGTGAGCCCCCTGCTGTGGCACCTGCAGCCGCACCGGTGGCACCAGTGGGCGAGGCAGCGCGAGATGATTGGCCAGACATAGGGATGATTTATCTATCGCCGAGGAGCAGTCAGCGACAGTGCTTTGTAATAGTTGCAAGATAGGGGAGTAGACACTCCTGTCTGTGAATCTGTAAGGCCAGAACACTAACGCGTCCTGCCTCCTGAGGTATGCCAGTGATACAAGGGCTAGGCCCAGGTTTGGAATATCCCTTTGCCATACTAGGAGCCGGCTGCCAGCCAGGATGTGTCTAAGACATGGCTCACTAGTTTGCGTCAGGGGGAATATGGAGTGGTGTCTTTCAGAGCCCAAGGCTGTCTACCTCAGCCTTCTCGGCCTATTGGTTGCCTCATCGCCACAAGTGGCTTCACTGAATCCTTTCCCATTGCCGCTACAAGGCAGGAGTCTGGTTGCAGAACACCATAAGGTGAACACCCCCCAGAGTCTGAACCAGGTTTTACACTCCCATGGTGAGGAGATCCTGCGCCCAGTGTGGAGCACCAGAGACAGCTGGCGCTAAGCTCCACAATACACAGCCCAGTGGGCCATGCACACCTGGATATGGATTAAGGGGCTACCAGATCCAATCTCCTTGCGCATAGCGCAGGGGCTAGGAAAACAGTGGGGGTGAAAGTAGGACTACTGGGCAGTACATGAACAGGAGGTTCCTCAGCAGTGACAACTGACGCCTCAGTGTCCACTGCCTTGGGCAAGGCTGGTGAGGCCCCAGACAGACCTTGACCTGGTGTGTGATCCTAGGAACACAGTGACCAGCCAAGTGGAGTGGCTTGGGCACCAGGGCCCATAACCTGATGAACAGTGCACATAGGGGACTATACTCACAGTGACAAGAGGAGACTGTGGTGAGATATAGAGGGTGACTGGAAGCAGCAACAGAGTAAACTTGCAGTGAAGCAGATGAGAGTGTCTGGCACACAACAGATGAGAACTGGTGTATATACAACAGAGGGAGACATACCTGGCACACAACAGATGAGAACTGGTGTGGTGCCAGAGCATACATGGTACTCTACTTATACTGCTACAGGAGGTGACGGTGGTAACACAGGTCACAGTAAATACAAGGCGCATTGTTCTACAAGAGGACAAAAGGAATGTGCTGTTCTGGAGAACAAGGCGTATAGAACAATAAAAAGTCCAGACTATGATATCATAGTGACATCACAATAAAGATAAGGGAACATAGGAAAGTACAAAGACAATAGTACAAGGACGGTCTAGAGAAGTCCATGATGTCATGTACATGTGATGTCATAGATAAGAGAATACAATAAGTCCGAGATTGTAATGATCATAATGATCTAATCTACATGTCCTGTATATCTAATCTAAAGCAGTCCATTATCTGCGTGTCCATGCGAGCTGCTAAGTGCGCGCAGGTCACTTATCAACACTTTCCAGATCAACGGGCTGGCCTTCCAGATGCACAAAAAGTAAATTGTTTTAAGGACTTTTGGCCAACCCCCCCCTGTTATGGTTTCGGACTGCTTTCTCTTTTCATTCCCACTCCATTCAGTTGCCCCGTGTTCACCTGTACTTTTACCCATAACCCGCTTCTCTTTCACCTTCGGCTTCTATCTTGCACCCACCACATGACCATTATGATGGCCAATTTTACAACTTTTAGAGTCCGCTGACGCCATCTGACTTCCACGTGCTTCCGCAGAAACTCCATGTTCTACTTACGGATTTCCCTTTCGTGTTACCCTATTAGCTCTCTAGGACCGGTATCCTAGGATCGCACCATGTGTTTGTAGCTTACAAACACCCTGTACCAGTATATAAGTCACACCCTACCTAGCTTGTACAGTAGACTTGACTTCTTGTGTAATACCACATTGTCTTTGCCTCACGAACTCTGTCTGACTTGCCCTTACGCTTGAGTCCTTGCCTTTGCTCACACCTACACTTGAGCCTTGCCTTCTGCTATTACCCTTGTGTCCCTGGGAGGCCAAGTTGTACTTGTTCATCACTGAACTGAGTCTTAATGGACTTGCGTGCTTCCAATCCCGTTGACTTACGAGTACATGTCATACTTAACACCCCTGTGGTGGCATTACACTCCCTGGCATCAGGTCTCGGAACAACGGCCTGGACCCCCCTTGATATTAGATAAACAGGGGAATGCTAAACACAAAGGGAAACATCCAGAGTAAGAGAGGGACTGGGTGCTCAGAGAGCATGGGAAAGTGGTGAAGTGTGGGGCATAGAAAGTGAGCAAAAGCACAGGAGAGTGGCACTTAGAAAGTGTAAGAAAGTGCAAGAGAGTGGGTGAGTGCAAGCAAATGCAGGAGGTAAGTAGAAAATGCAAAAACAACCATTTTCAAGGCCCAGGGTAAGGCTCCAACCATTTAGGTTATATTTACTCAACAGCCAGTAAATAGACAGTAAACCATTGTAAACTGTTTATAGACAGTAAATACTATTTATAAAACAATTTGCATTGATACTTCCAAAGTTTTCTGAAAATGGCCACTGTAGCAAATATATAAAATATGATGAAAACAATAACTTGAAAATTAACATTAACTCTTACTAACATATTCAACAACTAACCCTATGTTGTATTATAGCCTTAATTGCAGCTTAGGCCAACATTTTTGGGATCCTACAAGTAGGAAATAAAATAGGAAAAGTCTCAAGATGTTTGTGGAGGCAGACAATTCAAAATGCCAGGGCAACTCTAAGTCATGATTAGGCATTCCTCAGTTACCATGTGAGATATTTTGACAAGATATATAATACAACCTCTATAATATTCTGTGGAAAATAAAATCTATACTGTCTACATATTATGCCTTGAAATTGCATTTGTCAATATTTAATTACCTCATCAATGTTTTATGTATGAATTGTGAAAGAAAAATACCTGTTGTTATAGATGCCTAAATTTTATCAATGGTAAAAGGGTATTTTCCATCCAGTGATGGTTATAAGGCTAAATTCAGATTAAAAAATGTTGTTAAAATGACATTCACTTGATATAATTTTGTTACAATCTCTTTGGTTGGAAAGTAAATATTATTCTGCAATGTTTTACATAGAAATAGGTTAAAAAAATGCAAATGATACTTCTTTATTTCAAGTCTAAATGGTGTTGGCCACTGGTTTGGTTCTTATTTTTTAAAGCTATATCTAGATGAATCCTGAAATAATAATATATTTTCCCACTATAAATTGTAGAAACTTGATGTTATATAAATACCATCATTTTTAACATGAATCTGGCTTAATAGTCAGATTCACATTTTTGACCATAATATGAAGGAAAAGGAATTACCTCTTATTATAGAAGTGTTAAAATTTGTCAGCATAAAAGAGGTAATTTCCATCCAGTGTGTTCAGGGCCAAGTTCAAAGTATTCAACAGTGTTCAAAAGTGTTGAACATATTATTAGCACACTTAAATCTTCTGATCAGAGGCCAAATGTGGATAATAGTTCCTCTAGAGTCTAAAAGGATCTTGGGTAACTGTTTACTGTTTACTATTTAGTTTATTTACTTCATACCACCATGCCAGTAAATATATAGTAAAAGTAAACCATGTAAATAGTTTAAAAACTGTTTTAAACTTAAATGGTTGGAGCCTTATCTGAGTGTGCTGGACAGTACACCTCACTTCAAGTAACCTGGCTTTAGCCTGACTTTACCATTGCCATCTGGGATAACATTGAATTCTTTTAGGTGATCACTTGTCAAATGAGAGAAATGAAGATTCAGAGCCTCTAAAGTCTGAGGTGAGGCTAGGGCTGGGGCCAGCCATTCACAGATCTAGTAATTTGTTGCACTTTGTTTCTGTCTAGTACTCCACTGGCAGACTTTGAAAAGGAGGCCACACCAGAGAATATTTTTTGGATCTTCTCCATTACTAGCAATGGGCTGGCAAGGGATGCAGTATGTCGTGGTTCTTTTTGTTTTTTTTGAAAGAGTTTATTATATTCCAAAGCAGTAACTAGTACAAAGCCAGTCCCAAACTGTAACACCACCACTGGCATTAGTCCAACTGGGACTGTGAAAGGGTGTTTATGACTTAGTGGAATGTAGGATCATGGTGTTCTGATGACACGTGACTGCTCATGTTCAGTAAAAAAGGAAGTCACTGAAAAGTCAGCTAAAAGTCAGCTAAAAGTCATTGGCTTTCACTTGACCAATGTCCTATTTTTTCAACTTTGAAAGTCACCCAAAAGTCATTGTTGACTGACATCCTATTTTAGTGACTTTCAAAGTCACTTAAAAGTCACTCAAAAGTCACTCAAAGTCACTCAAAAGTCAGGTAAAAGTCATTGACTTTCATTTGACTGACATCCTATTTTATTGACTTTGAAAGTCACCCAAAAGTCACTCAAAAGTCAGCTAAAAGTCATTGACTTTTTGTTGACTGAGGTCCTATTTTTTTTGACTTTGAATTGACTACAGAAGTCAAGTGCCAGTCATCAAAAAGTCAATGAAAAGTTAATTGACTTTTCATTGACTTCCAACTGACTAAAGAAGTCAAGAATTAGTCAGGTCACAGTCACACCAGATTTGTCACAAATAATAATAATAATAATAATAATATTATTATTATTATTATTATTGTTATTATTATTATTATTATTAGCATCTATTAAATACAGATTTATTAAATACAGGGGGGGCTATTACTAATGGTGGGTATAGCCACTGAGCTCAGGGGTAGCTGATGTGGTAGCTGCAATTGGGGTGGCAATGGCTGGGGTGGTGGCAAGGTTGGGGTTGCATATGATTGGGGTGGTGCAGTCGAGTGGCATGATTGGGGTGGCACAGCGGGTTTGGGGGTCATGCGGTCAAGGTGGCGGCGTTAAGGTGAGGAGGGTGTGGTGATGGTTGGCAACAGGGTTTGGACAATGGGTGGGGTGGTCTGCGATGAAATAAGAAAAAGAAAGAAAAAAAAAAAAGGAAAGCTTATCTTAAGCCCAGTCTGGTGACAGCTGGGGCAATGATGATGATTGTTGGCTCATGGGGTGGCCTGCGTTGAGGTGGGACTAGTGTTTGAGAGTTCAGTCCTATGGACCGAAAAAAACTGGAAACCGGACTGGACTGTAACTGATATGAACCAGGATGTCAGTTACTGTTACGTTCCTTCCGGACGTCTGCCAGGTCACGTGACCTCGTCGCCTGTTCGCTTCGTCCAAGGGAATTCGCCGTCCAAGGACCCAAGTCAATCGTCGAATAATAGAAGTCGGCGGGGATAAAGCACGACTTATAGCGGAACGCGTAGTGGCGATAACTCCAGCCAACTAGCAAAGATGACAAAGGAAGGGATGAGACAGTGAGGAATCAAGCTGTTATACACTCTGTGCCCTAAGAACCAACTCCGGCGAAGGGGAAGGTATTACACAAGATATCAAAGCTAAGGGCTCTAACGCGTCCAAAGCCCTCTACTTATACTACAGAGGGGGAGCTTTCAAGTTCAGCCCGAATCCGAAACCCTAATACGAGAAGCCAATGGCAATAAGGCGCATGGCATGAGTCAGAGATAAGAGATAAGAGATAAGGGCCTAGAGGCGCCCCACATCCAAGTCCACAGCTGGATCACATCTGGACTCACAATCACAAGCTAACCCAGGCACAAGCTCATCTGGGCTCTTCCGGATTCTTCTTCGATGTTCCAAGGCAGGTCACGTGCCGGGGTCACGTGACGGCCGATAAGGGGTCCCGTGCGTGCTGTCTGCACGTGATCCGTCTCGTATTCCCACGCTCCGAGCAGGCGTTCGAGCACTGCCGTCGCCGCGCGCACTTCGTTCTCGCGCTGCGGGTCGTAATCGTCGTCTTCCGGGCCGCATCCCGGCTGCGCCGTGACAGTTACAGTTCTTACCAGTTTGTGAATTTGTTGGTTGCCAGTTCAACCATTCTGGGCAACGGCTCTAACCACAGGATAACCTTCAGTAAAAAAGGTTGGTCGGCTGTTGGTCGGCAAATAGTCATTGGGTAGTCAGCATGACTAAAAATTGAATATTCGCAAGATTTGCAAGTCCGGGCGACTAAGATTGACTTATGAATAGCCAGGTTGAGGGGCTTTGCTGAAGTCAAGCAAATAGTGTTGGGGAAGTTTGGTTTGGTTTGGTTTGGGCCAGTTTTGGCCAAACTGGAAACCAAACCATTTAATTTTCACCAAACCGAACCCAAACCGCTTCAAACCGTTCTAAACCGTTCCAAACTGTTCCAAACTGATTAAAAAAAGGTGTTTTAAATTGCTTCTTAATCGGTTTGGTTTGGTTCAAACCGAGTTCAAACCGAGTTTAAACCAGTTAAGACCTGGTTTAAACTTAATTTGACACCAAAAACATGAAATATTTTTAATAATAATAAATTTAACCATTTATTTTGGTTCAAACACAGTCAAACTTGGTTCAAACTTGGTTTGAACTCAGTTTGAACCAAACCAAACCATTTAAGGACAAAATATAAAATAATTTTTAATAATTTTTCTTAATTGGTTTGGAACGGTTTGGCATCGGTTTGGGGGTCCCAAACCCCAAACCAAACCATTTGGTTTATTTTCAGAATTTTCCAAACCCAAACTGATTAAACGGTTTGGGTTCGGTTCAAACCGAGTTTGGATCAGTCTGGGACCGAACTTCCCCAACACTACAAGCAAAGTCACACATGGGCGATTTTTAGTCATTGAGGGACAAATCCGTAGTCATTTTTTGTCAATTAGTCAGTATTCTTGGTCTAGTCTAGGTCGTCCGATGGTCACATCAAGTCAATTACAGATAAACCCATAGTTGATCTCAGTCATTCCCAGGTCCAAAAAAGTCACATCAAGTCGTTGATGGACAGTCCGTAGTCGGTTGCAGTCAGATTTAAGTCATTTTTCTAGTCAATTCTTTGTCAGACTTAGTTGTCCCATGTACTTTTTGTGCATTTTGCAGTCAAATTTTTATTCATCTGGCAGTCATGCCAGGTCGAGGGGGGTCATATCAAGTCATGTATGTACGTTGGCAAGTCCAAATATTAGTAAAAAAAATCCCCCCAAAAACATCTGAATCAAAGTAAGCAAGCGAGAACATGCAGAAAGCAAGACCACCCATGTGCAGTAGTGTATTTGATGGGCATACACTAGGTTAACGCAGCGAGTGGTGTTTGCACTTTCTTCGGCTTCTTGCGCTGGCAGTAGTAGGTCAGAGTTGAACGTTGAATACTGCGGACAATGAGAATCCTACCTTCTTGATGATCTCCTTGACGGTTGACTTGGAAATATGCGCGAACTTGGGGGACTCGACAATGGCTGTGATGAGATCTGTCCAGGCTATAGTTAATATTACTGAGCTCAGAACATACAATGTACCGTCCTTGCGCTTGGACTTTGGGGGGGTTATCTTGTTGTCACCGAAACAAGCCTGGAGCTCTGAGACGTGAAGGAGCCTGAGTGATGTGGCACTTGTGCGAGTGCCCTAGAGGCTGTGGGTGAGACAGGGTATCGCTACCAAGCACTGACGCACCTCATTTAGCCCCATTGAAGGTTCCATGGTGGTGGTGGACTGGATAGTAGAGTCGGTTCTGGTGGGAACCTCTGAGATTTTGCTTGAGACGTCGACGGAAGGAGCTGGCTGCTTGATCTTGATCATGGGCACACGTGGAGGGGACCGTGGAGGAGACATCATGATGTTGCGATATGAAGGAGTAGTGGGAATTGGCGGGAGACACTTTTGGGAAGTAAGGACCTAGAATAGATTGATTAAAAAACACAGAGAGTGTATTGTATATGTACGCCACCAGTGGCAACCCAGCAATTCTTGAGACACTCGAGGATCTTCTCGAGGTATATATCGCTAATGAACCCACTCGTCATTGGTGTTCTGGCGTTCAAGCACATCAACCTTGCTTCTTGGCACGTTTTGATGGTGGCTGCCACAAGCTTGAAGGCAGTAGTGATGTTGCTGACCTCCTGCCAGTTGGTAAGTGAAGACACCGGGCTAATACCACCTGCTGTTGTAAGGGTACCTTGGGTGCTGGGCCTGAAACTGTCCATTTTTGGTGTTTTCAGCCTCGGACAGGCATCACGTGGATTCCCTACCAAATCGGTCTCGTGCTCCCATGACGTTGCAGCTTCCTCGACTCCCATTTCCTCTCTATCACCTCATCCATCTATCCACACATACTCTCACTCTCATTCTCCTCATCGCTCCTTTGCTCACTCCTTCACAACCATGCAAACGGACAACGACAACGACAGGTTCCTGCAAGATGGCCTCTAGGCCACTCGCAGACAGGCCATGTGTTCCCACGCCTCGAGTCGCCTTTGTCCACCAGCCCTCTGACCTCCTCGTATCATCCACCACTGCCTCCTTCCTTTCACCCTGTCAGCTCGCTTTGCCCGTACAACGCCTCAGCCACGCCGCCCCTTTGTCACTGGCAAGGGCGCGGTTTCTATCTTTTAGTTTCATAATTACTGACTCGTAATAGTACCGTAGGATCACGCTGTCGTCGGGCATGATGCTGGCCCCTGTAACGCCACCACAGGGGCGCTAAGTACGACGTGTACTTCGTAAGTCAATGGGATCGGAAAGGCGCGAGTCAGTCAGGACTCAGTTCAGTGGTGAACAAGTACTACTAGGCCTCCCAGGGGCACTAGAGTAATAGCAGGAGATAGGGCTCAAGTGTAGAGGCGAGCAAAGACGTGGACTCAAGTGCAAAGGCGAGTCAAGCAGGATTCGTGAGGCAAAGACAATGTGGTATTACACAAGAAGTCAAGTCTACCGTACAAGCTAGGTAGGGCATGACTTATATACTGGTACAGGGTGTTTGTAGACTACAAACATATGGCGCGATCCTAGGGTACAGGCCCTAGCGAGCTAATTGTTGGAACGTGATAAGTACGTAAGATTCTTATCTATAGCAGTTACGACATTACGGTAGTATGTTTGCCTATTACGGTAGTCAGGATACGTACTACAATGAGCGCAATGCGCCCTCTATGCAAGAGAAGTCCTATGACTATCTCGAAGTGGTAGTTTACATCAGGCGTGTGTAAAAACGCGATATTGTGGACGCCTGTACTCATCACTTTTACACAAATGGTCAGGGTAGGACCATAGAGTATAAAAACCCTCCTATGGGGAGGGAGGCGAATAGACATTCACTCTCTTTCTCACTTGTGCACCCTCTCCACACTATAGTCTCTCAACCTATTCTAAGGTGAGAACGTGCATTCCTGTTTGCTGCATGCATTGCTGCGCAACAGGTTATGGGCCCTGCTACAGGGTTTGCCGTCACACTCTTTGATAGAGTTGCGCCCGTGGTCACTGCCCACCACATTGTTACCTTTGAAAAGAGGAACGCGTGCGGTTGTAGGCTCTAGACTCAGGGAGGCTCCCTGGTTACTAGCAACCCAGTATTGTGCTCTTGAGGAGCACACAGACTTGGCCAATCGCCTATCTAAACAAGGCTCTATTGCGCGTCCAATTAATTTTGGGAAGGCGAATAGCTTAACCTTGGGGTGACGTCGAGCAGGATCGTCCGGCTTATTGGCATTGATGCTCTCAATGTCAAGATGGGTTTTTTGACCCATTCTGTTGGAAACAGCCTAATACTGGGCTATTGTCGTGCTTAGTATTGCCAAAGGTGATGCTAGCATTGACAATCTTTTGTTTCACACAGTATTGTTATTATAGTAACGCAATACTGACGTTCGCAAAAGCCAACAGATTTATACAACCATGTCCTCTCAACTCACTCAGCTTGTCCCCATCTTTGATGGCTCTAACTGGGCCACTTGGTCTCAACAGATGACCGCCTTCTTCATGTCCCAAGGGCTTTGGGGCTACATTGCTGGTACCATTGCCCAACCCGTTGCTGCCAATGTCGCTGACAGAGCAGCTTGGAACAAGAGCGATGAGATGGCTAGGGGTAATCTCACCCTTCGCCTCACCCCTGCTGTTCAGCAGGCAGTCACTGGGAATACTTCCCAGGTGCTCTGGACTTCCGTAAAAGACCGGTATGGTGCGGTGTCCATGCCCCGCATCTACAAAGACTTCAAAGAAGCAATTTCTATTCGCTTCAATACAAATCAGCACCCTGCTCCCCAGTTCGAAAAGATGGCTGCTGCCTTCTCTCGTCTAGGGAACGTTACTGTTGGTACTGGCCCTGCCGCCCCTACCCTTGCCAAAAAGCCTCAGCTGCAGGCTCTCATTGCGATGTCCGCTCTGCCCCAGAAATGGGAGCATTTAATCCCCATCATGTGCAACAATCTCCCTGTTGCCGATCTCAAACTCGAGACTGTATCGGCTTGTGTCGAAAGCCAGTACGAGACAGAGACTAGCCGCGGACAGCATAAGGCCACCCATACAGCACAGAAGCTTTCTGCTGTTAAGTGGAAGCGCGCTGACCCTTGCTTTACCAAGCAGGGTTCGCAGCAGCAGTCTAGCGCTCCTGGCCCATCCAATCAGCAGCAGCCTTTTAGGCAGCGCGGAGGACGTGGATCCGGAAGAGGCAAAGGGAAAGGGAAAGGCAAGGCACCTGCCCGTGCTCCACAGCACTCGCATATTGCCTCTGTCGCCGCACTAGCCCCTCCTATTTCCCACAAGGTGACTCATATTGGGTCATCTGGTGTCTCTACCAGGACAGAAGTCGAATCATCCTCGCCTCAGAGGACTCCCGGCTTCTTCCCTTCCGTAAACAAAGCACTTTCGCTCGCTGAACAGCTGGATGTACCCGCTACAGTCCAGACCATAAAGACGCTTGAGCAGCGCTTCGCAGACGTTGACGCTATCATGCGTCCTCATATTGAATGGTTCATGGACGAGGAGTATGACTCCAAAGTCGACATCGATATGTTGCAGCAGCCTTTGGGCAGCGCACAATCGATAATGAACATAGACGGATTAGATGACACGGAGATATTTGGTGAGCAATCAAATGCTCTCCAACTTGACTTGTCGGATCTGACATTAAGCGATATGACTTCTGATACAGAAAGTCGCGCTCCCACACCTCCTTACGTCAGTCCTGCTTCAATTGTTGAAGCAACAGTCAGGTGGGCTACTACTGGCGAAAGCCGTTTCCCTCCTCGATCTCGTTCTAATGAGCGAATCGAATCTATTTGGCGCAGTAATCAACAGTGGCTGCGAGATCACGAGATGCCAACGGACCCCCGTTTCAGCACTCTCATTTCTCCGGCCGCCACAGGCCATTCGCTGACACCGGAGTCTTTTTTAACTGGACCGGATGAGAACACCCTTGATTGGGGTTCTTGTGATGAAGAACAGTACGTCTTTTCTTCACTTCACACATCACATGCTGATGACGTTACAGAATTAGCCCTGCCCCCAAAAAGTCTAGGGGATGGCAAACGTAACGGATACGTATATCTACGGGAATCACATGTACTAGTACCGAAGTCGCTTGATATGTACAATATTAGCAGCGCTCTCCTCGATTTACTTGAGTGTGAGCACAATGAGTACTTCAGTCAATGTGCAGAGTGTATAAAGCATACACAAAATATGTGGCTCCTTGACTCAGGAGCCTCAGCACACTTCACTAATAATATTAGTGATTTTATTGAGTACAAGCCAATTGCTAAGTCTGAAAGGATGCTTGTAAAAACAGCGGCACAAATGCTATACGTTGAAGGAACCAGTTCTGTCTTGCTTGAGCATTACGTCGCAGACAAACCCATAATTACTCAGGTATACCCGGTTCTTTACATTCCATGCATAAGCATATGTCTTCTGTCCATGGGTGTCTTCTTACAGCAAGGCTTGCGCATTTTGGGGAATTCGCAGCATATTAACTTGCTATGTAAAAACAAAAAGATTGTCCAATGTAAACCCCTTCTCCACGGACAATCCCTATATTGGCTAGATGCCTCTATATCCACTCTAACTGAGTTGCATATTGCGAACCAGTCTGCGTTACTAAATGTAGACTATGACCTTATGCATCGTCGCCTCGGTCACCCATCTAAAGAGGTTCTAAGACAAGCTAAGGAACACACTAAGGGCTTTCCAGAAGGGATAATAATTCCCTCCTCTGATGTAATATGTCCTAGGTGCGCGCAAGGCAAAATGCCTACTGCCTCACATCCTCCATCTAATACAAGGGCTAAAGCCTCTTTCTCTCGGATTCACTCCGATTTGAAAAGCTTCCCTATACCATCATACCATAAATACAAGTACTTTATCGTCTTCTTTGATGATTATACTTTGTTTGCATGGATCATTCTTTTACGGGATAAAGCCTCTGCTATTATGGCACTAAAGCAGTGGCTAGCGTTAATTAAAAATCAGTTTAACACAACCATTAAAGAATGGATGTCAGATGCCGGCGGTGAATATAAATCAGATGCCTTCCTAAAGCAGCTTAAGGATGCCGGCATAACAGTGCTACAGTCTGCGCCACATACGCCACAGCAAAATGGGCGCGCTGAGCGCTTTATGCGCACTATAATGAACAAAGCTCAGGCTATGCACCTTGATGCTTGTTTACCACAGAGTTGGTGGGAATTTGCAGTACTTCACGCTGCACATTGTTATAATAGAACCCCCATAAGTCGCCTTCAATGGCAGACTCCTTACAAACTATTACACAATGAAGTCCCTGACATATCACATCTCAGAGTATTCGGATGTGGCACATATGTACATATTCCAGAAGCTCGCCAGGTGAATAAACTTTCTCCCAAAAGCGAACTGATGATCTACCTTGGTAGAGGAGCTGGAATGAAGGCTGATGTCTTCATGCGCATGCCTAATACCTTGTTCTATTCGGACAAAGCACTCTTTGATGAAGTGTTATTTCCTAAGTGTCCTAAGGACAATACTAGGAGTATACCCCGTGGTGTAACTCAGTTAGATGAGACAGTTCCTAGTGAGCAGTCTAAAGACAACGCCGCTCCCGGTGATGATGACAACCTACCACCTGAGCCTCCTATTGTAAAAGGGAGAAGCGCTCCCCAGCCGGCCACTGGACCTCCTCCTAGCACTTCTGCTGGAGGATCTGGATCGCAGCTACCTCCGCCTTTACCCCCTGTTCCAGTACCTGGTCCTAGTGAACCTAGGAGATCGGGGCGTATAAGGAGACCAGTTACTCGTCCTGATAATGTCTATGGAGATAGGCCTCCTACAGCGATTATTCGTGACATTGCGCGGACTTGCACATGGCGACAATTGACGGAATCACTGCCGGGTAGCTCCCAGCAGCGTTCTAGTCAAGATCAGACGGTCTCAGGTGATGTTCCTGAACAAGCTGAATCTGATTCTTCCAGTGCTCAGAGTGATAATCCGCAGGATTCAGACGAAGTAGATCAGCAATTGCTGATCCGCCTAGCTCAGGAAGGGGGAGTCAAATTTCTAGATCTTCTGCTCACCAAAGCAGTTTCACCAACAGATCTAGAGTCACCTGATACCTCTAATATTTGTGAATGGACCTATAAGGACATTCAAAAAATGCCAAGTGAACTCCAGGGGGAGTGGCGTAATGCGTGCAAAGAAGAGCTTGACTCTCTTTGCAAACGCAGAGTCTATGATCTTGTTAACCCGCCACAAGGCAGAAGGGTGATCAAGAATAGATGGGTGTTTGACTTAAAGTCAGACGGCCGTAAAAAGGCCAGGCTAGTTGCCAAAGGCTTTTCTCAGGTTGAAGGCATAGATTATGATGAAATATTCTCGCCAGTGGTACGGTTTGAGACTGTCCGGATGATGCTCATGCTTACAGCGCTGAAGGATTGGCACATCTCTGGACTTGACGTCAAAACTGCCTTCCTCTATGGAGACCTCGATGAGGAACTCTATATGGAACAACCTGAAGGGTTTAAAGACCCGAGCCAACAAAACAAAGTCATGCGCTTAAGGAAAGCTATATACGGACTTAAACAAGCTGCACTCGCTTGGTGGAGAGCGCTGGATAAGTCTATGAGTTCCCTGAGCTGCACACGACTTCAATCAGACTCAGGTCTGTTTGTTAACGACAACAAAACAATCGTAGTTATTGTTTATGTCGATGACGTCCTCTTCTTAGGAAGAAACAAAAAGGACATAGCATCCCTGAAGAAGCGCTTCATGGAGATATGGGAATGCAGAGACTTAGGTGATACCAAAGAGTTTCTACGCATGCGCATACTACATTCTAAAGGTAGAATCCTGATAGATCAGCAGGATTACCTTCAGAAAGTGCTGCAGCGTTTCAAACTGATTAACACCAAATCAGTACCTACCCCACTACTAGAAGGGTATCATCCATCCCCTAATAAGGGAACTGCAACCCCAGAGCTCCGCGCGTCATACCAACAAGTGATAGGATCTCTCCTATACATTATGATTGGTACACGACCAGATATTGCTTATGCTGTTACCAAAATGGCGCAGTTTGCAGCCAATCCGTCTGAGGACCATATGAAGCGTGCACTTTACATCTGCCGCTACTTACTTGGTACCTCTAATTATGCTTTAGTCTTTGATGGCAAAAGTGACGGTGGTATAATAGCATATGCAGACTCTGATTGGGCTTCAGACCCAATTACGAGAAAGTTCGCTATGGGCTACTTAGTAAAGATGGCTAATGGAGTGTTCTGCTGGAACTCTAGAGCGCAGAAATCTATCGCGCTGATACCCTAAACTGTCCCTGAACGCTAGGAAACAGTCTAAGATGAGCGCAGGGTCTAGGGGGTGTGAAGCGTCGTGAGCGGTCGCGCAGGCCTCCGCGGAATGCGAGCTGTCGTATATGGGTCCGCGGCGATCGCGGACGCGTTGGTGTCGAAGGACTAGAGCCGCGCGCAAGTGCGGCGATGTCGGGAGGGGGAACGGTATCGGCTGGTCGCAAGCGGTCGGAAACGGTCGCGCACGCTTCGGCGCGGCGCGAAACTTCGTATAGTTGGCCGCTGGGGTCGGGAACGCGTCTGGTTCGAGTCGCTAAGGCCGCGCGCAAGTGCGGCGTGCTGGGGAACGCAAGGGAGGAGCTTCACTGAGCTCAAAAGTCCGAGGGGAGAAGTCTGCTATTAGAAATCTTTTTTTGTAAAGTTGTAAATACATGGCCTATATACTGGGGAGTGCAGGCTAAGGAAAGAGGGTACATTATATAAGGAGAGGAAAGGGGTGTTGATAAGTGACCCGCGTGCACTTAGCGGCTTGTATGGACACGCAGAAAACGGACTGCTTTAGATTAGATATACAGGACATGTAGATTAGATCATTATGATCATTACAATCTCGGACTTATTGTATTCTCTTATCTATGACATCACATGTACATGACATCATGGACTTCTCTAGACCGTCCTTGTACTATGGTGCGCGTCGCGTAGTCACCACCAATTTTGTGCAGATTAGATAAGCATGTACACACGTTAGAAAAACAAAAAAGTGTCTTGACAAAATGAAGGGCTTAGTGAGTAGATTGATTTGTCAAGAGGAAATTTCTCTACGATAAGATTTCGCGATATCGCATTACCCAAATTGGCCGCCTCCATATTTAGACAAAGGCGCTTATTACATATACAGATGACTCATCAAATCTACACAGAAGAGGAATGTGGTGTCACGTCCATTTCTCGCGCGAGGGTCTCCGGAATGCGTCTGTGAGACCTGTATCGCTGAGAACTGTATGCTTTTACCTTGAGTTGTGCAGAGCGTGCATCAAGCCCTTCAGCATAGGCATCTATAAATCTCCAAGCCCGGTGTTCCCATTTCCTGATGAGTTCAACAGGTACTGATGCCAGTGCCTTGGGCATGTTGAGCTTCAACGTTCCGAATGTATAGTCGCAGTGTTCTCGCAGACAACGCTTTACTGCGCCCCAAAAATACTCGATGAAGTTAATTTCACAATGGTATTTGGGCAGGAACACGCAGATGTGTCCCGCGGCCTCGATCGTCTCCTGGACAAGGGACTTCTGGGCTCGGAAATTGGGTTGGAGATCCAATATTCACTTGGCGCAGCAGTCGGTCCGGTCGTCGTTGCATCCCCCTTTGCCACATCGCAGGTTCAGCCCAGCCTTCCAGAGGCCGCGTTCTTGCAAAATTATTTTCGCACCCTTGGCCATGTTTGGGTATTCAGGGTGTGATGTTGGGAATACCATTGACTGAGTAACTTTTTGTCCACCATGGAGAAACCAGCCATCACGCATTTTTGGTTGTTTCCCACCTGGATTGAGATTCACATGCGAGGCGAGAAGCGCATCGCTCGCATAAGCGGAGTGTCCCTGTGAGTTGTCGACGAGCACAATGGCGATGAAGCCGGGACCGTGGAGCCGTTCGAATGTCGGGAAAAATTTGTCCTTGAGCTGTTTGAAATAATTTGGTTGGGCTTATTTCCAAGCGAATTGAAATCTAACCTGTTTGAGAAATAATGTTCCGTTCCAGAATCCCTCGTGGTTCTTCCCGTACTCGAGGGTTTCGCTCGCATCGGCGAGCCACCCGTGCGTCGAGCAAATAAAGTCGCTTTGGTGAATGCCCCGGCCTTGGCCTTTTTTTCTGATCGGTTGTTCACCATCTTTGATCCAGCTCGCCTTTTTCCCATCGTGTGCTTGAGCAGTCGACTCATCATGAGCCACGAGCACATAGCGGGGACCATCCGGTGGGGCCGGATCACAGGCTTGTCGCGTTACGTCGCCAATTTCATACCGGACTATCCGAGGCCGAAGAGCAAGGATCTCGGGTATGAAGCGATTTTGCCGATCGTTCAGAACATCTGGGCGTTCGTGTCCATCATAAAAAATTGCTTTTTTGTGGATTGTGAACGCAAATCCGTCCTCAATCATCATGCAACGGATCGTTGAGAGGGAAATCCCATTGCTCCGGAGATGCAGCCTTGGGAGGATGACTGATTCAAAGTGATCCTTTAGTCCCTGAGGAATTTCCTCGCCAAGGATCCTCTGCGCGTACGTTTCTGCCTCGGCAAATGGTAATTGTTGCCGCAACAACATTTGCAACTTGGACGGGTCGATCGCCCACTTATTCGAGCGCATGTACGATCGCAACTCCGCTCGGATGATTGGGTCGGAGACGAGTGAATACGTCTTCGCGTGAGTTCCTCGCTTCGAATGAGGGAGCTCTCTTTGATTCACCCAGGCATCCATCCACCGGTGAACCTGTCGTCCTCCCCACTCTTTTGCCATCATCGCACCGACCGCTGCGGCATGGGAGGCTTCGATTGCCCCCATCTTCTGGCTGACCATCGCGTGCAAACATGCTTGGATCGCCCGTGCACGGTAAGCCTGTAGCCCGTTTTCCCCACCTTCAAAACTGTGCTTCTTTGAACTGATCACCCTTTTGATGTCTTTCAGGGCAACTATGCGTGCTTCAAGAGCACGCCTTCTTGCGTTTTCTCGTTGCTCTCTGAAAGGTACGTCGAGTCTGCGCCGCTTAAGAGCTGAGTGCTCTGTCACAGGTGGTTCGTGCGTGGGACTGGTTGGCGCGGGGGTTTCCTGGATAACTGCCAATGGTGCGTGGCGTTCGTCATACCAATCGTCAAGGTTGTCTTCAAGCACAAACGCGTCGTCCTCCAGGTCAGATAAGTACCCATCAAATATTTTGTCACTTGTGTCTGACGACATCGGTACGGGCGAAGGGGCGGGCGAAGGGATCACTTGAGGCGCAAGAGCAGTTGCGCCGTCGATGGTGTGGGTATGGGCGGGGGCAGGAGAACGTCCCGAGACATGCACAGCGACGCGATCGATGGAATCCACGACATCCGGGGTGCAGGCAGGATCGGGGGTGTGGTCGGGATCATGGGACTGGATGCGAGTGGGATCGGGAGCCTGCGAGGGGCCATGGGTGTGCTCAGGGATATCGGGTGTGGTGTCAGGCATGGACGCTGGTATGAGCGCAGGGGCATGGGTGGAGATACCTCGAACAGATGTACATTTCTCCTTAACAAAATAACTTCGGAACATCGCTGCAGACGCACTGGAAAGTATATAAGTTCAGTGAGTGTATTCATGCGGAAAGTATACATGCGGCCATGCCTTTTGCGCATTTTACTGTCGCCCTCGGCCTTTGCGTCGAGACGGCGCTTCTCCCGTCTCCGAGTGCGCTCTGAGTTCCCAGTGTAATGCCCTCGGATGTGGGATTCCGCACTCTTCCAATCGTCCCCAGAACGTGTTATTTTGTCAAATAATGTCATTTCCCGTACCGTTTCGGCCTCGCGCTCCATCTCGCGCTCGAGGCTTTGTGTGAGCTCAGGACCAGCCAGCTCTTCGATTGCGTCGGTCCCATCAGTTAATCCAGAACTCTCCGAGTAATCCTCATTCTCGTTCTCAGAAGAACTTATGAGGATGATCTCTGGATGTGTGTTGATCTGTCGCTGTCGCTGCCGTCCAGCACGCGCACGGGCAGCAGCATTCAGTTGGGCCTTTGAGGGTGACATTTGCTGAGGGGATCTTTCATTGAGAATATTTTTATTGTTTCTGACATTAAGGATTACTTGGTATGTTCAGAAATCACACCGGCGTGCTTTACTGGGGACAAAGTCATAATATGAGGGCACTGATGGATTTGGTGCGCGCGCAGCATCACCTTACCATCCTCGGCAGTGGGATTCCCACCACATGTCCACGTAAGCTTGTAAACGCGCCAAGAACTCTATTACAGTATAACAGGATCAATTACAGATCCTGATTTCACTATGACTCGGATTTTGATTTCTCATACGCATTGGCCGGTCACGTGATCAATGACATAAGCTGCACAAAATTGGTGGTGACTACGCGACGCGCACCATATTGTCTTTGTACTTCCCTTTGTTTCCTTATCTTTATTGTGATGTCACTATGATATCATAGTCTGGACTCTTATTGTTCTATACGCCTTGTTCTCCAGAACAGTACATTCCTTTTGTCTCCTTGTAGAACAATGCGCCTTGTACTTACTGTGACCTGTGTTACTACCGTCACTCCCTGTAGCAGTATAAGTAGAGTACCATGTACGCTCTGGCACCACACCAGTTCTCATCTGTTGTGTGCCAGGTATGTCTCCCTCTGTTGTATAAACACCAGTTCTCATCTGTTGTGTGCCAGACTCAAACTCTGCTTCACTTGCTTGATTACACTCTGTTGCTGCTTCAAGTCACCGTCCATATCTCACCACAGTCTCCTTTGTCACTGTGAGTATGGTCTTTATGTGTACTGTTCATCAAGGGGAATGCTAAAACGCGAAGGGAAATGTCCGGGATGAGAGGGAAGCCGAGCGCGCATAGAGCGCGGGAAAGCGGTGAAGCGCGGGAACGCGGCGCTTAGAAAGCGTGCAGAAGCGCGAGAATGCGCAGGTGAGCGCGAGCGAGTGCAGAGAGTAAGTAGAAAACGCGAAAATAACCCTTTTCAGGGCTCAGGGAGAGACCAGGCGTATCAGCGCTCTCATCCACTGAAGCAGAGTACATGTCGCTGTGTGATACAAGTAGACAGTTGGTCTGGATCCGTTCGCTCTTTAGTGAGCTTGGAATAAACCTCGGACCGATTCCATTATGCGGAGATAATCAAGGCTCCATATTCTTATCTTCTAATCCTGTTCAGGAGAAACGGATCAAACACATTGATCTACGTCACCATTACATACGTGATGTGATCCGTGAAAAGAAGATAGAATTATTCTTCATTGAAGGAGCTGAGAACCCTGCAGATCTCTTTACTAAGAATCTGGGTCGTATTAAGTTCCTTAAATTCAGGGAACAGCTAGGGCTAGAGTTTGGTGCGCTGCCGCACACGCACACCATGTCTGATGATGGAGATCTGTGATGGAGAGCGTGAAGGAGCTTTTGTACTCTCGCGTACACCGCTTCTTCTTGAGGAACATACATTTCTCTATGTTCATCCATGTTACGAGCAATCATCTCCTCACAGGACAGAGTCACCTTAATCTCTCAAAGACATGGTACGATGTCGCTTTAATTAGCAAACAAATGACTCTAAGCCTTTCATTGAACTACCAGAGGGAAGTTCGCATGTCCTGTCCCTAATGGGGACATAATAATGGGACGTCTGAGTTGGAAAATGTCGTTGACATTCACAACTTGATGAGACGTGTTAGAGTCGGGTTGGACCATCTGTAAATGCAGTAGGTGTTTGGAGCTGTTTGGAGCTGTTTGAGGACACTCTGAACAGCTCCGAACAGCTCTGAACACCTAGTTGCGTCTACAGATGACACCACTCTACTAATCAACTCTGAGGCAACTTTCACTCGATGCTCTTACCCAGAGCTTGTGAGGACGCTGCTATTTGCTTAGACGCGCTTTTATTAGCTGCACTAAGCAAGGGGGAGTGTTGGAACGTGATAAGTACGTAAGATTCTTATCTATAGCAGTTATGACATTATGGTAGTATGTTTGCCTATTACGGTAGTCAGGATACGTACTACAATGAGTGCAATGCGCCCTCTATGCAAGAGAAGTCCTATGACTATCTCGAAGTGGTAGTTTACATCAGGCGTGTGTAAAAACGCGATATTGTGGACGCCTGTACTTATCACTTTTACGCAAATGGTCAGGGTAGGACCATAGAGTATAAAAACCCTCCTATGGGGAGGGAGGCGAATAGACATTCACTCTCTTTCTCACTTGTGCACCCTCTCCACGCTATAGTCTCTCAACCTACTCTAAGGTGAGAACGTGCATTCCTGTTTGCTGCATGCATTGCTGCGCAACATGTAGAGTCAGCCCAGTCGAGGGCCGCCAATTCGGGAAACAAGGTCATCCACATACTCGTTAGCACCCTTGAATTCAAAGGAGGTGAGAACGGAGAGGACAGTGCGTGTTATGGGAGGCGGGTGTAGTCGATCCGGGCGGGTAGCTAATTGGAATCCAATAATAAATTTTTGGAGACTGGGTAACCCTGCTAAGCACACAACTATCACCTCTGGTGAAATGTAACCAGTCGGGGGTATGTTGAAAAGGCGGAGCATGACGAGGTCACTGGTGGATAAAAGAAGCGACGGCAATGTCGGGAAGGGAATGCCGTGGAAATCGATTTCCTGTAAACATGGTGCAGATCCCCCGATGAATTCACCGGGAAGGACCGGTGCATTCCTGTCCTTCAAGACAACGTGGAGATGCGTCAACATCAGAAATGGCTGCTGCATCACTGTGGCGAGCTTTCCTAACTGTGTGTTTGTTATATCAAGCCTGACATAACATATATGATCGGGGTGCCCCAGTGCAGCAATGGCATCATCTTCATCCTCAAGTGTCAGGTGTCTCCTGGAATAATGATAGTCCATAACGATAGGAAAGGGTGGCCAGATACTGAGGTTCTTCCTGACAGGAGTTCCATATGTGCAGAGAATGTTGAGATTGAGACGGTGTGGTGACGCAAATACAACTTGTCGCCATCTTTGACACACATGTGCAGGTATGTGCCATTTCCATATAAGTTGGAGGACACTGTTGTGATTCTTTCAATAGAAATCGAATATGTCGAGCAAGACATCGTCTGGGAGAACACTAGCGGTTGTTGCAGGTCTGTCACTCTCGTCTGTCGCGTAAATTCAGTACTCGTTGCAATCACCACTGGCACGGGGTGCTAACAAAATGCACCTTGACTGCGTAGTAACTTTTTTCCTTTATCGTGGTGACCTTGAGCAGTCTCATTGATACGTGAGACATCACCAGAGGATGGACCACCAGGTAGGTCGGGCGGGCGAATGCTAATTGACCAGTAATGAGTACTTACATCAGTACTTACGCGAATTTGTTTTTGGGGGTTTTTTCCCATGAAAAACCATAAACAACCGCCTAAAACGGTGAAAAACAGCAAAAACATCAAATCCTAAAAACTTGAGGTGATTTTTGCCAAAACCTATTCGAGATTAGTGTGGGAAAAACCCCCAAAACGGCTAAAACATACTGAAACCTGAAAACCTATTAATTGGCTTACGTGGCACTATCCAACAATGACAATTCCGCATATTTTTTGGTCCAACCATGCTCAACGACACCATCAACTTCAACGCACTATACCTCACTGGCACACTGCTCTATTAGTAGTATCTACTACCGCAAACACTGCTTCCAACTCTTATGAGACCGACCACTAGCAGAAGGACGTAAAGATGTAAATCTGTTGAGCACATTCCCGAGCGTGATTTGGCAAGTGAGTTGCAACGCAACATGTATCCAAAAAGGACGACCATCGCAGTGATGTGCAGTGGAATGTGTGAGACGAAGAAAGATATGTCAGGGGACCGACGCAACTGATTGCACATAACAATGATGTCGTGCGAAACCACAATTGCTGCAAACTATTAATTATTGATCATGAGCTCGAGACGGATCCACTCACCATCCAGGAGTGCCTTGTGCCTTTGCGGGAAGTCGAGGTCCTTGTTCGAGAAGAGAGCTCGGAGCAGCAATATTCTGGCGATCCCAATTTTCAGGAGCATCAACCTTCGTCCTCCGTGATCCCCTGCACAAGTTTCGCCTTTTCTTCCAGTAACCAGTCCGCTGTCCCGCCGAAGTACCGTTTGCACTTCTCTGGTAGATGGCGCCGGAACTTGACCGTGCTCTTCACAATCCTTGTCACATGGTGCATGATTGCATCCCCATGTGGGCTGTATAGCGAGTCGATGATATCTGCCTGGATCTCTGCAATAGGGTGGCTGAGCAGAAAGTGTTTGCTTAGGTCGGGCTGGACTTGGGCCGCACTGGATGGGGCGTGTTCATGTCGTATGGCGCAATAGCAAGTGGGCGTCCGAGTAGAAGGGACGTGCCGCGGTCGTGTACGAGCACAATTCCCCAGAGGCGGATGCGAAGCTGGCACTCTGACTCATCGAAGATGGTTCGGGTGGTTGGATCGTGGTTGAACCCAAGTGTAACGCCACCACAGGGGCGTTAAGCACGACGTGTGCTTTCGCAAGTCAACGGGATCGGAAAGGCGTGAGTCCGTTAAGACTCAGTTCGGTGATGAACAAGTACCACTAGGCCTCCCAGGGACACTAGGGTAATAGCAGAAGGCGAGGCTCAAGCGCAAGGGCGAGCGAAGGCGGGGACTCAAGCGAAGGTGCGAGTCGAACAATGGTCGTGAGGCAAAGACGATGTGGTATTGCACAAGAAGTCAAGTCTACCGTACAAGCTAGGTAGGGCGTGACTTATATACTAGTACAGGATGTTTGCGAGTCGCAAACATATGGCGCGATCCTAGGGTACTGGCCCTAGCGAGCTAATCAGGTAGTATGAAAGGAAAGTCTGTAAACGGAACAAGCGAATCCCGCGGGGGCACGCGGAGGTCAGATGGCGTCCGCGGACTCTAAGAATCGTAAGACCGGTATCGTAATGGTCAGGCGGTGGGTGCGAGATAGAAGCTGAAGAAGTAAAAGAAGTGGGTCATGGGTAAAAGTACACGCGAACGCGAGGCAACATAATAGAGGAAAAGATAAGCAGCACTTCGAGTTCGTAACACCAAGGCGCACCATGCTTCCAACAAGGCACCAAAGCGTGCGACATTGACGCTAAATGATGAAACCAATCAGAAACCCATGGAATGACCGCTAACGATGGTCCGCGCACCTCGGTATACAGGTACCAGTGCAGAAGAATGAGCTGCAGATCATGACACGAAGCTCGGGCTTGATGGAGAGGGCACGCTGGAAGAAGTCCTCGTGATCGGGCCAGTCAGGTGGCATGAGGGTCTTGACATTAACGTTGGCCAAAGACGGAGTTCCACCTGAGGTGGCCTTGTTTTTAGCTTCTCTATCGAGTCCATACACGCGGTGGTTAAGCTCGGAAAGGGTACCGAGGGCAAATATGAGATAGACAGAGCACAAGAAGCCTGGATCATGTTGCTGCGACTCGCCTGCGTAAAGTTGAGAAAGTGTCACCTCGAATTCATGGCGTGAGAAGACAGGCCGGTGGAAGTTGAGGCGTTCAAAGTAGATGTGTACAATGTGTTGCACCATATCGCGATCTTTCAGCAAGAAGGCCGAAAATGTGTGAGTAGGACCAGGAGCGCTTGGTGACGAGGCGACACTGTCGCGGCGCATGGGGACGAGCACCCATTTGTTAGCGTCATTGTTACGTTTCGCTTGGACGTGGACTCTGACCCATCGCCTATGACAGCAGAGTCAGTAGTAATTAGTCATGGACTGCGCAGTATCAGTCAGCTGTAGGGTTTGCATGTGATAGTTGTACGATATGACTCATAGTGACGTGGCATGACTCATTCCTAGTAGTAGTTGTATTAGGGTTCACTCTACTTACGCTATTGGCTAGTTACGGTTCGAGAGGAGCTTGAAAGCTACCTCGTATATGTATATAAGCTCGCACGCGAAGACCAAGGATCACCATCTTGGTCTTCTTCAAATACCACTCTTAACTCGTCTTCTGTGCAAGGGATTCTCCCTTAGTGAGTTCCTTAGTCCGGCATATCCCTGAGATCCCCGTGACTCTCTTTGGCCTTTGGCTACCCACGTGTCTGACCAACCGTGTGGACAGTGTTCCCGCTAAGTCCCACCATAACCAAAGTCTACCTCTACTCTAACCCAAACGTCACGCGCCCATGGGGATATATCTACTATGCCACCCACACCCAGCAACACCACTTCATCCTTGAAGAGTCCAACATCGTCCACGCCTTCGAACACGTCGCGTGGGACCAAGATCATAACACCGAGTACGACCCCGTGGATCCAACGCGACTCCTGTGTCGACAGTACTACAATCGAGGAGGATCAGCACATCGTAGTGCCTAAGTCAGGCAGACGTCCGTGGTAGACGTTACATTAAGACCAAGATCCCACCGTGGCTTATCCTCGAGACCCAAATACGACAACAAAGGACCTTTGGGTACCTTTCCGACCCTATCACATCAACAGAAGGGGAGAACGAAACGTCCCCGTAAAATTCCTCAAATCAGCCTATTGGAAAGACGACTCCCACGACATCGGATACGTAGCCCGATACCGCAAACAGGAATACCCTGTAGAATTTAACTTCGACAGGGTCTGTTGGTGCGAACTCAAGTGGGACCACAGAGAAGACAAATACGAAGTCATCAAACCAACCTCAGACGCTTTCAATTGCAACATCCTAGCAAGCGAAGTAACAACCAGAGAACAGTGGGGACTAATCGACGGACAACCCGAAGAAGAAACACATGAACGATCCCCAACACCCAAGACACCCGCAGACACCCGCACCATCTCCATCACTCAAAAGCAATCCAGAAGAAATCCACATCCTGGGAGACGAAGAAATACAGGAGGAAGAACACCTACAGACATTAGCTGAGCACATCCCCACTCTAACCAGCATACCGAGAATGGCAACCATCACGGAAGCAGAAACCCAAGCACACACCGCCTTCTTAGGAGGCATCAACCCCAACACGGGGCATCGACAAGATAGCGACCCCCACGATGGAGGAGATGGAGGAGGCAGACACGGAGGAGACCCAACAGGAGGACCACCGCCTGGGGTGACAGGCCCAGGACCAACCGAACGAGCTGAAAAGTTCTTCGGCAGAGAACCTACCCCGTTCACGGGGGACAGAACAAAAGCAGCTGAGTTCTTCACCCAATGGGAGCTGTTTGTCAACCTTAACGACGAGAACCTGATCATGCGGACGCCATACAGGAAAGCCATGCTCTTCCTCACCTATATCCAAGGCCCATTAGTCAACGAATGGATTCTCTCCACGGCCAACTGGCTGAAACAAGAAAAGCGAATGCTAGGACCAAATGACCCATGGCTTTGGCAAGCCGTTGAAGTCAGATTCAAAAGACAATTCACCGACACCCTCGAAGAAGAAAAGGTGCGACAAGAACTGCGCGCCGGTTTCAAAATGGAGAAGGGAGATATTGACAGCTATATAGCTAAGTTCGAACGCCTCGTCAGACAGAGCAACTATAGGCTCAGCGACCCTCTAGTCCTCGACTACTTCACCACGGGATTACCCGTCGACCTGTATCGCAACGCGTACCAATTCCACAGCCCCAACACCTACGCGCAGTGGAAAACCGCGGCCATCGAACAACAGAAAAGATGGATCCATATGAACGCCCGAATGCGCAAACCCCCTCCACAACAAGGGCAAGGACAAGGGCGACCTCAACGAGACAACCGAGGAAACCCCCCGATGCGCCCCTGGCAGCCGCCGCAGCGTCAGCAAGGGTGGCAGCAGTACCGAAACCACCCAGACGCCATGGATACCACCCCAGGAAGAGTCAGAGCTAGACTCGCCAATGCCGAAGAAGTCCTAAAGAATGAGTATCAGCAGAGGCAGCAAAACAGAGGGCCGAGAGGGAGAGGCATTATCGACGCAAGGGACGTAACGTGCTACACTTGTCATCAGAAGGGTCACTTCTCACGAAACTGCCCAACATGGCAACGCCAGGGTCCCCAAGTCAGAGGAGCCTACATCGAAGAAGTACAGAGTGTACGAGAAGAACCACTCATCGACTTCGAAGAAGGAAGCGAGCGAGCCGCCCGCGCCTCCACATCTGCAACCCCACAGGAGAGAGCCGATGATTGGATAAACAGAGTAGCAGGACTTGACGACGAAACCAAAGGACTGGTACTAAAGGAAATGTGGGGGAGGAAGGAGTTCCAGAAGGATTTTCAGGACGCCTGAACCCATCGGCCTGGGTGAGGGCATTAAAAAGTGACTCTGTGTTCATAACGCGCTATCATTCTATGCATGTTCCAGTTTCGATTCGCACAAGTCACTTCATGGCCGACAAAAGAGCTCTGGTAGACTCCGGAGCCACCAACAACTTCATACACCCGACCTTCGCCAGAAAGATGGGCATCGGGTTCAAAGAATTAGAACGACACCGCAACATCTGGAACATCGACGGAACGCACAACAGAGGAAGAATTACCCACTGTGCGGACCTAGAAGTTCAAACAAAGGGTGAACATAAAACCCTACGATTCCTAGTCACAGACGTAGGAGGAGAAGACCTCATACTTGGATATCCCTGGCTAGCCACGTTCCAACCAACCATTCAATGGGCAAGCGCAACGCTCAAAGAAGATGAGTACCCCATTATTGTACGAACGGTCAACCCTACGCGAAAACCCATAGACCCGGTAATCGCCAAAGCAGTAGTACGCGTGGCTCTTACTCGAGTAATCGACGAGGAAAAAGAGCAAGCGGTCCAACAACTCGAACAAGAATGCTCTCTAAAAGGAGCACGAGTAGAAGAGGCAGAAGACAAAATCTTCATCCGAGCAACAACGGCTACAGAATTAGCCATCGAAGCCCAACAATACACCAAAACAACGACAATACCACCCGAATACCAGCGACACGCAAAGGTATTCAGTGAAGAGGAATCCCAGAGACTGCCGCACTCACGCCCATGGGATCATGCCATCGAACTAAAACCAGACACACCCAGCGCCATCGACTGCAAAGTTTACCCAATGAATCAAGCAGAGGATAAAGCTCTCAAAGAATTCCTGGACGAACAACTAGCAAAAGGGTACATTAGACCCTCTAAATCCCCGTACGCATCATCATTCTTCTTCATCAAAAAGAAGGACAGAAAACTACGGCCCGTACAGGACTACCGACGCATCAACGAGTGGACCATACGCAACCAATACCCACTCCCCCTAATCCCGGAACTTATCGCCGACCTCAGCGGAGCCTCAATATTCTCCAAGTTCGACGTCCGATGGGGGTACAACAACGTACTGGTCAAAGAAGGGGACCAATACAAGGCAGCATTCAAAACAAAATACGGTCTCTTCAAACCACTGGTAATGTACTTCGGCCTCACGAACTCCCCATCCACATTCCAAGCAATGATGAACGAACTACTAAAACCGGTAATCGACTATTGGGAAGCAAGGGGAACCATCATACGCGTATACATGGATGACATCGCGGTAGCCTCCAATAACATGGACGACCACATCGCGGCAGTGCACGATATCCTCGACTTACTAGTAGCCAACGACCTGTTCCTCAAACCCGAAAAATGCACCTTCCACGCCTCCAGCATCGATTACCTGGGGGTAATCATTGAAAAGGGGGTGACTCGCATGGACCCCATCAAAATTTCAGGAATCAAAAATTGGCCCACACCCACAACCGTCAAACAGGTACGATCATTCCTAGGATTCTGCAACTTCTACCGCACTTTCATTCGAAATTTTGCCACACACGCGCGACCTCTCAACCGCCTGACAAGAAAAGAGGCAGAATGGCAATGGGGAAAGGAAGAGCAAGAGGTGCTTGACAAACTCAAAATGCTCGTAACCTCTGAACCAGTCCTAGCGCACCCCAAGTTGGACAAACAATTCGAACTGGAAGTCGACGCCTCGGGATTCGCCGTAGGAGCAGTACTCCTCCAAAGAGGGGACGACAACAAAAGACACCCCATAGCCTACTACTCCAACACCCTCAACGCGGCAGAACGAAATTACGACATCTACGACCTAGAACTCCTCGCAATCGTCAAAGCCCTCCGAAACTGGCGCCAGTACCTTGCAGGATCCCCGCACAAGATCAAAGTATTCTCGGACCACATGAATCTCCAATACTGGAGATCCCCGCAGAAGATCAGTAGACGGGTCGCACGGGAAGTACTAGAACTATCCGAATATGACATCGAGATTCACCACATCAAAGGAACAGCCAATGGATGAGCCGATGCACTATCCAGGAGACCAGACTACGATCAAGGGGAAAGAGATAACGAGCACGTAATGGTGCTACCGGACGACGTCTTCATACGAGCCACCATCATCGACACCACAGAAGAACCCATGTGCACCACTCGGATCATACCCGTGTCCGAAATGGAAATGGCTCTACCCATTTACACCCAAAACAAGGACACTATACGCCCCTGGGTCGACCCACACAGCCTCAAAAGGATTGAAGGCACGTGGTACAAAGAAGGACGCCGTGTCGTAACAGGAGGCCCCCATCACAAAACTGACCTCATACGAGCCCATCATGACCCTACAGTATACGGACACCCAGGTATCAGTCGAACTATACAACTCGTTGAACGAAACTACTGGTGGCCCGGACTAAGAAGGGAAGTCATGGACTATGTCAAGGGCTGCGCAGACTGCCAACGAATCAAGGTAAACACGAGGCCGCAGCGAGCAGCACTGCAACCCATCTACCCAAAACCGGAAGCAATGCCGTTCGAAACCATCGCCCTTGATTTTATCACCAAACTTCCAGAAGCGGACAACTGTGACTCGATCCTTACGATAACAGATCACGACTGCACAAAAATGGCATTATTCATCCCATGCCAAGAAGAGATAACGGCAGAAGGAACGGCAACCCTGTACATAAAGCACGTATTCCCACGATTCGGATTACCCTCCAAAATCATAAGTGACAGAGACCCCCAATTCGCATCCAAATTCACGCGAGAATTATGCAAGATCCTAGGCATCCAGCAAAACATCTCTACGGCACACCACCCGCGAACTGATGGGCAATCAGAACGCACCAACCAATGGCTGGAGCAGTACCTCTGATTCTGGGTCAACGAGCGTCAAGATAACTGGACCCACTATCTTCCAATGGCGGAATTCACTCACAACAACTGGCCGCACGAAACTACCAAACAATCCCCGTTCAACCTCCTCATGGGGTATAACCCGCGTGCCGATTGGACTGACAGACCGTCCCCTATCCCACAAGTAGCGCTCAGGGTCAAACAGTTCAAAGAAGCGCGCAAACGCGCCCAGGACCTGATGATCAAGGCCCAACAGCGCTGGATCAAAGGAAAAGATACGCCCAGATTCCAAAAAGGGGATCAGGTATGGCTGGAAGGGCGCCACTTACGTACCAACCAACCAACCGCCAAACTCGCGCCCAGAAGACATGGCCCGTTCAGGATAATCCAGGTGATGTCCGCAGTCAACTATCGATTGGAACTTCCCACACAGTGGAGCATCCACCCAGTGTTCCACGTAGACCTCCTGACCCCTTATCGTGAAACACCCACGCACGGACCAAACTATCACCGCCCACCACCAGAATTGGTAGACGGAGAGGAAGAATACGAGGTCGAGAAGATTCTAGACTCCCGGCACTTTGGCCGCAGTCGCAAATTGCAATACCTCGTCAAGTGGAAGGGCTACCCTGACTCCGACAATCAGTGGATCTCCAAAGATGACGTCTTCGCCGATGAAGCAATAAGGGAGTTCAAACGTTCGAACCCCGATCGGGAGACACATATAAAAACTGCCCGCACTCAAGAGACGTCCCCATCCCCTCTACTTAACATCCTTCCCACTGATGTCCCACACTCCAGTCACTGTCCTCTACATTGCTGAAGATGCTACCGGCGAACGCAGAGTACAATCCACACCATCGTCACCCCTGCAATCTACCCTATCCCTTTACCACGGAACGACTTGTGTGCCTACCCCCGAGGCATCCCCACTTCCTCCGGGGTCCCCCTCTCTTCCTGGAGGATCTCTGGCCGCCAACTACGTCCCCACTCGAGCACCGACCCCGGAACCACAATACGTCCAAGGGGACGGGGAACGCGACCTCCCGGGGGACCCATGGGACCCACAAGAACATCTCTCGCCGCACCCGTATCTTCGTTATGCCACCCATCTCACCACAACACACTCGGAAACCCCCCCGCTATGCGGAACCGACGGGGAGCCACTCACGTATCCGGAGGTTACTCGACCCGCGCTTCGAATCCATCCGGAACAGGAACAAAGCCCGCTTCCCCGATGCGGCGTGGAGACGCCTCCACCCACGGGGTTCCACCACAACAGGGGAGCCCATTACATTCCATTCCCTATTCGCGATGCTCACGAACAACTTTGGCCCGCCCGTTTTACTCAACTCATCCTCACCAACGACCCATTCGTCCTCGCCTATTGCCGAGGAAGCAACCAGCAGTATGGGAAGCCCGTTCACGCCACTTCCCAGTGCCTATCAAACCCGCCAGTGTACTCCGACGACGACCTAGTGTTCCTCGACGCCGAGAGCAGCCTGCGAACCTCAGTGGATCGCGCCCTCTTAGAGCTCAAGGACCTGCCCCTCCTAGCAGAGGTACACCGCTTCCGCAGCATGTGCGCGGGATACACAGCCAAGGAGAAGGAGGTGCTGCAGAAAGTACAAGAGCTGGAGAGGATCACCGTCGACCGCAAGATGTGCGTCATCCACTTGCAGAGAGCCAACGCGATCAACCGCATCGAAGATCAGCGCGACGGGGTAGGGCGGGGGCAAGTGCGCGCGCAACTGATGACCGCAAACCTCTAGGACCGTCGAGCTGGGGCTCGAGTCTGAAAAGGGGGTGATGTTATGTTTCGCTTGGACATGGACTCTGACCCATCGCCTATGACAGCAGAGTCAGTAGTAATTAGTCATGGACTGCGCAGTATCAGTCAGCTGTAGGGTTTGCATGTGATAGTTGTACGATATGACTCATAGTGATGTGGCATGACTCATTCCTAGTAGTAGTTGTATTAGGGTTCGCTCTACTTACGCTATTGGCTAGTTACGGTTTGAGAGGAGCTTGAAAGCTACCTCGTATATGTATATAAGCTCGCACGCGAAGACCAAGGATCGCCATCTTGGTCTTCTTCAAATACCACTCTTAACTCGTCTTCTGTGCAAGGGATTCTCCCTTAGTGAGTTCCTTAGTCCGGCATATCCCTGAGATCCCCGTGACTCTCTTTGGCCTTTGGCTACCCACGTGTCTGACCAACCGTGTGGACAGTGTTCCCGCTAAGTCCCACCATAACCAAAGTCTACCTCTACTCTAACCCAAACGTCGCGCGCCCGTGGGGATATATCTACTACGCCACCCACGCCCAGCAACACCACTTCATCCTTGAAGAGTCCAACATCGTCCACGCCTTCGAACACGTCGCATGGGACCAAGATCATAACACCGAGTACGACCCCGCGGATCCAACGCGACTCCTGTGTCGACAGTACTACAATCGAGGAGGATCAGCACATCGTAGTGCCTAAGTCAGGCAGACGTCCGTGGTAGACGTTACAGTCATGCGGAAAAGCCGACTCGGCCGCTATGCTGTCACGTCCTGATATGAGGCCGTGCGAACCAACCACAATATCCTCCTTGTCGAGAGGCTGGGGTCCGAGCTTGAGATCTTGGACGATATCTGGAGCAACCCCGAAGCTCTTCGCAAGCGCCTGGCGTAGTGTTGGGGAAGTTCAGTTCAGTTCGGTTTGGGCCAGTTTTGGCCAAACCAGAAACCGAACCATTTAATTTTCACCAAACCGAACCCAAACCGCTTCAAACCATTCTAAACCATTCCAAACCGTTCCAAACCATTCCAAACCGATTAAAAAAAGGTGTTTTAAATTGCTTCTTAGTTGGTTTGGTTTGGTTCAAACCGAGTTCAAACTGAGTTTAAACCAGTTAAGACCTGATTTAAACTTAATTTGACACCAAAAACATGAAATAATTTTAATAATAATAAATTTAACCATTTATTTTGGTTCAAACACAGTTAAACTTGGTTCAAACTTGGTTTGAACTCAGTTTGAACCAAACCAAACCATTTAAGGACAAAATATAAAATAATTTTTAATAATTTTTCTTAATTGGTTTGGAACGGTTTGGCATCGGTTTGGGGGTCCCAAACCCCAAACCAAACCATTCGGTTTATTTTCAGAATTTTCCAAACCCAAACCGATTAAATGGTTTGGGTTCGGTTCAAACCGAGTTTGGATCGGTCTGGGACCGAACTTCCCCAACACTAGCCTGGCGTAAAGGTTAATAGGGCGAAGGGATCAACGTTCCACAGGAGGGACATACCCAGAGGTTCGACATGTCATGGAAACCAGGGTCTCCTCCTTTGATGTCTGGTACAGGTCCGTTAGAAGACATAGGACGGGGCACAGACTGAGCGGGAGGAAGATGTTGCAGTGGAATGGGCTGTGGGGGATGCTGAAACATTGGGTGCAAGTGAGGATTGTAGCCCGGGTGAGGTTGCATATGTGGAGGCGGGTAAGGCGCTCCATTTGGAGCAGGATAATATGGGGGCATAGGAGGATAACCAGGTGGAATCATGTGTGGTCCCGGGGGAACATAGGATAACATTTGGGAGGGGAGCTGCCACCTGAAGTCGACGAAATGTGAGGATACGAGACATAAAAACGAGGAAAAGAGACATACCAGGACCTGGGGTAGTAGATTGGAAGGAGGCAGAAATAGGAGGTACATTTGCCTCGACTTCGACCCCCTCACGAACGAGTATCTCCTCCAGGTTTTCCAACTCAAAGCCAGGAATACAGCGTTTGAGAATGGCATTGCACTGGGCAAGTTTCTGTTCGAGATGTTTGGTGTGACCGTGAAGAGTGAGGGTCTGACGGTGCCTGTCCTCCTGGTGACAGGGAGTGCTGACGGTTGCGCAGGCATTGTGTCGTGGGTATTTAGAATCGCACTGTATCGAGACGGTGAGAATAGGAGGGCGAGGACAAGTGGAAGAGCCAGGGAATTGCCGGCCGTGTTGACCGACAGGACTTGTGCGTACACGCGTGCAGAAAAAGCTGAGGACTTTCATATGTCCGTCGGTCACACATACATTGTGTAGCGTGCTTCAAACCGCTTTGTTACATCAAAGCCCTCCATTCAAAGATACCCGAAGTTGTGAAGAACAAAGTGGAGCGCCTGCGTTGCACTGGCACACATGCATATAACGATTGGTAGTAGGTTATGTACATTCCGCATACATGCGCTGAAGTCACTTCCGATTGCTTGAAGCTTTCATTGGGCTTGCGAAGCTCACCAAGTCCCCTCGATAAGCGGAAAGTGTAGATAAGCCTGCATCCAGATCGGCACCAAGCACGTTGGAGGGCCTAAGTGCACCCAAAACTCAGTCCCAGTGCTTGGCGTCGAGGCGGAGGAGACTTTCGCGGAAGTCGTTTATGGAGCGCCAGGTGTTCTCGTTCGAGAACTGTGGTGGATCCTTATATGTACCCTTGACGAATGTCTTGAATGCACGTTCGACCTTTGAATAAGAATATTACTTTTGGGGCCACGAGAAAAAGGGAAGATTTGCGACTCACAGCAACAAGGACAACGATATACAAGCCTATGGGTGGGTTCTCTGCACCAATTTGTGGGAGGATGGTAGATCCCTCGGCAAGCGTGATGTACTTCTTTATGACAAGGACGATAAAATTCGACTGATATCTCCCCTCTGGGGGCTGGAGAAGTGTTCGTTAACATGAAAAATAAGGGCCATTGTTCACTCACAATGTATTGAGGACTTTTGCGATCGAAAGGACAGTCGATCGGGGTCGGGAATGCCTGGTAGGCCAGGCCATCAGGACGAAGGGCCCACCACACATGGTTCTTAACGTCTTCTGGTCTGTCTTTGAACCTATCTCCTTCAAAGTACTTCTTGACGTGCTTGAGAGCCTCAGAGGCTATCAAAGAGCGCTTGGATTTGAGTCGCTCAAATGACTGATAGGGTAGGGCACTTCAGTCTGCGGAGTATGCCAAGGATACAAGAAGGACTCACCGTCGTTACAATGACATCACCAGCAGCTACTGTGTACGAAACGTTAGGATGTGTGGCGTTGAACGCCTCTTGTACGAGGGCGATAAAGGTGGGGGAATTGTTGGTAAAGTCTTGAAAGGGGCCTTTTGAAATAAAAAACTGATACATAAGGCTCGGAAGGAAGACTTTAGCCCAAGTACGCTGAAGAATGAAGTGTTCGGGACCAAAGGCATGAACGACCCCCATCGATGGGTTTCCACAAGGGTTTCCAGCGCCTTGGGACCGCACAGTGGCCCTGATCTTTAGCTTTGTCTGTGCAATATTGGGCCCATGGTTCGTATCTGTGTCGTCTTTGCTCCCCAAGACCTCGGCAATTGCACGGGAAGCTAGGCCAGCAAGCTGTTCACTGAGTGTGAGTACTCGTGAGTCTGTCGTAATGAGGCGCAAGGGATGTACATTGTTCCTTCAGTTGTGATTGCGCTGCAGCTGTAGGCCAGGGCCGCCAGGTGGGATTGTCGGCGCTTGAGGCTGGGAATGGACTGGCCCGAATGCAGCTGGACGTTCAACCTCAATGTCAGTGTCGTCCAGGCCACCAATGGTGACTTCATCGATGACATTGCCTGGGGTTGTCTTCGTGTTAGCAACTCCAGCCTCGGCGTACTGCGTGTGGTTGAGGTCCGTGGGTGAGAACCTGTCAATGTGGAACAAACGTAAGTTCGTATCGATAAGGATCACGCCATCAGATGCATCAGAACTTGAACTTACCTCACCGTCCCACCATTCGTCTTTGCGTTGTTCTGCCCTCTTGCACCCCGTAGCGTTGCTACCTTGGTGTTAATCTCTTTGCGCAATTCGGTCTTCGACGCCTTGACACCTTTGCGCCGTTTTGCCTTGACCTGACTCGGTGGTAAGCGATCGATCCAATCAATACCCATTTGGACATGGACTTACCTTCGGTTTGCCAGCACCTTCGTCCTCGTCCTCGTCGTCATCATTGTCCTTGTTGGTGTCATCCTCAGTTTCGTCGACTTCATCTATTCCTTGTATTTCTTCATCATTGCTCTCCACGATCGTAAGCGCCTTCCGTTGTTGTTGATGATCATGTGGCTGACGACATTCCTCCTCAATGCCTTCCACAAACCTCTCATCCTCAAGCTCCATCTGTGCCAGCATGTGTTTCGCTTCTTCTGCTATGCGTAGCTTTTCCTCAAGTTCCAGCCGCTTGCAACTGCGCTCAGCTGCGACCTCTTGAGAGGATTGACGAGGAGGTGGTTGGACGCCATCCCTCCGGCCAGGGTGAGTGTTCCTACCTTCTCGAAGTGGCAACGGGTCACGCATAGGTCCTGGTGTCTTTGTCGTTGCATTGGCACCGCTGACTGGCGGGTTGTCTGCCACTACTACTGTCTGCTTGGGCTTTCGGCCTCGCTTCTTTGGAGCCATGACCACCAGTGGGGGTGCGCCTGTGCCGCTGACTGTGTCACCTGCTGGCTGGTCAGCAGCCCCGCTATTGTCACCAGCGGTGGCATCTTTTGGGGGTGGCAAGTTGTCTGCTACCGCTGCCGTCTGCTTGGGCTTTCGGCCTCGCTTCTTTGGAGCTACAGCTACCAGTGGAGGTGCGGCAGGTGGGATTTCTCCCTCTGCTGGTTTTGAAGGTACGCCGTCGACCTTTGAGGCCTTTTTTTGACCAGCTCTTGTCTTATTTGTCTGTTCAGACTGGACTGACGGGTTGGTGATTGTCGCATCGGCCATTTGGGCACAAGAGGAGGTGAGCGTTGCCGTGGAGGTATGAACGGGACGGCTTTTACCAGGCGTCAATTGGGACCTCAAAGCGGATCAAAACTTGAACATTTCAATTGGCCACTGGCAAGCTCCGTTCTTTCAAGACTTCTACCACCACATGGATCAATTGCCCAACATTCCCTGTTCTTTTGCATGTGGCATCTGTCCTAAAGTATGCCTTACACTCGCCGGACTTGCTCAACACAAGAAACTCAAGCATCCAGACATTACACCTCCCAAGGACTTGTCGTCGCATACTAGAATTTTCCACCCGTCATTGGATGGTACGCCCACATTTCTCTTCCCTTTTTTGCTGTTCTTATGGGACCACAGCTCGGCCATGCGACAAAGACAGTGTGTTTCTTCAAGCTTCATGGGATCCGACATCACTTCCAGCGCCACCGAGCCAAAATAGTCAGCACATCCAGGACTGGACACCTTTCGAGGACCGCCTCGCGTTTGACTGGGCATACTACCACTACGTGAACCTCCAATCGTCAGCTGCCGAGATCACAGAAGGACTTAATTTGTGGTCGGCGACATCTTTCAAACATGGCTCTACTGTCGGTGCGCCTTGGAGAAGTGCAAAGGAAATGTACGCGACCATAGATACTATCAAAATTGGCTCACTTCCTTTCCAAACTTTCATGCTTCAATATACTGGACCAAAACCGTTGGTGCCTCCTTGTTGGATGGAAGAAGTGTACGAATTGAACACTCGCGACATCCTGGAAGTTGTCCAGGAACAGCTCGCAACATCGGACTTCAAAAGCCAATTCAACTACGTCCCATATAAAGAGTTCAATGGCAGAGGTGAGCGCGTGTGGTCAAATCTTATGTCAGGGCAATGGGCATCCATGCAAGCAGTACATGCCTTTCTCCTGTCTCCTGTTTTTGTTGGTCTCTCACTTTGTTCCCAGGACGAGCTCTCAAAGGAGGGGTGCAATGATGGGGCGATGTTTGTCCCTATTGTTGCTGGAAGTGATAAGACGACAGTTTCAGTCGCAACTGGCCACCAAGAATACCATCCCGTCTATGTCTCTGTTGGGAATCTCACAAATATGGCACGACGAGCACATGGTAACAGTGTCCTTCCAGTCGCTTTCTTACCCATACCAAAAAGTGAGTCTCTTTCAGTGTTGTGCGTACGGATCTCATGCTGCGCGACTAGCATCAAAATCACACCGGAAGCGCGTAGAGTTCCAGCGCTTCTGTCGCCAGCTGTATCACAAATGTCTCGAGCTCGTTTTCGACCCTTTGAGGAAATATATGATGACGCCGACAGTCGTAAAATGCCCTGATGGACACTTTCGCCATGCGGTATTCAGTTTGGGGCCTTACATCGCAGATTACCCGGAACAAGTCTATCTTGCAGGTATTGTGTCGAAATGGTGTGCAAAGTGAGTTCTCTAATTACTCCAACCATTTGTTTCCTGTCCTGAGCGTTGGCCGTCTCAAAGGTGTGACACAATGCCCGACAAACTGGACAGTGGGATAGGACACCGCTGAACCCACGAGAAGACTGACTACCTCATCGATAACTTTAGTCCTGGGGTCCTATGGGATGCGTTTGGCATCTACAAGGATGTTGTCGTAAGTTATGAGACGTGAATGCATCGCCTCTTGTTGCTGATTTCCTGTTTCAGCCATTTACCCATAGTTTTCCCCGCGCTGACATCCACGAGCTGCTCGCGCCAGATCTTCTTCACCAAGTCATCAAGGGTGTATTTAAGGACCATCTCGTTGCCTGGGTAGGTGATTATCTCCATCGTGTCTATCGTGAAAGCCGTGCTCTAGAGATCATCAGTGACATCGACCGACGGTAAGTAGTTCCATGTCAGCATGAATGGCTTATAAGCTGATACCACTTAGGATCTCTACAGTTCCTCCATTTCCTGGTCTCCGACGATTTCCCGAGGGACGTGACTTCACCCAATGGACGGGCGATGACTCCAAAGCACTTATGAAGGTGAGCAACACAATTCTCTTCGTCTCATGAACTGAATATTAACCCGGTTTAGGTGTATCTAGGAGCCATTGTGGGTTATCTCCCATCTGCAATGGTTCGTTGTATCTCAAGATTTATGGATGCGTGCTACCTTGCCCGCCGGAATGCCATTTCTGGATCAGGGCTGGATCGGTTTCGAGAATCTGTTGCACAGTTCCATGAACTGCGCAACATATTTATTACCAGTGGTGTTCGTACATCCATTTCTTTACCTTGTCAACATGCGCTGGTACACTATCATCTCTCTATTCAACTTTTTGGCTCTCCAAACGGGCTTTGTTCCTCTATCACCGAATCAAAACACATCAAGGCTGTCAAGGAGCCCTGGCGTCGGTCAAGCCGGTACAAGGCTCTCTCCCAAATGTTACAAGTTCTCCTCCGGTTAGAGAAGATATCAGCACTTCGTTGTCTTTTTTTATTGCTCGGAATGCTTAAGGGAACGACGGCATCAAATATGGCAGGCACTACAGTTGAGGACTCTCCGGAAGATCTAACACCACTTGCCGCAGATGAGGATGGAGATCCAATTGAGGGAGCCCCAGAGACACTGTCAATTGTGACGTTGTCGGAAAAAACAGGTGCGCACGTTAATGTATATGTCATGGCCCGGGCATCCTCCTCATGTTCTAAACATATTAACCAACAGAGATTGCATATCCGCAGAACCTTGTTGTCCTCGCACAATTTATCGAACAGCTGGACCTTCCTTTTGCCCTTCAAAAGTTCATTTTCTCCATTGACAACCCTGGTTCAGCAGCTTCTGCCAGCATCACTGGCCCCAGTTTGGGCCTGCCACTATTTCAAGCCCAAGTACGAGTGCACCATTCAGCGCTTGCAACATTCTTTGCACCAAGCGATCTCTGTGGCACAGGAGGAATGCGTCAAGAGCGTATTCGCTCAACATCTTCCTGGTATGGCCATCCCTGCCATGATACTGTGTTTGTTGTTCTGGATGAGGACCTTCCTGGCATGGAAGGAATGGTTGTTGCACGGGTTCAACTTTTCTTTTCTTTTAAATACAAACGAGTTGACTATGCTTGTGCATATGTCAACTGGCTAGTTCGTGACGATGACAAACCTGACCCAGACACAGGTATGTGGGCCGTGTCTCTGGAGACGCATTGCGGGAAGCTAGCTTCCCAAGTTATTGATGTGAGGACGATTGCCCGTGCTGCTCACCTCCTTCCAGTCTATGGTTGCGACTCTGTTCTGCCTGATACACAATACTATAATTCTTTAGATAGATACAAGTCATTTTATGTTAACCCTTTCGTCGATCACCATGCACACGAATTTTTAACTGACTGCCAGTTCTAGTGGCACTTTAACCCGTATTTTACAATTTTTGGTCCAAATTAAATTATTTAGATCGGTTTCCGGGTTTCCGGGTTCCCGGGTTTCCCAAAACCGGAAATCCCCGAAAAACCCGAAAAACTCCGAAACAAAATCGACAACTTACTGATGTAGTTAATTGGCTGATAGGAACTCAGGCACTGGACACACCTAGGAGAGTCAATCGAAAGAAGCGGTCCAGCAAAACTAGGAAGGGAGACTGGACGATCGCTGATTGCCGGTGGAGAGCAGCGGTGAGAATGATTCGGTCAATCAGTCCAGTAATGTTGTAAACGAGGGTTTTACAGCAGACGGACCTTTGGGTGTCCATTGATAATGTGATAACAAACTGACTAAGTTAGGCCAAAGGGCCCCAGCTCTACATGTCATAATCCTTTCCATAACAGCGTCACGTGATCCGACAAGTGTAATTTATTCCCGCCTTTCTCTCACATATTTGAGTTGATGGAATGCTGGGGCACATTGCGCTCGACCTGGGTTCGTAATCACAATAGAACAGCAAGCAATAACATGACCAAGTGCAGTTAAATGACACCCCGAGCGAGACCCTGAGTCTGTCAAAGTAGACGTCAAGGTTGAAGTTCGCACCTCCCTCTCCACTTTTTAGTGTCGTATGTCGTGTTGGTTACTAGTACGCTTACTGAACACTCAGGTGTGGTCGACCGCGACGAGTCCGTTATAAGATATGTGGTAAGGTTACAGGCGACGGCCGAGGATAGGAGCGGTCACGTGCAAGTGACCGCGAGAATGTTAAGTCGAAAAGGGAGAATACAAGCGCGAGCGAATATGATTCTGTGAGAGCACACGGGGGATAGACGAGTCAGATACATTTCTTGGGCCCATTCAGGCCTTGTTATATAGATACAAGTACAATAATATCGAACGTATTTTCAAAAACGAATCGGAACATGAGTAACGAAGCTCGGGGAGTTGTATAGTAGCTCGTGCAAACGCACAGACCTTCGGGCACGATACCGAATCACCAGACCGTCGCGCTTGCTTCCCATTGTTGATAAGTGACCCGCGCGCACTTAGCGGCTCGTATGGACACGCAGCTAATGGACTGCTTTAGATAAGATATATTGGACTTCTGTAGATTAGATTATGATCTGTACAATCTCGGACTTTCTTATCTATGACATCACTGTACAATGACATCATGGACTCCTCTGGACTCCTATTGTATTTCGTCCTTGTACTCATTCTTTTTGTTCTATCTTTATTGTGATGTCACTATGATATCATAGTCTAGCCTTTCTATTGTTCTTTGCGCCTTTGTTCTCCTTCAGCACACTCCTTTGTGTCCCCTTGTAGAACAACGCTCCTTGTATTGTGTGACTCTGTGCTACCTCTGTTGTATTAGTGTCACCCCTCTGTATAGTATAAGTAGAGTACTCTGTACGCTCTGGCACCACACCAGTTCCTCATCTGTTGTGTGCCAGGTATGTCTCCTCTCTTGTATAAACACCAGTTCCTCATCTGTTGTGTGCCAGACTCAACCTCTGCTTCACTTGCAAGACTACTCTGTTGCTGCTTCCAGTCACCCTCTATATCTCACCACAGTCTCCTTTGTCACTGTGAGTATAGTCCCCTATGTGCACTGTTCATCACCCATTTGTGGCTGCAAACCGTCCTTCAGACGGAAGAGGAAAACGCGAGGGAATCTTCGAGAAACTGAAGTCATAGTATCATAGTATACATGTCATAGCCGCTTGAAGCAGCTATCCGAATCTGCAAATCGTAACGTAGTGAAGCCAGTAGAATACGCGAGAACGAACGAAATGGAAATGTACGTGCCCCTAAAGGGGCGGGTCCAAAAATTGAACGGGCATAAGCCCGAGGCCGAACGTGGTACGCGCGAACGCTACCGCCGCTCGGTCCTCCGGCAGAACGAATCCGCCAATATGTACAGATGCAAGTACGGATGCATGTGTAGTATAAAGCAATATAGTACAGTATATACATATAGTTCGTCTCTGTGGATAGTTGTCCCCTCAATGCGTCAGAGGAGTTATTACAGCCATTTAATTGTAAAACATCAGGCCATAGAGTTACTATTAGAGCACGCAAGCGGTATGAAACGGTACTTATTCGCAAACGTAGGGCTCGAGTCTTTTTTCATTGAAATCCTTTAATGTATCGACGACGGTTACAGGGAGACCAGAGAGCCGGCGGGCAGTGGTGAACTCTCCGATGGATGATGCGGGCTGGTCCGCTAAGTAAATCAAGTCAAGGGATGGCAATACTTCGGCGACCATTTCCCATCTGATTTCTTCAAGTGCAAGAGCAACGTGCCCCGAAAACCTCCCGGATACATACAGCGACTTCATGATGGTGAATTGGTGGAGGAGGAGAAGCCACTCTGCGTTGTCTATACGATCTTCCTCAGGTTCGAGCTCGAGCTTGAGATAGACCACGTTGGAAAGGATCGCAGAAAATTGGCTAACCATCTGAGTTATGTCCGAAACTTGCCAGTCAAACCCTCGGCATGAGATGCTGGTCGTAGGAGGGGGGAAATCCGAAGGTTGATGGCTTGCATCACGACACATGGTGAAGAAGACCTCGTCACCGTCAAAGATAACTTCTACATGCTCGTATGATGTAGACTCGGAGCCTGTCGAGCGATCGATGAACTCGGAGAGTTGAGCGGCTGGAAAGTCAACAAGGTGACTGTAGCAAACTACCAAGATATCGTCCAGTTTGGGGCTGTCAATTTGGGCGACAAGGTCCACCAGATACTCGCTAGCACCGTGGAATTCGAAGCAGGTGAGAGCAGGAAGGACGGCCCGTGTTACGGGAGGTGGGGTTATTCGATGGGGGTGTGAAATAGCTGATTTGAATCCGATAATAAAGTTTTCGAGCCTGGGTAACGTGGCCAAACTCGCAATCATCGCATCGGGTAGAATGTAACCAGTCTGGGGTATATCGTGAAGTTTGAGGGTGACGAGGTCACTAGTGGACAACAGAAGCGTTGGTAATGTTGGAAAGGGAATGCCTTGTAAATAAATTGTCTGCAAACACGGTGCAGATCCTCCCAAGAATCCAGCGGGAAGGGCCGGTTCATTTTCATCCTTCGACTCCGAGACAACGTGGAGGTGTGTCAATACCGGAAATGGCTCTTGCATCGACCGGGCAATATTTCCTGGCTGCGACTTTGTTATGTTGAGCGTGACATGACACACACGATTGGGGTGCTCGAGTGCAGCAATGACGTCATCTTCATTGTTAGGCGTGATGGTCCATGGATAGGAATAATAAATAATGATGGGGAACGTCGGCCAGAGGCCGAGAAGCTTCCTGACGGGATTTCTAAATGTGCAGGAAATTTGGAGATTGAGACGCTGCGACCCACTTTAGGCATGGCTCTTCCTCCTACCACCACCATCTCTCAGTTTCTTGCCTCCTCTTCTGCTGCGTCCTCTCGTCCCTCCTCCCCTATGGAGGACGACGACAACAACCCCCTCTACTCTGCATTCACTATGCTTGACTACTCCCTCTCCGCCCACATCGACGATCCTCAGTCCACAACTGAGGCCATCCGCGACTTCCTCACCACTTCCACTCCCAAATTCCCCCAGGGCATCCCCCATGCACTGGGCCTCTATGTCGCCCCTCAGCCTCTCGCAGAGGCGTTCTCCGCCCAAGCTGAGCTCATAAGGGCTCTCACTGCTGAAGTTCGTGGCCTCGCCGCTATGGTCCACAAACGCCTGCCTCCCCCTGGGAAGACGGCTCCTGCCCCACCCCCTGCCCCACAACCCTCTGCCCAGCCTCACCCCCCCAAACTTCCCACGGCCAAACCTCCCACCCCTCCTAAGGCCCAGACTCCTGTCAAAGGCCCCACCAAACCCCCTGCCCGCCCCCCCTCCTTTGCTTCCGCTGCGAAAGTCCCCGCGAGGCCTAGCCTCGTCCTCACTCCAGCCCCTGGCTCCTCCCCAGCCTTGGCGGTCCGCAAGACCCCCTCGGAAATTTGCTCTCACCTGAACGGCGTCCTGTCCGATCTCTGCCCAGGTTCCTCCCTGTCTGCCGTCAGATGGACGAAGAACAACAACCTGGTGCTCACGGCCGGTCCGGACACGCCGCACGTCTACCTCCAGAAAGCTACCTCAACCCTCACCAGAGCTGTGGCCAGCTTCATCGCCGCATCCCCCTCCCGCCGCATCCCCATCACATCTAGAGAAAACGTCCGCTGGTCCCGCCTCCTGATCAACAACATTCCCACTGGAGTCTCCCCTTCTCGCGGTGCCTATTCCCCTACCGAGTGCCATGACACGCTCACTCGCGACAACCCAGCCTATCGGTCCCTCCATCTGACTAGGCTTCCCTCTTGGGTCAAGCGCCCTGACAGCTATGCTGCCGGCTCCTCCTCCAGCCTCGTGGTCAGCTTTGAGGATCCGACGGGTGACGCCCTCCAGACCTTGCTGTCTCACAAGCGCCTGTTCGCCTTCGGGCAAGCAGGTGACCTCTGAACTTGGAAGCAGAAGCCTCGTGCCCATGCTCCCCCTGTCCCCGACAGGCCATCCGCGCCTGCTTAAGGCCCTTTCCCCATCCTGCCCC